>OX327011.1:1349017-2695535 GCA_946800695.1 Geum urbanum
AATTTTCAGTAACTTTTTTAATTTAACAAAATTAAAAGCTTGTCAAAATTTTGCAATGCCTTATCCTTCATATATCATGCCTTATGGTCTTCCAACAAGTGATAACTCATCGTTACAATCACAAACAAATGCCTCAAATGATGATAGCAATGAAGAAAGTCGAGCAATGCCTGGTTCATACTACGAGCTCCAAAATCTTCAAAAACCGCCCCCTGACCCATATGGTTGGCATGTAAGTCAATACGTGCAGAATTACATGGGAGAGCAATCATTTAATGAGTACTCTTCACAATACATACATGATTCTGCACAGAGAGATGAGGAAAATAGTGTGAATTTCGAACCTCATAGGTCCTCTATGTGGTTTTGAAGTATTTATATATTTGATTTCATAATGTGTGATGTGTAACATATTGTACAAAAATGTGATGGTCTAGCCTCCCATTAAAGTTTAGACATCAAAAAAATAAAAATAGAACTATTAAATTATATTTTAATAGTTATCAGCACTTAACACATACTAATTCATATAGTAATATAGCAAATTCATATGTTTTGATGTTTGATCAATATTTTCTTTTTACATAAGGTAGTTAATTGATCATATAACAACCTCCAAAAGTTTCATTACAAATTTCCATATATTTTTATTAGTTTCCGTCATTTCCGTCAGAATTTTCAGTGGATCGATATTTCGTCGATATTTCCGTCGGTATATCCAAATTTTAGACTGTCGATATATCCTCGATACCCGATATTTTACTCCTTGTCCTAGATAGACCCTACAACTTTCTCCCATCAATAATCTAGAACGCACGTAGGAAACTGTTCGAATAAGAGCTGCACTACGAGGGGCCAAGGGGAAGTTGAAACAGACACGCAGCTCACATTACAAGAGTCAGAGTGAAGTTAAAAACCAACTTAGTGGTGGTTGCTCAGACAGCGCATGCAGAGTTTGTACATGCATCAGTGCTGTTCCTTTCTTGGACTCTTATGGACAATATATGGGCTGCCTAGATAATGGATGGTCCACCTTAGACGCATCTAATCAACAATTTGATCCGAGTTCCTAAAAAAGTTGCTGTTAGCTAGAGCTGAAACTCCCATTGATTAACATGCAGTACTGCATTCTGTACAACTGCCTAACTTGACTATGCACTAAATCAAATACAAAACCATATGGACGGGATATATAGGCTATAAGGAAATGAGCTATAGCCCAAAGAAACTAAAGTTACCTTAAAGTCTCAAGCAAAGACAGTCCACAAGTCCCTCGAAAATTTTGATGGAGAAGAGTTTAGGCCGGAGATTGGTACTCTTCCCGTTTCCATTTCAAGGCCATATAAACCCTATGCTTGAGCTAGCCAACGTTCTACACCTCAAAGGCTTCTCCATAACCATCATCCACACCAGCTTTAACTCTATCAACCCTTCAATTCATCCACATTTCACCTTCCGATCAATCTCCGAAAACTTATCGGAGAGTGAGAAGGCCGAGAAGGATTCTCTCCTTCTTATTTCGCATCTGAACGAAAAATGCTGTGACCCTTTCCGTGAATGCTTGGCCACCTTGTTGTCTGATGTCACAAAGGAGCTTGTTGCTTGCTTGATATGTGACCCACTTTATTCATTTACTCAATCTGTTGCCGACAGCCTCAAGCTCCCGAGGGTTCTGATGCGGACCGGTGGTGCTTCTTCCACTGCTGCCTATTCTGCATTTCCACTCCTGCGGGAAAAGGGTTACATTCCTCAGCAAGGTACAAATTCTAAAAGAAACATCAAAATTTGTTTCATATTGCTTGACCTTGTATATAAAGCTGGATAACTAAGCTCGACAGTTTCCTTATTTCCGTTTTGGTACTAGACTCTCGACTGGAAGATCCAATTATGGAGCTTCCACCTCTCAAAGTTAAAGATATTCCGATGATCAACACTTCCGACCCAGAGAGACTTTACAAAGTAGCGCGCGCCCTCTCGCAAGATACCAAGGACTCAGATGGGTACATCTTAAATACTTTTGAAGAGCTTGAACAAGATGCACTGGCCACAATCCGAAAGGAGTTTCACATTCCAATTTTCCCAATAGGCCCATTTCACAAGTATATCCCAGTTTTTTCTTCGAGGGCTAGATTATTATCACAAGATCAGAGCTGCATCTCATGGCTAAACACAAAACCACCCAAATCCGTAATCTATGTTAGCTTTGGAAGCCTTGCTGCAATGAATGAAGGTCAGTTTTTAGAGATAGCTTGGGCACTCGCCAACAGCAAGAAACCATTTTTGTGGGTGGTTCGACCGGGGTTAATTCAAGACTCAGATTGGCTAGAACCACTGCCTAGTGGTTTTCTTGAGAGCTTGAACGGAATGGGACACATTGTGAAATGGTCACCCCAAAAAGAGGTTCTTGCCCATGAAGCAGTGGGAGTATTTTGGACTCACACTGGATGGAATTCTACATTGGAGAGTATCTGTGAGGGAGTTCCTATGATTTGTACTCCAATTTTTGGTGATCAGATGGTAAATGCAAGATATGTAAGCGATGTTTGGAAAATCGGACTGCAGCTGGAGCTTGGTATCAAGAGAGGCGAAATAGAAAGAACAATTAGAAGACTAATGATGGAGAAAGAAGGGGAAGAGATAAGGAATAGAGTGTCAAAGCTTAAGGATATGGCAAATCTTTGCCTGAAACAAGATGGCTCTTCATACAAATCTTTGGAAGGATTGGTTAATCATATTCTATCACTAACATCATCGTTTGCATAAACCTAAATTTGGTGATTGATCGACATACACCAGCTTTGAAATAACATGTGTAACCTGCTATACTTGCATCAATATACACTGTTTGGGAATGTTGCCAAATAAAGGAGTACATCTATAGCAAGCCTAGCACAGTACAAGTATTCCAGAATTACTTGACACCATATACTTTTTGCTTGCCTGTTTGTTTGTAATGAGCAATATTTGCAATCTCTCCGTCCCTGCATGCACTCATCAACTATAACACATTGTGTATATTACTCATCTAAATTCAATATACCTTTGTGGTTGAAGATATTTCATCTGTAGTTAAATTTTTCTGAGATAAGAGTATTTAGATCTACACCCGAATTTTATTTGTGAATCTAGTTTGCCACGAGATAAACAAGTGTCCCTAATAACAATGGTAGCTGAAAGCAATGCAACCAGACTACTTTTGAAATCAGAGCAATATAAGTATATAACATACCTTCTTATCTCTTTGTAGCATGCAAGCCACGATGCAGAAACTGATGGTTCTGTATATGGACCATATAGGACTGTTTTGGAGTTTGAATTAATATATGGTCCATTTTCCACTTCAGATTACTAGAGTTCTTCTATTCTTCATCTCTTGTAACCATGATTCCCATGCATGCCATGATGCAAAATTGATAGCTCTAAACATGGACCATATATGGTTGTTAATTGCTTCTCTTGGGGAGCTAGGTTTAATTTCCTTGTCACAGACTGATCAAAGATGATGAATACTGTACTGCTGCCTAGCTACCTAAAATTGCTGCATGTTGAACACAATGCAATACATTACACACACACACACACAATGCTATAAGAAGAGTTTGTGAACTTCGATCTGAAGTCTAAAGAGAAAAACCCATACCTAGACACTCAAATGGAGCAGAGGAAAGGCCGAAGATTGATACTCTCCCCACTGCCATTGCAAGGCCATATAAACCCCATGCTTGAGCTGGCCAACATTCTAAACTTCAAGGGATTTTCCATAACTATCATTCACACCAACTTCAATTCTCTTAATCCTAAAACCCATCCACACTTAACCTTCCACTCAATCTCCAAAAATTTATCTGAAACTGAGGCTGCCGAAAAGGATCTCCTCCTCCTCCTTTCTCATCTGAATGCAAAGTGTTGTGAACCTTCTCGGAAATGCTTGGCTACCTTGTTATCTGATGTCTCAGAAGAGCCCGTTGCTTGCTTGATCTCTGACCCTGTTTTTCACTTCACTAAATCTGTTTCAGAGAGCTTCAAGCTCCCAAGAATTCTGCTAAGGACCGGTAGTGCCTCTTTTACAGCTGTTTTATCTTCAATTCCACTCCTGCGGGAAAAGGGCTGCATTCCAAGACAAGCTACGGTTTAAATTTTTATTTAACAAAAAAAATAACTATACGATACAGAAAGTTTGTAAATCACAATTGCCAACAGTTAAATTTGCCTAATTTTTATTTGGTGCATTAGATTCTCGACTGGAGGAGCCGGTGACACAGCTTTCACCTCTTACAGTTAAAGATATTCCCATGATCAACAGTTCTGACCCTGAGAGATTCTTCAAACTAGTACACAACCTGACATATGATGTTAAAAGCTCATATGGGTTTATTATCAACACCTTTGAAGACCTCGAACAACATGCACTTGCCACAATTCGAAAGGAATTTCACATTCCAATTTTCCCAGTAGGTTCATTTCACAAGAGTGTCCCAGTAGCTACCTCCACATGTAGCTTACTATCACAAGACCAGAGCTGCATTTCATGGCTAAACACTCATCCACCACGATCTGTTATCTATTTTAGTTGTGATAGCATTGCTGCAATAAATGAAAATCAGTTTTAGGAGATAGCTTGGGCACTAGCCAACACCAGGCAACACTTCTTATCGGTGGTTCGACCCGGATTGATCCAAGGCTCAGAGTGGCTCGAACCATTGCCTAGCGGGTTTCTTGAGAGTTTAAATGGTACGGGACACATTGTGAAATGGGCACCGAAGAAAGAGGTGCTTGCACATCAAGCCGTCGGAGTGTTTTGGACTCACAGCGGCTGGAATTCTACAATGGAGATTATATGTGAGGGGGTACCTATGATTTGTATTCCATTTTCTGCTGATCAAATGGTGAATGCAAGATGTGTAAGTGAGGTTTGGCAAGTTGGGTTGTACTTAGAGCTTGGGATTGTGAGAGGTGAAATAGAAAAAGCGATTAGAAGACTAATGATGGAGAAAGAAGGAGAAGAGATGAGAGATAGAGTGATGAAGCTAAAGGAAAAGGCAAATCTTTCCCTGATACAAGGTGGCTCTTCATACCAAGCTTTGAATGACTTGGTTGGTTTCATTTTGTCATTAGAGTTTGAGTGACTACCACTTGACTGTAGGATCAATGTGGTATGGTATCCAACTTGTGTGTTACCTATCATCTTATTATAACAAGTTGCAAATAGAAGAATGAAAGAGTTGTTCATGTTGTAGTAAAAAAAGTCATTTATAGGCTATACAAAGTTGTTATCATTAACAAAAGAACAGTGTAGCAAATTAGTTTAAAAACTTGAAAGCAAAGCCGATTCAAACGAGAAGCAAGTCAATACAGTTCCTCATATATGGAGCAAGCTAAAGGTCGGAGGTCAGTACTCTTTCCGTCGACCTTTCGCATAAACCCTATGCTTGAGCTAGCCACCTATCAAATGGTTAATGCAAAATATGTTAGCGATGTTTGGAAAGTTGGTTTGCAGTTAGAGAATGGGATCAAGAGAGGCAAAATTGAAAGAACAGTTAGAAAATTAATGACAGAGAAAGAAGGGGAAGGGATCAAAGACAAAATGTCAAAACTAAAGGAGAAGACAAATCTTTCCCCCAAAGCAGGTGACTCTTCATACAAACCTTGGAAACTTGGTTAACCATATATTATCTTTGAAAAGCTACTGATTGATTGAAATGCATGTAGCATATGATGTACCAAGAATAATTTTAATAACAGGTGAACTTAGAGATTTAGTCTATGCACATAGCCCATCCAAAATCCACTCTAAAGTTTATACCCTCACTAGTTCTACTTTTCGATGCCTCATTGCATCATCCCTTATCCTTGATTATTTGTCGCATTTCGTAATCTTCATTCTGGTGTAATTTAATCAAGGTTCACAATTTATGCATTAAAAGTATATTATACTTCCTTTAAGAATTTATCTGCAAGTATATGAAGTTTACACCTATCCGTTTGTCTCCTATCAAAATGTGGTTGGCTAGAGCATCACAGAACCTAATGCAGCATGAAAATGGTCAGAGATTGATACTCTTCCCACCATATCAGTAGATCTATGCAGCAAAGAAGTCACTTATATATTCCTATGAGTTTATAACACTGATCAGTGCAACTGTGCAAAGCATGAAGAAGAACTTCATAATAATTCAGTAAAATTTAAGTGCAACAATGAGCACTGAAGATGATTATATATAAATCAGTATATGATTACCTGACTATGCAGTGCCACCGCAGCTTTGTCACATACCGCCACTAATCAGTCTGGGATGGTCTTCCTGCCAAGTGAATCGCGCGATTTCCTGATCTGAATAGAAAGCGGCACCGATTCTTGTCATTGATTTGATGGAGAACTTTGTCGGCCGGCGTTGGGTACGAGTTGTCGTTGGATGCTTCAGCCAGCGTTGTTTTCTTCAGTCGCTAGTATCATGGGCTGGTGACAAATGGGCTTTTGCTCCGGTATATTGCATATATTTAGGACTAGAAATGTTTTTTCACAATTTTCAAAAACTATAGAAAAATACCAGTTCATGATCTTTGGCTCTCGTCAGCTCTGCAAGTGTCAAGATAGTACGTTCTACATGCGAAAAAAGAATGGGGCATTTAAAAAAAAAAGGAGAAGAAGGTATGTTCACGTACCTTCTCATCTCTTTGTATATGAATACTTCATATCATCAGTGTTCTTCTGTTCTTCATCCTCTCGTAACCATGCTTGTCCATGCATGCCATGATGCAGATAGCTCTGTACATGGCCCGTATAGGGTTGCTAGGGCAGCATGATTTAATTTGCCTGTAAACGACTGATCAAAGTTGAACACTGTACAGGCCTAGCTACAAAGAATTGCTGCATGTTAAAAACACTGCAATACATTAAAAGCTATAAGAAGAGTAGGTGAACTTAAAGGGATTGAGAGAGGTGAAATAGAAAAAGCAATTAGGAGACTAATGATGGGGAAGAAGGGGAAGAGATGAGAGATAGAGTGATGAAACTAAAGGAAATGGAAAATCTTTCCATGATAAAAGGCGGCTCATCATACCGATCGTTGAATGACTTGATTGCTTTCATTTTGTCATTACAGTTTGAATGACTACTTGACTAGCATGTGCATGTAGGATCAGTGTGGTATGGTGTTATGCAACTTGTACGTAATACCTATCCTCTCATTGTAACACAAGTTGCAAATAGAAAAGTGAAAGAATTGCGCATTATAATAATTTAGTCATGTCGAGGCTATTTTTTTTTTATCATAAATAAAGAACAGCGCAGCAAATTAGTTTAAAAACTTGAGAGCAAAGGATAGCCAAACAAGAAGCAAGCCAATACAGTTCCTCAAGTATGGAGCTAACTAAAGGTCGGAGATTAGTATTCTTTCCGTTGCCCTTTCAAGGCCACATAAACCCTATGCTTGAGCTAGCCAACGTTCTACACTCCAGAGGCTTTTCCATAACTATCATCCATACTGACTTCAATTCTCTCAACCCTTCAGCCTCCCCACTTCACCTTCCATTCAATTTGTGATCGCTTATCAGCAACTGGGATCTCCTGACAAGGCGGTTTAACACCTCTCAAAGATACCATATTCACAACCTGGATATATCAATGTAGTAAGATAAATAGGGGTTATCGAACACGAAGAATTGGTGAAACTAAATCCTAGCACAAAACTGAAATGCTGACAGACTCGACTACAGAACACTAATGTTAAGCGAACCTAAGCTCGACAGACTCAATTGCTACGAAATTTTGACACAATAAACTAGACACAGTGGCGGACTACCACACAAAATTTGAGAATTTTCTGAGTTGATTTGGTCACCGAAATAAATTGGCTAAGCTACAGCTAATGCAGAAAATAAATGCTGAAAGTAAATATGCTAATGAATGCGAATAGATTTAAACTATATGATTAAAGAGTTAAGAGGAATGCAATCCACCACCGTCATTCCATCTATCTAACACATACTTAACCTAATGCACATATCCAATGAATGAAAGTTCCCAGGAAGAGTTGATCGTTACAACCACATCCTATTACCTAATCCTTATGCCTATGCAAGTTTGTCATGGACCTCCCCTACATCTATCCCTCTATTGAACCTATATTCATGGACCCCAAGGTTTACAAAGAAGAAATCATTAAGTTCTAGAAAAGGTTTGAGAAGCTACAAGGGTTCACAAGTACACTATGAGCGTGTTTCGCTAGACCTATGGATTTCAATCTCCCGACGGTAAAATCGGTGTATCACTATAGAGAATCCGGTGGAAGAAATTATCTTCAGTCGCCCGTATCTGATGAAACTAGAATCCTAGCATGCATACTAAGTTGGCCACCAAAGCAAACATACAAGAATTCATACGGTGATCATTCAGAGAAAGAAACCTCATTAATAAAATATGCAAAACTAGATTAAAGTGTATGTATTAAAAAGACTTCATGTACGGGGCTTCAAACAACCCCTCAACAATGAGTTTAGCTACTAAAAGTCATAAATAATAAAATCAAAGAATTCATAAAAGATAAATAAAATAAAGGAAAAAGAATAAACTCTTAACGACAACGGAATCGGGTTAGGCTTCTTGCATGAGATCTTCCTTTTGTTTTTGTTCTTCATGTTTCTCTCTTTCTCCTCCCAAGAATTCCAGCCCCAAGCCGTGCGTACGTTTCTTATTATGTTTAGCTATATATATATAGCTAGAGTCCAAGCTGTAAATATGTTAATGTCCAACTTGACCACTTGACTTAGCTAGCCCACGTGCTAGACAAATCCCACTCAAACTTCAATTCTTCTTTATTTGTTGATTCCTATTTGATTACTTCTCTCAACAAACCTTGCTCGCCAAGAAGCAAAATATATACACCTCTCGCCAAGCAGCTTCAAAACATATTATTTAATTTCCTTTTCTCCATTAATCTCCAAAACACCTAAAAACAAATAAACATAATTAATTCACTCGATTAATAACAATAAACTAAATATAGGGAGCAAATTAAATACCGAATAGACGCATAAATATGCGACTATCATCTCCACAACCGATACATTCTCTCTTATTTCTCATTTGAATGCAACGTGTTGCGGTCCTTTCCAAAAATGCTTGGCAAGCTTGTTATCTGATGATGTGGGAGGGGAGCCTATTGCTTGCTTAATCACTGACCCTATCTTTGACTTCACTGAATCTGTTGCCAAGAGCCTTAAGCTTCCAAGAATGTTGCTAAGGACTGGTGGTGCTTCTTCCACTGTTGTCTATTCTGCATTTCCACTTCTGTGGGAAAAGGGTTACCTCCCAAAACAAGGTCAGTTTCTATGACACTCCTACTTCCCTAGTAATGCATCAGGAATCTATGCCTAAGGTCAACTTAAATTTTCACTATCTATCGCTTAAATAAGTCATGTATTTGCCCATTCTCATCAAACTTAGAACTGTTTTATGTGTGCTAGATTTTCAACTAGAAGAGACAGTAGTAGAGTTGCGACCACTCAAAGTCAAAGACCTTCCAATGATGAACTCTTGTGACCCCAAGGGATATTATGAACTAATAACCAAAATGACAAATGATATCAAAACCTCAGATGGAGTTATATTTAATACATTTGAAGGCCTAGAAGAACAAGCACTGGCTACAATCCGACGAGAACTACCCATCCCAATTTTTCCAATAGGTCCATTTCACAAATGGTCTCCAACCTCTATTTCAAGTAGTTTAATATCAGAGGACCAAAGCTGCATTTCATGATTAAACATTCAAGAACCAAAATCGGTTACCTATGTTAGCTTTGGAAGTATTGCAGCAATAAAAGAAGCTCAGTTCTTGGAGATAGCTTGGGGACTAGCCAACATAAAAAAGCCCTTCTTGTGGGTGGTTTGACCTGGATTAGTCCTAGGCTGCCAATGGCTCGAAACTTTACCAGCTGGATTTTTGGAGGCTTTAGATGGGAAGGGCCACATTGTGAAATGGGCTCCACAGAAACAAGTGCTGGCTCATCCATCCGTTGGAGACTTCTGGACTCACAATGGGTGGAATTCCACTTTAGAGTGTATATGCGAAGGGGTGCCTATATTTGTTTGCCTAATTCCATCGATCAAATGGTGAATGCACGACATGTTAGCGACGTTTGGAAAGTTGGCTTGCAGTTAGAGACTGGGATCAAGCGAGGCAATGAAAGAACAATTAAAAACTAATGGACGAGACAGAAGGGGAAGAGATCAAAGACAATGTCTCAAAGCTAACGGAGAAGACAAATCTTTCCCTTAAAGAAGGTGGTTCTTCATACCAATCTTTGGATGACTTGGTTAACCATATATTATCATTAAAAAGCCACTCTAAATAATCCTCGCTAGTTCTACCTTTCGATGCCTCGTTGCTTCCTGTATCTTTATTATTTGTTGCATTCGTTATTTTCAATTCTGGCCTGTAAATTTTCCATTCAGTTTGTCACAAAAATTTCTACTATTTAGTATTTAAACTCATGAATGTCTATGAAGTGTCCAACTATCACAGAATCTAATGCCTGAGATTGATACTGATCCCACCAAATCAGTAAAATTAATGCAGCAAGCAAGTGACATATGAGCATTGATCAGTGAAAGCATAATACTTGAGTCAAAATAAAAGTCACCGCAATCGATCAGACTAAGAGAATATTAAAGACTTGGAAATTATTATTCTAATGAAGTATGAAGCTTACCTGAGCATGCCGTCGTCTACGGCGGTCTTCGCGCCAAAAATACAATTCATCGCGGTCTTGATCTAGCCAAGTGACATGGGGAGCCATGCCTATTCTATTGTGCTCTGCAATTTGATCAATAGGTTTCTAACTTTCTATCTGGGTGTCTTCAGTGTCTGTTCGATTTGATGGGACTGTGCATCTGTTTCCTTTTGTTTTCGGTCTACAATGCAGCAGGTATCTAATGACGACGAACAAGTCGTCGAGTAATTCTCTGATCCCTGCTCCTTTTCTTTTTCTTTTTCTTTTTCTTTTTATTTAACAAATCCTTTTTTCTCAAAAAAAAAAACAAATCCTTAATTCTCTAATTATTACTATTTAATATGCTCTCTAGAAAATGGACAAATAAAAGATTCTATATCATAAGTGGATAATCAAATCCAATACTAATGAGACATTTCGAGTCAAATCCAACATCGGTCATAAGTGCGATTCAAATTAAGATAATTTTAATCTGTACAATATTAGAGTCCACATGTTACGTTTGTCTTGATTTGAACTATCACAATTTTTGTAGTTTACTACCAATCAATGCAAGGACTGTGTTCTCTTTCATGTTAGCAAAATACTATTGACATATTTACTTACTTAGAATGAAAAAAAAATCATGAATCAATATGAACTCGAGGCCATAAATAGGAGACAACTAAAATCGCAGAAGTCATAAAACTGGATGAGTTTTGCAATTGAAAAAGTCATAAACCGGACACACTCGAATGAGAAGGAATGAGAAAAATTCCTAAACTCATTTCCCTCCTATTTGGTATACAACTCGGAGTTATTTAGAAAACATCTAGAATTAATTTAAGATTCGGAGTGGCTCGAACCATTACCTGATAGTTTTCTTGAGAATTTAAATGAGATGGACACATTTTGAAATGGGCACCGCAGAAAGAGGTGTTTGCCCATCAAGGTGGCTCATCATACCAAGTCTTGCATGACTTGGTTGATTTCATTTTGCCATTAGAGTTTGAATGACTAGCTTGTGCATGTAAGATCAGTTAGGTGTGTGTGTATATATATATGCAACTTGTATTAACTATCGTCTTACTGTAACACAAATTGCAAATAGAAAAATGAGAGAGTTGCTCATGTTGTTAATATAAAAGTCATGTACAGGCTATACAAAATAATTATCGTAAACGATAGAACGGTGAGCTAGCTCAAAGATGGTAATACCATGCAACAAATCAAATAGTTTTATGTCTGATAATACTCATAAATTCATAATAGTTCAGATAGTTTTATGGCTAGGCGGAACTAGATTTCTGCTTATGTTCATATCTAATCTTTAGTCATCTTACAAAAACAGAACCATGATATATACCAGAAGATACTGAAAGATAAAACTTAAGTTTAGCACCAAGTAAACACAATTACACAAACAAAACTTATAGAAGAGGAAGCTTACCAGCAACATTAATGGTGATGGCCACCTGTTCTTGATCAAGAGGGAGCTGAGGCTTCTGTTCTCTACTGTATTCTGCTTCTTATGATGGGAAATAACCTTTATGCAATTCATGTAGAGATACAGGGACTCTAACTCATCTATATATAGTGTACAATCTGGTGCTTACCCATAATAGAATCTCAGTTGTATACTAACTCACATAGCAACATAATGAGACTATATCAGTGTCTAAAACGGACAAGAACCAGCTGAATGATGTAGTAATCCAGCTAGCAATTGTATAAGCAATTACAATGTGAATCTAACTAGTAATCAGTTTGTCTATGCACTTAATGTACATTGCAGAAATTAAGTTCATAGCTAACAATCTCCTATTGAACTTAACTTACTGCATTTATGCATAAACATAACAGATCAACAAGTTACTGAAGTAGCCATGAAACACAATTTGCACAAGTCCTAACAATACAACTCTGTCATGTTATAGTTACTGCTGTTGAACCTAGAACTGAACTGATTGGAACCAACCAGAATGTTAAAGACTACAATAACAGTTCCTGTAACACACATGAGCTCCAGATATGGTTATGAGAGCTATTGACATTATACATCACAACTCAATTGTCAAAACAATATCTCTGTCCTACTGTATGGTTTTAACAAAAACTCCAAAATCACAAACACTCTCAAGCAACAGTGGATGAAAATATAGGCATACTTACACAGCACAAATGTTGCATAAAACATCCACCTGATTAAAAATTTCAACTGTAATCACATAACAATCAAAACCATTCATCATGATTCATCAATAAATTGAACTTGAAAACATCCTCAATAATCTGCAAAATGTCATTACAGTGACTAGTCAATAATATGAGAACACCTTCTCAACACAATCAAACAACAAGAACTACAATAAAATTGAAAATTCCTTTATACTTTGAATGCTCCCACTAATCCTAACAATCTAGACTGTTTAAAACAATCATATTCTGAACATGAGCTTTAAACATTCCTACTGCCAAAGCCTTCGTAAAAAGATTTGCCAACTGATCTTCAGTGTCAACATTCAGTACTTCAATTTCACCATCATTTACCCTTTTCTTGATACTGTAATATTTTAAATCCAAATGCTTAGAATTGGGTGACCTTTTGCTGTTCTTGCTAAAGAATACGGCTGCTTCATAGTCACAGTACAGTATAAGCTTTTCTGATACTACAGTTTTTAGGACCCTGGTCTCCATCGTAAAATTCCTGATCCATAAACTCTCACACATATACTCATATAAGGCTATGACTTCTGCCTGCGGAGTAGAAGTAGCAGTTAGGCCTTGTTTCATTGTTTTCCAGGCCACTGCCCCACCAACCAACATAAATATATAATCACAGGTAGATTTTGTAGAACTAGGATAATTTCCGACAAAATCAGAATCAACATAACATTCTAAAACTAAGTTTTTCACTCTCCTATAAACAAGCTAATGATGCTTGGTTCTTTGTAAATATCTCAAAACTTTCTTCCCTGTATTCCAGTGCATAATATCTGGACTGGTTTGAAATCGTGAAAGAATACTTACTGCAAAAGCAAAATCAGGTCTTGTGCATACCTGAGCATACATCAAGCTCCCTATTAGCCTAACATATGGTTTTGACTTCATATCTGCTGCATTTGCATCATTTTTAGGAAGTATATTTTTGGTTAATTTATCACCTTTAGACATAGATACCTTACCAACTGTACAATTCTCCATACCAAATCTTTTTAGAATTTTGGAGACATAAGCATGTTGAGATAAACCTAGAAGTCCTTGAGTTCTGTCTCTTTTAATCTCAATTCCCAAAACAAAAGATGCTTCCCCCAAATCTTTCATGTCAAACTGTTTTGATAGGAAGATTTTAGTATCTTTTAGAAGTTTCATGTTGCTGGATGCTAATAGAATGTCATCCACGTATAAGATCAAGAAAATAAAACTTCCTCCCACTGTTTTGAGATAGACACACTCATCCACAATATTTTCAGGAAACCAAACTTAGAAATTAAACTTCCTATACCATTGTCTTGATGCCTTTTTTAAGCCATAGATGGACTTATTAAGTTTATAGACCAAATCCTCTTGTCCTAGCTCTACAAATCCTTCTGGCTGTTTCATATAAATGGTTTCTTCCAGCTCTCTATTAAGAAAAACTGTTTTAACATCCATTTGATGTAGCTCAATATCATAATGAGCCACCAAAGCCATGATTATCTTGAATGAGTCTTTTGTAGACACAGGAGAAAATGTTTTTGTAAAGTCTATGCCTTCCTTTTGTGTAAAACCCTTAGTTACAAGCCTTGCTTTAAACCTCTCTATATTTCCATTTGCATCTCTTTTAGTTTTAAATACCCATTTACAACCTACTGATTTTTGTTCTTTATTAGGCTTAACCAATTCCCAAACTTCATTTTTACTCATGGAATCAATTTCTGTTTCCATGGCTTCTCTCCATTTTTCAGAATCACTACCTTCAACAGCTTCATTGAAGATGACTGGATCAGTTTCATCCTCCAGTGCCTTCTCAATTTCTTGAGAAAACACTAGATAGTCACTTTGGCCTCCAAACGTGGGAATTCTTTCTCTCACAGGCCTTTTTGGAGGTGAAGTTGGTTGTGGTTCTGTAGTGTTTAGGGTTTATGTATCACCTGCCTTTTCTATCTAAATTTCTTCAGGACTTTGAGTTTCTGCAATATCAGTAAGGTCAGGTATAGGTTGATCAAAAATTGGTTCTGGTTCCCCCAAATTCTTATCTTCTGGTGTGATTATTGATCTGTAGTCACATTAGTAATCTGTGGCAATGCGTTAAAGTTACTAGGATTTTTAGAATTTCTTAAGTCATCTTCAGCATGTTCATCAACTTCAATAAATTCTAAGGATAAATCCTCAGGATTCATACTGTATGTTGATTCCCCTACAAATTTTACTTGATGAGTTTCAAAAACTCTAGGAGAATGTTTAGCTGAATAAAGTTTATAACCCTTAGACTTATCACAGTATCCTATAAAATGACAACTTATAGATCTTGAATCTAATTTTCCTAAGTTAGGGTTGTGAATCCTGGCTTCTGCAGCACATCCCCAAACATGACAATGATGTAGGCTAGGCTTTCTGTTACACCACATTTCATATGGTGTTTTATCTAATGATTTAGTGGGAGATCTGTTGCAAATGTAATTTGCAGTTCTTAATGTCTCTCCCCACAGAAACCTAGGGAGGCTTGAGCCACACATCATGCTCCTAACCATGTTCAGTAGTGTCCTATTTTTTCTTTTTGCAATACCATTCTGTTGGGGGTTGTATGAAGTCGTATACTGAGCCTTTATGCCACACTCCTGAAGATATAAGACAAATGGCCCCATATGTTGGTCACTCTCAGTAAACTTTCCATAAAACTCTCCCTCCTCCCCCATCAGATTTCACCATCTTAATCTTCAAACCAAACTGAAGCTCAACTTCAGTTTTGAAAATTTTGAAGTACTCTAGGGATGAAGACTTTTCTGATAAAAGGTATACATGGCAATATCTGGAAAAAAACATCTGTGAACGTTATGAAATAAGTATTTCCACAGATGGTTTGAGTTCTAAATGATCTACATATATTTGTATGGATTAACTCCAGCAATTTCTTGCTTCTGTATGCATCCTTTCTATTTAAGTTTGTCATTTTTCCTTTGTAACATTCAACACAGTCTTTTAGGTCACTAAAATCTAATTCTGGTAACATTCCATTCTTTACTAAAGTTTTTAATCTTCCTGCTGAGATATGACATAATCTTCTATGTCATAGGATAGCAGACTTTTCATTAAACATGGTTCTTTTTGCACTTGTAATTGTATCATTAACAGATGTTGTTGTGTTCTCTATGGAGAAAACTTCCTGTGATGATAAAGTGCAATTCAATTGTAAATAACCATTCACACGTTTTCCAGAACCAACACACAATGAATTTCTAAAAATCTGTATTCCTTTAATGTCGTACAAGAAACTGAAACCATTCTCAACTAAAAGATCAAAAGAAACTAAGTTCCTCTTCATTGAGGAATATGTAGTGTACATTGTCCAGAAAAAGAAAATTGTGAAAACCTAAACTAAACTTCAAGGATCGTATAACCTTGGCTGCCACACGCATTCCATTTCCTACTTTGATGTTTACTTCATCCCTTTTTGGGTTTATCTTTTTTATTAAACCCTGCAAGGAATTAACTATATGTAAGGGAGATCCTGAATCCAGCCAAAAGATATTTGGCTGTGAATCAATTAAGTCAACTTCTAAGAAATAAAGAGACGAAATTTTAAGGGAGTTAAGATGAGTTAAAGGCGTACCATTTTTCTCTAACCAGGCCTTAAAACCAGCACAATCTTTCTTCATGTGTCCAGGCTTCTTGCAAAAGAAGCATTTGAACTTAAATGGCTGCTGATTCTAGTTATTACTTGAGGCTCCCTTAGGTCCAGAGGCTTTAAAGTTAGCTTTCTTAAGTCCTAGCTTCTTTTTCCATTTACTTTTCCCAACCAGGTTGATTAAAGTTTCAGGTTTAGGCACTACACCATAGGAATGGTCCTCTTTCATTATCCTGGACTCTTCTGCAGCTGCAATGGCTATGAGTTCATTCATAGACCACTTGGCTTTCTGAGTGTTGTAACTTGTTTTCAGCTGCCCAAACTTGTTGGGTAGTGACTGTAGTGCTGTATTTACAACATGCTCATCAACCATCTTAATGTCCAGGTTTGCTAACTTTAGGGCTATGTTTTCCATTTGCAACAAATGCTCTCTGACTCTTCCAACACCATTATACTTAGCTGTGTTGAACTAGTGAGATAAATATGCACTCTTTACCTTGTCAGATTCCTTAAAGTTTTCCTCAATCAGCTGCAAATAATCATATGCATAGTCTACTTTAGGAATAGTTCCTGCAATTGTATCTGAAATGCAGGCCCTTATGATGTTAATAGTTGAGGTTGTTCTTCCTATGCCAGTAGTGATAGTGCTTATACTCTTCATGGTATATGTGTTTCTTCTCTTCTAGGACAGGATCATGAACATTTTGATAAAGAGCTATGTCTAAGTCATTTTTGTTGCTGAAGTATGTGTCAATTTGTCTTCTCCACAGCTTATAATTTGAACCAATAAGAAGTTCAATCGTGTCCAGTGACACAATTTGGTTACCTATGAGCAACAAGTAAGGAAAAAAAAATAATTAGTTCTTGTTTTCTGCAGTTTCTTAATGAAGGCTAGAGTTCATGTCTTAAGTGTCTTTCTATGTTTTCAGTAAGGTTTAATTAGTCTTACACTAGAATTCACAGAAGTACACAGAAACAAAACCATAGCAAAAGAAAAATGCAGTCATGCATATGTATTTGTAAGCATTACAGAACACACACACATCATATCCTATCACTGAAAAATATTCTATACAACACTTTGAGCAGAAGATATAGAATACTGAAGCTTAATCATCATACCACATAACACAAAATCATGTTATAATCATAGATTCTCTACACCTTTGTGGCAGAACAAGAACCTATGCTATATGAATATGAATCTTATGCAATATTTATGATGTTGTTTATGTATCAAAAGTATGCAACAACACTTCTTTGGAAGTCAAAATTCACATAACCTTTAAAACATTTAACACAAGTGCTGAAACCTTATCAATTTAATCTGATTCAATGCAGGTAAACAGGAAATTTTGCTTTGTGCAACATATTATCTTATACTGCAGTGATTTAAGGTTTCCATGTTGAATTCTAAAACATGCTCTTACAACATTATTTACTTTAGACATGTCAGAACAGTATGAATTCGACCTTTGCAAGCAATTTTCATGAATATACATGTACACAGGGAGATTTCATCAAGTTTTTATCCACAAAACTACCCATATGAACATCAGCAGACAACCAATAGTTGTTAATCTTGTAACATGCTTTGATTTCTAACACTTATAATCCCAATTAGGAACAGATGCTCAGATTGTTCATAACATCGAAAAACACATCTATCGATTCAGAACTAACTTTGGCCTCTGCTTATAGCGCTGCAATGTTAGCGGAAGAAATAATAATATCACACAACACATGATTATATATCAAACAATCCTCAGATGCTCACAAACAATCAATCAACACATTGAAATTTCAGTTTCATCTGGTCCATCTATCCTAACCTAATTGCACACCGGGATATGCTCTAGGATCTTTCAATAATGCAATCTCAATCTAACATTGTTGCGAGCTCGGGTTTTGAATCCCGGAATGAATTCGTGAAAGGAATCCGTGCGCGTTGCCCCAATCCAGCAGCAGAACCAAAACTTTCCGTTAAAGCTTTAACGGTCACTAAATCCTCCACCGAGGGGTTTTAGTTTCTGGACGGATTGGGCCACCCATAGCAGGCCCCAGGTTAAATCAAATTGGGCCAGCGAAAATTCTTAATATTGGCCCAAAATTTTTTGAAGCTTTTGTTCTTCCTTTAGCTCTAAGACACTTAACCGGATTGTCTTTAGATTTCTTTGTGTTTGTTCTTAATTTGATTTACATGATGATGAAAGAGGCGTAGCTCTGATACCAATTGAAAGATTAAACTTAAGTTCAGTACCAAGTAAACACAATTACACAAACTGTATGAAAAACAAAACTTATAGAAGAGGAAGCTTACCAGCAACATTAATGGTGATGGCCATCTGTTCTTGATCAAGAGGGAGATGAGGCTTCTGTTCTCTATTGTATTCTGCTTCTTATGATGGGAAATAACCTTTATGCAATTCACGTAGTGATACAGGGACTCTAACTCATCTATATATAGTGTACAATCTGGTGCCTACCCATAATAGAATCCCAGTTGTATACTACCTCACATAGCAACATAATGAGACCATATCAGTGTCTAAAACGGACAAGAACCAGCTGAATGATGTAGTAATCCAGCTAGCAACTGTATAAGTAATTACAATGTGAATCTGATCCTTTTACGAATTGACAAGTCTTCACCAAAAACTTCCGTTTCTGTTTCCCTTGATTGATCTTTCTGATCGAATAAGAAAAATGAAAGTACACGCAGTCGTTGTCAAAACAGGAACAACGATCGATGGAAACAGAAATTGAAGTGTACAATTCTCTCATCTTCGTTCTTCCCCCTTTTGATTTCGCTATTGTTTATTGAGAAAATCCTGCATCGCTGGTTTTTGGTTACTTGCGATTCGTATCTGAACTCCATGTTTGCAGTTCCCTATTATAAATATATACAGTTCTGTGCTTTTTTTTATATCTCTACGATAATTGATTTTTGGAAGTTTAGAGACAAGAAGAATTGATTAGATTACTGTGCGATTCTGAGATTTTGATTGCTTTTTTGGTCTTTGTGTTCTCTCTTTTTGATGTGGGGGTATGTTTCTGGATGTTCAGGTTGTTATTAGCTCCGAAGCTATTTTGTTTCTTGTGACCATGAGTTTGAGCAGTGGGGTGAGGACATGTGCTTAGGTCTTGAAGTCTTCCGAAGCTGCGCTATCGAAATCAGGTTTGTTTTGATGTCATCTGTTTTGCTTCTTTCAGCAGTTGTCACTGTATGTAGTGTAACAGTATTTATAAGATTTAGATGGAATACTTGATTGTGTTGCTCTTTGTGACGAGTGTTTGTATGAAGGTCTTTTGGGTTATGTGCTTGCATTTCTTTGTTTGTGAAAACTTAGAGACTGATTCTATGAAATCCAGAATGTACTAATGATTATACGGATGAAGGGTGTTGTGATTTAAGTGTTGAAGTATGCTAGATAGAAAATTTAAAGTTTGTGATGTTGTTTGTGTGATTTCTGTCCGGAGGTCTGGTATGAATGTGTAATCGTTGAGATTTCTAATTGCTGGTAATGGAGTGGCCAGTGTGAATCATTCCTGACTGTACATGTACTCTCCAATCAGAGTTGGTTGGCGAGTGATCCCAGTTCACAGCTGAACTGCTGTGGATTGGTGAAGTATGAGAACATTTTTACTAGATGGATTAGGCATCAAAGTATTTATTATATAGAGCCTCTTACAGAATGAAAGTTCATGTTTGGTAGAAAAAGGATGACCATGCTCACCAAGGTTGACCAGCTGGTTGAATGGCGTTTTCTTCTTGATGCTCCTATTGCCTTTCAGAGAACCGAGTGAACTTCCTCTTATAGTTCTCGTGTTCCCATGCAGGCATAAAGAAATCTGAAAGTAATTCCTTTCTTTTCTGTTCAGTAGGAGTTTGTGTAATATGTTTCTACCGAATTACGCGCGGGGCGTAATGGGGCAGAAGCAACACGAATACACTTCCTTCTCTTCCTTCTGGTGCGTCCGAACGCTGGGGCTGTTCGGATGGACGGACGCTCTCTCTTCCTTTGTGCGTGCGGGCTCTCCTTCCGTCGGCTGGCTCTCCTTTCGGGCGCTTCCTCTCTTCTGTCGGGTGATCGGGTATGCGCGTTCGGGTGCGGCTGTTAGAAGAATACAACAACGAAACAGGCGGTCAGGGGTCGAGACGGGGTGGCCCGCCTTCAACGCTCCGATGCCTAAGTCAGATGATGTATTGGATATAACAGTCAAGCGAACGTGCGAGTAAGTAGTATTTGGGTCGAGTGAATTGGTGTGTGAATGAGTGAATTGGTTGGATTCGTTAAGGTGGAACGAATGCGATTAGATGAGATGGAATGTCCTTACCTGTAGTAAATGCCTTACCTATATAAGTGGTTGAGATTAGTGCTCACTTGTGCTCTTCGATGTGGGACTGGTGTGGCTCTGTTGGTGTGTGATCCGTGCGTTCGGGCGTGCGCCTGGCGAGCGCGTGTGCGCTCGGATGGGGTCAGTCCGGTGAGTGAAGTTGGAGCCTCCTTGGTGGTCTTTCGGGTGGTCCGGTAGGTGTTGATTACCTGCTTAAGTGGATAAGTATGTTAATCATACAACTAATGATGCAATACTAACATAATATGTTCTTATGCTAAGGAATGTTTTACACATAATTTATGTTACCCACTTTGAGCATTTCCAAATGGTTTCTCTTTCTGTGTAAGCATTTTTCTTCGTTATGTGGAATTATCTCCATTCACCATGGTTATTTATTTTTAAGTCAACTTTGGCCGCTCCATATGGCTTCTCGTGTTGAGAAATTTTGTGTGAGGGCTCAATTTCACCGGCCAATATGTAATTAGGGGCAGCATCAATGGTTAGCATGCTTTTCTTCATGTTTTAATTCAGGGATTTGCCCTAAATTTATATGCTTATTACCAGTGGACTATTAAGTCCTGACTCATTTTGGCATACTGAACTTTTGACAGGAGTGCTAGTTTGTAAATTTAAGTTTGTGTTTCCCAGAGGTGAGTTAAACTTATTATTAATAAATGCATATATACCCATTTATTCTGAAGCATACCCATAGATAACTTTGCTAAAGTTCTTGTTGGCGAATACAATGTTGTCAGCTTGTAAACAAATGGGTACTAGGGAGTGACTATTTAATGCCATAGTGAAACATTGGATATATTACAATTATAGCTTTTAAACTGTTAATAAACAATCCTCTATAACCGCTATTTATTTTTCGTCTCTCTCATCTTTTTTTCGTATTCATATGTTCTTTCATATATAGTGATAATGAACTAAATGTCTGATTGTTAACTATAAAGCGATGAGTAAAGGCTGTTTTTCTCTCTCTGTAGTACTGAGTACAACTTGGACATGATGAAATTCCAGGCGTTGAAGATGAGTCTTGGAGTCTTTACTGCTTTCAGCATTGGTGTGGGTGTTCCGATATACGCTGTCATATTTCAACAGAAGAAAACAGCCTCTGGTTGATATGGTTGAATTCAGCAATAAGTGGACAGCATAATTATGCAGTCTTGAAATTCTCTTGTTTCATTTCTCATTACTTGTCTTGTGAAAAGTATTGTGACACATTGGTTGTGATATTTTTGTGTTAACCAATCATAAGCACATCAGAATCAGATTTGAGCTTTGAAACTGATCAATTCCTTCACAGCCTTCCCCCTTTATTATGATTGATAGAAATCCCAATTTCTTGTTCCCAAAGAAGAATGTCCGAGTCATGTTTACATTTGATTTTTTGTTTTTCTTCGGACAATGGTCTTTAAATTTATTTATTTTGCTAAGCTTAGCAACCTTGCTTCCAAAACATGTCAATATATCATCTCCAGCCATTCAAAGTCCTTATGATGAAAGTGTTGCCCAAGGCTCGCCAAAGTATTCGGCCCACTACTAATAATCTCAGTATAGATTCAGACTTACCAACTTGAACTTTTAGAGATGATTGAAACCAAACACAGGAGAAAAATTGAAAGCATGAGACTTTAGAGACAGAGGCGCATTTGCTGCTGCTATCCTCCGCCTCGGCCGGAGCTGACCGAGAGTGGAAATTGGTTTCAGTTTCAGATAAACTTCTCGTCTTCAGTACTATAACTACTGTTCTTTTAAGTCAGTCCACTATTTGTCAAAAGCAATAAAATGTAATAACGAATAGCCCTTGGCCTACTACTACTACTGTTCTTTAAATATCTGCCTCCCACTTTCTTTCTTTTTTGAAAGGTTCTGTCTCCGACTTTTTATCTTCTGAAAAGTTCGGTCTCCCACTTATTGTGGCTACATTTGTTCTTCTGATCTTTATTCACTGTTTGTATTGACTGCAGAAGTCTCTGGTTGGCATCTGCAAGATTGTTACTTAAGCTTAAACTTTTTTCATGCATTGATATCACTCTCTCAATACTTGGATCGGATTCATGTTTTCCCCAGTGTAGAGCAAGACCAAAAAAGTATGTGATCCTTGTGGTTAGATATTCGAAATGATGAATACGAATTGTTTGTTTCTTGTTTTGTGCTTTCTTAGTAGTGACCCTCACCATCTATAAGATCTACCAGTTAATCCAAAGTAGTTCAAGAACGTGTAAGAAACATTTTGATCCAGCTTAATCAACACGTGTTTGTTGTAATCCAGAAATTACCGGTATGGTTTCCTAAGGTTGGATCAGGTTTAGTGAAGTTATTATTGTGCTTGTATTTGGCGAGGCAGAACCGTGTGTTTGATGATCATGACTGGGTTTTGATGGATTTTTTTTGGTGATCTTGGTTATATTATGAATTTTCGATTTTGGTATGGCTTGCGTTGATTTCTTCTTCATTTTTGTTGATCTTAATATCATGAATTTGAGCCTTCTTATTCTTGCAGGAAGACGAAAAATGTGAAGATTGCCAATTCCTCCCGGTTTATTTTGTATCTTCTCTGTGGGCAAGTGCAGATTCCACAATAGTACAAGTTTGGGCAAGGATTGGTGATTTTGACTCTATTTTGTCATATCAATCTCTTAGAGGTTTTCTCTTCTTCAGTAAAGAAATCAACTCTTATTCCTATCCAAAGAAAGTGATGAGCTACACAGTTCGGCTTCTCCTCTTGTCTTCCATTTGCCCACTAGTTCTTTTCACTGCTATGTTTCTCTTTTTCTCTCTGTATGGTTGTATTTGCTGGTTTGCTTCTTCCCTCTTTGTATATGCTGCTATCTTTTGGGTTTTAACCTTGCCCATATACAGAGACCAACAACACCCCAAACACCTACAATGACCTCAAAAACAGATATTCGTTCTTCCTCTTTTTCTCATCCTCCTACAACACTCCAAACACCTTCAATGACTTCAAAAATAGATATCCCTTCTTCCTCTTTTTCTCCTCCTCCTCCCCGTAAATTGACATATGACGTGTTCCTCAGTTTTAGGGGTGAAGATACTCGCAAAAATTTCACAGACTACCTTTATACTGCCCTGACTCAGAGTGGGATATTCACATTTAGAGATGATGAAGAACTTGTGAGGGGGGAATCAATTGGTTCAAATCTCTTGAAAGCAATTGAAGAATCAAGGTATGTAATAGTCATTTTCTCACAAAATTACGCCAACTCTTCGTGGTGTTTGGATGAGATTGTAAAGGTGGCTGAATGCATGGAAGCTACGGGGCATGAAGTCTTTCCTGTGTTCTATCACGTTGATCCATCTGAGGTACGAAAACAAACAGGCGAACACTTTGGGAAAGCATTTGAGAAGCATCGAGAGCAGTTTGAAGCAGACAAAGTCCAGAGGTGGAAAGATGCTCTTCATCAAGTAGGCAATCTCTCTGGATGGCATATAAAAGATGGGTAAGTCAGCTTTCTCTTCTTCTTCTTTTGACTTTAGTTGTGTTGCAGGAGAACTTAAATAGTCACATGCATTTCAGGTATGAATCCAAATATATTCAAGAAATTGTACAACAGATGTTCACCAAGTTAAATCAAATAATCTCAACATCTGAGGGCCTAGTTGGGATGGATTCTCACCTGAAAGAAATGATTTCATATTTAGACATTGGCTGCCCTGATGTTCGTATCATAGGTATTTGTGGTATGGGCGGTATTGGGAAGACCACTATTGCAGAAGTGGTTTACGAAAGGATACGACCTCAGTTTGAGGGTTACTGTTTTCTCAAGAATGTTAGAGAGGTAACTGAAAAGAAAGGTGTTGATCATCTACAAGAGAAACTACTTTCCAACTTGCTCAAGACTGATGTAAAGGTAGAGTACACTAAAATGGGAAAAGATATGATCTTGCATAGACTATCAACTAAAAAGGTTCTTATTGTTCTTGATGATGTGGATCAAGAAGAGCAATTAGAAGCATTGTGTCATGATCGCACTTGGTTTGGCCTTGGAAGTAGAATCATCATAACCTCAAGAGATGAACATCTCCGCAGCCTTTCTCGAGCAGATCAAGTGTACAAGGTGAATTCATTATCTAATGCTAAAGCTCTTCAACTCTTTAGTTTGAAAGCATCTAAGGGAGATCAGATGGTTGGAGATTTTCTCAAGCTTTCTAAGGAGTTTATAAAATATGCTGATGGCTTGCCATTAGCTATTAAAGTGTTGGGTTCGTCTGTTCATGGTAGAAATGTAGGACAATGGTCAAGTGCATTGGATAGACTGAAAAAAAGTCCAGAAAAAAAAATTATAGGTGTTCTTAAATGGAGTTTTGATGGATTAGCAGAATCGGAACAGAGAATATTTTTGGATATTGCGTGTTTCTTCAAAGGAAAATATTTAGATCGTGTAAGAAGAATAATACAGGGTAGCAATGCCCATTGTCCAGACTTTGATCTACAGGTTCTCTTGGACAAATCAATGATAACTCTTTCAGGGGAAAAATTGTGGATGCATGATATGATGCAAGAATTGGGTTGGGCAATTGTTTATCAAGAATGTGATGAGCCTGGGAGACGAAGCAGATTGTGGCGTTCCAATGAGATTATCCGGATACTTGACCGGAGCAAGGTAACATATAACTACAAAATGACATTAAATGGTGGTCTAAATTTTTTATTTACTTTTGCATCATGCATGCTTGGATTTTTATTTTATTTTAGTAAAAAGGGTATGCTTTGATTTTTATTTTATTTTAGTAAAAGGGGTTTATCAAATCAAACTGATAGCAATATTTGACGTTTTTGTGATAATGTGAGTTCGTTTTCATGTAATCTCTATCCATATAATTGAGGTAATTACTCTTCCTAGAATATACACCATCACGAATTTGTGAACAAATTGTTAATGATGCATTTTCAATTCAATTATATATGTAAATGCATTTTTTTACCATAATACATTGGCGGATCCATACATAGGCCC
Source organism: Geum urbanum (assembly GCA_946800695.1). Lineage (NCBI taxonomy): Eukaryota > Viridiplantae > Streptophyta > Magnoliopsida > Rosales > Rosaceae > Geum > Geum urbanum. The sequence continues at coordinate 1,374,887 of OX327011.1, forward strand.
AGGCACGGAGCCATCTTGAGCCCAGGGTAGGCCCAGGCCCCCCCTGTGATTTGGTCAAGTATATTTTATGTGCATCACTTGCATTCATTTTAGGCTAGCACAGTGGTAAATGCATAGAGATGTTAGTGTTAGGTTTTGGGTTCTAACCTCAAAACATGCATTTTTTTCATGAAGTTTTTTTGTTTTCCATTGTTTCCGGTCTATTTTTTTCCTTTGGTTTTCATTGTGTGCATTATAGGCCCCCTCTGACTTTATATTCTGGCTCCGTCCCTGCATAGACCAGCTTGGGTAATTGCCCACCCTGAGTTTTTGAAATTAGTCTTGGTTTTTAGGGATTTTGCATGTTTAGGTTGATAAAAATGGCAAACTGAGCTGCAAAACAGAGCGAAGAAGAAGAAAAATTGAAGAAGTGTTGTATTCTGGCTTCTGGGTTTAGAATTTTGAATCAATAGAATATGGCCTCCGTAGGATTGCGCACTAATATTCCTCCATCTGGCATATATAAGTAGCAATTAACTTACGTGAATTGTGCCATAATAAATATAATATTAAATGGTATTAATACAGTTTACTCAGTGATCAAAGTTTATATACATTTTAGAAATTGATGTGTCTTTGTGAAATTTTATATATTTTATAGAGTTCTATTGCATTCTAACTTGTATCTAAAGTTATTTTTCTTTTAAGCTCGAATCATGTGAATTTGTGTGTGTTACTCGTATATAAAATGAGTGAAATATTCTAAAATTTACTTTAGGTGGTTTCAATTTTGCCCAACCTGAAGAAAGATTCTGAATCCGCCACTGCCATAATATATATGTAACTCTGTTCAATTAAATGTAAATGATCCAGTCCATGCATTACCTTGTAGCTAATTTCTTTGGTGTCTTTTACTAGGCAACGAGTGATATTCAGAGCATATCACTCATAGGTCCAACAAAAGACGATACGGTTCACTCACTTAATGACTCCTTCTCAGAAATGGACGATTTGAGATTGCTCAAAATTTGCAGTGTGAAGTTTTCCGGAAACATCAAGTATCTTTCTAATGAGTTACAGTATCTTAAGTGGCATGAATGTCCTCTAAATTCTTTCCCATCCAACTTTCAACCAGATAACCTTGTTGAACTTAAGCTGCATTCAAGCTGCATCCAACAACTATGGATAGGGGAAAATGTAAGACCATATTATTGAATGTATTTTTTTTCTTCATATTATTGAATGTATATCATACAGCTGCATGTGAGAACAAAATTAGGCACTTGTTCACATTACAACTGCACCGTCTTTCTTTACATATCCATCAATTATGATTAATTTCGATGGCCAAACTCTTTGTAGAAGGGAATGTCTTACTATTATATTAAATCCCATTCTAAATTTGTGGTCGTCTTTCAAATTATACTAGGGGTGGAGCATGCTACGTTTTATTGATCTCAGGGGTTCAAAAGACTTCAGTTCGACTCCAGATTTCACTAAGGTTCCACATCTCGAGAAATTGAACTTTCATGATTGTACAAGCTTGGTTGATGTTCATCCCTCCCTTGGATGCCTCAAGAAACTGGAGTTTTTGGATATGACGAATTGCAAGTCAGTTGAAAGCCTTCCACCTTTCACTAATTTGGAATCCCTTCAGTTTTTGAGTCTTACACTCTGTTCAAGACTGAAAATGTTTCCAGAAATTGAAGGAGAAATGAAAGCCTTGTTGCATCTTTCTTTGGTTGGTTCCAGCATTGAGGAATTGCCTACTTCAGTTGCATGTTTGACTGGCCTTACATTCCTGTTTTTAAATCATTGCAAAAACCTTGTGCACCTTCCTAGTGCCATTCTGACTTCTCTGGTGAGTCTGAGTATAGAGGGAACTGCTATAAGAGATTTATCCTTCGTTGTAGGTATGAAAAATCTAAAATATCTTTTCTGCAAAGGATGTAAAGGTTTAGCTTCAGAATCAGGCAAAGGTCTACGTCCATTGTGGAGTTTAGCTGGTTTGATAAGTCTGAACTTGAGTGATTGCAGTCTGATTGATGGAGCAATTCCCGATGATCTTAGCAGCTTAATCTCCTTGGCAACATTCAATTTGAGTGGTAATAATTTCGTTCGTTTACCTGACAGTATCTTTCAACTCTCAAATCTTCGCGATCTCGAGTTGAGCAACTGTACACAACTTCAGTTTGTGCCAAAACTTCCATCAAGTGTTCGATTGGTGAACGCAAGAAATTGTAATTCATTGATGGATTTCCCAAATCAGATCAAAAGATTGGATTCACCTGAGTCAGGATATACGATTATCAATTCCCTCAATTCAGACGATTCATCACTTGGAAACACACATATTAATGCAGCACAATGGTCTTCAATACATGGCCAGATCAATCACTTCCTGGCAAAAAGATGGATCACAGTACCTTCAGGCGATGCCCAAATGGTGCGGAAACAACAAGTTGCTTCTTCCGAGAAGAGTCTCTACAAAGACCAGCTCTCTCTCTCTCTCTCTCTCTCTCTCTCTCTCTCTCTCATAAGTGTTGTTTTACCACTGCAGCTGCATTCGTCGGAAGAAGCCATAGCTAGTGTATTTCCAAGTGATGAAATTCCAGAATGGTTCAGCACAAAATCTGAAGGGAACCGCATATCAATCCCAATCCCTCCAAAACTGAGAAATGATGACAAGTGGCATGGTGTTGCCATGTGTGTTGTTTTCTCAGAAAACATAAGTAATAGGAGTGCTATCTCCCTTGTTGATCCGGGTTCTGAAATCTCTCAACAGTTGTTCCAATGCACAGTGACAACTGGCTATCCTTGGAAACCAGCTTTCACTCTGTGCGATGAAGAACGAATTAGACCATTCTCTCATCTGCTTTCAGTCTTCTATATACCTAAGTTGGAGATTTCTCCAATTTTTGGATCAGGTACGATGATGGCTACATTTGAAACTTCCCACCCATCCAACTGGGAGATCCAGATATGTGGGATACATTTAGTATACGAGCAAGATGTTGGATGGTATGACAAACTATTCCCCCAGATAGTGTGCACTCCTCTAAATGAAGTTTATAACGCTATACAAAATTCTGGCTGGATCAGTCGAGTGGATACATTTTGGAAATGGTAGTTACTTTGAGCTCCCCTTTGAATTAGTACCAAACTGCATTTTAGTATTTGTTATAGAATTAGATTGCTCTTTCTTACATTGCAGGGAGCCATGTGCTCTGCCAGATAAAGGGGACTCCACTACATTTCTGAACAGAAAGAACCTCGAGTCTGTTCTTTCAAGATACCTTCAGGTACGTCGACTGTCACTCTAAGTTATATGATCTCTCTAGTCTTTGAAAGCAGGGATATAACTAATATTGTCAGCGTGCATTTTCAATTACAGGCAGAAAATGATGCTTGTTTTTTTAAGTTTAACCTCAGTGGATGCCCAGGGTGGTGTATGAACACCTTTGACGATGGGCCATTGTCCTCTCATACGTCATACATACTGCCCCCGGATTTATACAGGTGTAAGAAGTGGATGGGAATTGTGGTATACACATCAATTGCAGAGAAAGAGCTGCATACATCTGAAGAGGAGTATCGTGTTTCTTTAGAGCTCAACATAGGTAGATATTATATGAAGAGAAGTATCACGTTCAGGTCGTTGGAAGAGCTTCATCAACTTTTGTTTGTATACATACCTCGGGCAGAGATTATCCAAGAGTTCACTCAAACATCACAAACTATACTGAGGATGGCCTTTAGCACTGATATCCCTGGGGGTGAGGTTCAAATGAGAGGATTTGAAATTGTGGACAAGCAAGAAGGTTTAGAAGAGTTTACTGAGGTACTCAGTCGCTGCATGGAAAGAGAATATGCTGATACTATAGCATTTTATAACAAATGGATAGTGAAAAAGTGGATAGAGTTACTAGGACTGCAAGGCAATTTATGTACTTCAACCAAATGTTATTCCAGAGCCCGCTGGAAAAGGAAGTTTGAATTGCTCTCTAAAAAATATAGAAAATGGGTCTCTCTCTCTCTCTCTCTCTCTCTCTCTCTCTCTCTCTCTCTCTCTCTCTCTCTCTCTCTCTCTCTCTCTCTCTCTAACACATTTATGAACTTGTATCCACAGGACTGGCCTGCGTCTGAACTTCGTTGTATATTCTTTGGAGATGAATTTTGTAGGAAGAAATGGCTCATGCATTTCAACCAAGGCAACTCTGTAGAAATCAAACTGCCACCAAATTTGTTAGGTGATCCTAATTGGTTGGGGATTTCTGTATGTGCTATCAGTTGGTTGTCTCATGAAGATCAAAACATCATTCTAGACTCCTGATTCAGACAATAATTTGCTCAGGTGGCATATGGAATTTGATGTTGCTTGGGCTCGCTTATGTACTTTTGAGCGTGCGGCATTATTCAAGAAACTCAGTCCAAGGCTTCCTCAAGCGAATCACACATACTTTGAGTATGTGCCGCAAACAATATTAAAGCTCCCAAAGCAACCCTGTACGGCAAAGGCAACTTTTCGTTCTTCTAGCCCATGCTTGGACGTGCGTAGTTGTGCCATTCGACTAGTATATAAAAATGATATTGAAGATCTTGTACAGTCATTGACCCTCTGCGAGTTACCTTGACTGTTCCACCACCTACTGCTCATGGACGGTATGTTCCACTTGATCGAAATGCCTATTCTTTAATGTGTTGTTTAGTTACTTGCTCGTTCAATTAATTAACTCGTGTTCGTTGTAATTACTTACACTTGTCTGATAAAACATCTCATCTGGCTCGGCAGAAGTTGCAGTCCCTCACAGGTGTGCAAGCAAGAGTTTTCTTATCAGGGATGGAAAGCCTTCTCGTTTAAGTTCGCTGAATAAGCACATGAAGAGTACTCTGTCTTGTGTGATCAACGTGGAAGGCCATTGTGGGTACTCCGTCTTTACTTTGTACGGCATTGTTTTCAATAAGGAAAGAATACTTGAAACTCATTTGGATGGATTTCTATAAACTACTCCCATGATACTCGGCCAAGGAATAATCACTGCAGCCAGCTCTTCCTTTTGCAGTTTTAACCATTAATAGTTTTCGGAAGTCTCTATATATGGAGTCTGCAAATATGCACTCGGCAGTGACTCGTATTTTTTTAACAGAAGTGTCTAAAAAATTGATCATAAGCATGCTTCAATGTACGTATTGAATTGTGTATGCATTGTGCTGTCAGTCTTGTATGTCCACAATCGCAGGTGAACTCTCGCAAGATGCAGTCTTTTGACATTGTCTGGTTTCATTTCTCATTACTTCTTGTGCAAAGTATTGTGACACAATTGGTTGTGATATCTTTGTGTTAACTAAATCATAAACACATAAGAATCAAATTTGAGCGTTCACATTATTCAATTCTTTCACAACCTTCTCTCTTTATTATTATGAGTGCTAGAAATCCCAATTTGTATTGCCCAAAGAAGAATGTCCGAGTGTCATGTTTACATTTGAACTCTAATTAGATGCTCTGCTTGCTGCCAAAGCATGTCAAGCACCTGTCATTCAAACACCTTAAAGGTCCTAGAGGGGGGGTGAATAAGCCTTTTATCACTTTTTCGCTTAACCTGTTTTCAGGGATAGCATAATTGCAACCTATCCTGAAATACAGGATACGAGTGTTTGAACTGTAAAAACAGTAAGTAAAGAATAACACAAGGATATTTTTGTTAATGCAGAAATCCTACAACCAGGATTAAAACTGCGTGCCCCTAACTCTTGAGGGACAAACATTTCCACTATCAAGTAACACACACAATTACAAGTTTCTTGTACTCTGGGGATACATAGTCCATATGCTATCCTAACTAGTCTGACTATCAGTTCTAAACAGAGCTACACTACTTGACTTATGTGTTTACATTTAGGAAAATATCTAGAAGCATCAACTCAGATCTTAACTACTTGCAAGTTAAATCTTCTTGATCTACTTCTTCACGTTGAGCATCTCCATATCTATCTCAATGGAATGCACTTATGCAATGATGCATATGGGTTTTGAAAAACAGTTTTCATGTTTGTGAATCCATGACTTATATGCATAGCAAGGAGCAACACAAGACACAGAAAGGGAAGAGAAGAGAAGAGAAGAGAAGAGAAGAGAGAGAAGAGAGAAACTACACAGTTTATGTGCTCTCAAAGAATCACCAAAAAAAAGTATCTCTCCACAAGCAAGCTGTACTAATAGCTTGGAACATGAAGTACTCCGCAGGGATGACTAGGCGAAGAGGGTCGTGACTCAGATATGCCATTAGTACAGCTTGCTTGTGGGGAATCTTGCTTGTCTGTGAGGCTGGATGGAACAGATTGCGAACTTACTGCTTTCTCAATCACGTTAGAGAGGAAACTAATAAGAAAGGTTTAGTTCATCTACAAGAAAAATTTCTCTCGAAAGTGATCCAAGACTGGTCTAAATGTAGAAAACACTAAAATAGGAAAAGATCTGATCTCTCATAGACTATCTACTAAAAAGGTTCTTATTGTTCTTGATGACGTGGATCAAGCTGATCAATTAGAAGCATTGTGCCATCATACTTGGTTTGGTCCTGGAAGTAGAATCATCATAACATCAAGAGATAAACATCTGCTCAGACTTGCTCGAGCAGATCAAGTGTATAAGGTGAATCCGTTATCTAATGTTGAAGCTCTTCAACTCTTTAGTTTGAAAGCCTCCGAGGGAGACCAGCTGGTTGGAGATTTTCTCAAGCTATCCGAGGAATTTCTGAAATATGCTCATGGCCTGCCATTAGCTATTAAAGTTTTGGGTTCGTCTGTTCTTGGTAGAACCGTAAAAGTATGGTCAAGTGCATTGGACAGACTGAAAAATAATCAGGAAAAAGATATTCTGGATGTTCTTAAAGTGAGTTTTAATGGATTAAAAGAATCGGAAAAGAGAATATTTTTGGACATTGCGTGTTTTTTCAATGGAATGAATGAAGATCATGTAAAAAGAATACTACAAGGTAGCAATGGCCACTGTCCAGATTTTGATCTACAGGTGCTCAAGGACAAATCAATGATAACTCTATCAGGAAAAAATTTGTGGATGCATGATATTATGAAAGAACTGGGTTGGGCAATTGTTTGTCAAGAATGCAATATTGAGCCTGGGCGACAAAGTAGATTGTTGTCAATTTTTGTCAATTTACAAATTGTTGTCAATTTTTGTACTTCAGTTATATATATGTAAATAGATCTAATTGTTACCTAATATATATATATATATAGCTCTGTTCAATTAAATATAAATAATCAAGTGCTTGATATAGCCTCTTGAGTATTGAGAAACACTGACATTTTTTTTTGCTGGAAAAGTATAGAAGACTGTCCCATGCATGCATTACATTGTGACTTGTGCTGTAGCTAAGCTAATTTCCTTGTTGTCTGTTTACTTTGTTACTAGGCAACGAGTTCAGTTGAGAGCATTTCACTCGAAGGTCACACCAAAGACGATGTGATTCACTCACTTAATGGCTCCTTCTCGGATATGAAATATTTGAGACTGCTCAGAATTTGTAATGTGAAGTTTTCCGGAAACATTGAGTACCTTTCTGAAGAGTTGCAATATCTTGAGTGGCACGGCTGTCCTTTGATTTACTTCCCACCAGACTTTAGATAACCTTGTTGAACTTCATAGGCAGTCAAGCCGCATCCAACAACTATGGAGAGGAAAAAAGGTGTAAGGTTATACTCTTGAATGTATATTATACAGCTGAATTTGAGATAAATAAAATAAATGAGACACTTACAATATATTCATCCTCACCTTTATTTTACATATGCATAAAATTAATTTTAATAGATACAAGCTCTATGCAGAGGGGAATGTATTACCGTAATTCTGAGCGATGAATATCTTTCAAATTTTACCAAGGGTGGAGCATGCTTGGGCTCATCGATCTCAGCGATTCAAGATATTTGAGATCAACTCCAGACTTCAGTGAGGTTCCACATCTCGAGTTGATAGTTGCATATTTATGCAACGTTTATGTGCTTAACCGAACCTTATATTTAGCTCTTTTGTTTTGTTTTTAAGTAATTTAACATTATTATTTATTCTTAGGTATTCTAGAGATAAATGAAGAAAAAGGGATTAAATAATATATTTTGGCGAGGAAACCTTGGCGAGGAGGTTTTGTCTTTGGCGAGCAAGGAGAGAAGGCCTTATGCAAGTTGATTTGGTTAGCACGTGAACAACAAGAGGATAATCAGCTTTTGCTAATTATATATTGGTTTATATGGCTAGTGAAGTTCGATGGGCTGACGAAGTTGCTAGCGAGGAGAAGAAAAGGAGGAGTCCTTTTATAATAATGAGATTATGAATATTGGGCTGGATTTTGGAGTCTTGCACGTGGTTTGCTAGCTAGGTTAATTAACCTAGCTAGTCTGGAACATATAAATAGCTAAGAAGAGAACGTACGCGGGGGGAGGACGGACGGAACAAAGAACAAGGAAGCTGCAAGTTTCTCTTTCATCCGTTTGTATCAATTTCTTTCATGGATTATTTTAGTTTATTTTCTGATTCCATGAGGAGCTAAACTCCATTGTTAAGGGGCTGTTTTGAAGTCCGTTCATGATATCTAGATTGCTTATGCACGTTAATTAAATTTTGTTTTTGTTATTTGAATGAGGTTTCTTTGTTATTTATACGGTGATGATTCTTGATTATGTATGCTTTGAGTGCACGCTTAGTATGCATGTTTAGGAATCTAATTCTAAGAAAATTGATGGTTGTTGGTGATTATTACCTTCCTCAAGTTTCAATAGTAGAACCCATACATGCTTGGTATAAGAAACTCTAGGTCTAGTAAGACACGACCGTAGTGTACTTATGAAGCCTTGTAGATTCTCAAACCCTTTCTAAATCTTAATGCTTTTCTCTTAGTAAATTCGAGTCCGTGACTTCGGGTTCTTTGACGGATAGACAATATTGATAAGCAGACCTTCAATGTTGTAAACATAAGGATCGGGTAATAGGTTGTGTTTACAGCTCGGGGCCTTCCTGGGAATCTTTCATTCATAACATTTACATTATTTAGTTATGCATTTGCAGTCTAGATGGATTGACGGTGGTGGATAACACTTCCCTTAACCCATTTTATCATTGATTCTCGTTTTACTTATACTCTGTTTTTCAGTTTCAGTTTCGTAGTCTGTTTTGCACAATTTTTTTCGCCAAACAAACAAACTTCGATGGCTTTGAAATTTCGCGTGGTAGTTCGCTAGGGTGTCTTTAGTGTTCAGTGTTAATTTCGTAATTTTAGGTTGAGTCTAGATATTTTAATTAATTACGTTAGTGTCCCGTGGTCGAGTCTGTCAGATTTCTGACTTTCGCGTCTGTTTGTAGTTTAGAGTATTGAGTCTCATCTTTCCCTGTGGATTGACCCCTATACTATTGTACTGTATTGACAAACATATTAAGTTCATTATAGGGTATTTTTGAGGGTGGTTAAACATCGATCAAATTTTGGCGCCGTTGCCGGGGAAAGATCTAGTCTTTATATTCTAACGTGTCTTTTGTTTCAGTTTTGTTTTGTTTTCTTTCATTTATTTTGTAGTGTAATGTGTCTCTTGTGTGCAGGTACTTAGTGCATGCATACTCGAAGGTCAAGGAGAACTGAGCCACTATTGCTTGATTTAGAGATTGAGCGCTCAGCTAAGCAAAACCGGAAGCAGAAGAGGCAAGCAGAACTGGAGCTTGGCGAAGGAACGGGAGTCCTTGGCGAGGAGGTTGGAAACACGAGTGGCACAGTGTCAGAACCTGAGATTGAGGTGGAAACAAGTTCAGATTCAGAAGAAGAAGTTCCTCAATCGCCACCACAAAGAGCAGCAATGGGAGAACAACCAAGAACGTTGATGAATTCCTTTGTACCTAGTGCTCAGGGGAATTCATCACCAATAGTGTTGCCGGCTCTTGGGACATATTCAGTTCCTCCTGCTTTACTTTCAGCCCTACCTCATTATAGGGGGGGTATTTTCAGAAGATCCTCAGCAACATTTGGCTGAGATTGAAGCTTTAGCATCAACACAAAACTTACAAAATGTTGAATCTAATGTGTTGAAACTAATTTTATTTCCTTTTTCTGTCAAGGAAGGAGCGAAGATGTGGTTCAATTCTTTGGCTCCTAGGTCTATACAATCTTGGGATGAGATGAAGGTAACGTTCATGAAGGAGTATTTCTCAGCCCAGAAGACTAAGCAGTTGAAGAAGGAGATTAATAGCTTCATACAAAAAGATGGTGACATGCTTCATGAGGCATGGAGTCATTTCAAGGAGCTGTTGAGGAAATGCTCACATCATGGGTATGATCTAGAGGACAGGATGACTTTCTTTTATGAAGGTCTGGAGCCAGCCAACAAGACAAGAGTGGATTCTGCATGTGGAGGTATGTTTATGTATCAAACAGGTCAGCAAGCTCATGATACCATAGAGAAATTGGCTGAGAACACCAAACAGTTCTATACAAGAGAGAGAACGTTGGCGAGCAAGAAACAACAAGCTGTATTTGAGGTTGCCACCAACCCAGACATGGACAAGAGAATGAAAGCAATAGAGAAGAAGTTGGAGTCCATTTCTACTGCCATCAAGAGCCAAACGACATCATCATCATCTGTCTCTCAGGTATGTTCTGTTTGCTCTATGTCGGATCACACTAATGAATCTTGTCCTTTTATTCCTGAAGAAGAGCAGGTGAATTTTGTGCAACAACGTGCATCAAGAAATGATCCATTTTCAAACACATACAATCCGGGGTGGAGGAATCATCCCAATTTTAGCTATGGAAACACAAACAATGTGCTGAACCCACCCACCGGATTCAAGGTAAGACCTGAATATCAACAGGTACAACAGCCGGTTGCAGCTCCAGCTCCTGATCCTATCATGGCAGCAATATTGGCTAGGCTAGAGGGGATTGAGATGCACAACAAGAACTCTAGCAAGGCATTCGAGCTTATGGAGAAGCAATTGAATAGCTTGCAGCAACAAGTGTCAACAAGAGAACAAGGTACTCTTCCAAGCAATGTGGTTAAGAACCCAAGATCTCAACATGAAGCTAATGTGATCACATTGAGAAGTGGTAGAGTGATTGAAGAGGTTGAAAAACCTACAAAAAAATCTTTAGAAGATGAGCCGGTCCTAGAACAGGTGTTGCCATTTCCACCACTACTGCAGGATCAGGGAGAGAAGGGTGTACCTGGACAGAAAAATTCAGCAAATGAAAAATCAGGTAAGTCAACTTCTGAACCTTCTCCTTCATTTCCTTTACGTGTTCCTTTTCCTGGCAGGTTGAAAAACAAGAAGAATGATGAGTTGGAGCAAGAGATTCTAGATACATTCCGGAAGGTGGAAGTGAACATTCCGTTGCTCGATGCGATTAAGCAAATACCGAAGTATGCAAAGTTTCTTAAGGAACTTTGTACAATGAAGAGGAAGTTCACAGGGACCGAGACCGTGGCCTTGAGTGAGAAGGTGTCAGCGGTACTTCAGAGGAAGCTACCACCCAAGATGGGTGATCCTGGATGATTCACCGTCCCATGTACAATTGGTAACACGAACTTTACTGGAGCTTTACTTGATTTGGGTGCATCAATAAACTTAATGCCATACTCTGTGTATAAAACTTTGAATATTGGTGCATTACAACAAACTGGTGTTACAATTAAATTAGCTGATCGATCTAATTGCTACCCCAGAGGTTTTGTTGAGGATGTTTTGGTGCAGGTAGGTAAGTTGATCTTTCCAGCTGATTTCTTCGTGTTAGAGATGGAGGCAGAACCTCAACCATCAGAACTACCATTGATACTTGGTCGTCCATTCTTACGGACCGCTAGGACCAAGATAGATTGTTTCAATGGTACCCTCTCCATGAAAGTGGATGAAGAGAAGATCCGCTTCGACGCAATGAGGCATCCTAGTGATAATGATTTGTATTCCTGTTTTTCTATTGATACATTTGATAATTTGATGCAGGAATTTATGCAGCACTCGGTGAATGAGGATGAGGATGCGTTGAAGAAAGTGATTGAAGAAGGGGGGAGGAAATCTGAACCTCCCCCATGTTCTAAAGTGTGGGATGAACTTGAGGATTTGATCACCCAAGTTCGATCCATGGATGAAGAAGAAGAAACATTGAGAATCAGCTCAGCTGAAGAGTTAGTGATGGGAGAAGAGTACGATGATGTTGTGGCAGCCCTTGAGTCATTGCCATACATAAGAGGTAGTTCAAAATCTCTTCCTCTTCCTATTACTAATGACACGCTTCTTCCTTCCATTGTAACAGCACCAAAGCTTGAGCTCAAGCCTTTGCCTGAGCATTTGAAGTATGCATTCCTTGGAACTGGTGAGACTTTACCAGTCATTTTATCTTCAAAACTAACAGTGTTACAGGAGGAAAAGCTAATCACTGTACTCAGGGAGTACAAGGAGGCTATTGGCTGGACAATTGCAGACATTAAAGGAATAGATCCAACATGGTGTACTCATAGGATATTCCTTGAAGATGGAGCAAAGCCAACGAGAGAACCACAACAAAGACTTAACCCACCTATGATGGATGTGGTGAAGAATGAGGTTATCAAACTTCTCGATGCAGGTATTATTTATGCAATATCTGATAGCAAGTGGGTGAGTCCTGTGCAGGTGGTGCCCAAGAAGTCAGGCATCACAGTGCTTAAAAATGATGAGGATCTGCTGGTGCCAAAGAGAGTTCAAACAGGATGGAGAGTCTGTATTGACTACCGCAGGCTTAATGCCATAACCCGTAAGGATCACTTTCCTCTTCCTTTTATTGACCAAATGTTGGAACGTCTTGCAGGTCATGCGTATTATTGCTTCCTAGATGGTTATTCTGGCTACAACCAGATTGCCATTGACAGAGAAGACCAGGAGAAGACCACATTCACGTGTCCTTTTGGCACGTTTGCTTATAGGAGAATGCCTTTTGGGTTGTGCAATGCACCAGCTACTTTCCAGAGATGCATGATGAGCATCTTTTTAGACATGGTGGAGAAGATCATCGAGGTATTCATGGATGATTTTTCTGTTTTTGGTGATTCTTTTGATACATGTTTGAATAATCTGTCCCTAGTTCTAGAAATATGTGTGGAAAACAACCTTGTGTTAAATTGGGAAAAATGTCATTTCATGGTTGAACAAGGTATTGTTTTGGGACATGTAATTTCTGAAAAAGGTATTGAGGTTGACAAGGCTAAGGTTGATGTTATACGTACCTTACCACCTCCCACTACTGTGAGAGAGGTGCGCTCTTTTCTTGGACATGCAGGTTTTTATCGCAGGTTTATCAAGGATTTCTCCAAGATAGCCCGACCTCTCAGTGCATTACTCCAGAAGAGTGTGATGTTTGATTTTACTGAAGATTGTCTTGCTGCCTTTAACAAGCTCAATGAGTTGTTGATCACCGCCCCAATCATCCAAGCACCAGACTGGAACCTTCCGTTCGAATTGATGTGTGATGCATCGAAATATGTTGTAGGTGCTGTGTTAGGACAGCGGGTTGAGAGGTTACCACATGTGATTTATTATGCTTCTCGAACCCTTAATGATGCTCAGTTAAACTATTCAACAACTGAGAAGGAACTTTTGGTTGTTGTCTTTGCTTTAGAGAAATTTAGATCTTTTTTGTTAGGAACTAAAGTGATTATTTTCTCTGACCATGCTGCATTGAGATATCTTATGACAAAGCAGGATGCAAAGCCAAGGCTGATAAGGTGGTTACTACTCCTTCAGGAGTTTGATGTGGAAATCAAAGATAAGAAAGGAACAGAGAATGTGGTTGCAGACCATTTGAGTCGGTTGACACATGGGTCCAATGCGGAGGAGGATAAACTCCCTTTGCATGAGAGTTTTTCGGATGAGCAACTATTTGCTATCCAGGATTCTGAGCCGTGGTATGCGGATATTGTCAACTACCAGGTTTCAAAACTGGTACCTACTAACTTTACCCGTGCTCAGAAGGACAAGTTGAAGAAGGAGGCCAGATATTATGTGTGGGATGATCCATACTTATGGAAGCATTGCCCAGATTCCATCATTCGAAGGTGCGTACCCGAATCTGAAATTTATTCTATTCTTTCTTTTTGCCACTCACATGTAGGTGGAGGACATTTCGGGGGAAAGAAAATTGCACTCAAGGTGTTGGAGTGTGGATTTTATTGGCCTAGCATCTTTAAGGATGCTCATGAATTCTACAAGGCATGTCCAAGATGTCAGATGACAGGTAACATAGGTCCTAGGGATCAAATGCCTCAACAACCAATTCTTGTGGTTGAAATTTTCGATGTGTGGGGTATTGATTTCATGGGTCCTTTCCCTTCTTCGCATTCTAATGTGTACATACTTTTGGCAGTTGATTATGTGTCTAAGTGGGTGGAGGCAGTTGCCACCCGAACTAACGATTCTGCTGTTGTGCTCAGATTCTTAAAGTCCATATTTGCTAGATTTGGCACACCTAGGTACATCATTAGCGATGGAGGCTCTCATTTTTGCAACCGCACTTTTGATGCGCTCTTAAGGAAATATAATGTTCAACACAAGGTGGCGACACCTTATCATCCTCAGACCAGTGGACAAGTGGAGGTGTCTAACCGAGAAATCAAGAAGATCCTTGAGAAGACCGTAGGCCCTACCAGGAAGGATTGGAGTCAGCGACTAGATGAAGCTTTGTGGGCTTACCGTACAGCTTACAAAACACCTATAGGGATGTCTCCTTACAGGCTTGTTTTTGACAGAGCTTGTCATCTGCCGGTCGAGCTTGAACACAAAGTTTATTGGGCGGTCAAACAGTTCAATTTTGATATTGATGAGGCTGGGATTCACAGGAAACTTCAGTTGAATGAGCTGGCAGAAATCAGGAACAATGCATACGAGTCCAGCAGGATTTACAAGGAGAAAGCCAAGGTTTTTCATGATCAAAATATCAGGAGCAAGACTTTTGTGGTAGGACAAAAGGTCTTGGTTTTCAACTCGAGGTTGAGACTGTTTCCAGGTAAGCTTCAGTCTAGATGGATTGGTCCATTTGTGGTTACTAATGTTTTCCCTAGTGGTGCTGTAGTTGTGAAAAGTGACAAAACAGGGAAAGTTTTCAAAGTCAATGGACATCGATTGAAGCCGTTTCGCGAGTTGATGATGGAGCATATCGTTGAGCAAGTACCTCTCGAGGATGTGCCACAAGATAAAGAGTGATACTTGGTACCGTCTGGCTGAAGACGTTAAACTTAGCGCTACTTGGGAGGCAACCCATGTGGATGGAGAGCTTGGTTGCCAGATTTGAATTCTTATCCCTTCTCCTTTTCTTTATTTTTCTCCATGTTAGTGTGATTTGTGATGTGTTATGTGTCTTATTCCATGCTTATTTGATGTATTGTATGTTTTAGTTTTGTCTTACATTGAGGACAATGCAAATTTCAAGTGTGGGGTGGGGTTTATATCATATCCTTAGCGTCTATGTATAAATTTTTCGTTATTTCGGTACTGTACAGTTTGCTGTTTCGTGTCAATTATTTGACATAGTTTGAGGTCTCGTAAATTTTTGAAATTTTTAGGGGATGTTTTTAAATGTGTCTAAATTGTTCTCTTAAAATTTCAGCTCATTCCAATGTATGATCAATTCTGAAAAATTCTAGCGAGGGAATGAGTCTCTGGCGAGCTTCGCATGTTGTACTGTTCAGTTGATGTTTTGCGTGATTTGTTTGTCATATCTAGAAGTCTCGTAATTTTCTGAAATTTTTAGGGAATGTATGTAAATGTGTCGAGTTTATTCTCTCTAAATTTCATCTCATTCCACTCTGTCATTAATTCTATATAATTCTGGCGAAGTGGAGCTGAGTCAAGCGAGCAACAGTTCTCAGTACTGAACAGTAACCTGTTCGTGTCATTCATCTTCGATAGCTAGAGGTCTCGTAATTTTCTGAAATTTTGAGGGCAGTTTTTTAAATGAGTCTAGTTAGTGCTCGCGAAATTTCAGCTCATTTCGATGTATGACTAATTTTGTAAAATCCTAGCGAGCCTCGCTACACTTTGTTCGCGTCGTTATGTAGTTTTGAGTTTGGCGAGCAAACAGTCTGCTGTTTTGTATAATTTATTTGACATAGTTATAGGGCTCGTAATTTTCTGAAATTTTGAGGGTGTGTTTTTAAATGTGTCTAGTTTGTGGTCCCAAAATTTCAGCCTATTACGATGAGTGATTAATTTTTTAAAATTCACGCGAGAAGTGTTGCTCGCTACACTATGTCTGGCGAGCTGCTCGCCTGATGTTGGTATTTTTGAGTTTTTCCTTATTTTCCTTAGGTATTTTAGTGTCTTATAAGAAAAACCAAATACAAAAGTAAAAAGTGTCAAGAAAAACAAAAAAAGTCTTTTATTTTGTGTCTTTAGGTGCCCTTAACTAGTCCATGATGTGATTATATCTTCCGTAATTGTGACTAAAAGATGATCATGATTATTTGAGTTTCTTTGGTTAATCTTGATATTTGATGCATATGCGAATGTGTAGTGGATGTAGAAAAAGTTAACATGGTACAGATTTTTGGCATGTTTAAACTTTGTTGAGATTCATTTAACCTGTGAGCGATTGAGCCTATATGTGAATACACATGCTTTCTTTATTGAGTGTCAATTGCTTGCCACATATTAAGTTAATGGACTCTAGAGTTTACTAGAACTTGCTCTTGTGCTTTTCAAAGCTTATAGTCAATACATGTTTTGATTGAGGAAGTGATAAAGGCATTTAGGGGACACCACCATTGCCATATAAGCCTGTGTCCTAATTTTGTGTACACAAGATGTGCACCCCTTTGTTAACCACTTTGAGCCTACATGTTTAAACTTTTTGTCATCACCCACATATCTCTGACCTTAAACCTTAGAATAGTTATATCTTTACCCTTGTTCTAGGACTTGGTAGAGTTATACATGAGACAGGTATGTGAAGACGGCGACAATGTCAAAAAGTGATGCAAAGAAATAAGTGTGGGGTATCAAGCTAGTGTAAAAAAAAAAAAGAATGAAAAGAAAAAATGTGTGATGTCTAGCTTGATACCCGAGTTAACTGTTGACAAAAACAATGACGTGAAGGCCCAACAAGATGAAATTCGGCCACAAAAGTGAGAAAATTCATGGTTGTAAAGTTTGAAGAAGTCTCTTATTTGGTACTCTACTGGGTTCTAGAATTATATTTGAATTCCTTATCTATTTATTCTTTAACCTATGAGCCAAGCCCCATTACAACCCATGAAAGTCTTTTTGATCCTCAAGATAGCAGCCTTTGATCTGTGGAGATTTGTCACAAGTGTAAGCATATGGTGTGGTCCATTTGGCAAGTAGTTGAGTTGAGTGACTACCTTAGACATACTTTGAGAGAAACACTTTTGAGAGCACATACCTGTGAGGTTGAATCTTGACAAGTTTGTTGCATGCTACAGCTTTACATTCACCATGATTATGTCTTCGTCCTACATATTACATGTGTGTCATGCATTGAAATTAATTTTCGAAACTTTGTGGAATGTTAATTTGGAGTCACACTTATCTTGGTGTTACAATTGTGGAAGATTGCTGAGACAATTTGCTGAGGGCGTTAGAGTCATGTAGTTAGAGTTTTGTTGAGTCTTTTCAGAGTCTTAGTTTAGTGTATTGCTCGAGGACTAGCAAAAGCTAAGTGTGGGGTATTCTGATAGTTGCATATTTATGCAACGTTTATGTGCTTAACCGAACCTTATATTTAGCTCTTTTGTTTTGTTTTTAAGTAATTTAACATTATTATTTATTCTTAGGTATTTTGGAGATAAATGAAGAAAAAAGGATTAAATAATATATCTTGGCGAGGAAACCTTGGCGAGGAGGTTTTGTCTTTGGCGAGCAAGGAGAGAAGGCCTTATGCAAGTTGATTTGGTTAGCACGTGAACAACAAGAGGATAATCAGCTTTTGCTAATTATATATTGGTTTATATGGCTAGTGAAGTTCGATGGGCTGGCGAAGTTGCTAGCGAGGAGAAGAAAAGGAGGAGTCCTATTATAATAATGAGATTATGAATATTGGGCTGGATTTTGGAGTCTTGCACGTGGTTTGCTAGCTAGGTTAATTAACCTAGCTAGTCTGGAACATATAAATAGCTAAGAAGAGAACGTACGCGGGGGGAGGACGGACGGAACAAAGAACAAGGAAGCTGCAAGTTTCTCTTTCATCCGTTTGTATCAATTTCTTTCATGGATTATTTTAGTTTATTTTCTGATTCCATGAGGAGCTAAACTCCATTGTTAAGGGGCTGTTTTGAAGTCCGTTCATGATATCTAGATTGCTTATGCACGTTAATTAAATTTTGTTTTTGTTATTTGAATGAGGTTTCTTTGTTATTTATACGGTGATGATTCTTGATTATGTATGCTTTGAGTGCACGCTTAGTATGCATGTTTAGGAATCTAATTCTAAGAAAATTGATAGTTGTTGGTGATTATTACCTTCCTCAAGTTTCAATAGTAGAACCCATACATGCTTGGTATAAGAAACTCTAGGTCTAGTAAGACACGACCGTAGTGTACTTATGAAGCCTTGTAGATTCTCAAACCCTTTCTAAATCTTAATGTTTTTCTCTTAGTAAATTCGAGTCCGTGACTTCGGGTTCTTTGACGGATAGACAATATTGATAAGCAGACCTTCAATGTTGTAAACATAAGGATCGGGTAATAGGTTGTGTTTACAGCTCGGGGCCTTCCTGGGAATCTTTCATTCATAACATTTGCATTATTTAGTTATGCATTTGCAGTCTAGATGGATTGACGGTGGTGGATAACACTTCCCTTAACCCATTTTATCATTGATTCTCGTTTTACTTATACTCTGTTTTTCAGTTTCAGTTTCGTAGTCTGTTTTGCACAATTTTGTTCGCCAACCAAACAAACTTCGATGGCTTTGAAATTTCGCGTGGTAGTTCGCTAGGGTGTCTTTAGTGTTCAGTGTTAATTTCGTAATTTTAGGTTGAGTCTAGATATTTTAATTAATTACGTTAGTGTCCCGTGGTCGAGTCTGTCAGATTTCTGACTTTCGCGTCTGTTTGTAGTTTAGAGTATTGAGTCTCATCTTTCCCTGTGGATTGACCCCTATATTATTGTACTGCATTGACAAGCATATTAAGTTCATTATAGGGTATTTTTGAGGGTGGTTAAACATCGATCACGAGTATTTGAACGTTGAAGATTGTACAAGCTTGGTTAATGTTCATCCCTCCCTCGGATGCCTCAATAAACTGATGTTGTTGAACATGAAAAATTGCAAGTCAGTTGAAAGCCTTCCACCTTTCACTAGTTTGGAATCCCTTGAGTCGTTGAATCTTTCACTCTGTTCAAAATTGAAAAAGTTTCCGGAAATGACAGGAAGTATGAAAAATCTGTTGGAGCTTTCTTTGGATGGGACTAGCTTTGAGGAACTGCCTAATTCAGTTGCAAGTTTGACTGGCCTTACATCGTTGAATTTAAGAAATTGCAAAAACCTTATGCTTTTTCCTAGTGCCATACAGTGCTTGACATCTTTGAAACATCTCGTTCTAGCAGGTTGCTAAAAAATTAATGACATACCTGAGCTGACTTCTGTGGAGAATTTGAACATAGATGGAACTGCCATAAGAGATTTATCATTCATTGCAGCTATGAAGAATCTAAAGTATCTATCCTGTCAAGGATGTACGAGTCTAGCTTCAGAATCATGCAAAAGTCTGCATCCATCGTGGAGTGTAACTGGTTTGATACAGCTGGACTTAAGTGATTGCAGTCTGATAGATGGATCAATTCCCAATGACCTTAGCAGCTTAAACTCCTTGAGAACATTCAGTTTAAGTGGTAATAATTTTGTTGTGTTACCTGACTATCTCTCAACCCTCAAAGCATGAGGATCTCGATTTGAGCAACTATACACAACTTCAGTTTGTGCCCAAGCTTCCATCAAGTGCACAACTTCAGATCAAACTATTGACTTCACCTCAATTCACTATTATCAATTCCCTCAATTCATCACTTGGAAAGACACATATTCACACAAGGACGAGTTCTACATTACATGGTCATATCGTGCACTTCCTGGAGAAAGGTGGCAATATTGAGTGGAAACAAGAAGCTAATAATGTGTCATCCCAAAAAGAGCTTGAAGTACCCCCTCTCTTACACTGTATGCCGCTTTATTCGTTCACAGGATCCATTGCTAGTGTGTTTCCTGGTGATGACATTCCAGAGTGGTTCAACACCAAAATGGAAGGGAACAGCATATCAATCCCGATCCCTCCAAATCTTAGACATGATAACAAGTGGCATGGTGTTGCCGTGTGTGCTGTTTTCGTAGAAAACAAAAGTAATAAGAGTATTATCTCCCTTGTTGATCCAGGTTCTAAAATTAATAAACAGTTGTTCCGATGCAAGCTGACAACTGATCTTTTTCCTATGAAACCAGCTTTCATTGAGTTTGATGAAGAACGATTCAGATCATTCTCTCATCTGCTTTCAGTCTTCTATATACCTAAGTCGAACTTTCCCAATACGACGTTGTTATCAGTTACAATGTCGGGTACATGCGAAAGTTCCCACCCATCCAACTGGGAGATCCAGATATGTGGGATACGTTTAGTATACGAGCAAGATGCTGGATGGTTTGCCAAACTATTTCCCGTAAAGAAGTGCATTCTTTTAAATGAAGTTAAAAGCGCTACACTAAATTCTGGCTGGCTTAGTCGAGTGGATACATTTTGGAAATGGTAGTTACTTTGGAGCTCTCCTTTGAATTAAAATTAATACTGAACCACCTCTGTATTTGTTATAGATTTAGATTGCTCTTCCTTACATTGCAGGGAGCCGGGTACTTTGCCAGATAAAAAGAACTTAGAGTCTGTTCTTCCAAGATACCTTGAGGTACGTCGACTGTCTCTCTCAGTTATATGGTCTCTCTAGTCTTTGAAAGCAGAGATATTACAAATATTCTCAGCATTTTCAATCACTGGCAGAAAATGTTGTTGTTTTATTAGAATATAACCTCAGAGGATGCCCAGGGTGGTGTATGGATGCCTTTGACGATAGGCCATCGTCCTCTCCTGTGTCGTCAGGCTTAATCTTCATTCTTCTTCCATGTATTAATTTCTCTTTAGAACACTAATGTTGCATAAGTACTCAAATGGATATCAACTACTTTGCAGGTATGAATCGAAATATATTCAAGAAATTGTGCAACAGATCTTCACCAAATGCATATAACTAACTAACGGATCTTTATCCAAAAAAAAAAATTAACAGAACTGGCAGAGATGGAAGGGATTAAATTCGTTTCCTAGCTTGTTCAACACGTTCAACCGACGCGTACGTACGTCCAGATAGCGAAATCCCACCGTCCACGTACTCCTAATCCAATCCGATTCCTAATAGAAATCGGATGGACTCTTGGCTCGACGACGCTGTATAAATACGCTTGGGGACTCTGAGAATATCTCATCATGATCGACAATAGTAGAGATATGGCTGCTGCTGACTTAGACGTCGTCGACTTCCGGTGCAAGAAGGAGGAGGAGTATGCGCATATCCATCTTCAACAACGAAAAGGAAGAAAGTGTCTTACTACCGTTCAAGGGATCAAGAAAGACTTCAGCTTCGACAAAATACTCAAAGATCTCAAGAAACAGCTGTGCTGCAATGGCAATGTGGTTCAGGACAAAGTCCTGGGCAACATAATCCAACTCCAAGGTGATCACCGTAACGACGTCGTCCACTTCCTCGTTCAACAAAGGATTGTCGTCAACAAGGAGCAGATCAAGATCCATGGTTTTTGATCGATCAATTCATTCCATTCCATTCAATCAAAAACTTTTACGTTTACGTTTATACTTTTTGATCGATGGACATATATAATTATAGCTAAATAGGGCATCATCGATCGATCGGTCGATTGATCATATGTATATGTATATTTTACGAGTGTGTCGTCGTCGTGGACTACGTTGTATATATTTCGATCTCTCGATCATTTTCAGGTTGATTGATATATGTATCGCACCGATTTCAATTCTGATTTAATTAGAACTTTTTTTTGTACGTACGTTCTGGGTTATTCTATTCTATTTATACAAACATGATTTTCATTAATAATGGTGAAACCCTAGACCTCTTTTCTCTTGCATCTTCTTTTCTCTTACATACATCATGTACGTGTGTATGTGATTGTATTTTACGTACGGTTTAGATCTAGCTAAACGTCCTAGATATATCTTAGCTAGTTCTAAATTAAGATAAAAGCCTCAAAGTCATAGAGCAAACCAACAAAGAATGTACCAAACCGTCGATCACAAACTTTATTGTTAAAGACATCGTTATTACAATTGTAGAATGAATTAAGCATATGCGCCTAAGGGTTCTTCTTTCGTTCGATCGGTATACTATGTGTATATGACACTTGTGAAATGTATATTAGGGTTTATGACAATGTATATTAGCGACCACTATACACAAGTTTGTGATTCACCGGCGAATACACATAGTCATTGTCAATGTATATTAGCGACCATTGATTGATATATGTATCATTACCGGAATGTCAAAAATCGCCGGTAATGATAAAAAACATTGCCGGCGATTTAAAAATCGTCGGCAATGGTTAAAAATGTAGTAGTGCTTATAAGACACAGAGCTGACGTTTAACAATCTTCTTCTTCAATGGGGTGGAAGCCAGACCCTAGCTTGAAGTGGCGACGATAATCTTTTTGTCCAGGTGACAGCAATGTTAGACTGCCCGTTCAGAACCGACCAACGAAGGTAGAAAGGGGTTCATGGTCGGTTTGGCGAACAACGAACAGTGTGTCAGTTGTATTATATTGACCTTGTAACCAATATCGCTTTAACAAGACATCCACAAAGTCGGCAAAGGAATCAATAGAATCTTCTAGAAGCTTGGAGAACCATTTGACCGACTTGCCTGTTAGAGTCTAAAGGAAGAGGTAGCATAAGGTTGAATCGTTGAAGTGAAGTCTTGCAGTGGCTGAGAGGAATTCATCAAGATGGAAATTATGGTCATCTCGCCCAGAGTACCTGGAATTCGTGATTGGTTTTCGCATGAAGGTCTCACCCAATCCTTGTGATAGAAGCAGAGAATGGAGTGGTAGAGGGTATGTAAGTTGCGTTTGCACCTTGCTGTTGTGCCAAAAGCCCTTGTCTGATTTTAGCTTTAAGTTCAGCAAGACAGGCGCAGATCAAGCCGCTTCCATCCTGTGTGACCAACTCTGAACAACGTGGGAGCCCGAGGAGAAGTGAATTATGGAGGTAAGTGGGCATGTGAAGGATATATCACTACAAGAAAACTGCACTTAGACCACGGACCATTTCCGTCGTCTAAGTGCAGTTTTCCGTCGTCTAAGTACTTGGACGACGGAAACTCCGTCGTCCAAGGTCCGTGCTCCAAGTGCTGTCGTCCAAGCACCTGGACGACGGAGACTTAGTGTTTCCGTCGTCCAAGTGAACTTGGACCTCGAACATTATCCGTGGCCCAGGTGTTCACCTGGACGACGGAAACACTAAGTCTCCGTCGTCCAAGTGAACACCTGGGCCACGGATAATGGTAGCAATGTCCGTGGCCCAGGTGTTCACCTGGACGACGGAAACACTAAGTCTCCGTCGTCCAGGTGAGCACCTGGGCCACGGAGAACAACAGGGTTTAGGGGTTAGGGGTTAGGGGTTAGGTTTAGGGTTTGTGCACCTGGACGACGGAGAACATAATCTCCGTCGTCCAAGTGAATATTTAATTTTTTTTTTAAAATAAATTGAAATTAAATATTATTAATTTAATTTATTATTATTTTAATTTAAATAATGAAAAATGCTAATATTAAATAAATAAACTAAATTTTGAATATTACAATTAATAACTTATATATATAATTATTAAATAATCAAAGTAAATTAATTTGTACATACGAAAAAACCCATAAATTAAAAATTAAAATATTGTTCGGAATGCGGAAAGAAACGAGATAATATACTACGTGCTAGCTAATACACTGGAGGAGCAGATGCGGGGCCGAGTCCTCCGCCTCCAGCCGGGTCGTTGTCGTCGGGGTGTGGGTTCGGAGGAGGTTGACATACTTCTCGATTTTGGTTCATGAGCGCGATGAGTTGGGCTATTTGTGCTTGTTGTTCGTCAAGTCTTTGCCGCATTGACTCATTCTGCTCTTGTGTCCGTCGATTCTCTTCTCGTGCCAGTCGAGCCTCTTGAATGGCTGCTTCGACGGCCGCAGCTTGACTCATTCTCCGCTGCCTCGAACCTCCCGTAGATGATGAGCCGGAGGTCGTCGACAAATCTCGTACCACCCTAGGCCCAAAGTGCCTAACCTCCTTGCCAGCTCTACGACCGTAGACCTCATCCGCGATTGCAATTTGGCTCTCTAAGGATAGAGGAGGCAGGTCTTCCGGCGGCACATCTGGGAACGCAAGCTGAGTGTTGGCCAACTCTTCATGCGCACGCTCTATCGCCCTTGCCTACAAAATTATTATTAATTTATTATAATTTTGTAATCATATTTAAATAATAATTACTATAATTAAAAGCACATATATATATATACATATCACTTACCCCGCATTGACTCGCTTCATTATCGAGCCCTGGCGTCACGTACGCGCTTACGCTTGCATCAATAAAAGGGTGTTTGGAACCCTTATCCTTGTGCTCCTTGGCAATTTGAATGAACTGCTTGGCGCCGGTAGTATGGTGTTTCTCCTTCTTCCCCCGGTTGGCTTTGTTGACACCGGAGAATTTCTGTTACACAACATAATTAAATCATTAAAAAATGAATAACTACAATTTAAATAATTCAATTATTTTAATTGAAATAAAAAAATTAAATTAATACCTTAAATTGTTCATCGGCAAAGTGGTTACACAACCACTCCCACTCATCTTCTCTCTCCCCTTGCAGCTCTACCGGGGGAGGCACGGGACCGACATCTTTGAAGTACTTATGGAGCCTGTACTTCCAATCTTTGTAGATGGAGTTGGCGGTTTGATTGATATGCCTCAACATAGCCGGTGTCGAATCCACGTCAAATTGTTCCTATGAAAAATAAATAGAAAATTATAATCGTATATATTATGAAATTTTAGGCCGAGATTAACAATATTATATAATAACTAAATTGAACGTATTACGTACCGAAAGATCTTTGAAGACTTTCGCCTTCTCATGATCCGGCGCCTCCTTCCAAGTAGGGGCAGTGATACGAACCCGGTTACGGATGATTGACCATATCTCATGCGCCGAGAGACTTGCTAGTTGAGCTGTGGGAGGGCCACCGGTGAATTCGTCGTACGGCAAGTCGATCTTTTTACCGGTCGCCTTGCAAATACGCTCCGCTTTCCCCCCTTTAACGAGACCCCGAGTCCTTTTCGGTTCCGGGTCAGTGGGGGCCCTCATTTGCCTACGGCGGGCGCTGTACATGATTGATTCGGCGGTGGAGGACGCCTGAGTACTTCCCGTTGAATGGGTACCGGGCGTCGGAGATTGGAAGGGGTCGACGTCATCACCGCTCGAGATGAATGGGGGAGCGGAAATTTCCCCAGAGGGCGCTACGAACGGACCAGATGATCCGTCCGGATTGAGAGCGTCGTTGCCCTCCGGTGGTAATTCCCAACCGACTTGGTCCGCCAAGCGGCGGAGCATGGCATCTTCTGCCTCTTGTTGGGCTTTCTTCTTGCCGGATGTCGTCTTTGGCGGAGCCATTTAAACCTAAGAGTACGGGGTTAAAATACCTACTTACCATAATAATTACAACTTAAAAATTTACGCTAATTAATTAAGTACGTTTAAGATTTAAATAGAGTACACTAGCTTGGCATTTTCGGTCGTTCAATGGACGTGCGACCCGCGCGATAAAGTGTAAATTTTCAATTAATCAGCCTTGGTTAAATCGAAAAACATGGCCAGTTAGGGATAGAGATAACGCGAGAGGCAGGACTAATTTCGACAAAAGTCTTTCTTAGTCCAAATCCTGTCACCAGTCATAACCCGTTTCTAGACACCATGTCCGACATTCGGCCAATTTTTCGAAAATTTACACTCCCTCAAGTCCTTTGCAAACTCCGCCCTCAACCTCGTGTCCATAACTTCACTTAGGTTATGGTGTGCGGTGATGAAATTCACACATCACGAGGGGTTAAGGAGATAAGCAAGGAAAAGAGGCGTCATCTATTTAAAAGAGTGCGACTTAATTACACCAATCCTATGTACTAAATTTAAATCGAACACGTACTACTAATTAATTTACTAAAAAATACACGTAATTACATGCAATAATTTATTTTCCATTTAGCATGCAATAATTAACCATTTAATTAATTAATAAAAATAATTATTTATTTAATTAATTAATAACAATAATTAATTATTTATTTATTTAATAACAACAAATTTACAATTATTCATTTAATTAGGAAACAATAACAATAATTATGATTTAATTAATAAATAACAACAATTAATCATTTATTAAATATTTAAAATTAATTACTAAATTAATTTCTACTAATTAATTATATTTAGAATTTAATTAATTAATAAAATGAAAATTATTTAAATAAGGGAAAAATAGAAATGTACCGAAGCGGAGTTTACGGGAATTTCGCCGGACTTGAGTCGTCGGAGAGGAGGAACCACGCCGGAAAAAATGTCGTCGGAACGTCGCCGGAGGAGGATCGCCGGAGGAGAGGAGAGGAGAGGAGAGGAGAGGGAGAGGAGGAGATGGAATGATGAGAAAATGAGGGGGGGGGGGGGGTGCAACTCTATTTATAGAGTTGCACTTAGACGACGGAGCACTATTCTCCGTCGTCTAAGTCCACCTGGACGACGGAAATAGTGTTTTCCGTCGTCTAGGTGGCGGTTTAAAAATTTTCAATCGGCGCGTAATTAATCGGCGGGACGTTTTGAACCGCCATGATTTTGGACTTAGACGACGGAGATGGTCAGTTTCCGTCGTCTAAGTGAAAATTCAAGCGGTGCCGAAAATGGAAGCGGTAAATTGAACCGCCCTAATTTTGGACTTGGACGACGGAGATGGTCAGTTTCCGTCGTCCAAGTGAAAATTACATGAAAAAAATAAACAAAAATAAATTTGAACCGCCATGGTTTTTGAACCTGGACGACGGAGATGACCATATCCGTCGTCCAGGTTCAAATTACGTAAAAAAAAATTTTAAAAATAATTCGCTAGGAATTTAGCGATCTGTCATTCGAGTGAAATAGTCGTACAATATCGATGAACGCATCGTGTATATAAACAGTTAAATTTGAACCGACGATTAATTTTACGTATTGAAACATGTTAAGTATCGACTAATCTTTACGACTTAAGTGTTCATGAGTAGACGCTCATTTGCAGCAGAGTATTAACGAAATTGAATTTGGACAAAACAACCGTTGGATATGTTCGTCGTAACATAATATATAATTGTCTTCAAAGGATCATAAAATAATAAGTTCGGGAAGGGTTTGATCGGCACAGTCAACTGCAAAACCGATAATTTCACAAACCGGAAACGTGGATACTAGGCATTTCGTAACTCCGATTTTCGAACCGTCGAAGCTCACACACCAAGAATTGTTTACTCTAAAGTCTTGATGAAAAGACTTTGCATTGGAAGAAGGTCTAGATGGTCGTTGTCTTAGAAAAAATTACGATATCTGCACCTGGACGACGGAAATGAGTGTTTCCGTCGTTCAGGTAATCACCTGGACGACGGATATGAAGTTATCCGTCGTCCAGGTTCTGACCTGGACGACGGAGAATGACGTTCTCCGTCGTCCAGGTGTATAGACCCTGAATTCAGGGGTTAGGGCCTTACTGTTTAGGGTTTAGGGTTTGTGAACTTGGACGACGGAAAATTACCATCTCCGTCGTCCAGGTGTGTACCTGGACGACGGAGAATGACCATCTCCGTCGTCCTAGTGTGTACCGGGACGACGGAGAATGACCATCTCCGTCGTCCAGGTGTAAAAACCCCGAATTCAGGGGTTAGGGCCTTAGGGTTTACGGTTTAGGTCGTCCCCGGTCATTTGTGTGTGCGTTCAATTATTCTTATTCTCCGTTGTCCAGGATATATAATTCGGATTAATTTCTTACCGTAAACCAGCATCGATCATATATATATATATATATTACAATAATTACAGTAATTAATTACCAATTAATCTCCCTCGTCGTATGACCGTACTCTTCGTCATAATCATCATCGTCCTCATCCCCGTTAGTCGACGGCTCATCCTCGTCATCGTACTCAACATCGTCCGACGAATAACCTGAGTCCTCGTCCGCGTCCTCTTCCTGCTCGTCTTCTTCATCTACCTCATGGATAATCTCATCTTCAGTTAGATCTGTACAACCATCAGGCATGGGTAACCGTTCACCATCTTGAACCAGGTCCATTATATCGGAGCGGACCATAGAAATATTAGGCTCTTGATAGGCAGGAATGTCTCTTTCTGGTTCAGCAGCATCTTCAGTCGTCGCCGGTGTCCCTTCAATTGTCTCTGTATTCCATATTCCTCGGTGAGAGATATGGTTCACTATTTTCCACCCTTCACCGGCTTTCGGATCGTCGAGATAGAACACCTGCCGAACTAAGGTGGCGAGAGCGAAAGGCTCATCCTCATACCAGTGCGAGTTTGTATCGACAGATAATAGTCCCAGGTCTTCCTTTGTACGCTTGAACCATCTGCACTTGAATAGGAAAACGTTGACATCATTCCCGTAACATAGCTGAACCACGTATACAATAGCCCCGTAATATAGATCATTGTCTTTCCCAACGGCTACCCCACTGTTTTGTGTTCTTCTTCCTTCCTCTCGGGCCAATGAATGGAACTTTACACCGTTCACAAAACATCCGGGATAAATATAGTGTTTAACCGGCTTCCCTGCTAGCAAGTGCTTTGGCCATGACCACCACCCTCCGTGGTTATCAGATTTTTGCAGATCAATCATCTGCGAAAAAGGCCAAATTAATATAATGGTTTACTTTCTACAAACATGAGCAATATGTATTTAAATAATTAATACCGAGTCGTACGTACGTACCCATTGGAAGAAATAATCAGGAAACTTCTTCTTAACCATTTTCTCAATCCACGCCGAACTCTTGTTTTGATTTAACGCCTGAAGCCTCTCCCTGTATGACATCATGTACGGCTCAACTTCATCACAGTCTCGCAACACTACCCAATGTGCCTCAATAAGTTCTTCCCGTGTTAACGATTCCTTTAATACTCCTCTAAACGGTCGGACGACATTGGTGACGACAGAAAGATTGATGCGGGCACTGCGATCGGAGGCAGTACTGGGAGGGGGTGGATCTTTGAGGTACCTGTTGCAGTAAGTAACACACTCATGCATTAGGTATGTCTCTGCTATGGAGCCATCCGGGGCCGACCTGTTTTTGACGAATGATTTATACTGTCCAAGCTGTCTACAAAATCAAACGTACACATTACATAAGTACATATAGCTAGCTGGCTAGTATATATATAATCTCCAGTGGAACAAATTAATTAATTAGTTGTACGTACCTTTCTTGAGGATACATCCAAGTGTACTGGACCGGACCAGAAATGAGCACCTGCTCGGGCAGGTGGATCATTAGGTGAATCATGATGTCAAAGAAAGCAGGGGGGAAAATCCTCTCTAGTTTGCAAATGATGTGCACAATTTGTTGTTGCAATTCCACCACATCTGACTTCTTTAATTCTCTAGCGCATAACCTCTGCCACCACCTGCACAATGCCACTATTGGTTCTACGACGTCCCGAGGCAAGTATGGTCGAATTACCACTGGAATCAGACGTTGCAGCATAACGTGATAGTCATGTGTCTTTAGACCAACAAACTTGTGTTGCACCTCGTCCACTGCTCCAGTTATAGTAGCTGCATACGTAGCCGGATAACGAACGCCCTTAAACCAGTGAAATACAGAACGTCTAAGCGTCGGCTTCACTGTGTAAGGTGCATCTGGCATCTTGTTGTACACTCATTTCCTATCCCTCCTCAACCACAAGGGACGACGTAGATTCATTGATTCCAAATCTTTGCGCGCTTTGGGAGTATCTTTAGTCTTGAACTTAATACCGAGAATTGTTCCCACCACGCTGTCGCACACATTCTTTTCTATGTGCATCGCGTCCAAGTTGTTCCTCAGCTTCAACTTCGACCAGTAAGGGAGTTCAAAGAATATACTCTTGTGATCCCAATAGCTCAGATCATGTGGAGGAATTAGATTGCATTTCTTTACATCCGCGTCATTGCTCAACACACCAAAGTCGAAATAGCTCAACCTCTCTAAAATCTCTTCGCCCGACCAACTACGGGGTTTAGGATTGTTCTCTACCGTACCGTTGAAATGAGCTTCATCCTGTCGCCACGGGTGGTCGTGAGGAAGCCATCTACGGTGACCCAAGTAACACACCTTCCCCGCGTGCCAACTAGAGTTCACGTCGTCCAAACATATAGGACATCCATTATATCCTTTTGTCCTGCAGGCTGCCAACATCCCATAAGCTGGAAAATCGCTGATCGTCCACATTACAGCAGCCCTCATCGTGAACATCGTGTCAGTGAATTTGTCATAAGTTGGGACTCCATTTTCCCACAACAGTTTCAGCTCGTCGATCAAAGGTCTGAGGTAGACATCTAAGCACTTCGATGGAGATTTAGGACCTGGAATTAGTACGGTAAGGAAATTAAATTCCTTGTTCATGCACATCCACGGAGGCAAGTTGTATGGCATCAGAATAACTGGCCAAGTGCTGACGGCGGAGCTATTACTTCCCCAAGGATTGAATCCGTCTGTAGATAGGCCGAGTCTAACATTTCTAACCTCTGAAGCAAAGTCTCCAAATTCTCTGTCGAAATGTTTGAAACCCTCCCTATCCGCGGCGTGTCGCAGGACATCGTCATCTATTCGCTTTTCTGCGTACCATCGCATCGCCTCTGCTGTGTATAGCGACATGTACAGGCGCTGCAATCTGGGAATCAAGGGAAAATATCGAACAACTTTCACAGGAATTCTCTTTTTCGAACTCTTCCTATTCAACTGGAATCTGCACTGGCCACATACGGGACAATAGTCCAACTCTTTATACTCTTTGTAAAATAGCACACAATCATTCGGACATGCGTCAATTATCCTGTACTTTAGGCCGAGGCTGCTCAGGATATTTCTAACCTTATAATGAGATTTAGGAAGATTGTGATCATCAGGAAGCAACTTACATATTTGCTCCTGAATTTCGTCAAAAGCACTCACTGACATTTTGTGCTTCACTTTTATCTTCATTTGCTCCATCACATATTGCAACACATTCTCTCGACATCCAGGGAACACCGGGGTCTGCGCTTCAAGTAGCATCCGGTTGTACTTTTCCATCTCACTGGTGTCAGTGGCCAAGCTAGCTGCGGGGAATGTGTCATCATGCTCATTGGTGGTACTGTAACCTCCGTCTTGGTGTTGGTGTCCGCCATGACTACATCCCGGAAACGCATCATGGACCAAATCTGCAGTTGGGTTGCAAGCTGGGGGTCCGGCACCACTGCCACTGGATGAGGCACCATGGTAACTGTACCCTGAGCTGAAGTCTGATGCGCTGAACTCTACGACGGTGTGTCGGTCCGTCCTCCAGGTAATCACCTGGACGACGGAGAATACCATATCCGTCGTCCAAGTGGTCACCTGGAGGACGGAGAAGACTCCGAGGTCCAGGTGGTCACCTGGACGACGGAGAATACCATCTCCGTCGTCCAAGTGGTCACCTGGAGGACGGAGAAGACTCCGAGGTCCAGGTGGTCACCTGGACGACGGATAATACCATATCCGTCGTCCAAGTGGTCACCTGGAGGACGGAGAAGACTCCGAGGTCCAGGTGGTCACCTGGACGACGGATAATACCATCTCCGTCGTCCAAGTGGTCACCTGGAGGACGGAGAAGACTCCGAGGTCCAGGTGACCACTTGGACGACGGAGATGGTATTATCCGTCGTCCAGGTGGTACTTGGACCACGGAGTCTTTTCCGTCGTCTAAGTGTCACTTGGACGACGGAGAATTAGTGTTTCCGTGGTTTAAGTGCTGTTTTCTTGTAGTGTATATGGCCCCATGTGATTAGGCGTGACACGCTAACCCGATCCCCGCTCAACATGGTCTCCCTTTATACAAATATGATTTTCATTAATAACTATGTTGATGTCAGCCCCTAGGGGCGGTGTTACTAAACAGAACATGAAGTATTATACACTCTGTTAGATACAGATAGTCTTTAAGCAAGGCCTTCTGTCATACTACAATCAGTGTTACATATTGTTAGTATGTGATCCCGTAACACACAATTATCACACACTTAGTTACTAAACAAACGGGTCAACACAGCTCAGACCAAACGCATAATAACAATATATAGAGGCTCTAACTCTAAATAAGAAGAATACTTCATCCGAATGTCCACGTGTTCGGAACGGCAAGCGAAAGATACCAGGACTGGATATGTACAAAACACGATCCCACATCGAAGAGCGACAAAAGACTCCATACTCAATCAACAATATAAACAACGCATCTACAACAGATACAAGGTACGCCCGTTACTCTACCAATACTACTGTTACACTTCATACACTAACTTGAGCGTCGGAGAGTTGAAGACGGGAACACCCTGTCAAGACTCCTAACGTCCATTTGGTGTATTATTCTTAACAGCAGGTAAAGGAAGACATATGCGCGATAGCTCAGATCACCCAAAATAGCCACATCCGCACTTCTACTGGAATTCCTACGGAGTTTGGTAGAAACAATTGGCGTCGTCTGTGGGAAGCGAGCAATCGTAAACCACCCGAAACAATAGTAGCAAAGATGGGGACAGACCACATCACACCCGAAAGCCGGAAGACAAGAGACGTGCCCGTAGACGCGAATAATAGCATCAACAACCTAACGGAGGACGAAGCAGCAGCCCACCTCTCAAAGGAACTCCAAATGGCTCGAACAGAAAGAGACCAGGAACGCCAAGCCCGACAACGTTTGAAGGATCGACTTGACGCGTTCATCCGGAGCCAGGAGACCCAACGAGAGGAATCAGTACCAACGGAGGAACCAGGGGTGGGTAGGCAAGTCATCAGAACCGACCCACCATGAAGACTGCGAAACAACCGACTCCCAGGACCTCCACCACCGACCGAAAGAATAAGGGAGTACGATGACCTCCACCATCTCCGGCGAATGTCAGAGATGGAGGCCGAAATCACATCACTAAAGAAAAGCAATCACACCGGACCAAAAGAAATGTACACTCCCCGTTCGAGCCCCTTATCGGACGATATCCTGGCACAGGGCAGGGATCCGAATTCCAAAACCGTCAAGATCAGCAGGTTCAATGGGAAGGGAGACCCGCGAACACACATCGACGAGTATCAATCTGCCACCGCAAGTACCCGGTATTCGGACGCAACCCTCTGTTTCCTATTCCAGGAGACACTGACAGAAGAAGTGCGAAACTGCCAGCACGCTTCTAAAGAGCTCCCTTATTCGCAGGTACCCGGTCTTCGCTCGTTCGAAGAGCTCATGGAGTGTTTTCTCGAGCGATACCGGCTACAGGGCAAGTATGACACTGCAAGCACGCTTCTAAAGATCCGTCAGGGGGACAATGAAAACCTATCCGGCTTCATCAATCGGTGGAGGGCCCTTGCGAACACGTGCATGAACCTCGACAAGAACGTGGCAAAAACGGCGCTATTGGAAAACCTGACGGGAACCCCGTTCGTAGAGAAGCTGGTTAGAAAGAACCACCTCGAGTACGACGAGATCATCGACCTAATCGTCCAAAAGGCAGTGGTGGAAACCCATGTGTACGGGGCGCAAGGCCCAAGCACAACACCGACCTCGAAGACACACGGCTACACACAAGATCACCCGCCATCGATATCCCCCCATACAGCCAAAAATCCGCCACCAAAAGCACAGCCCACCACATCCCGCAAGCGCGAAGATCACTATCGCGAGCACAAGAACAACAAACGGTATCAGCAGGCGCATCGCGATCGTTCACCACCGTGAAACCCACCACACAGAGATCCCCACCAACGACGCACAATCTTCTCCATTACCCAGGGCACAAACGAGGAAGTGCTCTAACAGAATAAACGACAAATCCGCCCTCCCATGCCTAGGGCGCCCGGAATCGCCTCTATGCGGAACAACAGGAGAACGTGGTGCATGTATCATGATTTGAATACCCACAACACCAATGACTGCGAAATCCTAGCCAGAGAAATCAAACGACTGCACACAGAGGGAATGCTGATCTTCCGAGCGACGAACGCTGAACGCCCGGCTACGAATATATGAACGAGGGGCACCATCAACAACATCTCGGGAGGGAAGCAGAAGGTCGAAAACCCACAAGAACGGGAAGAACTCCAACCTATGGGCGTATTTGCGGTACATCCCGGAAATCCGCCGAAGACTGTCAAGAAGGATTGGCCTCCAATCACCTTCACCTACGAGGAAGAGGGCAACCGGAACAGCACGCTCCCGTTTGTCATCGACAGAGTGGTGGACTGATACTTAGTCAAGCACATCCTCATCGATAACGGAGCTTCCGTCAACATCATCTTTCGGGTGGCATATGAAGGCCTCAAGCACCCGAAATGCAAGATGACGCAGGACCATGAGAACATCGACAGCTTCTTAGGTGAAACCACTTATCCCCTCGGTAGCGACTACATGCGATTTGGCATCAGAGCACCAGGAACCCCCCAGAGCAAGATCAGAAGAGACTTCGTTATCATAGACCTCTACACGTCCTACAACATGATCCTTGGGCGACGGGGCATCTCAAAGCTAAGGTTGATCATCACAGGCCATATAGTCCTGGCAAAGTTCCCGACAGACTACGGAATCGGCACGGTTAGGAGGTACGATTTCATGGAAAAAAATTGTTCGACCGGACAAAGACAACACGCGACTGGAGGTACTTGCAGAGGCGGAGTGCTCTCCTGAAGAGCAGTAACTTGATGACCCGCGCGACGGACTGAACACTATCCGGTCCACCGTACAGCGAGAAGGGCAACGCACGATACAACTGTCCCACGAACACCCGGAGCGCACGATTCGCATCAGTGTACAGTTAGAACCCGACATAACGGCTCGACTAATGCAGGTTCTAACGGACTGCCAGCAAGTATTTGCATGGTCTTACGCAGACATGCCCGGAATCGCCCCAAGCATTATCTCCCACAAACTCAGCATCAGTTCACTTGCAAATTAAAGCCGATAAAGCAGAAACGACGGGCGTATGACCAGGAACGATATGCGGCTATGCACGCGAAGGTAGACAGACTGCAGAAAATCGGTTTCATCTGAAAAGTCGACTACCCGAAATGGATTTCCAACGCCGTCATGGTCAAGAAGCATAATGGATCTTGGCGCATGTGCATAGATTATAATAATTTGAACAAGGCTTGTCCGAAAGACAGTTTCCCGTTACCCCAGCTCGTAGACACTACTGCCGAGCATGAACTACTATCCATGATGGATGCATACTCAGGGTACAACCAGATCCTCATGAACCCTGAAGACCAGGAGGTCACATGCTTCACAATGGACAAGGGGCTCTACTGTTATATAGTCATGCCATTTGGCCTCAAGAACGCAGACTCTACCTACCAAAGATTAATGAACATCATGTTTGACGGGCTAACGGGCGAAATTGTAGAAGTCTACATTGACGACATACTGGTCAAAAGCACCAAGGCAACGGATCATCCCAAACACCAACGAACCGTACTCGAACTCCTAATCAAGAATGGCATGCGATTGAACCCCGCCAAATCCACGTTCGGCGTAACAATAAGCAAGTTTCTCGGATACATCATCAGCAAGGGGGGCATTGAGGCCTCAGCAACAAAGGTCAAGGCCTAGACATGCAACCCCTCACGACTAAGGCCGAACTCCAAAGCCTAACGGCATACCTTCACCACGTACGCACAATGCTAAGCAAGCTCAAGTTCTTCAACATCAACCACATCCCAAGGGGAAGAAACACCAAGGCAGACGCACTCGCCCGTTTAGCAACATCGCCCGTACAAACAGAGCCAGGGAAATGAGTAGTAGAAGTCCTAAAAAGACCAAGCCTCACGAAAGCGCCAGAAGAAATCTTCACGGTCGAGCCACACGTTGCCAGCTGGATGGACCCCATCATCAAATACAAAATACGGGGTGAACTACCAGCAGACTAGGCACAAGCGCGAAACATCATAGCCGACATGACAACTTGTAAAGACAAGGGAAGACGTGGGCCAACCTCAAATGCGTCATATCGGAGCAAGGCGACAAGATACTCAGGGAAATCCATTCAGGCGTATGTAGCCACCACGCGGGAGCATGATCCATCACACAGAAGACACTCCGTTACGGATTCTGGTGGCCCACCATCCACGCGGATGCAACCGCGATCACTATGACCTGCCACCAGTGCCAACTATACACACACAAAAATCACGTGCCCGCAGTTCCCCTATCAATCATCACTTCTCCTTTTTCGTTTGCCCAGTGGGGACTCGATCTCATCGGAGAACTTCCGAAATCCAAGGGCCAATATCGATACATCATCGTGATTATTGATTACCCAACCTAGTTTATTGAGGAGGAACTGATGATCAAAATCACGACCGAAAAGGTAAAGAGATTCATGTGGCGTTTTCTTTACTGTCGCTATGGCACGCCACTCAACATCATCACCGATATCGGGCCGCGATTCCACAACGACGAGCTCAAGGGATTCTACAAAAGGCAAGGCACAAATCTAATATTTGTGTCGCCAGCACACCCCCAGACAAACGAACAGGTAGAAGCGGCAAACAAAATCATCAAGGAGGGAATCAAGAAGAAGATCGAACTCATCGAAAAAGGAGACGTTTGGTACAGATGATGGCCCACACTACTCCTCGAAATACTATGGTCAATCCGAACGACCGCAATGGCAGCAACAGGAGAAACCCCGTTCAGCCTCACATTTGGAACGGAGGCCGTACTACCACTCGAGCTCACATATAAGAGCCCAAGAATTGAAAGCTACGACCCCACCACCAATGTCGAAGGACTTAGACTCGACAATGATCTCCTAGAAGAAAGATGAGACACGGCACATCTTCACAACACCGCAAATAAGCAGCGAGTCGCTCGACTATTCAACCAACGTGTGAAGGAGCGCCAAAAGGCAATTCAACTGGGGGACTAGGTCATGAAGGGAATTCAAACAAAGCCAAAAGGCTTACGCCCGTCATGGGAAGGTCCCTGCCACATTGACGTAGTCGTAAGCCCGGGTACGTTTTCCATCAAGGACATGTTCGGAAGGAGGATAAGCAATCCCTGGAACACACAGCACCTGAGGAAATATTTCCACCAAGTGTTCATCTACCTGCGTTTGAGCATGATTGCACGTTTTGTAACCTAACGCGTGTACATCTAGTGATTGTAAACTTTTACATATGTACGATCACACGTTTTGTTTTGTGCCAATAACAATATAGGTATACATCAAACACATTCAGACAAGCAATGTAAACGAGACAAAGGTACTTAGATATATTCCAAAAAGTGTACATGTCTAGCAAAACGCACGCAGGCGCAAGAACAAAAAAAAACTACAAAGCAGAAAAAAATCACAATCAGTCGGCCCCATCCACTGCATCAACCCCACCCTCCTGCTCCGTCACCCCATCGGCAGGCGCCGCGACCTCAGGCTCTTCGAGGCATAAGCCAAACGGCTAACGGCTAACGCGTAGAGTGCCGCGACCCCAATCCTCCCACAAAAACAGGCACCCACTTTTCGTCACACCCAAAAACTGATAAAAAAACCCACAAAAAAACGAGTACAACACACAAAAGCAACAGTAACCAAACAGTTGCTTAGCACAAAACCCAGAAATTTACCCCAAACAGTAACCAAAACGAGTACAACACACAAAAGCAACACAAACCACAGGTTGTTTAGCAAGCAAGAACAAGAAATTACCTTTGAAGAGATAAGAGGAAGATTAACGAAATAGCAAGCACAAACACTCCAAATTGACAAACAACAGCTTCGAGAGAACGTTTTCGCAGAGTTTCAGTTTGAGCAGCAAAATTGTAAAAAGTGAAATACCAAACTATTTATAAGCAGCGAAACTAACCTTAGGTAAACGCCTACCGTTTATTTTCAGCTCTTCCGGCTGCAGGATTACGACACGTGTCTCACGCGCCTCACGCGCTCCCGCCAAAATTAATTACCCTACTGCTTCGAATTCGGCGCGCCACGCGTCAAGAAAACTCATTCTAAAACGTCCTCTTCCAAGAACCTTTAAGCAAAAATATGGCCCCCTACAAGAACAAGATTCGCAATGAACTAACCAGGGAAGCCGTTGCCGGCTTCGTTGCCCGCATGCAAGAGCAATTGCACCAAAAAGGTCAAAATCCGTATACTATTCTAGAACTACAAGAAGGGG
Organism: Geum urbanum; assembly: GCA_946800695.1. Lineage (NCBI taxonomy): Eukaryota > Viridiplantae > Streptophyta > Magnoliopsida > Rosales > Rosaceae > Geum > Geum urbanum. Next base: position 1,413,448 of record OX327011.1, read on the forward strand.
ATAACATCATTCTCAGCCCGAAACTTGAAACTCATAAGGTTTCATCTGCACTTGCCTGCCCCGTGAGGGTTGCTCCTTTGGTATTTCGGCAAGAAGGGGCTGAGCCGCTTGAATGGGATAGTAAGGAGACTGATATGAAGTTGGGAAAATGGCCTACTACTAGAGAAGATGAAGCTATGTGGTACGGGAAGCGCGTTGCTCGTGATTTAGATAAATGGACGTCAGCGGGCATCGTCGAGGCTCTGGACTTGTGTTTTAATCTACCCGCTGGCAGACACCGACCCTCGATCATTGCTGCTCTCTACTTTTGGGATTCCAATATCAAATCTTTCACCTTCCTGTGTGGTAACATGAGTACTACCCTTCTTGATCTTGTACTATCACTGGTTTCCATACTGCGAACAGCCCATACGTGCCAGGAGACCTTGACGAAATCACCTTTCCTATTCAAGCCAATCCCAACCGGGCTCAACATGTCAAGTCTTATACTGCTTGGCGCACCTTCTACAAGGATGACCTCAACGATGTGGGAGATATTACCTTTCTTGAGCATTGGCTTTGTAAGAATGTTTTCTGTGTGGCTATGGACAAGATTACCAGTGGCCTCACAAAGGTTGCTGGGGCAATCTTCAATGGCCGAAGGCTTAGTTTGGCTCAACCAGTTCTCGTCTCTCTTTATCGTAGTCTAGGCTGGATATCTACTGACCCTTTTAAGTACAAGGTTGGAGGTTCTGTCTGGATTATGGAATTGTGGATTCATACCTATTTCCCACACTTTTGCCACTTGCTGCTCAACGGTTTTCATGATAAGGAGTTGATAGGGAGGACTCTTCTCAGAGCAGGGAGTTTTAATCCTCTAAGTTACTTTGAGAGTTTTTCTCACTTTCTCAATCTGAATGAGTATTCCGAAGAGATGACGGAGGTGATTGTAAATCGCCGCTTCCTAGATGATCAGAAGAACGGGTTTCTCATTTCTCTTCATCAGGAAAAAGAGGCGAGGAACGTCTTTGTCCAAAGTGTTTCTTGTGCAGACTTCCACATCCCTGACATCAACCTTTGCTTTGAGATCTATGATCCAAACCACTTTGCTCATCAATTTGGTTTAACCTAAGGTGTTCCTTGCCCTCTGATCGAATCTCACAATCGTTTATCCTCATGGCAAGTTAATATTGAGAAGCCTTCCAGAGTTACGCTCACAGTCATAACCATCCCCACCTTTCAACCTCTCTCATGTGATCAGATTGTCTATGCTGGCAAGACAATCTGTACTGACTATGGTACTACTGAGGCTTAACGCAAATGGCAGAGTCATCGGTTCAAGAACCTAAGGAAAAAAAATGAGTATGTTGTCTTCCGAAATATTTTTACAACAATCTTTGAAGAATATTTCAAGTATTCTACAGATAAACTTGCAGCTGGGGTTCCCAACAAACTAGGTTCTTGCCTCTATGTAAAGGAGAATGGTTACGAGATGGACAAGCGCTTCTCCTCGACAAACTTGTAAGAGTAAGCCCCTTGTTGCGAGAATTGTTGTTGCGAGCTCCATGCTCAGACAAACAAGGACCTCCACGCGTCTTGGGAAACGGCCTACTGCTTCTTCCCCTAACTTTGTGATAAAAGATTGGGGTGGCAGCGACCATTCAGAGGAAGAAGCAAGAGTGGTAAGCATTCTTTTGTTGGTTACGCGTGCTTTCATAAGTCCTGCTCTTGAGTTTAACCTTTGTTTTTATTCAGCGCCGCCCACAGAAGCGTAGAGTTATTGAGAGCTCTGATGATGAGGAAGCAAACAGTACTCAACTCCTGTAGGTTGCAGCAGCCTACTATGGGTCCCTCTGCCTGGCATCCACCATTGGATGAGGCAAAAAACTCTTCCAGCTCTCACACTTCCACCTCGGCAAGTCCTCATCAAGAACCTGCCTATCCAGATAAGGCTTCTTCCATCACCGATCAAAGTGCAAGTTCGTCACACACTACTGCGAGTAAGCCTCCACCCAAAAATTTAGCCTATGTACCAGATCCTTATATTAAGGTCTCTCGTGTTAAAATATTATTTAGCTTATCTTTGGAGTATGTGGGTTATGTGGGTTACGTGGGATGGTTATCAAGTTTCAGTCAAATAAGATCCCTACAGATTAGGGTGTAGTTGATTGTTTTACGTTGATTTACCACGATAGTAGTGGGCTGCATTTTCTCATTTTCTGTTATGATGTAAGGCTATATAGCCATGACTTCAGTTTCAATAAAGATGTGGTGCATAGTTACAGTTCTCAGGTTCTACGTGTGTTCATAAGCTTATACCAGTTTCTAACAATTGGTATCAGAGCAATACTGATCCTATACCGGTGTGTTTGAGTGGTCTTATTCGCCGCCCTTCGGGGCGGCACCTTAGGTGTTTTATTTGTTGGTGGTAGTTTGGGCCTAAGGAGAGGGATGGAGAGGAGGCAACCAATTGAAACGATCAACGACGACGACGAAAAGCGCAGGGAGGAATTCGAGAACAGAATCAGCAGCAATGGAGGCAACACCTGTGATGCGTGGATAGAGTACGCAAATTGGGAGACTGACCAGAAACGCGCTCGCTTCATTTGGGAACGAGTCGTCTACTTTTGCAGACACAAAATCGAGGTTTGGATCCACTATGCTAGGTTCGAGATGAGGAACAAGTCGTTCGATCGCGCTCGGAGCGTACTTTCACGCGCCATATACTTCGAGCCGAGCGCCTTCCAGCTGTGGAAAGAGTACATCGCCATGGAAGAGGATCTGGTCCACGACGTCGCTCGTGCTCGAAGAATTTTGGATTGGTGGGTCGAGATTTGTATGCAGAGCGACGACGCCTGGATCTCCCTGATCCAGTTTGAGATTCGCCACAAAGAATTCAATCGCATGAGAGCTAGTTTCGAGGGCTTTATAAAGCAACGCGGAGCTCCTCAGAAAATTGACACCTGGCTTATGTATGTCGATTTCGAGAAGAAGAATGGTGGTGTTTCGAGAGCGAGGCATGTGTATGAGAGGGCAATTGTGTCCCAGATTGTGCAATTGGATCAGGATGATGATGAGGGCAGAGCAGGTCAATCCTTGCTTGTGTCTTTCGCAGAGTTTGAAGCCGAGTACAACGAAATTGAGCGAGCAAAGCATATATATAAATTCGCACTTGATAATTGGCCAATGTCTGTGTTTTTGCGTAGCAGCTGTGATTGCTTTGAGAAGCAATATGGGAGTATGGATGATCTATCCTACAAGATGAGTATGGATATAATTATATCGGAAGGAGAAGAAGGATCTCTGCGAGCATAACGAGCAGAAGAAGATGAATCTAATGAGGAAGGAGATGTGAAATTGGCTGAGCCCTCCATGACTGCCGTGTATAACAAAGACGGTCTCTTAGAAAAGCTAGCGGATATAAGCTGGCCCGAGAATGCTAAATGGTTGGACACGCTTTCGTTGGATATCGAGCAAGATCAACCTGTGGATGTGAATGATGACTTAACGAGAGAGCTTGCGTTTTATACACAGGCGCTGAATGGTACAAGGATGGCTTTCGAGAAGCTTGAGTCAACGGGGCTTCTGTTTCTCAGGCCTGAGGACTACTATGCGGAAATGGTGAAGTCGGATTCCCATATGCAGAAGGTAAAGAGCCGGCTTTTGGTGGAGAAGAAGAATATGGAGGGAACGAAAGAAAGAAAGAAGGTTAGAGATAGAGAGAGAATCACAGAGACAGAGTGTGAGATCGACGACCATGGCCGAGAGAGAGAACCACGTCTACACCGCCAAGCTAGCCGAACAAGCCGAGCGCTACGACGAAATGGTGGAGGCGATGACGAAAGTGGCGAAGCTTGACGTGGAACTCAGTATTGAGGAGCGGAATCTGCTGTCTGTGGGGTACAATAACGTGATTGGAGCTCGTAGGGCTTCGTGGAGGATTCTGTCGTCGATTAAGCAGAAGGAGGAGAGCAAAGGGAACGATCAGAATGTGAGCCGTATCAAGGAGTACAGGACTAAGGTGGAGAATGAGCTTTCGACTATTTACAGTGACTCTGCATCGACAATGGGATATGAGCCATCCACAAATGCCCAAGCGAATTGAAGATACAAAAATTGCTATCTTGACTGGCCCATTTGAGCCACCAAAGCCGAAGACAAAGCATAAGGTTGATAGTGATACTGTGGAAAACTTTCAGACCCTGCGTGTGCAAGAACAGGAATACTTTCATCAGATGGTCCAATAATGCAAGGATGCTGGTGCTACCTTGGTCATCTGTCAATGGGGGTTTGATGATGAACCCAATCACCTATTGATGCACAGGAACTTGTCTGCTGTCAGATGGGTTGGGGGTGTTGAGCTGGAACTTATTGCAATAGCTACAAGGGGAAGAATTGTGCCAAGGTTCCAAGAGTTGACACCATACAAGCTGGGAAAGGCTGGCTTAGTTCGCGAAAAATCATTTGGTACTACAAAGGTGATGCTGCTGAAAAGTGGGTCTTTCGTCAGAGAAGAATCAGAAGTTTGAGGGTCTTGGTTATGTGATGAGTGGTAGTAGGCACCAGAGGATGAATGTCATTCGTATCAGGAAGGAAACCAGGTTTACAGTGCCGAGGATAAGAGGGCGTTGGCTATGTTCAACTATGAGGAGAAAGCGAAGCGTGAACACAAGGTTATGGCTGATTTGCAGCGGCTAGTGCAGCGCCATATTGGAGAGGAGGTTGGTTTTAAAGTTTATGCTAATATTATTGTTGGATATTGTGGTCACAGCTTGTTAGCAGCTGATTGGTGGTGGAGTGGATTGGGAGATATTGGTGTTGATGAAATTTGCAGATTGGTGATGCGTGCAGTAAGCACTGCAGGGTGTTTTGAGTAGTGTTGTTCTACTTGTTAGCATGTGATTTGCTAACAAAAGGCAATGGAAGGAATTGTGGCAGCAGCCACGTGAAGAAAATTGGGGTAGGTTCCCCAAGGTGTTATCGGTGCAATATAATTGCACAGAAAAGCATTAGTAAAGTGCTTTTGGGTTGGTGCACTACTTGCGAGTAGTGGCGAAATCAGCAGCAGCTGATGTGAGTATCTTCTGAGTGTGGAGAACACAGTAGTGGAATACTTCCTTGAGATGGAAGTAGTGTAATCAGTCGCGGCTGATATAATTTCTTTTGCAAAAGAAATTGAGTGTTCTCACCAGTTGATGAGGTTGGATAGAGGCGTTCGAAAAGTTGCGTTCGTCCAAGTTGATGAAAGATTGTTCGACACTCTAATCGGTGTTTGAGCATTTGAAAAGATGTTTTATTCTCATTGTGTGGAAATAGAGCATGATATGGTTCAAGGGAGGGCATTTGCAGGATGGCATTTGCACAGAGTTGAAGGAGAATATTAATCCTAAACTGTTTTCTGCAGAAATCAGTTTAAGGGAGGGTGTTAAAATATTATTTAGCTTATCTTTGGAGTATGTGGGTTATGTGGGTTACGTGGGATGGTTATCAAGTTTCAGTCAAATAAGATCCCTACAGATTAGGGTGTAGTTGATTGTTTTACGTTGATTTACCACGATAGTAGTGGGCTGCATTTCCTCATTTTCTGTTATGATGTAAGGCTATATAGCCATGACTTCAGTTTCAATAAAGATGTGGTGCATAGTTACAGTTCTCAGGTTCTACGTGTGTTCATAAGCTTATACCAGTTTCTAACATCTCGAGCCTGAGGATTGTTACGGAAGACCAAGCTTCTGCGGATCCCAATCCTACTCCAAAATTGATGGTATGTTAAGCTTCTTTTGTTTTTGTCTGAATCGATCATATCTCTGTTTAACAAACTAAGACCCATTTTGCTAGGCCTTGGATACTCCAATTTTGGTTTCTACAGTTTTTGCTAATACCTCTTCAGCGGGTCCTGCCCATGAGTTTCTTCAAATCCCTGTTGCGGGTCTCCCAGATACGACTCCTGCTAATGAGGTTATCCCTCGACTTTCCTCTTCCTTGTAGGAGTTTCGTTACCTTATCTTTTTAACCACCTACTTTGATTCTCCAATAGGCCCTGGACACTAATCAAGTCCTCTCTGAGACTCTAGCCATTTATGACTTACATGCGGGTCAGAGTAGCCCTGTTAATGTTTTGGCTGAAGTTGTGATTGAGAAAAATTTTCCCAGCCTCCTGAAGAGCAATTTTCTTTTGCAGCAACTGATAATCCTCTAGAGGTAAGTTCTATTCCTAAAAAACTCTTTCTATTCCATCTTTTGTCCCTATTCTTGGCTTATTGTCTATCCTGCTTAGGAACTTCAAAATGTCTCTGCCTCACTCAACACGCTAAATGATCCTCCTCACCAAGGTAGTGAAACTTCTCCTCAGTCGAACATGGTACACTTCTTATGCTCATAACTTTATTTTTCCATATAACACTTCCTTTGGTGCTTACTTCCATGATCCTCCCAGGCGACGAATGAAGGCGGTCCCAGCACGGGTGAAATTTCCTTGATAACTGGAAGAGCAACTCTAGGTTGTTTCCATACTATCTTGCATAGTTGTACTGCTAGCAGTGATAGGACCTAACTCCGATCTAGATATCTAAACCAGGATTAGACCCTGATGTAAAAATTCATCACGCATAACATAAAGCTCCAACTAATGACTTGTGATTCAATGTAAAAATTCAAAATCTAGTTTTGACATCAGAGCAACTAGTCTTCTACTCTAATTACAGTAACTGACATGCTAAACCATAGGATTAATCCGTGGATCCTAAGGTGGAAACGGTTATGCCTTGATCTGCGTGCGTGTTCGACCTCTAAGGAAAACTCTGCAACCTAGGCGGTTGAAACCAAAAAGCCGAGGGGAAAGGCACATAAAACATAAAAAACGTCAGAGTGAGTGGGCAAAAATAAAAATTCGTAAGAAAACATCATATGCCTTTTCCCAGAGAAAAATGAAAAAAAAATCCAGCGTGTCTAGTTAATAAAACATGCAAGCATGTGGAGGCAAAATATAAAAAGTCAACGGATAGGCGGTCTTGAGGGCCTCTTGGACATGCCATCGAAAAAGTTATCGGGTTAGGCGATCTTGAGGGCCTTCACAGGGCGTACTCGATGATCACCAAAGTAGACACTCCATCGGTGCATACATCCATAAACATGCGTGCATGAAATCATAAAATATGCAATGCCTTCATGCATAATCATAACTCATGTACTATCATATAAACACACTCATAAGCATAAAATGTACCATGTCTTAAAGGCATAATCATAAACATCATAGTAGATTAACATAAATGAAATCATAAATATAAATATCTAGACTCGCTACGATAGTGAAAAATAAATGTTCACTCACTTAGAAAGTCAGCTAAGTATTCATGAATTCATAAACTCGCAAGAATCGTACTTGACCACACTAAAGTCATATTGTAATATTTAATACACTACTTGATTCCTACACTTATGTCGAAATAATTCCGAAATGAACGACTAAGGAATACTCACATGCATTTATTTTTTATAATCGCGAATCGATAATCAATCTCGTACTCAACAATTATGAAATTGGTCTTGTCATCAAAGTGTACCGCTTCGACCCACATAAGTGAGCCTCAACTTGACACACAATGATTGGGTATGCCGAAGGTGTTGAGTCGAAAAAATTCCTGAAAATAAGCAAAAATGTTACAAAAAATTATGAACGATTAAAAATTACACAAAAATGGTCACAAAAAGGTCTAGAAAACTTCCCGTGCAAAAATTAGATTTCTTGCTGCCGGAGCTCCGCCTCTCATTGAGGCACGTGGGGGCCACTACAGGCGGTGGCAAGAGTACGGCCATGATGCGACCCATGACTTGTCGTGTTCGACTCCTTGTGGGGTGGGGAGAAAAACCCACAAGGTCTCGCTGCCTAAAATCGATCGAGATGACGTCAATAGTGACGAGACCGAATCGAGAAAACCAAGAAATTTCTCGGCCTCGATCAATTTGCTTACGTGCGATGAGGAATGGCGATTTTGAGGGAAGAGAGAAGAGGTGAACAACTTTTGACCGACGCATCGTCAAGAGGTGAACGGACGGCAAGGATCCGACCGGGTCAGGTCCGCTGTTGGGCTAGCAATTTAAGTCGAGCGGATCGGTTCTACCCATCTGGGTAGAAATTTTGAATTTTTACCCTTGGGTAGAAATGAATCAACGTTCCAAAATGATATACTGTTTGATCTGATGGACCAGAAATTTTTTGATCAAATTAATTTTGTAAATATAATTTTTAAATTCCCAAACTCCAAAATTTTATAACTAATTGCTCAGATCTCCAAAAAATAAAATAAAAATGCACTCAAACTCACAATAAAATCCTTTATAACTTCCGTGAAGAAAACGAATCCAAAATTATAACTTATAAAAAGTTAATTTTAAATCACGACTAATCCAGAAAAACATTTGACGTGATGATTCACTCGATAATTAGCGTAACAAATAATGATTAATTCCTAATTTGGTTTGGGCAGTTAGCACGAAAATAATCGCGACCAACTCCAAATCATGAGTGGGGTAGTTTGCCTCATGTGGCTTAGTTTTCGAGAGCCATAAGCAACAAGTCTTCCCTGCTGCATCAACACACATCTTAAGCCCAACCTGGAAGCATCACTATACACAGTAAACTCCCCACTAACATTCGGTAAGGTCAACACATGGAGCAGTGGTCAACCTCGTCTTTAATGTCTAGAAACTTTCCTTGCATGACTCAGACCACTCAAATCAAACTTCTTTCCTCGTAAGTCAAGTCCGCGGTGCCGCAATGCACGAAAAGTCCTGCACGAATCGCCGATAATATCTAACTTAACCCAGAAAACTCTGAATAACTGCCACGTTTGCTGGTCTGCACCAGTTCAACACGGCTTAAACCTTATCCGGGTCCACACTGACACCATCATCTGATATTACATGGCTAAGGAATTTAACATTGTCAAGCCAGAACTAGCACTTACTGAACTTGGCATACATCTGGGATTCTCTCAAAGCCTTTAATGCTATATGTAAATGTCTCACATTCCATTGCACGTCCCTGGCATAGATCACAATGTCGTCGACAATGACGAATTTATCAAGATATTACTCAAAACACACGATTCATCATATCCATAAAGGCAGCAGATGCATTCGTCAAAACGAATGGCATCACCCGAAACTCATAGTGACCAAAACGCAATCGGAATGCGGTCTTAAAGACATCTGACTCTCTAATCCACAACTGATGATATCCCAATCGGAGATCAATCTTAGAGAATACAGAAGCTACCTTCAATTGATCAAACAAATCATAAATACGAGACAGTAGATACTTGTTCTTCATTATAACTAGGTTTAGCTTCAGACAGTCATCACATAATTGCATGGAGTCATCCGATGCAGCGTCTACGCAATAAGACATATACCCGAAAATAGCTCATTCGTGAAAACGATTTTCCGTACTGGAGGAAGACCTGGTAATTCCTCAGGAAAGACATCAAGGTACACCCTGACCATAACAATCTCCTCCAGGCTAAGAGTGGAAGCACATGTTCACAACAGGCGCTACATATGTAGCATACCCCTTCCACAACATTTTCTCAGCTTCACAGCGATGATCACTTCTAGAGATACTCTACCCTCCCGAGGAGTATAATAATGAAGTTAGGCATGTTCAGTCAGTGCAGCCGGCCGCCTACTCTGGTTCTGGTCCTGATAAGTTGGCTGTCTGGGTGGCGATTCGGCTATAACCCCCAAAGTGGCTCCCTGATCACCACCAGAACTCTACACCGAAAATCCACCCGAAGAGTCTCTATGTGGTCATTCCCTCGCATAGTGACCAACCTGGCCATAGCGAAAACAAGCTGAAGTCCCAGACTAACACTGCCTAAAATGATGTTTGTGACATCTGTCATAAAGAGAAAAATCTCTGGGTGCTGAAAGAGTAGGTCGATAACTATTAGCTCCATTGATATTGGCTCTAGACCCCTACCTCCAGGGTTGACTCCTCTACCTCTGGAAATGACTCGGACGATGTGCACCAGGAGCAGGAGTGAGAGATTCCGTGCTTGAAGAGGTATTTGAATATAAAGTGCTCGAACTTCTCCTCTCCGAAAGACTCTGGTTGGGCACACTTTCATCAAATTGTCAAGTCTATCCCCACTCAAATTGGAGTCTATCCTCGCATCTAACCGAATCACTGACAAACTCAACAAAATCAGTACGTGATACACCTGATAAGTATAGGGAAATATCAGATGCAAACCCTGCTCAAATCTCCCACACTTCTCTTTCACCAGCCACACGGAATCAGGTGCAAATTGGGCCAATCGGGTGAAACGATCCTGATACTTCATCACAACCATGTCTCCCTGTCAAAGGCTCATAAACTTCTCATACCCCCGCTGCTAAGAGGCTTCGCTAAAGAAGCGACACATGAACCTTTATGTGAACTCTAACCATGGAGTTAGGGCTTCATTCATCTCGATATCCTGCCACCAGTGATATGCATGGTCCTTCAACAAGCCAACAGTTACAAAAGTTCTCTACTCAGAGATCAACTGGGAATATAAACGATCACACACTCGACCAAACTCAACTAGCAGGTGCTCACTATTCTTAGGGTTATAAGATCCTACAAAGGGAACTACTCCAACCCTAGTAGTGTTCATAACCAAATCCTCACAATCCCCTCGTGGTACTGGTATCATGCGTGCAATTAAATCACGCATCAACTAAGCCAAGGATTGTGTATCATCCTATTGAGCTGGTTGTTGAGGCATATTGACTGACTGACTGACCAACGAGTCCAAAAACATATTAGCTCACTGAAAGAAGTCACAAATTGGATCGACTATGAGATTTTAGACATCTGACAAGGCACAACACTTGGAGTAGTGGGGATCTGCCGGCCAGTCGGGCCATCCTTCCAGGAGTGTTGTACATTCTCAAATGCCTACACTGACATAATCAGAAGAGTCTACAGAATCTGTAACGTAATGCTCTGATACCAAGCTGAAAGGACCCAACCCTAGCTTAACTAGTAAACAAAGATCAAGTCCTAACGACTGACCATAACCTAAGAATTTTTGTGAAAATTTTGACATAACTTCCCTTGTAACTGAGACAACTAAAAACCTACAAGAAAATAACACTCCGTAGATAGACTCCACAAACAAACCGTGGACCACCGATGTCCATCCGGATTTCTCAACAAATGATAAGAACTAAACTAGATACTAACTCAAGAATTGAAAACATATTTTACAGAGTACTGGTTTTGAATACAAGAAATGGTCTCGACGACTACTTGTGTAACTAACTAAACAGAATAGTCACACTGAAGCAACATACTATAACTGGTATCCTGAGTGACTTCTATATACATATGAAACATATGCTACAAACTGACAGTGAGCTGGAACCTACTGACAAAGGGATGACTGGTGGAGTCGAAGCCCTCGATGACACCAAGCACTCTCAGGATACACATTGTAATCTGGGCGAAATAACACCGAAGAGCCCAGGAAAAGATAAATAAAATATAAAACATTAGCGTGAGTAAACAAAAATAATCTAATAATTTGCGTAAATCAATAAACTAAAATTTCCTGCCTTTCTTTTGTTTACCGTGAAATAATGAGAGTTCAAATATCATAAACTAAAAATGCAATGGAGGTGGTCGTTCAGGGTATTTGTCCTAACCTGAGACAATCTGGGTCAAGCAAGGTGTTTTCCCTAACCCGGTCTGACAGGCTATCCGATGATCAACCGAATAATTGTGGAATTGATATGCTTCTAAAATAAAATCATCACAAAGTAACCTCCAAATAAACGCTTTGAAAAATACACCGGAAAGCGTAATGCATAAAACATGAACTCGTAACAACTGTGAAAATAAAGGTCCACTCACGGTACACAGCTAGCTCCGTGATCTGACGGAAGTCCCCTCGCCAAAATCTCGATCACGGTCTCTTGAATAAATAACATATTTAATAAATACCGTAATTAGATAAAACGTGCGAAAATCAACTCATAAACTATCTCGGTGACCCCCCGGTCAATTTTGGATTTTTGCCTCATGCGCCTCTGATGGAACAGCTCCGATGGGAGCATTTGACACATCAATAGAAAACTCATGCAAAATCCCATACCTTTCATAACTGGACCAACATCAAAATCAGTGGCGTTGAGGCCCAAATCAGCCACAGATGGTGGCTTCTTCGTCGGAAATTGCCACCAACAGTAGTGCCATGTACCTTAATCACTTGCTCTCTCCGAGCCCATTAACTTTCCTTACTGCCCCCTTGACCGATTCGGTGCCAATTCACCAGAAAATCAATCGAAACCCGACAACCCTAAAATTATCCCATTGTTGAACCTCCACCGTGGTGCTTCAACGAACCACAAAACCCAGCTCAATCGACGTAGGGGAAGGAGAGATTCAAAACCCCTCAACTCCACACCATTAACGATGACTCCACGGTTTAAATTCGAATCGGGTGGCCATAATTACCTACATATACCCAAAAACAACCATAACAACAATATCAAGAAGACTCGGGCTTCAAAAGCCCTACCTTTTCAATAGAAAAGGTGGTCGGAAAATGTCAAAATCCGGCGGGTCGGGTCACTTCCTGGGCAAAACGGGTTAAGCCAGTGAGTTTTTCTTATTTGGGCCATTCAGCAAAATCCTATTTATACCTCAAGTTTTTCCTCCAATCTAATGGTCCTAATTTAATCTGATCAAGATCCAATGGCCCAGATTAAACCGACCTACTAAGTAATTAATTTCCATATTTTCTCCTACCGAATTCCGATAAACATAAGAAATAGATTGCTTATCTGAAAAATTTCTTGAAAATTCCTACAATCTTGAAATTAAATACTCTACAACTCGCATGAAGAACGTCAAGTCAAATTCTCGCCCAAGGAAAAAGTCGTTAACAACTCGATAACACGACTAATCTGCAATAAAGCGTAATACGATTTGATAAGCGTGTAATCACGGTTCAGGTCATAACAGAGGTGGTGAGGATCGTGGAAGAGGGGTAGAGCGTGGGATCAGATTAAGAATCAGAGGAGGCAATCGTACGAGACCGAGTACGACGACTCCCAAAAGTTGTCCATTTGGTTCTAATGAAAGGACCCAACCCTGATTTAGTTTCCTAAACCGGAATCAAACCCCTTCTGAAAACACGAACTTGCAAAAACCATAAAAATTTCGGCTTTCGCTATAACGTGGAATTGCCATTAACCTGCACCCGAAAACACACTTCATCCTATGCCACAAAAATCAAACTGTGGGCACCAATCCCATCCGGATTTCTCAATATCATAACAATAATGTAAAGTAATAAGCAATAACTGTACTTTACAGAAATCCGGGAAAAAATCATATGAAAGTATAACATCAGAATAATCAGAGCGACTTCTAGTGTATATACATATATACAAATAGTAGGCCAAACTAAGAACCTACCATAAAAGAAATATAGCTCGAATACTAAGCCTCCGACTGCGACGTGCGACACCAGAATCTGAACTGCAAACTGAGCACGGAAACCGAAAAGCCCAGGGGAAAGACAAATATAATCTTTAGAGTGAGTGGACGAAAATAATCATATGTCTTTCACCATTTATATATATCATAAAACAAAGCGAGTTCATAAAATGAATGGAGGTGTCAGGCGAATCTCTTAAGCCCGACGGTCAGGCTAATCTCTCAAGCCCGACAGTGATAGACTAGGCGAATCTCTCAAGCCTTGTGGGCACATCAGGGGAATCTCTCAACCCTGGAACTAGACTACCGGTGATCAGCCGAGTAGCCAATGCATCGATGCTAAGTAAATACCATCACCATATAAAATATAAAATAATACCTCCAAAAACAATAAATAATCTCAACATCGTACTGGAAATAAATACTAAAATCAAGAACTCGCTACGACAGTGTAAATAAATGTCCACTCACAGATAAGCATAACGCAAAACGCATTAATCCTGTGATCCGGCGGAAAATCCCTCGCCAAACGAACAATCACGATCCCCTGAATAATCATATATTCCATTGCTCAAAATCATAATTCAAAACCTTGAATCACATCTCGAGAACCAACCATTCCCAGAAACATATAACTCAATATCGACGAAATCGTCAAAAATCCAATAATCACACCATAAAACCTCGCTATAATTTCTGATGCTCAATTCAAAATATAAACCTCACCACTGCGATCGGTGGACGATTCCGAGCAAAAGGACATAAAACTTGTCGAAAAACACCTCGGCCGGAAAATCACCGCCGCGCACGGCAGCGCGCCGGCCGCCGGAAAATGTCATCGGCCCAGAAAAATTTGACCTACACATGGATTTGAAGATCTCGACATTTCCAACAACTTTCTAGTTCAAAGTTAAGCCCAATTTTGACCGGAAAATGTCCAAATCTCACCTTGAAAATCAAAACCCTCGCCGGAATTTCTCCACCTCCGATCTCCTCCGTTTGGCAAGGGCAAGGCTTGAAACCACTTCTAAAAGCTTCATCTCTCCAAGGCTAACAAAACCCCTCAAAGGACAACCACCATCTCGGCCGCCAACGCCGCCACCCAAGGCCACCGATTTCTCGCCGGAAAACTCAATCTTTGCCGTGACGATACCCTCTCCTCCGGCCACCATACAAGGCCATCCACCTACCAAATTAAAGAGGGGCACGAGCCCAATACTTTTCATCAAGAGACCTCGGCCAACCGTGGCCAAAAAATGGCCTAACGACAAAGACCCACGGCTCCAAAACGGGTCGCCCTTGACCCGTGGTCAACGAGGGTCAACGGCCCAATTACCCAATTTGGAAAGTTTCCAAAATCGTCACGTATTTGCCCGTATTTATACCGTACACGTATCGAAACCCAAACGGATAAATACGACAAAATCCAACGGCCAAAAATATTCATAACTTATTCCTCGTAACTTGAAATAATCCTCCGAAAGTTTCCACAAGCTTGAAATTAAATTCTCTACAACTTTCGTGAAGGATCTCAAATCAAATTCTTACCCGATAATTTAGTCGTTAACGAGGCCGTCATATTAACCAATTACGACAAAATTGCGCTAACCGTGAAACTCACAAATCAAGTCGATAAACATTTCATTTTTGGTTCGGGTTGTCACATCTAAAGCTTCAATGCTTTTGTGTATTTGATAATAAATTTCACATAGATTTACTGCATGCTAACTTCAAATCTGATCCAAACATTGATTCATACAAAGAATCACCTTCTGAGCTGTAGTCTTCTGCGTACTGTTTCACAAACTAATGCTCGAAAGTTTATTTTTCTTGTAATGTAAGATTGTAAGAGTTTGGAACATAACCAAGTGACATGTTAATTAAGCGGTTCATCCCACATTAGTAATTATTATTATTTGCATCGAAGAGATTTAAGGGTGTGAAATTGTCACTTCTTTTTTACAAACTACGCCCCCCCCCCCCTCCCCCCTATTCCCATATTCTTTTGTAAAAGTGTATTGAAATTGCACATGAAATGTGAAAAGAGGGGTGTTATTTGCAAAAAAAATGGTGTCAATTTCACCTCTCGAGATTTATTTCATACATTGACTCGTGCTACAAAAGAGCAAACATAATAGACCTTGTAGAGGATACCCCTGAGTAATAACCACTCCTTTTCTCACTCGATCTTCTCTACTAGAAAAGTTGGCTAATTTATGAGTCGCCCAGTTTGTTTTCCTGTAAATATGTCAGATATTATAGAAATGAAAGAAAGAGAGAAATACCTTACAATCCTCCATAATACGGTCTATCTCTAGACAATTCTCAACGCGTTATTATGGTGCGATCTACGTAATTTAGGCGTACTAATTAATGTACTTCTCTCCATATTTAACTGTGTTATTTATTTAGTGTCGTTAGTTTTTACTTATTTTGTTATTTTCAGGTGTTGACCAAAAGAGACGGAGTAAAGGATACAAATTACACTAACTAGTGTACCATGTTGCAAATGAGTGATGGAAAGAAAAGAAAAATAAAATAAATGCATTCAAGTACCATCAATGTGATGCATGAAGTAATGCAGCAAGTTGGTAAGGGAAAGAAGAAGCATGATGAAACAAGAATGTAAAGGCAAGCAAAGAAGAGTGAAAAAAGAAACAAGGCAGGCAAGAACAAGGAAAAGAAGGAAGAAAAGATGAAAGAAGTGATGGTTTGATGAGAGTAGGTGGAAGAGTGAAAAAGAAAATAAAAGCAAAGAAAGGTAAGAGAAAGGAGAAGAGCAGCCGACAATGCAAGAAGAGAAGGAAGAAAAGAGCTTGCTTGCATGAATAAGAGCGTAGGTAGAAGAGTGAAGAAGTGGAGAAAAGCAATCAAGGAAGGAAAAAAGAAGAAGAGAAAGAAGAGAGAAAGGAAACCGGTAAGAAGAGAGAAGAAGAGTGTTGGAAGAGATGTAGTAGTTGGCAAGAGAAGGAGATGAATGGAAGAGCAACCTGGATTCCTATAAATAGGGGGGTTGGCTACCCACATTCATATCCTCATTTTGACATTCACACCAAAATTCTCTCCACACTTCTTACCTCTCCGCCATTTTTATCTCTCCTTTGCCAATCACTTTTCTCACACTCTTATGATGCCAAAATTTTCAGAAAGGCTTTCCACATTAAAGCTCTCCAAGTGCTAGGAAACTACACCACCACCACCTCTCAAAATCTTCATCTCATACTTCTAAATACGCTTAGTACCTTTAGAAGGTGTCTAGCCTCCACCGAAGGATCCATCAACTCGCGATTTTGCAGGGCTTACCAGGAATCAAAAAGTGTTAATGGGACCTTTACTCTGTAGTTCTCCTTGTATTTGTATTACTTTGTTTGTAAAGACAATGCGTTTATTTTGGTTTTATTACATATATGAATTTCAATAACCATCCATGTCTTCTAATATTCTAATTTTTGTTAAGCATGTGTATTTGGTTCTTAATGCGTTGATTCTAGATGTAGGGGATCCCGAGTCTAAATCAATGGTGTATAGGGGATCCCGAGCACAAATTATGATAATTCGCATGTTTAATCGAGAATTAGAGATAGAATTTCGATAATTGTTGATATTTGCATATGTTAATAATTGAACTGAGTGTAGAATAAGTCGATCACATGTACATAATTAGTTAGGTTTATTTTCGTCTTAATCATGATTTAGAGTTCTTAGGAGTCTTCTATGTGTGGCTTGTCTATGAGTTTTTGCATGCTAGAGTCCTAAGAATTTTGATTCATTCTTGTGACATTTTTAGGTAGTAACTTAAGAAATTAAAATCAACTTTTACAACCCCCCTTATTTTTATTCACACAAATCTCGCATGCACCCCTCAAATCCCCGGTAAGAATGATCCATATTTACCAATGTTACATCTACACAAAAAGGGTTTTAAATTATATACGCGTGAAGTATGTATTAAGTGTCTACTCTGTGCTAATATTTAATGCATGTTTCAAGCGTGTCATGGTGCGAACATTGACAAAGCGCAATCACTCTTGATGTCTATGTGAGCCCAACCTTAACGTAATAACTAATAAGTAATTACGATCCTTTCATAGCAAATTCACATGAACGAAGGACATCGAAAAACATAGGGTCTGTTTGAAATTGTTTTTAGATTGCCTAAAAGCGCTTTTGAATTTCTAAGAAAAATTAGTTGTAAATAGAAAAAAAATCAAAAAAATAAAAGTTTATTTGTTAAGTGTCAAACGCACTTAAAAAAATTTGAGAAATAGATTATAGGTGTTTCCTAGTTTGTAAAGCGTTTTTAAAAATTTACGAAAGCGCTTCTAGAATTCTAGTAAGTAATCCAAACAAGTCCATAGCAAATTGCACCCACGCTTAATCCAATCCCATTCGGAAATGGAGAGATTTTCCCTTACCCATTAATTTTGTAAGAATTTAAAAGAGTAAATAGTAAAAAGAAATAACCTTATTCTACCCGGAATTGATTTGTCTAGTTGGCAATTTGGCATGATATTACAGGTTGGAAAAACCAAAAAACACAAAATAAAATAATTTAGTAAATTAGAGGCGGTGTGAGTTTGCCCTACGCCCGTAACCTTGTTGCCCTACGCATATAAATAGGTCTCGTTCCTTCCCATCTTTCCTGTATCTCTCGCAATCCAGAAGACGCAAAGCACAAACCACTCTCTCTCTCTCTCTCTCTCAATCTCTCCGCCTATTCTCGCTTCGTCTTCGTCTTCAATCCACCAAGGTAATCATCCTCCTTCCTTCTTAATCAATCGATTCGAATCCGCCGCTACTTTTGTTTTTATTAACAGATGATGGCTGTGTGTTCCGATCGATTTCGATTTTGAATTTTTTAACTCTGTAAATAGAATCGCCTCAATCGGTGCTGAGTTATTTTTCCGATCGATTATCGTTGTTTCTTAACAGATCTGTAGCTGTTGGTTTTCCTTGCTATTATGTGTCGATTGTTTTGGTTTCGATTGGGATTTGAGATTGTCGGAGTGTGTGTTAGGTTTTTTGAAGCTGAGTTTGTTTTGTTCATATACGTGTACAGTCTGTTTGTTATTTGTACTTGTGGAGTTTGGGTTCATGAGCTCTTGATTTTTTTTTATTTGCGATTTATAAAATCTAGGTTCGAATGACTATGTTTCTTTTGGTTTTGTGTTGGATACTTGCATTGGTAAAATGAATAGATGATCTAATTTGAAATCACAAATCTTGTATGTAGATAGATTTTAGATATTAATCAGGTTTTTCTGTGGATCTGTGTTATATTGTAATGCGAATTTGAAGATAAGATTGGTCAGCTGCAGTTAGGTTATTGTACGATTGTTTATTGTGTGAATCATATGTTGCATTACACTAGAATTAAACTATAAACATTTGACATGTTTTGATTTTCTATTGGTTAATGTAAATGAGAGTGTTGTGCTAAATTGATTTGTTGATTGCTTGCAGGAAGTTGGCAGTTCATTCTGCTGCATTGGCAATTTGTCAAAGTGGAGAGTGTGAAGTTTGTACCCTATTTTATGTCTGAACAGGCCTCTCTCTATTGGTCGTCAATTGGATTGCTTGGTGAATACTGTCCTACTAGAAAAAAGTACAGATTTACTGCTGGTGAAGTTGAATGCATCCATCTTGGAACATTAGAGAACAATAACACTCGCTCTATTGGTTGCCAGTTTATGCAACCTTATCTCGCTGCTGATTTCTCTGGAAACGAAGCTTTTCTCTTATAAATCGTCTCTGCACTCTTATTCAAGATGGATCTACAGAACATTGGTGCTTCCAACCGCGATGATGCCTTCTATAGGTATAAGATGCCAAAGATGATAACAAAGATTGAAGGCAGGGGAAATGGTATCAAGACAAATGTGGTTAACATGGTGGAAATTGCGAAGGCCTTGGCCAGACCTCCTTCTTACACCACCAAGTATTTTGGCTGCGAGCTTGGAGCACAGTCAAAGTTTGATGAGAAGACAGGAACTTCCCATGTGAATGGTTCTCACGAGACTGCAAAGCTTGCTGGACTTCTTGAGAATTTTATCAAGAAATATGTGCAGTGTCATGGTTGTGGCAACCCTGAAACTGAAATCATCATCACAAAGACACAGATGCTCAATCTCAAATGTGCTGCATGTGGGCATGTGTCTGATGTTGACATGAGGGACAAGCTTACAACTTTTATTCTCAAGAACCCTCCAGTGCAGAAGAAGTCTGCTAAAGATAAGAAAGCCATGAGGCGGGCTGACAAAGAGCACCTAAAAGAAGGGGAAGCAGCTGATGAAGAGCAGAAGAGGCTGAAGAAGGAGGCGGCCAAGAAGAAGGGTACTTCTGGGTCCAAAGCATCAAGCAAGAAAAAAACTGCTGGTTCTGATGAGGATCACTCTCCTACTCATAGCCAGGGAGATGAGAATGACCAATCTGCTGAAGATGATGATGATGGTGTTGAGTGGCAGACAGACACTTCCATTGAGGCTGCCAAGAAGAGAGTCGAGGAGCAGTTGAGTGCTAATACAGCTGCCATGGTGGATCTCGATATCAATGAAAAGAAGAAAATTTCACCACCAAAGTCTCCAGAGCATGAACAGAAAGTGGAAACCCAGAGTCATGAGAACGGTTCTGGTAACACCCATGGGAAGAATCTTGTTGAAGAGATCAAGCAGTTCCTGAACTCGGGGCCTAATGCCAATCAGCTCAAAACCTTTTTGGGTACTCTTTCCGAGACTCAAGAGGTTATGGATGCCCTACTTGAAGCTCTCTTTGATGGTGTTGGAAAGGGCTTCTCCAAAGAGGTGGCCAAGAAGAAGAATTACCTTGCTGTGGCAACTCAAGCCGAGGGTTCCCAGTTGGTTTTGTTGCATGGGCTCGAGTCTTTCTGTGCCAAGGCTAACCCTGATGCTACAAAGGAGGTGGCTCTGGTGCTGAAGTCGCTGTATGACGCTGACATTCTGGAGGAGGAGTACATCATGAAGTGGTATCAGCAAGGATCAAGCGGCAAGACAAAAAGCTCCCAGATATGGAAGAACATCAAGCCGTTCATCGAATGGCTCCAGAGTGCGGAGTCTGAGACAGAAGAGGAATGAGTGTGGCTATGTTTTGTTTTGAATGGAGTATGAGTTGTTTTCTGTGACTGGAAATAAAGGGGGGACTGATGGCGCCTGCCTGTAGTGCCCTGTTATCTTTTGCTTCTGTTTGGGTCGAAGTCATTTTGGTTTTGTTATTTACTTTGCAATAATAATAATAAGCTACTTTTGCTTAATTTGGTTGATGTTTGGTTTGGTTGTAGTAAAGACTCGTTTGGTTATGTTTTGTGTTTCGAAGAATGTTGTTGGTTCTGTTAATTGTTTGATGTACTATTTTCTGGATATTGTTTTTGTGGATTTGACTGATGAATTAAACTCTTAATTAAGTCCGTAAGCTGGGTTGTTAATGATTTAATGATTCAATGATTTAGCATGTATGCCAAATTGCTGGGTCACGTTTTAGCCACTAAGCGTCCATCGGGCCCAAGTCCAACTTTTTGAGAATAAGACGGGGTCTGTGCTATAGAATTGAAACCCAGCCCAGCCTTTTGGTTCAACCCATTTGACCCTCTTAAGTTCAGTCTAGCCCAACCTCTTAAGCCCATCCCAATTATCTTCTCTCTAATTGGCAAAACTTGGAAGAAACTGTAACAAAGTAGAAAACTTAGAAGAACTGTAACAAAGTAGAAAAAGTATAAAACTATGGTTGTGACTTGTGAGGATGCTTTCATTTTTGATGTATAGTCAGTCGACAATAGAGGTTGTGGAATGTTATGGTGATATTGTTTTTTTCTTTTTCTTTTATGGTTGATATTGTTAAGAGGAGACACAAGACGTTGAGAGACAATGAGATGTGGGACTGATTTATACTGCTGATTAGTTGTTATCAACTAGAAAGGGATACAGCCAAAGCAGATTAGTATCAGCTCTTCTTCCCCGTTAGACCCATTTCCTAAACACTGTAATTTTGGATGATTCAATGGTTTAGCATGTATGCCAAATTGCCAATGGAGGGTCACCAATCTGGCCCTTAATCTCCTTTACTTTGAAGTTTGCCCAGACTATATACTCTATAGGGCCGGAAGTCCAGCTTCATCGAAAATAGGATAATGTCTGAGCCATATAATTCAAACTCAGCCCAGCATTAAGTCTCAGCCCATTTGAGCCTCATCATCTCTGTCTAGCCTAACCTCTTAAGCCCATCCCAGCCTGAATTTTTTTTTTGACATGACGAAAATTTAAATGTGGCTGCAGTAGTAGAGTTTCAATGGAATCCAGACACAACTAAATGAAACCCCTAAAATGCACCACACACAAGTTAAATCCAAATAACTCAATCAAGACAACCCAAAGACGTTTTTGAAGGTTCATTCTTAGCTGACTAGACGCCATATCTATAGGGGACCAAAAGCTCCTGGCTCCCAAACTTTAAAATTTCTTAAAAAAGGCCCAGCCCAAAATGGACAAAGGAAAGGCAAGACCCAAGAAAAAGAAGCCCAGGCCCAGAACCTTTCCTTGTGTCAATCAGGGCCAAACCCTAGCCGCCACTGCTTGAACACACTGCACGCAATCTCGCTGGAGCTCCGCTTTCAAGTACGTAAACCCTTACCACTTCTCCCTGTTCAAGACAGGGCCATCACCTCCATCGTCCCATGCCTTCTAGTAGAGGGACAACCATTCTGAGATCGCTGCCATTGCGACGCTGGCGAGAGACGAACCACGGTGGGTCCCAGATCTTGAAGCGTGCCTGGCCCAATATCCTGCTTCCTTCCGCTCTCCAACTAATGTTGGCAATATGGGTAAATGGGCGGGTACCCGCCCTTTGAACGGAATACATATCTTCAAACGGGTAAAACCCGTTAATACTCGTTACCGGTGAAATGTTGAACGGGTAATACCCATATCCGCCCAGTCAAATTTCGGATAACCCATGGGTACCCGTTCAAAATCAAGTTTTATTATTTTTATCTAGAAAATAAGGATTTTTATGTTTTTTTTAAAGAAGAAAATAAAAAATTTATTTTGTTTGTATATTTTGTAAGAGCATATGCACCGGCTGCAGCACGAGCATAGAGTATATAGTGAGGAGAAAGAGAGAGTGTGGAGAGAGAAGAAGAATGAGAGAGAGAGGAGAAAAGGAGGAGGAGAGAGTGAGGAGAGAGTGAAGAGAAGAAGAGAGAGAGTAATTGAGAGTAGGTTTTTTTCTTTCTTAAGAGTGATCGTTTTTGGATGGTAATGGATACCCGTGGGTACCCACCCATTAGCAAAATAGAATAAGTTTTTACCCGCCCGCCAATTTCAAAGATGGAATAATACCCGTGGATACCCATACCCGCGGGTAAAAACGCTAACATTATCTCCAACTTCGTCGTCAATCCTCGGCAACTCGAGTCATACCATTCCCTCGTTGCACATAAGGGATCAACGTTGTCTGCAACTTACTACGTCGTGCACTACCAAGGTAAGAACTCGTAGTTGTACGATCGTCGACGGCCAAGAAGAGGAAGGCCGAAGGGAAGCTGTGATGTGAAGCCAGGGGAGAGGGGAACAAGGAGACCGGGATGTCGTCTCTACCAATAGCATAGTACATGGGATTCGTCTCGTCCAGGCGCCACGTGTCAATCGGTGGTGCGAGACTCGGCGTGCGCCGTGTGGTGCAAGGAGAGTATTAGGGTATTCATCTCAAAGTTTATGGATTCCCAGCCTGGACTTTAATTAGGAAAATAAGAAGATGGATTCCCCGCCTGGACTTTAATTAGCAAAATAAGAAGATACTCTATTAAGACTATAACCACGTAGAAAAAACATAAAACTATAAGTGAAATTGTTTTACCACTTGGTGTGTGATATAGTCGACAATAGAGGCTGTGGAATGTTATGGTGGATATTGTTAAGACTTAAGAGGTTTGGACTTCTGATAGAGAAAATGCAATTTCAATAATCCGCTCCATAATCCGGTTTAGCATGACAAAATAAATAACATGAAGGTTGATAAACATTTCATTAATGAGTAGTTTGTGGACATTATTACTAAAATTTGTCAAGGTTGTTTACGGAGATTTATTCTTCATAATTTTTTGTGTGTGTCTTGTCCTACTTAGATACATATATTAATTAGATAAAGACATGAAATCCCTGTTATATCGGGACATTTATTGTACCAGATTGTATCAGCCTGTATTTAAGGCATTCTATCAACGAAAGAGAAAGAGTTTTTTTTTTTTCATTTTACATATTTTCTCCTACAACACGTTATCAACAGCTCTTTGGATTGATAGTCATCACCACACAAAAAAAACCCTAACCTTCACAAAAGGACTCCACCGCCGACCACCACCGTCGGCCTCTCTTTCCACCGCCGGCAGCCCAAGTCACAAGCGCAAGCTACTCAAATCTTCTTACGTCGTCAAGATTGCTCAACTTCTGAAGAACCGTTTCAAATGAGCTTCAACATCAAATCAATCAACAAGTGTATTGGTCATACCGAGCACAACACCCATCGAGGCAACCTTTTCTAAACCATCAATCTCTTGATCTAGGATCAAACTTACTTACCGCAAAACCCTAGATCTAAGTTGATGATAATTGTAATATGGGTTGTTTTATATTATATTTTTACCCTAGTTCTTATGGACCTATATCCATAGAGTATAAGTGACGGTCCTAGAGGAGTCATGGTTTAGAAAAGAAAATATGAAAAAAGGGAAATCGGTCATATATGACGGTTAATCACGGTTGCTAGGTGTGATTTTTGTCACCGTTTATAATCGATTTTGTGACCATATATCATGGATCAAGTTCTTATTCAATAAAACTTGAAAGTTTTTGTGATCGTAGTTTTTCGATCATTCCTGATAAAACATCTCTGTGTATTTTTCTAGATGAGTTCGAATGAGCCAGCTATGTCGAAATTTAACATCTTTGACCTTCAAGGTAAGGAATACCACCGTTGGGTCTCAGATGTGAAAACTACATTCATCGGAAAGAGATTGACCAACACCATCAAACCCTCTAGGCCTGAAACAAATCACCTGCCCCCCACTGATGAGTTAAAAGCTCAAGTCTTTATGTTTTTGAGGCGTCATATTCATCCAACTCTCAAGAAGCATTATCTAAACAAAACAGATCCCATGGTATTGTGGGACGTTTTGAAGCAGCGCTTCAATAATGTGCATGATGCACAGCTTCCTGAGTTGACTGCAAGATGGCATGGGAGAACACTAGACTTGTGGACTTCCCCAAAATACAAGATTTCAATCAAGCAATGTTGGATCTGCAGCCTGAGTTGAGTTTTTGTGGGGTGGAAAAATCTGAGAACAATATGATTGAGCGTTCGTTGAATACCTTCCCAACCTCCATGAGCATTCTTGCTCATCAGTACTAGATTGAGTACGAACATGGGAGGATTACTACCTTCAATGATCTCATCAATAGCCTTGCGAAAAAAGAGAGGCATCATGAGATCATCTTGAATAATAACTCAAGACTGGCTCGTACCAAAAAGCCTAAGAGTTATCAAACTGGAGGAAAGGCCCATAAAAACAACAAGGTTACTCGTTCAGAACCTTATGCTCGTGGTGGACAAGCTCCATGTGGAGGTAGAGGAGAGCATGGGCGTGGTCAAGGCCCCAGCCAAAATCTTACTTAGCATAGAGATCAGAACGCCAACTCCAACAAGAACCAGTCTGGTTTAGTTCCTGATGGCCAACGGTCCCAACATTCTGGAATATATGTTTGTTTCAAATGTGGTTCTACTAAGCATATGCACGAATAGTACCGTGCTAGTAGAGAAATCCAGAACATCTACAAGAGGCACACGCAATATTTGGCTCAAGAGTCGAATTATGCTGGAGATTTAAAGATGGAGGTTGACACCAATCTTGTTCTTGCAGAAGACAAGGGGAAAAATATTGCTACCCCAGATTTTGAGTAAGCCTATGTAAAAGGCATTGTCTCTATAATTTTTCAAGTTTTTGGTTTTGTTTTTTGCTTACATTTCGGCCAAACTTATTAAGACGCTTGTCTTGTTTTTGATTAAGAACATCTATGATGTATTTTTGTTAGCAGTAATGAATATTTTTCTATTTTTTGGTATATGAAAGAGTTTGAGAACATTCTATTTTATACAATTTTTATGTATGGTTCGATGTCTTTACATATATGGCAAAACAATGCAAAGATACGTTCAAAACGTCCTAAAAACGAAAAAAAAATTGACCACAGAAAATTTTTTGACCCGTCAAAAATTCCAAACGTTGATCATTTCATTTTGTCTCGACCCATCGATGACATGGATATGTTACAAATTTCAACCCGTCGAAATTTTGTTATCGGAAATTCGATTTCGTTTTTAGTTTTTCTTTCGAGCCGTCGAAGGATCGCCACCGGAAAACAATTCGACACGTCGAAAATTTTACTCGACCCATCCAAAAACTGGTATCGAAAAATCAACTTTTATTTTAGGTTTTTCTTTGACCAGTCGAAAATGTTATCCGGATATGGTGCTTTTAGATGTGTTTACACATCGTTTTTAATTGAAAGAAAAAAATTAAAAAATCTCGAAATTTTCCGTTGGAAAATTGTTAGTCTAAATTGACCAATCTGGGTTTCAGCACTAGATGTTGTTTATACATCGGTTTATATCATGCCATATCAGCACTCAACAAGGGTCACACCCTTATTCAAATCTTTAAGTATATACTTAAAGTGTACGTCTGGTCTTTAGTACAAAGACTTCCTTATTTACATTAATTTTGTAGATGTCTCAAGGCAAAATTGAGTGTCTAGCAGATAGTGATATTACCCATACTATTATGTGAAATACGCAACTTTTGGATCTTTTTCCATACAAATCTTCAGTGACAACTATGATTGGTGCAACGCTCGTTATATAAGGGCGTGGTTCAGCAGAGTTTCTGCTGCCTCATGGTACAAAATTATATATCATTGATGCCTTATACGCGCCAAAGGCCAATCGAACCTTGCAAAGTTTTAAGGATATTTGTGCCAATGATTTTCACTTGGAAACTTATTGTGAGAATGGGAGAGAACTATTGTATATAACCTCTGTTGAATGTGGCTACAACATTCTAGAGAAGTTTCTGGCTATTCGTAGTGGTTTATATGCAAATACAGTTCGGATCATTGAATCCAATGTCATGACTCATGACTCACACTACTACGTGTGATTCTGCCTTATACAAACTTTGGCATTTTCGACTGGGACATCCAGGTCGTGACATGATGATCAAAATCTTCAAAAATACGCATGGTCATCCGTTCTTTAGAGCGAGAAAACATGTGGGATTACCTATTTCCATCAGTTCAGGTGGTGAGGATGAGACTACTCCTCTCAATTCTGGCTCGGTCTCCAAGACGAGTGCAGCACCATCCCGGCAAATTACTGTTGAGGTGTTGTGCGTTATCCCCACCCAATTATTCTTATGTTGCAATCTCTGGTGTACATTGCTCGTTTTGCAAAGCTTGTTCTTTAGCAAAGTTATAGGCAAGTCCTTCCTTTGTTATTGATAATAATGGCAATATCCCATTCTTACAAAGGATCTAAGGTGATATTTGTAGACCTATCAAACCCGAATGCGGACAATTTAAATATTTCATGGTTTTGATAGATGCATCAACTTGATGGTCACACGTTGCTTTGCTATCCATAAAGAATGCAGCGTTTGCAAAACTCCTGGCTCAAATCATTAAGCATCGGAATCACCACCTGGATCATCCAATCAAGTCTATTCAATTGGATAATGTAGGAGAGTTTAGATCAAATTTTTTTGATGATTACTGCATGTCTCTTGGGCTTGAAGTTGAACATCTTGTTCCTCATGTTCATTCTCAGAACGGTTTAGCAGAAGCTCATATCAAGCGGATATAGCTTGTGTCTAGAGCTTTGGTAATGCATACAAATTTATCGGTCTCTGCGTGGGGCTATGCAGTGTTACATGCAGCCATGCTTCTTCGTTTTAGACTCGTAGCCCACCAACCATTCAGTGCGTACTAGTTGGTACCTAGATATGAGCCTGATGTTTCACATTTGCGCATTTTTGGTTGCATGGTTTATGTGCCAATTGTGCCTCCATATTGCACTAAAATAGGTCCTCAAAGAAGATTAGGCATTTGTGTTGGTTATGAATCTCCAACGATAGTTCGCTATTTTGAACATTCGACAGGAGATCTCTTTACTGCTAGATTTGTAGATTGTCACTTTGAAAAGACATATTTCCCACTGTCAAGGGGAGATATGAATGTTTATATTCAGGTGGAATGTCAGGAATTGACGTGGTTTAATCCCACTACGTCTCTTCATGATCCTCGCACATCTCACAGTGAGACGAAAGTGCGAAGAATACTTGATCTTCAGCAAGTAGCAAACTCTATGCATGATTCATTTGCTGATATCACTAAAGTGATGAGATCGGATATACTTGCTACAAATTTTCCTCCAAGGTTGGAAATCCCAAAAAAAAGGATTCGTTAGTGGCAACACCGGGCAAGAAGGCATTCCTCTTGTTCTTGTAGAAGGTGTTGCATTGGCCTCGGCTCCCACCAGGAAAAAGGGGAAACCAAAAAAATTCACAGATGAGCCGCCGATTAAAAGGCAGGTCATCAAGGCACAAAAAGATCCATTCATCATTAACATTAGGAATCCTTCATATGAGATTGTCTCTGACTACAATTATGTCCTTGAATCATAATTGGCAAGTCTGGGGGACGCTTCAGAACCTCTTGTGATGTCAGAGAACAAAGAAATCTTGCTTAGAACAAATGATGTGCGCGTCCTTATGGATAGATCTTCCATGTTAGTTGATGATGTGTTTGCTTATTTTGTCGCTCAGAAAATTATTGACAACGATGAAGTGGAATCCCGCTCTGTTGTTGAATGTCGACATAGACAAGATTGGCCGAAATGGAAGGTAGCAATCCAGGCTAAACTAGACTTTCTGAATAAAAGACAAGTTTTCGGTCCGGTTGTGTTATGCCCACCGAATCTTAAATCGGTTGGACATAAATGGGTCTTTGTTCGGAAGCGTAATGAGAAGAATGAGTTCTTGTGTTATAAAGCTAGGTTTGTAGCGTAGGGTTTCTCTCAGCGTCCTGTAATCGATTATGAGGAGACGTATTATCCCGTTATGGACATCACCACCTTCTACTACCTGATAAGCTTGGTAGTGTCCAAAAAGGTTAACATGCAGTTTATGGATGTGGTTACTACATATCTCTATGGTGATCTTGATTCAGATATATACATGAGAGTGCCAGATGTCATTGTTGTACCCAAATCAAGTAACTCTAAACCACGGAGTGCTCATGTTATCAAATTGAGACGTTCACTATATGGATTGAAGCAATCCGGTAAGATGTTGTATACACGTCTTAGTGACTACTTGATTGAGAATGGATACAAGAATGATGACTTATGCTCTTGCGTGTTCATTAAAAGAATAAGTTCAGGATTTGCTATAGTAGTTGTCTATGTTGATGATATGAACATCATCATAACTCTTAATGAGATCAATGAGACTGTTTGCTACTTGAAATCTGAGTTTGAGATGAAAGACCGAGACTCAATTTTGTCTCGAATTAGAGATGGAACATCGAGTTGGTGAAATTCTTATTCACTAGTCTGCTTATGTCCAAAAAATGCTCAAATGATTTAACATGGACAAAGCATACCCTGTTAGCACACTAATGGTTGTTCGCAGTCTAGGCCCCAAGAAAGATCTATTTCGTCCCGTAGATGATGATTAAGAGATCTTAGGAGATGAAATTTCATATCTTAGTGCTATTGGAGCTTTGTTGTATTTAGCTCAGTGCACACGTCAAGATATTGCCTTCTCAGTGACCTTGTTGGCTAGATTTAGCTCTGCACTTACGGTACGTCATTGGAATGGAGTAAAACAAATCTTCAGGTACTTGAAAGGTTCCATTGACATAGGCTTATTCTTCCCTTACAAAGAATACAAAGAGAAGAATAAACTTCTCGGAAAAGAGAAAGTCGAAACATATTCTGGGGATTTCGACCCGTCGAGGGATTCTCTCGACCCTTCGAAAAATGGTCCTGTTTCGGACAGTTTTCATGCAACCCCCATTCCAAAACACCGGTTGATTTGTTGGTTGGATTTGCTAATGCTGGGTACCTCCTTGACCCACACAAAAGTCATTCATAGACCGATTATGTTTTCACTATGGGAAACACGACAATCTCTTGGAAATCAACAAAACAAACCCTTGTTGCTACTTTCTCGAATCATTCTGAAATTATCGCTTTACATGAAGCTATTAGAGAATGTGTCTGGCTTAGGTCAGTCATAGGTCATATTCGAGGGTTTAGTGGATTACTATCTACTGTTACTGTTCCCACTTGCATCTATGAGGATAATGCAGCTTGCATTGAACAGATGAAGTTGGGTTACATTAAGGGTAACAATACAAAACATATATCGCCGAAGTTCTTCTTTAATCAGTAACAACAACAACTATTGAATATCCAAGTGAACCAGATTGGTTTCGTTGATAATGTCGCAGACTTGTTTACCAAATCACTTCCTAAATCTACTTTTGTGAAACATGTGAGAAGCATTGGTATGCGCAGGTTATTAGAACTCTTAGACTGAGTTTACAGTCGGGGGGAGTTACATTCATGTAGACATTAGGGGGAGTCTACATCACATGCAGTAGCTTTAGTAGTTTGTGCGCTGTACTCTTTTTTCCTTGGACCAAGCTTTTGTTTTACCCATGAGTTTTTTGTTTGCTTGGCAAGGTTTTTAGTAAGGCAACAAGTCATGCATCATTCTTGGGGCCATCGATACAAGGGGGAGTGTTTAAAGAGATTAATTCTTCATTATTCCCAGTGTGCGTCTTGTCCAACTTAATTAAATACGGATATTAATTAGATAGATACATGGAATCCCTGTTATATCGGGACATTTATTATAACAGATTGTATCAGCATGTATTTAATGCATTCTATCAATGAAAAAGAGAATTTTTTCCAATTTACATATTTTCTCCTACAACAAAGGAAAATTTATTAATAACCCATGTGACAAGTTAGAGCATCTCCAACAGCTCTTGTAAAAACACAAGAATTGCTATTTTATTGAAAAAGTACATCTTTTTGGCTCCAACAGCTCTTGTAAACTGTCTTGTATTCTATAGAAAATGGATAAAGAGGAGAGAGAATCCCTATATCTATAGAAAACTCAAAATTTGTATAACCATCTAAAAATCTCTAAAATTTATTGCTCACCTACACAATTCAACCTTCTCTCCTCAAAATATGAACAAAAACACATCAATTTTTTTTTCTCTCCTACAATTTATTGACTTGATTTGAGAAATATCTCTATACTCATTAAATTATAGAGATTAGCATTTATTTTTTAAGAATAGAATATAAGTGTTGTTGGAGTTGATCCCAAACAATTATACAAATTTTGTGTTTTAGTCTTGTATAATAGAGATTTTATACAAGAGCTGTTGGAGATGCTCTTAGAAATCACTAATTTATGCTCCAACTTAAAAGGAAGTGTTGGTGTGAGTCATAGTAATCGTATTCGGATCATTATGGTAATTGTTGTGTAACTAAGTATTCCCTTTGACTTTATAATAGTGTAGTAATCTTTCCCGTTGCAATACCCCCTTTCTTCGTACAAGTAATAATACTCTTTCAAGATCATTCCGCAACATATCTTTCAAGCATACCCGTAGAGAATCTTGCTACCGATGTTCTTGCATCTAGTGGTCATCAAGTCAATATCACAAGTTGTAATTACCTCTCTCAAGCACAATTTTAGAGAAGTGAGTTTTGCGGCCGATATTGTTGGATCCACTAGTCATCAAGTCAATAATGTAAGTTTTGTGTAAAGAAGTGGTCATTTTATTCTAGAAGCACTCTTTAATAGGCCTTTGTAATCTACATTTATAAATAAATCTAGTATGCATATACAAAAATCAGACGAAAGGTTAAAAGGTTGAGTAAAAATGGAACCTTACTAACAAACAATGGAAAATAACAACAAATACCGACCGTCCGATAAGGAAGAATGAAAAATCCTGTCCACATTGCGCTGGTTGGTATTTCAGATCCTTTTATTACTCCAACTCCTATTCCAACTGTAACACTAAATTCTATTATTCTAATTTCTATATATCACCAAATTCAAATATTTCAAATATGTCAAGAGGAAATCACTTAAATGATTTTTTATATATGACACTTTATAAACTTTGATATCTTATGTATAATATATATCACTTTAGTAACTCAAGCTAGTATAACATATATGACTTTGTAAAGGTCCTAGAGGGGGGGGTGAATAGGCCTTTACCACTTTTTCGTTCAAACTGTTCGCGGGATAGCAAGAGAGAGATCTATCCCGAAGCACAGATACGATTACCGAAATGTAAAAACAGTAAGTAAAGTGACACAAGATGTTTTTGATAACGCAGAAATCCTACAACCAGGATCAAAAACTGCGTGCCCCTAACTCTTGAGGGACAAACATTTCCACTACTTTGTAACACACACAATTACAAGTTTCTGGCACTCTGGGATACATAACCCGTATGCTATCCTGACTAGTCTACCCACCAGTACAAACAGAGCTACACTACCTTAATCTATGTGCTTACACTTTGGAAATTTACAGAAGTATCAACTCAGATCTTAACTACACGTAAGTTAAATCTTCTTGATCAACTTCTTGGGTTGGGCATCTCCACACTTTATCTCTATGGAATGCACAATGCACAAATGCATATGAGTTTTGAAAAACAGTTTTTATGCTTTAGAAATCCATGTCTATTATGCACAAACAAGGCAACCAGAAGACATGGAAGGGGAAGAGAAGAGACAAGAGAAACTACACTCGAAAGTGCTCTCAAAGAGTACCAAAACAGAATAACCAAAACCCTTACAGTTTTCACTCAACCAACCAACGATCCAAGGCAGCTTGGAACTCCTTATATAGGCAAGGCTATTCGGTGGTCAACAAACAGCTAAGAGAGCATGTGAAACATAGCATGCGTATGTCAAAATGCAGACCTACAACTGTCCTAAGATAAGACTAAGCAAGGAGTGCTGCAAACCAACAAGAGTAGCAGCAAAGAGAACACAACAAGCAAAGTCAGTTTGCATAGCAGCACAGTTTCTCACAACTTACCTTAAAGAGCTAAGGTGGTCTAATCAAGATAAGAGAGGTCATATGTGCTTATACCAGAATGGCAATATCAGATATCAAGGAAGAAGCACGTTATAAGACAGCAAGGAGAGAAACCAGAGAAAACAGACTTGAAAGCGACTTGTCAGGAAGAAAAAGACAAACCGAATTTTTCAGAAAAACCATGTGAACAATTTGTCAACTCTCCTAGGGAACTCCCTTAATCAACACAGATTTTCATAACCAAAGAACATACAGCTTAAGCATAAATAATCTGGGTTTACAGACGTGTTTAAAGTCATCAAGAGTCACACAGGAAATCATTCCAGAATGTCCGGGATACATGCTCAGTATTCTATCCTAGATGGAAAACATGTATGCAATGAATGTTATACCTGCTTGTCCAAAGAGATAAAGTCACTTAATCATTAATAAGCTTTCATTACTGTGTTTTGTCATGGCTTAAGAAATAGCCAACATCAAGTGTATGCCTTCAATCTCCCCCTTTGGCATTTCTTGACAAAACACAGTTCTACAAACAGTACCTGCAACACATGCAAACAAATGTAGCAACAAGGATACCTATATCGCATAGTATCCTGCTCAAAAGGGTGCCCAATACACACAGTACTCCCCCTAAGCAGATGCAGGGGTCAGGATACATAAACCCTATGATATCCTGTCAAAATAATAACCAATTCTCCCCAATCAAGTACCTGTAACAGAGTTAGAAACACAAACAGACAGGTACCATTCAATCTCCCCAATATAGCACAATCATATCAGTATATCAGCAATGATCATATGCATAACATCACAATAATTTAAATCCGGTTCTCCCCCTTTTTGTCAATAAAGGACAAAGGGTTCAAACAAAAATTCAAGCATCAGAAATATTGTTTGCAACACATCCACAAAACATACCATAGTTTTGTTCAACATAAGAAACCAAAAGAGAGCAACTAATCAATGGAAAAGACAGAGAAACCATGAGAGGATCTTCACACTGCATAGCCCGACCCGTCATACACCACATCGTCATCATCAGCTCCTAGTGCGCCAAGGCGAATAGTAGCTCCTGAGTCCGAAGGAGTGGCACCATCACGTTTGTCCGAGGGAGGGGAGGACACCGTGGGTTCCTGAGCAGGAGTGGATCCAGCTTGACTCGAGAGGAGGAGAGATAGCTCGGCTTTGAACGCAGTGAATTGTTCCTTGAGATGACCCTTGATTTCTTGAACAGCCTCAGAGATCATTGATTTGACAGCAACTTTCAGAAACTTCTGATCCATAGGTTCAACGTATTCGTTGGATTGATGCACAGATCTGGTGATAGTGATGGCATCGATTGGAATGAGCTCGGGACCCAGAACATCTCCTTGAGTCAGAGGCACACCAGCATCACCACAAAGTTTGGTGATGAGGCAAGGAAAGACCAAAGCTTTACCAAGAGCATTGCGGTGGGATACACCAGCAGTGCGGATGGCCTGGAACATGAAATATTCAGCTGGGATGACAGGACGGATAGGGTCGTGACTGAGATAGGCCATAAGAACAGCTTTTTTATGGGGGATTTTGCTTGTTTGGGTGGCTGGATAGAAGAGAGAACGAGCCAAGAACCCTAAAGCTTTAAACCATTCGGTCATGAATTTGCTGGAAAGGAAAGTGCCAAGGACTGGTTCTGGTGGAGGTGAGGAGTAAAGACGCAGGGCAAGGTCATTGATGGAAAGGGAGGTGGAGTATTCAGAATAGGATTTGAGAACACCATCAGTTGTGTTTGGGAGAGAAAGAGACTGTCGAATCCTGGAGGGTGAAAAGTTCACAGAGACTCCACGGACGATGACACAGATCTGTTGCTTCGAACGAAGACGAACCTCAGAGGAAATATCAGAAGGAAAGTTCGCATAGAACTCCTGAACAAGAGTGCGATTATAGCGGGGCAGGGAGGCCAGCGCAGTAACCCATCCTAAGGAGGACACAAGAGAGAACAGAGCTGGGTGTAAGGAGGCAAAGTCAAAAGGGCGCTCAGACACAATGGGACGGTGCATGGTGATATATCCGAAAAGGCTGAATGCATCCGGAGTGACAAAATGAGAACGAGGAGGGAAAGAGGAGGTTTCAGCATGGCGTTTGGACAGAGTAGAGGTAGAGATTTTCTGTGTAGGCTTCTCATGAGGCAAAGCTGAGGGCTTGATGGTTTTCTTTGCTGGAGGAGAGATAATGGACTTTTTGGCTTTGGATCTAGTAACTCGGGGTGCAGCAGACACAGGGGTGACCTCAACAGAGGGAGTAGGAGAAGAGGATCCAGAAGATACCACAGTGGTTGTTCTCTTGCGTTTCCCCAAGGCAACCTGAGGAGAGACTGAAGAGGGCTTATCAGCAGGTGGAGAGATGGGTGTAGGATCAACAGGTACAGGAGACCGTGTAGGCGAAGGGAGCGGAGCAGAGGGAGCCTTAGGTTGAGGTGAGAGAACTGATTCGACATCAGCCATATTTCTCAGAGGAGAAACAGGGGGTGCAGCAGCAGAGGCAGGAGGGCTCTGTTTCTTCCGTTTAGGAGCCACCTTCTTGGCTCCCGAGGGCTTTGAACTTTGTTTCTTCCGCAGATAAGTCGACTGAACAGCAGGAAGCTGAGATTTCTCAACCGAAGCGAGTGGAGGACTTGGATTCTGTGAAGGAGGAGGTGATTTTGGTGGTGGAGCAGGGAGAAGAATAACTTCTTCAGGAATAAGAGGATCGGGCAGTTCCATTAGAGGATGGAAGAAGTAGGTTTTCTTAGGAGGAAGGAAGGTTCGACGGTTTCTGACGCGAGACATGAAAGAGAGAGAGATTTAAGGAAGCGAAGAGAGGCAAACTGCCTAAGGTAGGAGAATGGACTCGAGGGTAGAGGAATCGAAACCGACGAAGGCCAAGGGAGAGGGCTTCTCCTATTTCTAAGCGCTATCATTATTGAATTCAAGCCAATGCAAAAGCAAGCGAATTAATTTGCATAGGGCCATGCACCAAGACATGTCAATCACCATAATGAGAAATCAATCGTAACCCATCAGTTTTCCAGTTCCGTGTAGTCACTTCACAGCAGAAAGTGATACTGTGAACAAACCCTAGGATACCACGTGTACAGACCATATGGGATACAATAATTGACAGTTCAATAACCATTCAAAACAAAAATATCATACAATATCCACAGGGATATGCAAGACAATCCTAGATAATGGGAAGTACCAATGTACTCACCATCAGATTTGAAATCTCCCCCTCACATGATGCATACAGTACCACAAAGTTTTGAAATTCAGAAGATTTTTGAATTTGTTAGCATAACACCTGGGATGGAGACAGTCTATGGAATCCCAGACCACAGAAAAATGTTTAAGCATGAAACACAAGAATGTGACAACTAATTTCCATATGTCTTGTAGGCACAAATTTTTCACATGGGTATATGACTACAAAGTAACATTAATACAATGTTCTTACAAATCAGATCTTGGAACCTTAAGAGTGTGTGTGTGAGAGGTTCACCTAAGGGAGTACAAGATTGAGCATCAAATGATATGAGGACTTCAAGAGTAACCAAGTGACTTTGTCACAATTTAAAGCTCTGGAAATTCAGTATAACTAGGACTTTGTCCCAACATGGCCTTTGGCCGTTCTCATTTAAGTTTAACTCAATCTCTCCATTTTCTTTAACATTTATCCAAGAGCTCATCTGAGAAAAACGTCCTCATAGGTTCATGTAACAGAATAGTTACCATTATGTCCTGAGCGCAATGCTCGAAAGAATAATGTGTGTATCAAGGACACTCAGTGGGTAACTAGTCCAAACCAATCGAAGGATAGATAACATCTCAGGGATCCCCACTGGTTCCGGTTAAGGTGCACCCAGCAAAGGACTAGCCCATTCCTTTACTTTAGTCTTTTAACAATAAGCACCAGAATAACACAATTGTTCTTTAGTAACTAGTTCAACTTACTCAATTTTCTAGCTCGACCTTTGTACACCCCATAAGAATGACCTTAGTGCTCAAGAATTCTTTCTAGTTCCAAGAGTGATAAAGACCACATGTACTAATATTCTTCAAGACATAGATGCATATACGCAAGAGAAAGATGCAGCAATTGTCTATCAAGAAACATGAAATAAGAACACAACATTCTAGTTCAAGATCAGAAATATTTCCAGGGATGCATGTACAGACTCGTATCCCAGAGTATGCCAACACTTATTTTCAGAAAAGTAAAATGCTGAAAAGTAAATTGAGATCAGTGAGGGAGATATCTCAAGTGATGGTGCATACACCAATAGCTTTCCTAAGACTTTCAAATCTCATGTTGTCCAGGGGCTTAGTGAACAAATCAGCCAATTGTTGTTCAGTTGGGATGAAGGTCATTTCAAGTTGATTTTCTTCTACCAAGTTTCTAATGAAATGATATCTGATTTCTATATGCTTGGTCCTAGAATGCAACACAGGATTCTTTGAGATATTAATGGCAGAAGTATTATCACAGAACAGGGATAGAATACCTTGCTCAAATCCGTAGTCGCTTAACATGTGCTTCATCCAGAGGAGTTGAGTACAGCAGCTTCCAGCAGCTATGTATTCTGCTTGTGCAGTGGACAAGGATACGCAATTCTGCTTCTTGCTATGCCATGACACCAGGTTGTTCCCAACAAAGAAGCAACCTCCCGAGGTGCTCTTCCTATCCGTGGCATCTCCAGCCCAATCCGAGTCCGAATACCCTGCAATTTCAGTATTAGTATCTGTTGTGTACAAGATACCAAAATCACACGTACCTGAGACGTATCGGATGATACGCTTAACTGCCTTTACATGGGATTCCTTGGGGTTGGCTTGATACCGAGCACAAACACCCACACTGAAAGAGATGTCAGGTCTGCTGGCTGTGAGGTAGAGCAAGCTTCCAATCATGCTTCTATAGAGAGTTTGATCAGCATTGGTACCCTCAAGATCTGCACTGATTCTGCATGAAGTCCCCATCGGGTTCCGGATAGGAGAGGCTCCTTCCATCCCAAACTTCTTCACAAGTTCCTTCGCATACTTTTCCTGCGAGATGAACAACCCATCTTTCCTTTGCTGAACTTGTAGTCCAAGGAAGAAGTTTAGCTTGCCACAGAGACTCATTTCAAATTCTTGCTTCATTAGAGTGACAAACTCCTCAACAAGTTTTTGAGAGGTAGAGCCAAACACCACATCATCCACATAGATTTGAGCAATAATCATATGATGTGAGACATTTTTGACAAACATGGTTTTATCTATGGACCCTCTAACATACCCATGTTCAATCAAATGTGTAGACAATTTTTCATACCAAGCTCTAGGAGCTTGCTTCAAACCATAAAGGGCTTTGTCTAGACGGTACACATGTTCGGGATAGCAGGAGCTTAGGAATCCCGGAGGCTGTTCCACATAAACTTCTTCTTTCAAAATTCCATTTAGAAAAGCACTTTTCACATCCATTTGAAAGAGATCAAATTTAAGAAAACAAGCAATGGCTAAGAGTAATCTAACGGACTCAAGTCTAGCTACGGGGGCAAAGGTTTCATCAAAGTCTAGACCTTCTATTTGTGAATAACCTTGCACAACCAATCTAGCTTTGTTTCTCGTAATAATTCCCTTCTCATCCGTTTTGTTTTTGAACACCCATTTTGTTCCAATAACATTCTTATCTTTTGGTCTAGGAACTAAGTGCCAAACATTGCTTTTTTCAAACTGATTTAATTCCTCTTGCATAGCCATAATCCAATCTGAATCCTTTAAAGCATCTTTAACATTCTTAGGCTCAATACTAGAGACAAACCCATAGCAAGCAATTCGATTTATAGCTAACCTATGCAAGGTAAGAAAACTTTTGAGGCTAACGAGATTACTTACAAGCACCTTAGACTTACTTCGGGTCTGCCTTGGTTCATCTACCATGCCAATCACATCCGAGGGCGAGTGATCTTTTTGAACTTGTCGTTTTCCAACTCGATGTGGCTTCTGGATAGTCAAGGTCTGGTCTATCCCGGCACCTTCAGTATCTGATTCTGCATCCTGGGATACATCATCAGGTATAGGGTTCTGCTCATCAATGGGAGTCTCAGCAACTTTGGGAGATGTCTCAGTGCTTACATCCTCAACCTGCATATCTCTTGAAGAATGGTTGTGAGAGCATACAAGAGAGTCATTGATGGCTACATTCACCGTTTCTACAACTTTACAAGTTCTCTTGTTATAGACACGATAAGCACGACTGTTCAAGGCATATCCTAGAAAGACACCTCTATCACATTTAGCATCGAATTTAGTCAAATACTCACGATCCCTATAGATAAAACAGGGACTACCAAAAGCCTTTAGATGTGAGATATTTGGCTTCTTGCCTTTCCAAAGTTCATAAGGTGTTTTACTAGTTCCTGGTCTAAAGATTACACGATTAAGAGTGTAACAAGCATTAAAAATAGCTTCAGCCCAAAACATATGAGGTAAATCAGCAGAGCTAAGCATTACCCTTCCCATCTCAACTAACACTCTATTCTTCCTTTCAACAATCCCATTTTGTTGGGGTGTAATGGGGGCTGAAAACTCATGGTGCACACCATTTTCCTCACAATACTCAGCAAACAAAGAGTTTTCAAATTCAGTTCCATGGTCTGACCTAATCCTCAAAATGCATTTGCTTTCGGAAAGCTTCTCATTTGAAACCCGTTTTGCTAGTTCTAAAAACTTCCCAAAGGTTTGAGTTTTATCACTTAAAAACACAACCCAAGTAAATCTAGAAAAATCATCTACCACAACAAGCACATATTTCTTTCTAGCAATACTTTCAGTTTCAACAGGACCTACTAGGTCTAAGTGAAGCAATTCAAGCACATTAGAGGTTGGTTTAGCATTTAAGACAGGATGAGAGGTTCGGGATAGCTTACCCATTTTGCAGTCTCCACACATACCTGCAGCTCTCCCGAATAGCTTGGGCAGACCACGAGCTCCATCCTTTGAAGATAACTTCACCACATCTTGATGGTTGAGATGGCACATCCTTCTATGCCACAGATCTAACAGGCTTTCTTGAGTTGAGGATAGGAAGCATAAGTCAAGTTCCAATCTCTTGTTCGCACGAACACAGTAACAGTGGTCTCGGGACCTCTCGCCTTTCATTACTCGTCTTCCTTTTCCATCAAGGACTGTGCACTGAGACTTGTCAAACGTCACAGTCTCATATTCGTCGACAATCTGACTTACACTGAGTAAGCAGACTTCCAAACCTGCTACCAACAGAACATTTTTCAGAGCTGGGAGACCAGGAGTGTCAACTGTCCCGCATCCAATAATCTCTGCCTTGGCACCATCACCAAACATAACATCACCAACTGGATGAGTGTCATCCATGGAGGTAAACCATTTTCGTTCTCCGGTCATGTGCTTCGAACACCCGCTGTCCATATACCAAGAATCGGATTTCCTGGTGGAAAGAGCAGTCAAGGCAACATTGCAAACAGCGACAACTTCTCTTGCAGCAATGGGTGAAGTTCTCACTCTTGAAAGAAAGCAGATGACTTCTTCTTGCTTCTTCTTGACATCAGGTTCCTTGGGAGGCATGATACTTCTGGTATCCCTGATTCCACGAACAGGTTTCCTGACCCAGTTTGAGGAAACTGGCTTCTCCTTCTGCTTTGGGATGGCAAGAGACTGTGCAATCCTTGTCAGCTCATTGAGGGATTTCTGAAAGAGAGCAAGCAGATTGTTGTTCTGTGGGATCTTTGCTGGTGCAAGATTCCTTCTTAACTTGTAGCAGTTTCGCCGGATATGTCCACTGTTCCCACAGTGAAAACACTTGATTTGTGGGGTCCTCTTGAGCATGGGTGCTTTGGAGACTTCAGGGGCATCATTCTTCAGTTGAGGTGGAGGCTTTCCCAACACCGAGCTTGTGCTTTTTACAAACGTACTCTTCACCGAGCTTTTGAGTTTATCATCATCCTTGAATCCCAAGCCTCTCTTGCTGCCATCCAGCCTTCCCATCCCACAGATTTGGGATAGCTTCTCCGAGCCAATGGAGAACTTTGAAAACTGGTTCCGGGCGTCCAGCAAGGCTTCTTCGAGTTTCAGCTTCTCGATTGTCAACGACCTTATGGAAGAAGACTGTTGGTCAATCTCTTCTTTGAGCAGAGTCACTTGCTCCTCAAGTTTGGTTTTGGTTAAACCCCATTCTGCTTTCTGGGATAGAAACTCCCCTTGTATCCTGGAATGTGTCTCCTTACTCAATGAAAGCTCATTAGATAGAGCTTCATTTTTAGCAAGCATAGACTTAGAGGCTTTACATAAACGTACATACATATCGTGTCCTTCATCATCAGAGTCATTGTCATCAAGAGACTCATCTAATGTGACATGGGAGACAAAAGCAACTTTCTCGTCTTCATCGAGATCGGTTTCAGAATTTTCATTAGACTCGCTATCACTCCAAGTTGCTTTTAACACTTTATGAGACTTATTTCTCCTGTTAGCACAATCTACAGCTTTATGTCCTACTCCATTGCATTCAAAACATTTCATGTCCATTTTCGGAATAGAAGAGGATCTGGTATCCCGACTTCTCTGTCCAGCCTTATTTCTAAAAGGCTTAGAGCTAGATCCTTTGGAAAAGTTCCGGTTAGAGTTGAAGGATTTCCTTTTTCTTAAGAATTTCTCAAATTGTTTGGTTAGAAAAGCAAACTCATCATTATCATCATCTTCATTTTCATCCAACTTTTCAACCTCGATTTTAACCGAACTTAAAGCAATGGATTTTTCATGCATGGGCCTTTTCTTTAAAGTCTCATAAGTTTTCAGATTTCCAACAAGTTCTTCTAAAGGATAATTATCAAGATCATGAGCTTCCTCAATAGCATTCATTTTCGAGTCAAAGAAAGAAGGTAAAGCTGTTAAGAATTTTCTAACAATTTTCTTTGATTCTATGGCCTCACCTAAGCTACGACATTGATTAGTGATATTAAGTACACGACCATAGAAATCATCTATAGACTCTTTGTCACTCATGCTCAATCCTTCAAACTCAAAAATAAGACGTTGAAGTTTTTGTTGTTTAACACGAGAGTTACCTTCATGAGTGTTGATGAGCACTTCCCATGCCTCCTTAGCAGTGGAGCAGTGAATGATCCTTTGGCGCTCTGCTTCGGAAACGGCATTGAATAGACAACTTAGAGCTTTGATGTTTGCTCTAGCCAAGTCCTTGTCAGATTTCTCCCATTCGGACCTAGGCTTTGAAATCTTTACGGTTGATTCATCGCCTTCTGGTTTTGTGGGATGTGTCCAGCCTTCCTCTACAATTTGCCATAGCATACCATCATCTTGGTAAGAGAGGAAGGCGCTCATCATGATTTTCCATTGAGAAAAGTCATGTCCATCGAAAAAAGGTGGAACATTTATGGAAGAACCTTTTTCTCGATCCATAACTTACCCCTCAGAGGATCTCACTAGCAAAGGCTAGTGGCTGCTCTGATACCACTTAAAGGTCCTAGAGGGGGGGGTGAATAGGCCTTTACCACTTTTTCGTTCAAACTGTTCGCGGGATAGCAAGAGAGAGATCTATCCCGAAGCACAGATACGATTACCGAAATGTAAAAACAGTAAGTAAAGTGACACAAGATGTTTTTGATAACGCAGAAATCCTACAACCAGGATCAAAAACTGCGTGCCCCTAACTCTTGAGGGACAAACATTTCCACTACTTTGTAACACACACAATTACAAGTTTCTGGCACTCTGGGATACATAACCCGTATGCTATCCTGACTAGTCTACCCACCAGTACAAACAGAGCTACACTACCTTAATCTATGTGCTTACACTTTGGAAATTTACAGAAGTATCAACTCAGATCTTAACTACACGTAAGTTAAATCTTCTTGATCAACTTCTTGGGTTGGGCATCTCCACACTTTATCTCTATGGAATGCACAATGCACAAATGCATATGAGTTTTGAAAAACAGTTTTTATGCTTTAGAAATCCATGTCTATTATGCACAAACAAGGCAACCAGAAGACATGGAAGGGGAAGAGAAGAGACAAGAGAAACTACACTCGAAAGTGCTCTCAAAGAGTACCAAAACAGAATAACCAAAACCCTTACAGTTTTCACTCAACCAACCAACGATCCAAGGCAGCTTGGAACTCCTTATATAGGCAAGGCTATTCGGTGGTCAACAAACAGCTAAGAGAGCATGTGAAACATAGCATGCGTATGTCAAAATGCAGACCTACAACTGTCCTAAGATAAGACTAAGCAAGGAGTGCTGCAAACCAACAAGAGTAGCAGCAAAGAGAACACAACAAGCAAAGTCAGTTTGCATAGCAGCACAGTTTCTCACAACTTACCTTAAAGAGCTAAGGTGGTCTAATCAAGATAAGAGAGGTCATATGTGCTTATACCAGAATGGCAATATCAGATATCAAGGAAGAAGCACGTTATAAGACAGCAAGGAGAGAAACCAGAGAAAACAGACTTGAAAGCGACTTGTCAGGAAGAAAAAGACAAACCGAATTTTTCAGAAAAACCATGTGAACAATTTGTCAACTCTCCTAGGGAACTCCCTTAATCAACACAGATTTTCATA
Source organism: Geum urbanum (assembly GCA_946800695.1). Taxonomy (NCBI): domain Eukaryota; kingdom Viridiplantae; phylum Streptophyta; class Magnoliopsida; order Rosales; family Rosaceae; genus Geum; species Geum urbanum. Next base: position 1,456,749 of record OX327011.1, read on the forward strand.
ACCAAAGAACATACAGCTTAAGCATAAATAATCTGGGTTTACAGACGTGTTTAAAGTCATCAAGAGTCACACAGGAAATCATTCCAGAATGTCCGGGATACATGCTCAGTATTCTATCCTAGATGGAAAACATGTATGCAATGAATGTTATACCTGCTTGTCCAAAGAGATAAAGTCACTTAATCATTAATAAGCTTTCATTACTGTGTTTTGTCATGGCTTAAGAAATAGCCAACATCAAGTGTATGCCTTCACTTTGGTTACTTAAGTTTGCATTTTTATTTCATTTTGGTATTCCATAATCATTAAAACGGAGTAGCCTAAGTAATAGATGGAAGTAAACTTGAGTGACCAAAGTGATATATGTCATAATAGTTTGAGTGATCAAAGTGATGGACAAAGGTAAACTCAAGATTCAAAAAGGTGCTAAGCGGTATTAAGCGGTGAAGTTATTGCCAATCTCTTAGTCGCCTAGTGAAGATTTATCGAAATCTAGGCGGATTATTATTTTTTGTACATTATATAAAGATATTATATAAAGATATATTATGAATAATATAGAAAAATTAGAAGAAAATGTCATCAAAACACATTGTTTTAAGTTTTTCTAATTTTTCTTATTGTCTTGATTTCTTTAATTCATCTCCAATCCGAAGCAAGTCAAAACTAAGTCGTGAATGTTTAGGTTTTGCTTCTTCTGGCGGCCACCTAGGCGTATTTAGTGTCAAGGCGACCGCCTAAATATTGACTAGGCGGAGGACTGCCTAGGAATAAACTTGAGCATTTTATTTTTATTTTTAAAGTCTAGGCACCGCCAGGGACAGAGCAAAGGTGTAATATTAAGGAGGGGGGCCTAAATATTTTTTATAGGAGATTTGAAAAATAACAAAAAGCAGAGAAAAAAACATGCTATATATTCTTATTGGTGAAAAATTGAAATAAACAAAATAACGGAAGAAAAAAATAAGAAAAAAAAAACATGTCAATTGGTAAAAAAAATTGAAAAGCACATGTAATTTTTGGTCAACAAACTGAAAAAAATTAAAAAAAACTACAAATTTAATACTTGACATGATGGAAAGTTAAACTCATTCCCTCCCTCATGTGAACAATTCATTAGCTCAACCACTGAACCACTCAAATATTTATACTCATATGACACTGTAAATATTTATTAAAAAATGAGGAGAAACATAAGACCCTACTGATCCTTTAATAACTCCGTCTCTCAGCGCTGCCTCGCCTTTTTAAACGGTGAGTAAACTTTATATAACATGCATAAAGAACGAAAGTTTATGAAATACGGTATTTGAGGAGTATTCTAGTTATTTTCTCATTTCAAAAATACGAAGTTTCAAAGTTGAAACAAACATAGAATCGTAACCAACCAACCTGATGGTTGACTTGTCACACTCTCGCAAATCTGACAGTGTCATTCATCATTGGCCTTCACTCACCAACCAATTCGATCAAAGTACCAAAGATGATGATGTCTAGATAGAGAGAGAGAGACGAAAAGACAATTCTAGTGGTACTTGCTGCACTATTATGCGGCCTATTCCGATTCTCTGACAACTCTCATTCACTGAAGTCCCCCCCCTAATTCACTTAATTCATCTACACTGTTTATGTACATACAGTATTATTATTATTAAACCTAGCTTCTCGTATGCGGTGTAGTAAATGCTTTGCGCATTAATTTACCAAATTCTTTCATGACAAATCGGTCCTTATTTACTATGGTGTCACAATTTGAAATACCAAATTGATTGTCTTGTTATGTGTTTTTAATCTATTCTATTACAATGTTGTTTATCATTTTGTTTTTGTCCTAAAGATATCCAACTTCTACTCAAAAAAGGATACCACGTTTTTTTTTACCACTTTGGTACAATTTGTCTTTCCGGATTCCGAATTTAAGTCTCGTATGTCTGTGAATGCTTGTTTCTCTTCTATTACTACATTCTTGGTTCTAAAGACGGACACTATCTTGATCAAAAAATTATGAATCGACAGTTTTCATAAGAGCAAATGTACAGGTACAGCTAAAAGGCCAGAGGCAAAGGGAGTAATTTGAAATGCAGCGCTATGGGCCCACAAAATTTCTTTTGATCGACCAAAAGCCAAGGCAAAAATTGCCAGTTGAATCGATCGGGCAAACAAAAGTGAAGGCTTGGCTTGGGCTTTCTTTTATTAGTTAAGGGTAGAGCTGTTAATTGGGTCAAATGATTTGGTTTTATGCCCGAATCGAAGATTGAACCAAATATTTTTATCGGTTTAGTTTGGTTTTTCAATTTTTGAAGTGATAATCCAAATAGATTCGGTTTAATTCGGTTCGGTTATCTTTTCGGTTTTCTGTGATATCAAACTTTAAAAAAAAAAATTATGAAACTACACAAGTCCTAGGGCTGGGCATGGGACGGGATTGAGGTCATCCCACGTCCCGTCCTAGTTGTTACACGCGGGACGGGATTGGGACGGGATTTGCATTTTGAGAGTAAATCCCGCCGGGCCCAATCCCACATGGGACAGGACGGGATCGGGACGGGACGGGCCCAATCCCACCACAAAATTGGAAACAAAAAAGAAGAAAAATTTGCTTACATTCATAAATCACAACATGTATATATGATCTAATTACAATTACACAACTTGCTTACATTCATAAGTCACAATCCATAACCTAATAATATCAAACATAACAAGAATAGCATCCATAATCTGTTACACAAGTTCACATATCATAAGTTTAATAAAAAAAGAAAAAAATTAAAAACATAGCAATACAAGATTAAAAATATAGCAATACAAGATTAAAAACATAGCAATACAAGATTAAAAACATAGCAATACAAAATTAAAATCAACGGTCAAGATCAATTTAAATTTATATATGGGACAGGACGGGCCTAACGGGATGGGAAATTTCAGTCCCGCGTCCCGTCCCGTTGTTTTTCTGATGGGACGGGACGGGACGGGATGAACATTTTTAGTTTCAAATCCCGCCGGGATCGGGACGGGACCGGGATTTGCGGGATTTGTGCCCAGCCCTGACAAGTCCAATCAATAAAATACATGTCTATCTCATGATTTCAAATCATACTTCGTAAAAATAAGAGTTGAATCCAAGTCCAACCGAAATTGAATAAAATACAAGTTCATCATGACTTCATGGCTTCATGGTTAAGTTAAATAAAATACAAAGTTCATGGCTTCATGGTTAAGTTAACATTCACTATTTGATATTCAATTCAATCAAGCAGTAGCAGTCAGCCACTCACGTCTCCTTCTCCATCTCTATCTCCACTCTCCTGCAAGAAACCTGCAAAATGCACCAAATTACCCATCTAGTAGGTTATGAATTTCTAGACAGATTTGTATGACTTACCTGGGCAGAAAAATTGAAAGAAAAAGCAAACGATTCATTTCTATCATGAGAAAAATTGAGCCAAAGAGTCAGGGAAGCAAGAAAAGAAAGTAGAAAGTAGTTATATGCTTCATTGCACTACCATTACGATCATGGTTGGTTTTTTGTGATATTACTACAAAGAAAGAAAAGTAAACATGTATTGATCAATGTTTCATTGGAATTCTTTGCAAAATATGGCAACAGCTAAAAGTGCTAAAATGAAGAAAGAAGTTACAGATTAAACTCACTGATGAAAGAGATTTGGCATGTCAAAATTTTTAGAGGTACTTATTATTCCAACATGTGATGAAAGACTGAGTTAGAATGTTAGATCAATACCTGAATTGCATCGAGCTTGATTGACACTTGCAGGAGGTCTCAACGTCACAAACATTCCAATGACACTAAATCCATTAATGACACTGTCACAATATCACTCATCGTTCATCATTTCAATCACAGTATCACTAATTCACTATCACACACCAAATTACCCACTAGTCCACTACCCAGTACCTTTCAAACAAAATCTGAATACCTAACAAACCAAATCCCAAATCGGAATACCCAACAAACCAAATCCCAAATCGGAATACCCAACAAACCAAATCCCAAATCGAAATACCCAACAAACCAAATCGGAATAACCAAATCGTTTAGTTACCTAAAGATCAGTTCAGAGTTTTGTAGAGTTTTGTCGTGAAATTGGGTTGAGTGTGAGCTTGCGACTGGTTGTAAATGTGAGCGAGTGCTGCGAAGTGTGAAGCCTGCGACTTTTCGCGACTTTGAGAGGTTGTGACCTGCGAAGTGTGAAATTGGGTCGAGTGTGAGCCTGCGACTAGCTGTGAATGTGAGCGAGTGCTGCGAAGTGCGAACTGCGAAGAGTGCACAGGGCGGGATGTGAGAGACTGAGAGTGAAGAGAGAGGAGGGTTGCGGGCTGTGAGAGACTGAGACTCTGAGAGTGAACTCAGTGAAGTGAGAGGAGGGCTACGGGCTGCGAGAGATTGAGAAAAGAGAGAGGGTTGCGCATCAAAATGACCAAATTAGGGACTTAGTCCGAAGTTCCAAACTGAATAGAAAACAAAATTAAACGGAGTAAAGTCAGTAAACGACGTCGTTTCACATAATCGGTTCAAACATTTTGGACCGAAAAATCGAAACCGAATCGATTTATTTGGTTCAGTTCGGTTTTTTTCTTTACAATTCGATTTCGATTTTTTTTTATTTCGGCACAGATTTTTTTTCTTCAGTTTTTGGTTTGGAAGTCATAGTCCTAGTTAAGGATTTATTTGCAAACAAAATTAGTCTAGGTCGGGCAAAAATGGCTGGGGTGCATTTTCTCTAACAAAATTCACTCTATTTTGTTGTTGTCGTCGTTTTTAATTCGTTTATGATTTTTACATTTTCGTTTTCTATTATTACATGGTACTTCTTACTCAAATCCACCGTATCTTTCCGTTACAAACTTAAATTTTTTACTTTTACCACGATCGACAATATGACAACACAATTTAAACGTGGGAATAAAAAGTAAAGGAATTGGTCCAAAATCACAAAATGTATTAGTGTATTTAAGAGTTGGTTAGGACTTAAGACTAGGACTCGGCGGTGGTTACGTTATAGGAGAGAGAGAATATTTAGGCAATTAGGCGTCCAATCGAGTCCAAGAAGAAGACGGCACACTCTTCACTAGACTCTCTTTCTTTCTTTCTCTCTCTTAATCAGACACACACACTCTCTATAACATCAACAGTTTCTTTCAATCAATTTTCCTTCTTTCTTTCTCTGTAGAAAATTAGACAAAAGCAAACAAATCCAATCCCTAAATCCCAAAAATTAATAATAATGCCTCCCAATTCTACTTCTCCTTCTTCTTCTTCTTCCTCTTCTCATCGTCACACTCGCTCTCGCTCCTCACTTTCACACTCTCAGTCACAGCCTCCGCCGTTGAAATTACGCTCGATCGACCCCAAAATCTGGCGAGCCTGCGCTGGAAACTCGGTGGCGATCCCTACGCTGAATTCTAGGGTTTACTATTTCCCTCAGGGACATCTGGAACATTCTACGGCTTCCGCCGCCGCCGTAGGTTCGGTTCAGCTGTCGCGTCTCCTCCTCTCCCGGCCGTCCATTCTCTGCCGCATCGCCGGAGTTCAGTTCCTTGCGGATCCGACTACTGATGAGGTCTTCGCGAAGGTTCTCCTACACCCCATCCACCCCGGGTACGATTTGACCTCCACGGCGGCGGCGTCGGCGGATGAAGGAGGAGGAGAGGAAGGAGACGGCGGAGATAGGGTGGTTGCGTTCGCGAAGATCCTGACTCCTTCGGACGCGAACAATGGCGGCGGATTTTCGGTCCCGAGGTTCTGCGCCGACTCGATTTTCCCGCCGTTGAACTATCAGGCGGAGCCGCCGGTCCAGAATCTCTCCGTCACTGACATCCACGGCGTCGCGTGGGACTTCCGCCACATCTTCCGCGGGACTCCCCGGAGGCACTTGCTGACTACTGGTTGGAGCAAGTTCGTCAACCACAAGATGCTCGTCGCCGGCGACTCCGTTGTCTTCATGAGGAACTCCGGTGGCGAGATGTACGTCGGGGTGAGGCGCACTGTGAGGGCCAGCCACGGCGGCGACTATGGCAGGTGGAGCGCTCACATTGGCGGCCTCAAGTCATCGTCCGAGGAGGAAGGTAATGCAGGAGGAGGAGGTGAGGGTTTTAAGGCGCGGCTCTCGGTGGAGGCAGTGGCTGAGGCGGCCGAGATGGCGGCGCAGAACAAGCCGTTTGAGGTGGTGTATTATCCGAAAGGTGGGTGGTCGGAATTTGTGGTGAAGGCGGAGGTGGTGGAGAGGGCAATGAGTGGGTTCTGGGCGCGTGGGATGAGAGTCAAGATGGCAATGGAGACTGATGACTCCTCCAGGATGACGTGGTTTCAGGGCACTCTTTCTTCTGTCTCGTATGCGGACAATATGCCTTGGCCGAGATCACCATGGCGAATGCTTCAGGTATATGCCTTACTTCTCTACAAAATAGAGCCAATTACATTGCACTTGTTACTAGAGCTTCATATTCAAACAATGCTCGCAAAACTCACATTAATGTTTGTCTGGATTGTTTTTGTTGTATAAAATCGGGTGGGATGTAGTTTCTGTACAATATCAGGGCACTCTGTTTGTGTTTGGTACAAACATTCTGTAATTAGGTTCATATTTGGCTGGACAGATTAAGTTGATGCTATTACTGTAGCTAACATTATTATTTCGCCGTGTTGACATATTGCTGTCAGATTGCTGTTTGATGTGTAAACTTGCTTAAGCAACCCAACCTGAACATTTTCTTATTGTTTAAATCACTTATTATAGGCTAGGCTAATTCAATTTCATCTTAAAATGATGGAGGAAAATTCTTGCTCTTCTGAAAACATACCCACTTGATCAATACCTTGGATGAATATATATGCATTAAACCAACTTTTCTGCAGCCGCACTTTCTGTTTAAGTACTTATTGTCTGGATAAAAAGGTTTAGTGTTTGTCTTGAAGAAGAAAATAGAATAATCTTATTCAGGTTTTAGATGATAATTTGATAATTTTGTGTGGAGAGTTGCAGCTATGCGCTCTTTAACCTCTTTTACAGCGTTTCCCTTGATTGAATTCGTAGAGAAGTTTGTTCCATTAAAATTTGCAGTTAAGTACCAGAATTTCCATTTCACATTGAATTTTACCTGTTATAAGAGACGGACCTAAGATACGGCATGCAAACACAACACTGCACATATGCATACACACACAGGTAGAGGGAGACAGAGGAGTGTGGTTGTTTATAAATAGGCAGAATTTTTTGTATGTGCTGAACTTTTGTTGAGTTTGTCCATGATCTAATGATCTCTATATAATAGGTTACATGGGATGAACCTGAAGTTCTGCAGAATCATAAGTGGGTTAGTCCATGGATAGTTGATTTTGCATCATCAACACCTTTGCTTCATACTCCACCCTCGCTTCATACTGCACCTCCTCTTCATACTCTGCCCTCATTTCATTCTGCACCTTCTCTTCTTATTCCGTCCTCACTTCCTACTCTGCCTTCCCCTCATACTCCATCTTCACTTCATACTGCTCCTTTCCTTCATACTATTCCCCCAACAAAGAGATTTAGAGCTCCACCGAATCTTGGGCTGCTTAGAAATGGAGAAGAAGGATTCATGATACCTATGACCGGAGGAGCTAATTCAACAATGGGGCACTTTGATGCATCCATGTTGAATTACACCAATTTTCCTGCTGGCATGCAGGGAGCCAGGCAAGATCTATTCTGTGTATCCAATGTAGCTCATTTGTTACATGAAAATACTCCTCAGATGTGCACCAATAGTTCCTTTGGCAACAACATGGAGCCAAGGTTGAAGAGGGTGTCTACTGAGTTGAACATTGGAAGTCCACAGTCTGATCGCTTATCACCAGAAAGCCGGAGTAGTCCACATTCCTTTGGCGTGGAACTTGATGGGAACCGATACTGCAACTCCACAAAGACTGGGAAGAGTTCTTTTCAACTCTTTGGGAAGATCATTCACATGGAAGAACCTACTGAAAGTAATGATACTGTTGGTATAGGAAACAACAAAGCTGAACTTCTGAACAACCAACTTGATCTTTCTTATACCAAACTGCTTCAAAGGATTGATGTCAGAGTCTCTGCTGTTGAAGCTTGTACTTTGTAAACTACTCGTGGCAGCTACATCATGCAGAAAAGTGACGGTACAGGTAACATTTGCTGATTAAATTGATTTGCATTATTAATATATTTGATGATAGCAGTGAACAAATTCTGTGTATATTCCATTGGCCATCGTGAAGACATTTTTTTGTTGTGGTTCTTTTTCATTAATCCTAAATCTTCCATCATAATAGGCAACTTGTATAACTAAATATCTCAAAGATGTTCTTTCATTTTCAGGTCACATTATCTCGGGTTAAACTTAGTCTTTTGTTCAACTTCATCTAACACGTTTCTACAAGAATGGGAAGTTTAAAACCTGTAAATCAACTCTTCTCTAATTCCATAATGGTAGTTAGTTGCATTTGAGTTACTTGTTTAAAATACCATAAACTGTATTATGGTGTATAGCTTTGTAGCCACGGTAGACTGCCAGTTGAGCTTGGTTTAGAAAACAAAAGATTATATGATAGATTAGTCTGGAATGAACGAACATGATGTTCATACTCTGCATAAAAAAGTGATTAGCAACTGGTTGAGTGGCTACATGTGGTCATCCTGCATGGTCTCCGCTGATATATAGTTCGTTACACAATCACATTAGGTAGATAAATTCTTTAGTTCCGTTTCATCATCATATTAGGAAGAGAACTTCATTACTATCATATTGTAAGTCTGTTTTGGTATTTGTATGCAGGCTTGCTCAAGTCTGGCAGAAGCTGATTAGGATTTTGACCGTCACAGTATTATGTGTGTATTCTGGGTTGTCTACTTAAAGTGATTTTAAACAGTGAAACAATCAATCTGTAGACTTGGTTTTCGAGTTCCCATATTGAGTATTTAGATGCTAGTGCTTAGAAGACGCTACATTATTCAGGCTTACGTGTAATTTTATCGTGGTGTGTTTGTTGGATACTATGCAATTCTTATGGTTTGCTTACGCTCCATTCTGGCTGGTATTCTTAATAAACATGTAGGACCTTGTTTCTTTGTTCCGTACTTTTGGATCCAGAGATGTTCATTGTTAGTCGTGATAGAGTTCGAGGGGACAATCTCAATCCGACACTCCAAGTAATGTAGTTTTGCTGTTTCGTGATTGGCTCCTCCTGTATTTTTTTTTGAACGTAAACGAGAATTAATTTATTAGAATAATAGATAGAGTATACAATGACTTTCTTAACGGGCAACAATAATATGGATTCCCGCTTGTGCATAGTCTAAATTAGTTACATCTATACTATTATCACACGACATTCTTTAGATCTGGTAACGACAAGAATTAACTCGGCTAATTAAAAAAGAACCAGCTTCATTAACCGAGTTATTCTAACCTATTTCGGTGAAACCTTGGCCCCATAATAGGGACCTCCACTATAGAGGCTCTACCACACTGACCAACTCACCTACTGCTTGAGCCGCTGCACATGGGTCTCATCTCCCATCACCACCATCTCTAGCTTCTTCTGGCTCGGCGCTTCGACGTAGGGTTCGGGACAGAACCACCATCAGCCACCACCTTTGATGATGTCCCCGTCTGCTTCTTCAGACCTTGTTGTCTGCCCCGTTTCCTCATCACTGGTGTCACTACAAGTTGACCGTGTGCTTGAGGCAACACCAACTTAGCTGGAAAGCTGAGCTCCAATTGCTCGCGCACCACCACCTTTGGCAATGGTTCGGCGATATGCCTATGTTACACCTTTTGTTGGTTAAAACAGTAGAATGAAAATAATAACTCAAGCCACAGAATGAAAATATGCAAACCAGGATTTTGACCTCTCTGAATTCAGCGCCACCCTACCTCTAGGGTTAAGCCCTAACTCTGCAATGATCCTCTCAGCCTCTGAAACGTCTGGCGACCTTCCATACACATCGTGCTCCATCATTCTAGTGACGTGGCAGTAGCCAATGAGTCTGTCATATCGTAGCCGCACCGGAACAAGTGTTCCGTTGAACTTGTAAACCAAAGCCGTGTACGCTTGTTTCACTAGATCTGATAGGTTGTGCCAGAGCTGCACTTGTACCTTTTCCCCTGATTTCACCCATGGTTCGTACGTCAACCTAAATCACCTCTCCGAGAGTATCACCAATAAGGTCGACGTAATATGGCTTCTGGAATTTTGGAGGCAACCTTATCACTGTCACCCAAACCGGAATACGACTAAGGGGTATTGCTAAAGGTGATGTATCCCCATCGTACGTCCCAATCACCCAGTTATTCTTCCCATAGAACCAAGGACATCCTTCAAAGATCGAGTCCCTTTCCTCTTCACGATCAAATTGGAAGACATAGCACTCTCCATGGTTGCGGATCGACAGCCTCCGCTTCAGTTCCCAAACTCCTGCTATGGTACCCATTAAAGCCTTGGGTTCCACCTTCTTCTTCATGGTGAGTAAGCGCCCAACAAAGTAGAACTTGTCAGGTTCGACATCTCATCTCGATACTCCAAACGATGTTTTCTCCTCGTTTGAGATGGCAAGGGCAGTCACAAAACTTCGCGAAGATCGTGCTTCCTATTCTCCAAGTTTGAATAAATGCTCAGTTTCTTTTATAAAATTCATTCTGATGTTTAGGGTCCTGCTCGAATTTTTACACCAACTGGAGCTCGTTACTTTGTTACTTTTATTGATGAGTGTACTCGGATGACAAGAGTTTCTTTGATGACTAGCAAGAGTGATGTATTCTCTCGCTTAACTGAGTTTCATAAGATGGCGACTACACAATTCCAGCAATCTATCTGGGTTTTGTGTGATATCCCGATCTGTTTATATTATTTATATTATTTACGAGTAATTCAAGTTCGATTTAATGACCCCGATAATTTTTTTTTGGCTAGCTACACAGCAAAAACAGAATTACCTTCCTAGTCTCGAGCAATCATGCTTATACCACCTCTCTGTCTAGAATGATCAAATGCTCCATCAATATAGACACAATGCTGACCCACATAAGGCCGAGTCCATGTCTGAAGAACTCTGGATAGGTGGTCCGGGGTCTTGTGCATGAGAACATACCGATCATGCCAACCCCCTGCCAACACCCTCAGAGTCTGCCCGTCAAATGACTTTTGATTCCACATCTTATCATTCCATAATTTTCAAACAAACCAGAGCATCACAACAAGCCGTGCGAAGTCTTCATTTGGTACTCCCACTGAACAAGCCGTAATCCATTCTCTAAAAGTGTCTGTCGTTTTACCAACTCCTGCAGTGATAGGCTGCACAATAGGTTGAACTTCACTACAATCCCGAAATAAGTGTACCTCAATTTCGGCCATTGACTCACAAAGTAGGCAAATGCCATCAACATTAACATGGCGTCTTTGTAACCGTGGTCCTTTGAGGAGATAACCATGGTACGCACACCATAAACACATCTTAGCCGCCGGGGCGGCTCTCTCCTCCATAAGCACTTCCAAAAGCCACCCCATTGGTGCTGCACCCATAAGTGAGGGAGTACAATCTGATCTTGGGTTACACGGTAAACACTACTAACAATGTAGTCACCCTTGGAGGTATAATGCCAAACCAACCGATCCTTACATGGTTTATGGCTAAGAGGAATAAAGAGTATAGTAGCGACATTTTCTGGTGCTAAGTATCTCTGGAGAACCTCTTGGTTCCAAGTGTGTTGAGGAGTGATAAGCCGTGATACTGTAACCATAGTAGTTGGAAACCTGAGCTTGGGTAGCATGAAAGGAGGCTGAGGTATCCATCTATCCTGCCATATTTGAATCTGTCTGCCATCACCCACTTGCCACTGTGTGCCCCTGTCCAAAACTTCTCAGACATGCATAAAACTGTGCCATGTATAAGAAGGGGATCCTCCAACCCGAGCTTCCCAAATAGAAGATGTTGGGAAGTACCGAGCAGTAAGTACCCGAGCCACCACCAAGTTCGGCTGTTCGGTTATTTTCCATACATGTTTTTCCAACAAAGAGAGGTTAAAAGCATAAAGATTTCAAAAACCAAGACCTCCTTCTTCCTTCGGCTTGCACATGGCATCACAGGTGCACCAATGTATTTTTCATTTTTCCGCCGTGTCACCCCAAAAGATGTTTGCACACATCTGTTGCAGTTTTTCACACATCGTCTTCAGCAATAGGAAACAGCTCATGGTATAACTCAGTAAAGCTTGAGCTACCATTGTAATCAGCAATTCCCGTCTCGCACCACTAAGTAAAGAACCCTTCCACCCCTTAAGCCGATCTCTCAGTCGGTCTTTGATGTTTGCAAAAGTTTCATTCTTCTTCGCCCCAACATGGGTCGTTAACCCTAGATATTGCTCATGATAGGGCACCAATTGCATCGCCAACACCTCGGCTAACTCCTCCTGTGCTTCCTATATTAGATTCCTACTAAAATAGACACTACTTTTTGAGTAGTTTATAGACTGACCCGACACCATTTCATAAGTATGCAATACCTCCTTTACATTATGGCAAGCCGACACCGTAGCTGTAGAAAATAACAAACTATCGTCAGCAAAATGCAAGTGGGACAATCGTGGTGCTCGAGAACATACCCGAATACCTTCTAACATCTGCATTTATATAGCAAAGCCGACAGTCCTTCGGTGCACAACATGAACAAATAAGGAGAGAGCGGATCACCTTGCCTCAATCCACAGGAAGGAGTGACATAACCTCAAGGGTATCCATTCAAAAGAAAAGCATACCTGACGACTTGACACATGGCATTTGACACCCACACCGCAAGAAACCCAAGCTTCGTCATGATAGCCTTCAACTAGCTCCACTCCATCCGGTCAAAAGCTTTACTTACATCTAACTTCAGCGTCATCTGCTAATTCTGCCCACTTTTCGTAGTCCTCAGGTAGTGAGCCACTTCATTCGCTACAAACTTGGTATCGGTGATCATGAAGGCATACTTGATGTTGGCTATTCCTTGCAATGGACAAAACACAATAGACCGAAAGATCATCAAGGAAAGAGATTGAAGATGTTTGCATCACATACTTGTCTCAATGGAAAAATAGGTTGTTCATTCATTGCATAACATGTTTTTTCATCTAGGATAGCACTTGATGCACGTATCCGCTGTTCTGCTGTCATTCTAAAAACGTGTTCATAACTGGTTTCTGTTGCCTAGGTTATTCTTGATTCTGTATGCATGTGATTTACTGCAGCCTAGGTCATCCTTAATTCAGAATACATGTGCCTTGTTTTACGATAGTTGACTTTGCAAAATGTGTGTTTGAATTATGGTGTTTTAGGCTCACATGTGACTCTTAGGATTGTGTGTTACTTTTGTGTGGTGCTTTACAGCCTGGACAGCCTTCTTGCCTTCCTTTTCTCTGTCCATCACGTGCTAGCTAAAGCTGTTTTTGCCATTTCTAGTATAAGGCTTGGAAAGGCTTTTTCCCTCCTAAAACTCTTCTTTCCTAAACTGGAAACTTGATGTTGACCTTACATGTTGTCCTTTAAGCATGCCTTTGCTTTGCAAACTATGATCAAAATGTTGTGTCAAATCTGGGACAGTTTTAGGTCTGCCATAGAGCTGCTTTTGATTGCTTACCACGTGATTCTTTGCTGTCTAGAAGCCTCTGAATTGTCTTGTCTATATAAGGGAGTCCAAGGCTGTTTTGACTCCCTTGGTTGAGTGAAAAATATTTTCTGGTGTGGTATTCTTTTCGGGTCACTCTTTGAGAGCACAAAAACTGTGTAGTTTCTCTCTTCTCTTCTCTTCCCCTTTTGTGTCTTTTGATTGCTCTTTACTGTGCATAAAAGCCATGGATTCACAATCATAAAAACTGTTTTTCAAAACTTATATGCATCATTGCATAGTGCATTCCATTGAGATAGGTATGGAGATACTCAACCCAAAGAAGTAGATCAAGAAGATTTAACTTGAAAGTAGTTAAGATCTGAGTTGATGCTTCTGAATATTTTCCAAGGTGTAAACACATAGATCAAGTAGTGTAGCTCTGTTAGAACTGGTAGTCAGACTAGTTAGGATAGCATACGGGCTATGTATCCCCAGAGTGCGAGAAACTTGTAATTATGTGTGTTACTTGATAGTGGAAATGTTTGTCCCTCAAGAGTTAGGGGCACGCAGTTTTAATTCTGGTTGTAGGATTTCTGCGTTAACAAAAACATCTTGTGTTATTCTTTACTTATTGTCTTTACATTTTAACATGCGTATCCTGTATTTCGGGATAGGTCTCAATCTTGCTATTCCCGAGAACAGATTAAGCGAAAAAGTGGTAAAAGACATATTCACCCCCCCCTCTAGGACCTTTAGATCAAACGACCAGGGATGAAAGCACTTTGATAAGGGTCGATAATATGCTGCAATAATGGCTTTAACCTATTTTCCAAGACCTTTGTTGCAACTCGGTACACCACATTGCATAGAGCAATCGGTCTGTAGTCAGTGATCCTACTCAGATTGGGAACCTTTGGGATAAGTTGAATGTTGGTAAAATTCACTAATGATAGTATATGACTCGAATACAGAGCATCTTGCACCGCCGCTACTACGTCATCTCCCACAATCTCCCAAAACTTCTGGAAAATAAAAAGAGGCATATCATCCGGCCCCTGCGCTTTTAGCGGGTGCATTTGAAATAGTGCCAATCGGATCTCCTCGGCATTGTACGCCAATAAGAGAGATTGCCCCATTTCCTCGGTGACGACCGGCTTAACAAAAGTTGTTATTTCTTCCAACTGCTCCTCAGCCACTCCTGCCGTAGTGAGCAAATCCAAGTAATAGCTGACCACCACCGATTCAATCCCATCTAGTGTCTCCAGCCACACGTCCTGACTATCAAACGGACCCGAGATGTGGTTCTTCCTATTTCCATTTGTCACCTTCTGATGAAAATATCTTGAGTTTTCATCTCCTTCCTTCATATGCTTGCCCTTTGCCCGCTGTCGCCAATACAATGCCTCTTGAGACAGTAGTGCTGCCTATCTCTCATACAGTTGTTTACGCTTCTCCACTCTATTTGGATCAAAATCCTAGTCGTTGAACTCCTCTAGCTTCCTCTGCACCTCTTTAAACTTATCCTTCTGTGCCCCAAAAGTTTCCTTCGCCCAGTCTTTGAGGCCAAACCGAGCATACTGGATCTTCTTTGTCAGCTTGTACTGGGTTGTCTCCGAGTCCCAAATCGGTGTCTTTTCCCAAGCATCCTTCACAACACCCTTACTTGCTTCCTCCTCCGCCCACATCACCTCAAGCCTAAAAAAGTGCTGCCGACCCAGATAAAAAGTTAGAGGGGACTCCCGAACTAAGAGTAGTGACAAAATATGATCTGATGCTGTTGGTGGAAAATGTACTACCCGAGCTGCCAGAAACCACTGCTGCCAAGCATTGGTGGCTAGGGCACGATCTATGCAGCTTTGACACCTCGAATCATGCCATGTGAACTTTGCCCCAGAGTAACCAATATCCTCTAGCAAACAATCATCAAGACATCTCGCAAAGTTCGTCATCTGCCATGTAGGGTGGAGCGGTCCATCGGACTTTTCCGTGCTCTACAGGATCTCGTTGATATCCCCAAAGACAAGCCATTGATCTGACGCATCTTGGGATTTCAAAGCTCGAAGAAGGTCCCAAGTTTTCATTCGATTTTATGGCTAAGGTTCCTCGTACAACCGTGTGAGTCGAATCCAATCTCCTTGACCTGCCGGAACTCGCACATCGGCATCAATGAAAGAGGGACTATAGTCGCGAAGGTGAAGATCAATTTCCATGGACCATAACATCATCAATCCGCCTCCTCCACGTTGTGTGCATGGGAACATTAGGGATTCATCAAACCCTAATCCTTTCCTCCAATCTTCACATCGTGCCTCAGCTATTAGTTAGGGTCTCCAAGAGGAAAACCAAAGCCGACTTCTTCGAGAACACTAGATCCCTAAGTGCAATATACTTCACCGGATCCCTAGACCCCGGAATGTTCCACGATAATTTCTCCATTCAATCCTTCTTCCTCAAACCACGAATCACCACACAACACTCAACACCGTCAACACGAAAGCCGACGCAAACCCTAGCAAAAGCTAGGTTCCCCGGTCGCTCACGGAAAACCGGAGCTGTCACAAGGGAAAGTTAACAAAGAATTCATAATATCATATAATTTGTAAGCAACTAGAGATGTTTTTGATCAGTTTTAGTTATTACAAAATGTACACAAATGTTCGAAGGAATTGTCATGTGGCCTCATTAAAAACCCTGCTCGATCCGAACAAGTAAAACTGAGTACCCATACTTCGCATACCCGTTGATCACACGACACTAATCACATAATTCAACAACATTAAAGAAACGGTTTCCCTTCCTCGATAATTAGGAAACTCTTGCTTGCAAACCTGCGAGGGGATGAAAGAAACTTCTGTCAAGCCAGATGAAAAGTTATTTATTTGAATGAGCAAGTATTTAAAACAAATTAAAGAAAAAACTACCGGATCTTAACTGGAACATACCGTCCATGAGCAGCAATGGTGGAGGAGCAGTCAAGGTAATTCACAGAGGGTCAGTGACTGTACAAGATCTTCAATGTCCTCCTTATATACTAGTCGAAGGGCACAACTACGCACTCCCAAGTGTGGGCTAGAAGACCAAAATGTTACCTTGCTCGATTGGCATTGCCTCCGGAGCTTTAACCTTTTTCCTGGAACATACACGTAGTATGTCCAATCGACTAAAAGGTCCCACCGTCTGAGTTTCTGGATAGGTTGATCATGTCTGAAAGTACATAAGGAATCCAAATCAGCATAAAATTCCAGATGCCAACTGAGCACATTTTTTTCTGAATAAGGAGTGTTTAGAATGATGTCTTGATCTTCGTGGGACATCCAATGGATAGCACATACAGCAATCCCCAACCAATTAGGATCACCTAACAAATTTGGAGGCAGTTGGATTTGTGCAGAGTTGCCTTGGTTGAAATGCATGAACCATTTCTTCCTACAAAATTCAGCTCCAAAGAAAGAACAATGAAACATAGACGTAGACCAGTCCTGTGGATACAAGTTCTTATAGGTTAAGGAGTGTCTCGTGAAACAAACAAGAAGAAACAAAGTTAAGCGAAAGAGAGAGATACCCATTTTCTATATTTTTGAGAGAGCAATTCATACTTTCTTTCCCGTCGGGCTCTGGAATAACCTCTGTTTGGAGTACATAAATCACCTCGCATTCGTAGCAAGTTTATCCACCTTTCTGCTACCCATTTGTTATAAAGTGCTAGAGTACCTTCTCTCTCCATGCAATGGATGATTGGCTCAACAAACTCTTTTAAACCTTCTGGCTGGTCCACAATTTTAAATCCTCTTCTTTCAAATTCAACCCCAGGGCAATCAGTGCTAAGGGCCATGCTCAATGTAATTTCTGATGTTTGAGTAAACTCTGGGATAATCTGTTCCCGAGGAATGTATACGATCAACAGTTGATGAGGTTTTTCTGATGACTGGACATACACTACAGACATATCTAAATGAAGGCGGTCATCTATGCTGAGCTTTAAATAAATATGATAGTTCTCTTCTGATGTATGCAGCTCTTTCTCAGCTATCGATGCATATACCACAATTCCCATCCACTTCTTACACTTGTGTAAATTTCGGGGCAGTGGCCCATCATCAAATGTGTACATACACCACCCTGGGCATCCACTGAGGCCAAACATGAAACAAGCAACACGGTGTTCTGCCTGTAATTGCAATTGCGGATTAAATTAGTAATATATATATTAGCTTTTGATCAAAGACTAGAGACCATATAACTTGGAGAGGTAAACATGCCTCAAGGTATCTAGGAAGAACAGACTCTATGTTCTTTCTCTGCATAATTCTAATGGAGTCCTCTTGAACAGGTGGAGTACATGGTTCCCTGAAATTGAAGAAAGAGCAATCTAATTAAATCCATAACAGACACAAATGTGTTTTAATATATTAATTCAAAGGGGAACTCAAAATGAATACCATTTCCAAAACGTATCCACTCGACTAAGCCAGCCAGAATTTCGTATAGAGCTATAAACTTCATTAAGAAGAGTGCATTTTTTATCTTGGTGGTGTAGTTGCGCATACCATTGAGCATCTTGCTCGTACACCAAGCGTATCCCACATATCTGGATCTCCGAGCCGGATGGGTTGCGGGTCTCAAATTTAGCAAACATTATAACAGATTGGTCTAACGACCGTGGAAACTTCCACTTAGGTATATAGAAGATTGAACGCAGATGAGAATATGATCTGAGAGAGGTGATAAACTGTTCTTCATCCCATTCAACGGAAGCTGGTTCCATTTTGAAGAGATCAGTTCCCAGTGTGCATTGAAACAACTGTTTACCACTCGAAGTACGTCTGTTTTCTAAGAAAACAGCACACACAGCAACCCCCTGCCACTTGTTATCTTGTCTCAGATTTGGAGGGATCGGGATTAATATGCGGTCCCCTTCAAATTTGGTGCTAAACCACTCTGGAATTTCATCACCAGGAAATACACTAGCAATGGAATCTCTTGACGAAACCAGCTGCAAGCAGTGTAAAAGAGCAATTATGAAGTGACAAACGAGAGAGAGAGAGAGAGAGAGAGAGAGAGAGAGAGAGAGAGAGAGAGAGAGAGAGAGTGAGAGTACTTCAAGGTCTTTTTGAAGTGACAAACGAGCAGACGAATCATCTTCATTAACTTGTTGTTTCCACTCCGTACTGCTGCTATTTTCTGAAACTGTTTTCCCTTGAAAATACATGCTACGGTCGCCATGTAACGAAAAACTCCTCACTTGATCAATTTTTGTGTTTCCAAGTGTTGCATCAGCTGTAGTGAGAGAATTGATAACCGTCACTCCCGACTCAGGTGAAGTCAAAATTTTGAACTGATTTGGAAAATCCCTCAGTGAATCACAACCGTTTGCGTGCAACATACGAACTCTTGATGGAAGCTTGGGCACCAACTGAAGCTGTTTACAGTTGTTCAAGATGAGAGTCTCAAGCTTTGAGAGTTGAGAGATACCATCAGGTAACAGAACAAAACAATTGCCACTTAAATTGAATGATGTCAAGGAGATTAAGCTTCTAAGATCACTGGGAATCGCTCCATCCGTCAGATTGCAATCACTTAAGTCCAGCTCCATCAAACTAGTTAAACTCCACAGAGGATGTAGAGCTTTGCATGACTCTGAAGTTAGACCTTTACATCCTCGGCAGGATAGAGAAATCAGATTCTTCATACCTATAACGAACGATAAATCTCTTATGGAAGTTCCACCTATATGAAGACATTCCACAAAATCCATACCATCAGGTATGTCATTAAGTTTTAAGCACCCTGATACGGAGAGAGTTTTCATAGATGTCAAACACCGAATGGCACTAGGAAGACGCAAAAGGTTCTTGCAATTGCTTAAATTCAACAATGTAAGGCCAGTCAAACATTCAACTGAAGTAGGCAATTCCTTGATGTTAGTCCCACCTAAGAATAGATGCAACAGGCTTTTCATATCTCCTTCAATTTCCGGAAACTTCTCTAGGCTTGAACAGAGTGAAATATTCAGAGAATGAAGGGATTCCATATTAGTGAAAGGCGGAAGGCTTTTAACTGACTTGCAATTAGTCATATCCAAAGATTCCAGTTTCTTGAGGCATCCGAGGGAGGGATGAATATTAACCAAGCTTATACAATTTTTAAGGTTCAAACTCTCGAGATGTGGAACCTCACTGAAGTCTGGAGTGGATAACAAGTATTTTGAACCATTGAGATCGATAAACCTTAGCATGCTCCACCCCTGGTACAATTTGAGAGAATATCATCAATTCATCATGCCATTTTGAACAGACGTAATACATTCCCTTCCAACATAGAGTTTGTATCTATCAAATTAATCATATTTAATGGATATGTAAACATGAAAGTGCAGTTGTAATGTGCACAAGTGCCTCATTATGTTCTCAAAATGCAGCTGTATTATAATAAACATTCATCAACAATATCATCTTACTTGTTCCCCTCTCCATAGTTGATGGATGCGGCTTGAGGGCATATGAAGTTCAACAAGGTTATCTGGTTGAAAGTTGGACGGGAAAGATTCCAAAGGACACTCATCCCACTCGAGATACTGTAATTCGGTAGAAAGATACTTGATGTTTCCAGAAAACTTCACGTCGCAGATTCTGAGCAATCTCAGATTGTCCATTTCTGAGAAGGAGTCATTAAGTGAGTGAACCACATCGTCATTTGTTGGACCTTCGAGTGATACACTCTGGACCGTACTCGTTGCCTAGTAACAGAAATCAAAACACTAGTTACAGCCAAGGTTGCCTGCAAAATTAAAAACGTAGTCCAGCATATTAAATATGAAAATACAACTAATTAATTTGTTACCTTGCTCCGATCAAGTACACGAATAATCTCATTTGAAATCCATAATCTGCTACGTTCTCCGGGCTTATTGGGACATTCTTGACGAACCACTTCCCAACCCAGTTCTTGTATCATATCATGCATCCACAATTTTCTTCCTATTAGAATTATCATTGATTTATCCAAGAGAACCTCTAGATCAAGGTCTGGACAGTGGGCATCGCTACCTTGTAGTATTCTTCTAACACAATCTACACTCATTCCTTTGAAGAAACAAGCAATGTCCAAAAAAATTTGCTTCTCCCGTTGTTCCAAACCATCAAAGCTAACTCTAAGAACCTTAATAAGTTTTTTTTCAGGATTGTTTTTCAGTCTATCCAACATACTTGGCCATAATCCTATTCTTCTACCCTTAACAGATGAACCCAAAATTTCAATAGCCAATGGAAGACCATCAGCATAAGACAAAAATTCATTGACTAGCTTGACCATATCTTCTCCAATCAGCTGGTCTTTCTTAAAGGCTTTCATACTAAAGAGCTGAAAAGCTTGAGCATCAGTTAATGGACTCACCTTGTATACTTGATCACCTTCAGCTACACTGAGCAAATGTTCATCTCTTGACGTTATGATGATTCTACTTCCAGGCCCCAGCCAAGTGCTGTTACACAATGCTTCTAGTTGTTCTGCTTGATCCACATCATCAAGAACCAAAAGAACCCTCTTAGTACATAGTCTATGCGAGATCATATCTTTTCCCATTTTAGTGTACTCTACATTTTCATCTCTGTTGAGCAATGTAAAAAGAAGTTTCTGTTGTAGATGAACTACACCATTCTTTTCACTTTCCTCTCGAACGTGAGCAAGAAAGCAGGTACTTTCAAACTGAGGTCGTACCCTTTCATAAACCATTTCTGCAATAGTTGTTTTCCCAATGCCACCCATCCCACAAATCCCTATGACACGAACATCAGGGCTCCCAATGTCCAAGTATGAAAGCATTCTTTTGAGGTGAGAATCCATCCCAACTAAGCCTTCAGATGTTGATATTATTTGATTTAACTTGGTGAAGATCTGCTCTACAACTTCTTGAATAAATTTGGATTCATACCTGGAAAGTAGTTAATATTCATTTAAGTTCTCATGCAGCACCACTAAATAATACATGGAAGAAGATAAAGAAGAGTAAGCTGGCTTACCCATCTTTTATATGCCATCCAGAGAGATTGCCGACTTGAAGAAGAGCATCTCTCCACCTCTGGACTTTGTCTTCTTCAAAACACTTTTGATGCTTCTCAAACGCTTTACCAAAGTGTTCGCCTGTTTGTTTTCGTACCTCAGACGGATCAACGTGATAGAACACAGGAAAGACTTCCTGTCCAGTTGCTTCCATGCATTCTGCCACCTTTGCAGTCTCATCCAAACACCACGAAGAATTGGCATAATTTTTTGAGAAAATGACGATCACATACCTTGATTCTTCAATTGCTTTCAAGAGATTTGGACCAATTGATTCCCCTCTCTTGAGTTCCTCATCATCTCTAAATGTGAATATACCTCTTTGTGTCAGGGCAGTATAAAGATTGTCTGTGAAATTGTTGCGAGTATCTTCACCCCTAAAACTGAGGAACACATCATATGTCAATTTACGAAAAGGAGGAGGAGAGAAAGAAGAAGAAGGAATATCTATTTTTGAGGTCATTGAAGGTGTTTGGAGTGTTGCTGAAGGTCTCTCTTTATGATCAAGATTGACAGCTAGAAGGCAGAAGCATAAAAAAACTGTGAAGAAGAAAGACAGCAAGTACAACCATAGAGCTAGAGAAGAAACCCAAAACAGGAACAAGACAGTGAAAAGAACTAGTGGGACACTGGAAGATAAGAGGAGAAGGCGAACTGGGTAGCTCGTCACTCTATGCGAAATCTAGAACTGCGCCAGTGTTCTTCCCATTCTTGAAGTACTCTTTAAACTCAAAAGATCACATTGGTGGAACATGATTGATTCTGACTGCACGGTTGTCATGGCCCAGAGCTTCGACGAAGCTCACGGAATTGACCATTGTATCCGAAACTCAGCTGGTTGCGAGCAACACGGGCAGATCCACCCGCCATATATACTCTCTTACTTGGTTTTGTATTCCACTTCTGCATAGATAAATAGTCTGAAGCTTGAAAGTCAAGAGAGATGATTATAATTAGGAAAGAACATGCAGCTTATTGAAAGTTGAGTAGAGTCTTATCAACGACTTCCACACTTTGTTTTCCACGTCCATCTTCTGTCCTGTTTGCACGGCACAACACAACACAACGGACACAACACAACGTGCACAACACAATAAGGAAAATAATTAATTAATTTTCACCGTTGATCACTATGAAACGCTTGCCTCCTGTGAGTGACAAGTTCACAATATATCAAACAATTAAGTAGCATGATACAGATGCCTTCTATTCTATTTACTCGGCCCTCCATCTTTTTAAAGTTAGTGACAGACATAAGGGTACACGATGCTCATCCTATTTCTACGAATTCAAATGCGGAAAAAAACAGAGGCGTAAGTTTAAGAGAAAAGACTGGAACTCACAATATGGCATCTTTTCCACTTCTACAGTAAGAATAATCAAAACCTGTGCTTTTTGGAAGTTATAGAGCTGAGTCTAAGACGACTACTACATCCAATACATGAGATACTTATCTACCACAATGTATATAGACAAAGAAACTCAAGTCAATTGCAGATTCCAATAGCTTGAATTTCGGCCGAAGTTGAGGACGTTTGACATTGAATAATCCTTCCACGGCAACATCAGAGTTCAAACATTAAACTCTGGGTCAGGAAAGTTGTATTATATTTTGGATCATGGGACACTCCACAGAAAGTGATCTCCAACCAATTAGCATCATCTAACAAATTCAGGGGCAGTTGAATTTTGGCAGATTGCCTTCTTTGAATTTTATGAACCATTTCCTCTTGGAAATTTCAGCTCTATATATAGTACAGACAGAAGAATCAAGCAGATCAGTCCTGTATGTAGTGACAAGAGTGTATCATTCAAATGCTGATTAAATATTCCTATATAGTCAGTATCAATGATAGATATAATACAACTTATAAATGAGAAAAAGAGTGGGAATTATGTCTAGTATGTATTTTGTAAATATCACAATTTCTAGCATCATCGTAACCTTCAAACTCGATCATGACCACAATTTTGCACAACCTTGTATCAAGATGATCGATAATACAGATACATTGATTTCTAGACACAGCATTTCTTTCCATTGATCCGACTTCGTGAAAATGTTATACAATTTCTTGAATAATTGTGGCTTTTCAGACATGCAAAGTAAAGTACTAGATAATAATCATATTAATAAAAATCCTATATGCACAATCAAAGAACCTAAAGCGAACAACTACTATCATCAGGTGATGAAGGTTAATAGACAAGAAGAAACAACTATAGACAAACATGGCGCATGGATGTCTTCTTTTTTCAATCTGATTATCTAATCAGAAGGAACATATACTTATTTTGGTCATGCTGTACACCAAATGATGTGGGTTACACACTAAATGACAATTTTATACTACTACAAATTATGGATTAGGGGACAAACGAACGATTCCGATAAAAAAAACTTGAAAGTATTGAAAGAGTACGTGATATCAATGCATGGAAGAAGTTTAAATTTACCCATTTTGCAAATGCCAACCAAAGACCCTCGGCAGCAAAGCCAATACCAATAGAGAAATTTGGAGAAGAACAACTCTCTAGCGATAAACAGAGGGAGACAGAGAGCTCCATAGAAACAAAGCAGAGAGAAGTAAAAACTACTCTGTAAAGGCTAGACAGATAGAATTGTTTGGGCCTGAAATAAATATTTCATATTAGGCTTGAAAGGCTGAAGTCTTGGTGAGCGGCGCAGGATGAGCCGAAGTCTTGGCGAGCGGCCCGGTTAGAGAAATGTAGCTTGGTGAGCGGTCAAGTGAGTTTATAGAGTCCGTTTTCAGATTAACTTAGGATTGTGGATTCAGGATAACTGATTCATGCGACTTAATGTCTATCATACATTTTTTGTTTCAGATAGGTTTCTTCTTATAAAGGAGTTATGATAGCATTAGAACTATATAAAGAAAAGACCTGTGTGCTGGATGGTGTTAGAGTTATATTGAGATTCAAAGAGTAAGAGCAGAAAACGTTCAAGAGAATTGAAAAACGACTACAGGGCATTATATAAGGAGAGTAAGAGCATTGATGAAAAGGTCCCCGATCAAATACAAAACATTTTCTATACGCAAGTACACCTAGACATCTCGTCAAGAGATACGATCCAAATGCTTGTCATCGAACGAGTGAGAGTATTGCGATCAGAGGAAGCAATTATCACGACTGGAAGGTTAAAGAACTTGTCACCGATCGAGTGAGAGTTTGAATATCAAAAGGGAGTAAACGCGACTGGAAGGTTGAAGGCCTTGTCACATATCGAGTGAGAGTTCAGACATCCAAGGAAGCGGTGTTCTCAACATATCGTCAGAGAAGTTGCTCTGCTTTGCACTCGTAAAGGGTAGTGTGAGGTATCGATTTTTGGGGCTCTACTAGAGACACAAAAATCCAAAGTCCTAAGAACCTAGGCAAGAAGGACCCATTCAGACAATGTTGATACTCTCCTTGTCTTAATCGCTTATCAAGAAGTCAAGCAGCTTTAAGTTCTATATTCCGTTGAGAGACGGTGGCACGCCAGCACACGAAGCACGTACAGAATAAACTGACAATTGAGGTCAAACTATCCGAGCCAATAAAAAAGACTTTCCGAAAGTATCTATTCGCAAGAGATATCTTAGAGTCAAACAAGAATTTTATTCGTTATTATTATATTGCCAATAGTGCACTGACCCAAAAGAACAGTACTTGAAGCCCATATCTGCTTAGTACACAAAGTCAAACCAGTTCCTTATAAAAATGGAGGAGATTTCAACTGTGTACTTGCTTCTCGTTCTCTCAGTCTTAGCCATAAACCAGAGAGAAAGTCAATGCCATTATGCCGAGTTCATCATCCCGTAAAATAACGTACGATGTGTTCCTCAGTTTCCGAGGTGAAGACACCCGCACAAGCTTCACAGACCATCTCTACACCGCTCTCAAACACAAAGGCATATTCACATTTCGAGACGATGAACAACTCGAGAGAGGTGAGTCCATTGCTCCTAGTCTCTTCAAAGCAATCGAAGAATCGAGATACGTAGTCGTTGTCTTCTCCCGACACTATGCAGATTCTTCGTGGTGTTTGGATGAAATCGCAAAGGTCGCTGATTGCATGAAGCAACAAATGGGGATTAAAGTGATGCCTGTGTTCTATGACGTTGACCCATCTGAGGTACAGAGCCAAAAAGGCGACTACTTTAAGGAAGCGTTTGAGAAACATAGTAAGATTTATCCAGACAAAGTGCAGAGGTGGAGAGATGCTCTTTCTGTAGTAGGCAATCTCAGTGGATGGCATCTGCAAAATGGGTATGTTATATATATGCTTTGACTACTTGATATATAAGTATATTATCAAGATTGACTTGATCTAATTGTACATCAGTTCAAATAACTTTACTTGATATTGGGTAATGAGTAGTAAGTATATTCTAAAACACTGTGCCGATATCTGTTATGTTACTTCTACAGATTTGTATTATAAGCGGATCAAATGATAACTGCTATTTGTAAACGGTAGGTTGGTACTTTGTACATTAGAATTGGAGAATTGTCCATATTTGATGTCTCCTGGTTACACCATTAAAATGTGTATTAACAGGTTCAAGAACACTTGCTTTTATAGTGATCAAATTTGGCCATGTTAGTTTCTCCCCAAATCTATTTAAACTAAATTCAGACTTTAAACTGTAATTAGCTTAGGTTGACTCAACTACAAAATGCTTAAGTGACTAAATCTGTTGTTTTGCAAAATATTAAGTTCTTCTAAGGCTATATGCCAGCTGCCAGCTAGCTTTCACAGTCCGATTGTTTTTTTCTTTTTGGGTGTATAAAATGAAGACAGATTGGCATGGCATTATGGAATGTTCCATTTCATCCTCTCAGGCACACAAGATATATTAGATGATTGTGTATTGGTTAATTTCCAGGTCTGAAGCCAAAGTTATTCAAGAAGTCGTACAAAAGATTTTTACTGAGTTAATTCAAGTAATCTCAACATCTGGGGGTTTAATAGGGATGGATTCTCACCTGGAGAAATTGCTTTCATGCTTGGACATTGGGAGTCAAAATGTTCGGATCATAGGAATTTGTGGGATGGGTGGTATTGGGAAGTCAACTATTGCAGAAGTGGTTTATGAAAAAATAAGGCCTCACTTTGAAGGTTGCTGTTTTCTCAAGAATGTTAGAGAGGTAACTGAAAAGGAAGGTGTAGATCATTTACAAGAGAAACTTCTTTCCAAATTGCTCAATACTGATGTAGATATAGAGTACACCAAAATGGGGAAAGATATAACCATGAATAGGTTATCCCAGAAAAAGGTTCTCATTGTTCTTGATGATGTCAACGAAGAAGAGCAATTGGATGCATTGTGTGATCGTAAGTGGTTTGGCCCGGGAAGCAGAATCATCATAACCTCAAGAGATGCAAATATGCTCAGTCCAGTTGAAGGAGATGAAGTATACAAGGTGGATAAATTATCTGATGCTCAAGGTTTTCAACTTTTTTGTACGAAATGCCTTAAAAAAGACCAGCTTGTTGGAGAAGAAATGGTCAAGCTAGCCAAGGAATTTGTGAAATATGCTGATGGCCTCCCGTTAGCTATTAAAGTTTTGGGTTCTTCTGTTAAGGGTAGAAATGTAGAGTTATGGCCAAGTATGTTGGGTAGACTAAAAGAAAATCCTCAAGGAAAAATTACTAACGTTCTTAAAGTTAGTTTTGATGGATTAGAACCAAGAGAAAAACAAATATTTTTGGACATTGCATGTTTCTTCAAAGGTGAGAAATTAGATCGTGTAAGAAGAATACTGCAGGGTAGCAGTGCCTGCTGTCCGGATTTTGATATAAAGGTTCTAGTGGATAAAGATATGGTAACTTTATTTGGTGGATACTTGGGGATGCATGATCTGATACAAGAATTGGGTCGGGAAATTGTTCTTCAAGAATGTCCACAAGAGCCTGGAAATCGTAGCAGATTGTGGAATCCGGATGAGATCATCCGTGTAATAGAAAAGAGTAAGGTAATGGAAATAGTACAAATATGGAGTGTGGAACCAAAATTTTCTGTTTCATTTTTGTAGGTACTATATGCAATAACTGATTCTTTTGCTCTTTGTTACTAGGGGACAAGCGCAGTTCAAGGCATACTCCTTCAACGTCCAACTGAAGACGATGTGGTTCACTCGGTCAATGATTCCTTCTCAAACATGAACAGGTTACGGTTGCTCAGAATTTATAATATAAAGTTTTCAGGAGACATCAAGTATCTCTCAAATGATTTACAGTTTCTTGATTGGCATGAATTCCCTTTAAGTTCACTACCGCCAGACTTCCAACCACGGAGCCTTGTTGAACTTCACATGCACTCGAGCCGCATTGAACGTCTTTGGAGAGGGGGAAAGGTAAGATCTCAAGTACTTCTTTTGCATGCCCATCCTTTTTGAGTGGACTCAAACCTGAAAGTTTACATTCTTGGTTCTCTCGCCTTAAAGGTGTATTTGGAAAAATGAAGTTCCTTTTGAGACAGTGGAGTCCTGGTAGTGCTCAAGTAAACATATGCTAGAAATCAAGATGCTATTTTCAAACTAAATATAAGAAGAAGATGCTTACATTCTACCTTGTTTTCATCTTTGTAATTTATAAAGTAAACAACTTATCACATTCTGTGGCCTTTGTAGACATCATCATCACTTTTCCATCCATTTACACTTTTACAGTGTCTTGAAAAGTTGTTTCAGTTGATCGAATTGTTTCTTTATTCACTCAAATAGCTAAATTGTATAAATATATGATAACATGATTATCATTCTATAAAATTGTACCAGGAATGGGGCATGCTACGGTGGATGGATCTGAGAGGTTCACAATACTTAATATCGACTCCAGACTTCACTGAAGTTCCAGAACTTGAGGTATTAGTGCTTCTAGATTGTACAAGCTTGGTTGAGATTCATCCGTCTCTGGGATTCCTCAGAAAACTTTCCTGTTTGAATATGAGAAATTGCAAGTCTGTTAAGAGCATTCCACCTTTCACTTCTATGGACTCTCTTGAAGTTTTGGATCTTCTATGATGCTCAGAGCTGAGTAAGTTTCCCAAAATCAATGGAAATATGAAATGCTTGTCCATCATTAATTTGGGTGAGACTAGCATTGAGCGGTTGC
This sequence comes from Geum urbanum, assembly GCA_946800695.1. Lineage (NCBI taxonomy): Eukaryota > Viridiplantae > Streptophyta > Magnoliopsida > Rosales > Rosaceae > Geum > Geum urbanum. The sequence goes on from OX327011.1 coordinate 1,485,555, forward strand.
CTCCATCCGTTGAGCAGTTGACTGGTGTTACCTATTTAAATTTAAAAGATTGCAAAAAACTTGTTCAGCTTCCCAGTACCATTCAGTGCTTGACATCTTTGAAAGTTCTGGTTCTAGCAGGCTGCTCAAATCTTGATGTCATACCTGATAACCTGAGCTGCGTGAAGTGTCTGGAGGAGTTGGATATTGATGGAACTGCTATAAAGGGGTTATCATTCCTTGTAGGTATGAAGAATCTAAGACATCTATTCTGTGAAGGATGTACTGGTCTTCATGATGCCCACACAAGTTTGTTGTCGCCTGCCATACTTTCGAGCTTATCTTGTTTGGTGTTGCTAGACTTAAGCTATTGTGATCTGATGGATGGAGCAATCCCCAATGATCTTAGCAGCTTAATCTCCTTAACAAGGTTATATTTAGGTGGTAATTATTTCCTACAATTACCTGACAGTATCTCTCAGCTCCCAAAGCTTCAGACTCTGAACTTGGACAACTGTAGACATCTAGAATTGTTACCAAAGCTTCCGCCAAGTTGTCGGGACGTGCATGCACGAGGTTGTACTTCACTGAAGGATTTCCCTAATCAGTTCAATTTTTTGACTTCAGTAGACTCTGGAGTGACTCTTGTCAATTCCCTCGATTCTTCCAGTGGTACTTCAGCACTTGGAAGCTCAACACCTTACAAAGGATGGAGTCTTTCACCAGCTTCCCAGGGAAATTGTGGTGTGCATTTCGGCATAAGAGAAGATGAGCATTCTGAATGGGAACAAGTCGATGAAATGTCAGTTTCACTTGGAACACTTCTAAAAGACATTGAAGTATGTTTCTCTATCTCTCTGTACATATTTTAGTTATGTATATATTTTTTCTACTGAGCACGTCTTTTTTCTTAATCTCTAAATGTCAGATTACTCAAACAGCAATATGTTACAGTAGCTGATGTACAATGGCTTGATTTAATTTGAGCAATCTATCTAATAGTTTTCTTACCGGGGTTGCAGGTTTTTGATGACTTGTCGAATCCTAGCTGTTTCGTTTTAGGTGATAATGAAATACCGGAGATGTTCAATACTATAACTACCAATACATACATATCTATCCCAATATCCCCAAATCTGATAGAGGATAACAACTGGAAAGGGGTTGCCGCATGCGCTGTTTTCTCGTTGCAGGGAGTCACCGATCTCTCCTTTGTTGAACCCGATTCTGTAAATACGAGTTACATCTATCAATGCACACTGGAAACTGATGTTTACTCTAAGCTGGGACCATATAGTGTACCCTCGGACATGTTCGGCCCACTTAGTTCAAGTTCTCATATACTTTTGGTTAACTATCTTGACAGGTCGGAGTTTGGAATGTGGTTGAATCATTCGAATGTGATGATGGCTAGATTTGAAACCAACAACCCATGTATGGAGGTTCTGAAATGTGGTATTCATCTACTTTATGAGAAAGATGCTGGATGGTTCAAAAAACTAGTTCCTGGAAGTTTCTGCATATGTCTCAATGATGTTCAGGATGCTGCACTTAAACCTGGCTGGATTAGTCAAGTGGATAAATGCTTGAAATGGTTGAATTTTATTTTCTGATAACTACTCTCTCCTGTTATTTTTAGTGAATGGTCGAAAAAGAAGTCAAATATATATAGTATCAAAATCAGATTGTACCTTCTACGAAACTTCACTCTTAGTTTTTCTGTTTTTTGATGAAGTTGTTCTTAAATTTTTATTGCAGGGAGAAATTTATTCCACCTTGCGAAGAAGACCATACAATTCTGCAGAGACGGAACATTGAGTCTGTTCTTCCAAGATACCTTGCGGTACATACATTGGACTACTATTTGTCTGTCTGCATCTTGGTTGGTTATTAATTTGAATTTCTGCATTTTTTACTCCAGGCATTAGAGCATAATTCTGCAACATGCATATTTAACATCAGAGAAAGCCCAGCGTGGTTTGAGTTGTTTGAGCGTATTGATAAAGTGAGAGAAAATAAGAGGCCAGGACCCTCTGTCTCAATTAAGCTGCCTCAGAATCTGTACAAGAGTAAGAAGTGGATGGGATTTGCAATATACGCCACAGTTGCAGTAGAACAATGTCATACAATACAAGAGTATGATTGTGTGGATTTTCAACTCAAAATGGGTGAATCTTGCATAAATTTGTCACGAAAACTCAATTACATCATGTCAGAAGAACATCGGCTTCAACTTTTGCTTGTTTACGTACCACGGGCGGGGATGCTTGAAGCTTTCATGGAAACGGCACCAACTGTATTGGAAATTTTCTTTACAACCAATAGCCCCGCTGTAGAGGTTCAGAGAAGTGGGGTTCGTATTGTGTACCAGGAAAATTTTCAAGAGTTTGTTGAGACAATCATCCAGTGCGTGCAAAGAGAAGATACGATTGAACTTTATGATAAGTTGGTGGTGGAACAATGGTTACAGTTGATCCGGCTGCAAGGTCATCGTCTAGAGGGCATTCATTCTCCAAAAGAAAGAGATTCATGGGCCCGTCGAGAAAGAGAGTTTGAATTGCTCTCCCAAAAATATAGAAATTGGGTTTCTCTCTTTAGCTTACACATCATTATTATCTATTTGGTTGTTATATTTATTTTTATTTTTTGGCAAGACATGCAAATTTACTAACATATTAGTTTTAATTTATTTACAGGACTGGTCTGATCCTTCTCCATTTCTTGCTTGTGTGTTCTATGGCGCTGAAATTACCAAGTGGAAATGGTTCACGCATTTTATACCAGACAATTCTTCAGAAATCCATCTACCTCTGAATGTGTTTGATGATTCCAATTGGTTAGGGATTGCTGTATGTGCTTTTTATTGGGTGTCCCCTGAAAGTCCAAGCATCATTTCTGACACAACTACTCCTGATTCAGAGTTTATTGTGCTCGACTGTTGTCTGGACACTGGTGTTGATTCTGGAGGCTTACGTGATTGCAAGATACAGCAAGTTGTAAAGAAACTCAAGCCGTGGGAATTTGCATCCTATTTTACTTCGTTCTTCTATGTACCACGTGCTCGGCATCTTAAATTCTGGAGGCAATGCAATCAGGCCAGAGTAACTTTTTTGTCTTCTAGCCCGTGCTTAGAACTGCTCAGTTGTGCCCTTCGTCTAGTATTCAAAAAAGATGTTGATGATCTTGTACAGACACTGACCCTCTGCGAGTTGTCTTGATCGTACTAATCTGGTTCTCATGAAGGGTATGTTACTATGATATCTCTAATTTATGTATGTGCTAAAAAGCCGTTATCTGAATATTTTTTCTTGTTAGATTATTAATTCTGCTAATTGACAATAATATCTGCATACCTTGTTTGGCTTGGCAGGAGTATCAATATATATCTGCACAGCCAGGAGGTAAGTTCTGCAAGCAAGAGTTTCCAAATGGACAATAAGAGACCATTCATGCAAGCTAGTAGCTTCTTTGCTCATGGCTATAAATAAAGGAAAGGGCAATGACCTTTGGTCAATCTATTTTGTGTATCAAATTTATATGTTATCAACAGTCATGCAGGTAATATCTATTCTACATATTGAATGTATCTCATTTGTTAAACACTATGAAATCATGCATGGACAAGTCAATAGCTTGCTTGCAACGCTATGGAGCTATGCTCTTTTACGGGGTTTCCCATGATTGAATTAAATTAGCAGAATTTACGTTTCACATTCAGTTCTACCTGAGGTAAGACTAACCTACTATATCGGCCATGCTAACTCAACAGTGCACACACGTTCACAAGCACAGGTAGAGGGAGACAGAGGAGTGCTAGCTGTTATTTATATTTAGGCAGAGTTTTATATGTAGCTGTTGTTTATACCTTGTTAAGTTTGTCCATGACCTAAATCACCTAATGATGTCTACATAATAGGTTACATTGGATTAACCTGAAGTTGTGCAGGATGATAAGTGGGTGAGTCCATGGGCAAGTTGATTTTGTAGCATCAACAGCTTTGCTTCATACTCCCTCGCTTCATAGCCTGCCTGCTTTTTCATAATGCATTCTTATGTGCATACTCCACCCTCTCTTCATACTACAGTACGTACTAAACCATCTTTCTCATACCGTTCTTTTCAACTCATTGGTAAGATATGTGGAAATTTGTAATGTGAAGCTCTTTTAATACTGATGGGTTTGCAAGCTTTTTACATGGAGATGGTAAAGTACTAGAGTTGCATACTTTGGCCAGAGGGAGGAAGCCTCAACTGAAATGAGATGAAATTAATCCTGGGAATCTTTATCAAAATGATTCGATAGTATCGCGACTAGTCTCAATGTTGATTTCACTGCTGGGACTGGAATAGCGGGTCAATGTGTGCAAATTTATCTCGCATTTCATCATCGAAGCGGATGTAACTTCTGTATGTTTGAGATTATATTGAACACAATGAACAACATCCCTCTTAATGTCATGCGACCATGGCAAATTTTGCCACCATCTTGGTCGCAAAGTTGCAAGTGCCATCTGCATGATTTTGATCATACCGATGGCACTTGCAAGAAGGTTGTTTTGTTACTGGCTCCTAATGGTGCTACTTGCTACTAGTAACAATAATTTCATAACGCCATATAATCTATCAGCAGCTAAAGTTTTTATTTTTTGATCGTTATTATTCATTAATTAAATTTACACACATTGATCAAATGGAGTTTATGGGATTGTGATGTGGCCTCGTTAAAAACCCTGCCCGACCAGAACAAGTAAAAACGAGTACCCACACTTGGCATTCCTTCATGTTGATCACAAAACACTTGATTTCAAATAATCATTCAGCAAATAGCAAACTTCAAAGAAATAGCTTCGCTTAGGATAGTCATGCTTGTAGACCAGAGGAAATGATGCCGTCTTCGGTAGACATTCTTAGATGTCCATTTTTGAGGAACATTAATGAGCCCACCAATTTTTCATTCTCCTCCGTGGCTTTCCCAATGCCCGTAAGTTGCTTTCCTGCTGCCGATGCGTATGCTCTCGCACAATTAGATTCAGAATCCATGTATTGGCTCTTAGAGTACATCTAGAATTGGAAAGCTAAGATGCATTCTTTTACGGACAATTTGGCATCTTGTTATACTTTACTTGAAGATTAGGCATTTTCTGATGCTGTTCCTACTCTTTGTGATCAGGTGCGTGCAGCTAGCAAAGGTCCAATTTTCGAAGATGGTCCTAATTTTGACATGGCATTTAAGCTTTTCCATGCGAAGTTTTGTCAGACAAGTAATGGCAAGTAACTAACAAATTATACAAAAGGCCACTCGATCGCAAATGGAACATACCATGCATAAGCAGCAGATGGTGGAACAGTCAAGGTAATTCGCAGAGGGTCAACGATTGTACAAGGTCTTCGATATCATCCTTGTATACTAGTCGAATGGCACATCTACGAACTACCATGCAGGGGCTAGACGACAAAAAAGTTGCCTTGGCCGTACGGCATTGCCTCCGGAGCTCTAATTGTTTCCGTGGCACAAACATGAAGTAACTGCTATCGGCTTGAGGAAGGTGCGGACGGAGTCTATAGAGAGCTAACCGACATTTGAAAGTACATATGCGATCACAAGCAGCATCAAATTCCAAATGCCAGCTAAGCACATCAGTGTCTGAATCAGGAGTGTCCATAATGCTGTTTTGATCTTCGTGGGAATGCCAATGGATAGCACATACTGCAATCCCCATCCAATTAGGATCACTTAACATTTTTAAAGGCAGTATGATTTCTGCTGAGTTACCTTCATCGAAATGCATCAACCATTTCTTCCTACGAAATTCATCTCCAAGGAAATAACAATAAAATACAGACGCAGACCAGTCCTGTGAATACAAGTTCATAGATGTTAAGCAGCGTCTTGTAAAGAAAGAGAGAGAGAGAGAGAGAGAGAGAGAGAGAGAGAGAGAGAGAGAGAGAGAGAGACCCATTTTCTATATTTTTGAGAGAGCAATTCGAACTTCCTTTCCCGTCGGTCTCTGGAGTAACGTTTGTTAGGAGTACATGAGTCACCTTTTAATCGTAGTAACGTTATCCAGTCTTGTACCGCCGCTTTTTCATTACCTGCTAGAGTGTTTGCTCTTTGCTTGCAGAGGATGATTGTCTTAACAAACTCTTCTAAACCTTCATGGTCCACAATATCATATCCTCTACGTTGAAGCTCACCCCCAGGGCTATCAGTGCTAAAGGCCATCGTCAGTAAAGTTTCTGATGTTTGAGCAAACTCTTGGATAATCATAGCCCGAGGTATGTATGCAAACAAAAGTTGATGAGATTCTTTTGACGACCTGACATAGTTTTCGGACACACACGTTTCATAATTACCTATTTTGAACGCTAAAAGATCGTGATATGGGTTGTCCTTTTCTGATGTATGTGGCTCTTTCTCTGCAATCGATGCGTATACCACAATTCCCATCCACTTCTTACACTTGTGTAAATTAGGGGGAAGTATGACTGACATACAGCATGAGCAATTTTTGTGAACTGTTTTGTCCATACACCACCCTGGGCATCCACTGAGGTTAAACTTGTAAAGAATAGCACGGTCTTGTGCCTGTAATTAAAAATGCGGAGAATATTAGTAATACCTTTGCATTTCAAAGATTAGAGAGACCATATAATTTTGATAGATAGACGGATATACCTCAAAGTGTCTTGGAAGAATAGACTCGAGGTTCTTCCTCTGAAGAATTGTAGTGGAGTCCTCTTTACCTTGCGGAGTACATGGCTCCCTGCAATATTAGAAAGACCAATCTAAATCAATAACAAAAACACAATGTGGTTACATAATTAATATTAATTCAAAGGGGAACACGAAATCGCTACCATTTCCAAAATTTATCCACTCGACTAAGCCAGCCAGAATTTCGTATAGCGTACGCATCATCGTTTAGCTGAATGTACCGTTCTGGGGGCAATAATTTGGCATACCATCCATCATCTTGCTCATATACTAAACGTATTCCACATATCTGGATATCCCAGCTGGACGGATTACAGGATTCAAAAGTAGCTCTTATAATATTTGAATCGTTTAACCTCAGTGGAAACTTGCACTTATGCATATAGAAGATTGAAAGCAGATGAGAATATGAACTGAATTGTTCTTCATTACTCCATTCGTAGAAAGCTGGTTTTATGCAGTGACTCAGATCCGTTGTCAGTGTGCATTGAGAAAATCGTTGAGAAAATTTAGAGTCCGGATCAACAAGGGAGATGGCACTCGTATTCCGTCTGTTTTTTGAGAAAACAGCACAGACGGCTACCCCATGCCACTTCTTATCATCTCCCAAATTTGGAGGGATAGGGATTTCTACGCGGTTTCCTTCAGTTTTGGTGCTGAACCACTCTGGAATGTCATCACCAGGAAATACACTAGCAAGGCATTCTGTAAACGAAGGCCGCTGCATGCAGTGTAAACCAACAATTGAGAGAGAGAGAGAGAGAGAGAGAGAGAGAGAGGGAGAGAGAGAGAGAGAGAGAGAGAGAGAGAGAGAGAGAGAGAGAGAGAGAGAGAGAGAGAGAGAGACGTACTTCAAGCTCTTTTCGAGCTGACGCATCAGTAATTTGGTGTATCGACTTGGTACTGCCATCTTCTGCTTTCTTTAGGAAATGCATGGTGTGGCCATGTAATGTCGAAATAAATTCGGTACGTGTTCCTGTATTAGCAGAATTGAGGGAATCAATAATAGTGATTCCCGACTCAGGAGAATTCAATATTTTGATCTGATTTGGGAAATCCATCAGGGAATCACAATTTGCAGCATGAACCTTTTGAACACTTGATGGGAGCTTGGGAATGAACTGAAGCTTTGTACAGTTGCTCAAGACGAGAGTCTTGAGCTTTGAGAGTTGAGAGATACTTTCAGGTAATCGAAGAAAATCATTACCACTTAAATCGAAATTTCTCAAGCAGATTAAGCTGCTAAGATCATCGAGAATTGCTATATCCGTCAAACTGCAATCGCTTAAGTCCAGCTCTATCAAACAAGTCAAACTCTTCAATGGCTGTAGACCTCTGCATGAGTCTGAAGCTAGACCTTTACATCCTTGGCAGGATAGATACATAAGATTCTTCATACCTACAACGAAGGATAAATCTCTTATAGCAGATCCACCTATTTCCAGAGTCTCCAAAGAAGTCAGAATGATGCAAGGAAGATGCAAAAGGTTTTTGCAATCTTTTAAATCCAATTTTGTGAGGCCAGTCAAATATGCAAAGGAATTAGGCAATTCCTCGATGCTAGTCCCATCCAAATAAAGCTCCAACAGGTTTTTCATATCTCCTTTAATCTCCGGAAACTTCTTCAGGCTTGAACAGAGTGAAAGAATCAAAGTCTGAAGAGATTTCAAATTAGTGAAAGGTGGAAAGCCTTCAACTGAATTGCAATTTTTCATATTCAAAGATTTCAGTTTCTCGAGGCAGCCGAGGGAGGGATGCACCTCAATCAGACTTGTACATTCTCGAAGGTTCAAGTCCTCGAGATGTGGAACATTAGTGAAGTCTGGAGTCGATGTCAAGTATTTTGAACAACAGAGTTTGAGAAACCGAAGCATGCTCCACCCCTGGTACAATTTGAAAGATGATCATTAATTTATCGTGGGATTTAGTATAATAGTAATATATATTCCGTTTACATAGATTTACTATCTATCACAATTGATCATATTTATGAATGTGCGTGTACAAAGGCCTCATTCTTTTTCAAATTCAGCTTATGATATACTTTCAATATTATGAACTTACTTGCTCCCTGCTCCATAGTCGTTGGATGCGGCTTTTATGCATATGAAGTTCAACAAGTTTATCTGGTTCAAAGCCTGATGGGAAAGAATCCAAAGGACAATCATGCCACTCGAGATATTGTAACTCGCTTGAAAGATACGTGATGTTTCCAGAAAACTTAACACCGCAAATTTTGAGCAATCTTAAGTTGACCATAGCTGAGAAGGAGTCATTAAGTGAGTGAACCACATCGTCTTTTGACTCGTTTCTTGGATCTTGGAGTGATATGCTCTGAACTTCCCTGGTTGCCTAATTTCAAACACCAAAGAAATTATCTACAGAAAAAAAAGGCACAAAAGTAATGCATTCAAGAGACATTCCCTAGCTTCTTCCATACTCGATCAAGGCCTAAGGGGGTATATTTTGCACTCAAGTAACAAATCCCAAGATTATACAAAAATGAGCTAACATTATCATATGATAATAACAAAAAATTTGGTTTGATATACCTTAACAATCAATTCCATTTCGAAGCATGTATGATGCAAAAACTAAAATATACACCAGCATTTAATTTCAATTTGTACTAAATGTCTAAATGGTTACCTTGCTCCGATCAAGTGTACGAAGAATCTCATTGGAAAGCCATAATCTGCTACGTCGTCCAGGCTCAATATCGCATTCTTGACGAACAATTTCCCGACCCAATTCTTGTATCATATCATGCATCCACAATTTTCTTCTTAAGACAGTTACCATTGATCTCTCCAAGAGAACCTGTATACTAATATTATCCACACAGTCGGCATCACTACCTTGTAGTATCCTTGTTACATGATCTATTTCCTGTCCCTTATGAAAACATGCAATGTCCAAAAAAATTTGTTGCTCCAGTTGTTCCAAACCATCGAAGCTAACTCTAAGAACTTTAAAAAGTTTTTTTTCAGGACTTTTTTTCAGTTTATCCAACATACTAGGCCATAATCCTATTCTTCTACCCTTAACCGAAGAACCCAAAACTTCAATAGCCAATGGAAGGCCATCAGCATAAGACAAAAACTCCTTGACTAGCTTGACCGTATCTTCTCCAATCTGCTGGTCTTTCTTAAAGGCTTTCATACTGAAGAGCCAAAAAGCTTGAGCATCATTCAATGGATTCACCTTGTATACTTGATCTCCTTCAACTACACTGAGTAAATGTTCATCTCTTGAAGTTATGATGATTCTACTTCCCGGGCCAAACCAATCACGATCACACAATGCGTCCAGTTGCTCTATTTCATTGACATCATCTAGAGCAATGAGAACCCTTTTACCTGATAGTCTAGTCTTCATTGTACCTTTCCCCATTTTAGTGTACTCGATATCTACAGCATAATTGAGCAATTTGGAAAGAAGTTTCGCTTGTAGATGATCTACACCGTCCTTCTCAGTTACTTCTCTAACATTCTTGAGAAAGCAGTAATCTTCAAACTGATTTTTTATCTTTTCATAAACCACCTGTGCAATAGTTGTCTTCCCAATACCACCCATCCCACAAATTCCTATGATACGAACATCAGGACGACCAATGTCCAAGTGTGAAAGCAATTTTTCCAGGTGTGAATCCATCCCTACTAAACCGTCATTTGTTGAGATTATTTGAAGTAACTCGGTGGAAATCTTTAGTACAACTTCTTGAATAACTCTGGCTTCAGATCTGGAAATTAAGTAATACACAATAATCTTATATAATTTCTCTATGTAAGGTGATAATAACAAAGAACTAACTGTAGTGCCATGCATGCCGGTCTTTTTTATCATGAAAAAATTGCTGATTTTGTCACTCATATTTGACAGATTAGACGATATGATCACTCATGTTTGACATATATCGATTTGGTCATCCATGTTTTACTTTTTCAATCAGAATGATCATTTTGTTCATTTTAAATGTTAAAAACCACATATGTGACACACATGCTTTACTTAAATTGAAACTTTTGTCATTGTCAAACTAATAAACATACTTATATGTATTTTACAAATATATAAATATAATTTTTTAATGTTCAAAATAAACAAAGTGATCAATCTAAATGATAAAGTAAAACATGAATGACCAATATGATATTTGTCAAACATGAGTGACAAATCCATCTCAACTATCAAACATGAGTGACAAAATCAACAAGTTTTCCTTTCATCATTATACCCAAAAGAAAAGGAAATTTTACCGTATGCAGAGACAAATTCGATCCATCAAGTAGATCGACTGAATGAAAATAGTCTCTCTTTAGAACATTTGTCTTCTATATATGGCGCAACATCAAGCAGACTTATCTGAACAAATGTACTATTATACAGTAAAACTTTGATTTAGGAATATTTTTAGAAGAATAAACTTTTTATAATGATAAAACTCTAAATCCCAACTCGGGATCAGCTATTATTAGAAATAGGAGAACACTGGATGTAGAAAATAGGAAGGAGAATTTCTCGACAGAGAAAAAACAGAGGAAAGACACACACAAACTAATTTTTATTTCACTCCATCACTCGTACAACCCTTAGTTGTACAACACTCTTCACTCACACTTCACTCTAGCTAACTTCTACACCTCACACTTCTAGAAGTGATCTACTTCTCTCTTCTATCCTTTCTATGCTTCCTATTCTATGCTTCCTATTCTTCACTTCTATGACGTACACAACCTTGCATACATATTTATAGGCTACTTTACCGACATTAGAGCATTCCCACCGGAGGGGAACGGCGAGGACGTTCCGGTGGTGGCCCAGCAGCTCGAGGACGTCCGGGGGTGGAAGAGGCGTGCAGCGGGGGGGAAACGGCGCAAGGACCGACCGTTGACGGACGGATCGTCCTCGCCGGCGTCCTCGCTTCAGCACGTCTGGCGAAACGTCCGCTGGCGGGACCCACCACACGTGGGTGACGTCAGCGTGACAGGTTTTTTTTTTTTTTGGTAAAAAAAAAGGTAAAACAGTAAAAAGTAACTCTTTCAGCCAATCAGAAGCTGACACGTGTCAGCTTCTGGTTGGCTGAAAGAGTAACGGATAGATTGATCTCAGCCATCCATTTCAAACGGATCTAAACTGATCCGACGGCCCAAATTCAAATGCAACGGCCACTTCGGCCAGAAATCAATTAATTGCAAAAAAAACCCAAAAAAATTGCAAAAAAATCCCAAAAAATTGCAAATCACCCCCTAGATAAGAACCAGATTAGATTAGATAACGACACGTGTCGACCGTCGGTTGGTTGAAAATCTTACCGAATATCTTTCGCAATTATTTTGCCGACACCAACACGTACACAATACACGTGTCACATTCTCGTTGGACCGCAATGTTACAAGAAATATTACCGTCCTATTCTATCTTCATCAATAATTTTGCCGACACAATACACGTGTCACATTCTCGTTGGACCGCAATGTTACAAGAAATATTACCGTCCTATCGTAAATCCGTAACCAATTATATGTTCTGGGATAACACGTGTCGGTTAGTTATTGGGTGAAAATAATATTCGATAATTTAAATTTCAAAATTTTAATTATTCGTGAATAGTAATAGGAAGTCCTCAAACAGGCACCGCTGCACGAAAAACTGTTTGAGGACTTCCTATTCTGAGGAATTCCTCAAAATTCTGAGGAATTCCTCAAAATGGGGCATCCTCGCATCCTCTACCGCTGGGAATGCTCTTAACCCACCGATATTATTTGATTAATTGTTTACAACACTACCTAGACTCCTCAAGAACTTTGTCTGATCACTCTACTGATTTACACCGACCTAGCTAAGTTTCTACATCACTCTAGTCTAGCATTGTGACACTTCTTCAATATCCATTACGCACCAACAGTTATAACTAATAGGAATATCACCACATTGTCCACACATTGTAACAAGTTATAGAAGATTTTGACTCAATATATAGAAAATTGATCTCCATAGAGTACTAATTGTAATTAATAAAAAGAATATAATATGATTTACTAAGAATTAAAATATTTTTTTATAGTATTTTGACATAATGAACTACGTACTCACTTAATATATAATTTCAATTTAGTTCGAAATAATGGTTTATGTTTAATTTTTAGTTGTTATCACATATTTGAGCTTGCCGTACATGATTGCTACTGTATATGCTTAATTTACAATTGCAAATAAATTATTTTCTCTAATATTTGTGCAGTATTTATATTGGTACTTGTGATGTAATTTAAAACTAAATTTCCATTGAAGAATAACTCGATCATACTCAACTCAACAATATGGCTATATAGAAGTTTTACTGTATTTTACTTTTATATCGACTACTCATGTATCCATACGTTAATTTTAGAATTTCCATAAAATTAAAGAGAGTGAGATTTTGTAAGCCAGAATATGCCTTACCCATTTTGCAGATGCCATCCACTGAGGCGGCCAATTTCCAAAAGAGCATCTTTCCACCTTTGCACCTTGTCAGGTTTGGCTTCATACTTCTTGTGATGCTCGGAGAAAGCTTTCTCAAAGTACTCGCCTTTTTGGTTTCGTACGTCAGATGGATCAACGTCGTAGAACACCGGCAACACCTTTTGTCCCATTTGTTTCATGCAATCAGCAGCCTTTGCAATCTCATCCAAACACCATGATGAGTCTGCGTAGTGTCGCGAAAAAATAACAACTACGTATCTCGATTCTTCAATTTCTTTCAAGAGACTGGGAGCAATCGACTCCCCCCTCTCGAGTTCTTCATCATCTCTAAATGTGCGTATCCCTTTCTGTTTCAGTGCGGTGTAAAGATGGTCTGTGAAATTTGTGCGGGTATCTGTACCTCTAAAACTGAGGAACACATCGTAAGTTATTTTACGGGATGAACTAGGAGGAGAAGGAGGAGAGGAGGAGGAAGAAGGAACGTCTCTATTGCTTGTCATTGAATGAAAATGGTCTCATTCGTTATGGCTAGGACTGTGAGAATGAAAAGAACACTTGCACTCTATTTATAAAGGATCGAGATAACCAAACCTAGCTTGTAGTTGTGGAGATAACTAGATAAATATCCTGCATTCTATCGAATGCAAGAATTATATATCTCAAGCTGGCTGCATTATATTATATGGATGAGATCGATCGTCCACATTACCGGCGAGTAGATGTTGACAAATGAAGCAGCAGGGCGTTGACGAATCCTGAGCCATATGTACTCACTGCAATTGGCTGTATGCATGTGTATCTTCTCACAACGAATATATAGAATTTGAGTCGCTCAAAATGCTGGAGAGAATTCGAAATATTGTTGCCCTGTTGGCTGGGGTGGTTGCCTGGGGCTGTCATGGACTCCTCTTTTGACTCTTCACTCTTCTTCTTTGACAAAGTTGAAACCCTAGACCCTGGTTGAGCTAATTGTCAAGTGGGCTGTAATTTGGACGGCTCCGCGCGTGGATATTCGAAGTGTTGACTGCTCGGCGGAAAGTTGCAATTTGGAGTTTTCCTTTAATTTCTTCCATTCGTAATGTGGGCCGATATAACTGTGGAAATTTGTGATGTGAAGGTCCTTTAGTGCATTTCCATTCTCTTTCAAGATTTTGGGGCACTTGAATTTTATTTAATGTGCATTGAGGTGGCTAGAGGAGGAGACTGCATTATGTTGAGTCTCCGTGTTTCTTGTTGTAGATTATTCATTTGCCATGCATGCACATAGGGTATACGAGCAACAGTTGTACGTATTTTCTTGTGCAACAACTTTTTATATAAATTAGACATGGCTATTGTTCTTGTGCCACATTTTACAAAGGTGTAACCATCTTGATCGATGTGGAGTTAGCACATCGATCCTTCCGGGGGGAGATTTATATATGGTGGAGGTTGGGCAACTATTCGACCTGAGATTGCTTTGAGATATAAGTTCTGTAGTGTAAATCTGTAAAAAAAAAAATGGCAGAAAACTAGAGAATGATGGTAGAAATATGGAGAAGACGATGAACAGTGTCCTAGCTTGTTCGTTTGGTAAAGATATAAATTGCGTATGATGTCATTTTAGAACTTTTACTAATAATAATTATAATTGAAACGATGTATTTTCACAAAAAGTTATGTGGTGTGCTGCCCAGTAATGGGCAGGGAGCAAAAAACACCAAAAGGTCATTGGTGAATAGTAAATAGTAATAGTGAATAGTAAACAGTGGGTCGTGCATAGTAACTAGTTAATAGTATTCTAGAAAATTTTATCAAGAAGAAAAATTACTCAATTAAAAAGTTTAAACTAGCTTTCATTAAATCACTGTTTCACATATGGTTTCTTACCGGGTTACTCCTGCGAACAAACTCACTGTTGAAAAATTCTTGCTTTTAGAATGATTTCTCTTTTGATTAATTTTCAAGTATAATTTACTAAGAAATAAAATATGCTTAAATTAACTCGGTTGTCTACCTTCTGGGCAGTAGTCCGCTTACTAGGGGATCAACTGAGTATGAATAAATACATATAACTCATTTTCTTCCTCCTTCTGGGCGGTAGTCCGCCTCTCAGGGGAGTTTAATGAGTTTTTATGAACACATACAAAAATAAATTGAAAGGTATGTAGTGGAAAACCATAGCTTTATTTATTCAAACAAACTTACAGATTGCAGATTCAGAGTCTCACTCTCTGGTAAACAGGTATAAGTTGTTTAGCCACTCATAGACATACTTACTTAAGGATGAAGAAGCTTAAACAGTTGCTTCGACTCTAAAACTCTCAGGCTTTTCTATTCTCAGATGGATTTCTCTGATTCTAATTTTTTATGCTTCTACACTAAGACTTAAAGCTCCTTATATAGAGAGCGGATTCCAAAATATATGGAATTGAAACACAAACTAAAAATAGTAACTCCACAAATGATAATGCTTTGATGCAGACAAGGCATCTGCTTTCCTCCATTGTCTTCTTTTGGAAAGTAGATTCTTTGGGATAAAGATGTCTCCTACTTAGAGAAGAAGACAATACGATTTTGCCCGTATTTATAGGTCATCGTAATTTTTTGAGTTATCTCTAATGTAGGAGTTTTCTTCTATTATCTCTCTTATGTTTCTGTTTTCTTCTATATCTGTACCTGTATACATCTGGTAGCTTTTGTCTCTCTCGATCTTGTCGAGCCATTGAGTACAGGCAAGGGAGAAATCTATTTCTCTCTGTTTCAGGGCTGTGAACATATCACTCGTAACGGCCTCTGGATGGTCGTACGTGGTGACTATTATCTTGTCTCCTGATGCATGAAACGTAATCTCTTGATTTTTTTCGATTACTTTCTTGATGTATTCTCACGCCATAGCCTTCATCCATGGAATTCTTGAATTTGGATTTCCATTGTATATGTCGCATGCTGGCTCAAGATACTGTCCTTGGATAATTCTGACGTAATGATATGGAGGAATGTATTCATTTTCTCCATTAGACTTCTGTATCCATTATGGAGATGTAGACCTGAACTTTAGTATGAGAATCCATGGAATGATATGATCGTTATACAACGCCTCCGCTGCCTTGGTGAAGGTATTGGTAATCTTGTCCACAGCGACACAGAATACATAACGACAAAGCCAAAACTCCAAAAAGGCAATTCCGCCATAATCATTCTTTACCTACTGGTCATCTGAGGCACGGGTAGTCTAGAATTCATTTGTGTTATAGTGTTTGCACCAATTAGAGTAAGCAGTATTGATAGTGGCGCCAACAGGGTCTACAGAAAAGGGGAAGGATTTACTATCTAGAGCACTAAGAAGGAAGAGCCCGTCCGCAGTGGGCAAGCCCGTGATAGCGACAACGTCGAGGAGCGTAATTCCTAAATGGCCAAAGGGGAGAATAAAACTATTGCTACTCGTCTCCCAATAACATAAAGTAGCAATGGCGATAGCGCGATTTCCGCCTTGAGGAAGATGGAAACATAAATCCAAAGCATGAGAAATACCAACCTGTTCACAAAGCTCCTCATCGAGGGATTTCCATTCCTGGTATCTTTGAAGCTCTTCAGCCCGAGTACTGGGTCATTTCCCCAATTTCACGTCGAGCTCCTTCTGATCCCATTGAACAGGGGCAGCGGCTTCACCTCGCAAGACCAACGGAGGACGACGTACAACCAAATCGAGAGCGGAAGAAGCCTTTGTCGTACTAGTAGTCAGACCCAATATAACTTCATCCTCCGGCATCAAATCAACCCACGTATAGGGAGTATCCTGGTCTCGACGTAGGCGTGCGTCCATGTGGTCACGGAAGGCGTTCACATTCTTCTCAGAGACGTCTGGGCAGAACTTTTGATATGGAGCCATGGGCAAGGAAATGTGTAAAAATCGGCGTTCAGAAAATATTTGCAAATTCAGAATTGGGGATTAAGGAAAGCTTCGGAGAGAAGGTGAAAAGAGATAGATGTCTAAGGGAGCTTAAAAGAGTTAAAAATAAATGGCGCGATTCTCAAAAGAAAAACACTTGAGTAGCCTAGTGTGAGGTTATTTCAAAACCGCTGACTAAAAAGACGGCACGTCACATCAAGACCCCTTCGATTGCCCATGGGTTATTCTCGAGGCCTAGGGGCAATGTTTGGGCCCAAAATAAACTCAACATTTATTCTGATGATTTTGGGTTTCGGAGATAAAATGGGCCAGCTACGAGTGGCTCAACAAAGAGCTGCGAATCTGGAAAGATATCTAGTTGCGAATCCGGAAAGAAATCTATGCGAATCCTGGACAATCTAGGGAATCTGAAGGCCGGATATCATTCCTAATCAACAATTGTTACCTTGTCAAGCAAGGAGGATCAGAGTACCTACCTCTATAAATAGACAAAGCAGAGCAGATTTGTGGACGTCTACACTCATACACAAATTTACGCACCAACAAATCTTACTCACCCCGAGTAAACAATCAGCGACCAATGAACTCAAAATCTATGACACCCAACAGAGCGTGGAGATTTGAAGGTTCTCTCAAGCTAACCAACCGGCGATAGCGAGTTTAGAATCTAGGCCACCCGACAGAGCGTGGGGATTCGAAGATTCACTCGAGCTACGACAACGGAAGTCAGCGAAGTACAGGCCACCCGACAGAGCGTGAGGATTCTTAAGATAGATGGAGTCACACTATTTGGTGTTCTTAACACTATGACCTTAGAATTGCTATGATTTATACTTGCCCGAGGGTGTAAAGTATTGATTCTTTATGGCTCAGTAGAGAGACATGATGCTTACGTCTTGAATCAAGACAAGTAGGACTCAACGAGCGTGGTTGGTACTCTTCTCGCTCCAATCGCTTGACAAGAAGCAGAGACTACGCGGCGCACTACACTACTACATAATGCCCTCGGCCTAGCACACAGCATAACAATGACTGCGGATACAAAAGAGAAAGTTTGCAATCACTCCACTCGCAGCGACCTGACTGGAGAAAAATCGAAGCCAAACAATAACCTTCAAACTCAATGATGATGGTACAGGAAATTTTTCACAAACCTTGTATCGAGAGATCGTTAAAACAGATACATTGATATCTGTACGGAGAATTTCTTCTTTTTGATTTAACTCGGTCAAATTTTTTTCATGTATTTTCTTGAATGAACTTAACTTTTCTATCCTGGAAGTAATAAATGTAGATCCTTTATGTACAATGAATGTTAAATAAGATACAGATGGTGCATGTCTTATTATTCATTCTGAATATCTAATTAGAAGGATTAGATTACTTGATTTAGTCACTATTACAAAATCCGATCTGCACCCAATAAAAAACAGGGTGCTCGATCAAACCCCAAAGTATTGACAGAGTGAAATCAAATGCATGGAAGTAGTTTGAGCTTACCCATTTTGTAGATGCCAACCAGAGACCCTCTGCAACCAATACAAACATTGAAGATTGGAGAAGAACAACTGAAGGGCCATAAAGAGGGCGACAGAAAGCTCCATAGGAACAACAAAGCTGAGAAGAAAAACTACAGTAGTGGTTATGTGCTTTTTTTTTAGGTGAAATGATAGAATATATTGATAACACTCACATAATATAATCTTGGATCAAACGCTCCTGTAAAAAAGATGGCACTTGAGTAAATGCTCTAGGGACATTTGAATGACGCAACGCCCACCTAGCAAGTTTATGGGCTACAACATTAGCCTCCCTTCCTAAGTGAACAAACTTAGAATTTGAGAACTATCTAAGACTATCTGCAAGGTCCTTGCAAAGGTCCCGGAATGTGTTCTATGCAGTATATGGGTCAACAATACCCCGAACAACTTGTATAGAACCTGAGCTGAACCGGACAGGGTAGTATCCCTTATCCATAGCAATCCGTATAGCCTCCTCAACTACTGCTAACTCCACAGTCAATGGAGAGTAGACACCATCCACTCGGCCCACCAAGCCCAGTACCAAATTCCCCATCCAATCCCGAACAACTATACTAAGACCACCTCTGTGTCTGCCAGCATTAAAAGGACCATCCATGTATTGACCCAAAGGGGGTCTACTCCAACTTTGTGGGTCTAGTGCAGGGCGGTCTGGGGTCCTATTTAGAGTCACGAAGTGATCCTTCCAGTCCCCTACCAGCACCTTCACCGTTTGTCCATCAAAAGTCTTCTGGTTCCAAAGGACATCATTCCTACCCTTCCATATGAACCATAGAAGAACTACTAGTCGCGCCATATTTGCCCTTGATAATGCACTGACACACTCCTCCAACCACTCCTGGCAAGTAAATGCCTGTAACCCCACACCATGTGTCAGTGGTCCAGTCACAGGTTGCATTGTAGGGCAGTCACGAAAAATATGTAAAGCAGTCTCAGGATTCTGCTTACACAATAGACATGTACCATCCACATTTACTCGGCGGCTCAGCAGCTGGACACCAGTTGGAAGATATCCCTGACAAGCTCTCCAAGCACACATATTTGCAGCTTGAGCAGCTTTTAGACCCCCGAGCCGTCGCCAGAACGACCTATGAGGCTGAGGGCCCCCAACCCTGGGTCGAACAATCTCATCTCAGGCTACTATATATGCACTCCCCATAGTATAATTCCCTTGCCAAGTGTAGTGCCAAACAAACCTGTCAGGTCTAACTGAGCGAGTCAGAGGAATAATTCGAACTGTCTCTACCTCAGCTGGGCTCAGGAGCTTCTGCAGTCTCTCACAATCCCATGTTCTATCTGGGGTAATAAAATCAGAGACCCAACAGAATATAGTTGGAGTACATAGGTGCTGCTGTGACTAGAACACAGGTGCACTAGGTAACCAATTATCCTGCAGGAAATCCACTCGGTCTCCACTTCCAATAAACCACCAACTACCATGCTCCAGGACATCTCGAGATTCTAAAATACGCCACCATGTAGGTGGACGGGGCCCCAGCTGGGCTATCATCAAACTCCTCGATCTGAGCATAATATCGAGCTCAGAATAATTGGGCCACTAAGGACTTAGGTTTCTGTATCAATCGCCATGCCTGTTTAGCCAACAAAGCTAGATTAAAAGCATAGAGGTTTTGGAAACCTAGACCGCCATCCTTCATCGGTGTTGTCAAATCATCTCAGGTAGTCCAGTGGATCTTTCTTTTATCAGAAGTATCACCACAGAAAAAATTAGCACATAACTGCTACAATTCAGTACATAACTCCTTTGGTAACAGGAATACATTCATAGCATAAGCAAGTAAAGCCTGCGCCACCACCTTTATTAGCAACTCCCTGTCAGCCGTACTCAATAGTGATCCCTTCCAACCCTTCAGCCTATCTCGCAACTTTTCTTTAATAAAGCCGAATTCCTTCTTTTGCTTCCTACCCAGTCGTGTCGGAAGACCTAGATAATTTTCATGATAAGGAATCAACTGAATCTCTAATATAGAAGCATACTCCCCTTGCTCTTCTTCCACTATGTTCTGACTGAAGCACACACTACTCTTTGTGTAATCGATAGATTAGCCTGAGGCTTCCTCATACATTTGCAGTACAGCCTTAATATTATAACATGACTATGTCGTTGCAGGCGAGAAAAGAAGACTGTCATCTACAAATAAAAGATGAGATAAATGGGAGCCTGTGGGCAGATTTGAATACCTAGTAAGGCACCTAATTCTCTAGCCGTGCACAGTAAGGCAGAGAGGCCCTCAGTACAGAAGAGAAACAAATATGAGGAGAGCGGATCTCCATGTCGAAGGCCACGGGTAGGAGCCACATATCCTTTAGGTGAGCCATTTATCAAAAAAGCATATCGAGCTGACATGACACAAGCCATAATTCTATCAATCCAAGGGACTGGAAATCCCATTTGTATCGTCACTGCTCTCAGGTAATCCCACTTCACTCGGTCATAAGCTTTACTAATGTTAAGCTTGAGCGCCATATCACCCTCCGTACCACTTATTTTCGTCTACAAATATATAATGAGCAACTTCATTGGCTACCAGCGTATTACCTGTGATCAATCTACCCAGAATAAAGGCACTCTGGCAAGGATCGATGATCTGATCAAATATTATCTTCAATCGGTTTGCCACAATCTTTGCCGCAACCATGTATACCATATTACACAACCCAATCGGCCTATAATCCGTCACTCGTTTGGGGTTTTGGGTTTTTGGCATCAATCAGACATTTGTAAAGTTCACAGCTGACAACACATGTCTTGACCCTAGCAGATCGGTAACATCAGAGACAATATCCACACCAACAACATCCCAATAACGCTGCAAAAAAAGATGGCGCATACCATCAGGGCCTGACGCCTTTGTAGGATGCATCTGAAACAAAGTTGTCTTAACTTCCTCTGCCGAATAGGGAGCCACTAACCTCTCTCCCATGTCCCAAGTAACAATTGGCCGAATATCAGTAATCACCAAATTGAAGTGATCTGTTGAGGTACCTGCCGAGCAAAGTAACTCATTATAGTAATCAATAATTACTAACTCAATACCTCCAAGAGATTTTTGCCACACCCCGTGTGCATCAAGCAGACCCGTAATATTATTCTTGCGGCTTTGATTTGTACATCTCCGATGATTGCTCTTTGTATTTCTGTCACCACAGTGCATCCACATATTTTTACCCCTCTGACTCCAATACAGAGCCTGTAATCTAGTCATCAACCTGTCTCTCCGGCACATCCGGACTGCGTGCCTAGGTAGATGGAATTTTTATCGTTATTGATTAAAATGACAATAATGGAGTGACCCAAAAAAACAGTACTTGAAGACCATATCTACTTTCTGCTCCTAGAAAAGTTAAAATCCGATTCTGTTTGTCTCAAAAGCTGAACCCAGTTCAATGTGTGTCTGGCTATCCTGAAGTCTCTTCAACCTTCGCTGCATGTTCGATTTTGTATCCCAAACTCTGACTCTATATTTAAACAGAGTCTCCGGGCTCTGTTCCTCCAGTAATCCAGTATGTCCGCTTCATGTGTTTGGTTTCGATAATTCTATTATCTCCATAAGATCGGGTCTGATATGAAAATGAAATGTCTTGTTTTGTATGAATCTAACACATTTAGCTGTGAGCATTGCCTCAATATATTGATGGGTTTGCAAGCTTTTTCTCGGAGATTTTAAAGTTGCATACTTGGGCCAAATTTTTATAATTAATTATTTTAGGTTTTCTGATTCAGTTTGTGTTTTCCGAATTTCGTTTTTTTCTTTTTATGTTGGCTCGATTTCGACTTGAATTCTATTGATGTTTAGGTACAATTAATGTCCCATCCCTAGAGAGAAGACTATTATCAGTATTATGTCTGACTTTGGCCTCAAGGAACATAACCGATATAAGATTGCCATGAAAGCTGGTCGCGTAGTTTGTTTATTAGACCTACCTTTACTTGCTGATGATCTCAACTACCTTTTTGTCAACGCTAGTTTGTTTGTTTGTTTAGTTCATTTCCAATCAGGAAGCTGCTTTCCTAACCGAAGAGATTGTGCTCAAAATCCTTACTTTCTTACCCGTGAAAAAGTCTCTGGTCGGAAGATGCGGGTGAACCCTCGGTGGCTGTGAGTAGGTTAAGGGGTCTGTCTGGGATTCTTTTGAATCAGGCACGTCATTGGACCAACCTAGAGGGAGATGTGGTGTCTTTTGATTTGACGGAGTACAAATTCAGGGTGATGGCCCGGCCTAATTAATTTCAATGATGACGATCTAGGTGGTAAGGGTATCAACCGTATTGCAGCCAATGATGAAGGATTCCTAACTCTAGTTCGTCATCCGAAGGGAGTCACTGATTGTGTTGATGTGTGGGTCATGAAAGTATATGGTGCGAGTGGTTTGTGGACTAAGCTCTTTAGCTTGAAAGTTTCGCTTCCCCCTGAGGTTTTCCCTGCCTACTCGTTGTGTAATCCTGTCTGGGTTATGGACAGTACGGTGGCCGTGTTAGTAGCTTGGCCCCGGAAAGGATTAGTAAGAAGTTATCACAGAGAAGAAAGGAAGCATGACCTGTATGAGATTGGGAGATATTTGGCAATGATCCGATATCAAGAGACTTTAATCAAGATAGATTATTAGTCCATTCGCTTTTTGCATAACAAGTGCTGGTGAGATACTTCTCTTGGATTTTTAGTGCATATACATGTTCTATATTTATATAATGTTACTTATATTTTGTTCTTACTTATATTTTGTCCTTATATTTTTTAATCAATAATTGTCGCTTCAGAAATTTGCTTGATACTCTGGATTGATTTAGACGTACAGCCAAATAGTTTAGTTGTATAAAGTTGCACCTGTCTCCTGAGTACATCTTAATAGACATCTTTGTGTCAGATGGATGTTTTCATGCAAGGGATGTAGAATATATTGTTTGATAGATTGGACTGATATAAAAGAACATGATATCGATGTTCATACTCTGCATAAAGATTACTTAGCAACTGGTTGAGTGGCTGCATGTGTTTCTGTTTGCTGTATAATATACACGCATCTCGATCATATATAAGATACTAGGTGGCTGTCCCCGCTTTTTACAACAAAATTATATTTAAATGAGAAAAGTATAATTGTTAATAATTTTATATGGGTGGTTGTCACATTAATAAGAAATATTACCTATAATTGTTAATGAGTAAAAATAAAACATAAAATTAAAATGTCTAAATTCCTAAAACTAAATATCACAGTCTAGGTGTTTATATTTGTGTTGGTCCCAGATGTTTCCAAAAATTCAACAAAGTATGTAAAATATATTATATTAAACTTAGTTCTGATGAAGTAGATAACACTTTGAACTTGAGAAAAAAAATCGAGAGAGAGAGAGAGAGAGAGAGAGAGAGACCTTGGACTCTTCAGATATGGTGGAGATGCCAACGGAGAGGAGATCGAAGTAGAGAAACGGCTCCGATGACTTCTGTGCGGTAGAAATGAAATATTTGTAATTATAAAAAATAAAAAAAAATTAATACAATTCATTGATGTATCAAAGCAAAATAGAGCGAGGGATTGAAATGTACCATTTTGTCAATCATTGATATGAGGAGGCGCTAAAAGAAAAGAAAAAGCAAGATTAGAGAGATGAAGATTGGAGGGAGAGTTGAGAGAGGTGGGGAGAAGAAGAGACCTAGGTTAATATGGACAGAAACTCCAAAATTGTGGAAATTACTACATCAAAACTTGGGAGAACTCAGCATAATATTGTTTATTCATTGGTTACAATATATTTTTTGAAAGATGAATGTATTTATGTATATGTATATACTATGTAATTATGAAATTGTCATATATTTTGAAAAATATCCTTGTAAACTATATTTTTCGTATAATTATTCGGTATATCGTTACTATTATTTATCATAATCTTTAGGCCTTTTTTTGATGTAACTCTGGATAATGCAATATATAATTGTCAGTGACTAAAAACTGGTTCAGTCAAATAGATTCCGACCTGGTTTAAAGATTGACCCTGACTTTTGTTAATTGTCATTGCATAACAGACTCTAACAGGAAATTGTCGTCTTTTAAATATAAATGGCCATTTAGTTTCATTTGCAATCAGCACATTCCTTGGAATGTATACTTTTTCCCCAACATTAGTCCCGGTCAATATTTTTTCCTCTATTACTTTTTCAAATAATTTGGTTACAATTAACCGTGTACCATTGCACAAACCCTGTATTTGACTTAAATTTCTTCACAACATAATTGGCATACCTACCTTCAGAATAAGTTCGTGTGATGGCAAACCGCTAAATTCAAGTTTATTCAAAAATTCTATAGGATATAAAAGACTGTTATCACTGTAGGTAGCAGAATTAGATGAAATTGAATCAGAACTAAAATATGTTCTTTTATCACCAGGTAATAAATCAATTGCATATCTATTTATTTCATGTACAGTTGCATTTCTTGGGGTGACAATAGCCCATTCTCTCAAATAATTGACATCATTGTATTTACAATTAAAATTTGGATAAGTAGCTGTAAAAATTGAGCAGATAGGATCAAAAGTTGAATCAGTAAGTAAATCCTCAGGTATATGAATCCAAGATGTATCATGATCATTTGTTGGAAAATTTGATTGTAATCTACCATCTCCTATCTGTAGCATCCATTCCGAAAAATTTTGAATTTCATTTTTTTCAACGCTTGTTAATCCAGCATACGACAATCTCATATTTTCAGTTAAACAAAAAACTTTTAGTGAATGCCACAAATATGAATTATTTAAAGACGCCTCAATAATATCTCATTTACTTCCTCCTTATATAACAGGTAAAGTTTGCCTAAAATCTCCACCGAACAAAAATGATTTACCTCCAAACGGTATTTGTTTCCTTCGATCCTTAGAGTTTTCTGACAAAATATCACAAAGAGTTTTATCCAATGATTCAATATCACATTTATTGCATATGGAAGCTTCATCCCAAATGATCAATTCTGCCTTTTCAATTAATTATGCGAGTTGTGTTTGTATATTTATCGAACATGTCAAATCTTTATCTACGATAGGTTTTATTTTAAAACGGGAATGAGCTGTTCTGCCTTTTGGAAGTAATAACGAAGCAATTCCTGACGAAGCAACGCCCAAAATAATTTTTCCTTCAGATCTCAGTTTAGAAATTATAGTATTCCACAAAAAAGTTTTTCCTGTCCCGCCACTGCCATAAACAAAAAATGATTGTTCGGTTTTTTGTTCCACGGCTTTAATCACTTCATCATATATTATTTTTTGAGACATATTTAATTTAGTAAAAAATTCATAATGTTCCTGTTTAAGTGCCTCACAATCAAAATCTAATTCCTCTCTCATCAATTTATTATTCAACTCTCGTATCTTTTCTCCTTTTGGCATTGGCAATTGATGTTCTTTTAGTGAAGTGGTTGCCATGTTGAACAATTTTTCAAGTTCGTATAACACACTATTTTTTAAATCATCTTCATGTATGTTAAGGTTGAGAATGTTGAATTTCGATCGCATTTTGTATACAATATCGTCAGACATACTCAACCATTGCGCATCAAGCAACGCAAGCGGATTCGAGACTTCACAAAAAAGAACAATAGTAACAAATAATTGTCTGATCTGAGAAGATGTTGCAGTAAACGAAGATTCAACCAATGTATCAATCCATTCTTTATCATCATCTAGTAATCCGAGTGCCCGACATGCTTCTTGAAAAGTAGAGTAAATAATTCCGTTAACAGTTTTTATCGAATCAAAATTGCGACATCCTTTTTGAATATTTAATAGTATTAGTAGATAATACAATTCACCTGCAATCGGTGGTACATGTGCAATTCTACCAATAACATAATACTGTTTTCTTGGACTCCATACTTTATCATCCCAAACAAACTTGGAAGAAAACTGAGCATAAGTCAATCCTCTTGCATTCTTATAAACAGTGTTTGCATCAAACCAAGCCGTGAGCATAGTACATTTGGCATCTGGATTTTCCATTACTTGTTCAACAGATTGTCCTTCATTGAAAAAAACATTCTGCTCGTCTGGCAAATGAATTTTTAAATACTGCACTGCAAGATATCTAGAATGAATTGAAAATTCAAACAATCGCCACACAGATTCATAAGGAGTTAAATATCGACAGTTCAAGTAATTTTGGATTTCATCATTCACATTATCTTGAACCAACACTCGAGCTCTATCTGGACCTTTGTTTATATACTTAAATAAATATTTTATTAACATGGACTGAGAGCATGATTCAACATTTATGTGAGCATTATACCTCAACAACAAAATTGGATTATATGGAACAATAAAGTTATTACCAATGTGAATTCCATTTTTAACAGTAAACCTTGACTCATCATCGCGCCCTCTATACTGAGGAGCCTTGATTGCTTGAAATTTAGTATCAGAAATGTATGGCTTTGGGAAGGATTTTGTACATTTACCATCTCTCATGCACGGGGATTGTTTATTTAATTTTCCGCGAGGACCATGTATCATAAATTGACTCACTATTTCAAAAAGTTTAGGATTAATGTTTTTATCAGGTAATTCAGCTAAAATAATATAATCAATATCTGTGGATGTGTAACATTTGTATTGTCTTTGAAGCCAAAATAATAAATGAGCATGAGGCAAACCTCGTTTCTGAAATTCAACTGTACAAACATGTGCATCAACAATTCCAAAAGGTTTTTCGGATTTAATAAATTCAATCATATCATCCAATTTAATTTTAAAAATCCGAGAAATAATATCAGGTCGGTCTTCAGGTTTGTACCCCAGTATCTTTTCAAAATATCTGACAATTTCCGGCCATTTGACGTTGCAAGTGAAAGTTATGAACAAATCTGGACTGCCGTAGTATCTGTAAATTGCCATCGCATCTTGATAATTTTTCAACATATCTCTGGGACTACCGGTGTGACTGCTTGGAAGAAAAATTCGTTTTCCCACGTCTGAACATTGTGTTACACCGTTAGCAACAGAGGTGGATAATTGATTCCATTGTTCACACCTCAATAATGGTTGATGATTTCTTATATATTCCAAGCGATTTTCCTCAACAGTTGCATATGCATCAACAAAATATTGTTGAAATAATCTTCCACCTTTAAGCAAAGTGCATGAATCATTTTTCCTATCATGGATTTGAAAACAAATGAATTTTATCATTGTCAATTTCTTTCTTTTCCCAGGTTGTTTTCCTGCAACCGGTTGTAACAACATATCTATTCTATATCCATCCTCGCCATATGGAAAAAGTAATGGATATTGCAGTGACATTAATTTTGAATGTATTTTGGATATTCGTTTCAATAGTCCATCCTCTGATCGAATAATGATATCCCTGCTAGAATTGAATTCTCCAATATCACCAACAATAAAACCAACAATTTCAAAAACACTTGGTAATTCGTATTGTTTACCATCAATAGGTTGTGGATCAAGCAGAGTCATATTATAATTAGGCAACGAACCATTTTCAAACTCATCCCTCACTGATCGAAACTTCTTAGCCAATTCATTCACCTCATCAATCATGCTTGCTAACTTTTCAACAATGTCAGCATCAATTTTTTTATTTTCATTATTTGGATCAATAGCCTTAATACGATTTGAAATCTCGTTACCCGTATCATAGACATATAATTGGGAAAACTTGGGACATTCACCTTCAAAAGGTAACACATATCCCATCTTGTGATGCATTTGTCCACAGATTTTAAATACATATGGAGCGCTGCCATTGTTGATTTTGTGCTCAATTTTTGCACCCATAGAAGTGAAAGCAAACATAGAATTGTAAACTCGAATATTTTCATGAAACAATATGCTTTCTCTTCCATTATTGTTTAGATTCAATAATTTTTCAAGAAATGATGGTGTTGGATTTGATAATGAGAGTTTAATTTGTCCTTTTTCACAACAGTTTGTGTAAATTGGTGTATTTCTAACCATCTTCTTCGGTGCTTCACCCAACCAAAAACATGCACCACAATATTTGCATTCATTGTTGCAATCACCAGAATCCTCATAATCGACAACCAAACCTACAATTAAAGTGAGCATAACTTAATTTCTATATCTGTTATTATTTGACGAATATAAAAAAAATGGAATGTGAAGTTCACCTTGACGACTTTTTTGATACGAAGCTTGTCCAAAAGAAGTTAGAGTGGCGGCAACACCTAATTTTAAACAAAATAGTTGTTATTGCTATGAAATTATCAACAATTACTACAGTAAAATTTACAATATTAATAATATGATACATACTTGTGCCCCCACTTGGAAAGGAATCTGATAATAATGTTGTTTCCTGAGTTGTCAAGTCTTGCTCAAAATTTTGTGGATCTTCAAAAAAAATTGTCTTTTTTGTCCGCGCACTACCACATATTTAATCATTGCCGGCGATTTTTAAATCGCCGGCAATGTTTTTTAACATTACCGGCGATTTTTCCGGAAAATCGCTGGCAATGTCCCGCCGGTAATTAAAAAAAAAAAAAAAGACATTACCGGCGACTTAAATGTAAGTCGCCGGTAATATCTTTTTTTTTTAGACATTACCGGCGACTTAAATGTAAGTCGCCGGCAATGTCTTTTTTTTTTTTAATTACCGGCGGGACATTGCCGGCGATTTGCCGGAAAAATCGCCGGCAATGTTAAAAAAAGAAGAAGACTTTACCGGCGATTTTTGGGGAAAAAATCGCCAGTAATGTTAAAAAACATTGCCGGCGATTTAAAAATCGCCGGCAATGATTAAATATGTGGTAGTGGCGATCTCTTTGTGCTCTCACTTTGAACAGAAGGTGACCCACTAAAGTTTTCAGAGTCTTCAAAAAATTTGAACCTCTTGGTTAAACGGGTTTTTGGCGGCATTTTCTACAAAAGCTATGAGTGATTAATATTTAAATATGTAAATTGTAGTTATACTTTTATGAATAACACAACATAACAAACTAATTATTAGAATCCAAGCGGTCACATCTATTATCCTATATCTGACATTTTATCTAAATTATTAAATACATTTAAAAATATTAAAATGTAAGATGAACAACTGAACTCAAACTGTGTAAGTTGAACAGTCTGCAAATATTAGAAGTGATTAATTAATTTTTTTTATAATATACATGGTTAAATAATTGCAAAGGGTAACTATTACCAAAAACAACAGAAGTAATATTGTATGAGCCTACACTATAAAGATGAGGTACACTGTGAAAGAATAAGCATCTTTGATTCCTCACACTTCACACAATCAGGCTTTAAAAATAAATAAAAATTTATACCAAAATCAACTTGATTTTAAAACCAAAAAAAGCACCAAATTTGATTGAAAGAATTTAAAATGCATGTGAAATAATACCTACAGTACACATTAATTAAAATAAATCGAATTCAAACTATAATTTCTAAATTATTTTGAAAGAAGAACTCAATATGTAGCACTTAAGCGCTATCCATTAATATTATAAAAAATCTAATTTTTAAAATATCTCGAGAGTTATTAACTCTAATAAATCTGCGATAGTTGTGCCTCTATATAAAAAGAGAATAAAAGCCCTATAAATCTATAGTGAATATAAGATAAAGAAAAATAGACAGTGCTAATAAAAACATATATATGCGCACCATATCACAACATCAAAAACAAAGATTAATGTGGATACTCTCTTCACATGGCAATTGACATATGCAAACTTGAAAAAAACTACAACACAACAAATTCTTATATAAAAACATTATTGTATTATAACAATCGAAAACAATACGTATAAATGATCAATGACCAATGAACAAAAGAGATCAGCACTACTACATTTTTAACCATTGCCAGCAATGTTTTTTATCATTACCGGCGATTTTTTACCCAAAAATCGCCGGCAATGTCTTTTTTTTTTATCATTGCCGGCGATTTTTCCGGCAAATCGCCGGCAATAGTCCGCCGGTAATTATAAAAAAAAAAAAAGACATTGCCGGCGACTTCCATGTAAGTCGCCGGCAATGATAAAAAAAAAGACATTACTGGCGACTTTTTTTTATCATTGCCGGCGACTTACATGGAAGTTGCCGGAAATGTCTTTTTTTTTTTTACCGGCGGACTATTGCCGGTGATTTGCTGTAAAAATCGCCGGCAATGATAAAAAAGAAAGAAAGACATTACTGGCGATTTTTGGGGAAAAAATCGCCGGTAATGATAAAAAACATTGTCGACGATTTAAAAATCGCCGGCAATGGTTAAAAATGTAGTAGTGCAGCATGCAACAAACTAACCTGATATTTGGAGATGAAATTGATCACGCATGTGAGATAGAAAATGGAGAGCAGATCTCCCAATTCAAAGAAAAACCTAAAAGATAAAAGATTGGATTAAAATTCTACCATTATAGTTACTAAAACAATTGCTATCCTAAAATCAAGTAAAAAGATGTTGAATTCATCTAAATCTATACAGAAAAATGTGACATTCTCATCTCCTTTCTATATTTTATCAATTAACAGGGAAAAAACAACAATTTAAAAACAAACCTAGCAAGTAAGCAAGATTAGAAATCACTACCACATATACACTCATTACCGGCGATTTTTGGAAAAACAAGGCCGGCGACCGGGAAAGTCGCCGGTAATGATCATCATTGCCGGCGACTTACTCCGTCGCTGGTAATGTGTTCGAAAAGTCGCCGGAATTTCGCCGGCAATGCCTCTTATATTAGATGCAGATCACAACAGCTCATTCATTTGGATCGAAAAAAATCCGGTGAAATCGAAAGAAGGAAAATGCTCTGAAATCGATCCTTCGGTACGTATTGTCAAAATTTAGGCGCGCGTCGAAAACTCGATCACTTGGGAAGCTATATATATA
Organism: Geum urbanum; assembly: GCA_946800695.1. Taxonomy (NCBI): domain Eukaryota; kingdom Viridiplantae; phylum Streptophyta; class Magnoliopsida; order Rosales; family Rosaceae; genus Geum; species Geum urbanum. The sequence goes on from OX327011.1 coordinate 1,517,049, forward strand.
GGTACGTATATATATACGTATATGTGTATGTATATATATATATATGTGTGTGTGTTGATCGATCTAATTAGATCGATATATATATATATGCATGCATGTGTTGATTTCATTAGAGTTGAATTGAGATATCGCGTCGATTATTAGTAGTGAATGTGTATATATATAGTACGTAATATTGTTAGAATTTTCAGGATGGACAAGAGTTGGATGAGCCTCGAAAGATGGGATGTGAGATATCACCAGGGAATTAGGAGTTTTGTGAATTTTGTGAAAGCTAATTGTGGAGACACTACGCTTCATTATTGCCCGTGTAAAGAATGTAAGTGTCGCAGCGATCGATTTCATTTTCCCATTGATAAAGTCCAGAAGCACCTGAGTAAATACGGGTTTTGGGATAAGTACACTTGTTGGATTTATCACGGTGAAACATCGTTAGCGGGTCCGCATGATCATGGAAAATTTGGTGAGAGGGCCAGTCCACGCTATGATCATGGAGATTTTGCTGAGAGGGGCAGTCCATCCTATGATCCAACATCGATGTTAATCAATGATATGTTTCCTCATGAGAGCGGTGTATTTGCTGATGAAGCACCAAATGTCCCTCCCATCGTTGAGCGTTTCCCCCATATTGAGCCAGTCGAGCCATTACCTGGAGCTCATGTCAACACAAGCGGTATGGACAAGTACAACAACCTGATTGCATTGCAACAGACTCCGTTGTACGACGGTTGTAGTAAGACTGTTCTTGAAAGTGTGATGGGAGTGATGCAGCTCAAAATGGAGAACAAAATGTCTGTCAAAGCTGTTGATTCTTGGCTGAAGTAGACTGCTTCGCTACTGCCACCCGGTCATCGTTTTCCTACCACTCATCATAAGGTGCGACATATCCTGAAAGATCTTGGGCTTTCCTACATCAAAATCCATGCATGCAGATATGATTGTATTCTCTTCTGGGGAAAAGATCTTGAAGACCTTGAAGCCTGCCCGGTATGTTTTACAGAAAGGTATAAGTTGACTCCTGCAGGCAACAAGAAAGCTGTGAAGATACTTCAATATTTCCCGCTTATTGATAGGCTGGAGCGGTTGTTCATATGTGCTTTCACGGCCGAAGCTATGAGATGGTGGGCTGAGAGGAATTTGCCTGACGATGACACCCTTATACACCCTTCCGATGGAGAGGCTTGGAAGCACATGGTCAGGGAGTTTGATCATTTTGCAGCAGAGGTCCAAAATGTTTGGCTAGAGCTCTCATCTGACGGATTCAACCCTTTTGGCAACATGAGTCTTCAATACAGTATATGGCCAGTTATTTTGGTACCGTACAACCTTCCACCATGGATGTGCATGAAGAAGGAATACAATAATCGGAAATTCTTGTCGTAAATTCTAGTCGGAAATTGTAGTCGGAAATTGTAGTCGGAAATTTGATCGATCTACTCAGAAATTATAGTCGAAAATTCTAGTCGTAAATTGTAGTTGGAAATTCTTGTTGGAAACTCTAGTCAACTTTGTAGTCGGAACTTCTTTTGCCGGGAATCATTATCATTACCCACGAGTTGCTTCAACTCGTGGGCAATGTCATTACCCACGAGTTCATGAGTAACTCGCCGGTAATGTCCCCCTCTATTATTTCCAGATCGGGCTAGCTGCTCCTCCTCCCCTCACTCTCCCTCCTCCACATTTTCCTCTCCAAAATCTCCCCCTCTCTTCCTCACCTCGCCCCCCAATTATATTCCTCTCCTCAAATCTCTATCTCCTCCCTTCTCCCCCCCTCCCCTCTCCACACAAACACCCAAAAACCCTAAATCTCCCCTCCTCCTCTACCTTCTCCCCTCACCTCTGTCGCCGAAAAGTCTAGTCAAGCTCCACCATGGTAGGTGCAAGCTCACTCTCTCTCCATCTCTCTCTCCCTCTCTTTCTCTCTCAATTTTAATTTTATTTTTATGCATTTTAATTAACTTGATTAATTAATTTTTGATAATTGTGGGGTGATGTATATATATATATATGTGATGTATGTATGCATGTGGAAAATATTTGGAAAATTTAATTAAGGTGATGTATATATATATGTGATGCATGTATATATGTGAAAAATTAATTAATTTATATGCAATGTATATATATACGTATGTTTGAAAAATGTGAAAAATTAATTAGCTAGGGTGATTTGGATTAATATGTGATGTATATATATATATGTGAAAATTAAATTTAATTAAGATGCATGATGTATATATATGTGATGTATATATATATATGTGGAAAATTTAAAGTCGGAAATGATGTATGTATATATGTTAATTTAGGTGATATAGTTGTTAATTTAACGTATAATAGGTGAAAAATCAGAATCGGAATTTAACGTGTTTGGATTAAGGTGATATAGTTGTTAATTTAACGTATAAATTAAGGTGAAAAATCAGAATCGGAACGGTTTGGAACCAGAACGGTTTTAAACCGGAACCGCGTGGAACCGGAACCGTTTGGAACCGGAACTGTTTGTAACTGGAACCGTTTGAAACAGAACGGTTCCAGTTCCAAACGGTTCCAGGTTCAAACGGTTCCGGTTCCAAACAGTTCCGGTTCCGATTTGTTATAGAACCGAATCCATGACTATTACGGTGTCCATGAGGTTTTGCGGCAAATTGGCTTGAAGGCATCAAACGGAGAGGGACACGAAATAGTGGAAGGAGCAGTAGTCAAGCTTCCTCCTCAGTCGCAGTGGGCCAATGATGAATGCTCGCACACAAATGTTGCTAGCTGCGCGAGAAGAGGAGGAAGCTGCACGATCCGGAGCCGTGCAACCGGAAGTCCAGCCTCGAGCCTCAGTCAGCAGACGCTCAGTCAGCAGACCCTCCGTCAGCAGACCCTCAGACGAGCGACAGTCAACGGGGGCATCAGAAATTCCCTCCATCCGAATGCCCCTATTCACCCGGTGCCTACTCCCGTTTCACGGGAATCATCTGAGACAGATGGTGCTGGCGCCTCATCGTCCAGGCCTCGTTTATCTATGCCGTCCGGTCTCTTCCTGCCCGACGACATTCCTGTGATCCCTGAATTCGATGATAGGGGGATGCCTATTTATGTTGAAGGACGGCCGGAGTTCCTGAGCGTGGAGGAAGCGTACAACTTCATCCCGTTCGACCCCGTGTATCTTTGGAGTGTGAGGTGCACCAACCAACAAACGAACGATGCAGGTAAATTTTATTTAACAAGATTGATTACTTAATTATTACTTAAGACTTACGATAGGTTCAATTAATGATATCAATTTGTTGACATTGTATTATTAGGCAATTTCGTTAATGGTACTGGAAAACGGAAAGGGGCTAGAGGCACCTGCACTGGGAAGAGACTTGAGCAGGCCACCGGGGGAAGGAAAACGCCCATTAGGGCCAATGAGGATGGTGAGGTGATCGAGGCATTTGACACCACGCAAAAATATGTCAGCATGGCCGGGGCGATCGTGCGGGACAAGGTCCCAATGCTTTGGCCAGATTGGGAATCTGTGCCTATCTACGTGAAGATGCAAGTGCATAATGCACTGAGTGTGAGTTAAATCGTATTTTCATTACGTAAATTTTACATTTATTAATTAAGTCCGAATAAATATATAATTTTACCGTTTATATATTCATATTGCAGGTGTGGTTTGACGTGGATGAATGCCTTATTCACACGTGGGTAGAGTGTCAACTACATATGAGGTGATGTGCTTCGAGTTATTTGAGTATTTATCGAGTTATATATTTGTTTATCAAGTGTTTTAATATCTCTAACCTTTTTTTTCCTGGTGTTAATATAGGTATAAAGAGTGGAAGAACGAGCTTTCTTCACATTACACTGTATACAAGGAGCTAGGCCGAGGTTCTACCCCTAGCGAATTCCGGTTTAGGGAGTACGAGTGGTTGTGGCTGATAGCCCACTTCGAGCACCCCAAAGCTCAGGTATGCATCCTGAATATATCTTACAAGCCTAATGTATCGTATCACATTGAAATAGTTAGTTACTAATTTTTTTACATATGCTTATCAAACAAGGCGATTTCGAAGACGAACCGGGCGAATAGATTGAAAAACACCGGGGCCCATCATGCAGGTTCACTCAACTATTTGGGTTGGTCGAGTAAGGCGCAGCAACAACAAGAAGTGAACCCGTTGGTGTATATTAACCTGAAGAAGGGGTAAGTCTTTCGCCTCTGCATGTGTTAATAAAACTATTTTTTGATATTAATTTATTTTGTTAAATAATACGTTATTCATTTTCGCTTTTCAATTAGGCGAGAGTGGAGGAGGCGACCACAGAAGTGACCATGAATATAGCTCGGAATAACCATCCTGACTGCTCCGAGGAAGAAGTCACCTAGTATGCCTCTCAGATCGATCCGCTTGATCGCCCTATAGCGGCTCAGATCATGGCAAAAGCGTGCGGGACTGGAAAGAATACCTACTACTGCAGGGGAATGGGCTCGGCGGGCGAAGGAGTATTGAAGAACACTTCCGAATACTCTACCGGGTCAAGAAGTTCAACTTCTAGTCGTAACCTCGCAGCGGAGCTTCAGAGGACGCATAGGGAGTTGGAGGAGAAAAGGAGGCAGATGGAGGAGATGAGGCAAATGGCCGAGCAGCAGGCAGTCAGAGATGCCGAGTACCGGGAGATGATCGAGCAAGACCGACTCATGGTCCAGCAGCAGACACAAATGTTTACCTGGATGCAGACGATGTACGCGGCTCAGACTATCGGACAACCGCTCCCCACACCTCCCCCGGTCCCTGTGTTCCCCAGTTATCCACCACCACCACTGTACTAGTCACCGCCACAGCAAGACCAGGGTAGCCACCAGAGTTCAAATGAGTACATGGATTTCTTCGACCCTGACCTGCAAGTTCCTCGACCCTGACGTGTAGTTGTAGTTTATTTTCGTATCGTTGCTATTTGTACTGTACGTTGGACATTTATGTGTGTACTGTTGAACTTGTATTTGTACGGTTTATGTCTTTCAATGCAGGTTCTGGAATTGGGCCCAATCCAGAACCGGCTTTTTTTTTCAAAATTTTTCCAACCATTGTCGGCGACATGGACCTAAGTCGCCGGCAATGTCTTCAAATTCCGGTCACGGTGGCGCAAACATTGCCGGCGACTCTAATGTCAACGACGTCAAAATGAGTCGCTGGCAATGCTATCTCCGGCGGCCAATTTCCGGCGACTTGTCGCCAGTAATGACATTTCCGGCGAGAAAAAAAACAAGGCCGACGACTTAATGGGTCTTAATGTGGTAGTGAATTCAACAAAAGTTATTTTAGTTCCGATTCACACACAAAATCGTTCAGACAGGATTCAAACATATGAATGAATATATTAACTATTAGTTCTCGAAAGTGTTTGCTCTTGTTATTATCTTTGAGATCATGAATTCATGAGATTATGAGTTCATGAGATCATGAGTTCGCTTAAGTTTATAAGGTTCGATTATGTTTGATTACGTGGGTTAGATTGCCGATTACGTGAGTTCGATTGGGTTTGATTACGTGGGTTCGATTGCCGATTACATGAGTTTGATTGGGTTTAATTATGTGGGTTCGATTGGGTTTGATTATTTGAGTTCGATTGAGTTTGATATTTATGCATATAATAAGGTGATCATCCATATAATGGCAGTAAGTATTTATAAACAATAAAATGAGTATTATGGGGTTTAATTTTTTAGCAACAAAAACATAGATGTTAAAATTTACTCCCGAAGAGCTTTACGATGCAAAATGAGACCCCATCCAGTACCATCCAGCCTTGTATGCATCATAACCCAAATGATTACACAACACTCTTTGATATAAACTTCACTCAGACAAACTCATCACACAAAAAAGAGAAGTAAACATTCATTTTTGCTCAAATTAAGTCACACGTGCATATCAATTCAAAGAAAGTCACAGTACCAGAGCTAATCAACTTATAGATTCCAATTTTTGCTGTATAATTCCATAATTCCTAACCTCCCCAACGTCATTTCCCAATTTTTGTTTTATAATACCCATAATTGCAGACATCCATATACTGTTGTTGTATAGTCACAGATCTCCCTAATATTCCAAACAAAAACAGAACAACAATCTATTCAGTAGCTAAAACTATTAAACTCATAGTAATATACGTAATGAAAACGGAAAAAGAAAACGGAGAATGAAAGAGAGTTGACAGCCTAGATATACCAAATTATTCAGACATGCTCCATAATGTTAAAGTTCTGATTGGTCATAAAAGAGCGAAGAAAAAAACCTGTTTTGCTTCCTTAATCACGAACTGCTCCTCATAGGAAATAGTTAGTTATATATTCAACCTGAAAGTCAAGACAATTTGCCCATGCCCATCACAAAGAGCAATATGAAATGGCATGTTCGGCTAATTCAACTTTTGGTATCAAAGAGTTTGCTATAATTAAGACTCAAGCCAGAGACAGAATTAACCCTCAGTTGTTATATAGTTAATATTAATCATTAGTGGTCTCATGTTCTTTCCACTTATACCGATATTATATAAATCATCTCTTTCATGATCTATTCAATTCATATTAGAAGGAAAACATACTGTTTGTATAATAAAGGTACTGAATCATCATTACAGTGACACAAACTCAGTAACTCACTATTGTTGATGTTCACAATACAACATGATTACAAAACAACGGAAAAAAAAATCTCCAAAGAGTAGAGTGGGACATCATACTAGAGTTTAGATCGCATACGCTGCTAGAAGATCTTGAATGGTCCAGGAACTGGCTTAAAGTAGTATCCCTCAAAGCAAGCCTACAAAATATACTAAGAAGATGAATTACTGTCATTGGGAGAGAACACGACTCCGGAAATAAAAAAAACCCAACTCCATAACTTAACAGAGGTAGTCATATTGATGTTAACAAACATGTCAATGAAATTACATAATGGATATGAACATAAGCTATAGGCAAGGCACAATAGAAACTATTCCAATACAGAATCTGGTCTCAACCCTATTTTGAAATACCTGCAGTACAAAAACCAAAAGACAAAGCGGCCCCAATGATTACTGCTTCACCCCAATGCTTCTGAGATTGACCTATTAACAAAATAGTGTGCAAAAATTAGTACACTTTTTATGCTGCAGATACAGTAGAAATAACAGACTGATGCATTATACTTTGCTACTAATCATGAAATACACCACATACACAACTCACAAATGGCAATAATCATTCTTCCATCACAATTAGAATGACTGAAATTCAAACACAGAACAAAAAGCTTCAACCTTTGTGCACGAATCCAATCTCAACTCCACATACAAAACAAATCCAAATCAAATCTCTGGGTTCAAAACAAACACCAGAACAAAACCAATTTTTCAGCCAAACAGATAAAAACAATTGGCAACAAATTATCCAGGAACCAAAAAAATGTTAATGCAGCAGAGAATCCAAATTCAAAGCACCAAACTTTAACTACCACAGAGATCTACAAACAACTCCACATCAATACATAACCACCCATCTTTTCGTATTCTCTTCACCTAGAAATGAACAAATGCTAAAGCTTTTTCCGATGAAACGAAGATACACACAGAAGCAAGTATCACAAATTTAACTAAATTTGATGAAACAGAGAAGAACCCATGTACAACCACAACTATTGAATATATTATATATTCTAACCCATTTCAGCTATCAGTATATTATACATACTAATGCATATCATATCATATTATATATACTACCCAGAAATCTGTGATGCTTGCTAATTTGTATAGAGATACTTGAAACTATAATATGACTGATAGTTTTAATCTATCCCACAAAACAGCATCATCAAATACCTTCCACACTGATTAACATATATATTTTGGGTTTATATATTCGATTTTCCGCTGAATATATTTCTTATATAAGAAATTTTGTATATACGCCGATTAAACAAACCTATCACTGCAACAGATAGATTGGGTTTCTACCCGTCACCGTTAAACCAATTGTAGAAGGAGAGATCGAGAGATGTGAGATCCCAAATGAAAAACAAAGAAATTAATCAGAGAGAGAGAGATTTACATTGGGTTGGGTAGAAGAGGCGACAAAACAGTACGGCTCGGCAACAAAATCGATCCACCAAAGCAGGAGATCAAAGAGCAGTCAGTTTTTAGGTTCAGGATAACAAAAAGTAGGCAGAGTAGTCGAGAAAAGGAGGCGGAGAGTTGGTTCCGTTCCTCTTTTTTTTTTTTTTTTTGCCCTTCAATGACTAAAATACCCCCCTCTTAAGAATAGTGAATTCAGTGCAAATAACAGTGTTTTTTGTACAGTGAACCCAAAATTGTTATATAGTAAATATTGTTGTTTTTCACTATCGCATTAGGTAGAGAAACTCATTCGTTCTCTTTCATCATCATGTTACGAAGAGATCTTCATTACTATCATATTATAAGTTTGTTTTGCTCTTTGTTTGCAGGCTTGCTCTATTTTTGGCAGAAGCTGATTAGGATTCTCTTACTATTGTTTCTCTAGTCTGTGGTTTTGGACATTGAAACAATTTATCTGTAGACGTGGTTTTCGAATTTCCGAATTGAGTATTCAGATGCTAGTGGGTCGGATCCTTGGAGATTACCGCGGGTTTGATCCCCTTCTTCTCCGCCATCGTCTCTGCATGCGGCTTCAGGTGAAGGTGGACCTATCCAGGCCATTGGTGGTACGTTACTTGGTACTTTTATATGTGGATTGTATGAATCATGTGATGTTCAGGTACGAGGCTATCCGGGGTCTGTGCCTGGAGTGTGGATGTTTTACTCATGGTGGTTGATCGGATGTTTAACCACTCGCCAAAGTTATCCAATAATGAACTTAATATGCTTGTCAATGTAGTATAATAATATAAGGGTCAATCTACAGGGGAAGATGAAACTCAATACTCTAAACTACAAACAGACGCGAAAGTCAGAAACCTGACAGCCTCGACAAAACTGACACTAACGTAATTAATTAAAATAGTTAGACTCAACCTAAAATCATGAAATTAATACATGACACTATAGACACAGTGGTGGACTACCACATAAATTTTCAATGTAATCGAAGTTGATTTAGTTGCCGAATAAAATTCTGCAAAACAGATTACGAAACTGAAACAGTAAACAGATTAAGATTAAAGTAAAAATCAATGATAAAAATGGTTAAGGAGAAATGCTATCCACCACCGTCACATCATTTAGACTACAAATGCAGAACCAAAATTATGTTAATGTCATGAATGAAAGTTCCCAGGAAGATTCAAAGCTATGAACACAACCTATTACCCAATCTTTACGTTTACAACATTGAAGGTCTGCTTATCAATATTGTCTATCCCTCAAAGAACCCGAAGTCAAGGACCCGAATTTACCAAGAGAAAAACATTAAGATTTAGAAAGGGTTTGAGAATCTACAAAGCTTTATAAGTACACTACGGTCGTGTCTTGCTAGACCTAGAGTTTCTTATACTAAGCATGTATGGGTTCTACGATTGAAAATTGAGGAAGGTAATGATCACCAAGAGCCATCAATTTTCTTAGAATTAGATTTCTAAATATGCATACTAAGCGTGCACTCAAGCATACACAAATAAGAATCATCGATGTATAAGCAACAAAGAAACCTCATTCAAATAACACAAACAATCTTCAATTAACAAGCATAAATACTCTAGAAGACATGAACGGGGCTTCAAAATAGCCCTTTAACAATGAAGTTTAGCTCCTCATGGTAGCCATAAGAGTATGAGAGAAAGATAGAAAAAATACACAATGAATGGCCTGCTCTCTTCACGTTTTTTCCTCTCTTTTATTCTTCCTTTCTTCACGTCTTCTTCTCCCTCTTTCACGCCTAGCCTTGCATCTCCCCTCTCTTTGTTTCACGTCTCTCTCTCCACTTCTCACGTGAATCGGTTTTTCTCCCCTTTTATTTGATTTGGTCTCCCCTTATTTAACCAAAAAATGATTTGGTTTGGGTTATTAATCCCAAATGGGCTGAATCCACATTACATAGGGCTTTAGTAGTTCATCTTCAAGTTGGACTTGATCCATTAATCTCTTGACAACCATTTGCTACTCCTCGTTGAGCTAGGAAAGCTCAATTAATCATCTTTTATTTATTTACCTCCAATTTACCTACAAAACAAATAACAATAATAAGTTGCTTAAAAACGTAATAAAAGAACTAAATATAAGGTTCGGTTAAGCACATAAACGTTGCATAAAAATGCAACTATCAGTGGTGCGGCATGTGGGGGCTCGACTTTGATCCAGGGCATCTGTGCTGACATTCTTCCTTGGCCTCTGTCTCTGACTCCTTCTCAGCCCCTAGCCGACCCCATGGAGATGGATAGCTTTTCCAATGACGAATACTCATGCAGTGTTCCGGTCTCAGGATCTGCTGGTCTACAGGTACAATGTGTGGAACCTTTGGGAGACATATCGACTGTACCAATTTCTTCTATTTTAACACCAACTGGTGTCTTTGATGTCCATGCTGGAATTCCAGGCTTACCCATGGAAGTTAGCGAATGGGTCGTTCAGGTTCCTGGGTCACCAGTCTGGGCTCCTGCGCTGGTGGAGTCTGTTACAAGTACGGTGGCTGGAACTTCGAGGATACTAGCTGGGTTTGTCAAAGTACGGGTCAAGCATTCGTTGGTACCAAAGAAAGGTTGTTTTGTGCTAAAACCGACTCGCCGCATTGCAAAGCATGCTTAATTTAAGTGGTAGATGGCAAATTCGGAGAATGCAAGCGAGTGTGCTTGCTTAGAGATGGTGCCTAAATAACTAAGAAGTGGTGCACCCGAATTTTTTTAGTCCAGTGTTACTCTTGGTTGTTGGTCTAGGTATAACCAAACTGTGCTTCACAACAGTGATGCTTATAGAGTTTCTTTTTATCAGGCCGAATAATCTGGTGAGGCTGTTATCATTCAATGAATTACCGCCATTTAAAAAAAATATCAGCAGATAAAGATTTTTTTTGATCGTTATAATTCATGAATAAATAGAACACATTCATCAGAAGGGAGTTATGGGAGTGTCCTGTGGCCTCGTTAAAAACCATGCCGGATCTGAACAAGTAAAAAAGAGCACACAACGCTAGACTTCAAATACTTATTCAGCAAACAGCACACTTAAAAGAAAGAAAAAGCTTCGCACCCTCGATTAGAAAATTCATTCTTGCAGACCAGCGAGGGAATACAACTTTCTGCAAAATCAAATGCGAAGTTTTGTAAGACAAGCTAGTAATGGCAAGTAACTAACAAAATATAAAAAAAGGCTACTCGATTGCAAGTGAAACATACCATGCATGAGCTGCACATGGTGGAACAGTCAAGGTAATTCGCAGAGGGTCAACGACTGTACAAGGTCTTTGATATCATCCTTGTATACTAGTCGAAGGGCACATCTACGTATTCCCAAGCATGGGCTAGAAGACCAAAATGTTGCCTTTGCAGTACTGTGTCGTCTCCGGAGCTTCAAATTTGTTCTCGGCACATACCAGTAGTAAGTCCAATCGGCTAAAAAGTCCCACGGCCTGAGTTTCCGAAGAGGGTGATCACGTCTGAAAGTACATAAGCGATCCGAAGCAGCATCAAATTCCAGAAGCAAGCTTAGCACATTACTGTCTGAATCAGGAGTGTCTAGAATGATGTCTTGATCTTCGTGGGACTTCCAAAATATAGCACATACAGCAATGCCCAACCAATTAGGATCACTTAACATATTTAAAGGCAGTTGGAGTTCTCTAGAGTTGCCTTCGGTGAAATGCATGAGCCATTTCTTTCTGCATATTTCATCTCCAAGGAATTTACAATAAAATTGAGCAGACCAGTCCTGTGAATACAAGTTCATAGATGTTAAGCAGGGTCTTGTATAAAGAAGTAATATGAGAGAGGGAGAAAGAGAAAGAGAGAGACCCATTTTCTATATTTTTGAGAGAGCAATTCAAACTTCATGTCCCGTCGCATTCTTGAATAACGTCTGCTGGGAGTACATGAATCACCTTGCACTCGTAGTAACTCTATCCACCTTTCTACTACCCATTTGTTAAAAGATGCTAGAGTATCAGCATTTTCTCTTTCCATGCAGTGAATGATTGCCTCGGCAAACTCTTCTAAACCTTCTTGCTTTTTCACAATTTTGATTCCTCTCATTTGAATCTCAACCCCAGGGCTATCAGAGCTAAAGCCCATCCTCACTATAAATTCTGACGTTTGACTGAACTCTTGGATAATCTCTGCCCGAGGTATGTATGCAAACAAAAGATGACGAGGTTCTTTAGACAACCTGACATACTTTACAGACATAACTATTTCAAATTCACCCATTTGGATCGTTAAATAAAAATGATAGTCCTCTTCTGATTTATGTGGCTCTTTCTTGGCAATGGATGCGTATACCACAATGCCCATCCACTGCTTACACTTGTGTAAATTCAGGGGCAGTCTAAATGACATATGAGAATAGTCAAATGTGTTCACACACCACCCTGGGCATCCACTGAGGTTAAACTCGAAAAGAACAGCACGGTTTACTGCCTGTAATTGAAAATGCAGACAATATAAGTAATATAATTGCTATCAAACACTAGAGAGAGAGCATATATATCTTAGAAGGACAGACAGACACACCTCAAGACATCTCGGAAGCACAGACTCGAGGGTCTTTCGCTGTAGAATTGTAGTGGAGTGACCACTAGAGTCCTCTTTACCTGGCATAGTACATGGCTCCCTGCAATATATGACAATCTAAATCTATAGCAGATAAATAAATGTGGTTTAGTAATAAGTAAAAGGGGAACACAAAGTAGCTACCATTTCCAAAATGTATCCACTCGATCAAGCCAGCCAGAAATTAATATAGCAGATTGAACTTCATTTAGAAGGATGCCTTTATTTTGAGCGAGTAGTTTTGCAGACCATCCAACATCTTGATCATATACTAAACGCATCCCACATACTTGGATCTCCCAGCTGGGTAATTTGCAGGTTTCAAATCTAGCCAGCATTATAGTTGATTGGTCTAACTTCTTTGGAAACAGCCCACTAGGTATATAGAAGACTGAAAGCAGATGAGAATATGATCTGAAAGAGCCTAATTCTTCTTCACCTAATCCAATGAAAGTCGGTCCCAAACTGACAAGATCAGTTCCTAGTGTGCATTGAAGCAACTGTTGAGAAATTTCAGAACCCGAATCAACAAGTGAGATCGCACTTGTATTACATATGTTTTGTGTGAGAACAGCACAAACAGCAACCCCATGCCACTTGTTATCACATGTCAGATTTGGAGGGATCGAAATTTCTATGTGGTTCCCTTCAGATTTAGTGTTGAACCACTCTGAAATTTCATCACCAGGAATTGCAGCAGCAAAAATGTCACTTGGCGAAAGCAGCTGTAGTGTAAAACAGCAATTATGAGAGAGAGAGAGAGAGAGAGAGAGAGAGAGAGAGAGAGAGAGAGAGAGAGAGAGAGAGAGAGAGACGTACTTCAAACTCTTTTTGAAGTGACAAACGAGCTGACAACTCATCTCCATTAACTTCTTGTTTCCACTCTGTAGTGCCTTTTTCTGTTTTCCCTACGAAATGCATGCTACAACCATGTACTGAAGAGTTTATCACCTTCTGAATTATTGGTTTTTCAAGTGCTGAACCAGCTGAATTGAGAGAATCAATAACAGTGGTTGCTGACTCAGGTGAAGTCAATATTTTGATCTGATTTGGAAAATCCATCAGTGAGACACAATCTCTTGCATGCACAGATAGAACACTTGATGGAAGCTTGGGCATCATTTGAAGTTGTCTACAATTGTTCAAGTAGAGAGTCTCAAGCTTTGAGAGTTGAGAGATGCTTTCAGGTAATCGAACAAAACAATTACCACTTAAATCGAATTTAGTCAAAGAGATTAAGATGCTAAGATCATTGGGAATTGTTCCATCCATCAGACTGCAATCACTCAAGTCCAGCATTATCAAACCAGATAAACTCCACAATGGAAGTAGACCTTTGCCTGATTCTGAAGCTAGACCTTTACATCCTTGGCAGAATAGATATTTTAGATTCCTCATACCTACAACGAACGATAAATCTCTTATAGCAGTTCCACCTATAAGCAGACGTTCCACAAAATCCATATCATGAGGTATGTCATTGATTTTTGAGCAACCTCCTAAAGAGAGACTTTCCATAGACGTCAAGCACTGAATGACACTAGGAAGACGCAAAAGGTTATTGCAATTGCTCAAATTCAACAATCTAAGGCCAGTCAAACATGCAACTGAAGTAGGCAATTCCTCAATGCTAGTCCCATCACAGAAAAGCTCCAACAGGGATTTCATGTTTCCAGTAATTTCCGGAAACTTTTTCAGTCGTGAACAGAGTGAAAGATCCAAAATCCGAAGAGATTCCAAATTAGTGAAAGGTGGAAGGCTTTCAAGTGTACTGCAATTTTTCATTCTCAAAGTTCTTAGTTTCTTGAGGGATCCGAGGGAGGGATGCACCTCAACCAAGCTTGTACAATCTTCAAGGGTGATTATCTCGAGATGTGGAACCTCACTGAAGTCTGGAGTCGATATCAAGTATTTTGAACCGGTGAGATCGATAATCCAAAGCATGCTCCACCCCTGGTACAATTTGATAGATGATTACCAATTCATTAGGGATTTAGAATATAATAGTTTCACATTTCTTTCTAGTTTCTACATATAGTTATTATGTATCAAAATTAACCATATTTGATAGATATTTAAATATAGAAGGTGCTTTTGTAATGTACACAAGCAATGCCGGCCCTGGGTATAGGCCCAGAGGGCTTGTGCCTAGAGCCCCATAATTTTAAGGGCCCCAAAGTAGATAAATCATATATGTAAAATAAAATATAAACAAAACTTTGTAAGTTTTTTGATAACAAAGAGGACATACTCAACAAAAAATCAACTAGAGCAATGGCGGAGCCTAAGTGTAGGCTTGCCTGGGCTTAAGCCCAGGTAAGATTTTAGAAAGTAAAAAAAATCATACTTCATTTGAACCAAAAAAAATAATAGAAAACTTCTTTCAATAATTTCTTTTCCTCTTTATGTCGTTCCTTGTTATACATCATATTCGTCATGATACCGTCTTTACAAAGTCATTGCCTATTTACTCTTCCTTAACAATATTGTATGAGTTTTTATGTAAACTCAGGAATTCAATGCTTGTATAAGTCATCTATCTTTTGTTTAGATTCTATATTTGGTGTTTGCTCTGCTTTTCTAGCCTTTTTAAGTTTAAAATTTAAAACTTTAGTGAGTTTTAGTTTGTAAGACTGTCTTTTTTTCTCAATTTATTATGTTAAATTTCAACCAGTACACAAATCTATGGAAAAAAAATTGTGCGCTTCACAGTACATTTCTTGGTTACAATTAGCCCAGGTAACATTTTGATCCTGGCTCCGCCACTGAACTAGAGTACTAAACAATTAATATATGGGCCCTAACAAAGTAAACAGAAATCAGAAGATAACCATATTCCAATTCAAATTCAACCATTTCTTCTTAAATCTCTTCTTACCCAAGTTCTTCCTATATCACTTGAAAGCCTTGTAATTTTATTTGCACTTTTTCATGTACTTCTTTACTTTAATTCTCAAACTTTAATCATTCGAATTGTCCTTCAACATGTACAAAGTCCCTACAATTTCACATATTTGCTTATGTATAGAAGAATTTCTCTATATATATAAGGCCCTATTTTTTTTTCCGCCTAAGGCCCCCTAAAACTCAGGGCCAGCCCTGTACACAAGTGCCTAATTTTGTTCTCAACTTCAGCTTTACGATATACATTCAATATTATGATCTTACCTTTTCCCCTCTCCATAGATGTTGGATGCAGCTTGAATGCATTTCAAGTAAAACAAGGTTATCTGGTTGGAAGTCGGATGGGAAAGATTCTAAAGGACATTCATGCCACTGAAGAAACTGTAACTCATTAGAAAGGTAAGTTATATTTCCGGAAAACTTCACATCCTTAATTGTGAGCAATCTGAGATTGTCCATATATGAGAAGGAGTCATTAAGTGAGTGAACCACACTGTCTTTTGTTGGACCTTGAAGTGATATGCTCTGGATTGCCCTCGTTGCCTAGTAACAAACACAAAGGAAATTAGCCACAACACAAGGTAATGCATGCATGGGACAATCTTCAATGCTCAAGGGGCCATACTATTATTATTAGCAACAATTTATATTTGCATATCATTGAACCAAAAGTGTAATGAAGACAACATTTTGTTCAGATCTAGATCTGTAACAAAAATATGTTCTAGGTAGAACTTCATTAACTCGAATTGAAATATATTAAAAAAGAGGTCCAAAAAAAGAACTCACATTACAGCAATAATTTCTGTCAAATGGGTTTGATATATGCTTTAGTTCATAAGCAATTTTCAAGATGCATGATAAAAGAACAGAAAATATAGTCCAGCGTGTAATGTGGTTTTGTACTAATTTATTACCGTTCTCCGATCAAGTACACGGATAATCTCATTGGAAAGCCACAATCTGCTACGTCGTCCAGGCTCAATATCAGATTCTCGAACAACTTCCCGACCTAATTCTTGGATCAAATCATGCATCCACAGTTCTCTTCCATATAGAGTTAGCATAGATTTGTCTAGGAGAGCCTGTATATCAAAGTCTGGACAGTTGGCATCACTACCTTGTAGTATTCTTCGTACAAAATGTATTTCCAGTCCCTTAAAGAAACATGCAATGTCCAAAAAAATTTGCTTCTCTCGTTCTTCCAAACTATCAAAGCTAACTCTAAGAACTTTCATAAGTTTTTTTTCAGGATTTTTTTTCAGTCTATCCAACATACTAGGCCATAGTCCTATTCTTCTACCCTTAACAGAAGAACCCAAAATTTCAATAGCCAATGGAAGGCCATCAGCATAAGACAAAAACTCCTTGACTAGCTTGACCATATCTTCTCCAATCTGCTGGTCTTTCTTAAAGGCTTTCATGCTGAAGAGCTGAAAAGCTTGAGCATCATTCAATGGACTGACCTTGTATACACTATCTCCTTCAACTACACTGAGCAAATGTTCGTCTCTTGAAGTTATGATGATTATACTTCCTGGGCCAAACCAATTACGATCACACAATGCATCCAATTGCTCTTCTTCATTGACATCATCAAGAACAATTAGAACCTTTTTATGGGATAGTCTATACATGATTATATCTTTCCCCATTTTAGTGTACTCTATATCTACATCAGTATTGAGCAATTTGGAAAGAAGTTTCGTTTGTAGAAAATCTACACCGTCCTTTTCAGTTACCTCTCTAACATTCTTGAGAAAGCAGTGACCTTCAAACTGATTTTTTATCTTTTCATAAACCACTTGTGCAATAGTTGTCTTCCCAATACCACCCATACCACAAATTCCTATGATATGAACATCAGGACGACCAAGGTCTAAGTATGAAAACAGTTTTTCCAGGTGAGAATCCATCCCGACTAAACCCTCAAATGTTGAGTATATCTGAATTATCTCGGTGAAAATCTTTTGTACAACTTCTTGAATAACTTTGGCTTCAGACCTGAAATTTAGATATGTCACAATCATCTCATATATCTAGCTTGTGTATCTAAGGTGATAATAAGAAAAGAACAATCAGAGAATTGAAATAGAACATTATGTAATGCCATGCCGAAAGAAAATGAAAACAAAAAAGTGGGATTGTGTAAGCTGAGCTAGTTGGCATATACAGCCTTACCCATTTTGCAGATGCCATCCACTGAGATTGCCTACTAGAGAAAGAGCATCTCTCCACCTCTGCACCTTGCCTGGATTTCCTTCATAGCGCCTATGATGGCTCTCAAATGCTTTATTGAAGTATTCGCCTTTTTGGTTTCGTACGTCAGATGGATCAACGTCGTAGAACACCGGCAGCACTTTAAGCCCCATTTGTTTCATGCAATCAGCTACCTTTGCAATCTCATCCAAACACCATGAAGAGTCAGCGTAGTGTTGTGAAAAAACAACAACTACATATCTTGATTCTTCGATTGCTTTGAAGAGACTGGGAGCAATCGACTCCCCCCTCTCAAGCTCTTCATCATCTCTAAAAGTGCATATCCCTTTCTGTTTCAGAGCAGTGTATAGATGGTCTGTGAAATTTGTGCGGGTATCTATACCTCTAAAACTGAGGAACACATCGTAAGTTAATTTATGAAATGTTGGGGGAGGAGGA
Organism: Geum urbanum; assembly: GCA_946800695.1. Classification (NCBI taxonomy): domain Eukaryota; kingdom Viridiplantae; phylum Streptophyta; class Magnoliopsida; order Rosales; family Rosaceae; genus Geum; species Geum urbanum. The sequence goes on from OX327011.1 coordinate 1,535,309, forward strand.
GAAGAAGATGAAGATGAAGGAATATTTGTTTTTGAGGTCATTGAAGGAGTTTGGATAGTTGCCGGTCTCTGTATATGGTCAAGATAAATAGCCAAAAGGCAGCAGCATATGCAAACTGGATAGCAAGTTTTGGGAATCCTAACTCTTTAAATCGCAAAATTGCAAGGTGATCTAAGAGATTTGCCAGTGGTCTTCCCACTCTCGGACTTTTAAATCTGTAGAAGGAACAATATACTAGTCAACATAGTTTGATATGACAAAAAAGAGTCAACACCAGCAATCCTTGCCCAAAGTTCTCTAGTAGAATCAGCATTTGCCCACACACAGATGATACAAAAATAAACCGTGAGGAATCGGCAAGCTTCAGATGCAAGAAAGAGAATGCCAACATTCATGATATCAAGAATTCAAGATCAACAAAATGAAAAAGGAATCAACAAAAGCCATACCCAAATTCATAATATACCAAGATCATGAAAAAGAATCCACCAAAACCCAGCCATGATCATCAAACACATCATTCTGGACTTCAACAAACCGGATCCAACCATAAGAAACCATATTGGTAATTTCTGGACTTCAACAAAAACGTGTTGATTAAGCTAGATGAAAATGTTTTCTACACTTTCTTGAATGACTTTGGATTTTCAGACCTGAAAACTAGTAAATAATCATCTTGATGATGGTCACAACTTACAAAACAAAAACAATCAGATAAAGATGGTGCATGTCTTATGCATCTTTCATTATATATCTAATTAAAAGGATCAGATACTTAATTTGGTCCTGCTCTACGTCTAAACCAAAGGATGGGATATACAAACTATGAAAGCGATTCAGTTTAGTTGATTAGCAGCAGCTAGAAAACAACGATTCCGATCAAACTTCAAAGTATTCAGTGAAATGCAATGGAAGAAGTTTGAGCTTACCCATCATGCAGATGCCAACCAGTGAGTGAGCCAGAGAAGTCTCTCCTCGATCCTCTGCAGTCAATACAAATAGTGGAAAATGATCAGAACAACAAATGTAACCCACATAAAGTTGGTGGACACTTTAATGATAATGAAGCATCCAGATAAACAAAGCAGAGAAGAAGAAAAAACACTGTAGCAGAGTATGTACTGTAGCCTAAATGGACTGACCCAAAAAGAACAGTACTTAAAACCTGAAGCCCATTATCTGCTTATAGAAAACCTGAAAAAGTAAACCCAGAGTTCTGTTCACTACTTCACTCCAAACACAAAGAGAGAGACAAAGGAAAGTTTATCTGAAACTGAAACTGAAACTGAAACTCAGCTCCGGCGCGGCGGTGTAGGAGGATTCAAGGTCTTTTCTGGCTTCTCCACGCTCCTCTGTTCCTCCAGTATGTACGCTTCTTATATTCAAGGTCTTGTCATTATTCCTCATGTGTGTTTTGTTTCAATTATCTCAAGTTCAAGTTTGATATGAAAATGAAATGTCTTGGTTTGTATGAATCTATCACATTTAATTGTGAGCATTGCCTTTATATTGATGGGTTTGCAAGCTTTTTACTTGGAGATGATAAAGTTGCATACTTTGGCCAAATTTTGTACAATTTGTTTCGGTTTTCTGTTTCTGTTTTTCTGATTCAGTTTATGTTTTTCGGATTTCGTTTTTCTGATGGTGGCTTGATGTTGACTCGAATTCTTTTGATGTTAGATACAATGCCCCATTCCTAGGGACAAGACTGTGTCTGATATATTAATGTGATCATGTTGATGGCACTCGCAAGAAAGTTGGTGGCCGAATGTCTTTGCTGATCTCCACTACCTTTGTCTAACGCTAGTTTTGTTCGTGTCCAATCTCAAGTTTCTGAGTGGCGGTGAAAGTCAGAAAGTGGTAGAAAGTGGTGGTGCAAATGGAGGAAGCTGCTTTCCTAACAGAAGAGATTGTACTCAAAATCCTTACTTTCCTACCTGTGAAATCACTCATCTGGTTCACTTGCGTCTCCAAACGCTTTCATCACATTATTCTGTCCGATCCCAAATTCGCCAAGGCTCAGTTCAAAGCTGCTTGTGAGCTCAAAACCCTCACTCACAAACTCCTCTTCTACAAAATTGTCTTGGTCCAACAGGAGGCAAAGCATGACCTGGAGTCCATAGAGTTGGATGCGCCGGTGTTTGGAGACCATTCCTCTGTGAGAAAACTAACTCTTCCATACGAGGTACCTGTATATGAGTACTTGAGGAGTTTTAATGCACAAATATTGGGCTCTTCCAATGGTATTGTATTTCTAGCTTTCAATGGCATGCTATTTTATATCTGGAACCCTTCGACTGGATTCTTCAAGAGATTACCTGACTTGGGGTCCTCAAAATATAAGCTGACCAGTTGTGGGGTTGGCTATATGCCGGCTACTGACGAATAAAAGATTTTCGTATACTTCTCTGATACTGATACTACTGAGGCCACTGTGTTCTCGATGAGATGCAACACTTGGAAAAGTCTCTGGTCGGAACACGTGGGTGAACCCTCTGTGGATGTGAGTGGGTTAAGGGGTCAGTTGGGGTCGGGGATTCTTTTGAATCAAGCACTTCATTGGACCAACCAAGAGGGAGATGCGGTGTCTTTTGATTTGGCCGAGTACAAGTTCAGGGTAATGGCCCAGCCTAATTTCAATGATGACGATCTAGGTGGTAAGGGTATCAACCGTATTGCGGCCAATGATGAAGGATTCCTTACTCTAGTTCGTCATCCAGAGGGAGTCACTGATTGTGTTGATGTGTGGGTCATGGCAGTATATGGTGTGAGTGGTTCGTGGACTAAGCTCTTTAACTTGAAGATTCCACTTCCCCCTGATGTTCTCCCTGGCTACTCATGCTACAATCCTGTCTGGATTATGGACAATTGTACCGTGGGCTCGTTTTTCACTTGGCACTGGAAAGGGTTGATAAGAAATTATCCTAGAGAATCAAGGAAGCATGACAAATATGAGATTGGGGGCTGTTGGGCAATGACCCGATATCAAGAGACTCTAATCAAGATAGATTATTAGTCTTCTTTTTCTCTTTGCTTAGCAAGTGCTGGTGAGATACTTCTCTTGGATTTTAATGCATATACATGCTGTTTGTTAATATACTGTTACTTATATCCTGTTCTTCAGTTCTAGATTTTTGAATGAATGCCATTGAAGCACAATAATTGTTGTGAACCAAAAAGCTAAAAGAGTGTATTCTTTGGAAATTTGCTGGATACTCTGCATTGATTTAGACAGCAAATTAGTTGGATGAATTTGTTCATGCTGCCTCTTGAGTAGATATTAATAGATATCTCTGTATTAGATAGATGTTTACGTGCAAGGGCTATAGAGTTGTTTGTTTATTTTAAAAACTGTTCATTTGTGGTTCAGTCAGGTTGCCATATTTTTCAATGAGTTTTGTTTAGATCACTTGGATGTGAATCATCTGATTCCTAAATGGAGTTATAATGCTTTGATGAGTTAAGTTATGAATCATATATCGTCAAATTTGCTTTGCTGAATGTGGAAATGTTCTTTTGCTTTTCAACTCTATAGTGTGGTGTTGCAGAGATATTAGTGGGTACAATTCTCCTAATCTCTGTTGAAGCTTGTACTTTGTAAACTACTTGTGGAAGCTACACATGCAAAAAAGTGAACGTACACGGTAATTTTTTGATTACATAGATTTGCGGTATTAATATATTTGATGATTTTGGTAAACAAATTCTGTGCATAGTCCATTTGCCATCATGATTGCGCGCATTAGTTCTGTTGTGAGTCTTTTTCTTCAATCCTAAATCTTCCACCTCAATAGGCAACTCAATTACCAAAATATCTTAGTAATTTGTTCAATATACATGCTACATTTCCTTCAATAACTTATTCATTGATGGAAAGTTGGGAATCTGTATATAAACTCTTTGCTTGTTTTCGATATAAGTAACTTGTTTTGTATAGCATAAATTGCATTATGGTGGATAATTTTATACGTACAACAACAATCATCTTGCCTGCTTTTACTTTTGGTTAGGGAAACAAAAGATTATTTGATAGAAGGGACTGATATATATAAAAGAGCATGATGTTCATACTCTTGATGCAAAAATCAAAGCTGTTAGCAACTGGTTGAGTGGCTACATGTGTTCATGTTTCATGTATGATATATACAATATACAGCAGGCATCTCATATATAAGAGATATTGTTGTTTCACTGTCGCATCAGGTAGAGAAACTCATTAGTTTCTTTTTTCATCATCATATTAGGAAGAGAACTTCAATACAATCATATTATAAGTTTCTTTCACTATTTCTTTGCAGGCTGGCTTGCTCTAAGTATGGCAGAAGCTGATTAGGATTCTTACTGTTGCATTAGTTTTATGTGTTTATTCTGGTTTCTCTAGTCTGTGGTTTTGGACATTGAAACAATCAATCTGTAGACTTGGTATTCGAGTTTCCGAGTTGAGTACTATGTAGATGCTAGTGCTAGAAGACGCTGTATTATAAAAGATTCAGCCTTACGTTTAAATTCATCTTTTGTGTGTTTGTTGGAAACTATGCAATTCTGATGTGCTATTACGCTCCATCCTGGCTGGTATTCGTAATAGACATGGCATGACGTTGCTTCTTTGTTACTGGCTCCTAATGATGCAAATAGTATCAATAAATTCATGACGCCATGTAATCCGTCAGCAGCTAAAGATTTTTTTTTTTGATCGGTATTATTCATCAATAAGTGTACACATTGATCAAAAGGGAGTTTATGGGATTGTCATGTGGCCTCGTTAAAAACCCTGCCCGATCAGAACAAGTAAAAAAGAGTACCCACACTCGGCATTCCCTGTTGATCACACTGCACTAGACTTCACAACACAGACTTCAAATACTTAATTCAGCAAACAGCAAACTTCAAAGAAAAAGCTTCCCATCCTTCTTGCTTGCAGACCAGCAACTTCTGCCAAGTCAGATGAGAAGTTTTGTCAGACTAGTGTAACTAACACAGAGTTAATTAATATATGGAACAAGCAAGTAACTAAATAATACAGTAGGGGTACTCAATCACAAGTAGAACATACCACGATGAGCAGTAGATGGTGGAACGGTCAAGGTAATTCGCAGAGGGTCAGTGACTGTACAAGATCTTCAATGTCTTCCTTATATACTAGTCGGAGGGCACATCTCCGCACTCCCAAGCAAGGGCTAGAAGACAAAAAAGTTGCCTTGGCCGTATGCCGTTGCCTCGGGAGCTTTAGGTCTGTTCGCGGCACATACATGTAGCATGTCCAATCGGCTAAAAGGTCTCGCGGCCTGAGTTTTGGGATAGGTTGATCACATCTGAAAGTACAGAAGCGATCCCAAGCAACATCAAATTCCAGATGCCAGCTAAGCACATTACTGTCTGAATCAGGAATGTACAGAATGTTGTCTTCATCTTCGTGAGACTTCCAATGAATAGCACAGACAGCAATCCCCAACCAATTAGGATCATCTAACATATTTAGAGGCAGTTGGATTTCTGCAAAGTTGCCTTCGTTGAAATGCATGAACCATTTCTTCCTTTGAAATTCATCTCCAAAAAAAATACAACAAAATGCAGACCCAGACCAGTCCTGCATGTGGAGTTCATATATGTTAAGCAGTGTCTTGACAATAGAAAAAAGAAAAAAAGAAGAAACAAAGTACATAGAGAGACTGAGAGAGAGAGAGAGAGAGAGAGAGAGAGAGAGAGAGACCCATTCTCTATATTTTTGAGAGAGCAATTCAAAGTTCATTTCCCGTCGGATTCTGGAATAACGTTTGTTTGGAGTACATAAATCTCCTTGCAATCGTAGTGACTGTATCCACTTTTCCACTATCATTGTGTCATGAAGTTTCAGAGTATCTGCTCTTTGCATGCAGTGGATGATTACATCAACAAACTCTTCTAAACCTGCCTGGTCCTCAAATCCCACAATTTCAATTCCTCTTCTTTGAACCTCACCCCCAGGACTATCAGTGCCAAAGGCCACGTTCAGAAAAGTTTGTGATGTTTGAGTAAACTCTTGGATAATCTCTGCCCGAGGTATGTATACAAACAAAAGTTGATGAGGTTCTTCTGACGATCTGACATACTTTTCGGACAGATGCACCTGATAATTACCTATGTTGAGCTTTAAATAAACATGATAATCATCTGCTAATGTATGCGGCTCTTTCTCTACAATTGATGCATATACCGCAATTCCCACCCATTTCTTACACTTGTGTAAATTTGGCGGGAGTCTGATTCTCAGAGGACACCACAATGGTCTACGGTCAAACGTGAACATACACAACCCTGGGCATCCACTGAGATTAAACTTGAAAAAAACAGCACGCTTTTTTGCCTGTAATTAAAAATGCGAAAATTAGTAATATTTTTGATTTCAAAGACTAGAGAGACCATATAACTTAGAAAGAACAGCTGAACCTCAAGGTATCTCGGAAGAACAGACTCGAGATTTTTTCTCTCCATAATTGTAATGGAGTCCTGTTTACCTGGCGGTGTACATGGCTCCCTGCAAAAATAGAAAGAGCATTCTAAATTTATAACAGACACAGAAATGTGGTTTAGTATTAAGTCAAAGGGGAACTTAAAGTAACAACCATTTCCAACATGTATCCACTCGATTGAGCCAGCCAGAATTCCGTATAGCAGTATGAACTTCATTTAGAAGAATGTATCTATTCACTGGGAACAAGTTGGCATACCATCGAGCATCTTGCTCGTATACTAAACGTATCCCACATTTCTGGACCTCCCAGCTGGAGGGGTTGCAGGTTTCAAATCTAGCCCACATCATAGTTGATTGGTCTAACAACTGTGGAAACTGCCACTTAGGTATGTAGAAGATTGAAAGCAGATGAGAAATTGATCGGAAAATACTAAACTCTTCTTCATCCATGTCAATGAAAGCTGGTTTCATATGGATGAGATCAGTTGTCAGTGTGCATTGAAACGACTGTTTAGAAAATTCAGTATCCAGATCAACATCAACAACAGAGACAAAACTCGAATTATGTCTGTTTTCTGAGACAATAGCACATACGGTAACCCCCTGCCACGTGTGATCGTGTCTCAGATTTGGAGGGATGGGGATTGATATGAGGTTCCCTTCGGATCTGGTGCTGAACCACTCGGGAATTTCATCACCAGGAAATACACTAGTAATGGAGTCTCTTGGCACATGAAGCTGCATGCATGCAGTGTAAAACAGTTAATATAATCTGATATTGTTATGACAGTGGTAATGAGACGGCGAGAGAGAAGTACCTCAAGGTCTTTTTGAATTAATAAACCATTAGACTGATCATCAATTTGTTGTTTCCACTCCTTAATGCCAGTATCTGAAACTGACTTCCCTTGGAAATGCATGCGTTGGCCATGTAACGAAGAACTCGCCACTTTATAGATTTCTGTGTCTCCAAGTGTTGAACCAGCTGAATCGAGGGAGTTGATGACAGTGACTCCCGACTCGGGTGAAGTCAATATTTTAAATTGATTTGGGTAATCCTTCAGTGAACTACAATATGCAGCAAGCACGTATCGAACACTCGATGAAAGCTTGGGAATGAACTGAAGCTGTCTACAGTTACTCAAGATGAGAGTCTCAAGCTTTGATAGTTGAGAGATACTTTCAGGTAATAAAACAAAATAATTACCACTTAAAATGAATGTTCTCAAGGAGATTAGACAACTAAGATCATTGGTTATTGCACCATCCATCAGACTGCAATCACTCAAGTCTAACTCTATCAAACCAGTTAAACTCCATAATGAAGCCAGACCTCTACATGAATCTGAAGCTAGACCTTTACATCCCTGGCAGGATAGATATTTTAGGCTCTTCATACCAGCAACGAACGATAAATTTCTTATGGCAGTTCCACCAATATGGAGACCTTCCACGAAATCCATATCATTAGGTACGTCACTAATTTTTAAGCAATCTGCTAGAGAGAGGCTTTTCATAGATGTCAAGCACAGAATGGAACTAGGAAGACGCAAAAGGTTTTCACAATCTCTTAAATTCAACTTTGTAAGGCCAGTCAAAAGTGCAACTGAAGCAGGTAATTCCTCAATGCTAGTCCCACCGAAGAAAATCACCAAGAGGTTTTTCATACTTCCTTTAATTTCCGGAAAATTTTTCAGTCTCGAACAGAGTGAAAGATTCAAAGACGAAAGGGAATCCAAATTAGTAAAAGGTGGAATGCTTTGAACTGAATTGCAATTTTTCATATTCAAATACTCCAGTTTCTTTAGGCATCCAAGGGAGGGATGAACATCAACCAAGCTTATACAATCTTCCAGGTCCAATATTTCGAGATTTGAAACCTCGGTGAAGTCTGGGGTCGATGTCAAGTATTTCGAACCACTGAGATCGATAAGCCGAAGCATGCTCCACCCCTGGTACAATTTGAAAGCTGATTAACAATTCATCATGGGAATTAGAATGATAGTAGTACATTCCTTTCTGCATAGAGTTTGCATCCATTAAAATTAAGGTAATCATTTTTGATGGATGCTTAAAAAAGAAGGTGCGGTTATAATGTGCACAAGTGCCTAATTTTGTACTCAAATTCAGCTATATGATACTTTCAAAAATATGATCTTACTTTATCCCATCTCCATAGTTCTTGGATGCGGCTTGAGTTCATATGAAGTTCAACAAGGTTATCTGGTTGAAAGTTGGATGGAAAAGAATCTAGAGGACATTCATGCCACTCAAGATACTGTAACTCTTTGGAAAGATACTTGATGTTTCCGGAAAACTTCACATTCCATATCTTGAGCAATCTCAGATTGTCCATATTCGAGAAGGAGTCATTAAGTGAGTGAACAACATCGTCTTTTGTTGGACTTAGAAGTGATATACTCTGAACTGCCCTGGTTCCCTAAGTAACAAACAGCAAGATTATAGACATATGAGCTCACATTATCAAAATAACAAGAAATTTGCTATCAGGTGGGTTTGATATACCCTTTACAACCAATCTAATTTCCAAGCATGCATGATGGAAGATTGAAAAAACAAAAATATAGTCCAGCGTCTAAGGTGATTTTGTAATAATTTGTTACCTTGCTTTGATCAAGTATACGGATAATCTCATTGGACAGCCACAATCTGCTGCGTCGTCCAGGCTCAATAACGCATTCTTGACGAATAACTTCACGACCCATTTCTTGGATCAAATCATGCATCCACAATCTTCCTCCGAATAGAGTTACCATTGATCTGTCCAAGAGAACCTGTATATCATAGTCCGGACAGTTGGCATCACTACCTTGTAGTATTCTTCTCACACGATCTATGTTCTCTCCTTTAAAGAAACATGCAATGTCCAAAAAAATTTGCTTCTCTCGTTCTTCCAAACTATCAAAGCTAACTCTAAGAACTTTCATAAGTTTTTTTTCAGGATTTTTTTTCAGTCTATTCAACATACTAGGCCATAGTCCTATTCTTCTACCCTTAACTGAAGAACCCAAAATTTCAATAGCCAATGGAAGGCCATCAGCATAAGACAAAAACTCCTTGACTAGCTTGACCATATCTTCTCCAATCTGCTGGTCTTTCTTAAAGGCTTTCCTGCTGAAGAGCTGAAAAGCTTGAGCATCATTCAATGGACTGACCTTGTATAAACTATCTCCTTCAACTACACTGAGCAAATGTTCGTCTCTTGAAGTTATGATGATTATACTTCCTGGGCCAAACCAATTACGATCACACAATGCATCCAATTGCTCTTCTTCATTGACATCATCAAGAACAATGAGAACCTTTTTATGGGATAGTCTATACATGATTATATCTTTCCCCATTTTAGTGTACTCTATATCTACATCAGTATTGAGCAATTTGGAAAGAAGTTTTGTTTGTAGAAAATCTACACCGTCCTTTTCAGTTACCTCTCTAACATTCTTGAGAAAGCAATAACCTTCAAACTGATTTTTTATCGCTTCGTAAACCACTTGTGCAATAGTTGTCTTCCCAATACCACCCATACCGCAAATTCCTATGATACGAACATCAGGACAACCAAGGTCTAAGTATGAAAACAGTTTTTCCAGGTGAGAATCCATCCCTACTAAACCCTTAAATGTTGAGTTTATTTGAATTATCTCGGTGAAAATCTTTTGTACAACTTCTTGAATAACTTTGGCTTCAGACCTGGAAATTAAGTAATTACAAATCATCTTATATACGTAGCTTGTGTATCTAAGGCGATAATAAGCAAAGAAAAATCAGAGAAAAAAATGGAATATTATGTAATGCCATGCGAAAAGAAACAGAAAGCAAAAAAGTGGGACTGTATAAGCTAAGCTAGTTGTCATATACAAGCCTTACCCATTTTGCAGATGCCATCCACTGAGATTGCCTACTAGAGAAAGAGCATCTCTCCACCTCTGCACCTTGCCTGGATTTCTTTCATAGCGCCTAAGATGGTTCTCAAATGCTTTCCCGAAGTATTCGCCTTTTTGCTGTCGTACGTCAGATGGATCAACATCGTAGAACACCGGCAGCACTTTAAGCCCCATTGGTTCCATGCAATCAGCTACCTTTGCAATCTCATCCAAACACCATGAAGAGTCGGCATAGTGTCGCGAGAAAACAATAACTACATATCTTGATTCTTCGATAGCTTTGAAGAGACTGGGAGCAATAGACTCCCCCCTCTCGAGCTCTTCATCATCTCTAAATGTGCATATCCCTTTCTGTTTCAGAGCGGTGTATAGATGGTCTGTGAAATTTGTGCGGGTATCTGTACCTCTGAAACTGAGGAACACATCGTAAGTTAATTTACGAAATGCTGGAGGAGGAGGAGGAGGAGGAGAAGATGAAGAAGAAGGAATATTTGTTTTTGAGGTCATTGAAGGAGTTTGGAAAGTTGCCGGTCTCTGTATATGGCCAAGATAAATAGCCAAAAGGCAGCAGCATATACAAACTGGATAGCAAGTTTTGGGAATCCTAGCTCTATAAATCGCAAAATTGCAAGGTGATCTAAGAGATTTGCCAGTCGTCTTCCCACTCTCAGACTTTTAAATCTGCAGAAGGATCAATATGCTAGTCAACATAGTTTGATATGACATAAAAGAGTCAACACCAGCAATCCTTGCCCAAACTTGTTCTCCGGTAGAATTTGCATTTGCCCACAGATAGAAATTACAAAATAAACTCAATAAACTGGGAGGAATCGGCAATCTTCAGATGCAAGAAAAAGAAGGCCCACATTCATGATATCAAGATCAACAAAATGAAAAAGAAATCAACAAAAGCCATACCCAAATTCATAATATATACCAAGATCATGAAAATGAATCCACCAAAACCCAACCATGATCATCAAACACATGACTCGCTACCTAGCCATCCCATCAAGCACAACATTAAATTTTACAAACCCGATCCAACCTTAAAAAACTATATTAGTAAATACTAGACTTCAACAAACCCGTGTTGATTAAGCTAGATGAAAATGTTTTCTACACTTTCTTGAATGACTTTGGACTTTCAGACTTGAAAAAGTAGTAAATAATATCTTGTAGATCCTATTTGTAATATGAAAAACTTACAAAACGTAGATGAAACAAATATAGATAAAGATGGTGCACGTCTTCAATTTCATTCTCATAATCTAATCAGATGGAAGATATACATAAATTTGATCTTGCCTTACTCTACACTATGACAATTGAGTTGATTAGTAGCAGCTAGAAATTAAACGATTTTCCAATTTGCACACAGTAAAAGAACCCAGTGAGAGAGTGATATCAATGCATGTAAGAAGTTTGAGGCATACCATTGAACCAGAGAGTCTCTTCCGATTCTCAGCAGTCAATACAAACAGTGCAAAAAGATCAGAAGGACAAAATGTAGTAGCCACATAAATATGGACAAAATCCAGAGAAACAAAGCAGAGAAGACAAAAAAGTACTGTAGCAGAGTAGGAACTGTAGCCTAAATGGACTGACCCAAAAAGAACAGTACTTTAAAACATTGAAGCCCATTATCTGCTTTATAAACCCCAGAGTTCTGTTGACTCCAAATCACAAAGACAAAACAAGTTGAACTAAAACTGAAACTCAGTTCCAGTTTGAGATCTTCTGTCTTTTCTGGCTTCTCCAGACTCCAGGCTCATCTGTTCCTCCAGTATGTACGTTTTTTGTATCAATCTCTCTTTGGTGTCTCTAAAGTTTTATGCTTTCAATTATTCTACATATGTGTTTGGTTTCAATTATCTCTGTAAGTTCATAGTCTGATATGAAAATGAAATGTCTTGTATTGTATGAATCTATCACATTTAGTTGTGAGAAATTGCCTCAATATTGATGGGTTTGCAAGTTTTTTACTTGGAGATGATAAAGTTGCATACTTTGGCCAAATTTTGTACAATTTGTTTCGGTTTTCTGTTTTTCTGATTCAGTAATATTGTTCGAATTTTGGGCTTTTCGGTCGTGGCTTGATTTCGACTTGAATTGTTTTGATGTTAGGTACAATGCCCCATTCTTAGGGACAAGACTGTATCTGACTTTGGACTTTTGGAACCTTACCGATATATTGATGTGATCATGTTGATGGCACTGGCAAGAAAGTTGGTGGCTGAATTTGTTTATTAGACCTACCTTTCTTTGCTGATCTCGACTACCTTTGTCAACCGCTAGTTTGTTTGTTTGTTGGTTTGTTTTCAATCCCAAGTCTGTGAGCGGTGGTGCAAATGGAGGAAGCTGTTTTCCTAACCGAAGAGATTGTACTCAAAATCCTTACTTTCCTACCTGTGAAATCACTCATCCGGTTCACTTGCGTCTCCAAATGCTTTCATCACATTATTCTGTCCGATCCCAAATTCGCCAAGGCTCAGTTCGAAGCTGCTTGTGAGCTCAAAACCCTCACTCACAAACTCTTCATCGACAAAGATGACTCTGCCACACAGGAGGCAATGTGTGACCTGGAGTCCATAGAGTTGGATGCGCCGGTGTTTGGAGACCATTCCTCTGTGAGAAAGGCACCTCTCCCTTTCAAGCCACCTGTAGATGAATACTCGGGGAGTTTTGTTGCACACATTTTGGGCTCTTCCAATGGTATTGTATTTCTAGCTTTCTATGACAAGATATTTTATATCTGGAACCCTTCGACTGGATTCTTCAAGAGATTACCTGACTTGGTGTCCCCAAAATATATACTAACCAATTATGGGGTTGTCTATATGCCGGCTACTGACGACTACAAGGTTTTTGTATACTACTCTGCGTACTTTGACAATGAAACGACAAAGGCCGCTGTGTTCTCTATGAGATGCAACACTTGGAAAAGTCTCTGGTCAGAATGCGCGGGTGAACCCTCTGTGGATGTGAGTAGTTTAAAGGAATGGTCGGGGTCGGTGATTTTTTTGAATCAAGCTCTTCATTGGACCCACCAAGAGGGAGATGTGGTGTCTTTTGATTTGGCCGAGTACAAGTTCAGGGAAATGGCCCAGCCTAATTTCAATAATGACGATCTAGGTGGTAAGGGTATCAACAGTATTGCGGCCAATGATGAAGGATTCCTTACTTTAGTTCGTCATCCAGAGGGAGTCACTCATTGTGTTGATGTGTGGGTCATGAAAGTATATGGTGTGAGTGGTTCATGGACTAAGCTCTTTAACTTGAATATTCCACTTCCCCCTGATTACTCATGGTGTCCTGTCTGGCTTATGGAAAATTGTACGGTGGACGTGTCATGGACTATTGACTGGTGGACAGGGTTGGTAAGAAGTTATCACAGAGAAGAAAGGAAGCATGAAATATATGAGATTGGGGACTTTCGGGCAATGATTCGAAATCAAGAGACTCTAATCAAGATAGATTATTAGTCTTCTTTCGCCCTTTGCATAGCAAGAGCTGGTGAGATACTTCTTGGATTTTTAATGCATATGCGTGCTGTTTGTTTATATTATGTTACTTATATCATGTTTTTCATTACTAGATATTTCAATTCCATTAAAGCACAACAATTGCTGTGAACCAAAAATAGTGTATTCTTCGGAAAGTTGCTCGATACGCTGCTTTGATGTAGACAGATAATTAGTTGGATGTATTTGTTCATGCTGCCTCCTCAGTAGATATTAATAGATATCCTTGTATTAGAGTTTGTTTATTTGGAAAACTGTTCAATTGAGGTTTTGTGTGTCCAGATAAATGCCAAAGAGAAAGAAAGAGAGGAGCAAACCAGTAGCATTTGCTCAGCTTGAGGACCCTCCTTAAGGATTACAAGGATGCTATATTGAATGGAGGTGTAAAAACTGTGTCTGAAGTAGAACCACAAATATAAGTTATAGAAGATTAGAAGAAAGTATTAGTCAAGAAAGTATGATTTATCTCTAAAGTGTTGATATCAGGGAGAAATTAAACCGTCTGCAAGCATATTTTACAACAGTAGGAGAGACAGACTGTATGGACCGATGCCCAAGGAGAAGCAATGGAGAGTCTTTTTCCCATGGTTGAGAATTTTGAGAGATGCAAACAACATATTAGACCTGAGACTGAGGGGCAGATTAACAATAGTTACCAGTATATATATGCGCAATTTGGTGAGATTATGAGGATTTGAAAGTGATGTCAGTTCCAACTTCAGGAAAGCCTTTTGATCCTTTGGTATGTCATAGCTTGGTTCTTATATTCTAGAGTGGTAGTTAAGCTTTGTTGCTTAATGGTGTTATCTTTTTCATTTATCATGGTGAATAACTTAATAACAATAGTCATCTAGCTTGCCTCTTTTTCAGATTGGGTAGAGAAACTCATTAGTTCTTTTCAACATCACATTTGGAAATGAATTTTGATACTGTCAAATTACAAGTCTTGTTTGGTAGTTATGTGCAGGCTTGCTCAAGTCGAGCAGAAGCTGATTAGGATACAGGATTCTTAGTGTTGCACTAGATTTATGTGTGTATTCTCTGGTTTCTCTAGTCTCTGGTTTTGGCATTAAAACAATCAATCTGTAAGCTTAGTTTTTGATTTCCCAAATTGCGTATTCAGATGCTAGTGCTAGAAGGCGCTGTATTATCTACAATTCAGGCTGACATGTAATTTAATCTCCATGTGCTATTATTTTCATTCTAGCTTTGTATTCAGCAGAAACATGACAGGCTGTTGCTTCTTTGCTTTTTTACTTTTGGATACAAAGATGTTCGTCGTTACATGTTAGTAATGTATGAGTTTTTGGGACAATCTCAATCCAACTACAAGTAATCTAGCAATGTAGTTTTAACAATTAACAGTCATAACACCTTAACTTTTCACAGGAAGGTATGGAGTTACATAAAAAGTCTAGTTTTTTTTGGGCATTTTTGTAGATCTTGTATCTATCTGAGATATAACCAATTTTACCTGCCCAATAAGCTTATTAATTAGAATTGAGCTCACATTGTTAGTAAAGGAGATCCTAGCATAACTTATCGTTGTTGTTGTCGAGTTCATATCACTGCTGAACATGATCTTAAATTGGTCTTATTTTTTTTCTTCTGAAAATCTAATCGCCTAACCAGATCCAGATCAAATCACTCACTTTTCCAGTATGTTATAATCTTAGATCCTTTGAGAAGTTAATTGCTGTTTTTTTTTTCCTTTTTAAGATTTAGAAGTGACATAAATTTCAGACAATTAATCATACTATTCTGCATTGATATAAAAGTTCCAATAGTGTTGTAATTTTAGTGTTTATTGTAATATATTGTTTCTTCCAACTCATAAATATAATATACCACTAGAACTCGTATGTTGCATTTAGGATTTACCTATTGCTTCTTTATTTCAGCTTTTAATGCAGGGTGCAAGTTAGAGCTGCTGGCAGTACTTGGTTATGTGGTATGATAGGAATCATATCTAAGCATTAAGAGGCTTTTGTAGCAAATTAGCTTTTCATGTTATTGTAGAGTAGTGTAATGCATTCATGACGGGTCTATAAACATTATCTTTGTTTTCTTAGACTTGAGTTTCCAGTTTCCACAAAGATCATATAAAGCATCCAGGGACTTCACTCATGCCTTGGACATTTATAGGTTTATGTTTCATATTCATTTAAATTTTAAAGTCTAAATTGATATGATTACTTATTTGCTGGAACTGTTCTATTTTTTTTATGGTAAAGATGTATAATCCAAGTTCCACATTTTTGGGTTGATTTCGCCTTTCTGGTTCATTAAATACGGGAGAGGAGTGGAGTGGTTGCTTTATTGATGGACCTCCTGGTGGTAGTCACTTGCCTTGTTCTGATGCATTTTCATTCCAACATCCAGCTTTATAGGTCCATTTTTTTTCTGGGAGGTTGCTTTGGTCTTTGAAAATCGATTGTTCATGCTTTTTACACTTCATTAGTGTGTGTAATTTCATCTGCTGTTTTTTTTATACACCAGTACTTTTTTCTTGCGGGTTTCAAGATATGCATCATCTGAACTAGAGGATTAAGTACTCAAAATAATGTGTATCTTCTTGAAAGTATAGTTTGTGCCCATCAACATGGTTCGTTCTCCTTGTGCAGCTAAGAAATTCGCTTCTGATGGCCGATTTATGGCCATGGATGAACCAGCGGACTTGTTCACGTCATTAATATTCACTCTGAGTACACCAAGGAACAAGAAATTGATCTGTTTGGTGAGATTACTGGGATATCTTTCAGCCCGGACTCTGAAGCTCTGTTTGTTGGGGTTGCTGAGCGCAGATATGGCAACTTTCTAGAGTTCAACAAGAGGCAATGTAACCCATCTTACCAAGATTTATGTTCTAATTGTACTCCATTGCTCATGGGAAGATGTAGGTATATATTTGGCCGAGTCTTCTCTGTTTAACTGTGGTTACAACTAAAGTTGGAAGTACATGCCTCTGGTATATTATTGGGGTTTGCTTTCTGTAATCATATTCTGCAAGCGGATAGAGATCATATATCTAGGATAAATTTCCAAGCTTGATGAATCGAAAGCAAGCTAAACGAAGCTAAGTTATGAGCTAAGATATTAGCTTCTCTAATAACATGAACTATACTACAATTTGGAACTGAAGCTCACAGCACCACTGCATCTTCTAATACCTTACCTAGCTCGGATCGGTCTTCTCTACCCCGGATGATAGCGTCAACCAACACCTCACAGTCTGACTCGATGATGACATTCTCTATCTTATGTTGTACCGCAAACATACAAGCTTCACAGATAGCTAAAGCTTCTTCACTCAACTCTGAGGAGAAGACGTGAATTTTTTTTTGACAAAGCCACCAAACACCACGCCTTTGTCATCTCGTAGAACACCACCACTTCCTCCATGGAAGGCAGTAGCCATATAAGCTCCGTCTTCATTCAATTTGAGAGACCCAGGCGGTGGTGCAATCCACGAACAGCTCGGCACCCTACCGTGCTGCCTTTTTTCAAAAATCGTCCGACCAGTAGAGAAGAATAGCCTGGCTTGAAAGCTAACCTGTAGTGGTGTCTTGATCTTCCCATACCACAACCTTTGATTTCACTCCTTCCAAATAGTCCAGGCAATGATCATAAATAGGGCAAGTTCCTCTGTGTTAAAGTGCATCATACAAGAGAAAATCCATTCCCTAAAAGCCATATGTGTAAGCAAATATTGATCTTTTTAGATATTTTAGATTCTTATTCTAATTAGAATTGATTTATTTTTTATTGTAGATATTCTTTACTTATTAGGAAAGCTGTATATATACCCAATTCGGAAATAAATGAAAACATTACATTCTATCCTAAACAATTTTGCCTATACTTTTCTTCTATATGCTTTGGTTTGATAGTTTTCCTAAGCAAGTCAGGAAATTGAGTTAAAACATCATTTACAAAGGGACAGTACCACACAATATATCATCTTCATGGGATCCTTCCAGGGTAATTGGCACCCGCTTTGACAGTAGGTTACGTTCCCCTACATGCTCTCCACATGTGAACCTTCGCTTTCCCTGAAACCAGAGCCTTCCAAATCTTTTTCCAACTCGAAGAATGAGAAGTCGTGCTTCCACTAGCTCTGGTATGCACCGTGTCCCAAGCCACCTTGTATGCTGATTTAGTCGAGAAAAAACCTCTCTTCTCATGTGGCCAAATCCATCAATCATTTGTAACACGGATGCTGAAAGGAATACCATATATCAATTCCACATCATCTTCACCAAACCAGTCTCGGATCTTCTGTACATCCCACTGTCTGCTTCCCGTGATTAACTCCCTAATTGTGGCATTCTCAGGGGCCGAACAAGTGAGAGGTCGAAAGTAATAGGGTTTAAGGAGCCATGGATCCTATCGGATCCTTATAGATTGGCCCGACCCTACTTGGCGTCGCATACCCTTTTTTAACACTTCCCTTACTGCGTTAATGCCCCTCCAACAAGCAGACACGTTTCCTTGCGACACCGCCTCTAAGAGAGCACAATCCGGATAATACCTAGCCTTGAGCAATCGAGCCATAAGAGAGTTAGGGAACTTGAGAAGTCTCTTTCCTTGTTTAGCTAACAAGGCCAAATTATGTACATGGAGGTCATAGTTTGTCCCAAGAAAGCCAGTGAATTTTCTTGTTGTCAACAATACTCCCCCACCAAAACCTAGCCCAAATCTAATAAAGAGTATCGCAAACTGAATCTGATAAGAGGAAGCAATTCATCGAGTAGGTTGGTAAAGCCTGAGCCACTATTCGGATAAGTATATCTCTACTAGCTCCACTAAGCATCTTCAATTTCCAGCCTTCAAGTTTCTTACTCAACTTCTCTCTAATATAAGAGAATGTCTCCACCTTATTTCTTCCAACATAGGTAGGTAACCCTAGATACTTCTCATATTTTTCTTCGATCGACACCCCCAAATGTGCTGTCAAGCTCTCTTTCAACTCCACTGATACCTTCTTGCTTAATACAATACTGCTCTTGTCATAGTTAATATGTTGACCCGAGACCGCTTCATACTCCTTAAGCACTTCTTTGATATCGGTACATTCTGACACCGACGCCTTACCAAAGAGTAGGCTATCATCTGCAAAGAGCAAGTGTCAAATGACTAGGGCACCCATGCATATTTGAATGCCTTGAAGGGCATTTGTTGTACCTTTCTGATCAAGTAAAGTAGTAAACACTTCAGTACACAATAAGAACAAATAAGGTGAGAGAGGATCACCTTGTCGAAGTCCCCTGGAAGGTCTCAAATATCCTTTTTCCGGCCCATTAAGAAGGAATAATATCCAACTGCAGGCACACATTGCATCATCACTTGTAGCCATTGGTCCTAAAACCCCAATCGAGTGAGTACTGCCTTTAGAAAGTCTCACTCCATTCGGTGATATGCCTTACTCATGTCAAACTTCAATGAGAATACACCCTCTCTACTTGATTGACAATTATAGATGAAGTGCAAAACCTCATTAGCAATCAAAGAATTGTCATTGATTAATCAACCTGATACAAAAACACTTTGAAATGGAGAGATGAGGGAGTCAAGAATTTTCTTCAATCTATACTCCACTGCTTTACAACAAATCTTATAAAGTACATTGCACAATGCAATAGGTCTCAAAACTTTGGGATCAAGTAAATATGTGTAAAGTTAAGAGAACTTAATAACTAACCCGAGTGAAGAAAGTTCTAAGCCGCCTCAACTACATCAAGGCCTACCGTCTCCCAATATAATTTTTTTAAATAGTGGTGGCATTCCAGCCGGACCCGGTGCCTTGGTTGCCTTAATCTGCTTAGGGGAATACGTTGTTGTCAGTATAGCATTGTCCTTATCCGCTACTTTGGGTTGAAATATCAGTCAGCTTAGAGTTGAACATGGCGATGAAGTACTCGGCAACAACCTTCTCCATCTCGTCCTCCGTATCCTTCCAAACACCTTCACTATCGAAGAGTCCCTTTATAGTATTCTTTCTTTTTCTATTGGAAGCTTTCCTATGAAAGTATTTTGTACTTTGCTCCCCCTCTTTGATATTTTAGGTTCTGAACCTTGAAAAGTTGCTTCCAATATTGATGCTCTGTTGTAAGCAATGAATCAAGTTTCTCATTCAATACTATACACTTTGCTTGAGCTTCATCAATTAGAGTGTTTTGTTGTAGCTCCTTCAATGATAGCGCAATTGTTCCATCTCTCGCTTCCTATTTCCGAAGGTAACCATTTTCCACGAAGTAAGAGACAACCTTGTGGATTTAATTTTCTCTAGACCACTTTAGGTTGGTTTACCTCTCACAGATATGCCCCAAAACAATGTTGTCATCGGAGACGGCCAAGAAAAGTAAAGAAGTCGCTCACGAGTGTTTGATTTCAGGATTTTTTTTTTACTTCATTATTGTTCACTCAAATTAATATATAAAAATAAAATTATAATAAGTAATAACTTACTCAAATAAATATTGACAATTGGAGGTCTTTAAATTAATGACTCACAATGAGTGTCAAATATTGTGTCAAAAAATGTCACTCGATCCGGACCAAAGAAAAATTACGATGTTCACTATTTGTAGTTTATGATCAACTTTATTTTTCTACCTGATTTTTCTATTTTAATCATTTATTACAATAGCATTTCAAATTTAATTATTGTACCGCATGAACAAGATCATATAACCCATGCGGTGGTGTTTTGGAATCTCAGATATCTTTCAACTTTGGTGGTAAGACACTCTGATTTTCTTTCAATTTTGTTTTGTTTAATCTGCTTTGACCTAATTGAAGTCGATCCTGAAGGCGACGCCAACGCCGATAGTGCTGAAGGGAATCTGATTGCCGTTCTTGACGGCTAGGGTCACGACTCGGGCGATGGTGTTTTGGAATCTCAGACTTTCAATTCTGGTGGTACGGCACTATGAATTTGTTTTAATTTTGTTTTGATCCAATTTTGTAATGTCATGGAATATACATACCAGTGTTTATATTTTAACTGTTCAACTTTAATTTTGAAGTGATGAATTGGTCTCAATCTTGGTTTTCTATTGAGAAGACACTATGTATTTTTCATCATCTTAATTTGACATTCCCTAGTTTCTATTTTTAAAATTGAAAAGTTAGGTAGTATGTACATTGATTAGTTTGGACGAGTTTAGGTAGTGAAATGATGTTTGGTCCAAATTACATATTGTGAAATGATTAAAATAAAAAAGTTTGGTTATAAAATGAAATGATGTTTGGTGCAAACCACGTGCTTGTCTTTTTTAATCTCCGAACCCTAGAGGAAATGAGTGTCCAGGTGCGGGGGCGTCTCGTTCAAACCTAGGTCCGCCTTTTCCTAGTTTGACTAGGAAAGGTTCTTCAGCCGAGTCCATGGCTAACGATGGAGGAGTGGCTTTGAATACACCGACCTTCACTCTTTCCTTCCCAAGAGTCAATGCGGTTGAATTAGTAAAGAAACTAAGCTCATTTACATGTACTTCGGCAAAGGTACTTACCCTTGGGGTTTGGTTTTTCGACGAGTCAAAATCAGTGGTGGGAAAAAAGAGGAAAGACACTAAGGGAGGTCAAGATTCTAATGATCGCTCTGATTTACCTATAAGTGGCGAAAGTCTCATCCATTCCCTTACTGATTCCCTTGTGCATGAATATGGGAATATCAAAGTGTCACCTTTGAAGCGAAAGAAAGGCCGAAAGATGGGCTCCAAGAATAAAACCCAAAGTTGAGGCAGAAGAGGTAGTGAATGGGAACCCTCTGTTAGTGGTTGAGGGGTCACCAAAGGTGAGGAAGCGCCGTATTGTAGGAAGAAGGATCGATATAGGCAAAGACGAAGCTATGCTGAGGATAGTCAGAAGCTGATTACTATGGGGGAGCTTTATGGATTGGCTCTTTCCGGAGGTGAGGCAAGTCCAGGGGATACCTTGGAGTAAATTGACCTTGTATAGGTTGTTGTTCAAGTTCAAGTCTTGGTTTATCTGTGCCATTTTCTCGGTTATGTGCTCTTCCATGTTAGATTCACTACCAGAAAATGTAGTATAGCCGACGACTAAAAATCATCGGTCTGTTCGTTATTTTCGTCGGCTATAGTTACATCCGATGAAAGTTCGTTGGATATAGCTTCGTCAGGAGTTTGTTGTCAACCATACTATAGCCGACGATAATTTTGCATGTTGTCAGCTATAGTTGGACTATAACTGACGACAAAGTCGTCGGCCAAAGATTCTCCCTCCGACCAAATTTTTTGATCAGAGACACTATAGCCGACGACATTGTATATGAATGTCGTCGGCTATAGTCCCAGATCTGGAAAAAAAAACTGCAGATCTGGATTTCTATTCTCAGAAATCCAGATCTGTCAATTCCTTCACCAAACCATAATCACAAAAGCTAGTTAATTAAATTCACCAAACCATAATCACAATTTTATTTCACCAAAACAAAATTATAATTTATTTCACCAATTCAAATTAAACAAAACCAAAATTACAACCAAATTCAACAAAACAACATGAAATTTCAGGTTAGTTGGAGTTAGGGTTAGGTATTTTAGGGTTTTTTTGCGAGAGGAGGCACGATCTCAGCAAACCAGAGGTATAAACCCGAAAACTACAGTGGACGACAAATGAACTCGCCGGTTATAGTATTGCCGACGACACATGGTAAAAATCATCGTCGGGCTAACTATGGCCGATAATGGACATATGTCGCCATCATCGACTTTAGTTGGACAAAAGCCGATAATTTTTTTTTGTCGGCTTTCCTACTATAGCCGACGATAATTTACGTCGTCGTCCTGTTTTTTAATATTTAGTCGGCTATAGTGTTTGTTCTGGTAGTGATTCTTAGTTCTTTTTACCAAGTTTGTGGTGTTAGGAAACTAACACAACATAGTTTCTTATTGCCGAACCCTTCTGGGGTACTTATGTTGTAATCTTGTTTCTCGTATAGTTGATTATCAATGCAAGGCATGTCGTTTTTGATAAAAA
Organism: Geum urbanum; assembly: GCA_946800695.1. Taxonomy (NCBI): domain Eukaryota; kingdom Viridiplantae; phylum Streptophyta; class Magnoliopsida; order Rosales; family Rosaceae; genus Geum; species Geum urbanum. The sequence goes on from OX327011.1 coordinate 1,558,192, forward strand.
TAAAAAAGTAAAAAACTTTTGTTAATATTCAATGAGCATATTTTCACAAATTTGAGAATAAATCATTATCAATGTTGTATAATTGTATTTTAGTTTAATTGTTTGTAATAATAAGAAAATAGTTGTAATTTTGTTCAAATGATGAAATTTCTAATTAAAAAAATTGTAATTTTGTTTAACTATTCATGTTTAAAGTAGAGCACCTATACCATAGCCTTGTCCATAAATGAATAGACGGTTATTGTAAATTATAACATCACGTTTTTTTAAATTTAATTAGCAACCATTCTCCAATTTACTCAATTTTTTTCATACATATTCTTTATGAGTTAAATTATACATTAATTAGTGATCTTGATTTTAAAAATCACAAAACTGAAAATTTTATTAATAGAAGTTGCAACAGTCTTGATTTGGTGATCAATAAACTCTGTGGTCAGTTGTGGTTAACTGTCGTTAGATATAATAATAAATTATTTTCTAACTATTTTTTAGTCATCTACAATTAAATATAAAGCTAACTACAGTTGACTATATATTGACCATCTAATCAAGACTTTTGCAGTTTGAACGCTGATGATGTTCAAACTTCAAATTATGTATGAACCAAAATGATTTTTCCGAAGAAAAACCGGGTCTATCTCTATATTCCATGTTTCTTTTACAATATTGGATTGGCCCAAAAAAAAAAACAGAAGGACTTTAAAACCTGAAGCCCAAATCTGCTTAAGGACTTTGATTGAGTCAAAATTCATTTGGACATCAAGGTCTAAATTTCACTCTATTCTCCCATTTTTGATTCGTGATTTCAAATTTGAGACAGTCATTTCTATAAATTATTAGTTGAATATCAACTCTACAAAAAATGAATCAAAATAGAGATCATTTGAGTATCCGATCTTGCAAAATAATATTATTATTGTAATGCTGAAATTCACAATAATCGATCATTTATTTGACAAGATCAGATACTCAAATGATTTTCATTTTGATTCATTTTTTATAGAATTAATCTCCATTCAATAATCTATAGAACGGACAACGTCAAATTTAAAATCACGACTCATAAAACGAGAGAAATGAGAACAATTTAATCGTTGTTGTCCAAATGAGTTTATACCCACTTAATTCCCCTCTTTAGAGTCCTGGCCAAACTCCAAATCCAAACACAAACACAAAAAGTTTATCTGAATCTGAAACTGAGTGCACTCTCGGTCGGCTCCGGCGCGGCTGCGGAGGAGGATTCAAAGGTCGGATTTTTTCTATGGAAGCCAATTCGTTGTTCATTACCAACCACTCTTTCGTCGTCGTAGCTCCTTCTCCTCCTCCTCGCGTTTCCTTAAAACCTCAACCTCCTCTACTAATTGGGTTTTGTGTCCCAAACTCTTACCCTGTAAATTTACAGGGCAACAGAAGCAGCAAGCTTTCTTCTTCTTTTAAATCTCGTCTGGCTTCTCCAGGCTCCTCTGTTTCTCCGGTATGTACGCTTCTTATATCAATCTCTATTTCCTGTCGCTAAAGTTTTAAGCTTTCACATATTCCTCATGTGTGTTTGGTTTCAATTATCTCTACAAGTTTGATATGAAAATTGAATGTCTTGTATTGTATGAATTCATCACATTTCGTTGTGGGCATTGCCTTAGTATTTATGGGTTTGCAAGCTCTTTACTTCGGGAGGTTAAAGTTGCTTACTTTCCTTAGTTGATATGAGATTTTAGGGAACTGTATCGGAATGATTCGGTAGGCTAATTACTGGTAGTTTCGTCTCCGATGAGGATTTCCCCTCCTCGGAGCTGTATGAGCTGGTTTAATTGTGCAAAATTAGGCAGCATTTCATCTTCGAAGTGATATGAGATTGAAAGTTTGAGATTTTAGTGAATAAAGTTAGGTTTTTTAGAAACAAATGCTTATTTAGTGAGCAATATTGGACTCGTAGTAAGAATTGCAATGTCAGACATGAACTCATTTAGACACCCAATCAGCTTATATTACCATTCTAGACTATGTTAACAATCGGTAACTTACATATGTATATCTTAACGATTTTCGTAAGTCTCTCGTGTTGAGTTATTCATAATGTATATATTTTATGTCGACGTTGGTTTTGTCTATATTCTTGATTGAATGAAAAATATGTACTCACTGAGTGTCTAGGTGAATGCAAGAGAGGAAGATACTAGTCGAGCAGACCAACAACATTTTCCCAGCTTGAAGGCACTGCTTAGGGTTTACAAGGAGGCTATATTCAATGGAGATGTAAAGACTGTATCTGAAGTAGAAGCAAGAATATAAGTTATAGAAAATAAGCAGAATGAATTATTTGAGAAAGTATCAACTATCTCAGCAGAGGTAACATCTGGGAAGGAGAAGTTGACCCGCCTGCAAGCAGATTTTGATAACTGTAGGAAAAGATTTGAGAAGGAAAGACTTAATGTAAGGACAGATGCCCAGGGAGAAGTAATTGAGAGTCTTTTGCCCATGGTTGACAACTTTGAAACAAATTAAACCTGAGACTGAGAAAGAGAAGAAGATTGACACAAGTTACCAGGGTATATATAAGCAATTTGTTGAGATTATGAGGAGCTTGAAAGTGGCTTCAGTACCAATATTGGGAAAGCCTTTTGATCCTTCGGTAAGTCACAGCTAGTTTGTTTATTCTAGAACTTGGTTTATGCCTTGAGACCATTTTTCATTTTGATTTATTATGGTGAAACAGATTGAGAACAACACCAAAAGGTACACACAGTGACACACTTGTGCACATTCAGAGTTCTTTGAACATTAGTCTGTTTATGCTGTAACTTCTAGAGTAGATCCAGTCTGAGGTTATTTGGTGTCCTTAGTGATGAAAGAGGTTTCCTCTATGTTTCTGAAGGGGGGAATAAGGTTGGGAGAATTGATCAAAAATGAATACAGAAAAAGAAAGACGGAGAACTTAATGTATGTTGACCTAGTAACTTAAGGTAGGATTAGTATTATGTTGGCTTGGAGGCGCATTATAGCTCCCTTGCATTCTTGTCAACCCTTTTCATAATTACAACTGAAGGAGACTTTTTCACTGCACTTTATGTTCTATCAAAACTATAGCTCCCTTGCATTCTACTCTACCCTTTTCATCAAACGCCTCAAAAGCTGTAATATAGTTATTTGTAATAATATACAGCTTCTTTTGTATTAATCAAAGTTTACTTCTACCAATAATTCTGGTTTGTCACATAATTGCTCTCTAAGCCATTCAAGTTCTCAACTGTTGGTTACCAGGTACATGAAACTATCGCAAGAGAAGAGTCTCAAGAATTCCCAGAGGGGATTGTCATTGAAGAAATTTGCCGTGGCTTCTTACTTGGAGGTCGACTTCTAAGACCAGCATTGGTTAAAGTCTCCATAGGGCCTGGCATTAAGAAAGCCCCTGTGGCCACTGAAACATCAGGTTCACCTGCAACAGCTGCTTCAGTAGACAATTGATGAGTTTTACACAGAAGCCAATTTAAAATGTCCTGGTACAGCTGCTAATTCTTTGAAGTCACTTTTTGTTACATTGTATCTGCGGATTGTCATATTCACGTTTAGGCACTACACTTTTTGATTCACAAGAAAGAGAAAACACTTCATTTGTAATCCTTTTGGAATGTTGGGAGTCGACGACTGTCTGTTAGTCTAGTGGTATCTTTCTTCTTTAATCCTTGAATCCCAGTTGATGGAAGAGCAGCCTCAAATACTGTATACAAGGGAGACAGATAGTTCAGCTATCATCTGTCCCAGTACTGTACCTGTATCTCAAGTTTTTATTTGTTCGGAAACTCAATATTATTCATCTGCAGCACACATTTCAGATTACTCTCATGCAAATTTTGCAAAGTAAATGGCTTTTCTGATTGACGTCTACTGATGAATTGACATATCTTGGGATGATATTTAACATGGAATGTATTGTGAACCCTTCGGTATGTTGATTTTGGATGGACGAATTTCTATTGACATGCACTGAAACGATGAATTTACCCCCATAATAATCATCTTTTCAACGTTTAATGATCAAATGATCGCAGCATGAATGAAAACAAGCTTCTCTGATTCACTTCATCAGATATGTGCATTTTCCTGGCTTTGCTTTTCTTTCATATCCAGGAGGTTTCGTGTTTGTCGAGAGCTAGACAACTTCTGAAGGGCTGAAGGGCTAGTATTGAGAGACTGGAAAATAATCCACCTCACCACTAGTACCTGACTATAAACATCAAAGCTAGCTACTGATACAAACATATAAACATGCATTTAAGCTGGCAAATAGTCCATTGCCATATGACTTGATGTAGAAGGTTCCCAGCAGCCAACCTGCAATGGGGAAATGAACTTTTGTTTAGTGAGTAATAAAGATTTCTGTAACTTCTTGTGACTGTCCATCATACCACAGATTTGATATCTTGAGGCTAAAATGTACTTATATACATATTGTGTTCAGGTTTTAAATCTTAACCGGATATGGCTCCTATAACAGTAGCAGGGTATAGCTATAGTATGCAGTTATCAGTTATCACTATACTCTGATTAACTTCTCTAGTTATGAGTTTGCTAAGAAAAATAGACTCAATTCCAAAGCCAGAAACAAATACTGATGAGAAGAGATATCAAAGCTACCCTTTTTGTATCATTGCTTTCTGAGAACATCAGCACCTTCCAAAGACTGGAAGACAAGTGGTCACCTGACGTAAATATGCGCTGATAGATCAGTGTACCACCACTGCGCTACACCTAAAGATCATCTAAGGAGCTGACCTTGTAAAGCATGTTTTCGCAGCTTAGCTTAACTAGGACTAAAAGTAGCCAAAACCAAATGAGGCTCCGTAGCAGGACCAAACATAAGAAACAAATTGGAGTTGCTTTCCTCGTTCCCCATGTAATTGTGGCGGCTGGAGGCAAAATTTACAACGTTCAATGGGGAACAAACCAGCTCAACTGTGCCTTTTAGCTCAATCCCAAAGCTCATTGACACAACAAAATCAAATTTCAGGCACAACGCCCACTAACTCCATTTGTCCAATCAAGGCAATGGCATTGTTGAGCATTCCATTTGTTGAATAGGCAGAGAGCATGGCATTCCATAAAGAAGCATCTTTTTTGACTTCAAAATCAAACACTGATTTGGCTTCCTTGATACAACCACACTTTGCATACATGCGTACCAAGGCACTTGCAAGGGAAGTATCAGACTGATCAAGCTGACTTTTTATGATATAGCCATGTAATACTTTTCCAAAATTTAGAGCTGGCATAACACAACAAGTGAGGAGAAGTACCATGAGCGTAATAGAGCTTGGTTCAATACCTTCTTCCAGCATTTCGCAGAAAAGTTCAAGAGCTAAGTTCAGCTGCCTGTCGTTGACATACCCGGCAATCATAGCATTCCAACAGACTGTATTTCTGTCCTCAATTCTCCTAAATACTTTTGTTGCTGAGTCCATATCTAGACATTTTGAATACATGTCGACCAATGCACTTGAGATATAGACATTCAGCTCAAAGCCAATCCTCACTGTGTATCCATGGATTTCCTTCCCTTGGCAAAGTAGATTGAGATCAGCACAAGCTGCAAGTGCACAAGCAATAGTGATGGAATTTGGTTGGATTGGCTCTGGAAGCACAAAATTACCAAAGCAACCATCATAGGGGGACTGCATCATCCAGAACAACTTCAAAGCTTCAAAAGTAAGCCCAAATTGTTGAAAACCGGAGATTAAAACGTTGAAAGAAATAGTATTTGGTTTGAAACCCATCTGCACCATCTCATAAAGCAACTCATATGCCTCATTCTTTTTCCCATTTCTTGCATGGCCAGCCAATATTGTGTTATAGGACACCACGTCAGGTTTTAGGCCTTGATGATGCATCACCCTTAGAAGCCCTATGCCCTTCTCTGTTTCTCCTGACTTCACATATGCTGCAATCATCTCATTCCACATTTCAATGCTTTTACTCTCGGCCATGGAAAAAACTTTCTCTGCATAATCTTTCATCCCACATTTTGAGTACATATCAATCAATGAACCTTCCACATGAGTGTTACCGCAAAGCTGATGCTTGAGAGACAATCCATGAATTGCCCTGCCTAAGTTCAAATCTTTCAAGCCTGCACAAGCTGGTAAAATGCTTGCAATTGTAACAAAATTCGGCTGCTCGGGGAAACTCAACATATTAGAGAACACATCCAAAGCGTCCACAAAATATTCATTCTGAACACAACCCGAAATGACCCCATTCCAGGAATTAACTCTCGGCATCAACCCTTCCACTTGCATTGCCTCCAAATACTTAAGAGTCAAATCAATCTCACCATTCTGTGCAAACCCCGAAACAAACGCATTCCAAGATATCAAATCACTCTTCACCCCATTTGCCTTCATGGACTCGAAAACCTTCATTGCTTCCTCAACGAGGCCCTCATTCATATAAGCCGAAACAAGGGCAGTCCACGAAACCACATCTGTTTCCTCCATTGCATTGAAAACACTCACCGCATATCCCAAATCCCCACAGTTTGTATAAAAATCTACAAGTGAATTCCCCACAAAAACATCTGAACCCATCTCCTTCCTTATCACAAACCCATGAATCATTTCCCCAATCCCTACCATCTTCGTCAGCGCACACGCTTTCAGAAGCGTCGGCACAACATACTTATCCGGCATCATTCCCTCATCGACCATCAACCTAAACACCACAAACAGCTCCTCCCACTGCTCGGACCGACAATAACCTCTCACGAGAGCCGCGTAAGCGGGTACCGTCCTCTGTGGCATTTCATCAAACACTTTCTGGGCATAGTCCAAAAGCTCACTTTTCTTACTATAAAGCACGCATAGCTTGTTTCCCACCCAACTATTCACTTCAAAAGCATTCAACTTCAAAGCCTGAGCATGAATCTGTCTACAATCACACACATTGTCACCCTTAAGTAACGAAATGAATTGCCTGACCTCATTGTTGGGTTGAGCTTTTGGACTAGAGCTAAAGTTTGAGGCTTTTTTGGCGGTAAAAGCGAGATGGGTATGTGAGTTTGGCTCGTTTAAGAGGGTTGAGCTATTGAAAACTAGGAACTTGAAATTGGGTGTGTGACGATTTTTGTTGGGTGTTTGTGAGAGAGAAGCTTCGGTGAGTATGGGATTACTGGGAAGCAGTGAAGAACGAAGAAGCTCCATTTATGGCTGAAGAGGCAGAGTCTGTGTGTGTTTATTGAAATGGGAGAGATGGAGTAACAAGGAAAGTGAATAGATGAGGTTGAGGGTTTTAGACTTTAGTAAAGAACTCGGAGAATTTGAGGGTTTAAGCAAACAGATGAGATTTGAGTCATTTGCGTGTGTGCTTGTCTTGTTTTGTTTCTGAAAGTTGAAGATGGGGTTTTTGGCTTGGGGTTTTGCCTCTCAATGGAAACGACATCGTTTCGGGTATTTAACAAAAAATGGAACCAGCTATATATATGACATTAGAGCAGCTTGAGCAAATTTTCTTGATTTTATTAATAACTAGAAAAAATTCACACTCGATCTGTGTGGGAGGAGATGAAAATGACAGTTTTAAAGAGTAAAAGTAGATATATAGAAATTATCTTTATTTTTTTAGATTTTTTTTTTGCGTTTCTATAAAAATTAGGAATTAAATATTTTATTTATTATAGGCATTTTGAGAAATCCATATTTTGGTGAAACTGAATGGTGCTTGGCTTTATATTAGTAAATATTTAACAATTTTTGATAAATATCACATCCAACAGATTTCTTGATCTGTGATGCTGCTACTAGTTGCACAAGAATGCTTCGCATAGTTGATTGAGGGAAGGCAGATCGAGGGAATCCTTACTTTTGAAGCTGATCTGGGGATCCTTATATCATTCCCTATTATAGAAAATCCCTATATTTTTCATTTTCATCCCTTATTCCTATACCGAAATGAAAGAATATAGGTAACAAAAATAGCTACATTTAATTCTTTATTCTACATTCCAAATGCAATTAATAAATATATTTATTTTATCATGTCTTTTCTATTAACCAATCAAAATTAGATATTCATTCAAATATAATTAAATTTTGAGTAACATTGTTGGAACAAATATTTTTTGAGGAAAACGACATTCCGAGAGGAAGACAATTTTATTAATGAGTACGAATACGGTCGTAATGAAGGGCATCCAAAACAAACTCTGGAACAGTAGTGAACCGTTCTCTAGGAGTGTTCAACTCAATAACATGGCTAGCAAAAGTATACGCTATTCTATTACAGACTCGAGGAGAAAAAGTTAGACTTATTGTAGGATTAAAGGACAGCTAGTGTTTGATGTCTTCCATCACCGTGCCATTAGTAGATAAGTCTTCAACTTGACTTGAACACAGTTGAGTTGCTCCCAGACTATCCGTTTCTATAATGACTTCCTTGACCCCAAAAGCTTGAATGAACAACAAATCATCCCTAATCGCAAACAACTCATCTTGAAGTGGTGAAAGAACAACTCGATATGGGTACACAAAACCAGCCACAAAATTTCTAGCATGGTCCCGTAAAGCAGCCCCTCCACCACATGTATCTTGAATAAAACTAGCATCAACATTTAGCTTTAGTTTACCTTGATTAGGCGGGTTCCAATGTGAAGGTTTAGGTCGAGATATCTCCAACGTAATAGTCTTCTTTTCATTACAAGTCTTGTACTCTTCCAATCTAGCTAGGGATGTAGCAGACACCATTGCAACTTCTTTGATTTTGTTGTTCCAAACTTTGTCATTGCGATTAAATCATAAGCCCCATATCACCATCATAAGTTACTCAAAACGATGCATGGGCATAGACATAGCTTGTTCCAACATCCACTCATTGAATTGAAAAGATGGTGATAAGAAAACCTGAAAACTGAAGGGACTGTTGCGGAGCACCTCCTTTGCAGTTGGACACGAACAAAAAATATGACTCACAGATTCAAAAGGGCTAGCACACAAAGCACACCCCAAATCGCCTGAGTATCTTTTCACGCTCAACCGCTCTTTTGTAGGAAGAATATTGTTGCACGCACACCAAATACAGATCCCTACCTTTTCAGGAACTCTGGCCTTCCATATCGACTGCCATAGTTTTCTATAACCATCTCCACTCGATGCCGAGGCTAATGAATTGCCTATAACCATGTCACGGGCCACAAAGTAAGCTGTTTTTACCGAATAGTGACCAAATGCTCTAACTTCCACGTCAAGCAATCCTTTAAATTCTCAAAGCTTCTAGGAATGCTAAGGATAGTATGAGCCGTCTCCTCATCAAACAAAGCTTGCACCTTATCACCATCCCATTGATTGGAACCCTCACGAAACAAGTCCTTGACCAACTGTAGCTTACACTCGGCTGGTTTAGTGAGAGAAGAAGAAGAGTTGGGATCCAGTCATCTTGCCATATATCAATTTTCTGACCATCCCCAACACGCCACATACTGTCAGCCTTGATTATAGGCATTGCAGTCAATATACTTCTCCACGAATAAGAAATTCCATCTGCCACCATAGCCTCTAGGAAAGACGAGAAAGGGTGGTATCTTTCCTTATATAATCGAGCAATCAAAGAATCTGTGTTTTGAAGAATCTGCCACCCTTGTTTGGCGAGCATAGCTAGGTTAAACCCCTTGATGGTGGTGTAAACCCTAAGACCATCTCCAATGGTGGAGGTTCCATACCTCATAATAGGACTTTTGAAAAAAATCTCATCTCCAACCCATGAAAATCCTAGTCCAATACCTTAAAACTAAGTCCTATACCATATTTTGGGTTCTAAAATAGAACCTCATATGAGGCATAGAACCTTGGTAAAATTGGTGGGGCCCGTTGGGCAACAACCAATGTATATTTAATGTACCCTATGTATTTAATAGCCATTCCTCTTAAATTAAGAAAAAAATATTGAAAAAAAAATAAAAATTAGTATACACTTACTGAAATTTTTTTTTTTATTTCTTTTAATATGTCTACATTAATATTAAAAAAATATATAATAAAAATTATAAGTTTTAAGGTATAAGGTATAGGACCTTATGGTTGGAGATGAGAAGTCTCATCTTAAAATGAGGTATGAGACCTTGATGGTTGGAGATGGGAAGATCCTATATTAAATAGTGAATTTACAAGGTCTCATAATAAGGTATAGAACCTCCATTGTTGGAGATGCTCTAAGCATACAAATTTTTGAATCTCATACCCATTTCTGCTTTTGTAAGACACTATGTCTTCCTATGCCAAGAACGCTAATGGATTTTCTGGGATTCCTCTGTACGTCCCCAAAAAAACTCACAACATAGTTGATGCATGTCGTCACAAAGTCCCTTGGGCAATAAATAATAGTTCATGGCATAGGAAGACATAGTGAGTGCCACAGCTTTAATAAGAACTTCCTTACCAGCAGAACTGAGTAGCTTTGATCTCCAACTAACAAGCTTCTTAGTTAACTTTTCTTTAAGATAGGCAAAGATAGCTGTTTTTTTTATTGTCTCACTAGCAGTGGTAACCCCAAGTAATGCCCATGATCATCAACTCGTTCCACGCCTATCACTTCTGCCAAATTCTTCTGGATATTCAATGTGACATTCTTGCTGAAAACTACATTGCTTTTCTATAAATTAATAATTTGACCTAAAACACGCTTGTAGGTAGTTAAAATATTTCGAAACGTCTCACATTTTGCCATGGTAGCCTTTCTAAACAGAAAAGAATCATCAGAAAATAATAAGTGATGTAAGACATGTTCCCTAGGGCACATTTGAATAGCTATGATGGTGCCATCATTAACTGCCTTTAAGATCAAGGAGGAGAGGCCTTCTGCACACAAGATAAAGAGGTAAGGAGATAAGGGATCCTTGACGGACACCTCATGTTGGAACGACGTAGCTCCTAGGGTTTCCATTGTGTAACACCGAATAGCTCACTGAAGTTACCGTACTCATTACAATTTGTATCCATACAGCCGAGAAACCCAGTTTAGATAACATCAGCTCGAGAAATCTCCATTCAAGCCTATCATAGGCCTTACTGATATCAAGTTTAAGTGAAAAGAAACCATCACTGAAACTCTGACGTAAAGTATGAAGGAAGTGGGCAACTTCGTTTGCCACCAACGAATTATTAGAAATCATATGTCCAAGAACAAAAGCACTTTGAAGGGGAGAGATGATATGAGGCAAGATACATTTCAACTTGTTAGCTAGGACTTTTGATCCTATCTTATAAGCAACGTTACAAAGAGCTATAAGACGATAGTCCTTCACCGTCTTGGTCTCCTTATGTTTTGGAATCAAGGTGATATGCGTGAAGTTTGAAGATTGAGGGATTACACCTGTAGTCAAGAACGTGTGAACCGCTAGACAAACATCCTGCTTAACAATGTTCCAATATTTTTGAAAGAAGAAAGGTGGCATACCATCTGGCCCCGAAGCTTTAGATGGGTGCATTTGAAAAAGTGCTCATTTAATCTCCTCATCCAAGTAAGGCCGGTTGAGCTCAACATTCATATCATACGTTACCTTAGGAGAAACAATGTCCAAGACCTCCGCCATAGCTCCATTATCCACCCCTCCAGTCTTGAAAATATTCTCGTAGTAATCAACTAGGATACGAGCAACTTCATGTGGCTTCAAACACCACGTTCCATTATCATCTTCCACACCTTTTATTGTATTCCGACTTTGCCTATTTGAAGCATGACGATGATGAAACTTGGAAATTTTATCCCCATCCCACATGTATTGAATCCTAGATCGTTGTCTCTAGTAGATAGTCTCTTGAGATAAAGCTCATTATACTTGAGTTGAAGATTGTGAAATTCTTCAAATTGACCATCTCGGTAAGGTAGACCAGCCAACTCCTGTAACTTTCTTTGTATCAATGTCATCTCATTCTTGCGTTGTCTAACAGTCCCTTGATTCCACTGAAGCAACACTCGGCCTGTGTTCTTGATTTTTTATCCCAACTGCAAAAAGGAATCTCCACAAGATGGAAGATCCCAACCTAGTTTAATGTTGGCTTCACACTCATTATATTGTGCTCAAAGCTCTTCAAATCTGAATCTATAAGCCCTTTTACTGTCAATCAGAGAAGTAGTTACAACTTCAACTAGCAAAGGGAGATGATCTGACTTGTTTGGCGGTAGAGTTAAAACCCGCGAGTATGGAAAGAGATTTCTCCAACTAGGAGTATGACAAGCATGATCTAGTCTTTCCTTTGTTGAAGGAGAAAACAAGTGAACCTGGAACCCACAAAACCTAGATCGACTAGGTTACCGTCTAGCAAAGCATCTTGAAACAATTTCATGGGAGTATCTCCCCTTAGTGGTACACCCGATTTCTCCTCATTTCATAATACTTCATTATAATCTTCTACCGCCATACACGATAGATTGAATTGCGATGATAACAACCTCAATAGGTCCCAAGTCCGAACCCTATCTTCGTTCCCTACACAGCCGTAAATACCAATGAAGCGCCATTCATCCAAATAACCTTTCTCAGCTACGTCAATATGATTCGTAGAATAAGTGCAATGACGAATGGGGTACTCCTGACGCTTGAATAAGGCTAGTCCCCTTGAATCATCTATTCTCTCCTTACAATATACTCCATCAAAACCTGCACCTCGGGATAGTTTTGTGACTACCGATTGTGGAGCCAGTGTTTCGCATAAAAAAAGCAGACTAGTGTTTCGTCGCTTAACCAACGAGATAATAGCATCTGGAGTAGTGTTGTTGCAGATCCCTCTACAATTTCAGACTAAGATCTTGAACTCCGACATAGTAAGAACTGGTCGGTGTCCGACTTCCTGCGAGGCGTTGCTAGGTTTTTTTTTTGTATGGAAGAGGGATATTATCAAACAAAGAATGGGGTAAAAAAAACCTACAAATATTAGAAGCATTTTTTGTTTAAACAAATATGTAAGGACGATAGCTTAGAGGTATATATATATTTTTAACAAAAATGAGGAGATTTTTAGTAATGTTATTAAAGATACTTTTAGTACTTCAAGTTTGATCCCGGACCCTTCCGTATCCACTCTTATGATCTGACACTTCATTTCCCATTTGTATATTTGAGCATTTAAGTTTTTTGAGTCGGAAACTAAAATGTGCGGTTGTGCTTATTATGGTTATTTGGCAAAAAATTGTTATCCATTAGTTTTGCATTAAGTCTAATATGTACGTGCTAATTAAGCAAATTATGTGCCAAGGAATAACATCGCGCATGAAATAAAAATTTTAAAAGGGATTATAGGGTTACACTAAGATATACTTTCTAAGAGCAACTCTAACAATGTCACCTAAAGTTTGCTTATTTTGTTTAAAAATTGAACTAAAACCTATTTTAGCTAATCACTAGTATAAATTTACTTCAACAACATCACTTAAAATGTAGTTATATCTAAACAAGTGTTTAATTTTGATTGGCTGATAATAAAATATTTATTTATTAATATAGTTATTAATCGCATTTGCAATCTATAAAGATAGAGTAAATTATAGTATTGAATATTTCGTTACCTATAATTCATGTTTTCGGTATAGGGATAGTGGATGAAAACCTAAAATATAAGGAATCCCTAAACTGGTTAATAAGATAGAAGAGTTGTTGAAGCGAATTTTAAAAGAAAATCTTTATATTTTAAGTACAAATGACTTACAGGGGATTTGCTGGAGTTACTCTAAGTAATGGGCTAGTATTTTTACCGCATTGAGCTAATCATCTTATCATCAACTATGTCAATAAGTGTTCGATCCTTTTTGGAAACGACTAAAGGTAAGCAACACTATTGGGGAAGAAATTCGAGGCGACGAAGCTTCATGGTCGCCTCGGATCACTTTCTCGTCGCCTCGATTTGTTGTAACCAACTCTTCGTCGCCTCGATACGTCACTTGAGATTGATCCCTTCACCATTGGGGCGACGAAGATTGAAAAACTTCGTCGCTTCATTTTATTTGAAGCGACAAAAAAATATACGTCGCTTCAATTTTTCGCCGCGAAGATATAAATGTTGTCGCTTCAATTGAAAATAAAGCGACAAAGATTGATCAATCTTCGTCGCTTCAGTCTAAAACGAGGCGACGAAGATTGATCAATTTTCGTCGCTTCAATGTAAATAAAGCGACAAAGATTGATCAATCTTCGTCGCTTCACTATATTAATTTTTTTTTTCACTCAATGAAGCGACGAAGATTGATCAATCTTCGTCGCTTCATTTACCACTACAAGAAAAATGAACTTAGACGACGGAATCTTAAAGGTTCCGTCGTCTAAGTAACACTTAGACCGCGGAAACTTCTCCGCGGTCTAAGTTTCACTTAGACGACGGAGATGTCTTTTTTCGTCGTCTAAGTGAAACTTAGACCGCGGAGAAAATTTCCGCGGTCTAAGTGTCACTTAGACGACGGAAAAAGACATCTCCGTCGTCTAAGTGAAATTTCAAAAACTCAAAAAATTCACTTAGACCGCGGAGAAAATTTCCGCGGTCTAAGTTTTCACTTAGACGACGGAAAAAGACATTTCCGTCGTCTAAGTGAAAATGTTGAATTTTTAGAACCGGCGCCCAATTAATTTGTATTGGAAAAAGACATTTCCGTCGTCTAAGTGAAAATTTAAATCCACTGAGACGACGGAAAATCAGTATTTCCGTCGTCTAAGTCAAAATAATTTGCGGTATTCTTTTCCCGCTAAAATTTTGGCAAAAATTTAAAACACTTAGACGACGGAAATACTAATTTTCCGTCGTCTAAGTTAGTATTTCCGTCGTCTAAGTGAAAAATTGGCGGTATTGTTTGAAAATTCAGTATTTCCGTCATCTAAGTGCTTTAAAACTCTTTAAATTCATCATTTTCTCAATCTCTCTTCATTTTTTCCCCTCCCTCTCCCTCTCCCTCTCCCTCTCCCTCTCTCCCTCAACATCTCTCCCCCCCCCAATCAAACCACCCACCATATATCATCACCATCACCTTCCACCATCGTCATCACCACCACCACCGTCGCCGCCACCCCCGACATCACCACCGTCGCCGCCATCACCGGCATCACCACCGTCGCTGCCACCACCACACACCACCACCACCTACAACGTCGCCTCCACCACCACCACTAGCTACCGCCTCCACCACCGGCCTCCACATTCCGGCCAACACCACCGGCGCCGCCACCATCACCACCGCCTATAATTAGTTTAGTTTTAGGTTAATTTAGTTTATTTAGGCTAGATTAATTTATTTTATATATTATATTATATTATGAATTTTGTATTCATTGTATTTAAATCCATAATAATTTAAATTATTTATTCATTATGAATTTTGTACGTATTATATATTATTAATAATTAATATTCAATAAATTTTGCAATATTATGAATATTGATATACAAAAAATTAAATAAATAAAAAATTCATTAAATGCTAATTATTAAATTAATAATTAGCATTTAATGAATTTTTCATTTAATTTTTTTTTACAAAATCACCACTTAGACAACGGAGATGGATGATTTCCGTCGTCGAAGTGAACACTTAGACGACGGAGAATGAGTTCTCCGTCGTCTAAGTGAAAACTTAGACCGCGAAGATGGACGTTTTCCGCGGTCTAAGTGTTCACTTAGACGACGGAGAACATCCATCTCCGTCGTCTAAGTGAAAACTTAGACCGCGGAAAATTTTGCGCGGTCCAAGCGAGCACTTAGACAACGGAGAATGTCCGTCGTCTAAGTATCACTTAGACGACGGAATTCTCCATCTCCGTCGTCCAAGCACTTGGACGACAGCACTTGGAGCACGGAACTTGGACGACGGAGCTTCCGTCGTCTAAGTACTTAGACGACGGAAAAAGCCACTTAGACGACGGAAATGCTCCGTCGTCTAAGTGTCTTTTTCTTGTAGTGTACATTGAAGCGACGAAGATTGATCAATCTTTGTCGCTTCAATGTATTTAATTTTTATTGTTTTTTCTTTTTGACTCAATGAGGCGACGAAGATTGATCAATCTTCGTCGCTTCAATGTATTTAATTTTTCTTTTTTTTCTTTTTGACTCAATGAGGCGATGAAGATTGATCAATCTTCGTCGCCTCATTGAGTCAAAAAGAAAAAAAAATAAAAATTAAATATTAATGTACCAAGTCACGACCTATCACAATTTAAAAACACAAAAACGCATTCAACCACAAATCAAGTTATATAGAAAAATATGGCACAAATCAAAACGTTAACAGTTTATACAAAGCCTAGCTACTATTGTTCGATTCACACAGCTGATTCATGCTGGGGGACGGCGATGGAGCTCGATTACGTGCCAGGAGGTGGTGGAGGAGCTTGAGCTTGTTGACTCCCAATCTGGAATGATCGCATTAAGGCCTCCATTTGTTGGACCCTTTGGGCGAGCTCATTGTAATCCTCTCTGGCTTTGCGCGCCACCTCACCCGATCTGCGCACCTCCTCGCTTGATTTGCGCGCCTCCTCTCTGGCTTCAGCGACCTCCCTTTTCAGGACTTGGGTTTCCTCTACTCGGGCCCCTCCTCTCGGTTTGGAGTCGCGCGTGAGAGCGCGCCCCACCCCTGTTACGTCGAACAAGAACAAATAAATATATTTGAATAGTAAACAAAAATATAGCAAAACGTAAATCCAGATAAACGACGGTGGTTTGTTAGAGTATTACCTCTTATAGAGGTCCCGGGCCTTAAACCCACCTCTTCCTCTATGATATTTATTTGTGTATCAAGAGGAAGAGGATGGGCTTGGGAAACCGCATCGCCGTCAGTGTCACCCGCAACACTATCTTGTTGCGACAACACTTCGTCGAGTCTTCGCTTCACTGCCGCCTGCTCAATTAAAATATATTAAATAAATAATATTACAATATGGTAAACAAAAATAATTGAAATAACGTAACGTGAACCTATTTTCGCTTACCACTTTCTCAGCCGCATTCTTGTCCGGCTGGTATACGTTAATCCACGTCTGGACGGCGGGCGCTCTATGACCCTCCTTCTCCAACACCTCGCTTCGGTATGAGCTTCGGTATGAGAGGGCGAGAGATCCCGAATGGTGGTTGAGCTGCTGCTCCTTGTTCTTGTTTCGGTTTCCTCGATTCCATTCGCACAATCGCTGCCACACACACAAAAAAATCATTTTAAAATAAGAATAGATAAACATGTATATTTTTAAATTGTGGGCTACCAAAACTGTGCGGATATTTTATGAAACTCACCAAGTAAGCAGGGTCTTCGAAGTGGGCTTTTAACCACGCCCATTGGTCTTCCCTCCTGAGGAACTCGGCCGGAGTCTCCTGGCTGACGTGGAGATAATGTTGATGGCAATCATGCTTCCAATCCTTTTAGATTGTTTGCGCCGTTGCATCAATAAAGTTCCACATCTCCACATCAGTCGCCGGGATGTCGTAGTTCATCTAGCACAAGACATTTAAATTCCGTTATGTAAAAGTTATATTTACGTAAACCGTAAAGTAATAAAGTAAGCTAAGGGCAGTAAGTATACCTCAATATTTGTATTGACGATATCGCGATGCAAATCGCTAAGTCCCAAAAAGCTAGGTGCAAGCATTGGAACTTTTCCGCGGATGATGCTACCGATGTCTCGGGACATCAGACTCCTGAATTCCCTCGACGCAGGCCCCCGATGCCTCGTAGAGTAAGCGACTTGTAGTCGCCTATTGTTGTTCATCCGGACGAGGTACTCAGTCTTCCTCCCGACGACGACCCCGCGCTGTATCGTCGTCGGATTTCCGGTTGCCATGTCCACCATGTCGGGGAGTTTGGTCTTCTTGCACCGGATGCTGAGGGCGGGAGCGTGCTGTGAGGCCGCAGTGGCGTCGCTGTCATCCACTGCTGTAATCGCATCCTCAAGGTCTGGGGCGGGCGTTAAACCCTCTACTACTGGAATCGCCGGGGTCCCAGATTGTCCCGTGGGGCAGCCCGACCCGGAAGCCCCCTCTCTGCTGAATGGTCGCCACGCCGCCTCCGCAGCTGCCGCCGCCGCCGCTTCACGACGCTGGATCGCCGCTTTCCTCCTTTAGTGACTTGTATTTTCGAGAGCCATTTTGTTAAAACCAATAACTTAATCATAACCTTTATACACTCATCACAACTACCACTTGAAATTAACATATGAATCGGTTTCTCAAACATGCTTTACCGACCAAGATTTTTACCAAAACAAACCTACACGATGATCATGATATGAATTCGAATGCTTCAAAGTTTCAAACCTACACATGCTTTACATGCATAACTCATACTAAACAGTTGCCATTCCAAGAACAGTTGCAATATGGAGCTCGGGTATAAGACTTACACATCACAGATTTGGATTCATATACAAAGATAACGAGGATGAAGGAAAAGAAAAATCCACCAAAATACAAATAGGTGGAAAATATAAATCAATGTGACATCCCACCAGCCAGCCTTTTTAATTTGAAATAACTGCCACAAGGTCAGGTACCTTCATTTCTAGCTAGGAATTTAACATGTTATTTCATTGTGCTTCTTCACGTGACAATTTTGAACCATCAATCAAATCGTGTATTTGCACTGTATTTCTGAATGATGTTCTACGACTTGTCTCTATTAAGTACTGTACAGTAAAGTTTTAAAAACGAAAAGGTACACATAAGGAAATGAAATTATTGTTGGAACAACATTGTTAGGTGGCTTACGGACATTTATGTACATATGTAATAATAGTGGATTCAGTGTATAGTCCCAAATAGTTTAGATCGAGCTGACTTACTCCGTTTTGTACCCTCCAATTATATAACCACCTTATAAATCTTGTAGTTGAAAAAAATCGAAATGATTGAGAACTGATCTTGAGTTAGACCACCTAGTATACAGTACCCCATATAAGTTTAATGCATAAAGTTTTTTTATGCGGATGTGTATTCAGAATCTCTTTACCCTTGATGTGAAACTGCTGCTTTGTGTTGATCCTCCTTTCTTGGAGTTTATGACAGTGCCTAGATCAACACAAAGCATATTGACTGGTGCTTTTGAAGATGCCTAGAGGTTTATGAACATTTCTTTAAAAGCACTCCAGGTAAATATTTGATACTAGTTCCGAGAAGCTGTTCTTTGTGCTCTTCCCTCCTCTGTGGTGTGTAGTAATTAAAGTACTTCATTTTCTACTTTCCAGAAGAACCCGAAGCAATTAACAACAGTTATATCAACCGTTAGTTCAATTTCAAACAATGGAAGCTGTTGATCGAAAAGGTTCTAGACATTTTGGGTTTTCTGCCCTCCCTGACCTACTCTGAGGTGATATTCTCTGTAAGTCTTGACATGAGTGTCCTTTGATGAAACTTATGAACAAGAAAGGTTTTGCTATGGACGAGAGCTGCAGAAATTGAAACATAAAGCCTTGAATAGGGCTCGCCTCACCGAAGATGATGTGAAGAGAAGGATTGCAGAAAGGACAGAAGCAAGGAAAGTCAAAGATTATGCAAGAAGCGATCAGATTAGAGTTGATATGGAGAAAAAGGGGATTCAACTCATGGATGAGGGCAGTGATAGTATCTGGACTTAGCAGCCTCGGCTTTTTAGTTTTTCCCTAGCAGCCTCACATCAAGAAATCCCAGCAACCAAGTTCAACTAAAACCACACTTGTACTAATTTAGGCGAGTGGTGTTTTAACATGAAGTAAAATACAATCAAGAATTGAATCGGAACACAGCCAGCATATACAATTCGTTAGTGAAAGCAAGAACAACCGAGACATTTCCAAAGAAAAAAATTGAAAGAAAAAAAATTGAAAAATGAAGAAGATGCTTACCGATATTTATTTGAAGATGTGGTGAACGGCGATGAAGATGCTGATTAGAGAGCGAAGAAGATGATTACAGAGCTTTGAAGAACGGCGAGGTTTCTCGATTTGGTTTCGGCTTCGAATTCGACGGCGAGTTTAGGGTTTTGGTGGAGGGGAGGGAGGGGGTTTAGGGTTGAGGTGGAGGGGAAACGATTTGGTTTTGGTGGAGGGGAGGTCGATTTGGTTTCGGGATTAGGGATTTGGGGCGAGGTCGATTAGAAACGAAGAAGGAAACGAAATGAGAAGAAGAAGAAAGAAACTTTGAATCTGGAATTATAAAGCCAACGAGGCGACGTATATTGACATCTTCGTCGCTTCAATAAATTGAAGCGACAAAGAATTCAATCTTCGTCGCTTCCTATAATTTGAAGCGACAAAGAATTCAATCTTCGTCGCTTCAACGTATTACAGCGACGAAGATTGAATTCTTTGTCGCTTCAAATTAGAGGAAGTGACGAAGATTGAATTCTTCGTCGCTTCAATTTATTGATGGAAAGAAACGATGAAGTTTAGAATTATAAAGCATACGAAGCGACGAGGATTGCATTCTTTGTCGCTTCAATACATTGACGCGACAAAGAATGCAATCTTCGTCGCTTCTATTTATTGAAGCGACAAATAATGTAATCTTTGTCGCTTCAATGTATTGAAGCGACAAAGAATTCAATCTTCGTCGCTTCAATCAGTTGAAGCGACTAAGCTTGCTTTCTACGTCGCATCGTATCCTTCATTTTGTGTTATTTTTTACAAATTCAAAAGTTAGAAATATTTTCTCGAATACATAAATTATGCTTTAAAGAAAATACGAATTTAGGTTTCAAATTCATAATAATATTAGTTTAGTCCTCGTCCTCGTCCTCGTCTTCGTCCTCGTCCTCTTCCTCGTCCTCGTCCTCGTCCTTGTCCTCGTCCTCGTCCTCGTCTTCGTCCTCGTCTTCGTCCTCGTCCTCGTTCTCGTCTCCTTCTTCATCCAAAAGTAGTTGAAAATTTGGGTAAAATTGTATCACCGTGGAAGTGTCCTCTTGGTAAGACTCGAATATATGATCTCATGTACGTTATATGTTTTCATCTATGGCAAGTACGTCAGCGCTGTAGACATTGCGGTGCGACATTTCTTGTACTACTTTCCAAGTACCACCAGCCTTTGGATCGTCTATGTAGAATACCTGTTTTGCTTTGGTTGCAATTATGAAGGGTGAATCCTCATAGTAACTGTTGTTTGTATTCACTGATATCAGTCCATGATCTTTTATAACGGTGTCAAGATCTTTCTCGTCGTCGGAGTTGTGTCATGTGCACTTAAACAACACCACTGGCATACGGCCTGCATATAATACTTCGACCACGTAGTTAACATGGCCGTAGAACTTGGATGAACCCATGTCTATCATGACACCGCTGTTTTGAGTCACGGTTCTTTGATCTCTATCAAACGAGGTGAACTTGACACCGTTCACATAACACGACTTATAAACCCGGAATTGCTGAGGTCTTTGAGCTAATGACTTTATTCCTGCAAGCAAGCTCGAGTCCGAGTTTTTTTCTTTAAGGGACACCTGAGAGATAAGTGTTAAGAGAAGTTAAAGATAAGTGTTATAAACCCTCAAAGAACCTTACAAGAATTAATAGTTAGATGTACCCATGTTAAGAACCATCGAAGAAAACTCCTCCGACGACGAAACTCGTCGAAATCTTCACCATTTTTAGCCTTGAACCTTCTGAGATGTTCTTCTAGGTAAGGTTTGACTTCGTCTGTTTCCACCAAGACTTGCCAGTGAGCCTCAGCAGTCTCTGCCTCAGTCAACCTGAACTGGCAACGAGTCTCGATAATATCTGGTCTTACTAATAATGAAACACAGCTGATATTCCACTCAGGGGAAGTGTCGATATCTTCGTTGTCCATCCGTCTAAGATAAGACTTACAATACGTCACCGACTCATGTACGAGGTACTGTTCAGCAATACTACCTTCCGGGTAACGTGTATTCCTCATTGACTTTTTATATTTTCCTAATTGCCTGCAAAAACACCCTCAAGATTAGTACAATATTTTTCTAGTTGCCGACATATTACATAACAAACATAATATTAGCAATGAAAAACATTTTACCTTTCAATTGGATACATTCATGTATAGTGTACTGGACCTGTAAAGAATACTTGTTTGGGCAGATGAACCATGAGATGAACCATAGATGTAAAAAAATGTGGAGGAAATATGAGCTCTAAATTGCAGAGAATCATCACTATCTCAGTTTCCATGTCACGCACAACCTCCTTCTTAAGCTCCCTACTGCATAGTTGACGAAACCAATTTGACAGTGCTATCAATGGCTTCACAACGTTTTCTGGCAGGAACCCTATGATAACCACAGGAAGAAGACGTTGAAGCAACACATGGCAATCATGCGTCTTCAATCCATAAAACTGTGACGGGGAACTTACTTTCACCTTACTTCTCAAACTACCTGCATAACCAAGAGGATACTTAACATCCCTGAACGACTGGAACACATCTTCTAGATCATCCTTTTTAACTAAAAATGGTGCATGAGGAACTTTCGCCGTACCCTCGTCACCCGCTCTTTGCCACTGGTTTTTTCGCACATTCCTCTTCTTCAAAGCAGCGCGAGCTTTTGGACCATCCTTAGACTTCTTATCAATCGCAAAAATGGCTCCAAGGATGTTGTCACACACATTTTTTTCAATGTGCATGACATCTAAGCAATGTCTGATCTTCAATGATGACCAATAAGGCAGTTTCCAAAATATGCTTTCGTGAGTCCAACACTGTCTGTTATTCGGATTGTACGGCACCTTCAAGTCGTCATGTTGGCTAAGAATAGGGTAAACGTGTGACCTAACGTCCTCCAAAATTTCATCTCCACTCTTCTGATAGGGTCTTCCGCCAAACTCCACATTCCCGTTAAATGCCTTGCTCAATCGCCAAGGGTGATCTTGGTGGAGCCATTTTCGATGACCTTCATAAACTATCCTCCCACATATATGCTCTGAAGTTAGCTCATCTAGACAGATTGGACATGCCTTGTACCCTTTCACAGTTGACCCCGCAAGCATCCCTAAACCTGGAAAGTCGCTAATAGTCCACATTACCGCTGCCTTCATCAAGAATACCTCATTGTCTACTCGATCAAAAGTATGGACTCCAACGACCCATAAATGTATTAGCTCCTCAATCATCGACTCAATGAGTACACTAAGGCACTTTCCGGGAGATTTAGGGCCTGGAATCAACACTGATAACATGTTATATTCCTTCTTCATACACATTGATGGTGGTAGATTGTACGACATCACAACAACGGGCCATGTACTATGCAAAGTTCCCATTGTTCCGAATGGATTGAAACCGTCTGTTGCTACTCCAAGGCGCACATTCCTGCAGTCCCGTGCGAAACCTGGAAAAGTTCTATCAAAATGTTGAAACGCTTCTCCATCAGCTGGGTGGCTGAGGCTACCAGTCACGCATATCCGCTCCCCCAGCCATCGCATATGCTTGGCAGTGTGTGGGGACATAAACAAACGCTTCAACCTTGGTGTTAGAGGGAAGTTACGAATTATTTTTTTGGGAATATCATTCGTATGTGGCTTATATATTTCAGAATAACACACTGGACAAATCCTCTCGTTTACAAGCGCCCCCCTGAACAATACACAGTTAAACTCACACGCATCAATTCTTTCGTAACCCAGTGAAAGATCACTCAAGATTTTTTTTATTCTCGAGTATGAACAGGGGAATGTGTGCCCTTTAGGAAGAAGTTTATTAATGTAAATACATAAAGAGTCAACACTTGTGTCCGACCATCCATTTTCATTTTTCATTTCCATTGCATCTAATATGGCACTCAAAACAGTTTCCTCACTGCCTTCATATAATGGGGTCTGTGACTCCTTCAATAATCTATCGTACTTTTCATAATCATCGTCTACCATGTCATTGAAGTTCATGCCCGAATTATCTTCCACTAATTGTTGGGGTGCATTTGCATGGTATCCAGGATAATAGGGATATGCATAATGTAGAATCTCCAACTGCGGGTTCACTGAAGGACCGACACCACTAGAAGGACCGACTCTGTCTTGAAGCCACTGTCTTCGTTGACTGAGCATTGTCGGTTCACCAGAAACTTCCCCGTGAAGGTGCCAGACAGTATAATCCGGACTCAAACCACTGTGTGATAAGTGATGATACATGACATCCATAGTAACCTTGAACGGACCGTTCTTACAACGTTTGCACGGGCAGAAGTGATAATCGGCTCTGTTACTATGTCGCCGGGCAAAATTCATAAACTCGAATATGCCTGTGATGTACCTTGGATCAGCATGATGATATGTCATCCAAGTTTTGTCTGGGTGTCTGTCTATGTTTCCTGTCAACAGAAACAGTCAATATGAACAAAGTTACCACGCCACAGTTGCGATTCAACCAAAACCCCACATTTCTTCGGCTTATGCCTCCGGGTTGGGTCCTATCCCCTTCAGGGGAACATGACATTTGTCAACGCTCTTGCACCAATACGTTTCAGCTCCAGTTTAGGGAAATTTCGGCAGCATCTCCCTACAGTTCCCTGAGTGCACACATATCTAAACAACCTAATTTGCACTCGGGGAACATTGAAAGGAGACACTGTCGAAACCATATCCCAAAACTGAAACTGAAATCACATGAATAGCAAAAGGATCAACAAACTCATGTTCACCTAAAGTGTCCAAAAATGGGACAATTCGAGAATCAACAACTCAACTCGATCAACTAGATGAGTTGTTGATTCTCAAACGGGAGTTCTAAGTTGATAAACACCACAATTCACTACCACATTTTAACCCATCGCCGGCAATGTTTTTTTATCATTACCGGCGATTTTTGGGGAAAAAGTCGCCGGTAATGTTTTTTTTTTTTTTTTTAACATTACCGGCGACATTTCCGGCAAGTCGCCGGCAATGTCCCGCCGGTAATTTTTTTTTAAAAAAAGACATTACCGGCGACTTAAATCTTATATTTAAGTCGCCGGTAATGTCTTTTTTTTTTTTTTTTAACATTACTGGCGACATACATTTAAGTCGCCGGCAATGTCTTTTTTTTTTTTCAATTACCGGCGGCAATGTTGCCGGTAAAGTTAATTAAAAAAAAAAAAGACATTACCGGCGATTTTTGGGGAAAAAATTGCCGGTAATGATAAAAAACATTGCCGGCGATTTAAAAATCGCCGGCAATGGGTTAAAATGTGGTAGTGATTATATATAACCATACGCTCGATTTCATGATTAACACTAATAACACTACTAATTAAGGCTCTAATACACCTAATCTACACTAATCATCAATTAATTTCACTAAATTTAACCAAACTTCAAACATTAATCATGAACCCATAACATGATTTATCACAATTCAATGATTCAAACACTAAAACTACAACATAAGACCAAATTCAATTCAATTTCAAAAATTTCACATCAACTTCATTTTCACTTCTAATCATCAATAAATTTCACTAAATTTAACCAAATTTCAAACATTATTCATGAACCCATAACATGATTTACCGCAATTCAATGATTCAAACACTAAAACTACAACATAACACCAAATTAAATTCAACTTCAAAAATTTCACAAAAACTTCAATTTCACTTCTAGTTTAACATATTATGGTCATAAAAAGGGTTAAAGAGATACAAATCAAACTAATATTACTCAAGAATCAAATCAATGGCAAGAACAACTTTCTTTCTCAATTTTCTAAAATTTCTCCCAAAATCGCACAAGAACAGCTCCAGAATGCGAATGAACTGTTTTTCTAAAATTCTAACTTTATGAACGGTTTGACTTTAAGAAGAAGAGTAGATCCAAATTTAAAAAAAACGAGGCGACGAAGATTGAGCAATCTTCGTCGCCTCGATTTTATTCGAGGCGACTAAACTAATCTTCGTCGCTTCGAATGTAAAAAGTGGTCGCTTCATATTATTGAAGCGACCAATATCAATCTACGTCGCCTCAATTTGTTGAAGCGACGTAATTAATATCTGAGGAAATCTACGTCGCCTCATTGAAATTGGGGCGACGAAGAAACGTAACTACGTCGCCCCAATATAATGCTCTCCTCCAGTAGTGCAAGGAAATTAAGGAACTCCTGAGACATACCTCCATTCAATTTGCTTCAATCACGATAAGGAAGCTATATTTTTTTGGGCGAAATTAGGAAGCTAATTTCGTGACGACAAGATTGTGTTTTCAGACACTTATACGGTGATAGGCAATTACTTACCTCATGATCATGTGATTTTCAAATTTCTTTCTAGTTTTCTAATCGTATGGCATTGGTAACCCTAGGGGCATCAATTTCATTTTTCACTCGAGCAAAAGAAAATTCGATTTTATTTCTTGGATCTTTCTCATGTCTGCATGCAAACCCTTTTTATTTGTATACGTTGAAAGAAGGGCTTCAAACTTATTTATTCATCTCCTTGTTCTTATAGGTACTGGAAGAGATCGACCTTTCAATGTTTCAATTAATGATAATGAACAAACGGATTCCCAAGAGACTTCGAACGCATATGCATATAGAAGCACGCATGCTTGCAGTTGGTATTCTCCATAGAGAAATGGCCATAAATAATTATTATGACGAGGCCAGGGGTCTTGATCTGAAGAGTCCAAGGGTGCATGCATGGCGTGTATATATATATCCATGGCAGGCTGATTCTTTCTCTTCCAAAATGAAAAGATCGCACTGAAGTACGAAGCCGATTTCTAGCTAAAAGCAGCAGGCCGGTACGAGTAGTTCATGGCTTCAGACTCAGACTCAGACTCAGATTCTGATTCGAAGTTCAATTTCTTCGACGTACGTGATGTCATGCATGCCATCTTTCTTACTCGTTTGCTTTGATGATCTATTAGCACTTGATTATTGATCTTAACTAGTTTGTCTCCTCGATCTCGCTGTGTACGTTTGATTTACAGATTGAGGATACACTGTGTGATGAGTGTAAGAACACGTCACTTTTGCTTGTGCTCAGGGAGATGCAAATGACGTACCAGAAGTTGCTACAAGAAATCCAAACGACAGTGTGGATGCAAAGGCAACTGGATGAAGATCTAGCAGGGTTGAGGGAAGATTTGGAGGCTGCGATGTCTAAAGTGGAGGCTTTGAAAAGCGAGCTGGACCAGAGTAAGAAGGAGAAGGACTGAAGGAGGTAGATCAGCCTAACTAGGCGAAACTTGGATCTTGACTTAATTTGGAAGTGGAGAGGCAGACGGAGTTCTTCTAACTGTGAAAGATCTTTTGTTTTAATCGAATGTTTTGTTAAAAATATGTTTCCTATTACTATTATTCTTCATGTATCTTTCTAAATCCGAGTGGCATATAAATTCGATCGGTTGAAGTACTCTTTTACAAACTTAATTAGGAATACACAATAGGCAAGAAATCTGAAGTATATAATTACAATGGGAAAGACAAGATGCGTACAAGATTGATAACACATATACTGAATTTGTTCAAGTCATCATAAATACAAGATCAATAATAGACGAAGATCAAACATATAGAAATTTATAGATAAGATCATTGAATATATGTATCGTAATAATTGATAATATGAGTATGATCTTCTCTTCCCTTATGTCGTTAAACACTTTCAATGGAGTAGGTTTTGAATGCTTCGTAACACGAGAACATGGACCAAATTCTCATACTTATAGGAATAGACATGTGCCTTTACCCATGACAGAGTCCAAATCTAATTCCATTAGGTTTATATTAAATGATGAGATTCATATCAAATTACAGTTGGACTTTAATCATGTATTTGATATACGGATATACACGAATTAAATAAACAAACCTAATACGATTCTTACTAAATGACTTAGCTATTAACTTGTTGCATAAATGACTAGATACATGATATTGTTGAGTCTTATTCTAACAAAAATTACCTATAAATAAAGATATCTTCACCTATTTCGAATAGTCGAAGGCTCTACGTATCCATATATATACAGGTTAGGGTTGATTCTTCTCTCAAGACACATGCTCATTCTTCAAATTACGATTCGATCTGAATACCGTAAGAGATGCCATTGACTGAGGAGGTATCGTCAATTTCCTAACATTATTTCTTGATCTATTGACACTTGATTCATTGATGTTTTATCATCGCCTCAATCTCTCTTATGTCATGACATGCACAGAGTGACCTCGTGTATATGAACAAGTCGCTTGAGTCGGAGACAGACATGAACAGACTGAAGGATTTAGATGAAGCAAAAGGAGACAAGTTGACATATCCACATTGATGAGAGAGGTTAAGTATCTGACTTTGCTCAAGGAGAAAGAAATCCAATCGAGAGATTGGACGCAACGACAGCTAAACGAAGCTTTGGTAAGGCTCGATATGACTAAGAAAGATTTGGCCGCTGCTGAATCTCAAGTTGAGGCTCTGAAGAGCCAACTGGATCAGACTCGGAAGGAGAAGAAGGTAGAGATTAAGTTTGCAAAAGATGAAGTGGACTTGGTGGATCAGAGTCAGAAGGAGAAGCAGGTAGAGACTAAGTTGGCAAAAGATGAAGTGGAGTCTTCAAGTGCCCAAATGGAGGAGTACCTGCAGAGAGAGATCGAGACTTTCAGTAGTTTTATGAGTTATGAAAATCAACTAGAATATAAGTTCGTTGGTAATTTTATGAACTTTAATGGATATGATGTGTAGGCATCAATCTGATATGGCATGACATGTCAGACATAATTTTTTTATATATATTTTAATCTCTATATTAAATGTTAAATCAAGTTTTCAGAAAACCTAGCTATTTACCATATATATGTTTTTTTAATGGGACCATATATATGGTTAGATTATCATTTTTCATATATAATTACATATAGCGTGAGATATATGCCAATCGAGTTATAAAAACCTATTATTCCAATAGAAAAGAGAGTTATAAAAACCTAATTCATATAGATCTGATATTCATGTTCCATCTTTCTTAATCAGACTAGTCTCTCCTTTTCATCCTCAACCAACACTACGTACGTACGTACTGCACACATAATTATTGTAGCTTTTGCATCTCCTCTAGTCCTCTCTCTTCCGTTTGTTTATTTCCGAATTCCTCTAAACCAAGTTCATTTTTAGCTGCAGCAATAAAACCCATATCTATCATACGGTCATTCCACATTTTCATGTTTTGAAAGGAGATACATGCAAGCAAGATCTTTTGTATCAACAATGATACATCTTTGTAATTTATCTTCTGCAAATGAGCGAGGAAAAACGTCATGGTTGAGGTTGTAGTATAATATATGTAAATGATTTTAGTGGATGACAGACAAATCTCCATAGTTATTTAAGAATTGACTTTGTTACGTTTTCGATGATTGAAGATCTATACGAGAAATGCAAATCTAACTTTAGACATATTGTGCTAAATATTAAATCTTAAGTATTTCCATCAGCTTGTATAATATAATTTCAAATTGTGTATATGTATATTGATCGATGAAAATCTTCAAACTCGATCTCTAGAGATATTAGAACAGTTTTTGTTTGTTGAAGATTCTGTGAAAATTATCATTCTGATTGTATTTTAATGAAAATAAATTCAGACACAGATAGTCTCTTGTAGAGAATAAAAAATATTAATAGTAGGATTTGGATCGCTAGGATAGACTTTTGCAAGTGATTCAAATCGTAAACGAAAGAACGTACACTTTGAAAGGCCTATTTGATGTCAATGGTGTTTGGCAGGATATTGTCGAGGGAATGGAAAAAGTAATTACCGAGTACTTTGGAGCTATCACTACTAGAACAAGTACTATAGCCGACAACTTTTGAAAAAACAGGCCGACGACTGGTCAAGTCATTGGGTATAGGTCACTTTAATCGAAAACACAATTAAGTCGTCGGGTATAGTTTTGACTATACCCGACGACGACTATAGTCATCGGCTATGATACTATAGCCAACGACCACCCCCTAAGTTGTCGACTATGGTGATGCACCTATATATACCTGACGACCTATAAAGTCGTTGGGTATAGTTTGACTATATTATAGCCGACGACTTTAATGAAGTCGTTGGCTATAGTTTCTTTTATACCGATCTGGGTAGCAGCTCAACCATTTGAAAAGAAATCGCCCAAAAAAATCCAAAACGCTCTTAAATCGTGGGTGTGATCGGAAGCTGTCCAAAAAGAGTTCATGATACTCTCCCGCTATACATATAAGTATGTATGTATATATGTGTGTTAATATTATTGATTTAGAGTTGATTAATGTTGATTATATATATAGATATGAATGAATGTGAAGATTTTGAGTTAATTGTTGTGTTTTAGTTGAGTTGAGTTGATTTTAAGTGAATTGTTGATATATATATATATATATATATATGTGTGTGTGTGTATGTGTGTATGTGTGTTAATTTATAATTAAGAATATACAGAGTGTCAGTTCTATGGGGAGAGTGGTCATCTGTGCCACAATATGTGAAGGACTGTGTGAACAATGCGTTGTTGGTAAGTTAATTATATATTCATTATGTATAATTATCCTTTATATATTCATTATGTATGTCTACCATATATATATATATATTTATATTGCAGCTGTGGTTTATTGTGTTAGAGGAGCTCAAATGCACGTGGGCAATTGAAGTGCAAGGAAGGAGGTGATGAGAAGTGGAATTAAATTTTAGACATTTTGTTGATCATGTATTGTCAATTTATAACATATAACTCCCATATATAGGTACAAGAAGTGTAAGAGTGAGCTCAAACGGCACTAGAAGAAGCACGACAACCTCCGTGGGGGTACCCTTATGAAGTTTATGTATAGGGAGTATGAGTGGCAGTGGCTCGTAGTCTACTTCAACACCCCAAAGTTTGAGGTATGCAACACTCTGTTTGTGCTTACTTGTATCGTATTTGGCAAAAATAGTCTCCTAATTAATTTTTTTCACATATATTCATCCAAGAAGGATATTTCTGCAATAAACGCGGTGAACTGGAGAAAATTACAAAGAACTATCATGGCGGTTTGGGATCCTTTGCGGGTTGGATGGAGAAAGCTGCCCAACACCCTGAAGTCCCCTATTTGGAGTATATGTTACATAAAGCGTATCATCAGTGCCCCGAAGATATTGTAAGTCTTATTCCCTTATAACTTAATTAACATATTTGCTTATATATCTCTAAAAAAATTTACATATGTTTACTGGTCCAATTTATTTATTTTCCTTGTCAATTAGGCGAGAGTGCAAGAGGTGACTCTGGAGGTGTTGACTTAGATCGCGAGAGAGCAATGATCTGAGACCTAGGATGCGGACCTCCCCCAGGCCATCTCTCAGATTGATCAATCTGACCCGCTTGTAGCGGTGAGGATCACTGGTGAGGTTTTCCCACCACGGGGAAGCGACTACTACTGCAGGGGTCTGGAACAGAAGGGGGACGAGGTCTTAAAGAACACTCCCAGATTCTCATACAGGTCGGTAAGTTTGAGGTCTTCTCATCTACATAAGCAGCTCTAGAGGGTGACGACAGAGCACAAGAGGCAGGCGGCAGAGCATCAGAGGGAGCTGGAAGAGACTCGAAGGCAGGTGGAGAAGATGGAGCGGGAGAGATTAACCGAGCAGTCTGCAATGGCTTCCTAGTTTCAGGATTAGACTGCACACACTACAAGAAAAACGCACCTAGACCGCGGAGCGTTTCCGTCGTCTAAGTACTTAGACGACGGAGGCTCCGTGCTCCAAGTGCTATCGTCCAAGCACTTGGACGACGGAGAATGTCATCTTTCTCCGCGGTCCAAGTGAGCACTTGGACGACGGAGTCCAAGTAAGAACTTGGACGACGGAGATCATATTCTCCGTCGTCCAAGTGTTTACTTGGACCGCGGAGAATGCCATCTTTCTCCGCGGTCCAAGTAAGCACTTGGACGACGAAGATCACATTCTCCGTCGTCCAAGTGATTATTTAATTTTTTTTTAAAATAAATTTTAAATTGTTGTAAAATATTAATAATTTAATTTATAAACTCCAATCTCATTTAAATAATTAAAAATGTTAAAATTAATTAAATAAAATTAATTTGTAAATACTTAATTAAATAATAAAAATTAATTTGTACATACATGAAAAACGCATAAAAATTAAAATATTGTTCAGAATCGGGAAAGAAACGATATAATAAACTACACAAATGAACTACTAAAATACTGGAGGAGCAGATGCGCCACCGAGTCCCCCGCCTCTAGCCGGGTCGTCGTCGTCGGGGTATGGGTTCGGAGGAGGTTGACATTGTCGTCGAACTTGATTTTCCATGAGGGCGACGAGTTGGGCTATCTGCGCTTCTTGCTGATCAAGCTTTTGTCGCATAGATTGATTTTCCTCGTGTGCGAGTCGAGCCTCTTGAATGGCTGCTTCGACGGCCGCAGCCTGAGTACTTTTCCTCCCCGAACCTCCCGTAGATGATGAGTCGGAGGTCGACAAATTTCGAAACACTAACCTCCTTTCCAGCTCTACGACCGTAGACCTCATCGGCGATTGCAATTTGGCTCTCCATCGATAGAGAAGGCAGGTCTTCGAGCGACAAATCTGGGTACGCAAGCTGAGTGCTAGCTAATTCTTCCTGCGCACGTTCTACCAACCTTGCCTACAAAAGAATAATTAAAAAAAATATAATTAAATAATAATTAAATAATAACTACTACAATTAAAAGTGCATATATATATATATATCACTTACGCCGTATTGACTCGCTTCATTATCGAGCTCAGGCGTCACGTACGCGCTTATGCTAGCATCGAGATAAGGGTGTTTGGAGCCCTTATCCCTGTGCTCTTTGGCTATTTGAATCACTTGCTTGGCGCCGGAGGTATGGTGTTTGTCATTCTTCCCCCGATTGGTTTTGTTGATTTCGGAGAATTTCTGTTAGACAACATAAATCATTAAAAAATTAATAAGTAACTAAAATTAAAATAATTCAATTCTCTTAATTGAAATAAAAAAAAGTAAACACCTTATATTCTTCATCTTGGAAGTGGTTACACAACCACGGCCACTCATCTTTCCTATCCCCACGCAGCTCTACGGGG
This sequence comes from Geum urbanum, assembly GCA_946800695.1. Classification (NCBI taxonomy): domain Eukaryota; kingdom Viridiplantae; phylum Streptophyta; class Magnoliopsida; order Rosales; family Rosaceae; genus Geum; species Geum urbanum. Next base: position 1,591,170 of record OX327011.1, read on the forward strand.
GTAGGCACGAAGCCGATATTGTCGAAGTATTGATGAAACCTGTACTTCTAATCACGGTAGATAGAGTTGGCGGTTTGGTTGATATGCCTAAGCATCACCGGTGTGGGATCCACCTCATATTGTTCCTATCAGAAATAAATAGAAAATTATAATCTTATATATTATGAAATTAAAATTTTAATTGGTTATTAAAAAATAAATATAAAATTGTACTTATTAAGTACCGAAAGTTCTTTAAAGAGTTTCGCCTTCTCTTCATCGGGCAACTCCTTCCAAGTGGGGGCAGTCATACAAATCCGGCTACGAAGGATTGACCATATGCTATGCGCCGAGAGACTAGCTAGCTGAGCTGTGGGAGGGCCACCGGTGAATTTGTCGTACGGCAAGTCGATCTTTTTCCCGGTCGCCTTTAAAATTTTCTCTGATTTTTCGCCTTTGACGAGACCGCGAGTCCTTTTCCGTTTCGGGTCAGTCGGGACACTCCTTTGCTTACGCCGAGCGCTGTAGAGGATAGATTCAGAGGTCGAGGACGCCTGAGTACTTCCTGTTGAACCGGGCGTCAGACAGGAATAGGCGTCGTCATCACCGGTCGAGATAAATGGGGCAGCGGGAATTTCCCCAGAGGGCGTTGTTGAAGGACCAGATGAAGGGTCCGGATTGAGGGCGTCGTTGCCCTCCTGTAATTCCCAACCGACTTGTTCCGCCAAGCGTCAGAGCATAGTATCTTCGGCCTCCTGTTGAGCCTTTTTCTTTCCGGACTGAGCCATTTAAACCTAGGAGTACGTTGTTAAAATACCTGATTACCATAATAATTATATAAAAAAAATTATGCTAATTAAGTGCGCCTAAGATTTAAATAGAGTACACTAGCTTGATTTTTGGGTCATTCAATGGACGTGCGACCCGCGCGATAAAGTGTAAACTTTCAATTAATCAGCATTGGTTCAATCGAAAAACATGGCTAGTTAGGGATAGAGATAACGCGAGAGGCAGAACTAATTTCGACAAAACACATCGAGGCTAACCAAATCAATGGTATGTACTCTATTGGTGTCGTCTTTCTTAGATCCAAAACCTGTCACCAGTCATAACCCGTTTCTAGACACCATGTTCGACATTCAGCCAATCTTTCGAAAATTTACACTCCCTCAAGTCCTTTGCAAACTCCGTCCTCAACCTCGTGTCCGTAACTTCACTTAGGTAATGGTGTGCGGTGATGAAATCCACACATCACGAGGGGTTAAGGAGATAAGCTAGGAAAAGAGGCGCCATCTATTCCAAAGAGTGCGACTTAATAAACCAATTTTATGTACTAAATTTAAATCAAAGACTACCAATTTACTACAAAATTCTCATAATTATCAATTAATATTTTTTAATTACATGCAATAATAATCACAAATTATACTATTAATTAAAACAATAAATAATGACAATAATTAATTATTATTTATCATGCATTTAATAATAATTATTCATTTACCAATATAATTAATTATTATTAACAATAATAATTATTACTATTACTTAATTTTAACTAATAATTATTCATTACCAATTAACAACTAACCAATAATGTGTTAATTATCATTACCAATAATAATGATTACAAAATTATTAATTATTACTAATAATAATTATTATTAATTATTATAATTACTAATTAATTAAAATTATTGAAAAATTAAATAATTACTTAAATAATAATAATGTTAATTAAAAAATATATTTATTACCTTGCCGGAATGTTGCAGGAAATTCGTCGGAATATCGTCGGAGAGAGGGAAAGTCGCCGGAATGTTGGTCGCCGGAGGAGGAAGGCCGGAGGTTTTGAGAGGAGAGGAGAGGAGAGGAATTGAAATGAGATGGGATGAGGAAAAAAGAGGCTGAACTGTTCTATATATAGGCTTTCACTTAGACGACGGAGCCCTATTTTCCGTCGTCTAAGTGCACTTGGATGACGGAAACAGGCGTTTCCGTCGTCTAAGTGAACCGTTTCAAAATTTTGAAACGGCGCCCAATTAATCGGCGGGACGTTCGAACCGCCTTAAATTTGACTTAGACGACGGAGAATAGATTCTCCGTCGTCTAAGTCAAATTTGAAGCGGCGCCGAAATTTAAAGCGACAGAAGGAACTGCCATATATTTTAAACTTGGACGACGGAGAATGACCATCTCCGTCGTCCAGGTGGTCACCAGGACGACGGAGATGGTCATTCTCCGTCGTCCAAGTTCAATTTACGTTAAAAAAAATCAAAAATTAATTCACAAGGAATTTTCCGATCTGTCATTCGAATGAAATAGTCGTAAAATATCGATGAACACATCGTATATATAAACAGTTAAATTTGAAACGACGAATAATTTTACGTCTTTAAACTTGTTAAGTATCTACTAATCTTTATGACTTAAGTGTTATTAAGTATAGACTCATTTGCATATCAAAATTAACGAAATTGAATTTGGACAAAACAACCGTTGGATACGTTCGCCGTAACATAATATATAATTAGAATAATTTTCAGAAAATGGGTTTCAACGGCACAGTCAACCGCAAAACCGAGATTTTGACAAACCGGAAACGTGGATACAAGACATTTCGTAACTCCGATTTTAGAACCGTCGAAGCTCACACACCAAGAATTGTGTACTCTATAGTCTTGACGAAAAGAATATGCATTGGGAGATGGTCTAGATGGTCGTTGTCTTAGAAAAAAATTACGAATTCTGCACCTGAACGACGGAGAAGTGCTTCTCCATGGTCCAGGCGAGTACTTGGACGACGGAGAATGAGTTCTCCGTCGTCCAAGTCAGTACCTGGACGACGGAGAAGCTCATCTCCGTCGTCCAAGTCAAAACCTCTGAATTCAGGGGTTAGGGCCTAACTGTTTAGGGTTTAGGGTTTTTGCTTCACTTGGACGACGCATATGGAATTCTCCGTCGTCCAGGTGCGTACTTGGACGACGGAAAACTCATTCTCCGTCGTTCAGGTGTCTCCGTTCAATTCTTCTGATTCAATTCGCTTAAAAATTTGTCGATCCGATCCGCTCCTCGACCGATTCGATTCGATTCGATTCGATTCGATTCGATTCGATTCGATTTGATCCGATTCGGATCCATTAATTAATTAATTTAATTTAATTTACGTACGTCGGTCGATCCGATCCGAGCATGGACGCGTGTAATTAATTAATTAAGTATAAAAATAATAGTTTTACATATGTACATACGTACTCCTCCTTATAATATTTATATTAATTTTTGATCGATGATGCATCGATCATATATTACAATAATTACAATAATTAATTACCAATTAATAATCCTCGTCGTATAATTGTACTCTTCGTCATAATCGTCATCATCCTCATCCCCGTTATCCGATTGCTCATCATCCTCATCATACTCAACATCATCCGATGAATAACCTGAGTCCTCGTCCGCGTCCTCATCCTGCACGTCTTCTTCATCTACCTCATTAATGGCATCGATAATCTCATCTTCAGTTAGATCTGTACAACCATCAGGCATCAGGTAACCGTTCACCATCTTGAACCAGGTCCATTATATCGGAGCGGATGACAGAAATATTATGCTCTTGATAGGCAAGAATGTCTCTTTCTGGTTCAACAGCATCTTCAGTCGCCGATGTCCCTTCAATTGTCTCTGTATTCCATATTCCTCGATGAGAGATATAGTTCACTATTTTCCACCCTTCACCAGCTTTCAGATCGTCGAGATAGAACACCTGCCTAACTAAGGTGGAGAGAGCGAAATGCTCATCCTCATACCAGCTTGAGTTTGTATCGACTGATAAAAGTCTCAGGTCTTCCTTTGTACGCTTGAACCATCTGCACTTGAATAGGAAAACGTTGACATCATTTCCGTAACATAGCTGAACCACATTTACAATAGCCCCGTAATATAGATAATTGTCTTTCCCAACCGCCACCCCACTGTTTTGTGTTCTTCTTCCTTCATCTCGGGCTAATGAATGGAACTTTACACCGTTCACAAAACATCCGGGATAAATATAGTGTTTAATCGGCTTCTCTGCTAGCAAGTGCTTTGGCCAGGACCACCACGCCCCGTGGTTTTCAGAATTTTTGTAGATCAATCATCTGCGAAAATGTACTTTCTACAAATATGATCGATATGTATATAAATTACTAAATATCGAGACGTACGTACGTACCCATTGGAAGAAATAATCAGGGAACTTTTTCTTAACTATTTTCTCAATCCATGCCGAACTCTTGTCTGGATTTAACGCCTGAAGCCTCTCCCTGTATGACATCATGTACGGCTCAACTTCGTCACAATCTCGCAACACTACCCAATGTGCCTCAATAAGTTCTTCCCGTGTTAACGATTCCTTTAATACTTCTCTAAAGGGTCGGACGACATTGGTGACGACAGAAAGATTGATGCGGGCACTGGGATCGGAGGCAGTGGGAGGTGGTGGATCTTTGAGGTACCTGTTGCAATAAGTAACACACTCATGCATTAGGTATGTCTTAGCTATGGAGTCATCCGGGGCCGACCTGTTTTTGACGAAGCCTTTATACTGTCCATGCTGTCTACAAAATCAAACGTACAATAAGAATAAGTACATATAGCTACAAATCTCCAGTGGAACAAATTATGAATCGAATCACCTGCATAATTAATATAGTTGTACGTACCTTTCTTGAGGATACATCCAAGTGTACTGGACCGGACCAGAATGTAGCACCTGCTCGGGCAGGAGGATCATTAGGTGAATCATGATGTCAAAGAAAGCAGGGGGAAAAATCCTCTCTAGTTTGCAAATGATGTGCACAATTTGTTGTTGTAGTTCCACCACATCTGACTTCTTTAATTCTCTGGCGCATAACCTCTGCCACCATCTGCACAATGCCACTATTGGTTCTACGATGTCATGAGGTAAATATGGTCGAATTACCACTGGAATCAGACGTTGCAGCATAATGTGATAGTTATGTGTCTTTAGACTAACAAACTTGTGTTGCACCTCGTCCACTGCTCGAATTATAGTAGCTGCATACGTAGCCGGATAACGAACGCCCTTAAACCAGTGAAATACAGAACGTCTAAGTGTCAGCTTCACTGTGTAAGGTGCAGCTGATATCTTGTTGTACACTCATTTCCTATCCCTCCTCAACCACAAGGGACGACGTAGATTCATCGATTCCAAATCTTTGCGCGCTTTGGGAGTATCTTTAGTCTTGAACTTAATACCAGGAATTGTTCCCACCACGCTGTCGCACACATTCTTTTCTATGTGCATCACGTCCAAGTTGTTCCTCAGCTTCAACTTCGACCAGTAAGGGAGTTCAAAGAATATACTCTTGTGATGCCAATAACGGAGATCATGTGGAGGAATTGGATTGCATTTCTTTACATCTGCGTCATTGGTCAACACACCAAAGTCGAAATAGCTCAATCTTTCTAAAATCTCTTCGCCCGATGATCCACAGGGTTTAGGATCGTTCTCTACCGTCCCGTCGAAATGAGCTTCATCCTGTCGCCACGGGTGGTCGTGAGGAAGCCATCTATGGCGATCCAAGTAACACACCTTCCTCGCGTGCCAACTAGAGTTCACGTCGTCTAAACATATAGGACATCCATTATATCCTTTTGTCATGCAGGCTGCCAACATCCCATACGCTGGAAAATCGCTGATCGTCCACATTACGGCAGCCCTCATCGTGAACATCGTGTCAGTGAATTTGTCATAAGTTGGGACTCCATTTTGCCACAACAGTTTCAGCTCGTCGATCAAAGGTCTGAGGTAGACATCTAAGCACTTCCCTGGAGATTTAGGACCTGGAATTAGTACAGTAAGGAAATTAAATTCCTTCTTCATGCACATCCACGGAGGCAAGTTGTACGGCATCAGAATAACTGGCCAAGTGCTGACGGCGGAGCTATTACTTCCCCAAGGATTGAATCCGTCTGTAGATAGGCCGAGTCTAACATTTCTAACCTCTGCAGCAAAGTCTCCAAATTCTCTGTCGAAATGATTGAAACCCTCCCCATCTGCGGTGTGTCGCAGGACATCGTCATCTATTCGCTTTTCTGCGTACCATCGCATCGCCTCTGTTGTGTGTTGAGACATGTACAGGCGCTGCAATCTGGGAATCAAGGGAAAATATCGAACAACTTTCACAGGAATTCTCTTTTTCAAACTCTTCATATATATTCAGCTCATATCTGCACTGGCCACAGACGGGACAATAGTCCAAATCTTTATACTCTTTGTAAAAAAACACACAATCATTCGGACATGCGTCAATTATCCTGTACTTTAGGCCGAGGCTGCTCAAGATATTTCTAACCTTATAATGAGATTTAGGAAGATTGTGATCATCAGGAAGCAACTTACATATTTTCTTCTGAATTTCGTCAAAAGCACTTACTGACATTTTTTGGTTCACTTTTATCTTCATTTGCTCCATCACATATTGCAACACATTCTCTTGACATCCAGGGAACACCGGGGTCTGCGCTTTAAGTAGCATCCAGTTGTACTTATACATCTCATGAGTACCGGGGTCTACGCTTCAAGTAGCAGCGGGGAATGTGTCATTATGCTCATGAGTGGTACTGTAACCTCCGTCTTGGTGTTGGTGTCCACCATGACTAAATCCCGGAAATGCATCATGGACCAAATCTGTAGTTGGGTTGCAAGCACTACCAGCAGAACCACTATATCCGACGAGCTGCCGAAAAACAGACCGACGAGAAGGGATCTCGTCGGTTATAGTTAACTATAACTGACGACAGGATTACCTCGTCGGTTATAGTTTTATGACCCTCGAGATTATCATGTCGTCGGTTATAGTCGCCGGAATCTCGTCGGTCATAGTTTTGGACTATGTCCGACGAAATTTTTGGACTATAACCAACGATTTTTTCAACTCGTCGGTTATAGTTTCTTATTTCAGATCTGGGCAGCAGCTCGATCTGTCATTCAAAAAACTTTCCATTTTTTCAACAAATGCTCTGAAATCGATCTTTGGGTGATGTCGAGAATGAGTTCGTGATCGATGATTCGTGCGCATGCATTATATATATATAGCTAGGTACGTGCTTAATTAATATATACATGTGTTGTGCATATGCATGTATTGCTTAATTTAATTTGTTGAATTAATAGATGGATCGATCGATCGAGTTAATTAATTAATTGATCTTGAGTTTGAGTAATTGATCGATGGTTGATTTTGATTAATTACGTATGCGTGATTGATCGTAAATATATATATATATATTAATTGTTGTTAATTAATTTTAATTTGATTATTGTGAATATATATATATATAGCAATTATATATATATATATATTTAGATTTTTGTGATCGATTATATATATAGTCAATTTGTACGTGTGTGTGTATATATATATATATTAAAATTATGGGAATTAAAATAATAAATATTTATATGCAGCTATGAAATTTGAATTAATAAGATCATGGGTATATATACATGCAGTTATAATTTTCAGGATGGACAAGAGTTGGATATGTCTTCCAAGATGGGATGTAAGATATCACCGTGGAATTTGAAGTTTTGTAGAATATGTGAAGGATAATTGTGGAGGGATGACAATTCATTATTGTCCGTGTACGAAATTCCAGTGTCGCAGCGAGCGATATCTTTTTCACATCGATAAAGTATTGGAGCACTTGAAGAAAAACGGGTTTTGGGATAAGTACACATGTTGGATTTATCACGGTGAGAGCTTAACAGTTGGTCAACATGATCACGAACAATTTTTTGAGAGTGGCAGTACATCCAATGATCCAACAACAAGGTTGATCAACGATATGTTTCCTCATGAGAGCGGTATATTTGCTCAAGCACCGGATATCGATATCCCTCCCGCCGTTGGAGACTTCCCTCATATTGAGCAAGTCCAGCAATTACCTACAGCTGTCAACACTGCTGGTATAGACAAGTACAACAACCTCATTGCCTTCCAGCAGACCCCGTTGTACAACGGGTGTAATAAGACTGTTCTCGAAAGTGTTATGGGAGTAATGAAGCTCAAAGTGGAGAACAAAATGAGTGTGAAGGCTGTTGATAATTGGCTGAAGTGGTCTGGGTCGTTGTTGCCCCTCGGTCATCGTCTTCCTACCACTCGTCGTAACGTGCGACAGATCTTGAAACATCTTGGCCTTTCCTACATCAAAATCCATGCTTGTAGATTTGATTGTGTTCTCTTCTGGTGTGAAGATGCTTATGGGAATGATCTTGAATCCCTTGATGAATGCCCGGTATGTGGTACAGATAGGTATAAGTTGACTCCTGCCGGAAACAAGAAAGCTGTGAAGATACTTCGGTATTTTCCCCTCATAGATAGGCTAGAACGGTTGTTCATGTCTGCACACATGGCTGAAGCTATGAGATGGTGGGGCGAGAGAAATTTGCCCGACGGTGATACGCTTATACACCCTGCTGACGGAGAGGCTTGGAAGCACATGGTGAAGGATTTTTCTTATTTTGCATCAGAGGTTCAAAATGTTTGGCTGGGGTTTTCATCTGACGGATTCAACCCTTTTGGCAACATGAGTCTTCAATACAGTATATGGCCAATTATTTTGGTACCGTACAACTTTCCTCCATGGATGTGCATGAAGAAAGAATACAATATGCTCACTATGATCATTCCAGGGCCGGGTTATCCAGGAAAGTGTCTCGATGTGTATCTGAGACCCTTGATTGAGGAGCTTAAGTACTTGAGTGAGCATGGTCATCCCACTTATGACAAGTTCAAAAATGAGATGTTTCAGATGCATGCCATGCTTGTTGGCACCATTAGCGATTTTTCTGCACGCGGGATGTTATCGGGCAACGTTACCAGGGGATACATGGCTTGTCCAGAGTGCATGACAGTTGAGTGTTGCAGACCTCATTGCAGGAAGATTGTACAGATGCGACATCGTTGTTGGCTTCCACATGATCACCCATTTCGGGAGGATATGGAGGCATTTGATGGGACTGTGGAAACAGGTGAGCAGCCGAGGAGTTGGACGGGGGATGAAATCTTAGAAGTGCTAAATGAATACGATTTTGGGCAGTTAAGCAATCATCCTGAGATAGTGGCGTCAATACCTGACAAACCCGACAGGTATAAATTCTGGACACACAAAAGTATTTTTTGGGAACTTCCTTATTGGTCCAAGTTGCTGATCAGACACTACTTAGATGTCATGCACATAGAGAAAAATGTGTGCGAGAGTGTGGTCGGCACAGTGTTGAATTGGGAGGGAAAAACTAAAGACGGCCCGAAGGCACGCATTGATCTTAAAAGGATGGGACTGCGAAAACATTTGTGGTTGAGAGATGGGAAGAAAAAAATGCCACAAGCTCCTTATACCGTGAAGCCTGCCCAGAAGAGTGAAATTTTTGGCTGGATGGGTAATGTCAGGTATCCTTCAGGCTATGCCGGAAATATAAGTCGATGTGTTAACTTCAAAGACAACAAGATGTACGGACTAAAGAGTCATGACTGTCATATACTGCTCCAACGCCTCTTCCCTGTTTTCATTCGAGGGTACCTGCCCAAAGAAGTGGTGGAGCCGTTAGTGGCTTTGTCAAGATTCTTTCAGAAGTTATGCACGAGAGAAGTGAAGAAATCGGACTTGTTGGAAATGCAACAGGACATCATTTTTATCATGTGCAAATTCGAAAGGATATTTCCTCCAAACTTTTTCGACATCATGCCTCACCTGATGCTCCATCTTCCGGAACAATTGTTGCTTACTGGTCCAGTACACTACACATGGATGTATCTTATGGAAAGGTACGTAATGCATCTCTGAATCTGCCTATATATATGTCGATCTTTAATATTATTTATTCACTTATATATTGTTGCAATAAGCATAACATGCTCGATCTGTAATTACCAATTTACAGACAATTAGGGGACTACAAAGACTATGTGATGAACAAATCTGCCCCCGAAGGGTGTATCGCCGAAGCATATATTGCGCATGAGTGCGTAACGTACACCAAGTTGTATTTGGGAGCGTTGGAGGACCCTCCACAACATATGCGAGTAGATGGAGGGCAGTTCAACCTTTCGATCATCTCCGATGATGTTGAAGTTTCTGGAAAGTTGCCCAACTCGTACAAGTTGGAACCTTATGAGCTAGTCATTGCCCATTGGTCAGTATTGATTAACTGTCCAGAAGTTCAATATTGGAAAAATTTGCACCTTTACTGCCCTGCTATTTCCGGTGATGTTGAGTACCACAACAAGACGTTCGCAAACTATTTTGGCAACTGGGTAAGTTAATACTTAAATTGACCTGTATATGATCGATGTTAAGTGCATGTCTCGCATCCTATTTATAGTTAAGTTAATAAATGATTATTTTCAGATGAATCATGTACAAGATGATGGTATCCCTCAATGGTCACACGAATTGAGGCTCTTGGCACAGAAACCGGTAACTTCCAGAGTTTATCCTATGTGTAAGGTAAATGGCGTGCTATTTATTTGTGAACATAGAGATGTCAGACGAAAAACACAGAATTCTGGGGTAATGGTGCATGGTGGGCAGAATGGAGTTGACTATTACGGTGTTCTCCATTCAGTTGTCGAATTAATATATGGGGAAGGCATGACCGTGCACTTGTTTAAGTGTAGATGGTTTGATACCGACCCTCAGAACACAAGGACCGATCAATACGGGATTTTTTCGGTGAATACTGCCACAAGCTGGTATGAAGATGATCCGTTTGTGTTGGCCACGGCGGTGAAACAATTGTTCTATCTTGATGATCTTGTGCATAAAGGCGCGTGGAAAGTGGTTAACCATGTTCTTCCACGAAACATATACAGTGCCTCAACCCTTGGTGTGACCTCGGATAATGAAGAAGTCAGTGCATACCAAGAGCCGAACGCAACTGGTATTCCTGAAACCTCAACAATTCGCCTTAATAATGTGAGACAGGGCAGTGTGGTACGAATTTCTCAACCGAATCTTCTTGATGTTGATCAAAATGAAGAGAATGAAGACTCAAGTGACGAGGACATATACATATTATCTGAAATTAACTCGGAAACAGAGTCAGACTCAAGCGATGATTCCGATTATGCACCTTAATTAATTAGTGTATAATTTATATGTATGTAGATGGTTTGACTTAGAACGTGCAATGTAAAATGAATTTTATTCGATCATATTATCGATCGACTTTAAATTGTGTCGATCGATCGGGAAAAAAATACAACCGATCGATTAATAATTAATATCGATCGATCGTATTATTAAATAATTTTGCTTAATTTACTAATTTCGTATTAAGTATTAATAATTTCGTATTAATTAACTATTAATAAATATATATATTAAAACACTACACATTTAATTAGTTTACCGGCCGGCATAAATGAAAAATAAATAGAGGAACTATATCCGACGAGTTGCACATGATCTCTCGTCGGATATAGTTGAACCCAAACTATATCCGACGAGTTGCATATGAAATCTCGTCGGATATAGTTTCGGTTCAACTATATCCGACGAGATTACTTAACTCGTCGGATATAGTCTGTTTTATATCTCGATCTGGGTTTCGATTTGGGGCAGAAACGAAACTGTCCCAAACCGGAACAGTCGCCTCCTCTCGCCTCCTATCGATTTTCAGGCCAGTTTAAGTGTTGGAAGCAAGCAATCGAAGGTCACCAAGCTATTCCATCGATCCTCAAGCAAAATCCTCGTCGATTACTCTCCAAAACAAGTTTGAAATCCCTAATTTCAAATTTTCAATTTTTTTGAATTCGGTTGGATTTTACGTTGTGGAATGTGTTGATTGTCAATGTGGATGCATGTATTGATATAGTTGTGGATTTTGTGGCGATTATGCATATATTGAGTTATATAATTAGGAATTAGGAAATTTTAGGTTAAATTCAATTGGATTATATATAGTTTTTTAAGTTAAATTAGGATTATATTTTTAGTTAAATTTGGATTATAATTTAGGTTAAATTAGGATTATAATTTAGGTTATATTTGGATTATATTTTAGGTTAAATTAGGTTAAATTTTAGGTTATAATAAAATTTGGATTATATCCTAATTTTAGGTTAAATTAGGATTATAATTTATGGAATTTTAGGTTATAATTAAATTTCGATTGTTTTGAATTTTATGCATGAATTGATATATATTGGGATGTACTCGGAAATTTTAGGTTATATGTGGATTGGATTATATGTGGAAAGGATGGATTATTTGGATTATATGGATTGTTTTATATGGATTATATGGATAGGATTATATGGATTATATGTGGATTATATGGAATTTTAGGTTATATTAGCATGAATTTGGATTATTTGGATTATTGGAATTATTGATATATATATAGTTAAATTATTGAATTGGATTAATTATATATGTATTGGAAGTTTTATGGAATTATATATTGTTGATTTTTGTGGAATATTTATATATTGAATATATATTGGATTATTGATTTTTAGATGAATTAGGAATTATTTTTAATTTTAATAATTTTATAGCAACGATGCAATGGTTTAATTGCGGACCTTCCCGAGGGGCCGGGTCGAGTACTTCGAGGGGGAGGTCCAGAGGGAGAGGGAGATCGGGACGTGGGGATGAGGGCTCGGGAGCTGGGGATCCTGATGGCACCAGAAGTCGGTCCGCATCAGGATCCACCAGTGTCCCCAACACTTACAGTGTTCCGCTGACCTCTCGACACCGTCGGCTGATGGGCGAGGGACAACCTCAGCAGCAGCAGCTCGAGCCGGCTCGATCCTCAGGCGCGAGGAGGGTTCAGCAAGTCAGTCGCACGCCGGAAACGGATAGTGCGACTCAATCCTCAGTCCGAATGCCGGAGATTCATCGCGAGGAGGGTTCCCCCGTCATCCACCAGACAGCTCCTCATTCTTCCGAGGAGGCTGGTGGATCTACTCAGTCCTCGGCGAGGATGCGACTGTGCCCACCGCCTACATTATTCTTACCGTTGGAAATCCCGACGATACCTCACGTCGATTCCGACGGGATGCCTATTCCGGGACAGCTAGGGTTCACTACCCCGGAGCAGGCATATGCGTATATACCCTTCCCGGCACCTCTCTGGAGTGCGAGGATTCCGGGATAACGCACCGACGAATCAGGTAAATATTAATTAGTGATATCTTTTTACTCCCTCATATTTAAATTCAATTAGGTGTTGACGTTTAAAAAATCGTCTACATATATATGTGATAGGCGAGATCGTGCCCGGTGCCAAACAGAAGAGAACCAGAGGCCCCGTCGTCGGCAAGTTACTGGACCAAGCCATTCAGGCTAGCGGTTCTGGCCAACTTATGATTCCGACCGGGGATAGAGGGCAGGTGATCGAGGGAAAGGTCACTCGAAAGTACGCGGGGATGGCGGGCAGCCTTATACGGGATAGAGTCCCAATGTTGTGGCAAGATTGGAATTCAGTGCCGCAAGCCGTCAAACATCAGCTGAATAATGCGTTGTCGGTGAGTTGAATTGTATATTCATTATGAAAATTTTCAATAATAAATTATTAATATTATTGATATATATATCTAAATATATGCATTGCAGAGGTGGTTCCGCGTGGATGAAGACATTAGACCCACGTGGGCGGATGAAGTGCATGGGAGCAGGTTTGCAGACGCCCATTTGTTTCAATTTTTTCATTTCTTTTGATTATGTTCATACAATGTTGTTAGTTACTAACGCTTGATTTTATGGGTATATATAGGTATAAGGAGTGGAAGGTCGAGCTGAAGAAGCATTGGAAAAAGTACGGGGACGATCGTGAGGGTACCCCTAGCGAGTTTCGTTATAGGGAGTACGAGTGGCGATGGCTTGTGGTTCACTTCAACAACCCTCGATTGAAGGTACGCAACCTTCAATCGATTTAATTTTGGTTTTATCGTACTTCCCGTAAATTATTTGGCTAATGAGTGTTTTTTTATGTTGACTTAATCGCGCAGGCTCTTTCTGAAATCAACGCAAGGAACCGGGCCAAAAACACAACAAATCATCATGCCAGTACCAGATCATACTCGGGTTGGATCGAGGAGGCGGCCAACCACCCAGAAGATGATCCCATTGTCTATACGATGCAGCACGCGTATCCGCAGAATCCCGAATATGCTGTAAGTGTCCTTATAACAAAATAAACTTATTTCTTATTTATTTAATTAGATTATTTTTTTAATTAATATTTTATTGTTCTTTGTCAATTATGCGAGAATTCAGGAGGCGATTCCGGAGGTGTTGACTCAAGTGGCGAGATAGCTCTATCCCGACACCCCCGATGCGGAACTCCCGATTGATCAGATTGATCGATCTGATCCGATCGTCAGTGCCAGGATTATGTCAACTGCGATCCCTCCAGGGAAAAACACATTCTACTGCAGGGGTTCCGGAAAATGGGGCCAAGGGCTGCTGAAGCACACCCCTGCATTCTCTCGCGGATCGGGATCATCATCATCTTCGAGGACTAATGAGCTACACGACAAGCTTCATAGGCAATCAATTGAGATGGAAACTAGGCTGCGTCGGATCGAGGAGATGGAGCAAGCGCAAGCTACAGAGAAGATTCGGATCGAGGAGATGGAGCGAGCGCAAGCTGTAGAGAAGATTCGGTTGGCCGAACACGAGCAGCGAATGGGGACATGGATGCAGCATTGTTATGCACAGTTCCAAGCATCTGGAATGCAGATAGCTCCTCCGCCCATTTACGGTGCGCCACAGCCACAGCCTCATCCTCAGCCTCATCCTCAGCCTCAGCCTCAGCCGCAGCCGCAGCCTCACCCTCAGCCTCAGCCAGACCAGGACCAACCAACTTGCATTGCTCCAATCCGTTTGACCACATCGACCTTGGACCAGGACCCCCCTACATTTGAACAATTGTCGGTTTAATTTTTATTTTCATTATTTAATTATTACGCATATGTATACAGATTTGAACGATTTCGGCTTTTATTAATTTATTTATTTACTACGTACGTACTCTAGTTTCAATGGTTGTTGATTTTCAATTTGAACAATATATAGATAGCGTGATTTTTTGTGAATGCAAGTTTTGGGATGAAACCCAAAACCTGCAAAAAAAATATTAAATTTTTCCACTATATCCGACGACATGTGTCATTCTCGTCGGATATAGTTTTCTCCAGGGTCAACCATTTTGACCATGGAGAAAACTATATCCGACGATGACCTCGTCGGTTATAGTCTAAAACTAAGACCGACGCAAAACCGTCGTCGGATATAGTGTATCCTTTATCCAACGATAACCCTAACTGGTCGTCGGATATAGTATGACCGACGGTCTATTACCGACGCTACTATATCCGACGACACATCGTCGGATATACCTATGACCGACGAGAAGCCCTAACAGACCGACGACATCAAGTCGTCGGTCATAGTAATTGTTCTGGTAGTGAAGCAGGGGCCGGCACCACTACCGCTGGATGAGGCACCCTGGTAACTGTACCCTGAGCTGAAGTCTATTGCTTCACCATGCTCGCTCCATGTAGTGTAACTCCACATCATACCATTTTCGTACAGGTGTTGCACCATAACATTAACCTCCACATACTGACAATTAAGACATTTCTGGCACGGACACCTGAAACGCTTCTTTCCCTGACCATGTTCTATCGCAAAATTCACAAATTCGCTAATTTCGTCCATATACCGGACATCACATCTATTATGCAACTTCATCCAACTCTTATCCTTACTTCTACAAAATATTATAATTAATTAATTATTACATATATATTAGTCAATTAATTAACTATTAATTATACGTACTCGATCTACATCGATCAATTACGTACTTTAATATGTGTAGCTAACATACATGCATGTATGTACGTTTTAACTAAATATTAACCAAATTTGAAAACATCCATATATATATATATACGTACTACAGGTCTATAATTAACTAATATATATATCATCAATTTCCTAACTTAATATATTAATTATATATTAATTAGACGTACTAATTAATTAATTATTAACAATGGACGTTTTAACAAACATACATGCAATTAATTATATATATATAAACCTACGTTAATGGTGTTAGAAAATTAACTGCGTACGTACCTGGCATTCTCCGATATATATATTGCGAATTAATCGATGGTCGGAGCCGAAGATCGATATATATATTGCTATATATCTAGCCAGCTAGCTAGGACGTCGATCGTCGTTTGCATTGCGTGCACGCGTGAGGCGCTAGCTGATCAAGACAGGAAGAGATTATGATCGATCAATTGAGAGAGTGAGCGGAGAGGAAGAGAGTTTGTCATTGGCCTTATATAATGCTTCACTTAGACGACGGAGGTGTCGGTACATCGTCTAAGTGGCCACTCGGACCACGGCGTGTCGGTCCGTTGTCCAGGTGAGCACTTGGACGACGGAGACTACTATCTTCGTCGTTCAGGTTCTCACCTGTACCTCAGAGAATTCTCTGTTGTCTAGGTGAGAACCTGGACGACGGAGATAGTAGTCTCCGTCGTCCAGATGCTCACCTGGACCTCGGAGACTTCTCCGTTGTCCAGGTGGAACTTGGACCACGTAACAATTACGTTTCCATGGTCTAAGTGCTATTTTCTTGTAGTGACAACTCCAGCCATCTGGATTCCCGGTCTCAGCTCTACATGCGTTCCATTTTCCTTCCACGCGGCCGCAGGAGGATCCCGAAGACCCTGATATTAACGTCAATGTTTTCAATAACATCAATTTGGATCACCCATAGTGTAGGTGTGTAATATACGTGAATTTGTGTTTTGTTAGTGAATTTATAATGTGCTTTGCAATTTTTATCAATAATATTATGCAATTGTAGGTTCAAGGATTATAGTTGTACATTTTTGGGTATTTTTTTTCTTAAATTTTCTACTATAGTCGATGACACAATTCAAAGTCATCGGCTAAGGTAAATACTATAGTCGACGACTTGGTGTCTTGGTCGTCGGCTATAGTCACCTTCGGTCAATGCCGGTTGTTGACCGGTCGTCGAAAATAGTCAAGACTATAGCCAACAACTTCATGTCGTCGGTTATAGTCTTGACTATAACCGACGACTCACCGTAAGGTGGTCGGCTATAATTTTGTCGTTGATTGTATAGCCGACAACTGCTCTTACTATAGCTATCTACTTTAGGTTGTGGACTATAGTGCCTGATTTTGTAGTGTATGTTCACTTCTAAAGCAACTGATTTTAGACGGAGACAACAATTATTGATCTCCTCCAACTAAGGTGACAGAGGAGGATAATCTTATGCTAAACGCAGACTACTCAGCTAAGGAAATAAGGGCAACTGTCTTTCAAATTTATCCAACTAAAGCACCTGGCCTTGATGGAATGCCTCCGGTTTTTTTCCAGAACTATTGGGAGACAGTAGGTCCTGATGTGGTGAATGCTGCTAAAAAATTTCTTCATACAGGTCAACTCCTGGGGTCACTCAATTTTACACACATCTGCTTGATTCCAAAGGTGAAAAATCCAACAAGAGTAGATGACTTGCGCCCTATAGCACTGTGTATTATTGTTTACAAAATATGTTCAAAGGCAGTTGTGAACAGGTTGAAGAGGATTCTGGATAAACTTATTTCTCCTTTTTAAAGTTCTTTTTTACCAGGAAGATTGGTAACTGATAATTCCCTTATTGCCAATGAACCATCTCACTATATTCACAATTATCAGTCAAGTATAGAGGGTGTATTCTCTTTGAAGTTAGACATGAGCTAGGCGTATGACAAAAAGCAGTGGGATTTCTTAAGGGCTGTCCTCCTGAGTTTAAGTTTCACGGAGCAATGGATTTAGGTTGTGATGCAGTGTGTGATGACGGTTAAGTACTCCTTCGTCCTGAATGACTTTCCAAAGGGTTATTTAAAATTGTCGAAGGGCTTGCGTCAAGGTGATCCTCTCTCACTGTATCTTTTTCTCTTGTGTACTAAAGTGTTTACTGCTTTGTTAGACCAGAAAGCTTCGACAAGTTCTTTACTGGAGTGCCTACTATATGGCATCTCTTGTTCGTCGAACGAAAACTTACTATTTGGAAAGGCAACAGTGAACAAATGCATTCATATCAAGGAGGTACTGAAGGAATATGATCTGGTATCTGGCCAGTAGATAAACTTTGATAAAAGTAGCATTGTGTTCAGCAAAAGGTTCCTGATCCCACTGAATTGAAAGAAGGATTGGCAGTGTATTTGAGAGTTACCTGTAATGATCCGAACCAAAAGTTACGCTAAACTTTACGATTTAGATTTTCTGCGAATTATGCACCTCGTAAAATTTTATTAACGACTTTTCTTTCGGGCGAGAATTTAATCCGATTTTCTTCGCGGAAGTCGTAGAGTATTTACTTTCATTCACGTGGGAATTTTCGAGGAATTTTTCGGGTTATCGAGCTATTTCTTTTTATTTTTAGAGGTTTGTTTGTGAAATCATGTATTTTAAAATATTTTTCATGGCGGTTTATTTTAGGCCGTTGGATCTTGATCAGATCAAATGGTGGCCGTTGATCTGATCTGAAATTTTTGGGTATAAATACTGAATTTTGGTAGAAATACTATGTAATTCATAGAAATACAGATAATTGTATGAAATACGTATTGACCCGTATTTGGCCCCAAAAGGATACCGATTTCAACCCACCAGAAAACGTCATGGTTTCCGGCGTTCTTTTCCTCTTTCTATTCATGTATTTGTTTATGAAATTTAATGAGTTTTTGGGATCAAAATGTGGCCAGAAACCCATGGGTTTTCGGGGTTGTTCGCCGGCGGCATTCCGACTGTTTTCCGGCATGGTGGTGGAGTGGGTTCGGTTGGGTTTGGTCCAAGGACCAAAACCCCTAAGGTTTGGTAGGCCGAGGTGCGCCACCGACGTTGGAATCGACAGAAAAAAAATTTCCAACGATTTTCGACCAGTGGCTTTTTAGGGCGTTTTTAGACAAATCGACGGCAATTTGAACTTTGGTCCAGTTGGGAGAAATGTTGGGCTCGTTGTGATCTTTCCAACGAGTGGTCAAACGCTTCCATCGAAGTAGTTTGGACCCCCAGTGCATGTGGCTCACGCACCACCGCCCGCGGCGGAGCTCCAACGAGTCAAAAAAATTAATTTTTCCATGGGATTTCCGGGATGGTTTCTGAGTTATTTTTCGCGCGTTTTATCGAATTCTGAAATTAAACGAACCTTTTATTTACTCAGGAAACCGCGAGAAAGATTTTGGCGAGGGAACTTCTGCCGGACCTTCGAGCTAGCTGCATACTGTGAGTAGACAATTTATTTTCACTGGGTGAAATGCGAGTCCTGATTATGCACGTAGTAGTATACATTTACGATTATGCATATATGATTATATATTGTACAAGTACGCATTTACGATTATGCATATGCATGGAAACAAATATGATTTGTTTTACACAGAGTACAGTCTTAGATGTAGTAGTGGCATCGATGTACTGACATGCTCGGATGATCCCCGAGATGGTCCGGGGGGGGGGGGGGACAGAGTCCTGACCCGAGGTCTTTCTAACTATTTAATCACGTGTGGGTCTGCAATCCTGTGATTTAGACTGTACTGAGGTTGTCCGAGAGTGGACCCCGCAGTTTTTTTTTAGACTTGCATCACGTTTATTTGTATATATATTGTGAAAGCTAAGGCATGCTATATTCATTACTATCAGTTTAAAAATGAAGTTTATTTTCGTCCACTCACTCTAACGGTCTTATTATTTGTATGCCTTTCCCTGGGATTTTTGGTTTCTTTCTTGCCCAATTTTCAGTTTCTATCATGTGGTTGCGCGTCGTCGGAGGCCTAGAGTTCAAGTCACCGTTCTTTTCTAGTAGGTTCTTGGTATAACCTACTAGCTTTGTATATTTATAAATTAGAAGTCGCTCTGAGTACTATGTTAGTTTACTTCCTTTACAACGCTTTTCGAGTACTTACTGGATTTTGAATAAATAGTGTAAAGAAATACTTTTACTGTTATTTAGTAGTTTGTGAATTTGAGAAATCCGGATGGGAATTGGCATCCCACAGTTTGGCTTTTGTGAACTATTTGGAAGTGTGTTTTCATTGCAGGTTTTTTGTTTACTCATTTTTTAAAGTAAACTCTGGCGAAAACTTTTAAAGGTTTTAGTGTTGTTATGATCTAATTCCGGTTTAGGCAACTGAATCGGGGTTGGACTCTTTCATTACCATTGAGGCTAAGCATGAAAAGTACTTTGGTTTACCAACGTATATTGGCAGAAATCGGGTTGAAACCTTTTCCTACTTACGAGAGAGGCTCAGTACAAAGTTAGAAGGTTGGCAGGAGAAGATGTTAAATGGTGCTGGAAAAGATATCCTAATTAGGTTGTTGTGCAGTCTTTGCCAACATACTCTATGAACTGTTTCTTGTTACCTCAAAGTTTGTGTGACACTCTGCATCAAATGTGTGCTAAATTTTGGTAGGGTAGTTCATCGAAAGATAGTAAGATTCATTGACTCTCTTGGGACAAGTTTTGTCATTCGAAAGAGGAAGGAAGAACGGGTTTCCGTGATCTTCATGCACACAATTTAGCATTATTAGCTAAACATGGCTAGAGATTAATTAAATACCCTAATTCTCTGCTCGTAGCTCAACTAATGAAAGCCAAATATTATCCTGATGGTGTTTTTTTTGGAGTAATTACCCATGGGAATATATCTGCGTGTTGGAGAGGTATAAGTGCTGCCAAGGAAGTGATGGAGAAGGGTACGAGGAAACAGTGCTCAGCTCCAGCGGAGGCTTGTGTAAGTACATTGGTCAGTGATGACCGGACTTGGAATGACACCCGAATGTATGAGTGGTTTGGGGCATTCCCTTAGGAAGTCGATGTTTGGAGGTGTTTGGGCCTAAATAAAGAATTTCATTTTGGGCTTGGATGACCGAGTTATGTGAGCGGCCCAATAAGGTTTTAAAGGGCTTGGCGAGGAGTCAAGTTATATAGCCTCTGACGAGTTTCGCCAGAGTCAGACGTTGAGTTCTATTAGAACTATGTCTGTTTAGCTGTTCTATGCGGCTATGATTCTATCATAACTGGTGTTGCTTTAGATAGAACTCTTGGAAGAGTTATGATGGAATTAGACGATCTATGAGTGATACGTACGACACGTATGCTGGAATTAGAATCAGACTGTGATTACAAGAGCAGAATAATTTTACATTGAATGAATGACTGTTATTAAGCGAGTATATAAGGAAAGTAAGAACCTTATGAGAAAGGCCCCTGAATCCGGCAATCAATCAAACTTGCTATACGCAAACAAACCTAGACGGTTATCTCGTCCTCGAGATATCTATCTTCTTTGCAACCAGAAGGTCAAAGTACTTGTCACCTGTAGGCTGAGAGTATTGCGCCTCCAAGGAAGCAATTGCAACCAGAAAGTTGAAGAGCCAGCTCGCTTGTAAGTCGGGGGTTTGGATACTGAAAGGAAGCGAGTGTTCTCAATACACATCGTCCGAGGAATTGCTTTGCTTTGCACCGGCGAGAGGTGTGGGGTATCGATTTCGAAGATTCTGCTAAGAGACATATATCAAAGTCCTAGGTTTCTAGGCGAAAATGACCTATTCGAGTGGGGTTAGTGCTTTCCCCATTCTAATCGCTTAATACAGAAGTCAGGCGGCTTTCACAATCCATATTCCGTTCGAAGAACGGTGGCACGCCAGCATACGAAGCACATGTAGGATAAACCGGCTCACGCGGTTAAAACATCCGAAATCATAAAAGAGAATGTTTCGCGAGAAGGACCTCTCCTCGAGGAATATTTTTGCATCGAACAGGAGGATCGGTGGATTTGGAACAAGGTGTGGAAGATCGGTCGATCAATCCCACAGTTACAAGTATCTCTGACTATATATCAAAATTAGTTACATCAACAATTTAATAACTATGTTTTCCTTGATAAAGTTGCAAGTATGATGAAACTAGAAATCAAAGCTTCATTGTCTGACCTTAATACTTTTTATGTTACCGTTACACCCCTATAAACTTCCTCTGTCTACATTTTTTTTTGAAACTATATTTTCTTTTTTCTTTTCGAAATAAGGGCTGCAAGCTTATTTATTCGTCTCCTTATTGAAATACTCTAGAGACCTCTGAATTAATGACAATGAATTATGCATGGATTCCCAAGAGTCAAACGCATGCATATAGAAGCACGTTGGTATTCTCCAGAGAGATAGAAATGGTCATTTAATAATGACGAGGGTCTCGAACAGTCGAATGGTGAGTGTATATATAGATCTAGGGCTGATTCTTGCCTTGAGTAAAACCCGAGTAAGACCATCTCCAACAGTTTCCCCAAAAATTTCTCCAAAATGGGGAAGCAAAAGCCATATTCTCCAAATTATTTTTGCTCTAACTCCAACAGCTTTCCCATTTTGAAGAATCTTGCATTTATTACAGTAATAAAAATATTCTACATCTTTGACTGATAAATAATAAATTATTTTTTATTTGAAACCTTGAAATAAGTCAATAACGGCTAGTTTCCAACAGCTAGTTTCCAACGACTATTTTCTAACGACTAATTTACAACGGCTAGTTGACTTCTATTGTTTATCTATATATAAGAACAAATCTCATCATTTTTGTTATCTCATTCTCACATTCTTTGCTTCCTCATCTTTTTTTCACTTTGAAAATATAGTTTATGGCTCGTCGTTCGTTGGCTAGTCGTTATCTAGTTGATACGTTCATGGATGACGACGACAATATTGACGACGAATATGAAGAATTGTTACTTGCTCAAATAGAAGAAAAAGGTTGTGCCAACCAGAGTTCAAGAGGAGGTCATCGTGGTTCTATTATGGATCACCGTATTGTTAATCGTGATCTAATTGAGGGTCATGAAAGGCTTTGTCGTGACTACTTTGCCAATCCTTCAAAATATGGGGCTCGTCTCTTTCGAAGGAGATTCAGAATGAAGCAAGCTCTTTTCATGCGCATTCATGATGCCGTCGTCGCGCACGATACTTATTTTGTTCAAAAGAGGAATGCTGCTGGGCGTCTTGGCTTGTCATCACTTCAAAAGGTAACAGCTGCTTTTCGACAACTTGCATATGGTGTTCCAGCCGATTATGTTGATGAGTATGTGCAGATTGGAGAAAGCACTGCTATTGAAAGTCTCAAAAAGTTCGTCACAGCAGTTGTTGAAGTGTTTGGTGATGAGTACTTAAGGGCGCCAAATAGTGATGACCTTAAGAGATTACTTGCAATAGGTGAACGACGCGGCTTTCCTGGGATGCTTGGAAGCATTGATTGTATGCATTGGACATGGAAGAATTGCCCTACTGCTTGGCATGGTATGTTTACTGGCCACATTCATGGACCCACTATTATTTTAGAAGTTGTAGCTTCATATGATTTGTGGATATGGCATGCTTTCTTTGGATTACCTGGGTCTCTTAATGACATCAATGTGTTAGAGCGGTCTTATGTATTTAGTGGATTGGATGAAGGTAGTGCCCCTCATATTAGCTATAAAGTCAATGGGAGACCATATGACATGGGATATTATCTTGCCGATGGTATATATCCATCATGGGCAACATTAGTGAAGACTATTCCAGCTCCACAAGGAAATAAGCATCGACATTTTGCTAAGGAGCAAAAAGGGGCAAGGAAAGATGTTGAGCGCGCATTCGGAGTGCTTCAAGCACGTTTTTGTAGACCGTTTTTGCCTCTTGTATCTGCAAAGAATACCTCATGTAAATATCTAACAGAAAAATACATTTGAGAATGCAACATCAGTACTAACATTTGAAAATATAAATAAGCAGTAGGATGCTTTGAAGATAATGAAGATAATAATAGTGTGCACCTTATCTGCCTCTGTGTATCCACTTTTCCGTAAGTGTTCAACTGCAGCATAATGTCCAGAAAACCTACTCACACTGAAGCTAATTTTTGACCAGCGGTTTGTGAGTGATTTTTCAGTTCGTTCATCCGGCCAACTCTTATGATCTTCAAAGTACTGAGTAATTCTTTTCCAGAATTGGCTCTTCTTTTGATCAGATCCTTTGTTTGGATCTAAGCTTGTATTCAGCCATGCGGCTATAAGAAGTTTGTCTTCCTCAGGAGAAAAGTTGATAGTTCTTTGAGATTGTTTTTGTGATTTCTTGCTGCCAGGTGCACATGGCGACTCTTGATCAGTGTGAGCTTCAGTAGTATAGGTCTCTTCAAAAGTAGAACCACTGGAATGGTACTGACTCAATGAAAAATCATATGTCAGATGTGGTTCATTGAGATCATCAAGGGACGATCCATTGTTGAGGAGCTCGGTGAAATTCATCTACAAAATCTCAGAATTGCTTAACCACCAGATATAGAACTACTAAATTGCATGTACATAGAACAGTCTTGATCTTGTGTGGTATATATCATACTCGATAACAACATATTATTACAAATCACAAAAGTTACACAAATCAAATTATGCAGTAGCAAAATAAGTCAATTGAATCCTACTTGAATCTGGTAAATCTCCCTAATGAAAGATGCTTCTTGTAGCTGAAATAAAAACTACTCAACATTGCTAACTATGAGTCAGTAGCTATATGTGTGGTCATTTAAACAAAAGTGAGGCCTCAAGTGTGAGCAAACAGTCATTCATTAGACCCCCCTTTTTTCTGAGCCTTCGACTAAATAAGTTGTTTATTTTTAATAACCATAACTCAGTAAAACCCAGCAAATTGCAGGAAAAAAAAAGTAAACAGATGAAACAAAATCTACTTAGAATAGAACAGAAAAATAAAGGCTAATACCAGGCTTTAGAGACCTTTTGTTAAATTGAGTCTTCTACTAAGACTTGGATTTACATGACTTCTATCAGCAAATGTTTTAAATGACATAAACATATGAAGGCATACTTCTAGCAATCAATACATGTCTACTGACATAAGGATCCAAGTGCAATAGCTACAGCAAGTGAACAATCAGCATGGTAATCAAGTCATGAATATGAACTGAATGCAAGAATGCTCTTAAAGCATATAAGCACAAGTCAAAGAATTTTCAGATTTTTTTTCCCTTCCGTTCCACACAAAGCCTATACCAAATTCAGATTACTACTGAAGGATTGCAAGAACTTAAACATAAAACCCAACGAACCCCACCGCCTCACTCCGTCCTCTTCTGTATTTTTTTTTTCGTCTACAACCTCTGTTGTTTAACTTAAACAGCAGAGACTTTCATAAAGACAAACAACAGCATTTGAAGCCAAACAACATACCGGATCAAACCAAAAACCCACATAAACCCAAACAACAACATTCAAATCCAAAGTAATTCCACAAAATTATGAAACAGAGCAAACAAAAAGACAACGAAGAAACCAAAAACTGAAATTCTCTGATCAATCGAAACAACAGAGGTTGTAGACGAAAAAAAAAATACAGAATTGGAGTGAATCGAATGAACAAAAGTGGAGGAGGGCTCACCTGAAGCTATGTCTTCTTTCTTGGTTGAGAACTTGTCGAAGTCGAATCGTTGAGTCGTTTTTTGAGTCGTTGGAGACTTGGAGAACGTGAAACATTTATGACAAAGCTCTCGGCAAAAATTTGCCAAATGCTGCAAATATGGGGAAGCCTCCCTTTTTTTTCTCCTCCTCCCCTATTTTGGGGAATGGGATGGGGAATCTGTTGGACCAAAAAAAAGCCCAAAATTCTCCAAAAGTGAGAATACCAATAAAATGGGAAACCTGTTGGAGATGCTCTAATTAGCTAGCAGACTTGTAGTTAAACCCTACATGGTCATTGTCTCAGACACTGGTTCGATCATGGAGTTTTCCGTAATGCCATTTTACTCGTTTGCTTTATTAATCTATTGACATTTGGCACTTGATCGGTTGATGTTTATCATCTCAATTTCTTTGTTTGATTTACAGATCAAGGAAAGTTCAAGCGTTCTGCGTATGAACAATGCGCTTGTGTCGGAGCTAGACATGAACAAACACAAGGATTTGCATGAAGCCATAGAAGACGTAGACAAATCCACACTGATCAAAGAGGTGAAGTACGTATCTGACTTTGCTCAAGGAAAAAGAAATTCAAACGAGGGAGTGGACGCAACGACAACTTCATGGAGCTTTGGTAAGGCTCGAAATGACCAGGGAAGATTTGGTTGCCTCTGATTCTCATGTGAAGGTTCTGAAAAGCCAACTGGATGAAACTCAGAAGGAGATGGATGTGAAGTATCAGACTTTGCTCAAGGAGCAGGAAATCCAGTTGAGGGAGTCCATGAAATAGCAAGCTTATGAATTTGTATTACCGTAAATAATTTACAATGCTCATATCAATCATATATATCAGGGAAAACATAGATTGATCTCTTTTTGATCATTATTTTTGCTTCGTGTACATAGCGAGCTACCTCTATGGTCCTCTGTTCATGAATCCAATATCCATTAGATTATAACCATACCATATATGCCATCAAAATGTTGAGACAAAATGACACCAAAAATATAATAGAAGTAGGAGTGCTCCTCCTTCAAATTTAGCACCATAAAAACTGACATTATATAGCTTGTAATCCTATTTTGATGGCCCACTCTAGCTAGTATATAAGATCAATGAAGCTCGAGCTTAAACCCAATAAAAAATCTAATGAAGTGCTAGTAATGTTAGTTTCGAGATAAAACTCCATAAAAACCCCAACCCAATAAGATGTTAGTTTCGAGCTAAAACTAAGAAGATCAATGAAGTTCGAGCTTAAACCCAATCAGATAACATCACCAAACACACCATAAAAACTCTAACCCAACCTCAAAAGCACAAAATTAAAATTCATACCAACATCAACAACATTGAAACAAAAGAAACAAATTGATAATAGCAAAATGATTATAGATAGAAGTCTCACATAGATCAAGCAGAAAAGACAAAACCAAAAGTAATTGAGTAACAAAACAGAGCGGTACGGTAGAGGATCGAAAATTGATGACAATATGACGCGAGTGATGGAATCAAAAACGGCAGAGGATCTGCAATATGAGAAGAGCGGTTGCATGAGAGAGATTGGAAATTGCAAGATAGAGAGAAATTTGAGAGAGAGTGAGAAAGAGATCCGCCGGATTTGAGAGAAAAACTGATCTAAAATCTTATCGATAACAATACAGATCGTGTGAGGCGTGCGACACCCAAATGACTTGCACAGTTCGCACGCTCAAAATGTACAATAATAAACCAAAAATTTATATAGGAAATTACTTGCACCATAGCTCATGACACATATTCATTCATTTTAGCAATCAAATACTAATAAAGAAAACAAAATATCAAGTTTTGGTAAAGAATGTACCTTCTCTTTGGAAAATACCGATATCTTTACAGAGAGTACAGCCCTTGCAATACCACCCAATCTAGCTGCATGGAAAATAGCCTTGTCGCTAAAGCACCAACAATACCTCCAGCAAAAATCAGCTGCAAGAAAATAAATAATATAAGTCCAGACCCAGTAAATACATGTAGTTCATTTGTGTTGCATCAATATCAACACTATCCACATTGCCATGCATAAAGATTTAAAGTTCCCCTTTCACATTTCATATAGCGTTCCATGAACACACCAACTTCATCATAATCACATTCATACAAAACCCAACCTTTTAGCGTTCTACGAACTAAAAATCATATAATCACATATCCGATAGCAAAGCAGGCATATACGCTAGCTAATATATGTACTCAACTTCATATATAAAAACCCAGCACAGAAAACAACCAGGATAAGAATCCATTCCAACAATACCATAGGAACCCAACATTGTTAGAGACACCACATCACATCCCATGGCAAAAACAAATTTAAGATGTTGCTAATTCATTATGGTTTAGCATAATTGAAGAAGGAATACATAACCGAAAAGCCCACCAAAGGATTTTAGATTTTGTTCCTTTGAATGATTCCCAAGAAGTTATATCTGCATCACGCTTCATATGAGTCTCCAGGCATCCATGGTCCCTGACTGAATCCCTTCGCTTTCTGCTGCTGAAGTCAGTCATGATTCCCATCACAGAGAAAACCTTCTGGCACTCCTTGCTTCCTAGTTTTATATCAACCGGTGATCCTTCATTATTGTTTGATTTGGAAGCTCTAACTGATGCTAACTGAACCTCCAATGAGGAGATTGTCTTATTTAGCTTCCTGAAAAACTACTACGAATGTTAGATTTGAAGCAGCTTCAGTCATACAATCACATACAAAGAAATGAACTCAAGTACATATATACTATTTTCAATGGAAAAGAATTTTGAGTTCAAAATATTTCTTCAGAACATAGTAGAAGAATATGAGAAGTTACCTAATCACATCATGTGTTTGAGAGACTTAGGATAATATGTCTCCCACATCGTCGGTGTCTTCCTGTAGTAGCATAAATATATTTAATAGTGTGTTAGAACTTACAACGATATGGACCTAATGAATATGTGGATCTTGTAACTTGTCTTCTTGTCATAGTTAACAACATGGTGAAGAGATCTTAGTTGATATTTCTCCGATGCTGAAGCCTCATCATCCATTTCATCTTGATCAAGGACAGCCCAGAACCTGCAATAAAAATGTGAACCAGTTGAAATCCATATGGTAATTACAAAATAATTCCAATGACGCAAACATTCCATGGGGCTAATAACAAAACTCAGTCAAAGAGAAACCAATTAATACCTTATTGAACCCAAACCCAGCCGTATGCTAACAGGTCTATGATATCCCATATTGCATCATCATCTCTCTCTCTCTCTCTCTCTATAGCTTGAAACTCAAAATAAAAGACTAAGTCAAGATGATGATGATGATGATGATGATGATGATGATGATGATGATGATGATGATGAGTCTAAGTCAAGATCCGGACTGACAGTATAGTCAGGGAGTAAGTGCAGAGAAAATTCACAAAACACTGAAGGGATCTGACGCAAGCCAAATGCCCATGTTGAAATAACCAGGCTGTGGAGAAATGGATTACCTATAAGAGATGACAAAGAAGATGATCAGGATGACAAAGACAGTAGACATAGTCGTGAAACTAAGTCATGGCTTTATTATGATGAGTGCTTAAGCTTTTTGGGTCATCAATGGAGTAGTGAAGAGAGGGTTGAATTGTATGTCGTAGACGTCTCTGTCATTGTCGTCTTCTTCTTGTTTTATGCCACACACCAAAAACCAAATGCATCAACAATCATAGTATCCAATACATCAACATGTTAAACAACAATCATATTAACCAATTACTCACTTCACAAACTTAGCTCACCAAAATCGGAGAACTTCGATCGAACAGAGGCTGACTTTCAGCTGATGGGTGCCTCTCTCTCTTTCTTCACAATTCGACTTTCGTGGGCAACCGAATCTCTAAGCTCGCACACAGAGATAAAAGTTAGCTTATCCAAAACAGTGAGTTTACTATTATAAAGTCTAGATGGCCGAAGAATCTTACCAAACCGAGGGAGTTGTTGTCGTTGTTGGCATGTTGAAGTAGGTATTGGTGGATCATGGCAATAGAGAGTCGATAAATAGTGTCGTTGAGATGATCGATCAAGATAGTTGATGGTATTCTGATCCAGATGACGTGGGTGAGATCGACGGAGATGGAGATCGATGGAGATGGCATATGTGGAGAGAGAGCAATTGCAAATGGTGGAGAGACGGAAAGAGATGAGCACTTTTGAGGAGCAAATCTGATCTAAAACAGTACTTCACATGCTTTTCACACTTTGAGCATTGTTTCACAAATGAACAGGGATTTGAACAGTGCACACATTGTTTCGGAATTGTTATATAGTAAATATAACAATACTTCACACGCTTTTCACACTTTAACACTGTTCCACAAATGAACAGGAATTTGAACAGTGCACACCTTGCTTCAGAATTATTATTTAGTAAATTGTGTTTTCTTGTTGGTTTTGTTTTGTTTTGTTTTGACTATTGTTATGAAGTGTGTAGTTATATACTGATGTCAAGCCGATTCCAAATTAGGTTGTGGATGGGCTTGGGAGTGCATTTCTTTTCTTTCACATTGAACCGAAGAAGTATGAGACCATGCTCCGGAAGTACTTCCCTTAGAGAAGGGATAGATATTTAATATTGATCTAATTAAAAATTCTCCGGTCATTGTTGGCAAGGTATTAAACTTGTTTTGGCTCAGTTTTGACGACAGATTTGTTTTGTCACCGGTGTATTGATCGTGTTTCTTTCAAATGAAAAATTGATAGGAAGCTATTAAGAAGATTGCTCCCACCTGGAGGAATGTATCTTTGGCAATGAAGATGGATCCTGAAACAGACAAAGCATTTGGTTGGGTGCTTGAAATGTAAGCTCTCCTGAACGCTATCCCCTTACCGTTGTTCTTTTTGCATGTATACTAGAAAGATAGTTAATTTTGTACTCATGATATAAGTATGCTTATGCTGTTTCATCCGCTCCCTATGTTGTTTGGTAATATCTTGGTGAAGGATCGAAGGGGTTAGATTCTGCACGCCGATTCTACTGTTTTATTATATAGCTACAATTTGACTTGTGTATATGTGATGGTTTGATTTGGTTGGGGTAATGTGCCAGTCCATAACAACTTGGATGCATTGGCAATAGCAACATTTATCTTATACACAGTTTCAAAAGCTGTTTCTAGTGAGAGTCTAGGGGTGGGAAAAAAACCCGACAAGCCCGACCCGACCCGACGCCCAATCCGTGCCCGAATCCGATTCTGCTCGACCCGATTTAGACCCGACCCGAAAAGTCGGGTTTTTTGCCCGACCCGATAATTTTCGGGTTCGGGATCGGGTTGAATATTGAAACCCGATCGGGTACCCGACCCGACCCGATATAATATATATTTTTAATATATTTTTAATAATTATATAATTAAAATAGGGTTTAATCGATCCCTTCCCGAACTCTTCTCTTCCAGACTTCCACTGCGCCTCCATTTTCAACTCAGCCCCATCCCGAGTTCCCGACTCACCCTCTTCCCCGACTCATCTCAGTGATCTCACAGTTCCAGTGAGTGTTGATCAAGAGAGGTTCAACTTGTAATTCAAATCGAGGTGATTTTCTTTTCTTACTTGGAAATTGGAATTATTCAAATCGAGTTTGTGTCTTTGGTTCTTAGAATGTGAATGGGTTTTGTCTGCCTTGTTGATTTCAGAAGGAAATCGAGTTCGAGTCGTAAAGAGAAGCGTAGGGTGAGTTTGGCTGCTGCTGCTGCTCCAGCTAAGCGAGTCTGTTGGAATCGTTTTCTTTCTACAAGGGTGAGTTTTGTTGCTGTTGTTCTCTATCTATGCATATATATATATGTTGAATGAATTGATCAAAGACAGACCATATATAATTATAAACTAGACTAGGGACGAAAAACAAACTGGCGTGCAGACTTATTCTAGTCTCTAAGAACAGAATTTTCTGAATCAAGTACTCATTATGTCACCAATTCTTTGAACACATGATATATATTATATACTAAGACCTCAGATTGATTAAGATAATATCTGAGATGGATTAAGAGCACTACCTAATCTGACCAAGATGCTCCCTATATCTAATTGGATTGCTAATCAAGGACAACATGTCAACAAAAAATGGTTGGATATATATGTGGTGCATAGTTATGACTGGAAACCCCTCTTCCAGACTTTGTTTATAAATTAATTTCATGAACAATCCTTCACATTCCATTACTGTTTTACACCTCATGCCTAACCATGTGAAATGATTCTCTCAACGCCATATGCAAACGAACAATTAAGAGGAAGAAACACCAAGATCATGTGCAATGATTCTTCCTCAATGTCATATCATTTGTAAATATATATGAGAAATGCACAGCACAAAAAGAGCCATGAACCTCTTGTATGTAAGGACTTATAATAGCAATGTATATCAAATTAAATTCGATACTATATTGAGATTTTACTTTTAAAAGTTGGGAATCTGAGGAATAAGAATAGAGACTTCAAACATTGTTAAGCTAAGTCGGAAGTTATTGAATCTTACTGTTACAAAATGAGTTAATATACTTGATGATCTTACTACTGATACAGAATGAGCTATAATTTTATAGTTATCTTGCATGTGGAGATTTCAAGCCCCACAATTATTGTTTATATTACAA
This sequence comes from Geum urbanum, assembly GCA_946800695.1. Lineage (NCBI taxonomy): Eukaryota > Viridiplantae > Streptophyta > Magnoliopsida > Rosales > Rosaceae > Geum > Geum urbanum. The sequence continues at coordinate 1,623,366 of OX327011.1, forward strand.
CACTAAAAATTATCTTTAAATACACCAACAGAGCATGTGTTAATCTTCACAAACACTCATTAAGGCAATACCACATTGATTCTCGATCAGTCTCTCTCTGTCTACCATGGAAAACAAATCATCTTCAGGTGTGCTATTAAGAACCTTCCTTCTCATTTCCACACTGTTTTGGCCATCTTTGTCACACAGCTCGCCCCATAAAACTTCCCCAACTCCCTCTTATGGCACCAATATTCAATTATATATCATATATTGCTTGTTTTGTGGCATGCGTATATATATGGGGTGGTTTTTAATTTACTGATTTTCAAGTGTCTTTTGTTCATGATTTGTAGGCATCGTATTTTTCTGTGTGGAAGCTGCTTATCCGGGTGGTGTGGCTGCGGTTTTTCAGCAAGACCAGAGGTCAGTTCCTTTGGATCCTGGGGTTCATTTTGATGTGTTTTAATTTCAAATAATTCATTTTGATGGCTGATTATTTGTACAATATGTCAATCCGTGAATCCTGGGGTTTTGGTTAGTGATAGTTGATTTCATTTGAATTTAATCAATCAATTCAACCTGGGGTTGTCGGATAGTGATAGTTGCATGCTGCCAAATTGCTAAGAAATTACATAGTTGGACGGTGAAAAATTAATTTTATAGATCAATGTTGAGTGTATGAATGTGTATATGTGTGAATGTTAATTGTATAGGTGAACATGGATAATGCTCCAAATGATGTCTCTGACGTAAGTGGTAGCCTAGGTACCACCACTCCACTCCACACACAACCTCCACCCCAAACACAACCTCCACCCGAAGCACCACCAACTGAAAATAAGGTAGTTGGAGGCAAAAGGAAAGCGGGGAGAGCGGTTGTGTGGTCTCATGCTAAAAAGGTGTCTACAAGAGATGAGAAGAGGGTGGTCATCAAAGTAGTTGCGGTTTGCAATTATTGCCAAGCTGAAGTTCTTGCCAATTCAAGAAACATGAGAATAATGGCATAGAAAGGCATGTTGCTAGTTGTAAGAAAAACCCTTTTAATGTGGGCAAGTCCGGTTCTTCCCAACCAACCTTAACACAATCTTCCATGAATAATTCTTTGACACCCCATGTCTTTAGTCAAAAAAAGCTTGAAGCCAAGGTTGTGCAATTTGTTGTGAGAGATGAGATGCCTTTTAGGGTGGTTGAAGGGGAGGGATATATAGAAATGATGAAGGAGGCCCAACCTCGGTTTAAGATTCCAAATAGAAAGAAAGTTGCAACTCTTGTTTGGGATTTGTATCTATTGGAGAAGACTAAGATAAAGAGAGTCATAGTTGATCAAATGGTAAGTATCACAACCGATACTTGGACTTCAATCCAAAATATCAACTACATGGTAATCACGGCTCATTTCCTGGATAATGATTGGAAGTTGCATAAGCGGATTATAAATTTCACCAAGATCACTTCTCACAAGGGAGAGGACATCGGAAAGGTTTTAGAATCGTGTTTGAATGAGTGGGGGATAGACAAAGTATTTACCATTACGGTTGATAATGCTAGCTCGAATGATAAAGCGGTGGAATACATGATGAAGAGGCTAAAGGACATGGGCACTCTCTTGTGTGATGGGAAGTACTTGCATTTGAGGTGTAGTTGTCATATTATAAATTTAATTGTCAAGAGTGGATTGAAGTACCTTGCTACCGCGGTTGAGTCGATTAGAAATTGTGTGAAGTACATCCACTCGTCGGGGGCTAGGTTGGATCAATTTAGGGAGTGTGCTATCCTATTGAAGATGGATAAAATGGCAACCGTGCCTATGGATGTGCCTACAAGGTGGAACTCCACTTATACAATGCTTTCCATTGCATACAAGTATAGGAAGGTGTTTGGTAGGATGACGGAGAATGTGCAATTTCTTGAATACTTTAATGAAGAGGTTCAAGGTTCGGTGATGAGAGTGGGGCCTCCCAATGATGTAGATTGGGAGAAGGCACAATTCTTTGTGCATTTTCTCAAGAGGTTTTATGTTATTACATTGCAACTTAGTGCAAGTAAGACCGTTACATCAACCTTGGTTTGGGAGGAAATAGTTTCAATGTGGGCAACTATTAAGGAGGCATTGCATGATATTTCAAATCCTATATTGCAAGAAGTTGCTACAAAGATGGAAGCTAAGTTTAGCAAGTATTGGGGAGATCTTGATAAGGTGAACAAACTTGTTTTCCTAGGTCATATTTTAAATCCTTGTTATAAATTCCAAATGATTGGGATGCATTTGGGAGATATGGGAATGAATGATGCTAAAGTACAACTTTTTATCAAGTACATAGAAAATTGTTTGATGGACTTGTATAATACATACAAAGGGGATTCTTCCATTGTGCCTCCTTGTGAAGATGAAGGTGGTGATGAAGAGCAAGACTTGATGGAAAAGTTTAGGGATGATCCCACTAAACTCAAATACCATAAGCAAATGATTGAGGTGAGGAAAGCTCAAAATCAAGCGGTGATATCCAATGAAGTTGATAAATACTTAGCCGATCCTTATGTAAAATGGAGCCCAAGTTTCAATGTTTTGGAGTGGTGGAAAGGGAATACAACGGCATTTCCAATCCTTTCAAAGGTTGCCAAAGATATCTTTGCAATCCCCTCTTCTACCGTTGCTAGTGAGAGTGCTTTTAGCCTTGGGAGGAGGATTGTGGATCCATTTAGGGCATCATTGCAACCCAAAATGGTGGAGGCATTAGTTTGTTGTAATGATTGGCTTAGGGGGGAGGAACTCAATTTATACAAGGAACCAACGGAAGAAGAACTTGAATTTTATCAAGATTCACTACAAGAAAAGAGGACTTAGACGACGGAACAGAATTAGTTCCGTCGTCTAAGTTACACTTAGACCTCGGAGATTTCTCCGTGGTCCAAGTAAAACTTAGACGACGGAGATGTAATTCTCCGTCGTCTAAGTGTTACTTGGACCACGGAGAAATCTCCGAGGTCTAAGTGTAACTTAGACGACAGATGTGAAATTTCTCCATCGTCTAGGTAAGTACCTGGACCTCGGAGACGTATCCGTCGTCCAGGTGATAACCTGGACGACGGAGAATTACATCTCCGTCGTCTAAGTAACATTTAGACCTCGGAGATTTCTCCGTGGTCCAAGTAAAACTTAGACGACGGAGAATTACATCACGTTGTGGTGTAAGTTACACTTAGACGACGTACCGACACCTCCATCGTCTAAGTGAAGCATTATATATATATATAGCTAGGCGGCCATGCCAAACTCTCTTAGCTTCGATCATTCCATTATATTTTCTCCCGTGGGGAATTTTTGAGATCGAAGGAGAAGGAGAAGGCCGGATTAGGCTAGGCCGGGGCTAGAAATTAAAGGATCTCCGGTGTTCGATCACTAGCTAGCTTAATTAACTGCAGATATCGAGAAGGCGAGCAGGTACGTACGTACGTACGTAGGCAGTTAAAATTTGCATGATTAAATATATATATATATATATTTAGGGAAACCGTATGTACGTACATACATGCATGAATGTTAATTAGCTATATATACAGATTAAATTACGTACGTAATTTGATGGATCGATGTAGATCGAGTACGTATAATTAATGGTAAATTAATGGACTAATATATATATATGTAATAATTATTTAATTATAATATTTTGTAGCAGTATGGACAAGAGTTGGATGAAGTTAAAGAATAGATGTGATGTCCGGTATATGGATGGAATTAGCGAATTTGTGAATTTTGCGATAGAACATGGTCATGGAAAGAAGCGTTTCAGGTGTCCGTGCCAGAAATGTCTTAATTGTCAGTATGCGAAGGTTAATGTTATGGTGCAACACCTGTACGAAAATGGTATGATGTGGAGTTACACTACATGGAGCGAGCATGGTGAAGCAGTAGAGTTCAGCGCAGCAGACTTCAGCTCAGGGTACAGTTACCATGGTGCTTCATCCAGCGGCAGTGGTGCCGGACCCCCAGCTTGCAATCCAACTGTAGATTTGGTCCATGATGCGTTTCCGGGATTTAGTCATGGTGGACACCAACACCAAGACGGAGGTTACAGTACCACTCATGAGCATGATGACACATTCCCCGCTGCTAGCTTGGCCACTGACACCAGTGAGATGGATAAGTACAACCGGATGCTACTTGAAGCGCAGACCCCGGTGTTCCCTGGATGTCGAGAGAATGTGTTGCAATATGTGATGGAGCAAATGAAGATAAAAGTGAAGCACAAAATGTCAGTCAGTGCTTTTGACGAAATTCAGGAGCAAATATGTAAGTTGCTTCCTGATGATCACAATCTTCCTAAATCTCATTATAAGGTTAGAAATATCTTGAGCAGCCTCGGCCTAAAGTACAGGATAATTGACGCATGTCCGAATGATTGTGTGCTATTTTACAAAGAGTATAAAGATTTGGACTATTGTCCCGTATGTGGCCAGTGCAGATTCCAGGTGAATAGGAAGAGTTCGAAAAAGAGAATTCCTGTGAAAGTTGTTCGATATTTTCCCTTGATTCCCAGATTGCAGCGCCTGTACATGTCTCTACACACAGCAGAGGCGATGCGATGGTACGCAGAAAAGCGAATAGATGACGATGTCCTGCGACACGCCGCGGATGGGGAGGGTTTCAAACATTTCGACAGAGAATTCGGAAACATTGCTGCAGAGGTTAGAAATGTTAGACTCGGCCTATCTACAGACGGATTCAATCCTTGGGGAAGTAATAGCTCCGCCGTAAGCACTTGGCCAGTAATTCTGATGCCGTACAACCTGCCTCCGTGGATGTGCATGAACAAGGAATTTAATTTCCTTACTGTACTAATTCCAGGTCCTAAATCTCCAGGGAAGTGCTTAGATGTCTACCTCAGACCTTTGATCGACGAGCTGAAACTGTTGTGGGAAAATGGAGTCCCAACTTATGACAAATTCACTGACACGATGTTCACGATGAGGGCTGCCGTAATGTGGACGATCAGCGATTTTCCAGCGTATGGGATGTTGGCAGCGTGCAGGACAAAAGGATATAATGGATGTCCTATATGTTTGGACGACGTGAACTCTAGTTGGCACGCAGGGAAGGTGTGTTACTTGGGTCACCGTAGATGGCTCCCTCACGACCACCCTTGGCGACAGGATGAAGCTCATTTCGACGGGACGGTAGAGAACAATCCTAAACCCCGTAGTTGGTCGGGCGAAGAGATTTTAGAGAGGTTGAGCTATTTCGACTTTGGTGTGTTGACTAACGACGCGGATGTAAAGAAATGCAATCCAATTCCTCCACATGATCTGAGCTATTGGGATCACAAGAGTATATTCTTTGAACTCCCTTACTGGTCGAAGTTGAAGCTGAGGAACAACTTGGACGCGATGCACATAGAAAAGAATGTGTGCGACAGCGTGGTGGGAACAATTCTCGGTATTAAGTTCAAGACTAAAGATACTCCCAAAGCGCGCAAAGATTTGGAATCAATGAATCTACGTCGTCCCTTGTGGTTGAGGAGGGATAGGAAAGGAGTGTACAACAAGATGCCAGCTGCACCGTACACAGTGAAGCCGACACTTAGACGTTCTGTATTTCACTGGTTTAAGGGCGTTCGTTATCCGGCCACGTATGCAGCTACTATAACTGGAGCAGTGGACGAGGTGCAACACAAGTTTGTTGGTCTAAAGACACATGACTATCACGTTATGCTGCAACGTCTGATTCCAGTGGTAATTCGACCATATTTGCCTCGCGACGTCGTAGAACCAATAGTGGCATTGTGCAGATGGTGGCAGAGGTTATGCGCCAGAGAATTAAAGAAGTCAGATGTCGTGGAATTGCAACAACAAATTGTGCACATCATTTGCAAACTAGAGAGGATTTTTCCTCCTGCTTTCTTCGACATAATGATTCACCTAATGATCCACCTGCCCGAGCAGGTTCTCATTTCTGGTCCGGTCCAGTACACTTGGATGTATCCTCAAGAAAGGTACGTACAACTAATTAATTATACAGGTTTTTCGATTCATAATTTGTTCCACTGGAGATTACTAGCTAGCTATATGCATGTACTTATTTTTATTGTACGTTTGATTAATTTTGTAGACAGCTTGGACAGTATAAGTCATTCGTCAAAAACAGGTCGGCCCCGGATGGCTCCATAGCAGAGACATACCTAATGCATGAGTGCGTTACTTACTGCAACAGGTACCTCAAAGATCCACCACCTCCAACTGCCTCCGATCCCAGTGCCCGCATCAATCTTTCTGTCGTCACCAATGTCGTCCGACCGTTTAGAGGAGTATTAAAGGAAACGTTAACACGGGAAGAACTTATTGAGGCACATTGGGTAGTGTTACGAGACTGTGACGAAGTTGAGCCGTACATGATGTCATACAGGGAGAGGCTTCAGGCGTTATATCCAGACAAGAGTTCGGCGTGGATTGAGAAAATGGTTAAGAAAAAGATCCCCGATTATTTCTTCCAATGGGTACGTATTTAGTGATTTATATACATATTGAGATCATGCATGTTTAATTTGTAGAAAGTAAACCCTTACATTTTTCCATTTTCGCAGATGATTGATCTGCAAAAATCCGAAAACCACGGGGGGTGGTGGTCTTGGCCAAAGCACTTGCTAGCAGGGAAGCCGATTAAACACTATATTTATCCGGGATGTTTTGTGAACGGTGTGAAGTTCCATTCATTGGCGCGAGATGAAGGAAGAAGAACACAAAACAGTGGGATAGCGGTTGGGAAAGACCCTGATCTATATTACGGAATGATCGTATATGTGGTTCAGCTATGTTACGGGAATGATGTCAACGTTTTCCTATTCAAGTGCAGATGGTTCAAGCGTACAAAGGAAGACCTGGGACTTTTATCAGTCGATACAAACTCAAGCTGGTATGAGGATGAGCCTTTCGCTCTCGCCACCTTAGTTAGGCAGGTGTTCTATCTCGACGATCCGAAAGCTGGTGACGGGTGGAAAATAGTGAACCAGATCTCTCATCGAGGAGTTTGGAATACAGAGACAATTGAAGGGACACCGGCGACGACTGAAGATGCTGCTGAACCAGATAGAGACATTCCTGCCTATCAAGAGCCTAATATTTCTGTCATCCGCTCCGACATAATGGACCTGGTTCAAGACGGTGAACGGTTACCCATGCCTGATGGTTGTACAGATCTAACTGAAGAAGAGATTATTGAGGTAGATGAAGAAGACGTGCAGGATGAGGACGATGACGACGACTCTGGTTATTCCTCGGACGATGTTGAGTACGATGAGGAGGATGAGCAATCGGATAACGGTGATGATGATGATGACGATTATGACGAAGAGTACGGTCACACGACGAGGATCATTAATTGGTAAACCCTAATTTATTATTGTAATATATATATGATCGATCGATGCATCGTAAAAAGGTGAAAGATTTCTATTATGTCGAGACTTTAAGATTCCTCGTCCAGCTTTGGTTGGTTTTATTGTTTTTAAATACTATTTATGTATAAATTGGATTAATTATGGGTCCCTATATATGATTATATATATTGACTTGTGATAGTATTATTGAGAGCACAAATTTTGTACGTAGTCCCGGCCCCTCTCTTTGCTTTCAACTTCATCGGTGTATTCTCTGATCTTATTAAAAGTAAGCTGAAGCTGCTCTACATTTCGCTCAAGCAGCCCTTCAAACCCTAAATCCTCGACACTAAATGTAGCAGATCGGATCGATCGATCATTTTTTTTAATTATATTCTTGAATGAGAATAATTGAACGAACATACAAATGACCGGGGACGACCTAAACCCTAAACCGTACGGCCCTAACCTCTGAATTCAGGGTTTTACACTTGGACGACGGAGACAGTCATTATCCGTCGTCTAGGTACACACTTGGACGACGGAGACAGTCATTCTCCGTCGTCCAAGTGACAAACCCTATACCCTAAACCCTAAGGACCCCTAACCCCTGAATTCAGGGTATATTCACCTGGACGACGGATACGACATTCTCCGTCGTCCAAGTACACAAACCCTATACCCTAAACCCTAAGGACCCCTAACCCCTGAATTCAGGGTATATTCACCTGGACGACGGATACGACATTCTCCGTCGTCCAAGTACACACCTGGACGACGGAGACGCTAATATCCGTCGTCCAGGTGTGTACTTGGACGACGGAGAAGGTCGTATCCGTCGTCCAGGTGTAAATTTCGTAATTTTTTCTAAGACAACGACCATCTAGACCATCTTCGAATGCATATTCTTTTCGTCAAGACTTTAGAGTAGTATATTCTTGGTGTGTGAGCTTCGACAGTTCGAAAATCGGAGTTGCGAAATGTCTTGTATCCACGTTTCCGGTTTGTGAAATTCTCGGTTTTGCGGTTGACTGTGCCGATGAAACCCTTCCCGAACTTATTATTTCCTGGTCCTTTCTAGTAATTATATATTATGTTACGACGAACATATCCAACGGTTGTTTTGTCCAAATTCAATTTCGTTAGTACTCTGCTGCAAATCAGCAACTACTCATGAACACTAAAGTCTTAAAGATTAGTCGATACTTAACAACTTTCAAAACGTAAAATTATTCGGCGGTTCAAATTTATCTGTTTATATATACGATGCGTTCATCGATATTGTACGACTATTTCACTCGAATGACAGATCGCTAAATTCCTAGCGAATTAATTTAAATATTTTTTTTTGCATAATTTGAACCTAGACGACGGATACGGTCATTATCGATGTATCCGTTGGACGACGGAAAATGACCGTATCCGTCGTCTAGGTTCAAATTACCATGGCGGTTCGAATAAAATTTTTATTTTTTTTCGATGTAAATATTGACTTGGACGACGGATATGTCGTTTTCCGTCGTGTAAGTGAACACTTGGACGACGGAAAACGACATATCCGTCGTCCAAGTCGAAATAACATGGCGGTTCGATTTGCCGCCTCAATTTTCGGCACCGCTTGAAATTCCACTTAGACGACGGAAAACTGTGTATCCGTCGTCTAAGTCAACATTTATGGCGGTGAAACGGCCCGCCCATTTATTTGGCGCCGGTTCGAAAAAATTTGACTCTTCACTTAGACGACGGAAAACACAGTTTCCGTCGTCTAAGTGCACTTAGACGACGGAGAATAGTGCTCCGTCGTCTAAGTGAAACTCTATAAATAGGCCGAGCCTCATCTTCTTTTCCTCATCCCTTACAACTTTCTCTCCTCCATCTCCTCTCTCTTTCTCATTCCGGCGATTCTCCTCCGGCGACGCTCCGACGACATTATTTCCGGCGTGGTTCCTCCTCTCCGACGACACAACTCCGGCGATTTTCGCAGAAAACTCCCGAAAAACTCCGATTCGGTAAATTTCTATTTTTCCCTTATTAAAATAATTTTTTTTTAATTAATTAGTTTTAAATATTTCTTAAATGATTATTTTAATGTTATTTATTAATTATTGCTATTAATACTAATTAAATAAATAATTGTAAATTTATTGTTATTAATTATATTTAGATTAATTATTGTTATTAATTAAATAAATGATTACATATTGTTATTAATTAATTAAATGGTAAATTATTGTTATATATTAATAATAATTAAATGAATAATTGTAATTACTTGATAATTTATGAAATGAATAAATATTATTGTAATTATTTATTAATTAGTTGCATAATTAAATAAATATGAGATTAAATTAATTAGTAGTACGTGTTCGATTTAAATTTAGTACATAGGCTTGGTGTAATTAAGTCGCACTCTTTGGAATAGATGGCGCCTATTTTCCTTGCTTATCTCCTTAACCCCTCGTGATGTGTGGATTTCATCACCGCACACCATAACCTAAGTGAAGTTATGGACACGAGGTTGAGGGCGGAGTTTGCAAAGGACTTGAGGGAGTGTAAATTTTCGAAAAATTGGCCGAATGTCGGACATGGTGTCTAGAAACGGGTTATGACTGGTGACAGGATTTGGACTAAGAAAGACTTTTGTCGAAATTAGTCCTGCCTCTCGCGTTATCTCTATCCCTAACTGGCCATGTTTTTCGATTTAACCAAGGCTGATTAATTGAAAATTTACACTTTATCGCGCGGGTCGCACGTCCATTGAACGATCGAAAATGCCAAGCTAGTGTACTCTATTTAAATCTTAAACGTACTTAATTAATTAGCGTAAATTTTTAAGTTGTAATTATTATGGTAAGTAGGTACGCGTATTTTAACACCGTACTCTTAGGTTTAAATGGCTCCGCCAAAGACCACATCCGGCAAGAAGAAAGCCCAACAGGAGTCAGAAGATGAGATGCTCCAAATGTTGGCGGCCCAAGTCGGTTGGGTTCAACCGCAGGACGACGCCCTCAATCCGGGGCCTTCTGGGGAAATTCCCTCTGCCCCATTTCTCTCAAGCGGTGATGACGTCGACCCCTTTTCAACTCCGACGCCCGGTACCGCTTCAACGGGAAGTACTCAGGCGTCTTCGACGGCCGATTCTATCATGTACAGCGCCCGCCGTAAGCAAAGGAGGGCCCCCACTGACCCCCAACCGAAAAAGACTCGGGGTCTCGTTAAAGGTGGAAAGGCGGAGAAAATTTGCAAGGCGACCGGGAGCAAGATCGCCTTGCCCTACGACGAATTCACCGGTGGCCCTCCCACACCTCAGCTAGCAAGTCTCTCGGCTCATAGCATTGGGTCGATTGTTCGTAACCGGGTTCGTATCACTGCCCCTACTTGGAGGGAGGTGCCGGATTCGGAGAAGGCGAAAGTCTTTAAGGATCTTTCGGTACGTAATACGTACAATTTTAGTTATTATATACTATTTTTAATATTAGTTATATATAATTTTATAATATATACGATTATAATTTCCAATTTATTTCTGATAGGAACAATTTGCGGTGGATCCGGATCCGGCGATGTTGAGGCATATCAACCAAACCGCCAACAACATCTTCAAAGATTGGAAGTACAGGCTCCATCAGTACTTCCGAACTAACGGTCCCGTGCCTCCCCCCGAAGAGCTGCGTGGGGATAGAGAAGATGAGTGGGAGTGGTTGTGTAACCACTTTGCCGATGAGCAATTTCAGGTGTTAATTTACTTTTTTTATTTCAATTAAGATAATTGAATACTCTAAATTTTAGTTACTTATAAATTTTTTAATGATTTCATTATGTTGTCTAACAGAAATTCTCCGGTGTCAACAAAGCCAACCGGGGGAAGAAGGACAAGCACCATACTTCCGGCGCCAAGCAACTCATTCAAATTGCCAAGGAGCACAGGGATAAGGGCTCCAAACACCCTTATCTCGATGCAAGCGTAAGCGCGTACGTGACGCCTGAGCTCGATAATGAAGCGAGTCAACGCGGCGTAAGTCATATATATATATATATATATGTGTGCGCGCTAATAATTATAGTAATTATTATTTAAATATTATTTCATTATAATAAATTTATTATTCTTTTGTAGGCAAGAGTGATAGAGCGTGCGCAGGAAGAATTGGCTAACACTCAGCTTGCGTTCCCAGATGTGCCGCTAGAAGACCTGCCTCCTCTATCTGTGGAGAGCCAAATAGCAATTGCGGATGAGGTCTACGGTCGTAGAGCTGGCAAGGAGGTTAGGCACTTCGGGCCTAAGGTGGTTCGAGATTTGTCGACCTCTGAGTCATCATCTACGGGAGGTTCGGGGCGGCGGAGAAGTTCTCAAGCTGCGGCAGCCTATGAAGAGGCTCGAATCGCACGGGAGGAGAATATTGCCATGCGCCAAAGAATGGACCAGCAAGACGAGCGAATAGCCCAACTCATCGCCCTTATGCAACAAGCTCAAAGACAATGTCAACCTCCTCCGAACCCATTCCCCGACGACGACGACCCGGCTGGAGGCGGAGGACGAGGCGGCGCATCTGCTCCTCCAGTGTTTTAGCTAGCTAGTAGTTTATTATTTCGTTTCTTAATTTCCGCATTACGAACAATATTTTCATTTTTAATTATGGGTTTTTTCGATTATGTATGTACAAATTAATTTTAATTATTTTATTAATTTAGTGTATTTAATTAATTTAATTAATTTTTTTTCAATTAATATTAATAATATTTTTGAATTTAATTTTTTTTTAAAATTAATTTTTCACTTAGACGACGGCGACATTAATCTCCGTCGTCTAAGTCCCTACATGGGCCACGGACGTTGTTAGCTTCTCCGTGGCCCAGGTGGTGACTTAGACGACGGAGATTAATGTCTCCGTCGTCTAAGTTCCCACCTGGGCCACGGACGTTCTCCGTGGTCTAAGTGAACTTGGACGACGGAGATTAAATTCTCCGTCGTCTAAGTACTTAGACGACAGCACTTGGAGCACGTACCTTGGACGACGGATTTTCCGTCGTCCAAGTACTTAGACGACGGAGATTAAATTCTCCGTCGTCTAAGTCACCACCTGGGCCACGGAGATTGTTAGCTTCTCCGTGGCCCAGGTAGACACTTAGACGACGGAGATTAATGTCTCCGTCGTCTAAGTTCCCACCTGGGCCACGGACGTTCTCCGTGGTCTAAGTGAACTTGGACGACGGAGATTAAATTCTCCGTCGTCTAAGTACTTAGACGACAGCACTTGGAGCACGTACCTTGGACGACGGATTTTCCGTCGTCCAAGTACTTAGACGACGGAGACTGTCACTTAGACGACGGAAATTCTCCGTCGTCTAAGTCACTTTTTCTTGTAGTGATTGTGAAGAAGTGGTTATAAGTAAGTCACACTTTAATTTGTGTAAGGATTGTCAATTTTGATTCTTTATTTTTTTTCTAAATTGAACTAATATGTTTCTTTGTTGTTTGTAGCGCACACACAAGAAATGCATCCTCCTCAAGGTTAAACTCTACGTGCATCATCAAGTGTTCTAGTGCTTTTGGATTGTGTTTTAATTTCTTTGTAATTTTCACTTGATTTGGGATGATTTAATTTGTATTTGCAATTTGGGTTTGTAACTTAATTTGTATTTTCATTTGAGTTTGTAACTTAATTTTTATTTTCATTTGGGTTTGTAACTTAAATGTAAGTTCTACTTTGCTATAACTTTAAGTTCTTTGAGAAAAAAAATCAAATTTGGACCACTTTTTTTTTGGACCCAAGCCTAATTTGAAGCCCAGCAAAATCGGGTCACCTCTGCCCAACCCAACCCAACCCGATCAGGTCGGGATGCCCGACCTTCGAGTACCCGACCTATGTCGGGCTCGGGCTCGGGCAAAAAATATTGAACCCAATCTTTATCGGGTCGGGACTCGGGTTGAGTGTTTTCGGGTCGGGTCCCAACCCGATTCCACCCCTATGAGAGTCCATGTGTTGTGTTTGATTATATATTGCTGCCAGTTTTAATTGTAATTGTAGCTTAAAAAAATTGAAGAATCTGGCTTTGTTTTTATTTGTTTACAGGTGCGAGGACTAAACTAGCACTTGAAGAGGCTCAATGCTCCTAAGCATTGGATGCTCGAAAAAATTGGTGGTGCACTTGTAAGTAGATTATATCCATGTTTTGTAGGTAATTTTTTTTTCTTTTGCGTTAAAATATTCATACTGTTTTGCATTTGTGATTGTGTCTAGGCACCCAAGCCCTCATTTGGACCTCGATCACAAGTCCAGGGAATGTCTGCCCTCGATCATTATCTCACAGAATCAGTTGAAGTATGCTTTGACTTACAGAGAGGTTACTGCTATTTTAATGCAACAGACATGTTATGGTTGATGACATGTTATAGTAGCATTAGGCAATGAAGTAGACCATTTCTGCCTAAAATGTTATTTTCATATATATTGTTTGTATAAATAAATATCTATCATTTTGTAAATCCTAACCTCACCAATATCCACTGTCAAATTAAATCATAATGTTTGGAGAAACCCTCAAGATGACCAAAGTAAAAAGCAAAGGAAGCCAGGTGGACTGAGCTCAACACGCATTCTGGATGAAGCCATGAAGAGCGTGAAAGAATTGTTGGAGGAACAAAATGTGAAAATTGCAGATTAGAAATGGTTAGAAAATTGGAGTTACGAAGAATAAGTTATGAGGTTAGAAAATTTGTCGAAAAGTTATATGTCGGTAACTATACAAGTATAAATAGAAAACTTTCCTATTTTGGAAGATGCAAGTTACCATTTTAGGTAAACTTTCGTTCCTCACCGTTCTCTCTCTCTCTCTCTCTCTCTCTCTCTCTTTCCCGCCTCTCTCCCACAGTCAACGGTGGTGTACCACCGACCGGCCGTAAAATCGAGTAAGAAAGGAGTTAAAAGCCTCTCTCTTTCCCGCCTCTCTCCCACAGTCAACGGTGGTGTACCACCGACCGGCCGTAAAATCGAGTAAGAAAGGAGTTAAAAGCTTCATCTTGATCTCCTCTACCCTCTCCAGTATATCCACAAACCTAAATCTCAATAACCAAACCGTGAAATCGAAGAATTCGAACGAAAAACTTTAGAACCCTAGAAATTGGGGGTGTTCATTTTTGAGCTCGAATCGATCAAAGAGACCCACCAGGATTTGTAGCCCTTGCCACCACGAAGCTAACCATACCTTGGTTGCTTCCTAATTTAATCGGAGGAGCCCGAATCAAAGATTTGAAGTTTTTGAGGTTTTTGTGTTCAAAGGTAAAGCTGATATTTTCTAGCCTGAATTAGATGAGGTTGTAGTTGAGACAGTTGTTGTTGGGTGAATTTTGGATAGGTTGACCTCCAGTCGCCGGAAAATAAGGGTGGCGCCGTCACGCCGCCACCGCCAATGGTGATTCACGGTGGTGCTCTAGCGAGGGTGTTTTCAGCAGAAGTTTTACGTCATTTTATTCGTAATTATGTGTAGATGACTATGTTGAGGTTCTTGAATCAATTAAACTTGATTTGAAGCGGACTTGGACGTTAACGGATTAATAATGCGAGAATTCGTGAGTTAATTAATTTGGTATTCATTAATCGAAAGGTGGTTATTTTACGAGAACACATGACGTTTTGGAAATCATTAGAGAATAATTGATTTAGAATTAGTTTTAGAATCTTGATGGGAATCCAGGAATCACGTAATTCGAGAATGCGATATTCTTGACAGGATTACTCATTAGGTGAATAAGTTAGTATTCGATATCGTTTTGTCGAATAGTTATCAAATAATATTCGTTGTTTCAGGACTGCACGCCAAACCAGAAGCGGCGAAGAATTCAGCTAGACAGGATGCTTAAGTCTGTGAGTGGACCTTTGTTTTCAAATATTAAATGCATGCGATTATGAGTTTTCAGTGTCGTAACTCAGTTTTTTCGTATCATTCAGCTTCATAATTCAGTTATCATTCAGTCATACGTTTTATTCGGAGGTTATAATTATTATACTATTATATATGTATGCATACATGTAATAGTCACTTGGCCTGGTCTCCATGTGACAATTCTAGTTCAGCCAGCACCTGCTGATAATAATCATCTAGTTCAGCCAACACCTGCTAGATGATCAAAAGATAACTGGTTCAGCTAGCACCTGGCATGGCAGTTATCACCTATGTACTTATACTATCAATTATCATTATTTAGTGATGATTAGTATAGCCAACACCTACTAATTAATCATCGAAAATCATTAAAGACTTGAGTAGAAGTCACTATTCAGTATTTCACATGCTAGTTTTTAATTCAAGTATTGTTGGAAATGTATAATAGGCATATTTACAGTTATTTGTTTTGTCCACTCACTCTAACATTTTAAAATTGCATTTCCTGGGATTTTTGTTTGACATTGCCCAAATCACAGATTATGAGGCTGGAAGTGTGTCCAACCAATTGACGAGGCTTAGTATCTCCACTGCTTCTGTTGTACTCATAGTAGGTTGTCTGATGACCTACTTATGTTATATATTTCCCTTCGGTTTGTCTAGACACCCTGATTACTAACTTTTGTCAATGATGTCACTAAGTTGTAAATTCTGAAGTAACTCATGTTGGGTTGGCCGCTATAGTTACAGTGTGAGCTAGCCTGATATGGGTCCCACATGGCTTGTCTCGGGTAATGTCAAATATCATAGGCGAGTCCTGTCATGTCAAGTCACCTCGAATCCTATGCATTTCCAAAATGTTACAAAACGATCAAGCGACACTAAACTATAGGAAAACAATCATTTAAAGGCCAAGGAAACTTCCTGTGACGAATCAAGTTTCCTGGTCATCGGAGCTCTACCACAGGCAGTGGCCATGCGGTGCCGGAGATCGGCCTACTCTGAAACCTGCAAATGATACACTATTTCAAAGCTCTCAACACTGAGCCTAAGTCTAAAACAAATCAAAAGAGGTAGAAAACTACGTACCTCAAGAGTCGGCAAGTATCGCTAAAATTTCAAAATGACCGACCAACCTCCTCCGTCCACGCGTGACCCAAGGTTTGTCACAATCAACTCCTGGAAAAACAAAGGTTTTTGCCACATAATTCGATGTCAGGTATATTTACAAACTCTCATTCAATGTGAGGTATTATGTGAGGTATCAGGGGCGGATGCAAGTGAAGGGCAAGGTGAGCTGCAACCCACCCAGATTTTTGGGGTATTTTAAAAAAATAAAAAATTATGTATATATTTATAAATAATATTTTGTCCATTTCATCTATTCTCACAACTTTCTCGCATATGCAATCTCGATTACTGTTAGAATATGCCTTGAATCAGGTATGAACCGCTGACATACGGAGGTCTCGCTAAATTAATCTGTTATATTGGGCTGTGGTTTTTTCTGCTGAGCCTACCATTCGGGGGTATATATATCCTTTAAATTATTAACTTAGTGTGGTATTCTGTAATTTGTAATCCGTTTTCCTCAAGGATTAATAAAATTGTTCTCTTCTTCATGTAGACATAGCTAACACATTGTTAGTGAACCACATAAATATGTGTTCTTTCTTACATTCGTTATAACAATTACAAAAATCTTTGTTCATTTTTCTCCCTCATATATGAGTTTCCCTTCTTCACCATCGTACTATCTAGTGCTCTCCGCATTTGTTTTTCTCTATATATTTTTATGTTCTTTTATAGCTTCAACTTTTTTTTGGAGTGATTTTTCATGATAAAAATCACTGAATGTTAAATTCGGCCAATATTTGCTTACTGGTTATTGCATGAGTTAATGTTTTCTTTTCTGATGTAGTAACAGTTAAAGAGGAATATAAGTTAAAAAATTTCCTTGCGATGTACGTTCTTTTCATTTTTTTATAACAAATTAAAAGTATTAAATCATTTCGTTGTCTAAATTGTGTATATATTCTAGTCTTATGAGTTTTCCAAAAAAAAAATTGTGCGTTCAACAATATTATATAATCCACCCTCTTTTAAAATCCTGAATCCGCCCTTATATAATACAATCTCGATGTGAGAGTTCTAAGAGTTGAGTATGAACAAATAACACCAAAGTATGAGGTATATTTTTAATCTACAAAAACTGCATGTATGTGACCTCGGTGCTTTGTATTTTACCGCTACACCCCGGCCTAAAAACATCTTAATGTCTTATATCTGCCAATTTCTGCTATTTTTCGAAAGAAGGGCTCCAAAACTATTTATTCGTCCCCTTTTCTATATAGTCTAAAAACACCTTTCAATTCTATTTTGAATTTTAGGGAGACCTTTCAATTAATGACAATAAATTATGCATGGATTCCAAAGAGTGAAACGCATGCATATCTGCACGTTGGTATTCTCCAGAGAAAGAGAAATATGGTCATTTAATAATGACTATGGTCTCGAACAGTCGAAGGGTGTGTGTATATATAGATCCATGGCTGATTATTCTTGCCTTTGAGAAAGACCTGATTAATAAGCTAGCAGACTTGTAGTTAAACCCTGCATGCTCATTGTCTCAGACACTGATTCGATCATGGAGTCCTTCGTAATGCTATTTGCTCGTTTGCTTTATTAATTGATCTATTTTCACTTGATCCATTGATGTTTATCTTGTCAATTTCTTTGTGCTTGCATGATTTACAGTTGAAGAAAACACCGTGTGTTCTGTGTATGAACAATGGGCTTGTGTCTTTGGAGCTAGACATGAACAAACATAAGGATTTGCATGAAGCCATAGAAGACGTAGACAAATCCACACTGATCAAAGAGGTGAAGTATCTGACTTTGCTCAACGAGAAAGAAATCCAAACGAGGGAGTGGACGCAACGGCATTTTACTGAAGCTTCGGTAAGGCTTGAAATGACCGGGGAAGATTTGGCTGCCTCTGAATCTCAAGTGGAGGTTCTGAAAAGCCAACTGTATGAAACTCAGAAGGAGATGGAGGTGAAGTATCAGACTTTGCTCAAGGAACAGGAAGTCCAATTGAGGGAGTCGATGAAACAGCAAGCTAATGAACATGAAATCCAATTGAGGGAGCAAAGGGAGTCGATGAATCAACAAGCTAATGAAGCTCTAGCAGTGCTCAGGAAAGATTTGGCTGCTGCTGAAGCTAAAGTGAAGGCTATGAAAATCCAACTGGATCAGAATCAGAAGGAGAAGGATACAGCCTGTTTTTATGTTCCAAGTGAAAAGGGAAGTTCTCCTGTTACACCTCTTTCAAAAAAAAATACCAAGGGAACAAAAAAAAAATCGAACCGAAAGAAACAAGAGAACCCTAGATGTAGATCAGAGGCAGGGGAGGTAGATCAGGGAGATGATTACGTCGGATGGGTTGTGTAGTAAACGAAAATGCGTGGCAACCCTGTTATTATGCTCATTGAACTAATGTTTCTTATGCATTTCTGTTTGAATTTGATCATGGTTGTTTTGTTACATTTCTAAGCTGTTATTACGCTCATCATCTCAAAAGACTTTCTCTAAGAATACAGGTACCGTTACATTATCAAATACTGAAATAAGATTTTTCATCTAAAATTGAGAGATTCAAGTCATCATAAACACAAAATCAATAATAGACGAAGATCAAACATATAGAAACTTATAGATTAGATCACTGAATACATATATATATCGTAGTAGTTGATAATATGAGTATGATCTTCTCTTCTTTTATGTCGTTAAACACCTTTAATGGGGTATGTTCTGAATGTTTTGTAACACGAGAACATGGACTAAACTCTCATACTTATAGGAATAGACTTGTGCATTTACCCATGATAGAGTTTAAATATAATTCTATTAGGTTTACATTAAATGATGAGATTCATATCAGATTACAGTTGGACTTTAAACATGTATTTGATATATAGATATACATGTACTAAATAAACAATCATAATACAATTCTTACTAAGAGCATCTCCAACAACTCTTGTATAAAATCTCTATTATACAAGACTAAAACACAAATTTTGTATAATTATTTAGGGTCAACTCCAACAGCTCTTCTATTCTATTCTTAAAAAATAAATGTTAATCTCTATAATTTAATGAGTATATGGATATTTCTCAAATCAAGTCAATAAATTGTAGGAGAGAAAAAAAATTGATGTATTTTTGTTCATATTTTGAGGAGAGAATGTTGAATTGTGTAGGTGAGCAATAAATTTTAGAGATTTTTAGATGGTTATACAAATTTTGAATTTTCTATAGATATAGGGATTCTCTCTCTTCTTTATCCATTTTCTATAGAATACAAGACAGTTTACAAGAGCTGTTGGAGCCAAAAAGATGTACTTTTTCAATAAAATAGCAATTCTTGTGATTTTACAAGAGCTGTTTGAGATGCTCTAAATGACTTAACTATTAACTTGTTGTATAAATGACTAGATACATGATATTGTTGAGTCATATTCTTACAATCTCTCACTAAGACCAACAATGCTCATGTTTAGCAACATAGTCAATATCAGAATGTCAAAAAGTAACTTAAGAAGCTCGTGAATCATATTAATGTTTAAAATCCAAAACGCAATTCTGTCACATTAAAGTCACTACAATAGAACTCAGAAAGAAACAACTTTACCTAAAATTGCCCTTTAAGAACCACTACAATAGCTTCTCACTACCACATTAAGTACCATTGCCGGCGATTTTTTAAAAAACAAGGCCGGCGACCAGGAAAGTCGCCGGCAATGCTCACTATTGCCGGCGATTTGCTCGGTCGCCGGCAAAAGTCCAAAAAATCGCCGGAAATGTAAAAAATCATTACCGGCGACCTATTTCGTTGCCGGCAATGTTTGCTCAACCATTGCCGGCGATTTTCCGGCCGGAATTTCGCCGGTAATGGTTGAGCAATCATTGCCGACGACGGAATAGGTCGCCGACAATCATTGCCGGCGACGGAATAGGTCGCCGACAATCATTGCCGGCGACGGAATAGGTCGCCGACAATGATTTTTTACATTTCCACCGATTTTTGGCCGGAATTTCGCCGGCAATAACTCCATTGCCGGCGATTTAATGAATCGCAGGCAATGCCTCTTATATCAGATGCAGATCACAGCAGCTCATTCATTTGGATTGAAAAAAATCCGGTGAAATCGAAAGAAGGAAAACGCTCTGAAATCCTTGGGTATTGTCAAAAGGCGTCGAAAACCCGCTCGGGAATTGAAGCTATATACGTAGCTATATATAGGTACGTATATGCGTATGTATATATATATGTGTGTGTTGATTTAATTAGATCGATATATATATATATATATGTATATAGTTGAGATATCGATTATTGGTTTGATACGCAAATTAATAGATAGAGTGGATATATTATTGATTTCGAGTGATTGACTGTTGATTTTGAGTGGATTTGAGATTATTTCGATGAAAATATGTTAATTTGTGTATATATATGTATATATGGATATAAAATGATTTTGTGAATATTAATTGTTAATATGTCTATATATATATATATATACAGGCATATGTTAATTTGTAATTGTGAATTGTTGGTATATATATATATTAATTTTTATATATATTAATTAATCAGATGAATTCGAATGTAATTAATGATGATTTATTAATTAATTAGTAGTGAATGTGTATATATATATATATTTATAGTACGTAATATTGTTAGAATTTTCAGGATGGATAAGAGTTGGATGAGCCTCGAAAGATGGGATGTGAGTAAATACGGGTTTTGGGATAAGTACATTTGTTGGATTTATCACGGTGAAACATCGTTAGCGGGTCCGCATGATCATGGAAAATTTGGTGAGAGGGCCAGTCCATCCTATGATCATGGACATTTTGCTGAGAGGGGCAGTCCATCCTATGATCCAACATCGATGTTAATCAATGATATGTTTCCTCATGAGAGCGGTGTATTTGCTGATCAAGCACCAAATGTCCCTCCCGTCGTGCAGGGTTTCCCCCATATTGAGCCAGTCGAGCCATTACCTGGAGCTCATGTCAACACAAGCGGTATGGACAAGTACAACAACCTGATTGCATTGCAACAGACTCCGTTGTACGACGGTTGTAGTAAGACTGTTCTTGAAAGTGTCATGGGAGTGATGCAGCTCAAAATGGAGAACAAAATGTCTGTCAAAGCTGTTGATTCTTGGCTGAAGTGGACTGCTTTGCTACTGCCACCCGGTCATCGTCTTCCTACCACTCATCATAAGGTGTGACATATCCTGAAAGATCTTGGGTTTTCCTACATCAAAATCCATGCATGCAGATATGATTGTATTCTCTTCTGGGAAAAAGATCTTGAAGACCTTGAAGCCTGCCCGGTATGTTTTACAGAAAGGTATAAGTTGACTCCTGCAGGCAACAAGAAAGCTGTGAAGATACTTCGATATTTCCCGCTTATTGATAGGCTGGAGCGGTTGTTCATGTGTGCTTTCACGGCCGAAGCTATGAGATGGTGGGCTGAGAGGAATTTTCCTGACGATGACACCCTTATACACCCTTCCGACGGAGAGGCTTGGAAGCACATGGTCAGGGAGTTTGATCATTTTGCAGCAGAGGTCCGAAATGTTTGGCTAGGGCTCTCATCTAACGGATTCAACCATTTTGGCAACATGAGTCTTCAATACAGTATATGGCCAGTTATTTTGGTACCGTACAACCTTCCACCATGGATGTGCATGAAGAAGGAATACAAAATGCTCACTCTGTTAATTCCGGGCTCGGGTTATCCAAGAAAGTGTCTCGATGTGTATTTGAGGCCTTTGATTGAGGAGCTTAAGTACCTGAGTGATTGTGGCCACCCCACTTACGATAGGTTCAAAAATGAGATGTTCCAGATGCATGCCATGCTTGTTGGCACCATCAGTGATTTTTCTGCCCGCAGTATGTTATCGGGCAACGTAACCAAGGGTTACAGGGCTTGTTCAGAGTGCATGACGATTGATTGTTGCAGTCCTCATTGCAGTAAAATTGTTCAGATGCGTCACCGTTGTTGGCTTCCATATGATCACCCATTTAGGCAGGATCCAAACGCGTTTGATGGGACTGTGAAAACAGGTGTGGCACCCAGGCGATGGACAGGGGATGAAATTTTGGAAGTGTTGAATGAATATGATTTTGGCCAGCTGAGCAATCATCCTGAGATAGTGGCGTCAATTCCAGACAAGCCCGTAAGGTATAAGTTTCGGACACACAAGAGCATATTCTGGGAACTCCCATACTGGCCCAGGTTGCCTGTCAGACACTACATAGATGTCATGCACATAGAGAAGAATGTGTGTGAAAGTGTGGTAGGCACAGTTCTTAACTTGGAGGGGAAAACAAAAGACATCCCTAAGGCACGCATTGATCTGAAAGCTATGGGACTGCGGAAACATTTGTGGTTAAGAGATGGTAAGAGAAAAATGCCGCAAGCTCCTTACACCGTCAAGCCGAAGCATAAGCATGAAATTTTTGGGTGGCTGAGTAATGTCAGGTATATATTCTTATGGCTATGCAGGAAATTGGCCTTAAATTTTTACTTATATATGGTTATATGCGAGAAATATAATTGTTCCCTATGGCTATATATATATATGCAGGTATCCTTATGGCTATGCAGGAAATATAAGCAGGTGTGTTAACTTCCGGGACAATGAGATGTACGGATTAAAGAGTCATGACTGTCATGTACTCCTTCAACGTCTTTTCCCTATTTTTATTCGAGTGTACCTGCCCAAAGAGGTGGTGGAGCCGTTGGTGGCCTTGTCAAGATTCTTTCAGAAGTTATGCACCAGGGAAGTTAAAAAATCAGATCTCAGGGAGATGCAAGATGACATCATTTTTATCATGTGCAAGCTTGAGAGGATATTTCCCCCAAATTTTTTCGACATCATGCCTCACCTGATGATCCATCTTCCCGAATAATTGTTGCTTACCGGTCCCGTACACTACACTTGGATGTATCCCATGGAAATGTACAAATGATTCATACATTTGGTTTGCCTCTGTTTTTATATGTAAATTCTTATTTTTTAAGTATCATAACATGCACTTGTTAACTTGTAGACAATTGGGAGCATACAAGAACTATGTGAAGAATAAATCTGCACCTGAAGGGTGTATCGCTGAAGCATATATTGTGCACGAGTGTGTAATGTACACCAACGTGTATTTGGGAGCGCTTGAGGACCCCCAACAACAGATGCCCATAGATGAACCCCAGTTCAACCTTTCTATCATCTCCAATGACGTGGTAGTACAGGGAAGCTTGCCAAAGTCGTACAAGTTTGATGGAAATGAGGTAGGCATTGCCCACTGGTTCCGGTTCCAACCGGTTCCATCCTTAATTTTCATAGAACCGAATCGGGGACTAATTGTTGGATGTGCAGGAGGTTTTGCTGCAAATTGGCTTGGAGACATCAAACGGAGAGGGACTAGAAATAGTGGAGGGAGCAGTAGTCAAGCTTCCTCAGCCGCAGTCATCAACACGCGCAGTGGGCCAATTATGAATGCTCGCACACAAATGTTGCTAGCTGCGCGAGGAGAGGAGGAAGTTGCACGATCTGAATCCGTGCAACCCCCAGTCCAGCCTCGAGCTTCAGTCAGCAGACGCTCAGTCAGCAGACCCTCAGTCAGCAAACCCACAGACGAGCGACAGTCAACGAGGGCATCAGAAACTCTCTCCATCCGAATGCCCCCTATTGGCCCGGTGCCTACTCCCGTTTCACGGGAATCATCTGAGGCAGATGGTGCTGGCGCCTCATCGTCCAGGCCTCGTCTATCTCCGTCGTCCGGTCTCTTCGTGCCCGACGAGATTCCTGTGATCCCTGAATTCGATGATAGGGCACTACCACATTCTCACTCATTACCGGCGATATAATGAAAAACAAGGCCGGCGACTGGAAAAGTCACCGGTAATGTTCATCATTGCCGGCGACTTGCTCTGTCGCCGGTAATGTGTCCGGAAAGTCGCCGGTAATGTGTCAAAACATTGCCGGCGACCTATTCCGTCGCCGGCAATGATTGGCCAAACATTGCCGGCAAAATTCCGGCCGGAAAATCGCCGGCAATGGTTGTCCAATCATTGCCGGCGACAGAATAGGTCGCCGGCAATGTTTTGACACATTTCCGGCGACTTTTCGCCAGAATTTCGCCGGCAATGACTCCATTTCCGGCGATTTAATGAATCACCGGCAATGACTCTTATATCAGATGCAGATCGATCGCAGCAGCTCATTCTATCATTTGGATAGAAAAAAATCCAGTGAAATCGAACGAAAACGCTCTGAAATCCTTCGGTATCGTCAAAAGGCTAGGCGTCGAAAACTCGATCGATCACTCGGGAAGCTATATATATATAGGTACGTATATACGTATATGTGTATGTATATATATATATGCATATGTGTGTTGATCGATTTAATTAGATCGATATATATATATGCGCGCATGTGTTGATTTAGAGTTGAGATATCGCGTCGATTATTAGTTTGATACGCAAATAGAGTGGCTATATTATATTGTTGCTTTCGAGTGATTGACTGTTGATTTTGAGTGGATTAATTTGAGATTATTTCGATGAAAATATGTTAATTTGTGTATATATATGTATGGATATAAAATGATTTTGTGTATATTAATTGTTAATATGTCTATATATATATATACAGGCATGTTAATTTGTAATTGTGAATTGTTGGTATATATATATATTTTTTTTTTTAATTTGTATGCATGCATGGGTCGACTTTTGTTAATAAATCGGATGAATTCGAATGTAATTAATGATGGTTTATTTTATAATTAGTAGTGAATGTGTATATATATAGTACGTAATATTGTTAGAATTTTCAGGGTGGACAAGAGTTGGATGAGCCACGAAAGATGGGATATGAGATATCACCAAGGAATTAGGAGTTTTGTGAATTTTGTGAAGGCTAATTGTGGAGACACTACACTTCATTATTGCCCGTGTAAAGAATGCAAGTGTCGTAGCGATCGATTACATTTTCCCATTGATAAAGTCCAGCGGCACCTGAGTAAATACGGGTTTTGGGATAAGTACACTTGTTGGATTTATCACGGTGAAGAATCGTTAGCGGGTCCGAATGATCATGGACAATTTGGTGAGAGGGCCAGTCCATCCTATGATCATGGACATTTTGCTGAGAGGGGCAGTCCATCCTATGATCCAACATCGATGTTAATCAATGATATGTTTCCTCATGAGAGCGGTGTATTTGCTGATCAAGCACCAAATGTCCCTCCCGTCGTGCAGGGTTTCCCCCATATTGAGCCAGTCGAGCCATTACCTGGAGCTCATGTCAACACAAGCGGTATGGACAAGTACAACAACCTGATTGCATTGCAACAGACTCCGTTGTACGACGGTTGTAGTAAGACTGTTCTTGAAAGTGTCATGGGAGTGATGCAGCTCAAAATGGAGAACAAAATGTCTGTCAAAGCTGTTGATTCTTGGCTGAAGTGGACTGCTTTGCTACTGCCACCCGGTCATCGTCTTCCTACCACTCATCATAAGGTGTGACATATCCTGAAAGATCTTGGGTTTTCCTACATCAAAATCCATGCATGCAGATATGATTGTATTTCCCCCAAATTTTTTCGACATCATGCCTCACCTGATGATCCATCTTCCCGAACAATTGTTGCTTACCGGTCCGGTACACTACACTTGGATGTATCCCATGGAAAGGTACAAATGATTCATGCATACATTTGTGTTTGCCTCTGTTTTTATATGTAAATTCTTATTTTTTAAGTATCATAACATGCACTTGTTAACTTGTAGACAATTGGTAGCCTACAAGGACTATGTGAAGAATAAATCTGCACCTGAAGGGTGTATCGCTGAAGCATATCTTGCGCATGAGTGTGTAACGTACACCAACGTGTATTTGGGAGCGCTTGAGGACCCCCTACAACAGATGCCCATAGATGAACCCCAGTTCAACCTTTCTATCATCTCCAATGACGTGGTAGTACAGGGAATCTTGCCAAAGTCGTACAAGTTGGATGAAAATGAGGTAGCCATTGCCCACTGGTCGGTACTGATTAACTGTCCAGAAGTACAATATTGGAAAAACTATCATCTTCACTGCCCTGCTATTGCCGGAAATGTTGATTACCACAACCGGACGTTTGCAAACTACTTTGGTAAATGGGTAAGAGTATATGTGTATATGTCTATTTTTTATATATATCCTTATATAGCATGTGTGTACGTGGTTCTGTGGTTTCTATGTTCATAATTTCTTGTGTGGTTTCTTATCGTTTTCAGATGAACCATGTAGCAAATGATGGTTGGCCAGAGTGGTCAAACGAATTGAGGGTCCTGGCGATGAAACCGATAGCCTCAAAAGTTTACTCGATGTGTCAGGTCAATGGCGTGAAATTTATATGTGAAAATCGAGACGGCCGACTAAAAACACAGAATTGTGGGGTGATGGTCCATGGTGGGCAGGATGGTGTTGACTATTACGGTGTCCTTCATTCAGTTGTTGAACTAATTTATGGGAACCGCATGAAAGTGCACTTTTTCAAGTGTAGATGGTTTGATACTAGGCCGGAGAACACAAGGACCGATCAGTACGGAACATTTTCGGTGAATACTGCTACTAGCTGGTATAAAGAAGACCTTTTCGTTCTTGCCTCATCAGTAAAACAAGTGTTTTACCTTGACGATCTTCTGAACAAAGTCCCGTGGAAGGTGGTTAACCATGTTGCTCATAGAAACATATACAGTGCTGCCACACTTGGTGAGACCGCAGATGATGAGGAAGTTACTGCATACCAAGAGCCGAACGCTTTTGACATTCCGGAATCATCTACGATTCGCCTTAATAATGTGAGATCTGGGAGTGTGGTTCGAATTCCTGGAGCAGAACTTCTCGATGTTAATCCATATGAAGTTGACGCTGATTCAGATGACGAGGAGCGGCACATATTGCCAGAGGTTACATATGAAACCGAGTCAGACTCAAGTGATGAAGATGATTACGATTATCATCCTTAGTACGTTAATGATGTACGTATTTTAATTATAGTCGGAAATTCTAGTCGGAAATTCTACTCAGAAATAGTAGTCGATCGTAAATTGTAGTCGGAAATTAGAGTCGGAAATCGTAGTCGGAAATTGTAGTCGGAAATTATAGTCAGAAATCGTAGTCAGAAATTCTAGTCGGAAATTGAAGTCGGAAATTAGAGTCGGAAATTCTAGTCGGAAATCGTAGTCGGAAATTCTAGTCGGAAATTATATATGGTCGGAAATTACCAACGAGAAATTGGTCGGAAATTCTAGTCGGAAATTGAAGTAGGAAATTATAGTCGGAAATTCTAGTCGGAAATCGTAGTCGGAAATTCTAGTCGGAAATTCTAGTTGAAAATTATATATGTTCAGAAATTACCAACGAGAAATTGGTCGGAAATTATATGGTCGGAAATAGGTCGGAAATTCGTCGGATATTCTTCGGGAAATAATGACATTACCAACGAGTTGCTTAGCAACTCATTGGTAATAACATTGCCGGCTAGTTAGTTGCAACTCGTTGGTAATGACATTACCAACGAGTTGCAACTAACTCGCCGGCAATGGTTACTGAATAACTAAAACCCAGCTCGAGCTCTCCCTCATTTCTTCACTATCTCAACCCTAAAACTCAGCTCGGCCTCCTCCCAAACTGTTCCGGCTCCTCCCTCCTCAAATCTCTCTTCCTCTCCTCCCCTCTCCCCTCCCCTCACCTCATCTCCCTTCTTCTCTCTCCACACTAAAAAACCCCAATTCAAATTAATTTCAATTTCCTCTCCTCCCCTCCTCCTCTACCTCCTCCCCTCACCTCCGTCGCCAAAAATTCCAGTCGAGCTCCACCATGACAGGTGCATGCAGCTCACTCTCTCTCTCCCTCTCTATCTCTCTCCCTCTCTCTCTCTCTCTCTCTCAATTTTTATTTATTTTTATGCATATATATATACGTATATATGTATGTATGTGGAAGTGTTAATATGCAATGTATATATATATATGTATGTGGAAATTAAATTTAATTAGGGTGATTTGGATTAATTTATATGCAATGTATATATATATATATACATATGGTTGAAAATGTGGAAAATTAATTAGCTAGGGTGATTTGGATTAATATGTGATGTATATATATATGTATGTGGAAATTAAATTTAATTAGGGTGATTTGGATTAATTTATACGCAATGTAAATATATACGTATGGATGAAAAATGTGGAAAATTAATTAGGGTGATTTGGATTAATATGTGATGTATATATATATATGTGAAAATTAAATTTAATTAAGATGATGTATATATATGTGATGTATATATATATGTGGAAAATTTAATTAAGATGATGTACGTATATGTGATGTATATATATATGTGGAAAATTTAATTTCGGAAATGATGTATGTATATATGTTTTATATACATGTATATAATTAAGTTTTGATAATTTTTGATAATTTTAGGTGATTTATATATGTGGAAAATATTTATGTAATTTAAGGGGATTTGGCATGGGTGGATTAATTGATATATATATATATATAAAAGTGTGAAAATATAAAAGTGTCCACTCACAGATGAGGGTAACGCGATACGCGTTAATCCCGTGATCCGGCGGAAAATCCCTCGCCAAACGAACGATCACGAACCCCTGGATAATCATAAAATCCACTGCTCAAAATCATAACTCGACACCTCAAATCATATCACGAGAAACAACCGTTCCCGGAAACATATAATTCAATAACGACAAAATCGTGAAAATCCGATAATCACACCACAAAACCTCGCTATAATTTCCGATGCTCAAATCGAAAAACAAACCTCACCACTGCGATCGGGGCGCGATTCCGAGCGAAACAACATATAACTCGTTGAAAAACACGTCGCCGGAAAAGTCGCCGTCGTCGTCGCTGCCGCCGGCCGCCGGAATTTCAGACCTACCCAGCAAAATTCATGGTACACATGGTTTTGAAGATCTCGACATTTCCAACAAATTTCCAGTTCAAAGTTAAGGCCAATTTTGATTGGAAAACCTCCAAAACTCACCTTGAAACTCAAAACCGTCGCCGGAATTCAATCCGATCGATCTCTCTCCTCCGACCACGGAAACCTCCTAAACCACTTGCAATAGCTTCCTCTCATTGAGGCTAACAAAATCCCTCAAGGTTCCACCACCATCTCGGCCGGAAAAGCCACCTCCGACCGCCACCGATTTGCCGGAAAATCCACGAACTTTGCCGATTTGATTCTCCCTCCTCCGGCCACCCCACGGGACAATTCACCTACCAATCCGAAGATGAGCACGAGCCCAACATTTTCCATGAAGAGACTCCGGCCAACCGTGGCCGAAATCGGCTTCAAAAAATGCTAAAACCGAACGGTATCCATGGGCAAAACAGGTCGCCCCCTTGACCCGTGGTCAACGCGGGTCAAGGCCCAGTTTCCCTTTATGGCAAGTTTCCAAAATAAGTAAGTATTCTCCCGTATTTATACCGTATGCATATCGAACCCCAAACGAATAAATACGACAATATTCGACGAATGAAAATATTCACAATTTATTCCTCGTAACTCGGAATAATCCTCCGAAAGTTCCCACGAGTTCAAAATTAAATTCTCTACAACTTCCGCAAAGAATCTCAAATCAAATTCTCGTCCGAAAGTTTAGTCGCTAACAAAGCCGCCATATTAACAGATTATGTCGAAATCGCGACTAATCGCGAAACTCGCAAATCAAGTCGATAACCATTCCAATTTCACTTCGGGTCGATCGACGGTCCAAAACGGATCACAATCATGATTCAGATAAACTCGAATACAAACGGATAAACTTGACGATATTCCAAAATTTCAAATATTCATATTATATTCCTCGGTCGTCGAAATAATAATCCGAAACCGCCCACGAACTCGAAATCACGCGTACAACAACTCTCAAGAAGAGACTCAACTCAAATTCTCAGCCAATAATTAAGTCGTGATTAAGACCGGCGATTCAATCAATTATCGGAAAACTGGGATTACGCGCTAACTCACGAATTAAGCTGATTACACTACTGATTCTGTTCCGGGTCGTCACAGAAGGTCCCAGAGATGACATTGTGTCCACCAGGTGCTTGTCGACCGGAGAGAACAACTTTGATCTTCAAGGTCTTTTCCTTAGACAGTGTTGGCGAGGCATCACCGGCCTTGAGCGAAGCAAAGGGCTATCCAAATAGGCTAGGGAACAACTTGGCAATCTCATCTGGATTTCCCGCAGCGGAGCTTTTAGGGCAGTCGACGACATCAAAATTGGGTTTGAAATTGAGTTGGATCAAAATCGAGCAGATGCTTTCCCCAAAATCAATTTCGCCTGGAACCTAAAAATAAATTGCCAATTTGACTTGTGATCGATTGTGCTCGCTCCAAATCGACGGTGTTGGTCGCCATCGTCGTTCCGCTTTCAACATTGAACTTTACAGTAGGTGTGATGAGAATGAGAAGCTGATGGCGATGAAGCTGGAGATTCCAGCAATGAGGTAGAGATTTGGGTATTGCATTGTCGGCGCTAGAAACTGGAATAAGAAGCTCTAGATCTCTTTCTCTTTCTCGGATTAGAAGCTCAAGATCTCTTTCCCTTTTCTTTCTCTTGCCCCCATTCCATCGCCAGAAAACCTCGAACCCAAATAGACTTTTCCCTTCTTTTTTTCTTTTTTTTATTATCGAAACCAAGTCTTGGGCTTGGGTTGCATCTGTTGCAGGCCCAGGTTGATCTATTGAATAGGTCTGAAGCCAAAACAAGTTCTTCGCATGTTCATCGATTCTGGTTTTTTCTTGTTACGATTTGCAAGTACCCCAATCTTGGTATACATTGATTTTCTTAATCGGTTTATGAATCATGAACAAGCCAAAGCTCTGATACCAATTGTGCACATGTGACGACCCGGAACAGAATCAGTAGTGTTAATCAGCTTAATCCATGAGGTTATGCGTAATCGCAGATTTCCGACAGTTGATTGAATCGTCAGACTTGATCACGACTTAATTATTGGCCGAGAATTTGAGTTGAGTCTCTTCTCGAGAGTTGTTGTACGCGTGATTTCGAGTTCGTGGGCGGTTCCGAATTATTATTTCGACGACTGAGGAATATAATACGAATATTTGAAATTTTGGAATATTGTCGAGTTTATCCGTTTGTGTTCGAGTCTATTCGAATCGTGATTGTGATCCGTTTTGGACCATTGACCGACCAGAACCGTAGATGGAATGATTAATGACATGATTTGCGAGATTCGCGATTTGTCGTGATTTCGACGTAATCTGCTAATATGGCGGTTTTCTTAGCGACTAAATTACTGGGTGAGAATTTGATTTGGTATTCTTCGCGGAAGTTGTAGAGAATTTAATTTCGAGCTTGTGGGAACTTTCGGAGGATTATTCCGAGTTACGAGGATTAAGTTATGAATATTTTCGACTGATGATCATTTAATCGGATAAGCTTGTGATTGATTGAACCGTTGACTTTTTATCGGATTGGTCTATGTGTTTGACTTCGGGTGGTAATTGAAGAACTTGTCGAGATGAGTTTATTGACGCGAGAATTGTTGGAAACGGAATTACGATACGAAAGTTACGTGTGTTTGAAGTTTATCGAAAAGTGTATTTGGAAGTTTCCTAAAATAGAAAGTATTTAAACTGGGTTGCTGTTTTGGGAAAGTCCAACTATGCATTGATGGGAGTTGACCGAGTCAACTCGGGAGGGAGGAGGTGCGACGGCAGGTGGCTCGGCTCGCCGGCGGTGAGTCGCCGACCGGTCACCTCTTGCCTCGAGATGTGGCTCTTTCGACTCGCCTTGATGTCCTCGACGCGTTCCCGGCCACCATCGACGGCGAGGTCGTCGGAGGAGGAAGGAATTTCCGGCCAAAGTTTGTGGATTTTGGGGGTTTCGGTTCAATATTATTCCGGCCAAGTTGAGCGGCGTAAGGCACTGGGCTTGAAAGCCCTCATCACCACGAATCTACTCATATAGGTATGGTGCTCCAATTCGTTTTGTACATGGAGAATTGTTGGATTGAAATTTGTGTGAGAATTCGGTTTTGCATGAAATTGGACTAGTTAGAGTCAAAATTGATCTTTGGTGTAGTTATGGAAGTTGCTTGTTGGATGATTTTGAGTGGAATAGGCCTTGGTTCACCGGATAAATTCAAAGTTGGGTTGCGCCGCCGCCGCCGGCGGTGGTCAACGGCGGTCCTCCGGTCAAAGTTGACTTTTTGGGGTTTTCGACGAGTTATATGTCGTTTCACTCGGAATCTCGCCCTGATCGCAGTGCTGAGGTTTGTTTTTCGATTTGAGCATCAGAAATTATAGCGAGGTTTTGTGGTATGATTATTGGATTTTCACGATTTCGTTAATATTGAATTATATGTTTTCGAGAACGGTAGTTTCTCGTGATATGATTTGAGGATTCGAGTTATGATTTTGAGCAGTGGAATTTATGATTATTCAGAGGTTCGTGATCGTTCGTTTGACGAGGGATTTTCCGCCGGATCACGGGATTAACGCGTATTGCGTTACGCTCACCTGTGAGTGGACAATTTCTTTTCACTGATAATCGCGAGTCTTTATACACGATTTACGAGCATGAGCATGCATACGAGATTATGATTTATATGAACATGTGTTATACGATTATGCTTATACCATTATACATTACGTATATGCATTTATATATTTCTTTATGCATTTGCATCGAACTATTTATGATTTGGTTTACACAGAGTACAGTCTCAGTATATGTTGTTGTATCGATACACTCGCATCCCGGCTGATCCCCGAGGATGTGTACCGGGGGAGGCTGTGACCCCTGACCCGAGGCCTTTACCGGGGGGGGCAGATCTCTGACCTGAGGCCTTTCTGGCTAGAATCACGTGTGGGTCTGGGATCCCGTGATTCGGACTGTACTAGCACGGATGTGTCCATGAGCGACCCCGTTGGATTTTTACATGCATGCTCTGTACGCTGGAGGGGTTTGTGTTCACCTCGTGTACTATATCATATTCTTTCAATTTGGCTCGCATATGTTTTTATAACATATATTATTCGGCGAAAGACATTTATTTTCGTCCACTCACTCTAACGGTTTTCATGTCTTTCCTCTGGGCTTTTCGGTTTCCGTGCCCAGTTTGCAATTCAAATTCTGGTGTCGCACGTCGTGGTCAGAGGCATAGTATTCGAGCGATGTTTCTTTTATGGTAGGTTCTTAGTTTGGCCTACTGTTTGTATATATATACTAGAAGTCGCTCTAAGTATTCTGATGTATACTTTTATACGATTTTCCCCGAATTTCTGTAAAGTATAGTTATATTTATTACTTTACATTACTGTTATGATATTGAGAAATCCGGATGGGATTGGTGCCCACAGTTTGGCTTTTGTGACATAGAATGAAATGTATTTTCCGGGTGCAGGTTAATGGCAATTCCGCGTTAGTAGCGTTACTCTGCCGAAATTTTTATGGTTTTTGTTGGTTCATGTTTTCAGAAGGGGTTTGATTCCCATTTAGTAAACTAAATCGGGGTTGGGTCCTTTCAGAACACACATACTGAATTTGTTCAAGTCATCATAAACACAAAATCAATAATAGACGAAGATCAAATATATAGAAACTTATAGATTAGATCACTAAATATATATATCGATCGTAGTAGTTGATAATATGAGTATGATCTTCTCTTCTCTTATGTCGTTAAGCACCTTTAATGAGGTATGTTTTGAATGCTTTGTAACACGAGAACATGGACCAAACTCTCATACTTATAGGAATAGACTTGTGCATTTATCTATGTCAGAGTCCAAATCTAATTCCATTATGTTTACATTAAATTATGAGATTCATATCAGATTACAGTTGGACTTTAATCATGTATTTGATATACGGATATACATGTACTAAATAAACAATCCTAATAATTCTTACTAAATAACTTATTTATTAACTTGTTGCATAAATGACTAGATACATGTTATTGTTGAGTCCTATTCTTACAAGATGATCTCTGTGTAGCAAATATAAGAGTAAGTTGAAAGATGAATTGTGCAACCAAATTTGACGCAAAACGCATGACTTGGACATTCTTTCCTATGTGTTGATCCAAGAAATGAAGTACGGTATGCTGTATTGATGAGCATTGTCTTTTAGATCCTATTCCATATCCAGGAAACTATTAGATACATCAAACAAAGTGCAACCCCATATTGTAACTAATGATAGATTTCTTTGCAGCAGAGTTTTCCAGCTTATACTCCAATACTCTTTCGATTAGTGAAAAAATTGCCTTCGGATGAATTAGCGGTAAAATTACAATTTATGTAGTACACATACTAGAAGCATAGTCTCTGATTTTAATAAATGAGCTTTACAAAGAACATAACCTGTACTCTTTGAAAACACCCTAGATGGTGTCTATTCAAAGTACCTTTTTGCATCAAACTCGAACTTAATGTACAGCATATTTGATTATTCTTCAAGCACACAAGAATCCTCCCGGCTTGCTCTCCCTTTGTCCGTATGCTTTGATTTCTGCAACACCATATCAATCCCACAGTTTATGTATCTCGAATCACAAATCACTATAGTATGATGAAACTAGAAATCAAAACTTCATTGTATTAAGCCATTTTACACAAATCCATCAATGCCAAACATAATTACCATGGATTAGGCTAATAGTAACCCCACATTGTCCTCAAAATCTAAAACAACATTCTTTCTTATGCCTTTAGAAAATCTCAGTTTCATATTGGAACTTGTGCAATAGACAATACACAATGGAAAAGCAAATGAACAACGCATGACTGTTTCCAAATCCACATATTACAACTAAAATAACCATGAACACCTCCACCACAAGGCAATCAGATGCCAATACAAAGTCCAGAACAAACTCAGGAAACAAAGAATATTTACTCAATTATTCCCAAGTAGAGGATCCAATCCTTGTGTTTGGTCTCCTTAATAACCAAGGGATAGAATAAGGGTTTAATAAAGGCATTTACTAATGACGAGAGACTCGAACAGTCGAAGGGTGTGTATAACTGTAAATATATATGAGAAAAACCTGAGTAATAAGCTAACAGACTTGTAGTTAAACCCTACATGCTCATTGTCTCAGACACTGATTCAATCATGGAGTCCTCCGTAATGCTATTTGCTCATTTGCTTTATTAATTGATCTAGTTGCATTGCACTTGATCCATTGATGTTTATTATGTTAATTTCTTTGTGCTTAATTGATTTACAGATGAAAGAAATTCCAAGTGTCCTGTCTATGAACATGTCACTAGAGACGGAGCTGGACATCAATAAACAGAAGGATTTGAATGAAGCAATAGAAGACGTTGGCAAACCCTTATTGATGAGAGAGGTGAAGTACTTGACTTTGCTCAAGCAAAGGGAAATCCAAACGAGGGAGTGGACGCAACGGCAAGTTAATGAAGCTTTGGTTAGGCTTAATGAAGCTTTGGTTAGGCTCGAAATGACCAGACAAGATTTGGCTGCCTCTGAATCTCAGGTGAAGGTTTTGAAAAGCCAACATGAAAAAACTCGGAAGGAGATGGAGGTGAAGTATCAGACTGTGCTCAATGATCAGGAAGTCCAATTGAAACGGCAAGCTAACAAAGATGTGGCCTATGCTGAATCTAAAGTGGAGGCTCTGAAGAGACAACTTGATCAGACTCAAAAGGAGATGGAGGCAAAGATTCGAACAAAGCTAAAGGATCAGGAAAAACAATTGTGGGAGCAGGTGCAAAAGTTGCTGCTGAATCACAAATAGAGGCTCTGAAAAGCCAAATGGATAAGACTCGGAAGGAGAACAAGGCAGAGCTCGTGCTGGCAAAAATGAGAAGGCTGCACTGTCATGTTCATTATCACTAGTATTTCTTCATACATCTAATTCAGTGTCAAATCTATCAAGGTTGCTTTGTTACTTTCATATAGTAGTGATGATTTGTGCACCCAAGTATGACATAAAAGAATAAATGGATTAATCATTGGCTACAGGAAACTACTGGATACAAGTGCAAACCCCATTTCAAAAGTTATGATGGAATCCATTGCATCAGAGTATTTACAGTGTCTAAAATGCTGTTTTCAATCAGTGAAATCAACGATAAAATTACAATCTATATACGTGGAGCGCATTCTTGATCTGTTCATAAAAATCTATACAAAGAACATAATCTCTAGTCTTTAGAAATACCTTAGCTGGTGTACTGCATCAAACAACAAACTTAATACTGCATTCTCCAGCTCACCATTCAAACACAACAATTTACCAACTTTTCTCTCCTGTGTCCGAATGCTTTGCTTTCTGCAACACCGTATCAATCCCACAGTTGTAAGTATCTCCAATTAGAAATCATTATTAGTTCATCAACGATTTAATAACAATGCTTTCCTTGCAAAGTTGCAAGTATGATGAAACTGGAAAATTCAACAAATTCAACACTACATTGTATTGAGCAATTTTACACAAATCCATCAATGCCAAGCAGAACTACCATGTATTAGGCTAAAAGTATAACCCCTACATTGTCCTCAAAATCTAAAACAACATCCTTTCTTATGTCTATACAGAATCTCAATTTTATATCAAAATTTCACCAATTGCCAAATCCACAATGGGAAAGCAAATGAACAGCATGTGACTGTTTCTAAATCCACACATTACAACTACAATAACCATCGATTAAGCTATAAGTAATCCTACATTGTCCTCAAAATCTAAAACAATGTCTATCAAAAATCTCAATTTCAAATCGGAACTTCTGCAATTGCTAGAATGATAAAGCAAATACAACACATGACTGTTTCCAAAGCCACATATACAACTTCAATAAGTACTAGTAGAAGAAACTGTTAAATACCAAAAGCTCTGTATGCAGTAACCCACAAATGTTGGTGAATGTACATATTTTCATTGCAGCAGAAGTGAGGCTTAAATAGCCTTTACAAGCAACTTGCAAAACAAACTAATTCAATCACGATTAACAAACCTAAACGTGATCTAACAAACTGAGAAATAGTCAAATAACAAACTTGTTCCTACAAACTAGGAATTATTAACTTGAAGCTAAAGTAAAGCAAACACTAACAAACTGGTGCATCCACCAACACCGAGTCTGTAGCTTCCAACATATGCCTCCCCTAAACTGGAAATGCTAACAAGCATCCAGTTTAATCAGTCAAAGCTTGAACACCAAGAAGCTGGCGAAGCTTCTCAAATGTATCCAACTTCACAGGCTTGGTCATTATGTCTACAACCTGGTCCTCAGTTCCACAAAACACTAACTTCACAGCTCCTTCATTAGTAAGATCACGCTGAAATGATATCTTACGTCTATGTGTTTAGTTCTCCTATGCATAACCGGATTCTTTGAAAGCTTAATAGAAGAACTATTATCACACAAAATCTCCACGCACTTACATTGAGAAAAACCAATCTGGTTAAGAACTTCCTTCATCCAAACACACTGACATGTGCAAGCTGCTGCTGAGACGTGCTTAGCCCTCTGTCGAAGACAAAGTAACTATTGCTTGCTTTCTTGAACTCCAACATACAGCAGCTTCACTCAGCAGAAAAACATAACCAGATGTACTTCTCCTATCATCCACATCTCCTGCATAGTCACTATCAGTGTACGCTTTCAACTCACCACAAGTTCTTCTCTTGTAAAACAGTCCCAAATCTAGTGTCCCTTTCAAGTATCTAAGCACCCTTTTTGCAGTCTGCAAATGCTCCTCCTTGGGTCTAGCCATAAATCTGCTGATAAGACACACAACGTACGTACATCATATCAGGCCTTGTTGCCGTCAAATGCATCAAGCTCCCAACTAACTGCTTGTACAACACTGCATCCACATCTATATCACCTTCTTTAGACAACTTGGTTCCTGGGACTATTGGATTCTTCACTGGATTGCAATTCCACATTTTGAACCTCTCCAAAACTTCCCTAGAATACTTCTTTTGGCACAAATGAATTCCCTCTGAACTCTGCTGGACCTCCACTCCCAAGAAATATCTCATCTTTCCAAGATCAGTCATTTCAAATTCTAGCTTCATTGAGTTCTTGAAATTTTCACACATATCAACATCATTGCCTGCATATATCAGATCATCAACATAGAGACTCACCAACAGCAGCTTCTCACCTTCTTCTCTTTTGACAAATAGTGTGTGATCAAGGTTGCTCCTCTTGAACCCTTCTCTGAGAAAGTAACTTTCAATTTGACTAAACCATGCCCTAGGGTCTTGTTTTAATCCATATAGAGCTTTGTTGAGTCTGTATACTTTGTCTTCCTCCCCCTCTTTGATGAACCCCTATGGTTGCTCAATGTATACCACTTCTTTCAATTCTCCATAAAGAAAGGCACTTTTTACGTCGAGTTGATACACCATCCAACCTCTTTGAGCAGCCACAGCTAATAACATCCTTATTGTGTCCCAACGAGCAACTGGAGCAAATACTTCGTTGTAATCAACCCCCTGTTTCTGCGAATAACCCTTTGCGACTAATCTGGCCTTGTACTTGTCAACTTCACCATTTTTGTCTAACTTGGTCTTGAAGACTCACTTCACTCCAATCTTTTTAGCTCCCATAGGCAGACTCACAAGCTCCCAGGTCTTGTTTCTCTCGATGGCCTCTATTTCAAGTTTCATTGCATCCTCCACTTTCCTTCTTTAGCAGCCTCTTCATAGCAGGCAGGAGCTTCATGTGACATGAAAAACGCCAAGTTCTGGTCATTTTCTTCCTCTGACAACCCTTCTCCACTCACGTAGTCTTGTAACCATGCTGGTGCTCTCCGAACTCTTTCTTCTGGTGAGCTTGGTACAATTTGTTCCGGTGAGTTTTCCTGCTCAACACTTGTCTCCAGTGGATTCTCCTCTGCCTCATTTTCTTTCTCTAGCCTTCTTCACTTTCACTCACTACATCATTGTCTCCGTCTCCCCAGTCTAGAACATCAAGCTTGGCTTCCTCTGAGCTGATTCCCCAATTCCACTTCTCATTCTCTTCAGAAATCACATCTTGGCTCACGATCACTTTCTTTGCAATAGGATCATAAAGCCGATAGGCTTTTGATTCATCACTTACACGAAGTACGCATTTGTAACTTCTATCATCAAGTTTCAGTCTCTTCTTCTCGGGAATATGCACATGGCCAATGCATCCGAACACTCTAAAGTGTTCCACACTTGGTTTGATACCGCTCCAACATTCTTTAGGAACCATATCCTTCACAGCCACCGTCAGACTTTTATTTAAAACATAAGCTGTCCATCTAGCTGTCTCTGGCTAGAAAGCCTTTGGCATCTCCTTCTTTGTTAATAAGCACCGGACCATGTTCATGATAGTGCGATTTCGGCGCTCGGCTACTCCATTTTGTTGCGGAATGTAGGAAGTTGTCAATTGTCTTAGTATGCAAAATATACACTTCCCTATCTCTTTCTCAACTAACTGCCAATTCTTAAACACAGCAAAAGTTTCACCTTTGTCAGCTAAGAAATATATCCATATCTTTCGACTAAAGTCATCAACAAAGACCAAAATGTACCTCTTCTTGCTGTGTGATAAGGGTGTGATCGGACCGCACAAGTCTGCATGGATCATCTGCAACCTTTCTAATGCTCTCCAATTACTCCTTTTTGGCATAGCTTCATGGTGTTGTTTTCCCACATTACACACACCACACACCTTGCTTGCTGCTTTGAACTGTGGTAAACCCCTTACAAGTTGTTTATATTGGATCATACGAAGGCTCTTGTTGTTCAAGTGACCATATCTTTAGTGCCATAGGTTGGTAGCATCATCTTCTTCTACTTGTAGGCACTTTGAGGAGGGTGGCTTTATGTAAGCAATCAAAACGAACATTCGATTAATGGTCATCTTCGTGTGCACAATAAGACCCCTTCGTGGGTGATAGACCCTACAAGCGCCTTCACCGATTAGAATAGTCAAGCCCTTCTCTTGCAGCTGACCTATGCTCAGTAGATTTTTGGTAAGGAATGAAGAACACATCAGTTTTGAATGATACCTCCGACCTCAAATTTGACGTTGTCTTTCCCCATCACCGGCATTCTTGAGATATTTCCCAACTTCACTGTGTGTCTGAAACTTTCATCAAAGTTCACGACCGCTCCTTATTTTCTGACATGTGATTGGAGCACCCCGAGTCAAGAAACCAGACACCTTCTCTTATTGCACCATTGAGCTCAACATGTGCCATCAACAAAAGCTCTTCCTTCTCGTCATTCTCTAGAATTGACTCTCCTGTCTTCATCTCCAGAATCTCAAAACTTCTCCGAAGACTTTGTAGTGCTGCTCGTTGAACCCGAACATTACCATGATACTTGACTTTCATAGAGTCCCATAGTTGCTTCGCCGTTTCCTTCAACGTGATTGTCTTCAGAATCGACTTGTCAATGGAGGCGAAAAGATAGTTTTTCGCCTTCAAATCTTTTAGCTTGGCCTCATCTAGGGTATTCTAAAACCAACATGTTTCATCCCCTGCTCTTCTCATTTAGCTCTTCTTAGAATAGATTATGTATGTCTCCATCCTTTAATAGTTATAAGTTTAATTTCATCACGTCTGAACAATCGAGGAGTACTTCTGCTCCTCACCATAGAAAGGGGAAAAAGCTTTCAGAATGCCCATAATTATCTCAATCTTCACCCAAAGCCTCTGCTCGGTAACACTTTTTTGTAATCTCTGCATGTTAAGCACAATACTACTTCACGTAATATTACTTGTTTGCTTTTTTCTTCTTGTAAGTCTCGATCCAGATCAGATAAATCGATGTCACCTTATTCCCATTCTAATTCTCATACTCATAGCACAAACGACATGACCTTAGAACAAAGAGTTACTCGTCTTGAGGAGCTGTTGTGTTCTCATTATCATCATGATCCTAGTGAGTCCAGCCACGATCAGAATGGTTTCTCATCTCCTTATGACGGTAGGAGCCACAACTTAGACCTCTTTGAACCTGCCACTACTTGACATCTTTTTTCTCCCAACCGGGACGATTTTCGTGACCTTGAGCTCGAACTCAAAGCTAGAAAGGCTAAATTTAGTGCTATGGAGGATGCTCTATTGCGCCTTCGAGGGGATGTAATTCGTAATGACGACACCACTCACTACCTCCTGGATACAGTTCAAGGCCTTAGGGTTGATGTTAATGCGGCTTATTCTCGCGGTTTCAATGCCGGAGTCAACTCTTATTGACTCGAACTCATCGAGAAGGAGGTGACTGCACATTTCGTTCCCTCTTACCAGGGCCTCCCTGTTCATTGCTAACTATTTTCATGCAACCTCGATCTTCAATAATAACACTGTTTTTCCTGCACGTTTTGGTTTTCGAATTTTCAGTTTTTTTATCATTGTACCGTATTCTTCAAAAGTTCACTAAGGGTTTTGGTGGCACAATAATTTTTATAACTTTTACATCATATAAATGTATATAACAAGTAACTTTCATATTTCAATAACTTCCATACCTCATGCCCTTAATAATACTTCTCTTTCGATCTTCAAATATCGAAGGGAAGATTATTCCGCGTGTATGGGAAACTTACTTGTTATCTCGCATAGAAGATTATTCCAACTTCGACCTTGAAGTTCAATCTCGAAGTTCATCCTCGAAGCTCTTCTCGAAGATGTGACTTCGGGACTTCTTTTGATGTGTATTTCATGTATTTTCACATTTATCTTGAGATTTTGATGTAATATGAGGTTCTAGATGAAACCTTCAAAATATTATCGTCACATGGTTGTCCTGCTCTTAAGCTTTTGGGATTCCACTTAAAACATGGTTAAAGGTTCTGCTCTTTAATCTTCGTCGAACCTTCTCCACAAATTACTCGGAGTCTGGCTCTTCATTACCCTTTCAGGCTTCGCGTCTTGAGCTTAGGTCGAAGTTCAGCGCTTTAAGCTTTTCGAACTTGATCCTTGATACTTAGTCATTTGTTCGGCACTTAAGCTTCTCGAACAGACTCTTGTTGCTTAATCAGAGGTTCTTTGCTCAATAGCTTATCGAACTTGGTATTCCGATCTTGGGTCAACAACTCGGTTCTCTAAGCTTTTTGATCTTGACCCTTGATCCTTAGTCATTTGTTTGACACTTAATCATCTCGAGCAAACTCTCTTTGCTTAGTCAGAGGTTCTTTTCTTAATAGCTTATCGAACTTGACTTAGCTTTCTAGTCATGAGCTCGGCCCTTTGGCTTCTCGAACCTGACTCACATTATTTTGGCCAGAAGTTCTTTGCTCTAAAACTTCTCGAACTTAGCCCTTTACATTTTTGGTCCGAGGTTCTTTACTCAAAACCTTCTCGAACTTGACCGTACTCACCAACCTCATTCCCAACTCTTTTAGCTCTCGAACTTGAACCTAGGTGATCGAGACCAGAGGTTCAACTTTTTGGGTTCTTGAACTAAAACTAAGTTTCGGTAGATTTGTTCCTAAGTCTTTTAGCCCTCGAACTTAATCCTAGTTGAGATCAAAGGTTCACAGTTTTGAGTTTTTGAACTTTAACCAATATGTTTTTTCCATAATCGATGTTTCCACACATATATTTACACATCGACACTCATAAATATATTTTTGATCAATGTGCGAAACTTATATTGGAAATAAATGCATATGTTTTACTCAAACTTGAGATTCAAATAAATATTCAAAAGAGCCAATTTTTCTCCGACTAGGAGCTTGCCCATAACACTTTGAACTTGCTAAATATCTCAACAAATTCTTTATTCACATATAAACAGCAAATTACGTACCTCCCAAGCTTTCACTTGTAATACTTTTTCATGTATATTGCATTCCACGGTCTTGGGAGGCGTTGACCGGTTTTGATGTTCCTCAACCGGTATGCCCCCTTGCCATAGACTTCAGTGATCTCGAAGGGTCCTTCCCATATGGGTTGGAACTGCTGAGCCGTGTACCTTGATGCTTTCTACTGGTCGCTTAAGGATCCACTCGCCCATCTTGAATGACCTTGGCTTCACCCCAGGATTGAAATAGTTTTGAAGTTGATTTTGGTAGTTCAGGAAGTGAGATGCTGCTGCCTCTCTTCTTTCATTTGCAAAACCAACTCTTGTGCCATCCGGCTCTTATTTCGTTCTTGC
Source organism: Geum urbanum (assembly GCA_946800695.1). Taxonomy (NCBI): domain Eukaryota; kingdom Viridiplantae; phylum Streptophyta; class Magnoliopsida; order Rosales; family Rosaceae; genus Geum; species Geum urbanum. The sequence continues at coordinate 1,666,897 of OX327011.1, forward strand.
TCAAAGGCGATTGTTCTTGTTGTTAGCCCCAATTTCTCCGTGGGGATGATTGGCTCCATTCTGTATACCAAAGTGTATGGTGTCTCATTCGTTGGCTTTCTGGGTGTGGTATAAGCCCATAGAACGCTAGGCAGTTCCAAGTGCCATCTTCCTTCCTTGTTGCAAGCCTTTTCTTAACCCCATCGAAGATGGTTTGGTTTGTTATTTCGGCTTGACTATTTCCTCTCGGGTAGCTCCTCGAAGAGAATCTTGATAGAATTTTATACTTATCGTAGAAGTTCCTAAATCCATCATTGTTGAATTGAGTCCCGTTGTTGCACACGATCTCCCTTGGTACTCCAAACCGACATATGATTTGGTTCCAAACGAAGTTCGAGACATCATTGCATGTAATCGTTGGATAAGCTTGAGCTTTGACCCACTTTTAGAAGTAATCGGTCGCCACCAGCACGTGCTTCAATCCTCTTTACACCGAATCGACATGTGTCACTACGAGATAGCGTTGTCGAAAAAGTATTTGAACCAGATTTCCGATATGATTTTTGGTCCAATGAAATGTGATATTTGTTGTGCACAAATTGGTGTGAGTTGTGAATGAAATGAAGTAGTATTTATAGGAAAAAATTTATGGACTTTTCTGCAATTTTAGGGGATTTTTTTGGTAATTTTTAGGTAAATTTATGCAAATAATTTCAATCGGCCTGTTAAATAAAAAATGACCATTTTATTTGAATTATAGGTGTCGGATCAATTTTTGGCATTCAAAATCTACAGCCCAGATTAGAGGCCTGTTGTTGATAGTAAATCCGAAAAGTTTGTGCCACGTGGCATGCTCGGATTGGAGCGTAAATTGGTCAATTTTTTTAATTACCTTTTACTGGCGCATGCTTAAATTAAAAAAAACAGTCGAGTATGATGTCACCCACGTGAAGTGAGCTCCACCAGGCACTAAAGCAACAACAGGAGCAAAAAAAGCTCGAGCATTTTCTTTCTCTCCGTTTTGCTCTAACACGCCGGATCTCCTTCTCGCCGGTGCGTCTGGGATTTCGGTTTGCTTGAGCAAACCTCCACCTGGTCCTACCCCGTGCTCGAGCACCATCACGCCGGTGCGGATGCTCTAATAACAATCATGTTATCATGTTCATTATCATGAGTATATCTTCACACATCTAATTTAATCTATCCAATTCAGGTGTCATTTCTGTTTCAAATCTATCAAGGTTGCTTTGTTACTTTCATTTAGTGTTGATGATTTGTGCAACCAAGTATGACATAAAATGGATTAATCATTGGCTACAGGGAACTACTGGATACAAGTGCAACCCCATTTCAAAACATATGATGGAATCCATTGCATCAGAGTATTTACAGTTTTTACTAAAATGCTGTTTTCAATCAGTGAAATCAACGATAAAATTACAATCTATATACAAGAAGCGCATTCTCGATCTGTTCATATAAATTTATACAAAGAACATGATCTCTAGTCTTTAGAAATACCTTGGCTGGTGTACTGCATCAAACATCAAACTTAATACTGCATTCTCCAGCTCACCCTTCAAACACAACAATTTACCAACTTTTCTCTCCTGTGTCCGAATTCTTTGCTTTCTGCAACACCGTATCAATTTCACAGTTTAAGTATCTCGAATTACAAATCACTAGTTGTGCATCAATGACTTGATAACAATGCTTTCCTTGCAAAGTTGCAAGTATGATGAAACTGGAAAATTTAACACTTCATTAGATTAAACTATTTTACCCAAATCCATCAATGACAAACAGAAACTACCATGTAAAAGAAACCCCACATTGTCCTCAAAATCTAAAACAACGGTCTTTCCTATGTCTATACAAAATCTCAATTTCATAACAAAACTTCAGCAATTGCCAATATACAATGGGAAAGCAAATGAACAACACATAACTGTTTCCAAATCCACACATACAACTTCGAATAAATGAAGAAACTTTTAGCCACAAAAACCAAGACTTCTCTAACACCAATTATCTGGGCTCTGTTTCCTATCTCATATCACCAATTCAAAACTAACACATATACAACAAAGTACCTTGGATGGTGTCTATTCAAGTACCTTTTTGCATCAAACACTGAACTTAGAGTACTGCATTTGTTCACCCTTCAAGCACACAAGAATCCACCCACCTTGCTCTCCCTTTGTCCAAATGCTTTGCTTTCTGCAAAACCGTTCAATCCCAAAGTTTAAGTATCTCTAATTAGAAATCACTATTCGTGCATCAACGACTTTATAAAAATGCTTTCCTTGATAAATTTGCAAGTGTATCTTCACACATCTAATTTAATCTATCCAATTCAGGTGTCATTTCTGTATCAAATTTATCAAGGTTGCTTTGTTACTTTCATTTAGTGATGATGATTTGAGCAACCAAGTATGACATAAAAGAATAAATGGATTGATCATGGCTACAGGGAACTACTGGATAGAAATGCAACCACATTTCAAAAGCTTATGATGGAATCCATTGCATCAGAGTATTTACAGTTTTAACAAAAATGCTGTTTTCAATCAGTGAAATCAACGATAAAATTACAATCTATATACAAGGAGCGCATCCTCAATCTGTTCATATATCTCTATACAAAGAACATAATCGCTAGTCTTTAAAAACACTTGGCTGGTTTGCTGCAAAATTAACGTCGAACTTAATACTGCATTCTCCAGCTCACCCTTCAAACACAACAATTTATCAACTTTTCTCTCCTGTGTCCGAATGCTTTGCTTTCTGCAACACCGTATCAATCTCACAGATTAAGTATCTCAAATTATAAATCACTATTTGTGCATCAATGATTTAAAACAATACTTTCCTTGCAAAGTTGCAAGTATGATGAAACTGGAAAATTCAACACTTCATTAGATTAAACCATTTTACCCAAATCCAGCAATGACAAACAGAAACTACCATGTAAAAGAAACCCCACATTGTCCTCAAAATCTAAAACAACGGTCTTTCCTACGTCTATACAAAATCTCAATTTCATATCAAAACTTCAGCAATTGCCAATATACAATGGGAAAGCAAATGAACAACGCATGACTGTTTCCAAATCCACATATTACAACTAAAACAACAATACATTGTCCTCAAAATCTAAAACAATGTTCTTTATATCTATACAACATCTCAATTCCATATCGAAAGTCGAAACTTACTGCAATTGCAAATATACAACGGGAAAGCAAATGAACAACACATAACTGTTTCCAAATCCACGTATACAACTTCACTAAGTACTAATAGAAGAAACCTCAATCACCCAACTAAATTTTACCATTGTTTACCAAATCCAATCAAATAAATGAAGAAACATTTAGCTACAAAAACCAAGATTTCTCAAAACTCTAACACCAAATTATCTGGGCTCTGTTCCTTATCTCATATCACCAATTCAAAACCAACAAAGCACAAAACTTTAAGCTCAAATTACCATTTCGAGCCCGAATTCTGGGTCTCCATGGCTCTATAAAACTCAGAAAACCGACCACGAGTTGCGGGTTTGGGCCTGAAGGGCTTCTTTTTCAACCCGAATATCTCTTGTACCAATGGAACGTGAACCAATACAAGCTTCCAAGCCAAATACCAACCTAGACAAAAATCGAACTTAGTTAGAATTAAAGAATTCTCATCGACCCAGATCAATTTCAAACAAATCAAAACTGAAAAAGAGTAGAGGAGTTAGTTACCGGAAGCTATAAACAAAACGACGAGAGCGAAGGCGAAGAGAGGACGAAGAAGTAAAAAGGTGAAGTATTCCCAGTAAGATACAGACGACATTTTTAAGACGACGGTTTCGAGGGTTGGAGTTGACGAAGAGAGTTTATATTGATTTTGCTGCAAGTGATTGGGTTATGTTTACGGGCTCGGCCCAGTTGACTTTATTGGGCCGGACTCGTGATTGATTGCTTTGTAAGGATGAGAGTCGAGTCATTTGGTTTGGTTTTTGAAAAAAAATCATAACCAAATCAAAAAAAAAATTTGATTTGGTTCGGTTCGATTTTCAGTTTATTAAAAAAAATCATGATTATTCAATTCAGTTTCGTTAGGATTTTTTTCCGAATTTTTTCAGTTTCCTTCGGCTTTTGGTCGATTACTTTGTGATTAGTTGTGGTTAGCCGAAAACCGAAATCGAATCATCATTCGGCTCAATTTTTTTTCAGTTTTTAGTTACTTTGTAGTTAGCCGAAAACCAAAAATCAACAAAACATATTGCTTTGTTGATCAATTACTTTGTGGCCAGTTGTGGTTAGCTAATAGTTGTCAAGCCGACAATAATAAATTATGAGCCTGTTTGGAGGATTAATTCATAGAACTTTAGAAGTACTAAAGTGCTTATTATGTGCTTTTGAAATACTTTAAAGTGCTTTCAAAACTACACCAAATCATTTTCTTATTTTTCTGATTTTATTCTATTTTTAATTAATTATTTGTAATAATCCAAAAGCACATTCTAAAAACAATCTCAAACACACTCATATATCTTAACTGATTTGTAATTTGGATATAGTGAATTCAGACCTAGGTTACTAACAACAAACTAACATAGATAAACAACTAGAAGAGGCTACAAACTGTAAGGAGAAAGATATATCTTGTAACATTTATTTGATGATCCTCAGTTGAATTCCTAACATTATTATCAGAACAATAAAAAGTTCATCAATTGAGACATGCATAGGCCAATGTTTTCTCCTCAATGAGCTCTTGTGCAGTTGCATCCATCTTGTCCCTGGAAAATTCGTCAATCTTGAGTCCTGTGGATGAAAAACAACCATAGTTAAATTGATGAATGAGCTGATAAAGAGTAGTTTTGCAATAGGAATCATTTTGTGATTGGAAACATTTACTCACCCTGCACAATTTTCCATTCTGCTTTCTCACATGTAACAAGGAAAGAGTACATAAGGGCTTTTTGGATTCCATAGGAACCATCAGAATACACACCCATGGAAACATGTGTCCCCTAAATAACATCAAAGCAACAGAGAAAGTATCAGATCTCTATGGAGTACAACATAATACTGATCGATAAATATATATATATATGCGAAAATAACAAACACCTTAAAAGTCCCAAGAACACAATCACGTATGTGATCGCAGGCAGAACTTGCAACAGACAAAGCACTTGATAGCTTGCGAGCCTTGATAATGGCTGCGCCGCGCTGCTGCACTGTGGATATGAACTAGGTGTTCAACCTAGAGAACATAGACAACACATTAGTGACACAGAAAGAGATGAATGTGTATGTCGAAATTGCAAATTACTACTAAGAGTCACCATTGATCATTATCGACAACTTGTCTGACACGTTTTCCTCCAACAGTTGCATGATTGACATCAGGATACTGAGTTGAAGAGTGATTTCCCCAGATGATAACATTCTTGATGAAATGAGAATGAAGATGAAAACACAGATGAAGTACCAGAAATAAAAATTCTTGTCGTATTTTTACTTTCTTGAACATACAAAATGAGAGAGACTCTTTTAAATACAGATCATGAAAACAACTAAAGATCTAAAAGTAACTTAAGTATCAAAAGATCCTAATAACAAGCAAGAAATAAAGGATCTGTGCTTCTAAAGTTAGATCAAGAGATGACAGTGCAAATTACAAGGATAAGCCCTATTTAGCCAAAAAACAAGGGAGAGACGTGCAGGAAGCGTGTAGCACAATCAAGCACATGTATTTCAACACTCTCCCTCAAGCTGGTCAAGGGAATTCCTTGATCCAAGCTTGTCTAATAGCCTTTCAAAATGAGCTGAGGGAAGGACTTTGGTGAACACACCTGCCAACTGATCACTGGAGCGAATGTATGCAGTTTCCAAAACCTTGGACTGGACTTGATTTCGGACAAAATGACTATCAACTTCAATGTGCTTCGTCCTCTCATGAAAGACTGGATTAGCAGCTATATGCATTGCTGCTTAATTATCACAATGAAGATGAATTGCAGACTGACATTTTATCCCCAAAATCAGTAAGCAATGATTTTAACCAAATTAATTCACAAGCAGTGGAAGCCATTGCTCTGTACTTTGCTTCAGCGCTGGACCTTGACACCACTGACTGTTTCTTGCTCTTCCAAGAGACAAGATTTCCACCAATAAAAGTGCAATAACCAGTAGTTGATTCTCTATCAAGAGTATTACCTGCCCAATCTGAGTCGCAGTAACCTTCAAACATGAAATGACCATTGTTTTTCATGCAAATGCCTCGAGTGATGATAACCTTTAAGATAGCGAAGGATGCGCTTGACAAGTTGCATATGATATTGTGAAGGGGCATGCATGAATTGACTCACCAAACTCACAGCATAAATGATGTCTGGACGAGCTATGGTTTGATAGATCAGCTTGCCAACAATTCTTTGGTATTCAGAGATGTTGAAGAGAGCTACACTGTCTGCATTCAGTTTTAGTTGGCTTGGGAGAGGAGAGTTAGCTGAGCTGCAACCATCCATTTCTACTTCCTTCAAAAGATCAATCACATACTTTCTTTGGTTTAGAAACAGACTATTGGTTGATTGGTGCATTTCAATGCCAAGGAAATACCTCAACTGACCTAGATATTTAATGGAGAAGGTTGCATGCAGTGAGGATTTGAGAGCTTGAATCTCTTCATGGTTATCCCTTGTGATTATCAAATCAACAACATACACTAGAACAACAAGTCTTCCGACTTTTCCAGACCTCACAAACAAAGATGAGTCAGCAACACTTCTTTTAAAACCAGAGGCAAAGAGAACTGAACTTAGCTTCGAGTACCATGCTCGAGGAGATTGCTTGAGACCATAAATGGCCTTATGCAAATTACAGACCATTTCTGGTTGACTAGCTTGTTCATGACTAGGAGGGAGCTTCATGTACACGTCTTCTTCCAACTCTCCATGAAGGAGAGAATTTTTAACGTCCATTTGGTACAAAGACCATTCACTATTAACAACAACAGAAAGCAAGACTCTAACATAATTCATTTTAGCAACAGGAGCAAATGTCTCTTTGTAATCTACTCCAAACGTTTGTGTAAAGCCACCAGCGACTAACCTTGCTTTGTGTCTTTCAATTGTGCCATCTGTGTGGAATTTGGTTTTGTAAATCCATCAAGCTCCAACTACTTTCTGTCCTTGAGGAAGCTTCACAACACTCCATGTCTTGTTGTCATTCAAGGCCTTCAACTCATCCTTCATAGCTTGTCTCCACACAGGAGAATCATTAGCTTCTTCAAAGTTCCTTGGTTCTGTAACTTCACATAGATGATTCAAAAAAACATAATGTGATGCAGTTGTCTTGGAAGGATAAACTGAATTGCCAATAGGATGGCGAGGTTTGTAGCTCTCATAACCTTGAAGTCTGACTGAAGTTTTCCTAGTTTGACTAGGATACCTCCTTTGTTGAGCTGAAGCCGGTTCTAGGGCAGATTGATCATGTTCTATCTCAGAGGATTCAGAATCATCTTAATTATCCTGACTTTGAGAATGATCATCAGGAGAATGAGTGCCTAATGTGTCAGACTTATCATCCACCACAATTATGTCTTCCTGGACAGTTGGAGTGGGAGTTATATCATCAAATAACTCCCCCTAAGCCTCAACTTCATCTGGTTGAAAGAAATAGCTAGCTTCATTGAATCTAACATCTCTTGAAACAAATAGCTTTCTGGTTTGGGGATCATAGCATTTATATCCCTTTTAACATGAGGAGTAGCCAAGAAAAACACACTTTTTAGCTCTAGCATCAAGCTTATCTCTGGCTTTGCTTGGATATGAACGAAGTATACACAACCAATAACCCTTAGGTGACTAATCTCAGTCTTTCTTCCTCTTAGGATTTCAAAGGGAGATTTGAAAGCAAGCACTCTGCTTGGTAATTTGTTAATGGTATAGGCTGCTGCTTGGATTGCATGTGACCAAAAACTCTTTGGAACATTACCTTGAAGCATTAGATCTCTTGTCTTTTTCAGGAGATATCGATTCTTTCTCTCAGAGATCCCATTTTGCTGTGGTGTTCCAACACAGCTTGTTTGATGTAGTATGCCATTAACAGTTAGATAATCAGTCATGATTTTGGACGTGTATTCAGTGCCATTATCATATCGAAGTATGCAAATTTTAGAGGAAAAGTGATTCTTAACAAGGCTATGAAAATCTCTGAAACATTTTGCAACTTCACTTTTTAATTTCAACAGATAGACAAAAGTTGTCCTTGAGAAATCATCAATAAATATTACATAAAACTTGTAACCATCAAAGGACTCGACTTTAACTGGTCCCCAAACATCTGAGTGGACTAGCTCGAAAGGTTGAGTTGCTCTAGACATTGAAATGGGAAAAGGCAGTCTGGTGAATTTAGACTTATAACAAGTTTCACATTCATCACTTGTTTTACACAGATTTGGAAACAAACAGGACATAACATGAGAAGAAGGATGAGCTAGGCGACTGTGCCAAAGATGGTGAAGACTTAACAAACTTGATTCAGCAAGAAAACTTTGCTTGAAGCTTGGAGAAGATGAGATGTAATACAGACCATTTAAAAAGAAGCCTTCACCAATCTTCTTCCTGGATGCACAATCCTGAAAGACAACACTATAAGTTGAGAAAATGACTATGCAATCTAGTAAATGAACAATTTTTCCAACAGACACAAGTTTGAAAGGAAAATTAGGAACATACATAATGGAAGAGTCTTTAGAACTTGAAAACAGTTTTAGCTTTCCTTTTCCTAAAATGGGAACTCTTTTACCATTAGCTATGGACACATGTGATGGTTGATTAAAGACTTGAAAATCATTTAAAACAGATGCATTGTTTGACATATGATCTGAAGCTCCAGAGTCCAGAATCCAAAAATTATGAGATTTGCCAAGTTCAAGAGCAGTAGAAATAGCACATATGATACCCGGAACATCTTCAGGTTGAGCCAAAATGGATTCAGCAAGAAAACCAGCAAATTTTCCCAGCATTGCAGATGAGCTTCCATTTTCAGTACCTCCTTGCTTTTGTTGCAGAAAAGAAGCAAACTCGTTGATAAGAGTAATTGGATTGGAGGTAAAGTCCCTCAGTTCTTCAGTATTGCTGTTGGATGCATGATTGGCTTTAGGAGTGAAGATCATCCTTGACTGATCTTTTGAGCCTCTATTATCATCCATGAATTTTGGCTTAAGTTCAGGATGTAGGATCCAACATTTTTCCTTGATATGGCCAATCTCAGCTCTGCCAATGCGTACACAGTGAGTGCATTTGAGATCAGGTCTCCTTCCTTTGTATGGTCTGGTGCTGCTGCTAGCAAAGGCTCTATTTTCTGACAGTTGGACCTCATCATCTCCAGTTGTTACATCAGCATTCATCACTTTCTTCCTAACCTCTTCTCTTTGTATAGTGTTGCACACTATAGAGAGAGTAGGAAGGTCTAGAGCCATTAGAACATGGCTTCTCAAGTTTTCATATTCAGGTCCAAGGCTGGCAAGAAGCATGAACACCTTGTCTTCTTCTGCTCTCTTTCTCATAATAGATAGATCAACTGTATGTGGTCTGTAGAGATCTAGTTCATTCCATTTGGCCTTCATACTTCCTAGATGTTGAACAAAAGATTTGTTCCCTTGATGCATCTCAGACAGATCTTTCTTGAGCTGAAAAACTCTTGCTGCATTGTTCATGTCTCCATACATGTCTTTGACAGCTTTCCACATATGAAGTGAGGACTCTGAGTAGTTGAGTTGAAAATCTCTGCAATTTTGGACTCCATTGAATTTAAGAGCCATGACATAACTATTGATCTTGAGAAAGTCATGCATCATAGTCAGAAGAAGATAAACTTGGAACCTTGCCATCTTCACTAATGAATCTGAGCTTGGATCTTCCTCCAAGGGCTAAAGTTATAGCTCTTGACCAAGATAGGTAGTTGAATTCATTTAGAGGAACAAAAGTGAGACGTTGATTTGGGTTTGAATCAACTGGCTCAGCCTTGACTCCTGAGGAAGATGGAGATTTCTCACCTCCTCCAGTCATAATGGTATGATTAATGAACAAGGGTTATAAAATTATGGAATACGAGAAGATAAACAGAAGTAGGTCCGTAAGGATCACTGCTTTGATACCATGATGAAATGAGAATGAAGATGAAAACACAGATGAAGAACCAGAAATAAAAGTTCTTGTTGTATTTTTACTTTCTTGAACATACAAAATGAGACTTTTAAATACAGATCATGAAAACAGTTAAAGATCTAAAAGTAACTTAAGTACCAAAAGATCCTAATAACAAGCAAGAAATAAAGGCTTCTAAAGTCAGATCAAGAGATGACAATGCAGATTACAAGGATAAAGCCCTCTTTAGCCAGAAAACAAGAGAGAGACGTGCAGGAAGCGTGTAGCACAATCAAGCACATGTATTTCAACAATTCTTCACATCACCAACATGAACATTAAGCTTCTCTAAGATTTGCCCCAATACGCGGTTATGATCCAGACGTGTCATACATGTAATGTTCTTCTCTGGGATTGAAGGTGCATACTCTTTCAAGATGAGTGCGTTAGTGTTTGCGGGGTTGGCAATCACCAAAACCTGAGTGGCACAAAAAAGAAACTTAAGACACTTTTGAATGTATATATATGCATGAACATAACAAACAATCTTACCTTAACATCTGAGGCAGCATACTTTTCCAAGGCTGAAGCTTGAGACTTGTAGATCGATACATTTTTCGACATCACATCCTTCCTTTCCATTCCCTCCTTCCTTGGAAATCCACCAACCATAACAGCAATGTTGACGCCTTGACAAGCTTCCTCAACATCTGTTGTAGAAACAACACCTGCAGACATATACATGCACAACAAACTTGATTTAAAACAAAAACATGTGTCAAACCTTTAAAACTTGGCATTTAACATCCGAATTCGGTATATGAAGATTAAAAACTTCACTAGCATACCTCTGAGAAGAGGTAAAGCAGCATCAATCAATTCCATTTTCACCCCATTCAAGGCCTCAGCTGCAGGTTCAATCTCTAGCATGTGCAAAATTACAGGTTGGTCGAGGCCAAGCATCGCCCCCCTAGCTATCATTGGAAGAATGGTATAGCCAATTTGTCCTGATGAGCATATACAGAAGTCATGGAAAAAGTTGCATATTAATCTTTTGCATTGAAAAAGACGAGGAGCAAAATATAATCATGCCTGTCGGCTGTAGCTCCAGTAACCAATACTATCACAGGCTCTTTCTCTAAATTCACAAAGCTCCACATATGTGTAATAAGCTTCCAAAAGAAGGCAGCGGTGAAAAAAAACAAAAATAATTTCTGAACCAATTCAATTTGCTCCATTTTTTTTTCTCGAAAATATATAATACAATGCAGCAAACAAAGTTTCTTAAAATCAAAGCATTTGAGCCAGTACCAACCAAAACAATCCATCACCTCTGTCTTAATATACGAATTCCTAAGAAAGAATATGCATGGACACCTCCAACACAAGGCAATCAGATGCCAAAACAAAGTCCAGAAGAAACTCGGGAACAAAGAATATTTACTCAATTAATCCCAAGTAAAGAACCCAATCCGGCAATCCTTCTGTTTGGTCTCCTTACAAACCAAGGGATAGAATAAGTTTTTAATAATGGCATTTAATAATGACGAGAGACTCGAACAGTCGAAGGGTGTGTGTATAACTGTATATATAGATCCGGGGATGATTGATCATGCTTTGAGAAATACCTGAGTAATAAGCTAGCAGACTTGTAGTTAAACCCTACATGCTCATTGTCTAGCTCAGACACTGATTTGATCATGGAGTCCTCTGTAATGCTATTTGCTAGTTTGCTTTATTAATTGATCTAGGTGCATTGCACTTGATCCATTGATGTTTATCTTGTTAATTTCTGTGTGCTTAATTGATTTACAGATGAAGGAAATTCCGAGTGTTCTAGAGACGTCGAAGCTGGACATCAACAAACAGAAGGAATTGAATGAAGCAATAGAAGACGTTGACAAATCCACACTGATGAGAAAGGTGAAGTATCTGACTTTGCTGAAGGAGAAAGAAATCCAAACGAGGGAGTGGACGCAACGGCAACTTCATGAAGCTTCTATAAGGCTCGAAATGACCAGGGAGGATTTGGCTGCCTCTGATTCTCAAGTGAAGGTTCTGAAAAGCCAACTGGATGAAACTCGGAAAGAGATGGAGGTGAAGTATCAGGCTTTGCTCAAGGAACAAATCCAATTGAAACAGCAAGCTAATCAAGATCAGGCAGTTCTCAAGAAAGATTTGGCCGATGCTGAATCTCAAGTGGAGGATCTGAAGAGCCTACAGGATCAGACTCAGAAGGAGCTGGAAAAGGAAATCCAATTGAAGGAGTGGATGCAAGGGCACCTTAAGACGCTGCGGAATCTCAAGAGGCACTGAAAAGCCAAACGGAAGAAGAACAAGGCAGAGCTCGTGATGGCAAAATTGAGACTGCACTGTCATGTTCATTATCACTAGTATTTCTTCTTACATCTAATTCATCCAATTCAGGTGGCATTTCTATGTCAAATCTGATCACAGTTGCTTTGTTACTTTCATTTAGTGTTGATGATTTGTGCACCCAAGTATGACATAAAATGGATTAATCATTGGCTACAGGGAACTACTGGATACAAGTGCAACCCCATTTCAAAACATATGATGGAAACCATTGCATCAGAGTATTTACAGTTTTTACTAAAATGCTGTTTTCAATCAGTGAAATCAACGATAAAATTTCAATCTATATACAAGAAGCGCATTCTCGATCTGTTCATATAAATTTATACAAAGAACATGATCTCTAGTCTTTAGAAATACCTTGGCTGGTGTACTGCATCAAACATCAAACTTAATACTGCATTCTCCAGCTCACCCTTCAAACACAACAATTTACCAACTTTTCTCTCCTGTGTCCGAATTCTTTGCTTTCTGCAACACCGTATCAATCACACAGTTTAAGTATCTCGAATTACAAATCACTAGTTGTGCATCAATGACTTGATAACAATGCTTTCCTTGCAAAGTTGCAAGTATGATGAAACTGGAAAATTTAACACTTCATTAGATTAAACTATTTTACCCAAATCCATCAATGACAAACAGAAACTACCATGTAAAAGAAACCCCACATTGTCCTCAAAATCTAAAACAACGGTCTTTCCTATGTCTATACAAAATCTCAATTTCATATCAAAATTTCAGCAATTGCCAATATACAATGGGAAAGCAAATGAACAACACATAACTGTTTCCAAATCCACACATACATACAACTTCGAATAAATGAAGAAACTTTTAGCCACAAAAACCAAGACTTCTCTAACACCAATTATCTGGGCTCTGTTCCCTATCTCATATCACCAATTCAAAACCAACACATACACAACAAAGTACCTTGGATGGTGTTTATTCAAGTACCTTTTTGCATCAAACACTGAACTTAGAGTACTGCATTTGTTCACCCTTCAAGCACACAAGAATCCACCCACCTTGCTCTCCCTTTGTCCAAATGCTTTGCTTTCTGCAAAACCGTTCAATCCCACAGTTTAAGTATCTCTAATTAGAAATCACTATTCGTGCATCAACGACTTTATAAAAATGCTTTCCTTGATAAATTTGCAAGTATGATGAAACTGGACTTCAACGCTTAATTGTATTCAGCCATTTTACACAAATCCATCAATGACAAACAGAACTACCATGGATAACACCGTACTGTATCAAAAGTAATCCTACATTGTCCTCAAAATCTAAAACGTTCTTTCTTATGCCCATAAAAAATCTCAATTTCATATCTCAATTTCTTATGCCAATATACAATAATAAAGCAAATGAACAACATATGACTGTTTCCAAATCCACATATTACAAATTCACCAAGTACAAGTAGAAGGAACCTAGATCACCCAACTAAATTTTACCATTGTTTACCAAATCCAATCAAATAAATGAAGAAACTTTAAGCTACAAAAACCAAAACTTCTCTAACACCAATTATCTGGGCTCTGTTCCTTATCTCATATCACCAATTCAAAACCAGCACTTGCACAACAAAGCACAAAACTTTAAGCTGAAAATTACCATTTAGAACCCGAATTCTGGGTCTCCATGGCTCTATAAAACTCAGAATACCGACCACGAGTTACGGGTTTGGGCCTAATGGGCTTCTTTTTCAACCCGAAAATCTCTTGTACAAGTGGAACATGAACCAATACCAGCTTCCAAGCCAAATACCAACCTAGACAAAAGTCAAACTAATCAGAACTAAAGAATTGTCATCGACCCAGATCGATTTTAAACAAAGAAAAACGAATCAAAACTGAAAAAGGGTAGAGGAGTTAGTTACCGGAGGATATAAACAAAACGACGAGAGCGACGGCGAAGAGAGGACGAAGAAGTAAGAAGGTGAAGTATTCCCAGTAAGATACAGAGTTTACAGACGACATGTTAAGACGACGGTTCGAGTTTGGTGTTGACGAAGAGAGTTATATATTGATTTTGCTGTAAGTGATTGGGTTATGTTTACGGGCTCGGCCCAGTTGACATATTGGGCTGGACTCCGTTGTGATCGATTGTTTTGTGATACGTAAAGACATGCTGTTTCTTATATTAGTCATTTTTTTCCAATTATGTCATTTTCACTTTACTTAGATATAAGTCATTACAATAATTAACAAATTATTTATCAATAAAAAAATTTATTTAATATTCATTTTCTCTCTGCAATAATTTCCCCTCTCAAAAAGCAAAGTTTTACGCAATTACTACCTCTTTCCAAATGAACTACCATATCCCCCACACACCCATAAGTTGTGCATATCCTTTGGTACCTATTGGAGGAGACTAATATATTTATAATAAATATACAATTATCTACAGCTGAATTTAGACCACAGCTAATTACGTATATTACTGACCATCAAAATATCTTCCGACGTCTGAATCGGAGTTGTCTATTAGAGTTAGTTTTTATTAGTAGGTTGTGTATAATAGTGGTGCTTCAAAGAAGAAGTACACGAAAACTCCTTCCAAACAAAAATTACTTCTTTTTCAAGGAGAAAATAGATACACAAAAAATTGTTGAGCATTGAGTTGTTGAAGGAGAAGATGAATATGAAGAAGATTGTTGAGGTTTTTCCTTGTGACGGCTTCGATGACCGGGAGAACTTAGAGAGATGATTGTTGAGTGTTGAGTTATTGAGACTGTTGAGAATCGTTGAGAGTTGTGAGGATATTTTGTCTCCAACTGTTGCAGGTTCAAGATTTTGGTTCGAAGGTGATATGGTGATGGAGATTCTAGTTCTTTGGGATCCTTATGGGTTCTCTCTTCTTCTTATTCACTTGCTTTCTCCTTGTCAATCAAGTGATTGGAATTGGAGGATTGGGAAGAAGGATAGTGATGATGTTATTGATGAAGGTGACACGGTGGTTTTCGGTGGCAGCAGAGTAATGGGGTTTAGTGGTGATCTTGATAGAGGCAACGAAAATGGTGGTAGCATCCGTTAGGGAGGCAACCAAGGTGTCGTTGACTGCATAAAAGTTTTAGATGCTAGGGTTTTTTTGTAACCCTATGATGTTCTTCAAGATTGGGCTAGGAGGTCTAATTGGGCTTATTCTATTGGTGGAAACTGATCCAGTCTCACTGGCAATAGTGCAGGCTGAAGAGCGACGCTCGTTGTTACTATAGTTTATGGTGCATAACTAGATAGGACGTGGGGCCCCGTAGTTTTGTAGTCAATTCTCTACGTCTAACTCATCTAGTTATGTGATGATAAATCTGTCTTCAGCATGTAATAGCTTAGATTACTCTAGAGTTTTTTTCTATCGTGCTGATGACTCGGTGTTCTCCTTGTAATATTTAACCCTAATAAATTCTATCATTCATCTCAAAAAAATACACACAGAAGATATAGACTGAAATTGTATTTTTATTCATTGATAGATGACCTAAAATAGACATTACAATATGTTACAATTAATATCTCTACAAATCAGAGATTGAGAGAATATCTACTTTTATTCTAAGTAGGAAAAGACATACACCGAGATACTATGAATATCTCTCCTAGAACATTCTCAGTTTGTGTCGCGATCCTAATGTATAATTCATAACATGTTGCCTCACTAAAAATCTCTTCAAGCAAACAAAAAACTCTTGGGTAAAAATAGAAGTTTGGTCTAAGAAAAAAATAGTACAACACATCAACTACAAATTCGATTACATGTGATGTAGACTCCCATTGATGTCTTTGAAATGAACTCCCCCTGATTAGTAACTAAATCTTAGAGTTCAGATAACCTTAGCATTCAAATGCGTCTCACATGCTTCACAAATGTAGATTTTGGTAAAGACTTGGTGACTAAATCTACAACATTATTATCCTAACAAAGTTGGCTCACATGAATGTTCAATAGCTGGTGTTGTTGCTGATTAAAGAAAAATTTAAGCGAAATGTGTTTCGTGTGATCATCCTTGATGTATCCCAACTTCATTTGTTCAATGCTAGCTACATTATCCTCAGATATACAAGTTGGTGTTGTCGTAGACCCTCGAATGTGGTGTATGACTGAACTAAACTAGACATATTTCTTAACCGTTTCATGTAAAACGATAATCTCATAATGATTCGAGGAAGTAGCAACAAGGGTTTGCTTAGTTGATCTCCAAGAAATCGATGTGTTCCCTATGGTGAATACATAACATGTTTGGGACGTGCTTTATGTGGGTTAGAGAGACACGACATCAGCAAAACCAACCAAGATATCACAATGTGTCTTTGAGTAGGGAACCATACTGAATTGAGGTACAGTGCTTGCAGCTAGAAGGGATTTAGATGGGTCAAAACTTTCACTCGACGGGTCGAATGATTGCTTCGAGTCGATCCAGGGTGCATTCTTCGACGGGTCGATAAATCCTCTTGACGGGTTGATTGATACCTTCAGGTCCGTTCAGGGTCCCATTTTCGATGGGTCAGGAGATCTATTCGACAGGTCGAAAATCCTAGGACCTGCATGTTGCGATTCAACCATCCCTTTTTCGGAAATTTCAAGCTTCTCTCTGTATTCTTTATAGGGAAAGAACAAGCTTAAGTCAATGGAACCCTTTAAGTACCTAAAGATGTGTTTTACATCATTCCAATGATGTTGTGTTAGTGCAGACTAAACCGAGCTAACAAGTTCACAGAGAATGCAATATCTGGTTTGTACATTGAGCTAAATACAACAAAACTCCAATAGCACTAATGTATGGTACCTCAACTCCCAAAACTTCCTCATAATCATCTTTCAGATGGTACAGATCCTTATTAGGCTCTAGATTGCGAACAATCATTTGTGTGTTAAGAGGATGTGTTTTGTCCATGTTAAATCGCCTAAGAATATTTTGGACATAAGCAGACTGGTGAATGAGTATTCAACCAACTCGATGCTCTAATTTTAAACTACGACAAAATCGAGTCATACCAAGGTCTTTCATCTCAAACTCGGATTTCAAGTAGTTAATCGTTTCATTGATTTCATGGAGAGGCCCAATGATATTCATATCATCAACATAGACCACTACAATGGAAAATTTTGAACTTGTTCTTTTAATGAACACACATGGGCACAAATAATTATTCTTGTATTCCTTCCCAATCAAGTAGTCACTCAGATGTGTATACCACATCCTACTGGATTATTTCAATCGATATTGTGAACGATTCAATCTAATCACATAAGCACTCTGTGTTTTAGAGTTACTTGAATTGGGTATCGCAATGTCATCTAGCACTTTCATATATATCTCTAAGTCAAGGTTTCCATAGAGATATGTTGTAACCACATTCATCAGTTCCATGCTCAGTTTTTTTGACAATACCAAACTGACAAGGTACCGGAAAACAATGATGTCTATAACCGGAAAGTATGTCTCCTCATAATCAATGTTGGGACACTAAGAGAATCCTTGTGCCACAAGTTTAGCTTTATACTGCATGACTTCATTCTTTTAATTACGCATTTGAACAAAGACCCATTTATGTCACACTTCAATCTCACTTTAAAATGTGTGTGGATCTTTTAGAAAAATAGTGGGAGTATACCACGTCAATTCCTGACGTTTTTCCGGAATGGAGGCATTTATATCTCGCCCTAACGCGGGGAAGTATGTTTCATCAAAGCGACAATCTGCAAATCTTGTAACAAAGAGATCTCAAGTCGAAGGTTCTACGTAACAGATAATTGTTTGAGATTCATAACCAACATAAATGCTTAGACGACGTTGATGACCCATTTTAGTGCACTATGGAGGCACAATTGGCACATAAACTACGCAACAAAATATGCGTAGATGTGAAATGTTAAGCAAATTTGAATGCATTACCATTGCTCTAGCCACAAGCTGTAACCGTTTGATTTATGTTTCTGCTCAACCGTTATGTGAATGGTTTAGCATGAGGGACGAGATGTTCAACTTAAATCACAATTGACATACAATAGTTATCAAAAAAAATTATGTGAATTCTCCTGCATTATCCAATCTAATTGACCTGATTAGGTTGTCGAGTGGTGAGCTCGAAGCTTAATAATTTGTGTTAGGATTTTTGCATATGTAGCATTTGTTGTGGATAACACAACAACGTGTGACCATCGCGTTGATACATCTACTAATCGTCCATCTCTTGATCTTCAGTATAGTTGGTCTCCTGCGCCAAGTACTGCTTGCATCTTGTGTGGGCATTTTAGATATCCTTAGGTGCACGACATTATTTGTGCATGTGCTTGGTAGAACCACACCAATAGCAAGGTGCCAAGCTAGAAGAAGCAGACATAGAAGAATTTACTTTGTTCTTAGGACCGAAATTGGATTGATTCATGTTGGAGTTGTTGTGGTTGTTGTCTTGGCGAGTCCAAGTCAAATTTTGACTGTTTCTTCCTCTACCCTGACCTCTACCACGTCCTCCTCTACCACCACGATTATTATATGGTTTAAAATGATTGTTCCTCTTTTCCTTACATGCCTTCCCACCAGTGTTGTATGTCTCATGAGCTTTCTTTGTACCTGTTGGCCTAACATTGTTGTTGAGAAGAATCGCGTGAGAACTCTCTTTTTTGGCCAGCATATTCATAAGATTACTGAATGATTGAATCCTTCCTTATCGTAATCTGAGCGGCATTAATGTGCGAGCATATCCATGGAAGTAGGGAAGGTTCCCAATGACTTTTCAACCATAGCTTGGTCAGTCTTTACCATGCCACAAATGGCCAACTCATATTGTAGCTCCAACATTGCTTGATTAAAATCTTTGATTTGAGGATAATTCAATAAATCCTATCTTTATGTGAGTTCTGGAAGCTGTGCGTCATGCACATTATTGAACCGCTCTCTTAAAGCCGCCCACAAATCTGTGGGGTCATTCTTTAATAGATATTGTTTTCTCAATCTTTGATGAATATGCCGCCTCAAGAACATGAGGGCTTGTGCTTTACGACTTAAATTGAGTCTAAGCTGATCTGGAGTTGGTTCCATGACGTTTTCACCAGGTGGTAGTGTTGGTTGGATAGTATCAGTAAGATTTTTACCGTGAAGCGTGTTTACAACATTTGATACCCAACGATGGTATTCTGCTCCTTGTGGGTCAACGATGTCAAATTTAGGCTTTGTTGGCTCAGTCATCTACAAAAGATAAGAGATGTAACTAATATCCGATCGAAAAACCACAATCACTAATATCAAGTTTAGGGAATAAGAATCATGATCAATAATGTATGGTCACAAAAATTGATGCAAAAAACCGGTGACTTCTTACCACACCCCAGAAAATAATGACTTTCATAATAGTTACAAATATCGACTTCCCATTTTCTTTTTCATATGCCATGACTCCCCCAGGATCGTCACTAATATTCAACTTTAAGTGAAGAGGTGATGAAATCCACTTCCTCAGAACATGTATTAATCTATAGGAACTAGAGGCACATAATAATAATAATTCACGGTATTAAAACTTAAATCTAGATATAAAATTAGATGTTGCAGTAATTAAGTTTTTCAACCTAAGTCTAAATCTAAGAGGATTAGTTGATTTACCTCGAGGGTATTATGCTAGGTATTAAAATTTTCCTCAAAGTTTTAAGCAAAAAAAAATCCAGCCACAAAAACTTCCTCCGGCGATGGTGATGGTGCTCTGACAACGGCGGTGATGGAGGTTTTAAATGTTTTGGGATTGGCGTATTTTTCTTAAGTGGTGATGGTTATCAACTCAAGAGCTGTTGATAACGTGTTGAAGGAGAAAATAGATACACAAAAGATATATACTGAAACAGTACTTTTATTCATTGATAGATGACCTTAAGTAGACATTACAATCTATTACAATCAATATCCCTATAAATTAGGAATTGAAAGAGTATCTACTTTTATTCTAATTAGGACGAGACACACACCGAAATACCAAGAATATTTCCACTGGAATACTTCTGAAAGGACTCAACCCTAGATTAACTAGTAATCTAGAATTAAGCCCTAACGACTGACCCTAATCTACGAGTTTTTATGAAATTTTTTACATAACTTCCCTTATGAAAAAGACATCCAAAAACTTGCAAGGAAAACTGACACTCCGCAGATAAACCCACAAACAATACCGTGGACCACCGATGTCCATCCGGATTTCTCAACAAAAGATTGGAATCAAACCTGATACATTATTCAGAATTTGAAAATATATATCCAGTATATACTGATTTACATACAAAGAAATTCAACTCGACTACTACACGAGTGACAACCTAATCACAAGAGTCTCACTAAGACAATACTACTGAACCAGTATCCAGAGTGACTTAAATAACATAAGAGACATACTGACAGTGAGCTGAGACCTACTGCTGAAGGAATTTACTGGTGGACTCAACGCCCTCGACGACATCCAGTACCCTCATGATACACACTGCAATTTGGACAAATAAAACCGAAAAGCCCAGGAAAAAAGGCACATAAAATAATAAAAACTGTTAGAGTGAGTGGACAAAAATAATCCAAAATATATATAACATCTACAACATGTCTTTCCATAAATAGAATTTCTAAATCTGGTAATGAGTCTATAATACTGAAAATACAGTATAAAAGATACGTCGAGGGGGACCTCCTGACCCTTCTCGAGTATCATGCTCAAGTGGAGGCAGTGACTGAGGTTCTCTGACCTCGAGCCACTAAAGTCGTCCGGTGATTTTTGACACAAAGGCAACGTGAATGTCAGGGGGTAAGTGCTGCTACTTCCCTGGAGCCATTAGGGGATCAACCGAGTAACCAATGCATCGATGCACAACTAACTGAAACAAGCCTCCAAAAATATTTATTAAAAGCACAAACTGAACTGAATATAATAATAAATAGACTTGCTAATCAACTGTAAAAATAAAGTGTCAACTCACAGTACAAAGCTAGCTTTGTGGTCCGCTGGAAGTTCTCTCGCCAAAATTTCGATCACGATCAAAGCATTTTGCCGGGATAATTACAAAGCTGAAACCTGGCAAATGGCACAATTATTTATCTAACACGCCCGCTAACTCAATATCCTGAAACTACGATTAAAATTAATATCTGATCATCGAGGCTCATACTGAATAGCTAAGATCGTAATCTGGTGAGTAATAACATCGAGAGTCTCGTACACTCATATAACGTATTTTCTGTTTAATTACGGATTCAACCAAATTCTGAATTCAATTCCTTGTAATCCCTCACTTTTAAGAGTCACAAACAAATTTCGAATATCACACGACTCGCAATTAAACTGATAGTCAAAGCGTCCTTTAATTTATCGTGAATTAAACTGATTATTGTCCGATTAAATACTCGTCCAAATTTATCAAGCTCATAAATAAATATGGACCTCACCATTGCGTTTGACATGTGAAAACGAGTTAAACAACATAAAACTTTGTCGAAAAATTCACATTGCCAGAGCTCCACCGCGCACGGCGGCACGTGAGGCTACAGACAGCCACTGCCGCTGGCCGGAATCACATCGGCATCAAAACCTACAAACGATACATCATTGGAAAGCTCAAGACAAGCCCAACAATTTTCACAACTAAGAAAAAAAAAACTAACTGGAACACCTCCAATTTATCGGAAAACTGAAATATCCACCAGAAATTCTCTTCCTCCATTTTCCGGAATCCGGCCACGGCCACGGCAAAGGCCAAGACTACATTGGTTCGACTCACCATCCCATGAGCTTCAATATGGATACTACCCTCATCGCTGCCGATTTGAGCCGCCACCAAAACTGCCGAAAACCGCCGGTTTCGGCCGGTTTCGCTGCTGCTCACCGTCGTCCTCCGGTCACAAATACCGGCGATGTACCCAACAAAAAAAAGAGGAACTCGAGCCTAACATTTCCCACCAAGGAACACAACCAGAGGTAGTCGGAATAGAGCTCGCCGCCGGCGAGAAGTTCCATGACCAAAACGGGTCAAAATGGTATATGGGTCGATCCGTATACATACGTATTTTCTCCCAAAAATAGAAACTTTCCAAAAACAGCTCATATTTATACCGTATCCATACCAGCCCAAATCAACGGCTACAATTCAATCTGATCAAAATCAAACGGTCACGATTAAATCAGCAATAAAAATAACACTTTTAATTATTTTCACATACTGACTTCAAAATTCGTTAATACATAGCTCGCATATCCGAAAAATTCCCCGAAAATTTACATGAGCTCAAAATTAAATTCTCTACAATTCTTGTGAAGGAAGTCAATACAAATTCTTGCCTGGTGAAATTTTCATCAATAACCCACGCGATACCACTAATTCACTATAATTCTATTTCGTGTTGATTTATACGTAGATTTTGGTTCGGGTTGTTACAATCCACCCCGCTTACAAAAATTTCATCTTCGAAATTTACATACCTACTAAGAGAACGAAGTCACTACTCACACAAACTGTTCTGGCTGCTACGTGACTACATTTACTGCATGATTTCTGTACAACACTAACAGTAACAGAATATTCATGTTCCAAAGAATCTACTCTCAACGGTTAAGAACATCCATCGGTTCCACAACATGAACTGAAACTGTCTGCAAAGGGAAATTTTCTGAGGGTACACAATATCAGAGGATTAGGAATATACGTCCATAACCACAATATGTAAAATACGTTTTATACATATGCATGTCCTGATAATATTTCTCAAACGGTAAACCATAACGCCCATATCCTTACTATTCTCATATGGTTCCATGAACCATGACTATAACTTTCCGCGCCAACATATATGCATAACTCCTTTCCATGGCGATAGCTAGAGGGATACTTAATTACCATTGTATACTCTGACTGACATTTACGCAATCTTTTCTGATGATCCGACAACTTAATCTGTTAAGAATAATCTGCATGTTATCTGTCATCTCTGGCACACTAACTGGATTGATAACGCTTCCTCATTAACTTTATTTCAGCATAGTCGAATATTGCATGGCTTACCATAAAATACTTTATAAAGTGGTATCTTGATATTCAAGTGAAAACTATAATCGTAGGCGAATTCCGCCTAAATGCTGACACTTCATAAGAAACTGTAATACACATAATCTTAGCATACCACAACAATCTGAGTAGGTTCTCACGAACTGATACATCACCAGAGATGAAAACTATGTTCTGCATCTGATATACAACATTGCCATTTATTTACTTTTGCATAAATAACTGAGTCAACTTATTCATTAAAGGTTTTCTCTGCAACTGAACTAAATTGAGAAATCTTTGTAAGACGATTCACAATTAGCTGAATGCCGGTATACACTTGACTATACGTGAAAGTTATAGAAAAACTATAATAACTTGCTTCCACCTCTTACACGCTGCTACAAGTCTAAAAATTTCTGACGTTCTGCATTAACTTGTTGACAAATGGTACATTGACTGACATAGATAATATTTTTTGGCTGAAAGTTCAACTACCCATAAGACTGATTCAAGGTTCGATACATTTTATATACTTTAGAATACCTAACCGAAATCGAGCAACAAGCCTCACCGAGAATTTTCTGTTTTCAACTAATCTTTAACTGATACACAGAATCTGCCTTTATATAACAACAACTCACCTCTTATTTGCAAGAAGTCAAGCGATCCACCAACATACAATTCATTAAAGAAAGATCACAATTCCTGGAGTTCACGAACTTGATAAGAAGAAACTGGTCGAACCAAAATTAGCAACAAAACCTCTCGCTCAATAACTGCAATATAAAAGAAAACACTTCTAACAAGCATCTCTGACTGAAGTAGTATTTGTGATTCCTAAATACGCAATAATGTAACACCAAATTTCTAGCTAAATATATCAGCTACAAATTAACCTTCCCGCTAACCACAACAAGGTCAGCACTGAAGCTGGAATTAACTTTTCCTTCAAACTATCTTGTTGGACCGAGACCATTTAAATTAAATTCTTTTTCTCAACAATGAGGTCAGTAGCGACGTAATACGTGAAAAGTCTAACACAAATTGGCGATAATAAGAAATTAAACACAAAAGCTCTGAATAACTGCCACACTAATAGGTTTACTCCAGATCGACACATCTTCAACCTTATCCGGGTCCATACTGACATACCCTGCTGATAACACATGTCCCACGAGTTTAACATTGTTAACTTAAAAGCTTATGCTCAAAGAATATGATATACAACTAAAAATTTCCCAGCTTCTGTTCAATTAAACTTAACTCTCTTCCACGGAAGCTTACGTGAAAATCCTATATCAATCGGCAGTTGCAACCAGCTCAAACCCAGAAAGCTTCTAATATTTACTACATTCATTGATCTGTTTTGGTTCAACACCACTTCAATCTTCTCTGGGTCAACACCAACATGCTTTACTAATAATACATGGCCGAGAAAGCTAGCGCCATAAACCATAACCTGTACTTACTAAATCTGATATATAACTAGAGTTTTCACAAAGCCATCGATAATGAATTTGATATCTCACCTGCTGTTGTACATCCCTGGAAATGAACAAAAATGTTGGCAATGCAGTCGATAACGAATTCGCCTGAATATACTCGGTATACACGATTCATTATACTCATATAGCAACATATGCGTTCAGTAAAATAAACTGCATCACCCAAAATTTACATCGACCGAAACATGATCAAAAATCAAATTTAAGTAATATTGAAGTTCCTTTTGAATTATCTAACCAACCATCACATCAAAACGATGGATAATTGCTCTTCACAATAACTCAGTTAAGCTACCGACAGATATAACACAAACATATGAAATCATCTGGTACCGCGCCTACGTAATGAGACATATACCTGGAAAAAGCTCATGCACAACAACAATTTCCCGTAATGGAGGAAGACCCAATAATTCCTCAGAACAGACATCAGGATATTCCTTGACTACTGCAATCTCTTCAAGATTAGGAGGGAAAAACACGATTATTTACACCATTCGCTAAATATGAAGTACATCATTACACAATATTTCCGCAGCTTCACAGCGACGATCACTGATAGAAATATTCTACCCTTCCAAAAACTATATAATGCTATCGGGCTTGACTAGTTGTCAAATCCTCACAACCTCTGATCCTGCTAAACTTACTGTCTGAATGGCGGTGCGGCTCTAATCTCGGAAGTGGCTCCCTGAATCACCACAAGTGCTCTACACCAAAACTCCACCTGAGGGGTCCCAGTGTGAACACACCCTCCCAAAGTGACTCAACTAACCACCACGAAAATAACTTAAATTACAAAAGGATATTGTCCTCGAAAATACCTGTGGCATCTGCCACAAAAGAGAAATCTCTGCGTATATAAGGGTAATTTAATAACTGCTAATTTCACTGATACTGTCTTCTGACCATCACAATCAGAGTCAACTTTTCCCAATTCTGAAAATAAGTCAGAAAACATACACTAGGAGCAGGAATGTGAGCTTTCATGCCTGAAGAAATATTGTAAACTGAAATGCTCAAACTTCCCCACACCGAGGACTCTAACAAAGTACACTACCATCAAACATTGAGTTTCTCCTCACACAGATTGGCGTCTAACCTTGCATCAAACTGCAATACTGCAACTATTTAAAAGCAACGCATAATACATCTGATAGTGACATCGCTCTTTTGACTAAGCATTAAATTAAACACTTAACACCTAGTCTAGCATATGCAATCAAAAACCCTTTTTGTGTAGATGTAGCGTTGGTAAATATGGATCGTTCTTACCGGGGAATTGAGGGATGCATGCGAAATTTGTGTGAATAAAAATAAGAGGGGTTGTAAAAGTTGATTTTTAATTTCCTAAGTTACTACCTAAAAATGTCAGAAGCATAGGTTAAAATTCATAGGATTCCAGTATGCGAAAACTCATAGACAAGCCACACATAGAAAACTCTTAAGAATTCTAAATCATGCTTAAGACGAAAATAAACCTAACTAATTATATACATATGATCGACTTATTCTACAATCAGCTCGATTATTAGCATATGCAAATATCAACACTTATCGAAATTCTATGACTCGAATTTTCGATTAAACATGTGTATTATCATAATTTGTGCTCGGGATCCCCTATACACCATTGATTTAGATTCGGGATCCCCTATATCTAAATTCAAAGTATTAAGAACCAAATACACATGCTTAACAAAAATTAGAACATTAGAACACATGGATGGTTATTGAAATTCATATATGTAATAAAACCAAAATAAACACATTGTCTTTACAAACAAAGTAATACAAATAAAAGGAGAACTACGGAGTAAAGGTTCCATTGACACTTTTTGATTCCCGGTAAGCCTTGCAAAATCACGAGTGGATGAATTCTTTGGTGGAAGTTACACACCTTCTATAGGGACTAAACGTATTTAGAAGTGTGAGATGAAGATTTTGAGAGGTGGTGATGGTGTAGTTGCCTAGCACTTGGAGAGCTTTAATGTGGAAAGCCTTTGTGAAAAATTTGGCATCAAGAGAGTGTAGAGAAGTGATCGGCAAGGGAGAGTGGAGAGAAAATGGGGAGAGGCAAGAAGTGTGGAGAGAATTTTGGTGTGAATGTCAAGATGAGGATTGATGGAATGGCAGCCAGCCCCCCTGTTTATAGGATTCCAGGCAGCTTAGCTATCCCTTGTGTCAACTGCTACAACTCTTCTAACACTCTTCTTTTCTCTTCCTTCCTTGATTGTCGGCTGGTTCTCCTTCTTTTTATCCCTCTTCCTCTTATTTTTCTTTGCTTTCTCCTACTTCTTTACTCTTCCTTGATTGCTTTTTTTTCACTTCTACACTCTTCTACCTACTCCCTTCTTCATGCAAGTAACCATTTCTTTCTTCTCTTCTTTCTTTCTTTTTCTTTTCCTTGCATGCCGGTTGGTTTCTCTTCTTCTTTATCTTGGTTTTCTTTGTTTTTCTTCACTCTTCCACCTACCATCGAGCCATAATTTCACTTATTTTACTTGCTTCCACCGGTTGCTTCTTTTCCCTTGCTAATGCATGCAAGCAACCTTTATCTACTCTTTATGCATGCAATGCATACTTTTTTTTCTTCTTCTCTATTCTTTGCTTGCCTTGCCGATTGGTTTCTCTTTGATTGATTATGCCAAGCAAGGCAATGCATGCATATCATTGATGGACTTGAATGTATTTATTTTATTTTTCTTTTCTTTCCATCACTCATTTGCACATGGTACACTAGTTAGTGTAATTAGTATCCTATACTCCGTCTCTTTTGATTAACACCTGAAAATAAAAAAATAAGTAAAAACTAACGATACTAAGTGAATAACACAGTTAAATGTGGAGAGAAGTACATTAATTAGTACGCCTATAATGCATAGATCAGATAGATATAGAGCGACATCAGACCGTAAACTCTGCTCAAAGCCTCAACACTTCACTTTCACTGTCCTGCTGGAATTTGAAGCCAACTCGGGCCAAGTAGGTAAGACGATCTCGATACTCTAACCACCGAGTGCAAGCTTCATTTTTCGCAATACCCAGCCACTGGAAAACTGTATAGTCCAACAACAAACCAGCAACTACTACAATTTTCTGCTCAAAAATCAACTGAGATCACAAACGATCAAACTCGACCAATTCCACTAGCCAAAATTCGCTAGCCACAGGGTTATGGGAATATGTAAAAGAAAATTGTTCCTAGTATAGTAACTTACTAATTAATTCTCGCCATCCACTCACAATATTGGCATCATGCGTACAATCAAATTACGTACAAGCAAACTAGGGTTTGTGTATCATGCAGACAAGCTGGGTGTCGAGGCGCACAGACTGACTGACTACTGAGTCAAAAATTGACATCTCACAGAAAGAAGTCACAAACCGAGTCAACTATGAAACTCTAGACATCTGACAAAGCACAACACTTGGAATAATGAGCATCCTCCAGCTAATCGGGCTATCCTTCCAGAAGTGTCGTACGTTCTCAAATGTTTATACTGACCTGACTAGAAGAGTCTACAAAATATGTAACCCAATGCTCTGATACCAAACTGAAAGGGCCCGACCCTAGATTAACAAGTAATCTAGAATCAAGCCCTAACGACTGACCCTAATCTACAAGTTTCTGTGAAATTTTTTACATAACTTCCCTTGCGAAAGAGATATCCAAAAACCTGGAGAGACAACTGACACTTCGCAGATAAACCCACAAACAATACCGTGGACCACCGATGTCTATCTGAATTTCTCAACATAAGATTGGAATCAAACCTGATACATTATTCAGAATTTGAAAACATACATCCAATATATACTGATTCACATACAAAGAAATTCAACTCGACTACTACATGAGTGACAACCTAATCACAAGAGTCTCACTAAGACAATACTACTGAACCAGTATCCATAGTGACTTCAATAACATAAGAGACATACTGATAGTGAGTTGAGACCTACTGCTGAAGGAATTTACTGGTGGACTCAACGCCCTCGACGACATCTAGTACCCTCATCATGATACACACTGCAATCTAAACAAATAAAACCGAAAAGCCCAGGAAAAAGGTACATAAAATAATAAAAACTGTTAGAGTGAGTGAACAAAAATAATCCAAAATATATATAAAATCTACAACGTGTCTTTCCATAAATAGAATTTCTAAATCTGGTAGCGAGTCTATAATACTGAAAATACAGTATAAAAGATACGTCAAGGGAGAACTCCTGACCGTTCTCGAGTATCATGCTCAAGTGGAGGCAGTGACTGAGGTTCTCTGACCTCGAGCCACTAAAGTCGTCCGGTGATTTCTGACACAAAGGCAACGTGAATGCCAGGGGGTAAGTGCTGCTACTTCCCTGGAGCCATTAGGGGATCAACCGAGTAACCAATGCATCGATGCACAACTAACTGAAACAAGCCTCCAAAAATATTTATTAAAAGCACAAACTGAACTGAATATAATAATAAATAGACTCGCTAATCAACTGTAAAAATAAAGTGTTCACTCACAGTACAAAGCTAGCTTTGTGGTCCGCTGGAAGTTCTCTCGCCAAAATTTCGATCATGATCACAACATTTTGCCGGGATAATTACAAAGCTGAAACCTGGCAAACGGCACAATTATTCATCTAACACGCCCGCTAACTCAATATCCTGAAACTACGATTAAAATTAATATCTGATCATCGAGGCTCATACTGAATAGCTAAGATCGTAATTTGGTGAGTAATAACATCGAGAGTCTCGTACACTCATATAACGTATTTTCTGTTTAATTATTGACTCAACCAAATTCTGAATTCAATTCCCTGTAATCCCTCACTTTTAAGAGTCGCAAACAAATCTCGAATATCACACGACTCGCAATTAAACTGATAGTCAAAGCGTCCTTTAATATTATCGTGAATTAAACTGATTATTGTTCGATTAAATACTCACCCAAATTTATCAAGCTCATAACTAAATATAAACTTCACCATTGCGTTTGGCAAACAAATACGAGTTAAACGACATAAAACTTTGTCGAAAATTCCACATCGCCAGAGCTCCTCCGCGCACGGCGGCGCGTGAGGCCGCGGATAGCAGCCAGCGGCGGCCGAAATCCCATCGGTATCAAAACCTACAAATGATACATCACTGGAAATCTCAAGACAAGTCCAAAAATTTTCACAACTGAAACAAACCTAAAAACTAACCGGAACACCTCCAATTTACCGGAAAACTGAAATACCCACCGGAAATTCTCTTCCTCCGTTTGCCAGAATCCGGCCACGACAAAGGCCAAGACTACACGGGTTCGACTCACCATCCCATGAGTTTCAAAACCCCTATGGATATTACCCTCATCGCCGCCGATTTGAGCCTCCACCAACACCGCCGAAAACCGTCGGTTTCGGCCGGTTTTCGCCGCTGCCCACCATCGTCCTCCGGTCATCAATACCGGCGATGTACCCACCAAAAGAAAGAGGAACTCGAGCCCAATATTTCCCACCAAGAAATACGGCCAGAGGTGGCCGGAATAGAGCTCGCCGCCGGTGAGAAGTTCCATGACCAAAACGGGTCAAAGTGGTATACGGGTCGATCCGTATACATACATATTTTCTCCCAAAAATAGGAACTTTCCAAAAATAGCTCGTATTTATTCCGTATCCATACCAGCCCAAATCAACAGCTACAATTCAATCTGATTAAAATCGGACGGTCACGATTAAATCAGCAATAAAAATAACACTTAATTATTTCCACCCACCGACTTCAAAATTCGTTAAAACATAGCTTGCTTATCCGAAAAATTCCCCGAAAAATTAATATGAGCTCGAAATTAAATTATCTACAATTCTCGTGAAGGAAGTCAATACAAATTCTCGCCTGATGAAATAGTCATTAATAACTCACGCGATACCACTAATTCGTGATAATTCTATTTCGTGTTGATTTATATGTAGATTTTAGTTGGGTTGTTACATAACTTCTGAATTCTTCTAAACATCTATTTGGAGATTCATTGCAGAGCCCAGATGGTTTGCTAAGCATACAATTGCTCAATCACGGGGTGGTCATCTTTCCTTACTTTGAGAATTCTCCCTAAAAAATAATTCAGATTTTCGGTTTGCTTTGTTATACATTTCGAGTAGCAGAGATAAGGCGCAATAAGCTGGTTAATTAAGTGCATTAACCTAATGGCTCTGCTAGGAATTAGGGAAAGTCTCTCCCTGCTCTGGTCGCGCCACTCCCTTCATCCGTGGAGGATTAGTTCAATGCCTTTACCTGCGTCGTGTAAATGGATGCTGGCTCACCGTGGTCTTTGTGTTGCTTCGGTTTTCTCTGAGGTGAGTAAGTTTGTTCGTGGAAAGGATGTTTGCAGGTGCGCCTCGAATGGCTGCTTTGGCTTCATCTGACACCACCCGGAGCGACGTCAGATTTGGGTTAGTGGCGAAACGGCCGATGGTTTTGCTTGTCCTGATCTACTACCTGTGCGGCGTTTCCTTGGTGGCGACATGCGTCAGGCATTTTTGTTGCGGCTTTGTTTTGGCGCACCGCACCTATGTCCGGCGATCGTTGTGCTGGAGGTCGGAGGCTAGTTTGATGGCAGTACAAAAGTTCGGCGGGCTGAACATCAGAAGATGGTGGCGCGACTCAAGGAATGTGGGCACGGTGGCGTTGCTATATCACCAGTTGGTCTCAGTTGTCGTGGGTTTGGATTTCAACCGGATTTGGTTCCGCATCTGGGAACCAGGTATAATTTTAATATAGTTTTTTTTGTTGCTAAAATCAATTTTCAGGGGTCTCCTTGGAATGATCCGGCTTTCTCCCTAATTGGTATGGTTCTAGGCATGGTTCTGGTTCTGGTTCTCGTGAGCTTCATGTTTTGAGCGTGTGTCGTA
Source organism: Geum urbanum (assembly GCA_946800695.1). NCBI lineage: Eukaryota > Viridiplantae > Streptophyta > Magnoliopsida > Rosales > Rosaceae > Geum > Geum urbanum. The sequence goes on from OX327011.1 coordinate 1,698,826, forward strand.
ATCTCGTAGACAACTTTGGTTATCTTACGGTGACTCTTATTGACGGGCCCTAGGGGTAATCATAGTGTACTTACATTCTATATTCCGAATATAAATGACTAACGACGTTTTCTTAAAAAAAAAAAAAAAAACTCATATTGATCGATGTGGTGATCAAAGCGATCCAACATCACCAAAATACCCCATTGATTCTACAGGTCAGTTTGAGCAAACCATCCCCAATGACGAGCCCCTTCCCCGTCCTGCTCTCCCCAATTCAGTATGAAGAACCTATCAAATCCTGGTGGACTTGTCTTCTTGAATCTGGCTTTCCAACGTTCATCGTGATGCTGGTTTTCATTGGATTCATTTGGTATGCACCTCTCCGCCGCTTCACAGCCGTAACCGCCGATATTGCAGCCTTAATGTGGGGAGATCGACTCAAGGTTGTCATCGACAGGTTTGGTGCATGTGGGAATATAGGGGCGAATATATGTCTTAAAGGCAAACGAGGCATCGTGGGTTTGCCAGTCTCTATCTCACTTCCAGTCTATATTCGATCTTATTTACTGAAGGTTGCGTAATGTACCCACATTAGAGATATATATATCGGTGGATGTCGATCTATCCCTGCATGCGTCTAAGCCTGACTAGCATAAATGGTCAATAAATGTCGATCAGGCCCATACTCGAGGGAGTCGAAGGCGGCGAATATCTCGGGCATCAAAATTTAAATCCAAATTTTTTTTAAGAGAAAATATGCATATAAATTTTTTTTTTTTTTAAATTCAAGGTGGTAACATTTATTTAACTTTGTGATGTCATTGACAAAAAAAATTATAACCTGAGAATTGTTATTTTCTTTTATTAGTATGATATGAATATCAATTTTTTTATGCATAGGGCTAGTATTGGTATATTATAATTTTTTTATTTTTTTATGTGTTATGTCGGGTTTACTTTATAAGTATTTTACATAGGTTTGTATTTGGCTTGTGATTTACAAATCAAACATTTAGTTTTATTTTTCTATGTACTATGTCGGAATATCATTTTATATTGGTTTACTTTATAAGTAATTGATTATAAGTTTTTATTTGGCTTGTAATTAACAAACCAAACATAAATGTTAGTTTACGTGTGGTTTTGATTTATTTGTGTAGATACGAGAACAACGTAAGAGTATATTGGTTTAGATACATGTGAGACATAATTTTGTATATAGTATTTCATAGGAAGACCCATCACACGCACCCACAAACCCATTTTCCCAATAATCTCAGTACAAGGGTCAAAAAGAAGGGTTCCACTATCTCACCACAAGGGTTTGCCCAACCAAAATTCAGGGGCCTCCCACACAAAGCATGAATAATGTTTTCTTCCAAAAGAAATTCACAATGAAGTAATTGTTGGGCAAGTCAATGAGTTCCCTCCTCCTTTGACTTGCTACTTCCGACGTAGACCACACAACATGAAGTCAAAGCTGTTAACATAAAGAATTAGGCTAACCCATTAGTTTAACAACCACAACACAGTGTCAATCAAAGTCCAACTAATTATGCACATTCTATGAGAGAGTGATGTTACTGCCATGCTTTCCAACGTACACAGCCCTCCTTCGTCATTACAAACTCCTCAGTCATCGTTGAGTGATATTGACTCAGAGACTTTTGAAGTAAGCTCGCATAACTCGGAGCCATCGGTAGAGAGGGTAAAGGACCATAAAACACAAGATCAGTCACACAAAGTCTCTCCAGATATGAACTCACATCATCAAAAAGCTTAGTACATTTGCGCTGAACAAAGAGACCAAAACTCTCCTTGCCGCTTCCCGAATGAAGGGCCTAAAGGATCAATGATAGAATCCTCCACAAATATATTGCCACACCTTTACTATCAAAAAATAATTCATATATGTACCTAAAGTGTCTGATCTTTAGTTTGAATCCGAATTCAAATTCAAATTACTTTGTGTTGATCATCTATTACAAACGTGTTGCATATGTTGCAAAACTTATTCATATGCTGCAGCATAAAACAACAACTTGTTCACAAAAGATTTCTAACACCCCTCTATGTGCTCGACGGTTTCTTTAATCAAAATTAGGGGTGGACACAAATCCAGCAAATTTCGAACTCGATCCGATCCCGTTTGGGATGAGATGGGACGGAAAATAAAAAATTTACTATTTTGTCCAGTCCCGATCCATCCCCTTTTTTAGGGACGGAATTAAATCTTGATTTTGAAATTCTGATAGACTTCTCACGTCCCGAATAATATATTTTGTCTATTTATCATTTGTTTTATTAATGGTTGAAATATTAAATTATTAAACCAATAGCAGTATTCAAAAATAAATAAATAAAATTACCTTCTAACGATCAAAGTATTATACTTCTTGGAGTATGAATTAAATATATTAATTAAACATAAATAAAGTTGCTTGTAGTTTTACTTCTTTTAATTAACCATTAAGTAAAATGGTATTATTTTGTGTTGTTGTAGACTTTTAAATCTTATCAAACTATATGTATCTTATATTGAACTCGAAATTTGGTTCGTCTCATTTCATTCAAATTTTTGTTGTTTATACTCTATTTAATGTTTATTTTTTGAATTGGACACATTCCATTCGGAATAGAAATAAAGATAAATAAAAATGAACTCGATCTGTCCCGTGGTCACCCTGATCAAAACTCAAAGCTGTCACACTATTTTATTTTCAAGAAAGAAAAAAACAGAATTATGGGTCGGGCTAGAGTGCATTACCAGCAAACCCAACAAAAAGTCCAAGTCCAAGTCCAAGTGTCCAACCCAGAAATATCTCATCTGCCTCTCTTGCGTGAACCTGGACTTCATCTCGTCCGACGTCTCCCCCCACCCCACATAATTCCACCACGTGTATTATTCACCGGCGACGTCACAATCCCCCACCGGCTATTCCCGGTTCCCCACCACCACTTCAAAAAACTACCTGATAACGTTTTTGCATCCAGGTTCATTCTCTCTCTTAACTACCTTTCTCTTCCCACAAAAGCACTCCCGACTATAACTTCGTCGTACTATCTTCTTCTTCCTTAAAATCTCTGTGAAGCTCTCTCTCTCTATCTCTTCAAATTCTTTCTCTAGACTTCTGTGCATGGACACGTCACCGAATTCGAAACGATCATCGCTTCGTAGCTGCTTCCGCTTTTGTCGCTGTTGTCGCTGTTACTGTTGTTGCTTTTTCACCTAAAAAAAATTGAACCGATTTTGATTTCTAGGGTTTCTGAGATTTGGTGGATATGGATTTCTCGGAGGCGACTCAGCCGAGTCTGTTTCTAGGGCTCAATTCGCATCACCAGACTTCAATTCCGAATTCGAATCACTCCGTTCCGCTACATCTTCTGCGATTCAAGGAGGAAGAAGAGAGAGCTAGAGCTGAAGACGGCGACGATAGCGCCGCCGTGGTGGAGGAGGAAGAAGAAGAAGGAGAAGGAGAAGAAAGCGAGACGATTAATCTGTTAGGTCACTCGATTTGCCCTAAAAGGCCGAGGGACCGATCCGACCGATCCTCGCCGTTCAATCCTTCGAAATGCTTGGTGGTGGAGTCCTCCGATGGGCTCGAGACCCGCCGCTCTGCGGTTCGGGCTTGGGGCAACCAGCCGCTGGCGGTGGCGGACCCGGAGATCCACGAAATGATGGAGAAGGAGAGGAGGAGACAGTTGGGGGGAATTGAATTGATTGCGTCGGAGAATTTCGTGTGCAGAGCTGTGATGGAAGCATTGGGGAGTCACTTGACTAACAAGTACTCGGAAGGTTTCGCCGGCGGGAGGTACTACACCGGAAACCAGCATATTGATCAGATCGAATTGCTCTGTTGCGAAAGGGCGTTGGTCGCTTTCGGACTTGACCCTGAAAAATGGGGTGTCAATGTGCAGCCTTACTCGTGTACTTCGGCCAATTTTGCTGTTTACACGGGGCTTCTGTTGCCGAATGAGAGGATTATGGGACTGGATTCGCCGTCTGGCGGGCATATGAGCCACGGGTATTATACTCCGAATGGGAAGAAAGTGACGGCGGCTTCAATATTCTTTGATAGTCTGCCTTACAAGGTGAACCCGAGAACGGGGCTAATTGATTATGATAAGCTGGAAGAGAAGGCGCTGGATTATCGCCCGAAGATACTTATCTGCGGTGGGAGTTCGTATCCCCGAGAGTGGGATTATGCACGGTTTAGGTACATTGCTGATAAATGTGGAGCTGTGCTCATGTGTGACATGGCTCATATCAGCGGTCTCATAGCAGCCAAGGTTTGCAACTTTTTAGCATAACTCTAATTATATTTGCTGAGTTTTGCAACTTAGTTTTGGGTATGTGTGATGCTGCTGTTATTGCTTTATGCATATTTGTCTCCAGTCTGTAGATATAAGAGTAAAGAGTCTTCTCACTTGTGACCTCTTATCATACTAAATGACATGTTCAACTGAACATGATTTTTGTCAAGCAGTGTGGTTGAGTTTTATAGTGATGCATTGATGCTACTCATACGAGTACTGCATCAAGTGATATATAAAATATTGGTTCTCATCTCATAATATCATGTAGCTGAACCTTAGAAACATATAATGTCCTTTTTTTAGCATTAAGTGAGCCTTAAGTTTAACACTAGAAAGTGCATTGAGTGAAGCATTGATGTGTGGGAAGATTATGCCAGTGGGCGATGGGGTTGGCTTTATGGCTGTCAGGTGATCTTTTGGTGGTTTCGTTTTAGCTGTCCGATACTTATCTCTCTTTTTGGTGGTGTTCAATTTCAGTGAATTATAATTCAAGTAAGATGCAATGCGTGTCATTTGTTGAATAAGTTAGATGTTTGGTCATTACATATGTGTAATTTATTGTAGCTTATTTTATGCCTAAGGTGACACAGGTTTCTTTCTAATATTTACAATATGAATTTTTGTGCTCCTTGATTTGCACACATCTTTCAACTTGTTACTTACTTGAAAATCTTCACCAAGTCATTTGATGTTATGATCTATTTTGAAGTTTAGTACTTTCTATAGATTTGATTCTCTGTTTAGAGATGTATATTCGCTGTTTATCTCTTTACATATACACGCTCAGAGATTCACACCTACATTCATAGTGCTGGGTCAGAGTGGATAATCCTTTAGTATCACCTTCTTGTATGACTTTTTCTGTGTATGGCTCAAAAACCAATGAACACGGGAATGTGAGTGTTTGAAAGTTCATCTATTTGCTAGAGTTCATGCTATGAGGTTTAACACAACTGGTAAATTCGCTTAGTAGTCTCCATAGTCGGAGTATGTTATTGCCTCTCCTAAAAAGTGCATCTGTGTTTCTTATTATATTAATTCTCGTATTTGATTACGTAGAGTAGATGCAGTTCGTAATAATGTAAATTTTTGTTCTTCCAGTTTGTCTCTGCCCACATGCTCATATGTTCCTTATCCAAAAGTAGTTGCCTATTTTGATGTCTATTATAACTATCTCATATTCCAAAAGTGAAAAAATGGGGAGCAGTAATTGTGTATCTTTAAGCCACTAGATTCATATTATATGAAGCAAATTAAACTTTATTAGTTGGATATGTTTCTTATTTGTCTTTGTTCATTTCAGGAGTGCGCAAGTCCTTTTGATTTTTGTGATATTGTTACATCAACAACACACAAAAGTCTCCGGGGTCCTAGGGGAGGTGTTATATTTTACCGGAAAGGTCCAAAACCGAGGAAGCAAGGCATCCATCAGTCTAATGGAGATGGAAATAATGTTTATGATTTTGAGGCCAAGATCACTGCTGCCGTTTTCCCGGCATTGCAAGGTGGTCCTCATAACAACCATATCGCTGCTCTTGCCATAGCCTTGAAACAAGTGGCTACTCCAGAGTATAAAGCCTACATGAAACAGGTGAAGAAAAATGCACAGTCGTTGGCGAATGCGTTGTTAAGAAGAAAATGCAGATTGGTGACTGGGGGAACCGATAATCACCTGTTGCTTTGGGATCTTACTGCTCTTGGTATAACAGGTATCCTAATGATAACCAGCCCACTTTTCATACAACTGTACTCTGAAAATATATACGCCCCATGTCTTGAATATATAAATTACTCAGCTACCTTCAACAGAACCCAAGTAGATTTAGGATCAACAAATAGTTGCAAAGGTTAGCGTTCATCTTGGGGCATTAATAATGTTATACCGAAGATGTACACAGCAGCCCAACAACCAACCCTGACTACTACAGTCAAGGCTGCTTCTGAATCGGTTGAATGACATATAATTATGCTTATGCTTTGAGATTGTTTTCTAGTATTGTCGACAAAACTTCTTCAAAGATAAAAGTTGGGAAGATGTATAATTGTTTTCTCACCATTTCAAGTTCAAAATTCAGCTATTGGAAGTGATTCATTTAGACGCAGCAAATCTTAAACTGATTTTGCTAATTCAAAAGTCAGGATGGTAATTGATGGTCTCATATGTAGAAAGATTATGTTTCTGTCCTATGTACACCTTTCATTGGATCATGTGTTTCTTTGTTTCAATCTTATTGGTTTGTATGCATTTACTTGCATAGTGTGCAATTGTTACGCTAAACCCTTTTGTATTAGTTTAAGTCTTCCTTAAGTTTGTGTAGTGATGTGTAATATTGCACTTTACTGTCTCATTCTTATTTGTTCTTTTTGTTCACTATACAGGGAAGAACTATGAAAAAGTTTGTGAGGTGTGCCATATCACTCTCAATAAGAGTGCTATATTTGGTGACAATGGTGCCTTTTCTCCTGGGGGAGTTAGAATTGGTAAGTATTGCTTAGTCTCAATAATTACTGAACTCTGTAAAGTTATATGTTTCAGTTTGGTACTTGGATGGTAAAATAATTCATGTTTCAACCACTTTCTTAACACCAGTTCTTGATTTGTTGGGTCAGCTTAAATTTGTTCCAAAACTCAAGTTTTCTTGTTTGTTTTTTAAGGTACCCCTGCTATGACTTCAAGAGGTTGTATTGAGTCTGATTTCGAGACGATTGCCGACTTTCTTCTTAGGGCTGCCCAGATCACTGTTGCTGTTCAGAGAGAACATGGAAAATATCAGAAAGAATTTCTCAAAGGTCTCCAGAACAATAAAGATATTGTTGAACTTCGAAATCGAGTTGAAACATTTGCATCCCAATTTGAAATGCCAGGATACGATACTTGTTGAACATATCACATCTCTCAATGCATCATTTGCATCTCCACACATTTTTTTTGGTTTCATCTATTATGTTCGTCAGTTTGTAAATTACAGAGTAATACTGAATCTACCATAGCCAATTTCAAAATTTCTTCAATGTAGTGGGTCTCTGCTAGAAATCCTCATTCTCAGTTAATTTTGTATAAATCATCGAAAGAAAAATTCATTTTATTTTTTTTATTGGGTAGCTATCTGGATTTGTAGATAAAGTAGTCATTATGGGAGATCAGTTCCATCTGTCATTTTGGCTGTCAAAATTTCTGCTTTGGTCCATTTCTATCTGGTTGGCATAGCTGAACTTTTTTAGTTATTGCAGCAGCAGAAGCAGCAACAGCAGTTTCTTCATGTAACAAAGTTCAAGTGCATTTACTGCTTTTTCTGTCGGAGTTGCTCAGTATTATTCTGGCAAATTTCCTTTCCTTTTATTATTGATGGACACCTCTTTTTTGCTGCTTCTCTTTTGTGAAGAATCGTTGTTAATAATTTTGGAAGCAGCCTTCGTTTTTTTTCTTCTTGTTTGGTGTTTGGTGTTTGGTGGTGTGATTATTATGAGCCGCGGTTTGCTGCTGCTTTAAGGATGATAATGTTTTCTTTGGGTCAGAAAGAAACAGAGAGAAACTCTGAAAAAGAAGTTGTTTTCGGCTCTGGCATTGCTTTGTTTTGCCTTTGCTTCCCTTTGTTTTTAATTTTTTTGGTTATTGCCTTCTTTGTTTATTCATCATATCATATTGGTCTTTGTTGTCATTTAGTTTCTACTCTTTGGCCAATAGGTAATATAATATTGGTTTTGCTTATGTTGGACGCTGCAAATGGATCCCTTCAAGGGAGGCAAGGCATGAATTTCCGGCAAGGGACAAAAAGCATGAGATACGGTTGAGCAGCAAAGAAAGAGACCTTAAATTTCTCTGTCCTGTACTACTTTGTTTTTATGATATTTTTCCAGCAATATCCAAATCCAAAAACACAAAGAAAGGGGAGGGGAAAAAAATGATCTTTGTGTGTGCAAAGAGTAGTGCATATTTTTGCGCCTTTTTTCATAGTTTTTTCGTTACCATGCCGTGTGATCCGATGACCAAAAAAAGGCTTTCGGCTAGATTCATTTTCCGAAAACCGGCGATCTCTTTGAAATTGCCTGTATTGGGAGGGTTTGGAAGAACATTGTGATGGAGAGGGGAGTAGGTGTTAAGTGTGGGAAGAGCTTTCATGATCAAGTCCATTGCTTTCAAAGAGAACCGAATCAGACAAAAGCTTCTTAAGATCAAAAGAAGGTGCTTTTGTAAATGGAAAAAGCAATCCAGGAATCACAACAAGACCCCCTTCCCTACAGACTACAGTCCTAAGCCACCCTTTTTCATCATTCTTTCACAACAAGAATCATTACTCATTTACTAGAACAACTAAACACCACTACAAACTCTCCAGTCTCTAGTCTAGACTCTCTACTACCAACTACATGCACCTTCTATATGTATGCCCCTCTAGCCAACATAGACCAACCCAACTCAAACTCAAACTCAAACTCAACCCAACAAGAGGGAAAATCTTTTCAAAACAAAAATAATATCTAGAAAGAATCATATCATACCATTAACTTTGTAAACTTGAAAAGAAACGGGATTTGTTTTTTACGTTATAAAAATGGGGATTTTTGATTGAGATAGTAACAAGAACCTTCCATTCCATTCTCTTTTGCCTTCTTTATTCACCCATCCCTCCCTTTTTTTACTTTTGACCTTTTTCTTCTTCTTTTTGTAATTTTTTAAGTCTCATTGTACATGGTGTTCCTAGATTTGCTCATTGCATCAAAACTCTGCAAGATTTCATTTTTTTGAGTAGATCTTCACCCACCCAAAATTATATTTCCGTTTTTAACTACATCCGGACATCCAAGTTTTAGATTATGTTCTTAGGTTTGTACATTGCACAGAACTAGTCTTCACTCCAGATTTGAACTTTACATCCATCCTTCTCCCTTCACTCAAGTATGAAACTTTAGCGATGTTTTGTCTGGCAGAGAAGTCCTTAAATCGCCCGAAATTACTAGCAATAAAATAAACATGGTAAACTTTGCGCTAGTGCAAGAAAAAACGAACATTTCAATACAAGTAGAAGGTAAAAAGGGTTAAAAAGGTACAACCGAAACCCAACTACTAAAATTACCCTCTCTCTTTCTACTCCTGTAATTTTTTTTTCTTAGTTGCTTGGGTTAAAAATTTCTACAACAAAAGCTTCTTAAGTTACTTGCTTACTTACTACCTATGACTGCAGAAGTCCAAAAGCTTCTTCCTCCCTTCTACAATCTCGTCCAAGAAATCATCAAGTTGGCTACTGATGCTCTCTGCTCCAGATCTCAACACCCCAAAACAACCTCTCAATTTATCCACTCTCTCTCTAATCCCACTCGCACTCTCCCAATCCATCATCCCCGCCGCCGTCGTCGCCGCCGCCGCCCCTGTTTTCCTCTCCATCTCACCCCTCAGCTCCTCCATCGCCATCTTCGACCTCCTAAACTCGTCCATCAATATCCCCGCCCTACCTCCTCCTCCTCCTCCGCTGCCACTCCCGCCGATCCTTCCGATCTCCGCCGCCACCCTCCCTTGCAATCTCGCCGTCGATACCATCCACGGCGGCGATCCGAAGATCATACACCCCCCGCCTTCTCCTCCGGAATCTCCGCCTCCGCTGCCGCGAGAGGAAACGATTCCGTGAAGCAAGATCATGAGAAGTAAAGCGCTGACGTTCCTCATTGCGTAGAGGACGCCGCGGAAGCCACTGAAGCCGTTGATGAGCTTTGATTCGATGGTGACTCTCTCGTCGAGACGGGGGAGAAGACATAAGGGTTCGATTCGATTCTCCATCATTGCTCTGTTCTCCTCCTCCAATCCAAACGCCTCCCGCCGACACCCCGACAGCGCCCTCACCACCTGTTTTGCAGCAAAGAAAAATGTGAGTTATAGTCTACAATGGCAACAACTCATCAAATGATCATGTATGTTTTACATGTGTATAAAGCTTTGCAACAAGAAGTTACATGTATATATATATATGGAAGAATTATTGTTTACCTGGCGAGAGAGCTGAGGGTTTAAGTGGCGGTGAGAGTCGAGAGTGGAGGCGATGTTGCAACCCGAGGTGTAGTAATTCTCCATGGAGGAGATGGCGGACTTGAGAACATGAGAGGCTTCCCAAAGCTTGGAGCTTTCGTCCATGTATTCGTCGAGCCACTTGTCGCCGACGGGCAAGTGGAGCTTTTGGACGAGGAGGGTGAGGTGAGAGTGGAAAGATCGAAGAAGGGAGAGAGCCCTTTGGAGGAATTGGATGGACATGAAGTTATTGGATAGATAGACTCTTTCGAGATCGTCGATCCCTCGAGTTAAAAACGAGTAGAAGCCATTGACAGAGTTTGTAGAAGAAGGATCCATCTTTTCTAACTAATTCTTGCTTATTCTTTTATTTGTTGTCGTTGTTGTTGTTGTGAGAAAAGTGAGGTGGGATAAAAAGGAAGAAGAGAAGGTGATTGGTATTTAAATGGTGAGAGACTTGAGGAGAGGTTGAAGAAGAAGAAGGAGAAGGAAGGGGAAGGAGGGAATATCTTGGAAGCTCAGATTTCTAAGGTTGAAAACGATTGTTGGGAGCAATGATGGGTGTTTCCTATAGAGGGGAAAGGGATGAATGGTAATATGCCATTTTCATTGTTTAATGTGAGAATGTGTATGGGGGGAGATAAAAACATATTTTCATACTCTTTCATAGCAGAAGAATTTTTACATGAAAAAGAAGCCTGAAGACTCTGAAAGGGAAAGAAATACCCAAAAGAGGAAACACTATCAATCACTGTGCTTCTGTTTTGAGAATTTGAGAGAGAGAGAGAGAGAGAGAGAGAGAGAGAGAGAGAGAGAGAGAGAGAGAGAGAGAGAGAGAGAGACTAGCTGATTAGCAGAAAAGTGTGATACTTATACAGCAAGGGAAGAGAGGCATGAAATTTTCATGACCTCCAGCTCCCTTCCAATTTCTTACTTTTCTCCCACTTAAAATAAGGCATGCCCAATTGCCCCATTTTCTATTTTTATTCACATTAGAGAGGCATATATGAGGGTGGGGATAGAGAGAGAGAGAAGAAGCATACGAAATTAGGAGAGACAGAGTTGGCAAGTGGGTATTCTATTAGTTTAGTTGGCATTGTATTATGATCTTTAGGATTTGAGGTTATTGGGTTGTTAAGTGTTTGACTAAATTGACTGGGTTTCTGGAGTTCTCCTAATTCTCCTCCATCTTCTAATTTATGCATAAGTTTTGTTTTTTTAGGCTAAACAAGTGAGTGTGTTTGTGTGTCCACCTTTTGGTTTGAGTGCTCTCTTTGGCCTCTTCTTTCCTCGAGCTACTGACTTTGCTCCTTACTTCCCCTCTATTCTCTATTGAAATTTGTGGGTTTGTAATTCCTAGATATTTCTTGTTCTGTTGAATTTTTTTCAAAAGGGGAGAAGAAGTAAGAATTGGAATGATGAGGTTCTTTGTATATATGTGAACAAATGAGCGCTAAGCTAGATCTTGTAATTTGTAAAATCAGTCTTTTAAGGCAACATTCCCTTACAACTCTTATCATCATCAACTCAAATTGAATTGGGGAACAACATGGATGAATGCCTCTTCACTAATGATGCCCCTAAACCACCCCCATCAACTTGAAAAATGTTGTATTTAATATCAAGGCTAAATCGCGGCCGTTTGCTCGGTACACCTTCGGACCCATCCGACGGCGGAGAAAGCAAATCATAATAATGTGAATGGTCAAGTTTGCAAATGGACCCAGAAGTTTGCTGCAGTCCACTGAATGTTGTTGGTTTTTAATGATTAAGTTGGTTTTTTAGGCAATAATCTACGCCTGTAAACATGTTTAAAGTAATGAAGAGGGATTTGTTTTCATCATGCATTGGGTAATCTAGAGTTTTTTTTTCTGATAAATAATATATAACAAGAAACAATAATAATATTAGCCCCCCCTATCCAACTATTTATTATTTTTTCTTGATGTGAGGAGAGGAAAAGAAGGGAGGGGGGACCAGGAAATCTAAATTATGTTGGGGTATGTGACATTTTACTTGGAATTTTATTTTAAGTCTTGGGTGCTCGTGGGTTTTTGGAAAATATGACAGCTTAAGAGGATGTTGGTCTTTTGAGATTTCATTGGAAAGTGAATTACAAGAAGCTTAGGACCAGTATTTAAGGGTATTGTGTATAGTCCCCAAATGTACTTGGTTAGATAGTATGTGACATCTCCCCAAACTACTACTAAATATAAAATGTACTTCACCCCTTTACTATTCCCTAAAATATTTTCACCCTTAAGTAGATAGGATGATGAATAACCAGTCATGTTCTGGTAGTCAGTTATGTATTTGATCAATTACCATTAAATTTGTATTGTCTTTCAACTATTATTTAATTATCTACCGACAGTTGACACATATTTTACTGACTACCAAAATAGGATTTGGCCACTAACATTACTCTTGGTTCGAACATTACATCTCTAACTCTATCTATATGGTATTATTTTTCCAATCAAACTTTGTTATCGAACAATGTTGCTATCATTGTTTAAAAATGAAAGTCACGAAAACGTAGTTAGGCATGAATAAGTATTCGAGATTTGACCAATTCTATTGGTATCATTTTCGATTTACTTCGATCAACTTGTACTTGATTTAAGTAAAGAAATCGTATAAGTTACTCAGACAGAATACGTATAATTATCTTTTGATGTAAGATTATGCACCATACCTAACTGAACCATTAGCCGGCCTTCATCAAATTAGAAGTTTCCTAGATTGTTTTCTCGATTATTGCCACAAAATAGCTGTAATTTTTTCTTCTTCTTCATTTTTTTATTTTTTTTCAGAAGCTGCATGCTCTACCTCTACCGTAGTATATTATGATGGGTCTCAATCAGTGCCCTTTAATTTGGGGGGCTCTTCTGATCGCACTTAACTAAAAATGGTACAGAATACAGATAAGCTAGAAAAAAAGACTCTCTCTTGAACTGCAAGTCGTCTGTCTAGGGTTTTTCCCATTTAATTTTACACCAGCTAGAGTCTCGATCTGGCTTCAACTGAGCAAGTTTTATTATCATCACAGATCCATTCTTAGTACTGTACATGTAGGATCTGATGCATTCATAAATATGTGCCTAGACAGAAATGAGGAACCCAGACTTGTTGTACCAGTTTATGATTTTGATCCTTTCCTTTTTCTGATAATTTTCCATTATGATGATAGTTAGTTATGTATAAATAGTACCATGAAAGTAGTTTGATCTTTAATTTTTTCTGGGTTGGTAAATATGTAATAATAGTTTAACAACTGCTTCACCTACTGGAATCCAACCCCAAAATGTACCCATTGCATTATATAGGCCTGCATTGGCAACTGAACTAGCTAGCTGGTAACGGCAGATTGTAGAAAGGAGGAGAAATCATTTACTCATATAAGTTATACATAGCCATTATCTTCATTTTATTTTTCAGAAGAGGATCATTCATATTTGAATATCCAACTGGACAGGTTTCTTTTGGGGTTGGAAGTTCTGTTGAACCCTAAAGAAAGCTCCAGATGTAAGTTGCCTATTCCTGCTGCGCAAAAACAAAAGGGACTACTGAGAATCAAATCCTGTCAAGTGAAAATGAGGTAAATGTGGATTTTAGGATCTGGGTTGCGGTGGGGGTGGGGTTAGGTTTGCTGGATTCTTAATGCCTTAATGGTAAAATGATCTCTTGTGGTAAAAACATATCATTATCTGGGGTCCTATGACTCCGATCTGATGAGGTGAAAAGCAGAAAGATAGAAAGAAAAAAAGTAAAGGGAATTGGTGATCGATGACCAGATTTTGCCAGCAGCTAGCATCCCTTTCATCTCCACCATGATGAAGTCTCTATAGATCGAAGAAGAATGTTTCATTTTCTTCTTAATGAGCTTAGATGGATACAACTGGATGGTCCAAAGACTCGATCGGACCATGAAAATGATCGATACCAAGTAGTAAGGAAGGAATGGTATGATTGTTTCGAAACACAGTTAATTAGTAGATAGCTTAATGGACTGCAACCATAATAGATCGACTCATATATGCATGAGTCAATATGGCACTGATTTAGTACGTAGAAGAAAATAGAGACAAACACCTCTCTTATACTAATCGATGAGTACGTAAAGTTTGCTAAATTATGAGTAATCTTTGTTACACTCACTCGATTAGGGTTTCTTCTTTCTAAGTTTTTTTTTTGAAAGGAGTTTGGTACATAATCAATTGCGATGTTAGGAGACTCATCCCCACGTCTGATTAATTTATTAAAATTAAAGTGCTTAAATTAATCAGGGGAGGACATATATAACACCGTTGCCCTGATCACTAACAATAAATCCTCATATAGAGAATGTCCCGAATAATCATAGGAGTCTCACCTAACCATAACTCGTAAACATCATTATTACCAGCAAATGTGCTAAATGATGAGGTACGATATTTGGTTCATGAAGGACATGCCTTCAAGTTATTTATGTTGCTCTTAATTGCCAAGAATTTTAGAGCCATTTTGTTTGTGACCTGAAATTTGGTGTCGAAAACTCTCGATCGGCAACAAACTCTAATCCCCAGTGACTATATATGTAGCACCAGCTCAAACCCTAATCACTCAAATTCCATGCCATATCCAAAGAAAGAAAGAAGTCCAAACACCAAACTTGACTAGATTGAATCTAGCTCTTTCAAACGCCATCCATTATTATTCCTCCCATCGACTAATTTAAGATACATAATGATCGAGCTCGAGGAGTGTGAATGTGATTCTTGGAAAAATCTATGACATGTCGATGTGTTATAATTAATTTTGGACAAGACTAGTCCACAAAGAGTATGAATGATTCGTGACTATCATACGTGGTGGATCTCCAAGTATACATATATCTCTATGCTCACGTACGTACTCTTGTTTATCTGGAACTTTGGAAAAACCCTACCATATATCAACATTTGGTACAGTCGATTTGGACATTCATCCTCTCCGTAGTCCCCATCGATTATTAATCGAGGCAGCAACTACGGAAAAAGAAATATTCATACTCGTTTTCATACATGATCACGTTATCTACACTTGTCGTGTAAAAGTATGAAAGGGGAGAAGCGAAATAAAAAAAACTATACGGGTTAATCCGCCAAGGCCGGCACCAACACAATTCACAGGCACCCTTTAATTTACATATTTCCATTTCTATTGTGCTTGAGTGCAGACCTACAAAAATTGAAAGAGATCGATTAGAAGAGTGTCAACTAACTAGGATCTCCTCTTTATGGAAACAAAAGTATGTAGTAGGATTTTTCAAAATGATGAAAGATGGAGAAAAGAAGCCCCCAAGTATAGGTTAACAATGGTTAGCTAGAACCAAGACCTTCTTATGTCTCACTCTGATTTACACAAACTTAGACTATAATCACTATGAATGCATGGACCCATAGTCTTCTTATTTTGTGTATAGTGAATGAGTGACCTCTTTGCTAGCTTTTTGGTTCAACTTGGCAAAACCCACTTCAGGATTCCTTGAACCACTACTTCCCTTTTAGTTGTTTCTCCACCCTTAAAAAAAGGGGAGCTTTTTTCTAAAACTATATGATCAAATTTGCAACCAGGATGCTCGGAACCATAAGCTAAAGCATTGTGTACATATATAGTGCTCCTAGGCTTTAGGCTTTAAGCTAGGGTCGGATCTAAGAAGAGAGCTCTCCCTAGGAGATTCCTTTTCCTTGAAGCTTACACATGGTTTTAACCATTTTAGAATTTTGCAGATTCCGTGGAAGCTAGCTAGGGTTATGGTTGGTTTGTGACTATTTCAATCTAAGATTTGTAATGGGGTGCAACTGGGCATCACGGTGGCTGAAGCATGCCACATGTTGACGAAGTAATGGCTGCAACAACCTCAATGGTATATGCATGAACTTTGACAGCTGACATGCTTGTTGATTCTTGGTGAAGAGTCTGCCTCAGCCAACTTTTGTACACATTCTTGCAATAATTTGGGCAGAATCAAACTCAAATCGATGCTGATGGTAAGTAGGTGACATGGGATACATCCGGTTTATAATTTCGGAAAATAACATGATGCATGATATGTTTTCGGAAAATAATTGATAAATTGTCGTACTTGACTTGTACGTTATTGCGTTAGAGATACGTATATATCATTTTGGAGAACACAAAAGATTAATTCAAGTCTAAATTTATAACATCAAACGGAATAGTTCCTACATGATCTTTTCGAGGCTGATGCATGGTAAGTAGGCAACACATATATACAGTTGGTTTTCCGTTTGTTTGCATGATATGATTTCAGAAAATAATCGATAAATTATCCGATAATTTAACTTAACTTATGCGTTACTACGTTAGATACATCAAACGGAATAATTCTTACATGAATTAGACTCATGCAACAACCTTCTAAACATGAGATGATAGTTCCCCCTTTAGGGCTATGTCTGCAACAACTACGGCACCCATAAATGTTTCCTCTTTAGTCAAACTAATTAAAATCTACAACTTTACTTTAATGAAAAGATCGAGTATATATATGTATATATATTTCCTTGTGCTTAATATCATTATTGACAGACCAGCAGGCAATCGATTACACCAAAAGAGTAGAATAGAGTAGATCGATCGAAGTAGTAGCACACAAATTAACTTTGTACGTACACTACGGTTTGGTGTAAGCTTAGCTTTGTGGCAAGGCCGCCATATTTGCATGCAATGTTTAAAGCCTTTGTGGGCTATATATGTAAGCTGGGATTTAGCTTAGAGCCTTAGATCACCTACACATCTGAACTCGATGGTCCGACATCTATTCTATCATTTCTATGGTTTGGTTTAGGGTGAGAATCAAGCATTATATGAAGTCCGAATAAATATGACCTGAATTTTCTGCCGGAATTCGACTCGAAAAGTTTAGCCGAAGACGCCGAAGTACATATAGTATTAAACTATTGATTATGTAATTATCTTACGCAAGTTAGTTATATCGATTATATATCTTCACAATACGACTTAGGTGCATACGTTCAATGTGAACGTCCTCATTTTTACACACAAACCATGTGAGGCCTGCACCTGTAAAAAAAAAACACAACACACTTGATTTGTGCGTAAAAATTGGGCCATTCAAGATGAAACGTGTTCACCTAAGAACTTCTGATATCTTCAAGCATTAGAATTGTTTCATTTTGCTCATTAGATTATCCATCATATATATGAACTTCTTATTCATACCTCGTTTAGGAATGGTGAAGTTTTAGCCAAACTTTGATGAGATCGACACATGTTTGGATTTGATTTGAGATTGATGGCTGCAAGTGCATATGTGGAAGTACCCAAAACTCAAACTTGATAAGTTTGAGTAGGCTTCTTACTACTACTGCAGCCTTAAGTTATAGCAGCTGTGAAAGTATAGTTTGATTAACCTTTTAAGGCTGTGTAAGTAAGTAAAGTTAAGGCTGTAAGTAAGTAAAGTTAAGGCTGTAACGAACTCTGTAAAGGGCGGCGGAATATAGAGACTTGCACCTAATTAACCTAGAGCCGCCGAAGGGTTTTGCTTAGTTTGGATGGGAATCTTTATCATGGCTATAGCTAAGCTTATGCCACACTGGTTGTGCAATTATGGTAAACACTAAAAGCTTTCTTCTTTCATATCCTCATCGATCTATTTACCGGAAAGTGCGTCTCTTTGGGTGATAAAGTTGAATCACAGTTGCATTGAATTGATGCAAGAGATTCCCATAAACTTGCACACACAAAAAGAAGCTATTTTGAAGAAGAAATAATAGTAAAAAAAACAAATATAGCAAAAATAGAAGCACACCCGGTGGGACTCGAACCCACAATCGCCTGATTAGAAGTCAGACGCCTTATCCATTAGGCCACGGGTGTTACCTGTTAATCAATAGCAGATTTAATATATTTATAAGCATCATATTGACCATACTATCAAGTATTCAAGTTTTTGCTTTTGAGCTAGCAGCATCACTGTTGAGCCACAAATTCGATGAAGGATCCTATTATGGTGATGCAAATTTTTGCTCTGGTAATTAGGTAATCTGGCCGATGATTCATGAACGCGTCATTTGCTAGTTGTCAGCAGAAATCGATAGGTTTCGGTTCTAATTATGATGTATAGTGTTATGCTGAGCCCCATTTCATTGTTAAAACAGATACTGTTTAGGTATTGAACATTTCATACAGCCATACCAAACAAAAAGAAGTTCAGGGGAAGCCCAATAGCTTCTACACCAAGTAAGCAATTCAAGCTTCACCAAGTAAGAAATAAACAAGAAACAATCAACTGCCTCAAAATACAACACCATCCTTTCATATTCTTTTTCATCAATTTGTAGAAGGTATAAAATTTTGATTTTAAATTTTGACCTATATCTTACTCATCCCCATATGCATTTCTATTTCTATTGAGTATTAGGAGGCAAAATCTCATAAAGCAACATAATTATATTGCTCTTAATCTCTTATATCAGCTCTGGAATACGTGAATTTTAGAGAGAGAGAGAAAGTCTCCCTTCTCTCTAGAAAAGTCACCCTCTTCTCTTTTCAAACCACAAACAACCTCTTTGAGCTCAGACAGACTTTCATTTGCTCAAATATACCTCTGCATTGTGTCGATCAATCAACCACTTTTGCTCTACAGATTGATTATTGATCTTCCCACGAAAGTAGTAGTTTTTCTTGAGGCCTTCCTTGAATTTGAATTTCTCTTCTGCGCTTTGTTTCAGCCTCTTGGGGATTTGAGACTATAAAAGAAGAGGAAGTTACTACTGTGTTGGGGTTCGATTTTCCTTTTTGTGGGGCTTGGTTTTGGATCCCTACAATGGAGATTCTTGGTGGGGAGTTAATGCATCTGGTCTGAGCTATTTTGGCTTATTTGTCTAGCATTTACTCTTTCATCTCTGTACCCTTGTATTAGATTCTTTTAGTACAGGTGGTTATTGGGCCAATCAGTTTGTCTAACTGTGCTCCTTTTACCTTATGTGGTTATATTCCTATGGTGATTCTCTGCTCAATTTTTCCATGGCGTCATCTTCCATTACTCACGAGGAGTTACCGTATGACAATGAGAGCATCATTGAAGCCATGTCGTGCATCTTCGAAAGCAGTGTGGATTTCTTGGATCTTGAACATGGGATTGACTTGTTGGGTCTATTGATAGCAGACGATGAACCAAATCCGGTCGGCATCAAAGCTTCTATACAAGGTATGTGGAAGCATATGCGTCAGATTCGAATTATTCCCCAGAAGAAGAATGTATTTGTGATAATTGTTGGCTCTGAAACACTGGCAAAGAGGCTGCTAGTGAATACCCCTTGGAAAGTGAAGGGATATTGCTTCTCTGTTCGACACTGGCCTCACTACCATTCCATTATTGATATCGAGCCATATAGAGCAACTTTTTGGATCCAGGCACATGGAATACCAAAAGAACAGCTCTTGGAAACGAATGGTAGAAGACTTGGTGGGATGTTGGGGGCTATTTTGGAGGTAGAAGATCCAAAAAAGGTTGGGCATAGGGAATATCTCATAATGAGAGTTGAATTCGACGCCATGAAGCCTCTTCAACTTTTTTTCCGCTTGCCAAGAAAGGGTGGCCTAGAAATTAGGGTTCGTCTGAAGTATGAGAACCTTAAGAGGTTTTACAGCAAGTGTGGTAGATTGGGTCATATTCTGTAGAGTTGTGATGGAGAGATCAACCCTATTATTATTAAGATGGGTGTAGTATATGATCAGAATCTTGTGGCTAGCCCACCGGAGAGGGCGGTGTATACACAGTTCAATGTTCCAATCGAGTTCCCACATGTTCCGGGGGAACAGTTGCCTCGCCGGAACAGTAGGAGAGAGATGCAGTTGGGAATTCAAAATGAGGTTAATTTGTGTGCCAAGGTAGGTGACAGGGAAAGAAATGCTGGACAAAGAAGTGAAGGAAGCATAAGCTTACCCGGTGGACAACGAGGTACAACTAGTGAGATAGGTCTGCATGGGGAAGGTGTTGACCCTTGGTTTCGTCCGTTACCAAAAGCAACTATATTAGTAAAAAGGTCATTTTATTATGATCCTTGGGATCCGAGCGTGAATGGATCTTTGTTCAGAAATGGGAGCATGACTAACGCTTTGAGTGGGCTTAAAATTGTGGATCGAAACTGGGCCGACCCAACCACTATCCCACCTTGGGCTTTTGAGCGACATGAGGATTTTTATAAGTGTACTACTAATTTTTCTTTGGGGGAAGACTATGTTGAACAAGATGCAGACACGCCTCTGCTAAGATATAACCATACTGTAATTGACAGGCATTACACTAAGGAGGTGGAAGAAGAGCGTAGGGTCATGGTTAACTCAGTGTCTATTGAAGAGATTTCGGAGACTCCTATGGCCACTTCTGATCTGAATCAGCCAGTTATTGAGATGTACAGGCAAAGTGTTGACATGGAGGCACAACTTAGAGAGAGGAAAAGAAAGGAACTTGAGATGGAAAATAAGAAGACACACAAAGTGACCATAAATCCCAGTATGCGACTATCCAAGCGAACTGGTGGGAGTACCACGATAGAGGTAAAAGTTTACAAAACAAGAAAGAACAATAAAAGCATAGTTGAGATGAATCCAAAGGAGAAGAGTCACTTGAGAAAAAAGAAAAAAATGTTTGGCAATACGAGTGGAGACTCAGGAAGGGAACAGGGACATAACCACCCATGTAGTTACTGCCAGCTGGCCTCCAACCATTGCCAGTAGTCTGGAGGAACTTGATGAACTTCAAAAAGAATATATGAGCTCGAGTTTGGCTAGACAAGATGAGCTTACTGAAAAACTGAAAGATCTGTGGAGAATGGATGAAAGATACTGGCAACAAAGGTCTCAGGTTAGTTGGCTTAGAGAGGGTGATTCAAACAACAAGTTCTTCCATCTGACTACTATTCAGAGACATCAAAGAAATAAGGTCCTTAAGTTGAAACTACCAGATGAGAGTTGGTGTGAAGGTGAAGTTCTGGTGCAGCAGACTTTTGACTCACACTTTAAGGAAGTCTATGAATCAAGTGGAAGTAGGGATTGGGGCGCTGCTTTGGACAGAGTGTCTAAGGTAATTACTGAGGAGATGAATAATGATTTGTTGAGGTCTTTTTCAGTTGATGAAATTAGAGAGGCAACTTTTCAACTTGGTGCTTTGAAAGCACTGGGACCTGACGGCTATCCAGGGATCTTTTACCAAAAATGTTGGAGTGTGGTGAATGGTATTATGGAAGCCACTGCTGGGGATTTTATTCATGGCAAAGTTATTATGCAAAATCTAAACAAAATGCATATTGCTTTGATCCCCAAAGTCCCTTTTCCTGAGAACACTTCCCAATATAGGCCGATCAATTTATGTAACAATTCTTACAAGATATTGGCAAAGGTATTATGAAACAGATTAAAGGTTCTTCTTCCAGGTTTGATCTCACATAACCAGAATGTGTTTGTGCCACAACGGCTCATTCAAGATAATATTGGGATTACACATGAAGTGTTTCACTATCTTAAGTTGAAGAGAAAGGGTGGAAATTGGGAGATGGGTTTAAAGCTTGATATGCTTAAGGCCTATGATAGGGTGGAATGAGATTTTTTGGATGAAGCACTTCTCAGGTTTTGTTTTGATGTCAAATGGGTGAGGTTGATCATGTCTCGTGTTTCTACTGTTACCTTTTCTATTGTCTTAAATGGCAAACCAGGAACCTTCTTTCAACCTAATTGAGGACTTATACAAGGGGATCCACTATCTCCTTATCTGTTTCTTCTGGTTAGTAAGGTAATCTCATTAAAGGTTTCGAAGGCCAGTGGTGACAAGCAGCTCGTGGGAATCAAGTTGGGGAGACAGTGCCCTCCACTATCTCATTTATTTTTTGTGGATGATGCTGTGTTCTTTCTTATGGCCACTTTGAAGAATTGTGTTGTGTTTATGGAGTTGATGCGTGAGTATTGTCTAGCTTCAAGACAAGGTATCAATCAACAGAAATCAAGCCTATTTTTTACTCAAAATACTCCGAAACAGATGAAGAACCTAATGAGTTTGTTACTCGGCATTCCTTGACACTTGACTTGGGAAAGCATTTGGGGTTGCCAATTTTTTTGGGAAGACCTAAGAAACAAGCTTTGGCTTTTGTTAAAGAAAGAATTTGTCAGAAGTTATCAGGATGGAAACAAAGTACTCTGTCCTTGGCGGGAAAAGAAACACTTCTGAAGGCTGTTGCAATGACAGTGCCTACATATCCAATGGCCTGTTTCAAATTTCCCTCAACTTTATGCAAGGAGATTGATGCAAAGATGAGCAATTTTTGGTGGGGGCAATCAGAGAGTGGGAACAAGATACACTGGAGGAGTTGACAATTTTTGTGTCAAGCAAAGGAGAATGGAGGGTTGGGATTTCGTTGTCTGGAATCTTTTAACTTGGTCATGATTGCAAAGCAGATATGGAGATTGATTAATGAACCTGAGTGCTTGTGGGCTACTGTCATCAAAGCCAAGTATTTCCCAAATTGTGATTTCTCTATAGTTGTTAAAGGACACAGGCCTCGTGTGGTTAGTCGAGTTTGTTACAGGCTAGAGATATTATCTTGCAAGGCATTAGTTGGCAGATCATGAATGGTAGCAACACTAGATTTGGGAGGATAAATGGGTGGATGGTGACAAGATTGGTGGAGATGGTATCTCTTTTCCGTCTTCACCCTATCTAGTCTCTGAGCTTATTGATTCAGAGAATAGGCAGTGGAAATTAGAGAGCATAAGGGGTGTTGTGTTTGAGGAGATACTGGCGAAGATCAGGTGTATTACTATTGGAGATAATAGCATTGAGGATCGACTTATTTGATCTTGGAGTAAGAATGGGGTGTATTCTGTTTGCTCTGGTTATCATTGGCACCACTCCTTGGTTTCCAGAAATTTATCTTTGGATAATCATTCTTCAATGTCTATTGTTTCTGGTTTCTGGAAGAAGTTGTGGGGTATTACTTCCCTACCGAAGATCAAGTTTTTCCTTTGGAGGTGTTTCACTAATGCAATTGCCTGTAATATGAACCTCTTTTGTAGAATATTGAGGCACTCCCCTGTGTGTTCAATCTGTGAGGAAGGAGTGGAGATTATGGAGCATGTTCTCTTATTATGCCATTGGGTCAAACCAGTTTGGTTTGCTTCCACTTTGGGAGTGAAATATGATAACCAGGAGATCACAAGTTTGTATGAGTGGATTATGGGGATCTTAGCTCATCTGAAGGCACAAAATGATGTTGATAATGTGTTGTGCACCATTTCCTTTATGTGCTGGGAAATTTGGAGAAGTAGATATGATGTTGTCTTCAATTTCACTACTCCTTCTCCTATGGTCATTTGGAATAACGCAAAGAATCTGATTGTGAAGTTCTTGGGAGCGACTGGTAAGTGTGAGAATCCTAATGTTACTCATAAGTCTCCTAAGTGAAAACTACCTCCTGAACCTTTTATTAAACTCAACTATGACGCAAGTTGGAATCCAAATACTAATATTTCTGGTTTGGGAGTAATTGCTCGCAAAAGTGATGGAATGGTGGTGTGCAGAGTCTCCAAGAAGGTGGATTGAGCATCATCTGTGGTAGGTGAAGTGATGGCAATATCCCTTGGTATCCAACTTGCTACTGAGGAAGGTATGGAAAACATTATTATTGAATCTGATGCAAAGGAGGTTGTGGAGGCTATTTACGACACTAGGAAAGCTAGTAGTTGGAGGTTGTTCCCACTAATTCGTGACATATGGAAGAAGTGCAAAGAGTTTAAGAAAGTGATATGAGAATAGGTTCCCAGAGAAGTAAATGGGGCAGCTCATGTTGTTGCTGTGCTAAAACCACCACCATCATTGTTCGGAGTTCTGCGGAATGATGGGTGTCCTTGCCCTCCACTCTAATATTCTTTTGTTTTGCTTTTTTAGCCTGGTATCCTGTTGCCCTCTTCGTTTCTTACTGAAGCAGGTTGGGATGAGTATGGCTTGCTATTTGCTCCTGTTTGTGTTCTGTCGGATTTTAATGAAAGTTCAGTTATCCAAAAAAAAAAAGCTCTGGAATACTGACACTGTTATGCAGCTGTAAGTCCTGTAACAAATACTCTACTGTATCCATGAGAGAGAAATCTATACAAAAGAATTGCTTCGAGAGCTCTAAAGACATTTCTCATCTCAAAACTCTAGCGAGTTTTTTTACTGCACAAGTTTTCTACATTGGCTATCAACAGCATGTTGATATCGGAAGTGGTACAGCTTGTACTCTACAGAAAGTGTCACTGAAACTGGCAAATGCTTATGAGCATATCATGCTGCACACGTCATTCACCCTAGCTTGAGAAATGTTGGTGAAAGGAAGAACCTTGAAGTTCCCATTACCCATACAGGTTAAAGTTGTCTGTTCGTTGCTCACCATGGTCTGCAGCATCAAAAAGCAATCATAAGAATAACTTTCAGCTACATAACTGTAATAGTTTTAATCTTTTAGATATTCCCTTTCTTAAGAGGAAACTCAGTTCGTTACATTAACAGAAACCAAAGAGGGTATCAAGCTTTATATAAGGCATAAATAGAGGCACACTTAAAAGAAGGCAAGCTACTCCATCACATACATAATGCACACTAGTGCCTGAGAAATCTATCCTTGAAAAGCATAATTTAGTATCTGAGAATCTGTACTCATCGTGTATGCAGAATAGTAACTGAAATAGCATTTTGTAATACTTGACAACAAAACTCTTACAGTCTATTATACTTCCCATAGTCAACATATAAGATGGAAAATTTACTTCCCTGTCATTTGTATGAAATGAAGCTGCTCTTTCCTGGGAGTGTGTTTTGACAAGTAATGCTTTAAAGTGGTTCACTTCCTATGCAGGATACATTGTACGACAGCATTTGATGCCTCTTTGGCAGACGCACTTGTATTTATACGTATCATTTCTCACTTTATTTATACGTATTTATACGTATCATTTCTCACTTTATGCATTACTTTCTACAGTTGATCTCAATTTCACGACAAAGAAGCAAGTACTTTTGTTGAAAGCTCTCATTTCTAAGTTTTAAACAAATCAAGTACATTTGGTAGCATTCCTTCTTAAAAGTGTGAGAGATGCAACCTGTATGTATGCTTTTATCCTCCAAGATTACTTAATCTATTATGGAGTGCAAGTGAAGAGGCAAAACAAGTTCTTTTACCCTTCCAATTATAGATTCATACTCTCAGATTAAAGTGCGAGAATCGGTAACATACCTCACAGATTGCTTCCGTTTCACAACAGCTCCATCCTTTGGAAGGCACACAGTCAACATATCGACACCATTTGCAGTACTGGTTCATATTAATACCGTAAAGTACTGCTACAAGACATCCAGAAAGCCTGCATGTATAAAGATTAACTTGTTAGAATTCATGGTAATCCAAAGTGACAAGGAGCAATGTAACAAGAGAAACACTCACATAAGTACAAAGAGAAGAAGACAGAGACTTCTATAGACTGGTCTATCCAGCTTCTGCCTCAACCTTGCCTTGATAAAACTTTTAAGACCATAGTCCAAGAGGGCTCCTTTTCCCTGGACCTCTTCTCTGACTTGAGGACTGGACAAAAGCACAGATCCAAGTAGGAAACCTGAAACAAAGCCTCCGAAGTTCGAGTAGTTGTCCACGTAAGGTAGCAAACCAAGGAGGACATTTCCGATGGAGATGAGTAGTACTGATGCCAGAGCTGTGAACTGCAACCAAATGATGTACCAATCAGTAAATTATTATTAAGACAGATCTGGAGGAAGAGATTAAACTTCATGAAAACAAAGACAGTGTGGTAAACCTTATTGGTGTATAGTTTCCAGTTCTGTATCAGAGCAGACAGTGTAGCACCAAGTAACCCATATAGAGCTGCGGAAGAACCGACTGCAGGGACATTGTCAACAAAAAGCGCAGCCACCAATGTACCATTAAAAGCAGACAGTACGTAGATTAACCCTGCAATCACTGCCCAACAGAGACAAAAAGACTATAATAATACAACAATGGGTGAAATACACTGAGAGCTGCAATCAAGTCTTATACAATGATGTATGGAAATGAAAGGAAAGTTTACATGTTCCAAACTCTTGCTCCAAGTGAATTCCGATGAAAACAATGCTGCAAAGGTTGATCACAAGGTGGATGACTCCAGCATGTAGACATGGAAATGTTAACAGGCGCCATGTTTTGTGATTCTCTGTCAGAAAAGACCGTTGAATCGCTCCTACTTCATCAAGCCTGCACTACCACTACCATTCATTATCCCAAGCCTCGAAATAATCATATACAACACCAAAGATGAATTACACAACTAATTCTATAGATTCTTCGCAGTCCTACAAAATAGTTCTTGTATTCTCAAAACAAGCTTTGAAATTTCCAAAATATCTCAACTCCAACACTAAACTACGACACTTGGCACCGAAATTTCCCTATGATATCCACAAAATTTAATATACATCTTGCGACAGCGCATAAGCCAAAGAACATTCAATTTCTCTAACAAAAATCCAAAGATAGATAACAGTGCATTGACCAATAAAGTGATAACATTGCAGAACAATGCATATATACAGCTCATGAATCGTTTCGATTTTTCTGTAACCAAACCAAGAACACCCCAAAAATCAAAGCAATTACTAGAAAGGTTCATCAAACTAAACTCACATTACTAAAAGGTCACAAGCAAAAACCCTAAAATTGAGAAATCAAGAGTTTCCAAGATCATTTCTTTTTTCCACATTGACCAAGAATTGACCAAAACCCCCGGCGAAATCGGAGCTTACGTGGAAGCAGAAGGGCCGAGGAGAGGGTTTTCACGGAGGGGCTGAAACGACAATCTCCCGAAAGCTCCAAGAGCACAGTCGCCGTGAGACTTCCTCCAGCAGTCGTTGACCGCCATGGTGTACGCGAACGCCGCCACGTGGAGGATCACGAACAGCGAGATGATCCACGTGTCGCTCCTCCGGCGGCGAGGTCGGGCGTAACGGGAGGCGAAGAACGAGAGCCGCTGCTCGCGGAGGGTTAGGGTTTCGGCGGCGGAAACGGTGGAGCATCGAGGAAGTTCGACGGCGGCGGGGCATCGCGGAAGTTCGACGGCGGCGGAGCATCGCGGAAGGTCGGCGACGACGTCGATTTGGGTTTGGAGCTTCGACGATCTGTGTTCTTCAGCGGCGGTGGCGGCGGCGGCCATGGCTTTTTTATTTTTCTCTCTGCAGAAAAATACAGCTCACAAGTTTCGCCTGAGTTTTTATGTAGGGATTTTTTCGCGGGAAAATTGATAAGGGACTGTAACGTACGCCTACTTGACACGTGGAAGGCGTTGTTCATCTCTGGCTATATACGCGTGCCGCCACGCGCCTATTCTCAGAAACACGAGCTTTCAGCTACTACAGCAAACAAAGACACTCTCCTCTGGTAAATACTTTGACCCGAAAATCGATCTCTTCAAAAATTCAACAATTTTTCTTCATGGGTTTTGATAATTTGATGGTAATTCTACATGGGTCTGGTTTTAGTGCTCGACTAGTTTTGGTGCTTGATTAAGGTATCGGTAGAAAGATTAATACTTTCTTGTTGGTTTTTTTGTTTGTTGCTGGTTTCGTTTGTTGGTGTTTAGCGTCGGTTTTACTTTAGTTAGGTCGTTGCAAGTGAGTACACCGCAAACTGTCTCTTTTGATCCGCTGATGTAGTACTGCGTGCGTGGCGTGCCACTGCCGAAGGCAGAATGTTGTTGCGAAGAGCGCCGCATTTGTATCTTCTTCTTTGTCAAGCGATTGGAGCGAGGAGAGCACCAACCTCGCTCGTTGAGTCCTACTTGTCTTGATTGTAACAAGACGTAAGCTTCGTGTCTCTCTGTCAAGTCACAAAGAATCGATACTTTATACACTATGCGAATACAAAGCAGAGCAATCCTAAGGACAATGTGTTAAGCACAATGGATGTGGTGATTTCGTAGATCTTTAGAATCCCCA
This sequence comes from Geum urbanum, assembly GCA_946800695.1. NCBI lineage: Eukaryota > Viridiplantae > Streptophyta > Magnoliopsida > Rosales > Rosaceae > Geum > Geum urbanum. The sequence continues at coordinate 1,727,145 of OX327011.1, forward strand.
CACTCTGTCAGGTGACCGCCTAGATCCTGAATTCTTTGTAGCTGGTTGTTTACTTGCTGAGAGAGTAAGTACTTACTTGTGTGCAAATTTATACGTATGTGTAGAGGTCTTGAATCCTTCGACAAACCTCCTATATATAGAGGTTGGTACTCTCAATTTCCTGGCTTGACAAGGTAGCTTTGATGATTAAGAAAGAACAAATATCGGATTACTCTGGATTTTCCTAAAATATCTAAGAATTGCATGCACGTATATCTTTCCTGATTCTCACAGCTTTATTTTGGGCCGTGTGTGGCCGGCCCCCTCTGTTTCTTAGGCTCAAAGCTTTTGATAAAATATTAAGAATATTTTAAACTCAAACATTGCCCCCCAGACCTCAAGATTAACCCATGGGCAATCGAACAGGTCTTTTTGAAGTGTTCGAATGCGTCGTGTCGCTTTCTCAAGCAACGGCTTCGATAGCCTTGCATAGGCTAATTGAGTGCTTTTCGTTAAAAGTCGCACCTCATTTCCCCAACCCTTTATATATTATGGTCGTCTTCAACCTTTACACTTAATTTCCTTTAAAAGCTTCATCAAAAGATTTCAGATTCTCAATCATTCTCAAGAACCTTACTTTCCTATTCCCCTTCATTTGAAAATGGCACCTTACTAGAAGTTTTGCCCGAAGGTTTCTGAGAATGACGTTGAGGCTTTTTGCGATCACTTGGAGCGTCGTCTTCACCTAGACCAGGCCACACCTTATGAATTGCCTGAACTCACAAAGGGTGATGAAGTCATACTGGGTCTGACTACCAATACCACCAGGGCCTCTTCTGTACTTGATTCGGCTGTGCGTTGTCCCCCATTGGTCGCACGTGGTGAAGCCGCTGCTCCTCTCTAGTGGGATCAGAAAGAGCTTGAAGTAAAACTAGGGAAATGGCCCAGTACCAAAGATGAGGAACTCTTCTGGTACCATGAGTGAAAATCCCTCAATGAGGAGCGTTGGCAAAAGGTTGGTATTTCGCATGCACTGGATTTATGTTTCCATCTTCCCCAAGATGGGAATCGTGTTGCTGCTGTTGCTACATCGTGTTATTGGGAGACCAGTAGTAATAGCTTTGTTCTTCCGTTTATCCATCTAGGAATTACTCTGCTTTATATTGTCACTATTATTGGTTTACCCACTGCGAGTGAACCTTTTATCCCTAGTGCTTTAGATAAGATGTATTTCCCTCTTTCATCGGACCCTGTACATTTGAATGTAAGCACTGCGTATTCTAACTGGCACAAACACTATAACATAGCAAAATTTCATACCACTCATGCGTCTGATGATTAGCGAGTGAAGAATGCATATGGTGGAATTGCTTTCTTGGAGTTTTGGCTTTGCCGATATGTATTCTGCGTTGCTGCGGACCGAATTACCAATACTTTTATCAAGGCGGCTGAGGCATTGTATAATGGCTACTATCTTGGCCTTGCACAACCTGTACTAGGTGCATTGTACTGTGGTCTTGGGTGGATCTCACTAAATCCATTCAAGTTGAAGTTTGTTGGTCGCATCTGGATTTTTTCCCTGTGGCTGTAGGTTTATTTCCTTGAATTTTGTAGTCCTCACCACAAGGATTTTGACTCTGAAGAGCTATTGGGAAGATCCTTGGTACGTGCTGGAGAAACTGAAGCCCTGAGCTATTTGCAGTGTTTCAATTATCTATGGGGTCAGAAGTTTTTTCCCAAGGATATGGCTGAGTTTGTGGTAACATGAAAATTCCCCGTTGAATTTTCTACTGGCTTCGCGGTTACTCCACAACAAGCTCCTGCTGCGAGGATGCTCTTCGCTCAATGTGTCTCTTGTGCAGACATTATCGTTTCCGACGTAGTTCTGTGGGTTGAGTTGTACGCTCCTAATCACTTTGCTCGTCAGCTTGGCTATAAACAGGGTCTATCTTGCCCGCTGATAAAGTCCTACAATGATTACACCTCATGGAAGACTTGTATCAAAAAACCTTCTGAACGGCTCTTCAAGATTTTTTTGTTCCCACTTTTCCTATCCTAGACTTGTCAGATTTTCGTCTATGTTCCCTCTGCATAACCTACTCTATTGTTGATGACTACTATGAGTGGAATAAGCATCATTACAGTCATATTTGGAAGTAGTCTAAATCTGGAGTTTTCCGAACCATCTTTTCAGCCCCCTTCCTTGATTATTTCAAGAGACTTGTGGATAGACAGGCTTTGGGGTCTAAAGAGCAAGGGGATAAGGGTTAGAAGAGGAAACAACAAGAGATTAGTACTCCACCAGTTTCTGTCCCCAAGCGCAACAAGCTTCTTGGTGCGAGTTTCGCTGATGCCTTACCCGCAACGAAGGAGGTTGCGAAAATTGATGTCGCAAAGAAGAAGAACACTGTGGCTTGGGACCATGAAGATAGAGATTCCTTTGGTAATTCTTTAAGGGGTTTTATTCCCCTAAGAATTTTAATTCCTTTGATCTTCTGTTTTAAATTATTCTAACTCATGCTCCTATGACTCGGTCTCATCGTTCTCGGCGTCAGGTTGCCAAGTCATGATGGCAACAAGTTAGAGATGAATTGAGTAGGACTTCTCCTTCTGTTGAGCACGTCCCTGACAGTGAGGCCTCTGGAGATAATCTGATCATTCACACGATGCGGGACAAAGGGAAGCAGTCTCGACCAGACGCTACTGCTGAATCTTCCTCGAGTGTTGCAAATGAAGCTGAGGAACTCCTACCTTCTAGGCCCCCTGGTACGGGTCCTTCTAATGCTGCGGATGAAGAAACTCATCTGCATCAAGAAGATCAGTAGATCCTTGAACAGGTTTACAAGCATCCCTTCCAACAATTGGTGATTGCTACTGTGAATGCCACTGCGGAAGGAGTGGCTACCACCGTGATTGGCGAAAAGCCTCTGGAGGGGACTGTTGAGGCCCAAGGAGATGTTGAAGCTCCTGTGACTGTTGCTCCGCAGACCTCTGTTATTGCTACCCCTGAGGTACGTTTGAATTGTTATAGTCAAGATATTCTCCGGCAAGATTTGTGTTTCTCTGACCACTGTTTTTTGGTTACATAACCCCAAGAGATTGCCCCTGAATTGCAAGTACACACTTCTGGTGCTGCGAACCTGGTTCCTGTTATTGCGAATGAAGGTGGTGAAGAGCAGCCTTGTGTTTTGGATGTTCCTTCCACCATTCTGGCCTCTGAGACTAGCCACATAGAGTCAACCTTACTACACTTCTCTTGAATTCCTAAATTTGGTTTGCTACCTTTAGGCGGATTTTAACCTCTATTTGTTCTTCGCAGTTTGCTACTGATGTGTCATCCCCGCCTCATATTAATGTTGCCTTGTATGATGATCAATCTCCTCCTCATTTATCCCAGGTATAGTCTAACTCTACTTATGTATGATTCTCTGGTATAAATCTTTTGACTATCTCATAACTCTTTGGGTATAGATTTTTCTACAGAAAGATCCATGTACTCAAGAACTTTCTATTGCAAAAGGTCAGCAGATGCTTGGGGATTTTTCAAATGTTATTCGTGGCTGCAGCGGAACTGCTGCCCCCCAGGCTTCGATTCCCATCCTAAAGGCCCTTCCTGCTTCTTCTGGGAATACTAATGAGCTAACCTAGACTCTTCAAGTAGTAGCGCAAATTTATGAGGAGTTAGCCTTGGCTGAAAAAGAGCCTCCTGAAGTGCAGATGGCCATTGTATTCCTTTGTGATCTCTGGGATTTGAATTTTGATAACGACAAAGCCCGTGAAGAGCTCACAGTCCATATTGAGGTAGCTTGTAGTGCCAAAGATGGAGTTGATCATGCCACTCTAGATTGTATAGAGGAAATATTGAAGCGAATGCCCGCTCGCACGGACGCTATGATTCTATTACCCATGAGTGAGATAGGATTGTCTCTGCTCGCAGGGATCTGAACCGTAGGTGGAAACATGAACTTAAGAAAATCACCACGATGGGGAAAGGCTATGAGTAGGAGTGGCTTGACATTTTAGAGACACATGCGGAAATTGCCAAGCTCCAGGCCAAGCTGCGACATCAAGAAGAAGAATATTTTGGGAAGAAACAAGTTGTTATCGCACTCCTCAACGTTGGGAAAGCAACTTCAAATATTGTCCAACAAACTCGCGTTGTAGCAGCAGATGATGAAAGACCTTGAGCCGCTGCACAGGCCCAATATCTCCATGCCAAGACTGCTCTGCGAGCACTTGGTAGTTCCGTTATAAAATATTCTTAGAACGTTTATCTTTTCATGGACTAAGCCCCAATTTTGGGCCCTTTAATTTATTTTGTAAAACTCTTTTTAGTTTAATTTAGCCCAAGTGGCCCATGGCCTTGATTATCTTCTGCGAATCTCAGCCATTGAATTACTTCGCACCTCCAAAAATTACGCTACGTTCAGAATAACTATCCATTTTTATTGCTCCATATCTTTTGCTGCTTGAAACTGTAAGTTTTCAGCTTTTAAGAGGTACGCAAATCGGCGTGAAACGTTGAACCTCCTTAATTACCGTATTGAATCGATGCAACGCTCCCTGTCTCTTCGTTTAGAGCCTCTTAGGGTTACGCTGTTATAAATAGCTTGTCACTTCTTCCATTTTTCCAAAGAGTCTTCTGTGGAGATAGCCAAGATGATGTCTTTAGCTGGCCTATAGTTTATGTTCCTTTCCTTGCTTCAAGGCAAAACCTCCGGATCTTCTTTTTTGTTAGTTTCTTCTAGGTTGAAATATCCAAGCTCAAACCTGGCTTAGGTCGAAGTACCTAAGCTCAGATCCTTTGGTTCTATGCTAGTTCTCAATCCTTTGAGAATTAGCAGACAATGGTTGATATAAGAACTCACTAAAAGAAAATCATGACAATGAGCAAACAGTTTACAGGCAGATTGAACCAAAGAGGCCTAAAAGAAGACCCAAAAGGAAGCCAATCAAAGAGACTGTGGACAACGGGGATGGGAGCAACAGCAATAAAGTTGAGGTACTTGCCATTGAATACAGAAATGATTCATTGGAGTTGCATTCTATGGATAGTGTTATAGCTAGCCAATGCCCAATGGGATTCTGTAGCAGAACCTGATAAGAACTTGGATGGGAGCAGCAATACGTGTAAGGCTCTTTTTGATCAATATCTGGATGAAGCATTGGAGTTGGATGGCATGGATTGTGCTCCTAAAAGTACTCAAGGAGATACAGTACAAGATGATCATGGAAAGAAAAGAAAAAGGTACAGAAAGACTCAACCAAAGATTCCTCGAGGAAAACCTGGAGAAAAGGCAATAGGAGAATCTGTTGAAAACTTAAACATGAGCAACATTCATACAGAGACTCTGGATGTTCAGTATCTCAAGGAAATGTCAGAGTCACATGGTATTGATTGTGTCCCTGCAAATACTCAGGGTCCTGATGTACAAGAAGCAGAAGCTCGTCATGAAATACAAAAAAGTTCTGGACAGTGTCCTAAAACAAGTAATAATGCTCCACATAATGGTTCCACAGGAATTGGTTCAGCCAGGCGTTCAGTTCCAGAAGATCTAGCATTACCAAGAATCATATTTAGCCTAGCTCACCATGAAAAGGTTGCTTGGGATGTTAAATGGCGTCCTCTTAATGCACATGATTCCGGTTGCAAGCACCGAAGGGCTATCTTGCTGTTCTGTTAGGAAACGGGTCTCTAGAAGTGTAAGAAAAATAATTTCTTGTTTAGACATGAATTTTTTTTTTTTTGCAGACCATATGTTCCTTTATATACTCCTTCCATATACCCCTTGGTGAATCTCTATCAAGTTTTACTCTCAGATGATTTGTCTGTTTATTTCCATAGAGAATGTTTTAGTGTCCTTGCAGTCGGTAACATGGAGTTAGAGTAGCTAGAATTTGCATTATGGACTTTTTTTTCTTGTGGGTTCTAACTGAGTTGTGGTTCATAGTTTGTTTTTTAATTAAGTTATAGGTTTCACACTTTAAGCATGATAGAAAAGTTTGTGATCTTTGATCTGATGAAACTTATCTTGATTTGTTATACTCTAGGTGGGAGGTTCCTGCTCCTCGTGCAATTGAAGTTATTTACTCTTCTTCATCTGGAGAGGGCACTGATCCTCGGTTTGTTAAGGTGACACCAGTATTTAGATGCTCGGTGTTAAAGTGTGGTAACCAAAAAAGGTACTCCAGAGGTTTATATTCTACTTTTTTGACACTACTTGTAAATCACTGAGATGGAAAAACGGGGTTGATTGCACTAAAAAGCATCATCTACTAGTTTTCACTATCATATAAAGGGCTTCTGGAACATCATAAAACGGGTTTGGCACAGGCAAGATAGAGTGGAAAACTTTTGGAACTTTTTATTATTTAAGGCAGCTGCATAAGTGTGTTGAATTTCCATTGCACTGACCTCTCCTCTGACCATATTTTTACTTTACATCTCCCATTCATCATTAAGTCTGTTATTTTGTGGAACAGCATCTCTCTTACTGTGGAATGGTCAGCTTCACCACCTCACGATTTTTTAGTTGCTGGATGCCATGACGGAACTGTATATTATTCTGCTCTTTGTCCCTCGAGATTGTTCAATATGTTATGCGCGCTATTTTATCAGTATGTTTACTTTTGAGTAAAAAGGATGAAAGCTAACTTCATGAAGGCTTCGATAGAAAGATACGCTTGATATTCAACATATTTTTATCATTTAATTTGTTAGGCGGATATAGATTACACTATATATGCTTCCGCTCACTCGCCTTTTACTGGAAGAATGTTCTTGTGCTATGGTTTTCCTCTTCTTTTCTTCTCCTAATGTTGTGCACTCCTAATTCTCCTAGTAATTACAGCATTTTTCTTTTCTTTTGCAGATACAAGACCTATACTTTGTTTTACTGCAGATACAAATCCTATTAGGGCGCTTTCTTGGGCTCCAGTTGAAAGGTTAGCTATTTTGAGAATTATAAACAAACAAAAAAAATCTTTTTTTTTTAGTAAATCCACATTCATTAAAAGGAACTATTGTGACTTTCAGCAATTCAGACAGTTCAAATGTTATAGCTACTGCTGGACATGTGATGTGAATACGGAAGCGAAGTAAGATGGTGAAGTGCCAATGCACGAGACGCCTATCTCGTGGGTTGACTGTGAACTTAGATTGAACGCCTATTCTCTCTAAAGTTCGGTAAACTCGAAATTCCTTTATCGAGTGTTGAACACAAACGAAACCTGTTTGTAATTCAGAGTAAAGCTTGAAACTTTATTAATTCTGCAAAATTCAATGTCTCAAATAAACAACAAGGACCCTTATTTATACTACTCTAGGAGACTCCTATCATAACTAGAAAAGGAAAACAAACATAACTAGAAATAGGAAAACAACTACTTGTTTCCTAAGGAAACAGCTTAGACATTCTAGAAACCAAATTCAGATGTGATAACTTGCAGCAACACCACGTCCCTCTTGTGTAAGCTATTGCCTTGCATTAGCGTGAGATTGAGAAGCTTCTCTGTGTTGAGGCTGACCTCTTGTTCTTCTGACTTTCCTCCCGGATCATCCCCTCCCCCTTGAAAAGGAATTGTCCTCAATTCATGAATGCCCTCATCATCGATGTACGGTGAAAGATCTCCAATGTTGACGCGTGTACTCCATAATCGCCTGGCAACTCAATCTTGTAGGCATTATCGTTGACACGACTAATCACTTTATAAGGCCCCTCCGCCCTAGGCATTAGTTTGTTCTTTCGTTTTCCCGGAAACCTTTCCTTCCTTAAATGCAGCCAAACAAGATCCCCTTCGTTGAATACTTGAGGTCTTCTGTGTTTATTAGCCCTGCGCTTATACACCTCGTTCACAGCCTCGATACGAGCCTTTACTTGTTCGTGCAGTTTCATCATCCCCTTCACCTTCGACTCAGCGTCCCTGTGAATTAACTCATCTTTTGGCAATGGAATCAAGTCAATGGGTAAATAAGGATTAATTCCATACACAACCTCAAAGGGAGAGTGCTTAGTAGCATAAGTTGGAGACCGATTATAGGCAAACTCGGCGTGTGCGAGTTTGAGATCCCAGTCCTTTTGTGTTTTACTCACGAGTCCCCTTAGCAACGTGCCCAATATACGGTTAGTAACCTCGGTTTGTCCGTCCGTCTGTGGGTGATGTGAGGTGCTAAATAGTAGTTTCGTACCAACTCGACGCCACAAAGTGTTCCAAAAGTAGCTTAGGAATTTTGAATCCCGATCCGAGACAATGGTCTTGGGAATCCCATGTAATCGTAGTACCTCGCGGTAGTATAAATCCGCAATATTTACGGCGTCGTCGGTCTTGTGACAAGGAATAAAATGAGCCATCTTTGAGAATCGATCAACCACCACCATGATCGCATCCTTTCCTCTCTGTGTCCGTGGAAGGGCAACGATGAAATCCATCGAAACATCTTCCCATGGTCTATTAGGCACTGGTAAAGGCATGTAGGTGCCTGCCTTGAACGTGCTTTTGGACTGACGGCATGTTACGCACTTGTTGATTAAGCTAGTGACGTCTCCAAGCATTTTCGGCCAGTGGAAATGTTCATTCATGATTTCCAACGTCTTAGTAATACCAAAATGTCCCGCCATTCCACCTCCATGAACCTCGCGAATGAGGAGCTCTCGAATAGGATGTCTTGGCACACACAATCGGTTTCCCTTAAACAGAAAACCATCTTGAATGATATACTCCTTGCTTGATCCTCTTTCTTTACACGTAGCATAGAGCTCTCCAAAATCACTATCGCCGGTATAATACTCTTTCAACAGTTCGAATCCTAGCAATCGCACCTCTAAAGTAGACAATAGAGTGTATCGCCTTGAGAGAGCATCGGCCACGACGTTACTCTTGCCTTCCTTGTACTTGGATGAAAAATTGTATGCTTGCAGGAATTCTACCCATTTAGCATGTCGTGTATTTAATTTACGCTGGCCATTGATATATTTGAGCGATTCGTGATCGGAATGGAGTATAAAATGATGCGGCTTTAGGTAGTGACTCCAATGGTCCAAGGCTCGAACAATAGCATAGAATTCTTTGTCGTATGTTGAGTAGTTCAAGCGAGCCCCACCAAGTTTTTCTGAGAAATAAGCCACGGGCCTCTTGCCTTGAATCAAGACTGCTCCGATCCCGACTCCGCTGGCATCGCATTCCACCTCAAAAGGTGAAGAGAAATCAGGCAGTGCTAGAACAGGGGCCTGACAGAGCTTTTCCTTGATTGTTTCGAACCCCTGTTGTGCTGCTTGGTTCCACTCAAAGGCTCCCTTCTTTAAACACTCCGTAACGGGACTCATGATTGTACTAAAATCTCGTACAAATCTTCGATAAAAGGATGCTAGTCCATGAAACGATCTGACTTCTGTCACCGTAGTAGGAGTAGGCCATGACCGGACAGCTTCAACTTTCGATCTATCCACTGCAACTCCCTCCCCGGATATCACGTACCCGAGAAAATTTACTTCTCTTGCGAGAAATGAACACTTCTCCAGTTTTGCGTAGAGTTTTTGTTCTCGTAACACTGCTAGGACGTCTCTCAAGTGCTGTAAATGTTCTTCTAAGTTTTTTGAATAGATCAAAATATCATCAAGGTATACTACCACGCACTTTCCAAGGAATGGTTTGAGGATTTCGTTCATGAGACGCATGAACGTGCTTGGTGCGTTGGAGAGGCCGAAGGGCATCACGAGCCATTCATATAGTCCGTGTTTTGTCTTGAAGGCCGTCTTCCATTCATCTCCTTCTCGCATCCGGATTTGGTGATAACCGCTCCGTAAATCAACCTTTGAAAATATTGTAGCACCGTGTAATTCGTCTAACATATCATCCAACCTTGGCATAGGAAAACGATACTTGATCGTAATATTATTCACTGCTCTGCTGTCCACACACATCCGCCACGTCCCCTCTTTCTTTGGTACTAATAAGACTGGAACAGCGCACAGACTAAGACTCTCTCGGATATAACCCCTATCCATCAATTCATCGATTTGTTTCTGAAGTTCCTTAGTCTCTTCGGGATTGCACCTGTATGCTGCTTTATTGGGTAAGGGCGCTCCTGGGACTAGATCTATTTGATGCTCAATTCCCCGGATAGGTGGTAATCCTGGAGGTAACTCTTCTGGGAAGACGTCCCGAAATTTGTCAAGTAACCCCTTAACTCCATCGTGATCACCCTTATCTTGTGTAGTCACTTCATTCACCATCAACGCATAAACCTATCCTCCCTCTTGAATCGTTTGATCCACTTCCTTTTCACTCGCAAATAACGTCAGACTCGGTTTCTTTGGTGCCTTAGTGTGAGTTTTGCGAATCGCTTCCGGGGACATTGGTCTTAGCGTCACTTTCTTCCCATCTACAAACAAGGTGTAAGCATTACTCCTTCCTTGATGAGTCACGTCTCGATCAAACTGCCATGGGCGCCCCAACAGAATGTGGCATGCATCCATTGGAATTACATCACAAATAATATCATCATGGTATGGACCCATAGCAAAACCGACCCTTGCTTGCTTTGTAACCTTTACCCTGTTCCCATCATCGAGCCAATGTAAGGTATATGGTCTTGGATGTGGGGTTGTGGATAAGTTTAATTTCTCCACCAGCTCAGTTGATGCTACGTTAGTACAACTTCCCCCATCAATGATTACATTGCACCACCGATCTTTCACTTGACACTTTGTATGAAACAGTTGATCACGTTGTTCCTTATCTACTGTCTCAACCCCAACCTTGGAGTGCAAGGTTCGTCTTAAGACTAGGGCTGTATCATAGATAGGTGCTTCGAACTCCACTTCCTTATCGGGCTCTTCTTCCTTCTCGGTGAATATTCCATCTTCTTGTAAGTCTTCGTCAAGAAGGTCATCTCTCCATGTAACCGCTTCTCTTAATGTTACGATACGTTTGTTAGGACAATCGCTTTGATAATGACCAAACCCTTGACACTTAAAGCACCGTAATTTGGACAGATCACGCGTTCTTGGAACTGCCTCGGTTTTCTTTTGAGCTGGAGTGACTGGAGTTTTGCTGGAATCAGCCCCTGTTGTGCCACTCTTGAGTTCTTCTCCCCTGTTCCAGGGGTTCACTCTTGGTGCTAGGGAAGTGCTAGCACGGTTCACCTTCTGCTGTGCTTCGACGCGTAAGCAAAGATTACATAACCCGTCGAATGATGTATAATCATGAAGATCCACGATGTTAGCTATGGGACGGTTCAGTCCTCGACAGAATCGCGCCATTTTCTGGTCTTCCAGTTCTTCAACTTCACTCAACATGATAAGTCCTTCAAACTCGTTTATGTAATCGGATATACTCTTCGTCCCCTGTGTAAGTTCGGCCATTCTGCGATATAATCCCAACTTATGGTTGCGAGGCACATATCGTTGACGCAACTTTTTCTTCAATTTAATCCAAGAGTGAATCTTTTCCTTGCCATCCTTCGCCCTCTGTGTTTTCAAGTTCTCATACCACAGAGAAGCGTTCTTGCTTAGTTTTAGGATTACATACTTACAGCTTTTTTCATCGGATAGATCTTTAAACTCGAACATTCGTTCGATCTTTCTTTCCCAATCCAAGTATTCCTCTGGTTCAGTGCTGCCCCCAAACTCGGGTAGTTCCGTGACCTTGAATTCGTCTACTGCCTTCTGTCCGAGGCCGGTTCGGAGTCCTGTCGGCCTGTTACGAAGCATATCCCGTACCTGTGCGAGGACGGTTTCATCGTCAAAGTCCCCCATGAAGTTAGGATCAAGAGCCGAAGCTCTGATACCACTAATGATGTGAATACGGAAGCGAAGTAAGATGGTGAAGTGCCAATGCACGAGACGCCTATCTCGTGGGTTGACTGTGAACTTAGATTGAACGTCTATTCTCTCTAAAGTTCGGTAAACTCGAAATTCCTTTATCGAGTGTTGAACACAAACGAAACCTGTTTGTAATTCAGAGTAAAGCTTGAAACTTTATTAATTCTGCAAAATTCAATGTCTCAAATAAACAACAAGGACCCTTATTTATACTACTCTAGGAGACTCCTATCATAACTAGAAAAGGAAAACAAACATAACTAGAAATAGGAAAACAACTACTTGTTTCCTAAGGAAACAGCTTAGACATTCTAGAAACCAAATTCAGATGTGATAACTTGCAGCAACACCACGTCCCTCTTGTGTAAGCTATTGCCTTGCATTAGCGTGAGATTGAGAAGCTTCTCTGTGTTGAGGCTGACCTCTTGTTCTTCTGACTTTCCTCCCGGATCAACATGGAGGTCTTAAGTTTTGGGATCTTCGGTAATTTTGAAGATATAATTTTGCTTCCATTCCTTATACATGCTGCTCCTTCTTTATAATGGTTTAGGAAACACATATTTCAAGTAAGAAGTTAATACAAGCTAGAATTTATGAATATTTAGGTTGTATAGACTTCGGTGAATTGCTGATGGGGTTCTAGATAGAGAGAGAAAAGTACTAGGGTTTAGGCATGGCATTCTTCATTTCCTTCTCCTCTTTTTCAGTTAGAATCATCAAATAGAGACCTCAATTATATCTATATATGGCATCACTCGTTTACTTTTGTTAGGAAATCAAGTGATGCAAGTAGTTTTGCGATTATGTGAATATGATTGATACTTTCTGTTTCCAACTAGAGTTGTCCCCCGCGCCGAGGCGCGGTTTGTCGTCGAAGCAAGATCAATAGTTGAAACAAAATATTAATTTGAATGTATAATTTTATTTAGAAATTAGATGATCGTAATATACAAATCATAATTATTTGGAGACAGACAATGCTCAATTTACAAACAAAGTAGTACTTGCAACTTACAAAAGAAAAGAATTGCAAGATAAGAATTGCAGTTCTTTATTATAAAGATCATAAAAGTATAAAAAATAGATATTTTACATTATAAAATATATGCATGAGTGACAAACTAAAAAATAAATAAAGAGAAATTTTAAGTTGGCACAATTTCAACATGTTATCTAATATATACATGAATGACATATTTGATTCACTCCAAAAAATGGCGGTATGAAGTAGTCTCCTCCGAAGTGTCAAAACAAAGTCTTCTTATAATCAGTGCGCAAATAACACTTTGACGTCTTCACAATCTATTGTTACAGCAAAAATAAAAAAAATGTTTAATATTAGTTGCATTTCAATGTAAAATATCAGTTAACTTAGGTCAAAACATCATGTAATGTGTAAGAGATGAAATGCTTACCAATCGTTGTTGTTGTGAAGCTTTAATACTCAGTTTCAGTGTCTCTTTGACATTCGAAAAAATCTTAAAGGTAAATTTTGATTAGTTAATTTGACTCACCAATAAATAGATTCAAGAATTCTGGTTATTGGGTTTAGCTTACCTTTTAAGAGAGATCATCTGATCGAGAAGAAAGCAATGAACAATTTCAATGAAATTCATTTCAATTCAATTCACAGAGAAAAAAAGTCATTCACATACAGGCATACTCAAAGCTCTTTGATCTACAGGAAAGAGAGAAATTATTAATAATTGTCATTCCAGTTCCCATTTGATTTGCAAAGCACAGGACATTTGTTTTTCATTTTCCTTGGTGCTACTACGATTCTGTTAAGATGAAGTCTGTAGCATTCCTCTTGTTCACTATTTTCTCTCCTATGAAAAAAGAATTTCCTCTTTTCACTAATTTCTCTCCCTAGGAAACTATTGAGAAAACTACAGGCCAGTGAATTATTACTAATTAACTATCAAGAAAAATTCCAGTCCACCACTAGTTGATGCAGAAGAGCATGGAAAAGAAATGCTCACCACTAGTTGAATCTCAATAGATCGATGTCTTGTCTCATTAATTTTCACGTACAGCACAAAACAAAGCTATGATCGATAATTCGAAAAATATAACATCATTTACCAAACATAGGAAGTATGAATGTCTTAAGCGGCCAAATTACTCCAGCTCCAGCTGCTCTAGTTCAAATGATGCTCAGTTGTTGGCGCCTCTTAGATAGAAATTATTATAACTTAGATTTGAGGGTACACCCACAGAGGTGCACCCTTACAAAAATAGGCGTATGCCACTTGAAGCGCCGCGCACACGGTATTCTTTAGTAAAAGGCGAAAGAATAGTTCGCTATGTGCTCAACACATGGCTCCGTAAGGATTGATAGTCTCAGCTACTTGTTTTTATAGCCCAAACTTGCTAGCTAAGCTCACCGTAGTAATGTGGGACATATACATACAATCACTGGGTACCAAATTTCACACTCAATAGGATAATTATCAAAACCGTATCCGCCAAACTACGGCCAAAGCACTAACTGTGCATCAATCATGATTTCCATAGTTAAGAAATTGAAGTTTTAGTCTCCAGTCCATCAATCATGACTTCCAAATCCTCCAAACTACGGCCAATTCACCTATTCTTCATATAAGTTGAAGCTCGATCTGCTTATAGTCTCCAGTACGTCCATCAATCATGACTTCCCTAGTTGAGAAATTGAAGTTTTAGACGTAATGGTTTAGAACAGGATGCTGGTATAAGATTAGTATGCTCTATCATTCATGTATGCCAATGATCGATACTAGGGGAATATATATAGGAGATTACGTACGTACCTGTAGGAGAAAATGCATATATAGAATTTGGAACCTTGTTCTTTGTATAGCTGAGATAATGGGATACCTTTACATAACACAGCAACAGCAACTTCGTAGTTAACCTTAGCTATCTCAAAGTTTCATAACACAGCAACGTACGGATCAGCTCAGATGCGCGCAGTGCATAGCAAACATAGTAGCTGCATACAATTGGAAAAAGGTTGTTGTGATATACTACGATGATGGCTTGATATCGATCTCTTTTATCCGAGGCTCTTCGATCAAGATACTAATTCAACGATAGAGAACTATCTGGTTCTTCCCCAAGTACTTTCTTCGGCGTCTAATCAGAGATGGAATGAGCTAGAGGAGCTGTTGAAGCTTTACTTTGATGACTGCCTTGAAGTTACATGCCACACTTGGCCATGTAAACTGTCAAATTCATGAAACATGCATGATAAAGTTGGGTGTATTACTCATCAGGATTAGTGAAAAACAACTAAGCTCCATATATAAGATCTGCCACTCAACCAAAACACACTTATGCTTTATTAACAAGTGAAAAAACTCAAGTAAGATTGAAGGGTATCTCTCAGGTGATATTTGTTGATTTAACTTGGGAAATTATATGCTCCGCTTAAATAAGCTTTTTATAGGCAGAAATGAAAATAGTTTTTTTTTTTGTGAAAACTTACATCGGGACTACCAGCCAATCTTTTCCAACGCTATTTCATGTCACTAGCTAATACCTACTTCCTTCCAATTATGAGCTTATATCTTGAATGATGAGAAATAATTTAGCACTGGTACATGCATTTTATGATTCTCGTGGTTACAAATTATGTACAGTAAAGCCAAGAGTTTTCAACAATAATAATCTGTTATTGAGATTAAAACAGATATAAGAAATGTGAATAAGATGTTTTTATGACTGGCTTGGCAATTCAGATGCCAGGCAATTCATCTAGTAAAAAAACAACATAGTAAATTTTGCTCTTTTTATTTTCATTACTGCCATTGAAGTATAGAAACCAATATGAAAGAAAATATTGTATTTGAGTTGGTAGGGTGCGCCAAACCTAGCAGTAGTGCAAGACTAGGATGACACGCGTAAGCCCCATTAGCAAGCTAATGTGGTGGACTCACCCCTTCAAAAAATTAATTTAATATCGTGTGAACACATGGTTCACATATCAGATATTAAACTGATAAGAACAGATACTACACTTGATCTTAGCCAAAAGGCCGAGAAAGGTATGCTTGATTCAGTTTCGTGCTCGTTTATTTATAGCCTCATTCACCTACGTTATTTTCGCTCCAGACGATGTGGGATAGAAGAAAAAGCTGCACACACGATAGGACTGGACCACTGGCTCTGATGTATATATATATAATCTCTACCTCAGCCCTTCATAACCATCAATATGCAAATGTAAGTAAATAACCCCACTTTCATCAGCTCCAACTTGTCTGGGAATTAGATACCGATCCAAGGTTGCATTCGTATCATCTGCAAACAACAATAGAAGAAAGCGTATGTTAGAATAGTTACAGTTTATAATTGAACTTCTGGTGATAGCTGGCTATTGCATTACTTTATATTACATCGTGGAGATGTTTGACGTCCTCTAATTTAGATCATTAATGGAAGCTGGCTACTTTATATTGATCTTATCTACTCTTAACCAGCAAAACTGTCGATGCCATGTTATCCTTTACAGACCCACAAAATTATCAACAGATGAACTACAAACTTCAAAGTTAATTAATGAAGCTCAGGATAAGTGAGAACACTTTTAAGTTTGTAAACAACATTCACATATATTGCTGAGAACATTTAAATAATAGAGATTTAATACTGTTGAAAAACAATCTTAAAGCTTTTTTTTTCGACTCTAAATTTTTACTTAAATTGAAACCTGTATCTAGAAGTTGCGGTATGAAACCAGCACCTTCATCTTTAAAACCTGACTCGACTCTTCAACATTAACATTGACCTTCATATCATCTAATCCAGATAAGCATGTCATCATAATGTGAGAGGACGTACTTAACACATCATGATAAAAACCTGTGTTACACAAAATTTAACCAATATCATCAGATTATTCTCTTTAATGAAACTTCAATTCCTGCACCGCACCCATTTCTATAACCTCACGAATAGAATCGTAATGAATACTTGAGACGATTGACATGAATTCAGTCGCATTCAATATAGATTCTTTCAGCAGCTACTCTAGAGACTCTTAGCAATTTAGCATGTTCTTGATATACAAAGGCTCCAGAAACTAGTCTAAAAGAGAGCACATCATCTAGAGACTACTCTCCCTACTGGACAATGGTTAATGCCGGAAGATTTCATATCTAACAACCATTTTAGAAAGAGACCTATTCAAATATATATGATTTTGAGGGGGTGCCACCAAAACGGAGCCTACAGGGTTTAACACAATTTGAGAAGGCAGCAGGATCCATTTGAAGCATAACAATTAAGCACCCTTTCAAGAATAGGAGTATGCCACTTGAAGCACCGCACACGATATTCGTTAGTAAAAGGCGAAAGAATAGTTCGCTTTGTGCTCAACGCATGGCTCCGTGAAGGTAGCAAGTGTTGGCTAGATGGTTTTATAAGCCCAAACTTGCTCTAAATAAGTTCACTCTTTGTGGAGTCACTCACTGGTTATCATAGTTTAGTTATGATAGGCTAGCAAAACGAAATCTCTAAAGCACTAACTGTGGAGCTACAACTTCAAGCCTTTTTCACTTTCACAATTTTATTGCTCATATATTCATTCATATAAATAGTAGTCGAAGATCAGCTCCATCAGTCAAGATTGTCACAGTTGCATAATGATGTCTTAGGAAGATGACTATTGTCGAAGAGTAGTATATATGATTCATCATTCAGGCATACCAAACTTCAGCTGTAGTCTGGCACAACAACGTAAAGTAGATCAAATCTCCGCAGGGATAAAATGCAAATGGAGTGTTGGATTTCTTTGAATGTCTTCTGGTGAAGGGTGCCAAACTCGGAACCTGCCTCATGATGCGCCATGAATTAGACAAAAAATTTAAGCATAAAATTGTAGGGCTTTACCCCGAAGGGAGCCCTTCCAAAAATTCTCGAGGGCACTGAGCTTAACCCAGGCCCAGGAGGGGGTTTGGAAATAGTTTTCAACCAGCAATAGACGCGCCTCGGTAGACCTCTTTAGCTGCGTCACTGCCCCAAGCGCAAAGATGCATTTTAATATTAGCTTTGTTATTGTTTTATAGCTACTGTGCCAACTCGTTCTTAATTGATCATTCATGTGGGATGTGTCAACTGGCCATAAGTACGAAGGGATCATCAGTCCTTTTTCACTTTGGTTTCGGTAAAATTATATTATTATAATATCAGTTATGTGACCGAAACTGTTTTGGTTTCAAAATCTGTACCAAGTACGGAGGTACTCTTTATCAAGTTTCCTGAGAGAGTAACTAGATAGAACTCCAGTCTTCCAGAGGAAATTTCAATGAGATCATCAAAGTTTGAGTCCAGTGGCCAACAGGCCAAGTTATCGCAGCAACCTAATTCAGAGTAGAGTAACACTCATCATCTACAGAAGATTGGACAGGAAAAATAAAATCAATAGCTGCTGTTGTCATCAAAACCGGTTGAAAAGATAACAGCAAGTGCCAATCAAAATCCAATTTATGCTTACAATATACAGTTATTCTAGTGGTTCAAGCTTGAGCTATATTACCCGGGAACCCTTTCTCTGAAGTCAACACTCAACAGTATACATTAGTTAGCTTAGGTGCAAATTGAGTCCATTTTTAGAGTGAGGGATTTTGTTGTAAGACTCTATAAGACTGAAGAAACTAAAGTCACCACTTGAAACACAATAAAATTAAGAACCAAGATTTGAGGGGATCACCCACAGAGGTGCACCCTTACAAAAAGGCGTATGCCACTTAAAGTGCTGCCTGCACACATGGTATTCTTTAGTAAAAGGCGAAAGAATTGTTCTTCAACGCATGGCTTTGTGAGTTGCACCAAGCTTAGCTGCTTTGTTTTATAGAACTCACACATGCATACATCTCAAGCTCTCATAGGATATGGGACTATTGTAGTGCCTTTCGATTATTATTACTCATAATCTGAGGTCTACAATAACAGTTATGCAAACCTTGGATGAAGCTATACCAATCTGCCATAATTTGTTATGTTCAGTTGCATGCCAAGAAATTACATGCACATGCAAGGAACAACAGACCTTCACAACAATGTTACTGCAGGGTCGATGCATGCTCACAGGATACATTACTTACAATCTCAATCTAATCGAATTTCCTTACAACCAAAAATGTTATGCTGATTCATCGGGAAAAAAAAAATCTACTTATATATAGTAGTGCAAATACTAGTGGAAGGTGTTTGAAACATTAATCATTATTATATTCCCTCTGAAGATCACTGATATGATTAACCCTCCTATCTTATCGAACCTACCAGTTCACTATTCTTTGGTACCAGGATCAACATAGAGTGACATAGTTTGAAGTGCGAGAAAGAAAATTAAAGTAGAAGTGCAAGATTTCTAATATGTTTTAGAAGCGAAGGAATTCCACAATCACACGAGAAGCAGAACATTGCAAATGGCTGGCCACCAGTCGGCACTTTCAGTCTGGTTGCACAAACCTACAAACGTCTACAATAATTCATAAAACGACATGTACAGAGAGTGAAAACTTCTTTCATATAGTAATGAGTTCCATAACCCAAATTGTGAGGGAATAAAACATGGGTAAAGTAATGATTTCCACAGTGAATGTTCGAAACTAGTATTGACAGGGGCTGCGCGAACGCAGGCCCCCATAGCAACAAATTATGACGTTGGCTCTTCCACGTATGGAAGACCATAGGCGGGCACCCCTCCTCAGTGCAATGGAGGCCACCAACCTAGGCCATGGGCCTTCTTGATCGCCCATAAACCCCGTCCAGGTAAGTAAGTAATCATGGCCTAGTCCCACGTATTTGTACCCTCTTCGGCACACACTCCTTCTACAGACGAACGATGTGGGACTCAATCACTGAAGTGTCTCATTCATAGCAGCAACTTGCAAACTTGGATAAACTAATCCCTCTCCGTGCTGTAATCGGTGAATCCAACAATAGATAACCTTTTTGGGATTAATTTTCCTCGATCAGCACTTTGTTCAATCAAGTGAGGAGACCTGAACGAACGATCGATCGCGAGCTGAAGTTTCGAATAGCATCAGTACACTAGTACGTGGGAAACTAGCTAATTATATAAAGATCATATCTCATGCATGTCAGAATAAACTGTTTGGTACGTAAACATGAGCTAGCTTCGGTACTTCAATCATTTTGTTGTTTGTAACATTAATAGCTAGGTACCCTATATTGATTCAAGGGCTATTTTTTCTCTAACTCTTTGGTGCATATATGTTAACTCATTTGTGATGAAAGATTTTTTGAAGCTCAGACGCCATATGAACAGTTTTCATACATGCATGCACGTACTACTCGTATATATTCCGGCAAGCGTTCATCATTGTCTATGCACCATCCTAGCTAGCTTTTTTATTCAACGAATGCTGCTACCGTATATGGCTGGTTTAGGTTAATTAATAGGTTTGTCCCTCTGCATTAGACTGGACATGAACATCTTCATGTAATCTTCCTTTTCTTCAATTTTTTCGACTCTATCTATAAAATCATCGTATTTCTTCGCTGTCATAGTGTTCATCTTGATGAAAGATGGCTAAAATTGTGTGAAGAAATGAAAATTTGAGCATCTTATCATCTCCATCATTCGATGGAGGAATGACAACTTTTTTAAGAGCGTTATCAAAAGTTAAATTCCATAGAGTAAAAGATCCGGTATATATTCCCCCATCCATTCTCCGATAACAAGCTTCACATAACCTTTCAATAAGGTGTGTAGTGCCTTTGCGGATTATCGAACATTCTTTGTCTTCCCATGGATTTTGAGAATTGTTCTATACCCACTAGACGAAGATTCCTTCGGACGGCCTGCAACTAATTTCTCAATTTTGCGGCTATACGATATCAACAATCAGGTTTTGGTGTGCATGCTTTGATGATTGGGGCATGCATCTACTTAAGATGCTGCCTACATTTAGAAAGTGGTAAGAAAATTTCCCATATACAAAAGAATGAGGAAATCAAATATCTTTCCGGACTAGATTAGGAAAATTATATTTTTATGTTGATACTGGGCCTTAAAATCCGGACAGAATAATACATGCATACCCCTTGTTTGGTGAGCAAAGTGCGGAGGCAATTCAACTTAGGGGCATCTCTGATGAAAGTCTTATATGGAGTCCTAAATTTATTTTTAGGACTTTATTTTGACACTATTTATTTAAGACTTCAATCATCTTCAATAATTAAGGTCTTATCTCAACGTTCTAATTTTATATAGGAAAAATTGCTCAAATAGTCACCAAACTATAATAATATAGACACTTTAGTACCGGATGTTTGACATATACCCCTTGGAGAAAACGGAATATCCTCGAATATTCATTCTTCGTTGACGGGGTGACCATTTTGATATACGCGAACCAAAGTTGGGTGACCATTTTGATGTATGTCAAACATCCGGAACTAAAGTGTTTGTATTGACATGGTTGGGTGACTATTTGAGCAATTTTTTCTTTTATATATTTATATAACCTTATTTTATGTTGTTTTTAAAAGTAACTTAAACTTTGTAAAATATATTTATACATGATAAATAATAATTATATTAATAAAAAAGTACACAAAGGTCTCTTAGAGATCTTAGGTTACACATGAGGTCATTTTATAATGTTTATACATATAAGACCACCTCTCATTTTATAAAAAATTTTGTTTTCCAAAATTGCCCATGTGATATAAACGTGTGAGATTTCTAATTCAAACAGAAGTTCAAAACAGTGAGCTGCTTCGAGAGAGAGAGAGAAAAAAACACTACTGTTGTCTCTAGTAAGTACCACAGATTCACACAGAAAATACTACTCCACAATATTTATGGTACTACTTCAAAACTTTATAAGTACTACTGTTCTGTAAACACGGTATAAAACATTAAACATGGACCCTAACACAATGTAAAAAGTGACACTACACTACTACTTAGACTTTGAAGTTTTTGGTTGCCTTCTTCCTATTGTGTAGTCGAAATGAGCGTACAAGTTTGCCGTCTTCCTCTTTTTACGATAGAGATTGTTTTTATCCGTCTTGCATTGTTTATAAATTTTACTGACAAAGAACATCGTACAACAACAGCCTTACATTGTCTACATGCTCAAGGCCACGGCGGGGCATAATACCTTGCTCACTACAGCGCGCTACCGGAGAGTAATTAATGACCACCTTCTTCAGACCTGTCTATATTAATATTTCAAATGGAGTTGATAGAACAATAATACATTGTAGCTAACAAACCTTTTTTTTTGTGTGTCAGTGCTGACTTAGCCAGAAAATCCAAAATTTATAGTTATGGAAGGAGCTTATTTAACGGCTTCGTAGCAAATTTGTTGCCACACGAAGCAAAGAAACTATTAGGTGAAATACCACCAAGGAATTACCACTGCTAGTACAACATTTCACCAACAGTACGTTTGATAATACGTACGTACTATTACAACATTCTGTGTACGTAGATGATGAACGTGTTGTATCAGTGTTTCCAAACGCCAAGCTCAAAGTGCATACAACAAGGTCATGGGACTCATGTGGCCTCCACCGCTGCTGGTGTCCTCATACAAGGTGCCAGCTTATATGGCATTGCGAAAGGGACTGCTCGTGGTGGAGTGCCATCATCACGTATAGCCGTCTACAAAGTATGCTAGCTGGGGTGTTGAGTGTGGTGATATGGGCATTTGATGAAGCCATTGCCGATGGTGTTGACATTATATCAATCTCCATAGGAGGTCCTTCGCGGAGTTTCCTCGAGGACTCCATTGCCCTTGCATCATTTCATGCCATATAAATGACGGTATAAATCTGATCAGTATAAATGACAGTATAAATCTGATCAGTATAAATGACCGGTCAGATGTTCTCGGAGTTTCCTCGAGGACAACCGGTTAGATGTCCCAAACCATATAAATGACAAATAGTATAAATCTGATCAGTATCCAGGTCTAGCTTTTTGACATGTTTTCAACTCTTTTCTTCAGCCTCACGTTTAAAAATCAAACCCCTGCAAGCCGAGTTAGCCTACGGATCGAGCAGGACAAATCCGGCCAATGAGTGCAGTCCTGGTTTATGACATCTCCATGAACGACTACGTACATCAGCTTCCTGTGCAAGGAAGGCTACAACAGCACCAGCATTAGAAAGCTTATTGGGAGCAAAAAGAATTACACTTGCTCAGACTTTAAAACCTCCCTAGGCATCGATGGCCTTAACTATCCTTCAATGTCTGTCCCGGTACAAAACTCTACTTGTACCATCTCTGCTGTTTTCCACAATAAAGGTGAAACATGTAGGGTATGGAAACTCTGTATACAAGGCAAGGGTGACTGCCTCACCCCTAGCACCATCACATTCATCAAGAGGCATCGATCAGACGCATTCTTTCACGGTTGTGGTGAAGGGTGGCCCGATGCAAGGAACGATAGGCTCTCTCTCCGCTCTATTAGAGTGGGACGACGATAAGCACTTGGTCAGGAGCCCTATCATAGTCTACAGACAAACTATATCACAACTTGAGAATCCTATGCCATTTTTGAGATAGTTTCCGTATGAACCTGTAAATGAGCATGTCCTCGATCATTAAAAGACTGACTATCAGGAGTTTAGAGATAACTTCGGATCAACTGTAGGATCCCTTTTAGATCCATTGTCTAACCATGCTGACAATCGTCCAGATGAAATTCTTGCTAGTTTTATTATAGTTTAGACTAGGGTTGCCTAATCAAAACCTCTTAAAAGAAGAAACTGAAAATAACTCAACTGAAACAACAAACAAAAAACCAAAACCAAAACACTAAAAGAAGACTGAAAACTGGTGATCTACTAAGCTCTCAATGATTGCTAATAGAAAGTTGCTACACATATTGGATGAGTTACCAAAATTTCCAGTGTTTTTCAACATCTCAAAACAACACACACACACACACACACACACACACACACATATATATAAAAGAAGTAAAAGCAAAAGCCTCAAAGATGTACCCAAGTTACAGGCAGACATCTTCTCTTCCATCGACTCAAAAAACATTGTAAAAGTAAGGTTATGTGATCTGCTCTCCTCCAAGGAGCCCTAAAAAATAGAAGGACTCGGCATGAAAATCAGGCCCATACTTGGTTCTAAAGCTTAACATTGCATCCGACACTGGCGGCCATGAAGGTTCTTCATCTTTGTAAGTTTCTTTCTCAGTTGCAGCAATTGCATCCGCTACTTTCCTACTGGGGAAGATGATTGGTTCACTATTCCTCTCGGGAAGAATTTTCAGTATTCGCACTATAATCTGACTCAAGCCCGTTTTCTTGCTTTATAGTGGATGCAACTCGATCTTCCATGGTTCACCAAAGGAGCTATAGAGTGAAAGCCTGTATGTTGATCACCTCCGTCAAGCGGAAACTGAGCAGGTGTTTCATTAAGATCAGTTCTTAATTACTCTGGCTTCCATCTGCCCAGATCGAAGCTTCTGTATCTAATCTAACGGTGAAAGTGGGTTGATAGTTGTCTAACTGTGCACCAGTTCTAGAAGATGATCGAACTAGCACTGCACTGCTTCTTTATTTTCAAGGCACGCCCGTTTCAAAATGAGGGAAGAACCAAGGACATGGAAATACATATAAGGAGGTTCCTGTTCCAGTAATGTTTATGGGGTTCCCAAGATCACGAGGAGAATTAGGGGGCAGAGCAATGTTTGATGGAATGGCCATCGGATATTCAAAATGGTATTGTTATAATACAATTGTACAAGGAAAGGATCATATTCTTTAACTACGGAGCTTCTGTTAGAGTGAGTCACACTTCTTGTATATATAGGAAGTATATATTTTGTAATTAAATAGGATTCTGTAATTAATTAAGTTTTCTTCTTGACTGTAAGTATGTTTGTATAAATACCCAATTCGGGATTGATCAATATATCCGAAAATTCCTCAAGTATTGTGTTCTATTTGACTTGGTATCAGAGCTAGCGTAAGTTGATCCTGCCAATCTGACCTAACCTGAAATTCCACTACCTGACCAGAACTTGACCCGAACCTATTTCCGCTGCAAATCTGATATGTTCCTTGTTTAATCTGTTTCTTGACTTGGTGATCCCTGGAAATCTTGAAGACCTGACATTGTTTCCGCTGTGAAATTGTCCTTGTTTCTTGTTTTGTCTGAATCTGTCTTCTCCAAACTGAAGAATTAATCATGGCTTTGGATATTTCGATGTTTGAAGAACCTGTTATCTGTGGCATAGAGAGCCAAGACCATATGGAGAATAATGTTTCTCTCACTGAAAAACATCAAGGTAAAATTAGAGATGATTACACAATTATATCGACACTATGAGAAAATATTGAAATTAAATTACCAATAACATAAAAACAAAACAAACCATGAAACGAAGTAAAAATAGAACAGTACTTCCAAAGCCTTAGTATTATTTCCCTCAATTTTAGTTATTACCGTACTCTATAGCCAATTAAACAAAAGAACATAAATCAGAACTACTCGTACTATGAGAAATCCTATACACATTGCTTCCAGGCCTCCTCCATTTTTTATACTTCTCTTGTACTGGTACCATTTTTGTACTGCACGGAAAAGAAATGGTACAATTAAGGTCGGAGATATGCTCACTTTGCAAAAGCTCTAATCATCATCAACCTTTGTTGGACATTTGGACTTGACGGACTCCTTATCATACTCTATATAAGTTTCTCGCTTTCACCCTTTTTGGGAAATGAAGATTTATACAATATAGAGACAAAGTTTTGAATATACAACACAAACACTAATCAAACTCATATATATCCTTAAGTTTTGAATCTAAAACCTCATGATGAACACCACATGCACAATATCATAATAGTGGAATTATGTTTCAGGGAGAATTCATTAGTTTCATTCATCCCAATTTTGGGGTTAATAAAGATGTACAAGTGGTATCCTAATAGGAAATGATATTTACATTCATATCACATCTATACAACTTTAATTCTAATTACAAAATAATATTCACACTAACGTACTTTCCAACACTCCCCCTCAAGTTGGTGCATAGATGTCAATCATGCTCAACTTGTCAATCCATCCAGCAAATGCATGGTGTGACAAACATTTAGTGAGTACATCCGCCAACTGTTCTTCAGACGTTACAAAAGGAAAATGTATATCCTTCTTATCAAGGTGATCCCTGATGAAATGTCTATCAATCTTCACATGCTTTGTTCGATCACGTTGTACATGATTATGAGCAATCTCAATTGTAGCAGTATTATCATAATGTAAATCCATGGCCTTATGGAGCTTGAATCCTAGCTCCTTCAATACATTTTGAATCCACTACAGTTCACACACTCCATTTGCCATTCCTCGGTATTCAGCTTCAGCACTAGAACAGGCAATCACATTCTTCTTCTTACTGCGCCAAGTTACTAAACTTCCACTAATAAATGTGAAGCACCCAGATATAGACGCCTTATTTTTTTTATTACCAGCCCAATCTGCATTAGAATATTTTGTGACACCAAACTCATCATCCTTGGAAAACAATAGATCTTTTCCAGGTGAAGACTTCAAGTACCTGAGTATTCGCATCACAGCTTCCATATGCTCTTCACTAGGATCATGCATGAACTGACTAACAACACTTACAACATAGGCAATATCAGGACGAGTATATGACAAATAGATTAACCTTCCTACTAATCTTTGATACCTGTCTTTGTTTGTTGGAACCTATCCAGGACATAATTCCAACTTGTGATTCATCTCATTGGGCATATGAGCAGTTTTACAATTCAGCATTTCAGTCTCAGTAAGAAGATCAAGTACATACTTTCGTTGTGACAATGTGATTCCCACCTTCGATCTTGCAACTTCAATTCCCAAGAAATATTTTAGTGGACCCAAATCCTTCATCTCAAATTCTTGGGATACACGCTTCTTCAAATCTTCCATTTCAGCTGGATCATCATCTATAACAACCATGTCATCTACATATACAATCAGAGCAGTTATCTTACCACCCTTGCGTTTCATGAAAAAAATATGATCATAGTTGCTCTGTCGATATCCAAACTTCCACATAGCTCCAGAAAATCTCCCAAACCAAGCTCTAGGAGATTGCTTCAATCCATATAATGACTTCTTCAATCTGCAAACTTTTCCAACATCACATGGATTACAGTTAACACCCGGAGGAATATCCATGTACACTTCTTCCTCCAAATCTCCATTCAAGAAAGCATTCTTCACATCGAATTGGTGCAATGACCAGTCATATCTAGCTGCTAAAGCTATGAGGATGCGTACAGTACTGATCTTTGCTACTAGGGCAAATGTCTCTTGATAATCTACTTCATATCCTTGAGTGTAGCCTTTTGCAACTAGACGAGTTTTATACCGGTCAATATTTCCATCTACCTTCAGCTTCACTGCATATACCCATCTACATTCAACTGTCTTCTTTCCAGGTGGGGCAGGAACAAGCTCCCACGTTCCATTCTTTTGTAGAGCTTCCAATTCTTCATTCATAGCTTGCTTTCACTTTGAATTCGCCAAGGCATCTTGCACATTACTGGGAATAGATACTGTAGATAATTGATTAACAATAAGTGCATGTGATCCAGACAACCTATGGTGAGATACAAAGCTAGACATATGATATTTAGCTTTGGCTTCTATAGATAGTTCACACTGTTTTTTTGGAACCCCTTTTTTTCCCGTTGTGACCTCCTAGGCACACTAACTTCTATACTACTTAATTCATTGGTATCAATATGTACCTCATGAGAGACATTCTGGGAAGACTCTTCAATTGATGGAGTAGAAAGGGGGTCTTCAAGAGATCTCGATTCAGAAGAAGGTTGTACTGCATGTGACATTTCAGCTTCAGGTCCAATTTTCGATGGGTCAAGATTATCATTCGATCCATCGAAGATATCTCCCGGATACATTTCAGGTATAGGGTTTGATCCATCGAGCATATCCTTTGATGGATCAAAGGTGCTTATCTGATTCATCTCGTCTCCAGTCTTCGATGGATCAAGGATTTCCTTCGATCCATCGAAGGAAGCACCCTGTTTCGTCTCCTTTGTTCTTTTCGATGGATTGAGAGTTTCCTTCGATCCATGAAAGGAGGCTCTCGGGTCCTCTCTTAAATTTCCAGAATTTCCAGCAACTTCAAAGCTTCTTTCCAATTTCTCCAATTCTTCAAATTCCGGTATGTTTTGAGGATTTCCTTCACATACACTTCTCTCCCTCTGAAGGGAAGACTCTGAGACTTCCCCTGAGTAATATGGTTCATATTCACGAAAGGAGACATCCAACGAAACATGCATCCTGTTATGGAGTGGGTCATAACAATGATAACCTTTTTGAAATTCTACATAGCCAACAAAGGCACACTTCACAATACACAGATCAAGCTTGCCTCGCAACTATTTGTTCATGTGAACATATACGGTACACCCAAATACTCTTGGCTCCAAATTTGGTAAAGATGGCACATTCAACAATGTATGTAACGTTTGGCAAGGATTCTGAAACTCAATTACACGAGAGGGTGTGCGATTAATCAAGTATGCAGCAGAACATAAAGCTTCTCCCCACATATTTCGAGGTACATTCATTCCAAACAAGGAAGCACGAACAACTTCCAAAAATTGTCTATTCTTTTGTTTAGCCAACCCATTCTGTTGAGGAGTGTAAGTAATAGAAGTCTGGTGTCAAATCTCATGAGTACCTAAGTAAGCTAATATCTCACCATTCACATATTCACCACCATTGTCAGACTGGAGAACCCGGATTTGCTAGATACTGGGTTGCCACCATCTTGTGAAATTCAGTAAATTTATTAAACACATCACTCTTACATTTCATCAAGGAGACCCTAGTTATTCTGGTGCATTTGTCAATAAAAGTCACAAAATAGCGATATCCAGACCGAGAAGAGGTTCTAGCAGGACCCAAAACATCAGAATGAATCTTCATGAATGGAACTGAACATTTGTTCAAGCTTGGTGAATAGGTAATATGATGGCTCTTGGCTAGTTTACGTGTATCACACTGGAACTCTAAAGCATTCACACGAGAAAACAATTGAGGTTAAAGCTTCTGTAGGTAATGAAAATTCAAGTGACCAAGATGACGATGCCATAACCACACATCTTCCTTAGCTTTATCCAAATTGGTGGTATTATTTTCCTGGCCCGATGATTGCAATTGTTGCTCTCCACTGCTTGTTAAATCAAAGTAGTACAGTTTCCCCCTTCTAATACCATAACCGAGAACTCGCCTAGTCAGAATGTCCTAAAAAATGCAAAAGTCTGGATAGAAAGTTATAGAACATGCAAGTGCCGAGATTATTTGGCTAATAGATAAAATGTTATAGGCAAGAGAGGGAATAATAAGAACAAAATCAACTGATAGATTATCAGAGAGTTTTATAAAACCTTCACCAAGAATAGGAGATGAAGAGCTATCAACAGTAGTCACAATATGTTGAGGGGATGGTATAATGGTTTTTACTAGACTGAGAGTATTTGTCATATGATCAGTTGCACCAGCATCAATTATCCAAGTATTATTCGCAGATAATGCAGAGAGGGATGATGCCTTACTCTTATACCTGCTTCAACTATTTTAGTGGATGCAATGGATGCATGCTCTTCCTCTGAAATAGTAACAACTCTAAGAGACATCTTCAAGTAGTAAGGATCTCAAGAGTATATGCCGGGATTATGGGTCTTCAAATTCAAGAATTCAGATTCAACTTCAAGGGTTCAATTCAGGGATTTCAAGTGCAGCGGAAGAAAAAATTCAGTGGTGGTAATTCAGGGTTTCAATTCAATTTAATTCAGGATTTTTCAAATTCCAGGAATTCGGCTTTGATGCCAAGTAGAATTATGTTTCAGGGAGAATTCAATAGTTTCATTCATCCCAATTTTGGGGTTAATAAAGATGTACAAGTGGTATCCTAATAGGAAATGATACTTATATTCCTATCACATCTATACAATTTTAGTTCTAATTACAAAATAATATTCACACTAATATACTTTCAAACAATAATACATCGAAAGTAAAATTCAATTTCAACCACATTTGGGGCTTAGGAATCTTTTACCAGAATCTCGTGAGGTAGAGCATCAAGTTGGGAACTAGCAAAAGCAAATAAGGTTATCATTGTAAAATAAACATATTCAATCTAACAAACACAATTGAAGCATGGATGGAAATTGCCAAGGTAATTACCAAATAAAAACTCATTCTATCAACCAAATTTATTAAGATAAACTGAATCAATTGCAATCATTCTTACCCATCGATCACAAAGTCAATTTTTATTTTGGGTATAATTTGGGTAGAGAGTTGATTCACCCGACGTCAAAGAGGATTAGAGAACATATTTGCTCAGATCAACTCCCATCTCAGCCAGTTAGCTTTGTTGATATGCAAAACTGATTTTCCTTCTTTTTTTTTCTCTCTCTCTCTCTCTGTGAAACTGCTCCTTTTTTTATTGTTCGCGTGTCCTTTTGTTTGTCGTCAATTTTTTTCTCTTGTTTTTTTTCCATGGTGTTTTTACAGCTGTGCCCTTAATCCTTATACATTTCCTCTTTTTTTTCTTGCGCCTGTTTTATATTCTCAAGGATATTTTCGGATTTCACTATTTTGGTATGTTTGTGGACACCAAAGACACGCTTCCCTTTATTTAGGCGTAACAGTTTTGCACCACATATACTATGTCAATTTTTCGTAACAGTTTATTGTAGGCGTAACAGTTTCGCACGCGCACAAACACGAAAGGCGTATATGTGGTTCTCCTTTAACTGTGAATCTTAGTAAATATTTGGGGATGCCACTGGTTCATGAAAGAGTTAATAAACATACCTATAGTATTTTTGATAGAGTTCAAAGTAGGTTGGCTCGTTGGAAGTGTAAGACTTTGAATATGGCTGAGAGACTTGTTCTTATTCGGTCAGTATCCTCTGCTATTCCCATTTATGTGATGAATACTGCTAATTTGCCTATTGAGATCTGTAATAAGCTTGATTTTCGAAACTGTTACGCCTACAAACTGTTACACCTACAAACTGTTACGTCTTTCGTGTTTGTGCGCGTGCGAAAAATTGACGTAGTATATGTGGTGCGAACCTTATATACGCCAAAGACACGCTTCAATTAATGGAACCACATATACGCCTTTCGCATGCCCATTTGAAAGAAAACCACTCTTAAGGCCCACATGTTGGACGATACTGCGTGCAGGAAACCAACACGAACCACGAACTCTAAAACCAACACCATTTAAAAATTTTTTATTACCAAGGAGTTTACGACAGTTTCTACACGGTTGAAGTTAGAACATTTGCAATGCCAAAACTGTCTGATTCATGTTGTAAAGTATAGAACAGCCGAATTAAAAAAGAGAAGGGATAGAATTATAAAGAATAAAACAAAAATAGGAATGAGGAGAATCAGATTGCCCTCTTCTCCACTCTATCCAATCACCAGTTAGAATCTACGTTGCATTGAAGTGGGTACGGGTGCGTGGAAGCAAAGTGTGAAGAAACGTGGAAGCATTTTTTTTCAAAAAATAGTGGAAATGGGTACGCGAATGAAGCGTCTAATATATAGTAAAAATTTAAGTATATATCCATATATAAAAAAAATAGAATTTGATAAATAACTAAAGACATGATTAGAATTTTACTCTAATTTAATTGTTTTCAAACAAATACATGCATAATTATATAATTCATAAATAAATAATAATAAATTTCTCTCATGATTATTTATGAAATACTATTTAGCACTTTGAATATGAAATATCAAGTTTCTAAAAGGAATATATTTTTGGAATCGTACTTCAAAAAAGAATATTTTTAGAATCGAGGTTCCGAAAATTTCTGACAAGCTTTCGACAAGCTATCTCTTCCAAAACGGAAAGTGCATTCACTTTGAAGATTCCATGCAACCTAGAGGAGAATCTGTTCTCCAACTTCCATCAATTATTTTCCTTTCAAAAAAAAAAACTTTCATCAATTATTTTCACAAATAAAAGTGCCTTCTTATCCGGCAACAGCAAACGGATTTCCTTGACAAATTAAACAGGTTCCATTCTTCCTCTCACCAATTTTGAGATCGGCCTTTCCCGGTAATAGCTTCAGTTTCCTTTTTCTCCGGCGACAGTGGGTTTTTGGTGTGGACCTCGATTAATAGCTTACAAAGCCACGGAGATTGGGTGTTGTTTGGGTATTTCAAATCAAAATCGGGGATTGACGACTGTGTATTTAACGACTTGTAGGTTTTGTGAACTATTATGCTTCTACTGTTGTGACGAAGACAGAAAGAGAGAAGCTTGAGCATAGAAGCAAGAGAGAGAGAGCTTATAAACTTTCCTGAGGTAATCAGAAGAGCACATTAATTGTGAAAAAAGAAATAGTTCGAGTTGGATTATAGATGATTCGATTGAGAGAGCTTATGAACTTGAGTATGTGATTGTTTGAAGGGAATGTGCGGATTTTAAATATGAACCTAGAGATGTTGGATTTGCTTGCGAAGCCGAAAATGGTGAGGAGAGAGGTTAAGCTTATGTGCCTTTGTATCTATCTGCGTTAGTGTTGGAAATGCTTTATTTGATCTAACTAGGTGGTTTATTTGTTGAGCTTTACGAAGACACATCACCTCCAGAGTTGAGGTACTTGAATTTGGCTTTTTTTTTAGCATTTATGTTTTGGACTGAACCGTATGATTCAATGCACTTGGGGTTTACAATATAACACACCCTTGATAATTCATTTATGTGGTGTATGTCAAAGTTTTGATTCCTTAACTTATATTCTATTCAAGAATGTAAAAAAAAAAAAAAGTTAAAAAGAATACCGAAATAGATTATGTGAGAATTTACTTGATTTTATACTATTATGTGGTCTTTCTCAATTGTATTGGTGCTGTACTTCTGTTTCGTGTTGGTCTCTTATAATTTTGAATTTTGGATTTTGTAGTCGTTAATAAATGGTTATTGGCCATCTTACGCCTGTAGTTTCTTCAAAGTTATATTGTAACCTGTAATTTGTTTACCATCAATAAGTTGATGTAAGGTACACAACCAGTTGCACAAGGGGACACTTTGTATGTTTGAATGTTTCAATTGTGTTGTTAATGCTTTTCAGTAGACTGTTGCTGTGTAGTTTTAACTTCTATAAATCCACATTTTAACTTGCTGTTAACTCATGAATTTATTTTATCGTTCCAGTTTCACGTACTTTCAAATATTTATTCTATGTTTTCTGCAGCCAAGATTTTGTGATGTATGTTGGAGGGCCTGTTTGGGCATTGGATTGGTGTCCTAGAGTTCATAAAAGTGACCAGAGCACAAAATGCGAGGTATGTGATTTTTTTTCTCCCTACCAGTAATAGTGCAAACATTTAAATGATTGTTTTTATTAGTACCAGTAAGATCTATGTAATTGGTGTGGCGGATACTACTTTGAGCTCCTTTCCTATTTACATTTGTAAACTCCATTGTTTTTTGACTGATCTATCTGCCTTCTACTTTTCAGTTTGTTGCCATAGCTGCTCACCCCCCTGGATCTTCTTACCACAAATTAGGTGAACCACTTACGGGCAGAGGTGCCATTCAGATATGGTGTCTTCTGAATATTAATGTAAATGATAGAGGTGTTCAGAGAAAAACACCAAAAAGGGGACATATAAAGGTTGGGGCCTTAGAAAAATCAGCTGAACCAAAAAAGCCTTTAGGTAGACCTAAAAAGAAGCCAATAGAAGAATCTGTAGGCAAAGAGACCACAGAAGAAAAATATGCTTGGCCAAAAAAACCTAGAGGAAGACCCAGAAAGAATCCAATACAAGAATCCAATGACAAAGAGAGCAGAACAGAAAAATCAACTCGACCAAAGAAGTCTAAGGAAGACCCAGAAAGAAATTAGTAGAAGAGTCTGTTGACAACTTGCATGGGAGCAACTACCCTTTTGAGGTTCTTGCTATTGATTATCCAAAGGAATTATCGGAGTCACATTCTATGGATTGTCTTCCTTCAAATACTCAAGGAAATGATGAGCAAGAAAATCATGACAATGAGCAAACAGTTTACAGGCAGATTGAACCAAAGAGGCCTAAAAGAAGACCCAAAAGGAAGCCAATCAAAGAGACTGGACAACGGGGATGGGAGCAACAGCAATAAAGTTGAGGTACTTGCCATTGAATACAGAAATGATTCATTGGAGTTGCATTCTATGGATAGTGTTATAGCCAATGCCCAAGGGGATTCTGTAGCAGAGCCTGATAAGAACTTGGATGGGAGCAGCAATACGTGTAAGGCTCTTTTTGATCAATATCTGGATGAAGCATTGGAGTTGGATGGCATGGAATGTGCTCCTAAAAGTACTCAAGGAGATACAGTACAAGATGATCATGGAAAGAAAAGAAAAAGGTACAGAAAGACTCAACCAAAGATTCCTCGAGGAAAACCTGGAGAAAAGGCAATAGGAGAATCTGTTGAAAACTTAAACATGAGCAACATTCATACAGAGACTCTGGATGTTCAGTATCTCAAGGAAATGTCAGACTCACATGGTATTGATTGTGTCCCTGCAAATACTCAGGGTCCTGATGTACAAGAAGCAGAAGCTCGTCATGAAATACAAAATAGTTCTGGACAGTGTCCTAAAACAAGTAATAATGCTCCACATAATGGTTCCACAGGAATTGGTTCAGCCAGGCGTTCAGTTCCAGAAGATGTAGCATTACCAAGAATCATATTTAGCCTAGCTCACCATGAAAAGGTTGCTTGGGATGTTAAATGGCGTCCTCTTAATGCACATGATTCCGGTTGCAAGCACCGAAGGGCTATCTTGCTGTTCTGTTAGGAAACGGGTCTCTAGAAGTGTAAGAAAAATAATTTCTTGTTTAGACATGAATTTTTTTTTTTTGCAGACCATATGTTCCTTTATATACTCCTTCCATATACCCCTTGGTGAATCTCTATCAAGTTTTACTCTCAGATGATTTGTCTGTTTATTTCCATAGAGAATGTTTTAGTGTCCTTGCAGTCGGTAACATGGAGTTAGAGTAGCTAGAATTTGCATTATGGACATTTTTTTCTTGTGGGTTCTAACTGAGTTGTGGTTCATAGTTTGTTTTTTAATTAAGTTATAGGTTTCACACTTTAAGCATGATAGAAAAGTTTGTGATCTTTGATCTGATGAAACTTATCTTGATTTGTTATACTCTAGGTAGGAGGTTCCTGCTCCTCGTGCAATTGAAGTTATTTACTCTTCTTCATCTGGAGAGGGCACTGATCCTCGGTTTGTTAAGTTGACACCAGTATTTAGATGCTCGGTGTTAAAGTGTGGTAACCAAAAAAGGTACTCCAGAGGTTTATATTCTACTTTTTTGACACTACTTGTAAATCACTGATTGCACTAAAAAGCATCATCTACTAGTTTTCACTATCATATAAAGGGCTTCCGGAACATCATAAAACGGGTTTGGCACAGGCAAGATAGAGTGGAAAACTTTTGGAACTTTTTATTATTTAATGCAGCTGCATAAGTGTGTTGAATTTCCATTGCACTGACCTCTCTTCTGACCATATTTGTACTTTATATCTCCTGTTCATCATTAAGTCTGTTATTTTGTTGAACAGCATCTCTCTTACTGTGGAATGGTCAGCTTCACCACCTCACGATTATTTAGTTGCTGGATGCCATGACGGAACTGTATATTATTCTGCTCTCTGTCCTTCGAGATTGTTTAATATGTTATGCGTGATACTTTGTCAGTATGTTTACTTTTGAGTAAAAAGGATGTAAGCTAACTTCATGAAGGCTTCGATAGAAAGATACACTTAATATTCAACATATTTTTATCATTTAATTTGTTAGGCGGATATAGATTGCACACTATATATGCTTCCGCTCACTCGTCTTTTACTGGAAGAATGTTCTTGTGCTATGGTTTTCCTCTTCTTTTCTTCTCCTAATGTTTTGTGTTGTGTCATAACCAAGGAAGGTTTCCATTTACCCAGGTTGTTATGTGGAAATTTTGTCTGAGCGATGCATCTCAAGGTAATGTTAGCATGTATATAACCAATATTTTTCTCTAAAAAAAAATTCTTTAAACTAGTAATTACAGCATTTTTCTTTTCTTTTGCAGATACAAGACCTATACTTTGTTTTACTGCAGATACAAATCCTATTAGGGCGCTTTCTTGGGCCCCAGTTGAAAGGTTAGCTATTTTGAGAGTTATAAACAAAAAAAGAATCATTTTTTTTTTTACTAAATCCACATTCATTAAAAGGAACTATTGTGACTTTCAGCAATTCAGACAGTTCAAATGTTATAGCTACTGCTGGACATGGAGGTCTTAAGTTTTGGGATCTTTGGTAAGTTTTAAGATATAATTTTGCTTCCATTCCTTATACATGCTGCTCCTTCTTTACTATGGTTTGGGAAACACATATTTCAAGTAAGAAGTTGATACAAGCTAGAATTTATGAATATTTAGGTTGTATAGACTTCGGTGAATTGCTGATGGGGTTCTAGATAGAGAGAGAAAAGTACTACTGTTTTTCTTCATTTCCTTTTCCTCTTTGTCAGTTAGAATCATCAAATAGAGATTTCAATTATATCTATATATGGCATCACTCGTTTACTTTTGTTATTTTTCAACAGTGGGAACTGGAAAATACATATTAACTATATAACAATTGTGGGTTTATTGTTCCTGGCACTGTTCATAAGCAAGGATTTTATCGGTTACATTGGTAGTTAGGGAGAGAAAAGTACTTCAGTTTTTCTTCATTTTCTTTTCCTCCTTTTCAGTTAAGAGTATCAAATAAAGACTTCATCACACACTCCATATCAATTTATGGCATCCCTCGTCGACTTTTGTTATTTTCAAGAGTGGGCCATGAAAATTGCATATTGTACTAAGAGATATAACTGTGTCGCAGTGATCCATTTCATCCCTTGTGGGACATCGACCATATACCAAAGTTCATATATAGTCTGGATTGGCTTCCAGATCCAAGGTACTTTATGATCCAAGTGTTAACGGGCTTAACATTTTAATGGTTTGTAAGTGCATCTTTTTGGCTAAAGCATTTTTTTTTTCAGGTGTGTTCTTCTGTCCTTCGATGATGGAACAATGAGACTTCTCAGCTTGACGAAGTCTGTCTCTGATGCTCCTGTAACAGGACAACCCTTTGATGGGACAAAACTACAGGACCTACACAATCTTTGTTGTTTGCCTTTTGCTATCTGGAGTATTCACGTATCACGACTAACAGGTCTTCCTTGTGCTTATTTATCTGAGTGAAGCAAACCAAATATTTGCACACAGATTGGGTTTTCCATTGAAAGTTAACACTACCTTTAGACGTAGCTTTTCCATCTTGGAAGGAACCACCTAGTTTTTGGGTTTTTTTTTTCATGAAGAAAGAAAACAATAGATATCTGGATTTATTTTATACTTCAGGAGATAGGAAACTCTAGTAAATATCTAGGTAGGTACCATGACGGGGTTTGATCCCCAGGCCATATGGACAGCCTTTCAACACTTACTAACCCAGTAGTGGCCCTTTTTGGTCTTTTGAAACAGTGTTAATAATAGTAGTTCTTGGTATTTTATAGTTGCTCTTTCAATTGATTATTCAATCACCTGTCACCCAAGAGTTACAAAATTGTGACCGTAAGCTATCCTTAGTTGATCAACCTGATTAACTTCTTAGACCACTACATGTTATACACTGATTGAGAAACTCCACTTCGTTTTGTAGGTATAGTTGCATATAGTAGTGCAAATGGAACTGTTCTCCGCTTCCAGGTAAGTTGTTCCTTGTGTCAATGATTAACAATCACATTTACGTTTAATTGAGCAGGTGTAGTGACTTGAGGTCTCCATTAGGACCATTACATATGATGGATTTATTTGGATATAATACACGCACTGCATAATGTTATGTAACTAATTTTGTCGTGTGATAGTCAGCTTACATCCAGACATGTGGAGAAAGATGCTACATGAAACCGTGCCCCACATTTCCTGTGCGTGTCACTTACTGAAGAGGACTCTGTTGTAACCATCAATACCCCAATACCAGATAATCCTATCCCATTAAAAACATCTCATAAGACTGAGCCAACTAAGGTGATGAGAGAAAATGATAAGGTTACATCAGAAGATCAAGTTTTAGGTAAGCTTTGGCAATGATATGAGCCTATATATTTCTTTTAACCACCCCTTACTCTTTCTCATCATCATCTATTTGACTCTTGTTGCAGCTCTTTGTTACGGTGACAATCCCGGTAAATCTGGGAGAGAAGCGGCATCTCTCAAAAGTAAAAGACAGACATCTGCGAGAAATCCACAAGATGACCGAGCATTGGTATGCATGGATCAAGAACTTGTTAATACCGAGGAAGAAAAAAATGGAGAACATGGACTTTCTCTTAAAAGTCTTGTAAAGCAGAAATCTAAGTCTAGCAAGAAAATCGCAGAAGATGAACAAGAACACCACCGATGCAGGGATGAAGAGCTGAATAATTTGCAGAGAGAAAAAATTGAGAGGGAGTTTGAGGTTTTTCCTTCAAAGCTAGTAGCAATGCATAGAGTGAGATGGAGCATGAACAAAGGTAGTGAGAGATGGATGTGCTATGGAGGGGCAGCTGGAATTGTACGTTGTCAAGAGATTGTTATGTCTGAGACTGATGAGAAATGGGCAAGGAAGAAATGAGAAACCAAGTTTTCTGATTCTTGTGATTCTTCTCACCTCAGTTTATGTAAGATTGAGTAGAAGACTTAGTTGGTCAATCAGTTCATGTAAGATTGATCAGATATTGCAGATGGTTGCATTTTCACTGCGTAGTATCGGACCACAGGCAATACTTTATCTTGCTGCTGCAGTATCCGACTTTTATGTTCATTGGACGAGCATGGTAATAATTAGTATTCTAATTTGTATTATATTCACTTTGCTGCGCTTCCCGGCTGCATTCTTTACCTTAGGAGGTAGATCTCATCTTTTGATTCTGACCTCAATGATTTAATTGAATGGGAAGTAGGGGTTATATAAGTTATAGTTGAACCTTCGAAGTTCTATATTATACGTATGGGTTGATATGCAACTTCTTGCAAACCATTTCGATTATGGGATAGCTTCTTATTAGAGATAAAGAACAGCATATAAGTTTCATGCTTACCGTGTCTATTGATGAGTTCAAATGTGTCGATGTAATTACTTTGCCTAATAATGTATCACATTTTTATTGCAGGTGGAGCACAAAATTCAGTCAGGCTCTGGTCCATTGGATATGCGACTTTTTTAGGTACTGAAGATGCTCTTAGTGCTGAGGAAAGACTGAACCCCCAAGGCCTTGTGTATATCATTTAAGGTTGGATGATAGTTGCATATTTATGCAACGTTTATGTGCTTAACCGAACCTTATATTTAGCTCTTTTGTTATGTTTTTAAGTAATTTAACATTATTATTTGTTTTTAGGTATTTTGGAGATTAATGAAGAAAATGAGATTAAATAGTATTTTCTGGCGAGGAAACCTTGGCGAGGAGGTTTTGCCTTTGGAGAGCAAAGTTGGAGAGAAATAGAAGTTGAAGTGGACTTGGAGACTAAAAGAAGAAGAATAAAGAATAAAGTCTATTTATAATTGAATTGATTTGCTTGGCGAGGAACAGTAAGATGAGTTGGCTTGGACTTTAAATTTGGGAGTCCATTTGCATGTAGACATGATGGTTGGCACGTGAGCATGAAGAGCTTGATTATACAAGCTAATTAATGGCAAGTTGCTCGCAAGAGGAAGAAGAGTCCTAATATAATAATGAGATTATGAAGAGATGGGCTTGAATTGGTGTCTTGCACGTGGGTTGCTAGCTAGGTTAATTAACCTAGCTAGTCTGGAACATATAAATAGCTAGCAAGAGAACATACGCGGGGACAGACATAACGGAGAGCAAGAGCAAGGAAGCTACAAGTTTCTCTTTCATCTGTTTGTATCAATTTCTTTCATGGATTATTTTAGTTTAATTTCTGATTCCATGAGGAGCTAAACTCCATTGTTAATGGGCTGTTTTGAAGCCCCGTTCATGATATCTAGATTGCTTATGCACGTTAACTAAGTTTTGTTTTTCTTATTTGAATGAGGTTTCTTTGTTATTTATACAGTGATGATTCTTGATTATGTATGCTTTGAGTGTACGCTTAGTATGCATGTTTAGGAATTTAATTCTAAGAAAATTGATGGCTGTTGGTGATTATTACCTTCCTCAAGTTTCAATCGTAGAACCCATACATGCTTGGTATAAGAAACCCTAGGTCTAGCAAGACACGACCGTAGTGTACTTGTAAAGCCTTGTAGATTCTCAAACCCTTTCTAAATCTTAATGCTTTTCTCTTAGTTAATTCGAGTCCGTGACTTCGGGTTCTTTGAGGGATAGACAATATTGATAAGCAGATCTTCAATGTTGTAAACATAAGGATCGGGTAATAGGTTGTGTTCACAGCTCGGGGCCTTCCTGGGAATCTTTCATTCATAACATTTGCATTATTTAGTTAAGCATTTTTCGTCTAGATGGAGTGACGGTGGTGGATAGCACTTCCCTTAACCCATTTTATCATTGATTGTCAGTTTTACTTTTATTCTGTTTTCTGTTTCAGTTTCGTAATCTGTTTTGCATAATTTTGTTCGCCAACCAAACCAATTCCGATTGTATCGAAATTTCGCGTGGTAGTCCGCCACTGTGTCTTTAGTGTTCAGTATTAATTTCGTGATTTTAGGTCGAGTCTA
This sequence comes from Geum urbanum, assembly GCA_946800695.1. NCBI lineage: Eukaryota > Viridiplantae > Streptophyta > Magnoliopsida > Rosales > Rosaceae > Geum > Geum urbanum. The sequence goes on from OX327011.1 coordinate 1,767,749, forward strand.
GATATTTTAATTAATTACGTTAGTGTGAGTAGTCGAGGCTGTCAGATTTCTGACTTTCGCGTCTGTTTGTTGTTAGAGTATTGAGTCTCATCTTTCCTTGTGGATTAACCCCTATACTATTGTACTGCATTGACAAGCATATTGAGTTTATTATAGGGTAACTTTGAGGGTGGTTAAACACTCGATCATTGGATACAGAGCTTTTACTTGTTTAGTCATCTGTCATATCCAAGTACTATCATCCGGGTGAAAATTTGGTCTTTTCATTTGTTCTTTTATTCGGGAAAGTTTTGAGTTTCATTGGATATTCTGATATTAACTTCAATAGTTTTGTTGTGGAAAAGTTATATGATAGATCCGGTACATCACATTTCAATTCTCATTCTCAGTTGTGATACAAAAGTTGACCTTAGTTTACCAGTCTTAAAGATAGTAGACATATACGACCTTACTTGAAAGATAGTAGACCTATATATGTCTCTCTATGTGTTAAGTGGAAAATCGTGTATATACTATAATCAGAATCCTTGTATGTTTAATACTTTAGCCTTGATATTTGTTTCTAAATGAGTTTTAGAAGTTTGGCTGCTTAACTAAACATGTAGTATTATTGCTTGGTGACTAAAAAACTTTGATATGCCTGAATAGTTAGAAACAGATTCGAAGATTCTATTACAGAAAGCTCATATGGCTCTCAAGAAGTACAAAATGCATACGGCTGTAACCAATGAGCTTTTGAGCCGGAAAGAAGAGGTCGTAGTTGTTACGAGGAACGAAAAGATTTTAGTCCGTCGAAACGAGTCATTAGGTGTTCATGATGTGGAGAGCGCCCTTATTGAGCTTCTTGTGGATATGCATACAGCTCATGTTGAGAATTCTAGTTAAGATTGTCATGGGAAGGTACAAGAAAGCAGTATTTGTTGACAATGTCATGCTAGCCTGCCTTCATTTACAATGACGAAATATAGTTCATTTGATCTCATTCATACATTCAGCTTTATTTAGTCAAATCTTTGTAAAATATTTATCAATTCCAGAGAGTTTTCAGACCAAAGAGCGAGATAGGAAAATAAAGGCCTTTGGTATGTCATGTACAATAGTGCACTAATCAACAAAAGTGTCTGGTACACAAACCTTGCTACAGTATATACTGTATTTTCAAAACCTTGCTATCCTACCTTTATAGGGAAATGAGGTTTTGAACTTCTCAAATCAAGTTGAGCATAAAAGAACTACGTTTTTATGTACAAGTAACACAACTCTTCCGTTATAAAATCTTGTTAGTGCTCTGCTACCACATAAAAATTGTAAACTTAACCAACTTTTCTTGGTTTGGTGAACTTGACGGGGCGAGAGAAATTCATTGAACATAGAATAGATTACATTGAATTAAGACATGAGATTTACACCTTACCACTACATAGAATAGATTACTCAAATGTACACCTTGATTCCTACAAAATACATACAAGCAACAAAGTCTAAATTTGCAGGACTTGCATTATTTTTGCATTTCTTCTCCATCATATCAAGTCCTCATTCTTTCAAAATGAGCCACCTTCAGTGCAATCACCAGAGACATTTTTATATTTGATGGCTCCAAAGAAACGAAAATAGGCATACCTCTATGAGTGCTTCACAAGTAATGTACCACAAACTCCCCAAAATCCTAGAGTGAACCCGAGTACGATGCTAACATATATACAAACCCAACCTTCCATTGTCATCTCCGTCTTCATCACTTTCATCACCATTTGGATTCTTCGGCGAAGGCGCGGTATCTCCCGGGCACTTGGTTGAAAGAGGAAGGCCATAGAGATTAGGATTGCCAACATAAATGGATGGCTCGCTATAACATTGGATTCTTTGGAGCTGAGTGCTTGTAGGAATCCTTCCAGACACCTTGTTGAAAGATAAGTTCAAGTGAGACAATGAGGTTAGAGACGACAAACTCCGTGGAATCGATCCTGAAAGGTTGTTGCTTGAAAGATCAATTGTTTCCAACTGCTTCATATTTTCAATGTTTGCCGGGATACTACCACTCAATTGATTTCTTGACAAGTTCAACGTACCAAATGCAAGGAGGCATCATATTCCTTCGGGGATTTCACCTTCCAAATTGTTTGATGAGAGATAGATGATGTTTACCATATCCAGACTGGTGTTGTATACCAGTTCTTGTCCCTTGGCCGTCAAACTTGCTTTCTCAAAATAGCTTCCAATATCACTGTATTCAGTGAAATTGCCATAGACTAAAGTAGACAAATCAATTAGACATTTGGGAATGGTCCCTAAGAAGTTGTTATGACCAGCGTCTATGATATGAAGAGACAGAAAAGAAGAGTACAATTGATGTGGGATTTGTCCGCTTAGAGAGTTTGATCGCAACCGTAGCATATATAAGACATGGTTATTTAATCTTGATATTCTTCCTTTGAATCTATTGTCTCCAAGATCATTATCATTGTAGTTTTGCAATAGAGAACAAGGACTTGTGCCCCCACAATTGTTGTTGCTTTGTTTTCAAAGATATGCTTCCAGAAATCTATTGTCACCAAGATCAATACTCTTCAAGTTGGTGCCAAACAGTGAGCTTGGAACACCTGGGGATTTTGCCAAACAATTTGTTGACTGCTACATCCACGACTAATATCCATTCCCACTGATTCCATTCTTGAGGGAGTTGTCCAGACAAGTGATTGCTTCTTAACACAAGAATTTGCAAGGTTGACATGTTGCACACAGACGGTGGTATACTACATGTCAACTTATTCTCAGATAGATATAACTCCAACAAGTTTGGCAACAGTTGATCATAATTTGAGGGAATTGGCCTAGAAAATAAATTGTTCTCGAGATTGAAGACTAGGGCGGCATCACTAGACCAATGCGACAGAGGACCCTCAAACCGATTATGACTCAAATTAATGTATGACAGTTCTGGAGAATTCAAGAGGGATGGAAGAGAACCCTCAAACCGATTATGACTCAAATCAATGTAGAAAAGTTTTGGAGAATTCAAGAGGAATAGCCTCAAACCAATTATGACTCAAATCAATGGAGTTCAATTTTGGACAATTCATGAAGGATGGAAGCTTGACACTTATTTGATTGCGAGATAAATTCAAGTGTTGGAGTAGGGGATATATTTTCAAGAATCATTCCTCTGGTGTGGAATCTGAGAATCCTGTGTTAACAAGGAAGACTTCCACTAATTTGGTTTGAGATTGAAGCCACAACCCAAAGGTAAGGCCTATTGTATAGTTCACAATTACAATTGCGTTGAGCTTGAAAGGAGGGATCCAATCGTTGGTAAAATTAAGAAAAGGGACACAGGTTGGTCTGTACTGATTGTAAAAGACTTTAACCTAGTGAGATTGATGAAAAAGTATTCCAACAATTTACCTCGCCATGAATTGTCCAATAGTCCTAGCTCTGTTAACTGAGAGAGTTATCCCAAGCTTTAAGGAATGGAGCAGTTCATTTGATTATCACTAATGTCCAGTGATTCCAAGGGGAAACTGTTTCCAATAAAATCAGGAATGGATCTGGTCATTCGATTCCCACTAAGGTTCAGTGATTCCAAGAAGAACAAGTTTCCAATAAATTCAGGAATTGGACCCGACAAGTGGTTGTAATTGAGCCGAAGTTTTTGTAGATTCTTTAGCATGCCTAAGGCGGCAGGAAATTCACCCACTAACATATTGTCTCTAATATCAAATGACTCTAGAAATTGTACAATTTGTAAAAGCATTCAACAGTTTGTCCAAACCACTGACAAAAGAGTTATATGAAAGATCCAACTTCTTTAGGCTGCACATAATACCAATGAATATGGGAACTTGGCCTCCTATACCAACATCTATTAAATCAAGGACTTCAAGAGATTTGAGGTTTGCAAGTTCAGAGGTCACAGGCTTGTAAACAGATTGTGTCTTAGATAAAGTTGTTTGAGGTGTGTAAGATTACAAATCCAGCTGGGAAAAGAAGGAAGATAATTATCTGCTAAATCAAGAACCAATATGGAGGTCAAGTTCATTGAAGTCAGCTAGGAGAGTGGTGTTTGAATTTGGCAATCACACAAATGCAACTCTAAGAGTGAAGGAGGAAGTCCAAGTCTGCTAACATCCAGACCTTCAAGATTGAGGTATTACGAGGATGAGAGTTGAGATATCCAGCACTGCTTGTTTCTTACTTTAGTTGCTCGGTGATTGGGTTTTTTGTTGTCTTTTTGATCAGAGGTTGAATCGATCATCAGAAGAGAGAGAGTCGAGTATGATACATCACCCGTCTACTCAATATCCTTGTATGAGTCCACAATCACTACACGAGATGAACCTTGGTTTGGTGAATAAATTCAACTTGAGTGAAAAAGAAGGATAATAATTATAATAACTGAGGTCAAGATAATCTAACTTCGAGAGGTTACCAAGAGAAGGGGGGATCTCTCCCTTAAATAAATTATTTGAGAGATCGAGATACCTCAAACTTTGAAGCTTGCCGAACAAGTTAGGAACTTGTTTGCCAAGGGATTTTCCACTAAGATTAAAGTAATATAAGTCATTTAGGCTAAATAAAGAGGGATTTATGTTACCACTTAGTTTAGAAGACTCATGATGAGCATATTCCTCTTCCCCGTTGTTATATGGATTCCCAAGATCAAGCATTGTAACGCGACCAGTGAGGTTATTGCATGAGACTCATCTCCAGCGATAGCATTCGTGACCCACCCAAGAAGAAAGCCTGCCAGAATTAGAATCATTCAGATCTCCTTTCAAGCTAAGAAGTTCTTGCCTCTCCTCTTCCCTGCATAATGATGGTGATGGCCTCACACTGCTTGGAAGTCCAACACTGAAAGACATAGTTGTAGTCTGCAGATATGGAAGTGCCAGAAATAGAAAGAGCAAGTATTGAGCCATATTGTAGATGAGGAAGTGATAACTGTTGTGCTTGAATATGTTTGCACATAAGCTATCCATGATTGTTTTTCTTTGAACAAGTGAAGAAGGTAAACGAGTCTATAAATCTAAACCAAGTACCATACTATTAATAGTAATGAGAAGACTACAAAGAATGGTGTCCAGGTATTCCAAAGTCTGTTAACAGCCTCGTTCCACAAGTTTTGAATCCATTTTAAGAGCTCCATCTAATTTCCTGAGTCAAGTCTACTGTGATTGTGACTTCTATAGTGATGTAGAACGGATGGCGGCAAGGATATGTGAAAAAACAGATTGTCGTAAGAAAGGTGCTACTAGCTCAGTCCAGGTTTGGACTTTGACTTCAGGCAGGGTTGCTAACATTCAGAATCAGTTTCAGTTTAGGATTTGATTTTTATTTTCTTTTATTCCGTTTAGGTTTTTATTTTTCAGCTTAGGATTATTTTAGTAATTAAGCATCTTTTTAGGTTATCATAAGGCATCTTTTAATAAAAAAAAACTTTGCAATTTCTCAAATACCTGGTGGATTCCAGACTTTCTCTTGGATTTGAGAAAACTATTCTTGTGGATTCAAGAAGATCGATCTGTTTATGGATTCCAATGTTATAATTCTGATGTATCAAGTGGTAATCAGAGCAAGGTTGTTTTCTTGGAAGGAGCATCAACTATTATCATGGGTGATCAAAGATCAGTTACCCGAGCAGATTTTAATGCTCAGAACAAACGCATCAACGCCATGGCAGAGCAAATTGCACAAATTCAAGACTTGTTGCTTGAATAGAATAATGCCAATAACAATAATCGACATCATGGAGAGCAACCACGAGTAGAGGTTTACGATTCTGGTTCAGAAGAGGACATCTCAATTGCTAGTAGTGAAAATCAGACCAACAATCATTCTGATTACAAGATGAAGGCAGAAATTCCAACCTTTTCGAGACATTTAAAGATTGAAGATTTCCTTGATTGGCTGGTAGAGGTTGACAGATTCTTCGATATGATGAATGTGCAGGAAACAAAGAGGGTGAAACTAGTCTCCTTTAGACTCAAGAGTAGTGCTGCTGTTTGGTGGAATCAACTGCAACAAAATCGACAAAGACAAGGAAAGAAACCAGTCCAATCATGGAGAAGGATGAAGCAGCTGTTAAGGGACATGTTTCTCCCTACAGACTATGAACAATTACTCTACCATATGTAAATGGATTGTGTATAGGGTAGTAGAATAGTAGCTGAGTACACGGAGGAATTTCTGAGGTTAGCCGAAAGAAATCAGTTGGGAGAGACGCCATCACAGAAGGTTGCAAGGTATATGAGTGGACTGAAGCTTTCGATTCAGGACAAGATTGGTCTGCAAACTATGTAGACTGTTTCTGAAGCCAACAATTTGGCGCTAAAAGCAGAGTAGATGGAGAAGAAAAAGAAAGCTTCTTATTCTTCCACTGCAGACAAAGGAAGATCAAACCCTGTGGTTGAAAGGGCTACAATTCCTGTCAAAGGAGGAGAAAGCAGTAACATGGCAGGAAAGGGTGTAAACCCTAACATAAAGGAGAAATTCAACTTTGATGAAGAAGAGGACAGAGAAGAAGAGGATGGCGATTATCGTGGGGTGGAATTTGCAACTGAAGAAGGGATGGACATGCAGACTTTGGTCTTACAAAGAGTCATGCTGGCACCAAAGGAAGAAGGACAACGCCACAACATCTTTCGCTCATCTTGTTCAGTTAACAACAAGGTTTGTCAAGTGATCTTTGATAATGGTAGTTGTGAGAATTTTGTGTCGCAGACTCTGGTGGAATTCATGAAAATACCTACTGAACCTCACCGTCGGCCCTATAAGTTTGGTTGGGTCAAGAAAGGTCCTCAAGCCGAAGTGACTACATCGTGCAGAGTCCCTATCTCCATTGGTAAGCACTACCGTGATAATGTGTTGTGCGATGTCATCGACATGGATGCTTGTCATATACTATTGGGGAGGCCTGGGCAATTTGATCTGGATGTCACTCATAAGGGCAGAGATAATGTGATAATATTCACATGGAATTCCCACAAGATTGCTATGGCCCCTTCAAACGCTAATTTAGGTCCTAAAGCCAATTCGAGTTTTCTCACCATCAGCAAGAATGAACACGAGCTGAATGAAGATCTAAAGGAATCTGAAGCCATCTTTCTAATAGTGATTAAAGGATTAATGGCAGTAGAAAAGCAAGATGGAGAATTTCCCAAGGAGATTTGGGAGATACTGAAGAATTATGAGGGGTTGTTTCTAGAAGAAATTCCCAATGAGCTACCACCAATGAGGAACATTCAACACCAGATCGACTTCATCCCTGGGTCTAGTCTACCTAATCTGCCACATTACCGAATGAGTCCGAAAGAATGTGAGGTCTTGAGGGAGATTATTGAAGATTTTCTGTAGAAGGGTTTTATTCAGGAAACTATGAGTCCGTGTGCAGTACCTGTGTTGTTGGTGCTGAAGAAAGGAGGAACATGGAGGATGCGCGTGGATAGTAGAGCTATCAAAAAAAATCACCATCAAATACAAATTTCTTATTCCTCGCTTGGAAGACATGCTAGATGAATTGAATGGTTCGAAGTTGTTTTCAAAGATAGATCTGAGCAGTGGATATCACCAGATCCAAGTAAAGCCATAGGATGAGTGGAAGACAATGTTTAAGACTAAAGATGGATTGTATGAATGGTTGGTGATGTCATTTGTCTAGTCTAACGCACCGAGCACTTTCATGAGTCTCATGAACCAGGTTTTACGTCTTTTCATTGAGTCGTTTGTCGTTGTTTATTTTGATGACATTCTTATTTATAGAAGGAACAAAGATGAACAATTGGAACATGTAAGGAAGGTCCTGGAGGTGTTACAGCAGAACAAGTTGTATATCAACTTGAAGAAGTGCAGTTTTTGCACCAGCAAGCTGCTGTTCTTAGGTTTTGTGGTTAGTGAGGATGGAATACAAGTTGATGAGGAGAAAGTGCGTGCAATTAAAGAATGGCCAACTCCTACAATAGTGTCTGAGGTATGAAGTTTCCATGGTTTAGCTACCTTTTATAGACGTTTTGTGAAAAATTTCAGTGCCCTTACTGCACCAATTACCGAATGCATGAAGAAGGGCAAGTTCTGTTGGGGTGAAGAACATGAAAGGAATTTTTCTCTTCTTAAGGAAAAACTTTGTACAACACCAGTTTTGGCTTTACTGGATTTTGAGAAGATCTTCGAGGTAGAATGTGATGCTTGTGGTGTTAGAGTCGGAGCATTCTTATCCCAAGAAAAGAGGGCTGTGACTTTCTATAGCAAAAAGTTAAGTGAGGCTCACCAAAGATGGAGTACTTACGACTAAGAATTCTATGTTGTAGTAAGGGCTCTAAAGCAATGGGAACACTATTTAATTAAGAGGTAATTCGTGCTATTCACTGACCATCAAGCCTTGAAGTTTATAAACTGTCAGAAAAATGTCAACAAGATGCATATTAGGTGGTGACGTTTTTGCAGAAATTTCCTTTTGTCATCAAGCACAAATCAGGAACCCTCAACAAAGTTGCAGATGTGCTCAGCAGACGAGCAAGCTTGTTGGTTATGTTATCCCAAGAAGTAATTGGCTTCAAGTTCTTGAAAGAGTTGTATGAGGCTGTTAAAGACTTCAAGCAGATCTGGGAGCAATGCATGAGCAAGAAACAATCAGTTGTTAGTTTCTTTATCAATGAGGGGTATCTATTTCGTGGTAATCAACTATGTGTCCCAATATCATCACTTAGAGAGAAGATGATTCAAGATTTACATGGAGGAGGATTAAGTGGACATCTGGGGAGAGATAAGACGATTGCAAGTCTGGAGGAGCGATATTACTGGCCATAGTTGAAACAGGATGTCAACAGAATTGTGCAAAGATGTTATACTTTTCAAGTCTCTAAAGGTCAGTCTCTAAATGCCGGTCTCTACATGCCTTTACTTATTCCTGCTGACATTTGGCAGGACGTTTCGATGGATTTTGTGTTTGGATTGCCACAAACCCAAATGGGAGTAGTTTCTGTGTTTGTTGTGGTGGATAGATTCTCCAAGATGACACACTTTATTGCCTACAAGAAGACTGCAAATGCTGCAAACATAGCCAAGCTATTTTGCATGAGGTGCCTAAATACATCACTTCTGACAGGGTTACAAAGTTCTTGAGTCACTTCTGGATCACCTTATGGAAGCAGTTTGGAACACCCTTGAAGAGGAGTACAACATCTCATCCAAAAACAGATGGTCAAACTGAAGTTACAAACCGGTCTTTGAGAAATATGATTAGAAGCGGTTGTGGAGATAAGTCGAAACAGTTGGATATTGCTCTTCCCTACATCGAGTTTGCTTACAACAGTTCTGTGCATAGTGCTACTGGTAAATCACCATTTTCCGTGGTTTATACATTTATCCCTCAGCTTATAGTCGATTTGGTCAAGCTGCCTAAGGGACACGGTGTTAGTGAAGCTGCTGTAAAGTTGGCCAAAGAATTTTACAATGTCTGAGAAGAAGTGAAGGCAAAGTTAGAGAAAACCAATGCCAGAAATAAAGTTGTTGCTGACAAGCATAGACGTGTGAAGGTGTTCAAGGAGGGGGATTCGGTTATGGTGTTCTTAAGGAAGGAGAGATTCCCAGGGGGCACCTACAGTAAGTTGAAGCCCAGGAAATATGGTTCTTTCAAGGTCTTGAAGAAGCTTAATGATAATGCTTATGTTGTTGATCTTCCGGTTTCCATGGGAATTTCAATTGCTTTTAATGTTGCTGATTTACATGAGTTCCATGAGGATGTGTCGTTATATGGAGGTAATAACTCGGGGTTGAGTTCTTTTGAAGTGGAGGAGATTGGTGTAGAACGGATAGCGGCAAAGATAGAGGAACAAATAGATTGTCGTAAGAAATTTGCTACTAGCTCAGTCCAGGTTTGGACTTCGACTTTAGGCAGGGTTGCAAACATATCAGAATCAATTTCAATTTAGGATTTGGTTTTTATTTTCTTTTATTCCGTTTAGGTTTTTATTTCAGCTTAGGATTGCTTTAGTATTTAAGCATCTTTTTAGGTTGTCATAAGGCATCTTTTAATCAAAAAAAAACTTTGAGATTTCTCAAATACCTGGTAGATTCCAGACTTTCTTGTGGATTCGACAAAACTATTCTCGTGGATTCAAGAAGATCCGTTGGTGGATTCCAATGTTATATTTCCGCTGTATCATATAGTGCCCCATGACATTCTGTATATCATTTAAGGTTAGATATTAATTAAGCTTTTACATTTTTTTTAGCAATCTCTCATATCCAATGTGACACTGTATATCATTCCAGGTTAGATATTAATTAATTATGTTAGTCAGATCTTTGTAAAAAGTTCATCACATTGGTGGGAGATGGGAAGATATAGTCATGCTCAGAGTTTTCACTTTTCATATTAGGCAGTGAGATAGTGCACTAATCACTGAAGAAGTGTCCGTCAGCACCAGAATGTAATCCATAGGCATATTTCATAAAATGATATCTTCCAAGACACTAGAAGCATACACACCCTTATGAATGGCTGACCAGGTCCAAAGGAAGGCAAGGATGCCTTGATTTACCTTTTTAAAATACAGTTAAGTTCATTTTATCTCAATCAAGCATTGAGCTTTATGTCAGTTAAATCTTTGTAAAACGTTCATCACATTGGCGAGGGATAGGAAAATATGGTCTCTTGTATGTTATGTTAATCACCGAAGAAAGTGTCCGGTACACAAATCTTGCTAAAGTAAACACTGTTTTTTCAATACTAAATGACTTCAAGATCAATTTAGCCTATTTTCGGCAGTGCCAAGAATATATATACAAACTTGTATATTGTTTGTAGTGGAAGAAAAAGAAATAATAGTCACTATTGGGACATTCAAAATGGTATTGCTATAATACAAATTGTACAAGGAAGGGATTATATCCTTTATCTACCGAGCTTCTTCATCATCTGTGTCAAGCTCAAGTCCCTCTGCAGCTAAAAGCTGACCAATGATCTTTCTCTTATCTTCCTCTGCTTTTCTTCTCATAAGGTCTCTTTTCTTTAGAACTAGTGTGTGCCGCTTCAGGGTACTGGAGAAGTACTCTGCAGAGGCCTTTTTTTCTCTAGCCAGGATTCTCTTCTCTTCATCTGGATCAACCTGAAAACTCCAATACATGGCGCACCATAATGCAATAAAATAGGCTAAACCAAAAGATTCAAAACGTGGATAGAGGTCTGATTACAGCTATTTCGAAGTGTTTGAGCAGTAATGGCAAGAAAATGTTAAAATTGTACATATAATAGCTGATTAGTCTCGACCTAACTTTATGTCAATTCAAGATAGAAAATGTACATATAGACTACCTTGGAACGAGAAAGTTGACGTGCACGAATATTCATCTCACGCTGCTGTTGCTCAGCCCACGCTGCTATTGCCATATCACCTCGCTGATCAAAAGCTTTCCGCTTTTTCATTAGCCACTCCATCCATGCTTGGGATGCCTGATATAACAGTGCACACGAAGAAAACATTACTAAAACAATTAAAACAGGAGTCAGGCTATCAGTTCATTTGTAAAACACGATACAATTCATAAGTTTCCTCTGCAGTGTCCAAAATACTCTAGATATATATATTCTATATACTAGTATAACAAGCAAGAACGCAAAGCAATTGAACCTCAGTACAAATCTTACTTTCAATGGGTTGACTCGGTTATCCCGGTCATATTGTCCCCTCTTCTCTTGATCCAAGAGCAACTCATAAGCAGCTTGAATCTTAATAAATCTAGCTTCAGCTGTTTCCCCCTCCTCTAATGTCCCTCTACCATCATAGACTTGAAACAGGAAGAACAGCTGGATCAATACAAATAACTGAGACAAACTTCAAACAAAACACAAGTAGTACAAAACATGCAAATCTATCTATCTTCCCAATGTCATTTGGTCATGATCAAGCTTCCCAACCGTTTAGTACACACAGAAATATAGCAAGCAAGTTCAGCTACTTTAACCAAAGAACTCTTTCAAACATATCCTGAATAGTAAGCAGGTCATACATCCTTTTACATTGTGACTCGTGCTCCACACAACGAAACAGAAAGCAGACATGCCAATTTCTTCATGTATACTTAACTTTATTTAATCAAGATAAATACATTTGCAATTGCAAGTACACTCCTCATGACCCCTCGGCAATAGAAATCAACAACCAGTAATCCCTGTCATATTGCCCCCAATCTTTCCGTCAAACATATAGAAATCACAACTACAGATAACAAAACATGGCTCATTTTCCATCATCGGTATCTATTGGCAAACATCTGTAAACTTAAAATTACTTCCTTAAAACCTATAGTAGCAATAATCTAAGTCATCCTCCTCCTCATTACAGACATCATCAGTATCCATTTCATAATCTTTTCTCCCTAACTTTGTTCTTTCTACTAGTAGTTTATAGATAACAAAATTAAAGAACCAAAAATGAATTACCATCTGGATGATAGAACTTAGCCAAGCGTCTGTAAGCAACCTTTATCTGATCATCATCAGCATCCAACTCCAATTCTGTATTTCACCACACAAAAAAAACTAAATTAAATCAAACCAAAAATACTAGAAATGTTTAAAGTTTCAATTTTTAATCTCATTATGATGAAGACGGAATTCAAATCTACCAAGTGTTTCATACGGAGATTTCGGGTGGGTCCAATTCGTCGCACGAACCATGGATCTTCGCTGGTTCGTACGGAACCACGACTCGTTCCTATTCAATTTCGTCGGGGAGAGACCGGGCGAGTAATTGTTAGGGTTCCGAAACGAAACCCTAGAGCTGAAGCGAGCTTGGTGTCTGCAACATATGAAGGAGGTGAAGACCGCGTGTGGCCTACAGATTGTTTCCAAAGTACTCATCGATCTCAGAACTGTAAGGAATTGGATTGAATTGAAGTGGAATCGAATTGGTGATGGAAATTAGGGTTTGATTAGGGCTTGTGCGACAATTTGGGGCTACGACGGTTGAAGACGTGAAGCAACAGAAATGGAATCCCACTGAATCTGAATATTCAGTTTTTTTTTATTTTGTAATTTTTTTTATTATTTATAGTTTTTGTGGAGGTGACTGATGACGGATTATTATTTTTTAAATGAAATTTATTTTTCTTTGATTCTTATAATATTTAAAAATGTCAATCTTGAATAATAACAAAATTATACATTTAAACACACACCAATAAACCTTGTGTTGCTGTGTTGCTCTCTTCCTATACCCTCACGAAACCTTGTGACATCGTCATCTGACCTCTTCTTTTCGATCAATCTCATCCTCTCGATCCCTCCATAGATCGACCCTCCTTTAGTTACCCCTCACCCGGTTTAACTCAACCCAAATCTTCAATCTCCAATTCCCCCTCCGTCCAATATCCAAACCGACTTGATGACAGCTGATGAGGAGGAATTTTCCACCCAGTTTTTGGGGGGCTTGGCTCTCTCCGACGACGATGGTGACGTCTTGGCCATTGTCGATCAGGCCCCGCTGGCCAAGGCGACGGCGGAAAATTTTGAAGCAACAGCGGTCGAGGTCACTTTGTATGGCGTCGTGAGAGTTTTTAGGCCGGTGGCTTTGTCGGAGGTCCTAGACTCTTCTTTTAAGGCGACCATGATCCGATTGTGGCCCGACCAGCTAAGGCCCAATCATGTGGTTATCCATCAGTGTGATGCCGATCGGTTTTCTGCAGGTTCACGGATCAGATAGCTCTCCAGCGTGCCACACGTGGACCTTAGTTTTTCAAGGGCCGGACTGTGGTGGTGCAGAAATTTGACGACTTCTCTAGCCCGGTGGCAGTTCCAGCGGTGGTGACCCAGACTTGGGTGCTGATCCTCCACATCCCGAAGTCGGCTTTAACCCGAGAATGGGCAAAGAGGCTGGGAAATTTTGTGGGCCAATACCTGCAGCACGATATGGCCCTGCTGGCGGATGGCTAGATAAAGGTGAAGGTGAAGCTGGATCTCAACCGAGGGGTGGTGGTACACCGAAAAATTCATTTTGCCGCGTCCTGTATGCTCTTAGCCAGCTTCAAGTATCCAAATGTGAGGGGGTTTTGCAACCAGTGTGGGCTTTTTTAGCATGGCAAACATGGTTGTATGATCGAAAGAGCCCGAGCGGAAAAGCTGGCAGAAAAGGCGGCAGCGCGAACCACACAGGCACCACTAGGTTTTGAATCTGGGCAGGTACCGGCTACAATGGCAGAGTAGCCACCTATACCGGTGGCACAATCTATGGAGGTGGAGCGGAGGCCGGACGTGGTGATGACCTTAGCTAATGAGGCACCATCCCAGAAGCCAGTGCATATTGGGCACGTGGCACACATGCAGAAGCATGGAGAACCTAGTAAAAGACACTTGTCCCACATGCAGGTGAATCCTCTTTTCTAGAGGGAGCCACTGACCTCTTTTGGTTTTCTCAGGTTACAGGTGTAGAGGATGTATTAGTGTTAGGCTAGTCTGAAGCGAGCACCGTGACCCAAAAAAGTGTAGGGCCCACTCCTAAGACCTGAAACCCATTATTACGACTGTGCGGTGCAGGAAATGCACGATGTCACAAATAGTTGGATCATCTCCATGGAACCTTGCCGCGGTGCACCTAGATGGGGCATCGCCGCTTGCTGAAGGCAACGAGAAACACTCCGATGGGGCATCACCGCGTGCTGAAGGTTGCGGGCGACGCCCTGTGGGGACAAGAGGAGCAGAGCTGACCATTCCTTCTCCGCTTGGCGGAAGGAAGAGGGGGATACGAGAGGAGACTCCACCACCGAGAGCTAGAAATAACACGCCAGCAGGGAACTAGACGGTGGAGGTATCTCAATACGAGTCTCCACAAAAGAAAATAGCAGTCGCTGAGAAGACAGCGAAGGAGCAGCAACAACTACCTCGATTTGGGGTGCATAACTAGATAGGATGTGAGATACGAATTTTTTCCAATCATTTTCCTACGTCTAGCACGTTTAATTATGTAATGTGATAGCTTTATTGAGAGCACGATGTAGCATATGTTGATATAGGGAGTTCTTCTATCAGGCCGAAAAACGGCGTTCTCTTTTGTAACTTATCAGTTCGAATATATTTCTATCTTCACCAAAAAAAAACATAGACACACCAATTAACAGAGAGTGACATACAAACTACTATATCAGTCTCTATCTGTTTTTCTTTTTGAAGCAAAGACGTCACATTAATAATATAAACGAGTTAAATTATTCATAGATCCACCCTAAAGGCATGTCCTAGGGAACACCAACGTTCCTAAAGAACTTATGCGATTGAAAATGACCTTGATTGAAATGAAACCACTAGAATGAAGCTCAATAGAAACTATATGACCACGATTAAAAGGACATTGTCTAGAAAGGCAAACCATCAAGCCCCGACAACACAGCACCAGACCATTTAAGTTTTAGCCTCCTAATGTAGCGGGCACAGAATAGCCATGCCCCAAGAAAACTAAAACCCAAAAATGACTAGAAACCACCCAGATCTCAGGTTTAGATCCAAAATGGATCTGAGCTCAAGACCCAGGCCTAAGACTTAACAAGCCAACACGAGCTAAGCCCAAGACCAATTGGCCTCAACTTTCGAAAGGTGCACATGATCCACACCCAAGCCTAGCAACAACACCTTCCGTGACGACCAACTCAGAAGGATCCGCCGTCGTCGAATACCAAACTCACACAGCTATCTTTGAAGCTCAGTCTATCTGCTTTATGGTAATATCGACTTAGTAATACATTTTGTACATTGAAACATTCTTTGGAAATGTTAACATGGCAATAGTCTTATTTATTGGATTAAATCAGAATCAGAGACGTGCTTAAATATTACTTGGGTTGTTTGGACGTCATTGTCCAAACAACTCCCATTTGTACAATTGTCCAAACAACTCCCATTTGTACAATTTTTTGTCTGTTATTTTATAATCGACACCATGTAGTATATAATTTACCCCATAAAGATCATATGTGTAAAAATTTGAATATATTGAAGATTGTTTGTCATTAAATCTTTAAAAATATGTAATGTTAAAGTGTACAATAACCATCTATTTATTTAATAAAATTAGATACCCAAATGATTTCTATTTTAATTTATTTTTTGGTGAGTTGTTCATCAACCTATGCTCTATAAAATAGGTGATCTCGATTATAAAATGCCAAACTAAAATTTGTATAAATAAGATTTGTTTGGACAATGGTGTCCAAACATTGTTTGGATCCAAGTTATTTCCGATGTGCTTGCTTGGTCTTTTGCAACCAAGTACACATGTAATTATCAGCAACCACAACGTCACCAATTGTAGCCTTGCATGAGAACAATAATATTGTCTGAACAAATTTACACATAGCAAAGTGGTAATCCATCTTGCATTTCAAATCAACCTATTTGAAAACTAGTAAATGCTACTGGCTTTGGGAACATATAGCTCAAAAACCTATATATATGTTTTGAATTGATACACAGAGGACTATGCTTCATATATATACATCATCTGAAACAAGAGAAGTTGATTTGGGGAAAGTACATAATATATGGAGATCAGGATGCAGACTCTGCTGGTTCACGTGGACGAGAAGTCCAGAGCGAACTGAGGTTGCGTAGACGATGGAAGTACTCTCCGAATGCAAGCAAGCCTCGAGCCGCTTGGTGAGTTTTCAGGATTCTGGCCATTTGCTGCAGTGTCTGCTGCCTAAGGTGATCAGCCTGTCTCCAACCATAGCAATAGTTCAGCAAACAAGGACTACGAACATGTTTACTATATCACTCTAGATTGAAAAGGCATTTCTTGCTTGAACATTGTAATTGTAATTCCTATATAGCAGAATTATGGTTATATGTTGATGCTGCTTGTATTTGTAATTTTATATAGTGATCAATATTTTCTTCTATGCACCAACTTTGTCACACTAGCAAGGACAATTCAAGATGGACCTGGAAATATAACCTGGCTAACAAAGCTTTCTAGTGCTTCAAATTTCTCAATTGCAATATCCATGTGAGAACAACCGTAATTTTCTCCACTGAATACTTGATCAGCTTCCAATGTCTTTGCCAGTGTCTGCTGCAGTTTATCCATACCTTGTGAGAGAGCATCTTCGGCTTGCTGAGACGATTGCCGCAGGTTAAAGAAATCCAAGCTTTGTGGCTCAGTCAATGGCTCAAGATGTGTCTCGAGAATCTGTATGAATGGAACTTCCAGAATGTTAAAAATTTGATGGAACTAAATTGAACTGTAACTGCAAAAGCTAATGTTATCAGCACAACGCTTCGGAGTAAAATGCCGAGTTGATGTATACATTTAGAAAGTCTGATGGGCGGAATCCTCCGATCCAGTGAAAGTAGCGTTCTACTGATGTCTTCCAAATACCAGACAGTAAGTAAAAGATATCAGCTTTTGCAGCATCTGCCTTTATACGGAAAAGAGTAGCGTAATGGTTCAAGCCATTTTCGACAAGTATTCGCAGTTCTGTTTCTGTTGTATGGTGTTGCAATGCATTTCGAAGTTCAATAGTCTGTCTATTTTGCTCTTCAACCCAGTGTTCATAATCCATCTCAAATGTAGCAATTCCTGTAAGACACATAACTTGGTTAACATAATACACATAACTAGTAAACGTGGCCAAATGTTATCATTATACCTTCATCATGTAATTTTTACTTATTTACTTATATCAGTTTGTAATTTTTTTCAGATGCATCTGCATATGATCTTAAGAATACTTTGGAGATTAAACTGATGTATTTGGTTAGCATGCTTGTCTCGAAAACTAGAGCTAATCAACTGATTATGTTATCTGAAGAAGGCATTAAGTAGACAAATTAGTTGAGCCTTAATTCTGGTTAGAGCAGCTGAATCAGATAACATGATCTTTTGATTAGCTCTATTCTTTCTGAGATGAACTCAACATATTTCCAACAGCAGATATCAATAGGCTAAGGTGAATAAAAGTAACTATCATATATTATAATCACAGACCTGAACTGACAATTCCATTGTGTCCCATATGACTTCCACCAAATGAATTGCCTCCATACGCAACCTGCGATCAAGCAGTCGCTTTGTTTATCTCATGATTACTAATTGTTGATGAGGATCGATAAGAAACTATTTTCAATCAGAGACAACTTCTCACCTGTTTCCGAGTTCTGACAAGTTCCTGCTCCAGTTGAGCCAGTTTTAAACGGCTTGTTTCTAGTTGTTGGACATAAGCCTATATATAGTAGTACAAAACACACAATGATTGAACTAACTTGACAATTCTAGTAATGAAACACATGAAGATGAACTGTAAGGGAGTCATATTCACCTTTTTGCGCATACGACTTTTGCGAGCAGCTTCACGATTTTGCTCTAATCGTCGCTGTACCTGCTCATATCTTTAAACATCAGACTGACCACATACAGTATGGTAGTACCCTTATGGGGCAGAAAGTAATATCTCAAGTTAATCTTAACATAATAGTATAGACTATAGAGTCTGGAGAGCTGAGCTAGAATAGAACATTCACAAATTACTGATGATGTGATGAGAAATGTATGAATGTAACAAACAAAAAACTTGATCAACTACTCAACAAGCTTCATGAGAGTATAACTTCCCAATTGATGAGACACAAATACAGTCATCACTACCTTATCAGCAGATCTGTTTGATTTTTGATCATTTCCAGAATGGAACAAAGTCTCATGAGAACCAAATCCGATCTGGAGAAGTAAAGAATTTAAGTTAAAGTCATTAGTAAAAGCTACTCCAACATCGAAGAAGATAGACCAAAAAACTTGATGTAGCTAGCCTTAATTACCTTGTTTTCTAGTCCAGAATCCACCTCTACAATTGTGGAAGCACCAATGTTTGAGCTATTACCAGCAGTGAAGGTCTCTCTCCACACACCAACCTGCCGAAAAGACGGCTCGCATATCCCCATATGTCTTGAGGAAGCAAACTGAGTTGATGGATAGCTCATACTCTGTTCACAAAGTTTTGTAAACAATGAGCAAAAATTAACAAAACTTATAAATAACCAAGTTAGCTATATATCAATCATAATCACTATGCTGCAATAGTATGAGCACTATTTGTTAAAGTGATCAAAGAAAACAGAATTTAAAGTTCAAATCATTGGCCTGGATGTTGGAAACCTCAACAACAAAGGATGAAGCATGATGAAGAATAGAAGCACTATTTGTCCTCAAGTTCTAAATGCTGAGTCATTGGAGCTCCATATCCTTGTACACAAACCAGAAAACAAACACTAGAAAAAAAGTAGAGAAAGAAAGCATGGTATCCAAGCTTTCCACAACATTAAAAACTTCAACTTTAAATAACCATGCCAGAACACAAGTGGACTTGAAAGCTCAGTAGAAAAGTATAGGGAAGTGATAATCTCCATCAGTTATTATATATAGTTATTATAATGAATAATCACATATATACAGAAATGGATACAAGTACTTGAAATAAATCATAAAGAATAAGATTTTAAGAAACACTACCTCTTGTAACAGGCCTAATTGAGCTCAGTGACTTCAGGAGATACTTGCAAGCTTTGACTCATATATGTAAAACCCACCATGGATTTTTTCTGAAAGACTTGAACTTTCAGAGTGTTCTGAGTTGTAGTTACAGAACCCAACAAGGTTTTGCAGAAAAGACTTGAACTTTGAGCATCAATGGTGGAATAGAGTTGTCAAAGACTCAAGACTCTAATTCAACAACATTCTTAAGATGGCCCAAAGTTTGTGGGAATCATATCAAAGCTCAATTGATTTTGGAAGCCAACTTTGTGAGGAACCCATTAGCTCTCTCCCCTGCTTTAATATATTCATTCTTTTTCAGAAAGCTCCACACAGTAGTAAACTGTTAACATCGCAACGTCTCCACTAACGTTGTTATCATGAAACTTTTTTTTATTTTCTTTTGTAGAATGGCATGTTTGAATCTGCTTCTCAAGGATCTACCAAAAAAGATAAACAAGTTATTTTTGATTAATATTAAAAACATTTTTAGCTTTTTAAATAATTAAGCAGTTTCCAAACGGTCTAATGTTTAAAAAAAAGAAGAGATTAGGCGATATTAGTTCCTCAGAAGCAGACGAAGAAAAATGGTTTGCAACACTCTGGGAACCCACTATCGGACCCCGATTATTTTTTATAAACAGGTCTAATGTTATTCATGAGAGATGTCACATAAAATGTTCAATAGTTTTCTCAAAACTCGAATGCGCAATAATTTGTGACTTTCTTTGCCACTAAAGTAATAGCTTTACGAAAAGTTCGAGCGAATGTTATTTCGGTCATTCGGTCGATTACTTGATATCTTGTTTGCGAAGTTTCATCAATCAAAGAATAACACTTTTATCTTGAAATTTCTTATATAAAATTGAACTAGATCGATCAAGGTAATTTTTTGTGTTAAAAAAAACACATCACTTAAGACACGGAAGCGGCTAGTAAAGCACGAAAGTTCTCAATTATATACGAAAACACAAGAACGCATTACAAGTTGAAATATCCATCGTTGAAATCAAAATTATTCGAGCATTAAACCCTTGAAAACCAGCGTAGCTTGCCTCCAACAAGAACAAGAACAATAACTTATATAATGTATCTTCCAAAACAGATTTTGGGTTGTTGCCTACTTTCCTACATTATCTACCTCTGATGATCTACTTAGTAATCCTAGCTTTGAAAGGAAAACTTCCAAATCGGAGGTAATATAATCATTTTGACATGGGCATGCAAAGCTTCCAATTTCCAACATAGAGCCGTGTCTTTTAAAGCTTGTATACAACTATTCGATCATGATCGAGAGTCAAAGAAAACCATATTTGTTTAATTAAGAGTTTCTGGCATAATAAAGTCTTGGAAGTTCTTACTGAGTGTAATGGCGGAGTCAGGATTGAATTGTTATCCGAGTTAATTATAATCAGGCACTATATATACTGTGTAGCATGGCCAGCCCTGGGAAATTGGGGCCCTAGGCATACTTTTTTTGGGGGCCTGAACCTTTCGGAAAATATACATTTTATTTAATAAAGTAATGATGTACCGAAAAATATTTGAATAGATACTACAGTATATTAATTGAGTAATGGATCAAATATATTTCAATCAAAATAGATATTGTTATGGAGCGAGTTACATGATCAAAGTGTTCCAATAAAATTCGAACTTCCTAAGCAAATCTGCAAGAGAGAATGTACAAAAGACTAACATATAAACAAATTAACATATAACAAAAAAAGAAAGTAGTGAATTGATCAAAAATTATGAGTGAACTGAGTAATTGACAAAAAGAAAAATAAGAAAAAAAAACATATATTGTGAGAGGAGTTGTCGATCGACAACCTTAATTAATTAAATAAAGGAGTTCTATCATCTCATTCATCTGGTATGAAAGTATGAAAAGAACGATCAAATAAGTTGGAAGGGATCGATTCTTAAGCCAATACTTGTCCTCTCGAGCTCTCTCACAGAGTTTGGATTTTTTTTTTCGAAAGGTGAAAAAAAATCACAGATTTTGGGTTGAATTTTAATTTTTTTTAGGTTTAATTTGGATAGCGTGATTGACTGACGTGTTTAATAGTCTTTCTACACAGACGTTGATAGTTGAGAAGTGTTTAAGCCGATTTATTTTTTTCTTTTCTTATGAATATACATATATAAGTTTGAATTTTGGGGGCCTCTTGGGCCTGGGGGCCCTAAGCGTGGGCCTAGCCCACCTTGCCTCAGGGCCAGTCATGCTGTTCAGCGCACAATTTTATTTTTTTAAGATTTTTGTTACTTCACCACAATAGTCAAACTTTAACATAGTAAAATAAATAAAAAAGGCAAAAATTCACGTACACAATTCACTAATATTCTAACTTTTATACTTGAAATGGCTGGAGAGAGTATAGCAGAGACCTAATGCAGTATAAAAATCAAAGATAGATACTTAGATCGACTAGCATTGAATTCTCGAGTTCGCAAAAAGCTAGCTCATTGATTTTTGTTGAGGAGTATCACATAGGTGATGACTTTAGAAGGACGGTGCGATCAAAAGCAAATTACATAACAAAGAGCGGTAACATGAATGAATAAAAGGGAAAACATTTTTAGTAGAAGGGTTTGTTTTTTTTTTTTACTTGAAGTACCTTTTTTTTACCTAACAAATCTTACCCGGACTTAAACTCAGTAAACTCAGGGCTGGCTCCGCCGGTGACTGACTGGCCGGTATGAACCAACTGTTCCATATGTACTACGCCATGACCTATCACTATTATATAAGTATACTAGCAAGATAAGCAAGGTTATGATCATTAACTAATCTGTTTACGATTTTCCAAGCAATGTTAAGGTGATTTATATGTATGTTCGACAAATAATGTCCCTTACTCAATCTTTATGTTTAGGAACATGATCGAGAGGGACAATTCATGACCATATTTGAAAAGGTTGGTATAGATATTTTGAAACGATTGAGGTTGTACTTTCCCATTAAGTTGGAAACGATTAAAGTGCTCCTCACATATGCAAACCTTTTGATTTGCCAGAGTTTAATCAGGAGAAAAATGCACCAGTACAAATGAATGAAATGATCGAATCCGATTTCGATATGTCATGCATCAATTGAAGCCATGCACTTATCGATCGGTAAGTACTAATTAGAACAAATTAACAAACTTTGTCTCTCATAGACTGAAAGGTTGGCAGTTCAATTCTCTATAAAACTGACGACAATTAATAAACGTTGATCTATCGCCGAGTTATTTATGCATTTAAAGTGAAAATATGTATACACTTGTCTTATTTAGCATCTTATAATTGGCTAGCTAGTCGGACTAGGATGGATATACTAGTATTCCATTGGTATCTTTTGCATGCATGTTATGATCATATAGATCAATTAGCTGGCCCTGGATCGGCAGTGATCGATATATATTGTAATGTCTTTCGGTTGTGTATGCATAATGTGCACTGTGTGTTTTCATGTCAGACGAAGCAATGCTGCGTCAACTTAGCATACAAGGCGCAGTCTAAAGTAGTAAAAAGCAAACAAAAACAAGATAGATTGGGAAAAGAAAACTAAGTGGAGGCTACATAATTATATGTATATGATGCCTGCTCAATTATATGATCTTTCTGAGCAGGGGGTCACCATTTGGTCGTGGCCAATTATTGGTGTGAATATATACATATATAATATCTGAATTTTGAAGTTTCTGGTTCTTTAATTAACTTTTTTACGAGGTGAAATTGTTCATTGATGAACTATTGATGAAATTGATAGGTTACAAAAGATTTATTGATTTATTGGTCTGATCAAAGAACAGGGGCTCCTGGCTTGTTGCCGCTGCCGCAACCGAGTCCGTATTCCCTGCTGGCTTGGTCTTACCTACATCACGAGCTACCAACACATAGCACATTCTATCCAAATGTACAAAAGAACCATAAAGTGCACATAAACCTTTTATATTCTCATATCGAACAAATACCATTACCGACAATCTTCCAGGAAACTTGAATCGTCGTCTCAACTAAATTATCATATATATATATCCATATATTAAGAGTAAATGAGTTGATGATTAATAAGAGTGTTGATAATATAGATAAAAAAACAAATTTAACAGCATATTTTTTTACGTCTTTGAACTCGTGACTAATTAATTGGCACTACGAGGATTTTCGGAGTAGACTTAGATATTTCACGTGTATACATGTGGCAAAAAAAATAGCGGGTTAGAGTCATTAGAGAATACACATTATACCAATGTTTTTTTTTTGTATCTCTAACAAAACTCAGGTACATCAATCCATTTGATCGAAGTCTCAATTTCGTATTATGATCGATCGATCACTCCTTCCTTAAAAGAAGATTAAAGTTGTGAGTAAAGCCATGATTATATATACTCTAGCTAGTTCAATCTAAACTTCTATATAGGGTTTGGAATTTACAATATTAAAGGGGAAACTAAATAGAATAGAGAAAAAAAATACAATTGGTCTGATTAATATCATTTAAAACTGAGAAAGCCGACGACAGAAGATTCGAAACAAAACTTATTTTACTCTGGTGAGAAGATTCGAACTGAACTTTAGATACACCTCTAGTTTTTAATCAATGTTAATATCGATTGGGTAGCTTGCCCCATGCATCATATATTAAGTATATCAAATCGATGAGATTAATCTAGATCAAAACTGCGCACCATGTATATATGTGTGCGCGCTAGCTAGCAGCTCACATGTATTTGTGGTTTATAGAATTACATTAATTTAAAAAAAAATTGAGAAAAGGAGATTATTATTTAATTTTAAAAGTCGTAATAGTACATACATCACAAGAAGACAGTAATCTCCTCCGTTGGAGTGAGGAAATAGTAAATACAACAAATACTATTATTTGAATACGATTAAGCTCAACATAATGTCGAGCTTACTAGAACCTAGAAAAGAAAGTCTAAATGAGGAAGCTAAGAGATAGATTGAAGGCACCGATGCACGTAATTGTGGTAAGCCATTCAATTACCCCATGGAAGACACTTCAAAGATAGGCAGTGGTAAGCTAAAGAAAACACAGATCAATTGGCCTTCCCCCTTCCCCTTCCTTGCTGACCCTGAAGGTTCTTTCCTAGGCTGAGCAGGATCCGTAGGATAGGTTAGCAAGAGAGGCGCTGACTCAGTAGAGATGTTTACCTTCGCCTTATTCTTCGATCCAATAAGACGACCACACTTCTTTTTCTTGTTAATAAGAGTGTCATCCGGTGTCTCCATTAAAGCAAAAGAGCGAGCAATAATGCACCCATGAAAGGTATGAACTTTGAGTGTTTTTGTCTGCTGGGGCCTCAATAATCAAAGCCTCAGAAGAGTTCATCTTATACTTCTTTGGAGAAGCTGAAACTTTCTCTAGACGAACTCTCTTACCAATCTACGATGATAAAGGAGCTTCCGCATCCTCCATTTCAGACCCTGAACTCGCATTGATCCTGTCAGAACGAATAACTACATGACCAGTTCTACCTTTGTTAAGCTTGCGTTGAAAATATTCTAGTATCGACCATTCTTTTGTTGGTAAACAGTGTTTACCATAAACAAAGTCAGTAGCAGAAGAAGATCCCAGGACATTATCAAAACCGAATTGAATATTGCGCAAAGTAGATAAAGATCCTGAGATTTTGGAACTCCGCTGATCAGTATCCTCTGCTGCAACCTCACTACTGCTCATGTTCTTACTGCCCAAATCGACATCTTTCCTAGGTAGAAGAAAGCTATGAGCCGCACACTTACCTTCATTGTGCCAAAGCAAACTACAAGCGTCACAACGACCTCGTAGATTTCCATAGAAAAAGCCTATCTTTCCCACAATGCCAGGTTCCAGTTCCATCTCCTTTTCTAAGATAAAAGGAGCATCCAACCTGTGAGATAGCCACACTCTAAGGAGACCCTTTATACTCGCATTTCAATCATAATCAAGAAAAGTTCCTGCTGGAGTAGCCAAAGCATAATAGTTGTCCAAATCCTTGAACAATGGTGGGATGTTGGAACTCCGAGTCCAGAAATAGAAAGTCAAAAGTGATCCTAGAAAGATCATTAGCACCATCATACTCTTCAATCATCAAGGGGGCTTTCTGGTAGTACCAAGGACCACCACGATACACTCTTTTCTTGTCGTGAATATTGTCAAAAGAGAAGCCCAATAGTCTGTTTTGTTCCTCAATTTTGAAGCCTTTGTCTAGGTTCCAAGCCCTACGAAAACAAACCCGAAAATCATGTAAATCCATAGGTTTCGGCACTTGCGACTTACCCACCAGCCATGACTAAGCAACTCGTTTCATCGAGCCTCCTGCCAGTCGAGGATTTGCCAACAAAGAACCAATGGCCAGTGAGGAGGAGAAAGACGTTGTTACTATGTCGATGGAAGTCGATCCTACAAATTTAGAAGACTCAGACGAGTTCCGATCTTCATTCGAGGAAGAGAATGGCGACGCAACATGGTTGATCGTAGAGGTTGCATTCACGAGAGAAGAGGAGGAGGACGTAGATCAACGGCCACTTAAGGATGCTGACGTTGACTGCTTGGAAGACGACATTGACGTCGGCCAACGATCTCGACTAGCGAGAATTAGACGGCTAGGGTTTTGAAAATATATTTTTTAAATGATAATATGTTGTACATTAATTTATAAATTGATGGGATTAATTTAGGGGAAATTATTGGTTTGGTCACCCATATTTGACAATAAGACATAATAATCACTCATGTTTGACAAATATCAGATTTGTCACTCACACTACCAGAACAAACACTATACTTGACGACATCACAAAAAATAGGCCGATGACTTGTTTTTTCATCAGCTATAGTACACTATAGCCAACGATAAACCCTGGTTGTCGGCTATAGTTTTCGGTCATCGGCTATAGTACTAAAGCCAATGACGGAAAATAACTCGTCGGTAATTGTCGGGAAAAATCGTCGGCTATAGTTGGACTAAAGTCGATGAGTTTTTCTGACAATTACTGACGAGATTTTTCAACTATAGCTGATGATATTAATGGGTCGTCATCTATAGTCCTTTATAACAGATTTGGGCAGCAGCACGCGTGTGTGTGTGTGTGCGCGCGCGCACATGCGTGTGTGTTGATTGTTGATTTAGAGTTGATTGTTAATGTAGAGTTTATTAATGTTGATTTTGAGTTGATTGTTGATTTTGAGTAATTGATTATTTATTTTGAGTTAAGTTGAGTTAAATTCGATGAATATATATAATTATATGTAAATTATTGACATATATGTGTTAATTTGTAATTAGGGAATAGAAAAATTAAATTATGTAATTAGGGGCTACAAGAAAAATGGTATTCAGCGGTGAACGGAGTTGCGACGACCATAATTTTGTTGCTGAAAGTCAGTATAAGCGAGAAAATTTCAAATCGTTGCAATTGATCTCATCGGCGGCAACTATTTCGTCGTTGAATAGTAAATAAGCAACAACTTGTAAAAACCGTCGCTTAATATTTCAGGGACGACTAAATGTCAGTAAATATATATGTGGCGACGATCTTTTCGAGTTGTCAGTAAATATATATGTGACAATTACAATTTCCTCGCGGAAAACCTATTTGGTGATGCTTTTTACTATTTGTCGCTAAATTTTTATGTGACAATTACAGTTTGCTCGCAAAAGACTTATTAGGCGACGACTGACAAGAGTTTTCGGTGATACTTAATGTGACAAACATTCATTGCTCACAAAATATCTGTTTCGCGACAATTTTCACGAGTTGTCGGTAAATATATATGTGACAACTACAATTTCCTCGTGGAAAACCTATTTGGCTAAGCTTTCTACGATTTGTCTCTAAATTTTTATGTGACAACTACAATTTCCTCGCAAAAGACTTATTAGGCGACGACTGATAATAATTGTTAGTGATACTTAATGCGATAAACATTCATTCCTCGTAAAGTACTTGTTTCACGACGATTTTCAAGAGTTGTCGGTAAATATATATTTGACAGCTACAATTTTCTCGCAGGAAACCTATTTGGTAACAAATTATACTATTTTTCGCTGAAGTTTTATGCGACTACTACAGTTTCCTTGCAAAAGACATATTAGGCGATGACTAACAAGAGTTGTCGGTGATAGTTATTGCGACAAACATTCATTCGTCCCCAAATACTTATTTCGTGACGGTTTTCACAAGTTGTCGGAAAATATATATGTGACAATTAAAAGTTCCTCGCAGAAAACCTATTTTGCGACGAATTTCACTATTTGTCGCCCAATTTTTATACGACAACTACAATATCCTCGCAAAAGACTTATAAGGCGACGACTGACAGGAGTTGTCGGTGATACTTAACGCGACAAAGATTCATTCCTAGCAAAACACCTATTTCGTGATGGTTTTCACGAGTTGTCGGTAAATATATATGTGACAATTAAAAGTTCCTCGCAAAAAACCTATTTTGCGACGAATTTCATTATTTGTCGCCTAATTTTTATACGACAACTACAATATCCTCGCAAAAGAGTTATAAAGCGACGACTGACATGAGTTGTCGGTGATACTTAACACGACAAACATTCATTCCTTGTAAAAGACTTATTTCATGACGGTTTTCACGAGTTGTTGGAAAATATATATGTGACAACTAAAAGTTCCTCGCAAAAAACCTATTATGTGACGAATTTCACTATTCATTGCCCAATTTTTATACGACAACTACAGTTTCCTTGCAAAAGACTTATAAGGCGACGACTGACAGGAATTGTCGGTGATACTTAACACAATAAACATTCACTGAATGTTTGTCACGCGACAAGAGTTTCCTCGTAAAATACCTATTCGGCATCAAATTCTATGATATGTCACTGAATCTTTATGTCATATATTATAAATACCCACCATATTAGTTAAACTATATGCACGTGGTATGATGTGGACCTAGGAAGGTTATTATTGTAAATACCTTATTTCAAAATTCAAATTACAAGTGTGAAACATATAGACCCTAATATGAATTGATCGATTTATTACAAATAGATAATCTAATAAAACTTATTAGTAGTGAAGATTGAGTGATTTCCCAATTAATCCACGCACTTATAGATACATCTTATATATACATATATGTTACATATATAAAACGTAGAAGCCACATGCAATCTAATGATCATCATGGCTTCTAACCTTAAAAATATAGAAATTTAAATAAAAAATAATAATCTATTTTATGAACTTAAGACCAAATACCATGTTTAGGGTTCAGAATTTGAGATTCTGATTTAGTTTAAAATTTAGGGTTTAGAGTTCAGTTTTGCGTCATCTTTAGAATTGAATTAGGTATTAGGTGTACCTATCTAATTACTTTTACGATTTTTACTTAAAAATAAAATTAGATAATTATTTATATATAAAAATTGCATGTACATGATTCTTTAGAAATCAGGAAAAAGATAGACATAAATAAATACTTTATATATATATATTATATATGTATATATGTATGTTATAGTCCAAGAAGGCAAGTAGCAATAACCCTAACTCTATCAATGCTAATCAAAACGATCTAGAAGATATAACCCTGTCATAATTCATAATTGATTATATGTGGTCAACTTTCTAAAATTCAAATCTAGAAGATATATTTCTGTCAATGCTAATCAAATCGATCTAGAAGATATAACTCGGTCAACTTTCTAAAACTCAAAATTCACACATATAATGTTAATTAAAAATCTTTAAATATAGTATCCTTTTTTATAGTATGATATTTATTTCATTCCATATGTATATACCTTTCTCTCCTTATTATATTAAAGGCATCAAAGTGATATCCCTTCCTCTTTTCTACGCATCAAAGAAGCTAGGCGTCCATATCCCTTTCTCTTCTCTCAGAATAAATAGTGAAAATTCTCCCTCTTCTTTTCACAATGATGCGCCAAAATGAAATTCTTACGCCATATATAAAGAACCGAGCTCTTGTTGCCTCCATTATTCAAACTCTTCTCAATCCTTTAACTTTTCATGTAATTTCCAGTTTGGCTCCTTAATTTCTTTTCTTTTTTGTTATGAATTAGTTCTTAATCGATTTGCTCCATATTTTTTTACATAATGCAGTGTGTGTTCTTTGTGATTTTGTTTATAGTTCTTCTATGAGTGTGGATATTACGTACAAATTCATACAAGTGTTGATACAAATCCAAGTGTTATTTACAATATTTGTATTTAAGCAAATAATTTGTTTATCTCACTTGACACATTGCACATGGCATCACAAGAAGGGCATAAGACTAAGAGTCGAGGAAAGAAGACAAAGTCGAAAACAAAAACTATGTCTACTACCTCTAATGTAGAATCAAGACCATCTTCGGAATCGCATGTGAGAGAAATCATACCTCGCATTAGAGAATTGTGACAAAAACCAATCGTCACATTTAACAATTATGATAAAAATAAAATCTCACATTTATTTTTTGCAACGAATGTAAAACCTCACATTTATTAGTCGGGACAAAAACAGAACCTTGTAATTTTTTTTTTGCAACAATAATCAAACGTTACATTTATTCTTTGTGACAAATGACACACATTAATTTCATTTGGTATTAGCAAAAAACACAAAATCTCAATTTTAAATTTTTTGACAAAAATTAAACATCGCATTTGCTTTTAGCAACAAACGTGTGACCTCACATTTATTAATTACGACAAATATAGAACTTCATTGTGTAATTTTTATCGACAAATGCAAAATGTCTCATTTGATAGTTGCGACAAATATCAAACATCGTATTTATTGTTTGCGATAAACATCATATGTCGCTTTAAGTTTTTGGTGACGCTTGTCTATTGTCGGATATAGTACTTGCGAAAAAAAAGAATCATCAAATTTACTAAATGCAACGAAAATAAAATCACATTTTTGAAATCTCCTTCAAAAACAAAGTGTTTCACTTTAATATTGCAACAAAAAGTATTCCTCACATTTATTATCTATGACAAACAAGGAACCTCACACTTTATATTTTTGATAAACACAAAGCGTCGCATTTAGTGTATGCGACAAATGAAAAACGTCGCATTCAATATTTGCGACGAAAATGAAGCGTCAAACTAATATGTTTTGTAACACACTCATATTCCTCGCCAAACATGATATATGAAGAATCAATTAATTCACAAATACAAAAGGCGACGAAACAAGTTATTCGTCACTTTTTACATTCCGCCAGACACATAGGGTGATAGACCTAGCGACGACTCAAAATTCATCGTAATTTTATTTTAGCGAGGAATTTAAACTTTCAGCGACGAAATTCGGTTGTCGCCAAAAGCCTTTTTTCTTGTAATGTCCCCTTCCCCTTCCTTGTTGGCCCTAAAGGTTCTTTCCTAGGCTCAGCAGGAGCGGTAGGATAGGTCAACAAGAGAGGCACCGACTCAGTAGAGATGTTTACCTTCACCTTGTTCTTCGATCCAATAGGACAACCACGCTTCTTTTTCTTCTTAATAATAGTGTCGTCCGGTGTCTCCACTAAACCAAAAGAGCGAGCAGCAATGTGCCCATGAAAGGTATGGCCTTTGAGTTTTTTGTCCGCTGGGGCCTCAATGATCAAAGCCTTAGAAGAGATCATCTTCTGTTTCTTTGGAGAAGCTAAAACTTTCTCTAGAGGAACTCTCTTACAAATCTACGATGACAAAGGAGCTTCCTCATCCTCCATTTCAGACCCTGAAGTCGCATTGATCCTGTCAGAATGAATAACTACATGACCAGTTCTACCTTTGTTAAGCTTGCGTTGAAAATATTCTAGTGTCAACCATTCTTTTGTAGGTAAACGGTGTTTACCAAAAACAAAGTCAGTAGCAGAACAAGATCCTAGGACATCATCAAAACTGAATTGAATCTTCTTGCGCAAAGTGGATAAAGATCCCAAGATTTTGGAACTCCGCCGATCAGTATCCTCTGCTGCAACCTCACTACTGCTCATGTTCTTACTGCCCAAATCGACCTCTTTCCTAGGTAGAAGAAAGCTGTGAGCCACACACTTACCTTCATTATGCCAAAGCAAACTACAAGCGTCACAACGACCTCGTAGATTTCCATAGAAAAAACCTATCTTTCCCACAATGCCAAGTTCTAGTTCCATCTCCTTTTCTAAGATAAAAGGAGCATCCAACCTGTGAGATAGCCACACTCTAAGGAGACCCTTTCTACTCGCATTTCGATCATAATTAAGAAAAGTTCCTGCCAGAGTAGCCAAAGCAGAATAGTTGTCCAAATCCTTGAACAATGGTGGGATGTTGGAACTCTGGGTCCAAAAATAGAGAGTCAAAAATGATCCTAGAGAGATCACTAGCACCATCATACTCTTCAATCATCAAGGGGACTTTCTGGTAGTACCAAGGACCACCACGATACACTCTTTTCTTGTTGTGAATATTGTCAAAAGAGAAAACCAATAGTCTGTTTTGTTCCTTGACTTTGAAGCCTTTGTCTAGGTTCCAAACCCTACCAAAACAAACCCGAAAATCACGTAAATCCATAGGTTTCGTGCAACTCGTTTCATTAAGCCTCCTGCCAGTTGAGGATTTGCCAACAAAGAACCAATGGCCAGTGAGGAGGAGAAAGACGTTGTTACAGCGTCAATGGAAGTTGATCCTACAGATTTAGAAGACTTGGATGAGTTTCGATATTCGTTCGAGGAAGAGATTGGGGACGCAACATGGTGGATTGTAGAGGTTGCACTCACGAGAGGAGAGGAGGAGGACGCAGATCGATGACCTCTTGAGGATGCTGACGGTTATTGCTTGGAAGACGACATTGATGTCGACGAGTGATCTCGACTTGCGAGAATTAGACGGCTAGGGTTTTGAAAATATATTTGTTAAATGATAAAATGTTGTACATTAATTTATAAATTAATGGGATTAATCAAGGGAAATTTTTTTGTTTGGTCACCCATATTTGACAATAAGACAGAATAGTCACTCATATTTGACAAATATCAGATTTGTCACTCACACTATCAGAACAAACACTTTAGCCGACGACATCACGAAAAACAAGCCAATTACTTATTTTTTCATCAGCTATAGTACACTATAGCCAACGAAAAACCCTAGTTTTCGGCTATAGTTTTCCGTCGTCGGCTATAGTACTAAAGCCAACGATGAAAAATAACTCGTCAGTAACTGTCAGAAAAATCGTCGGCTATAGTTGGACTAAAGCCGATGAGTTTTTCCGACAATTACTGACAAGAATTTTCAACTATAGCTGACGATATTAATGGGTTGTCGGCTA
Source organism: Geum urbanum (assembly GCA_946800695.1). Taxonomy (NCBI): domain Eukaryota; kingdom Viridiplantae; phylum Streptophyta; class Magnoliopsida; order Rosales; family Rosaceae; genus Geum; species Geum urbanum. The sequence goes on from OX327011.1 coordinate 1,800,542, forward strand.
TAGTCCTTTATAATAGATCTAGGCAGCAGCTCAATCATTCAAAAAAAATTCGGTAAGAAAAACTCAAAACACTCTGAAATTGTTGGGTGTTGTCGGAAGCTTTCCAAAATAGGTTCGTTAAGCTATATAAGTACGTATATATAAGTTTTTGTGTGTGTATGTATTGATTGTTGATTTAGAGTTGATTGTTGATGTAGAGTTTATTAATGTTGATTTTGAGTAATTGATTGTTGATTTTGAGTTGAGTTGAGTTGAATTCGATGAATATATATATAATTATATATAAATTGTTGATATATATATGTGTTAATTTGTAATTAGGGAGTAGAAGAATTAAATTATGTAATTTATAGTTTAAAGATCCATATATATAGACATAATGATGAATTTTTAATTAATTAGTGCTTGTATATATATATATATAGTTAGAATTTTTAGGATGGACAAGAGTTAGATATGCCTTCCAAGATGGGATCCAAGATATGCCCATGGAATTTTGAGTTTTGTGGAATATGTGAAGGCTAATTGTGGAGGGATGACAATTCATTATTGCATTTGTACAAAATATCAGTGTCACAACGATAAATATCATTTTCCCATTGATAAAGTATTGGAGCACCTGGAAAAAAATGGGTTTTGGAATAAGTACACATGTTGGATTTATCACAGTGAAACATCATCAGCGGGTCAGCATGATCATGGAAAATTTTCTGAGAGGGCCAGTACATCTAATGATCCAACAACGAGGTTGATCAACGATGTGTTTCCTTATGAGAACAGCGTATTTTCGCAGGCACCAGATATCCCTCCTTCCGCTGGGGGCTTTCCTCATATTGAGCTAGTCCAGCAATTACATAGAGCTATCAACACTGCCAGTATAAACAAGTACAACAACCTGATTGCCTTCCAACAGACCCTGTTGTACAACGAGTGTAATAAGACTGTTCTTGAAAGTGTCATGAGAGTAATGAAGCTCAAAGTGGAGAACAAAATGAGTGTCAAGGCTGTTGATGATTGGCTAGAGTGGTCTGCTTCGCTGCTGTCCCCTAGTCATCGTCTTCCTACCACTCATCATAAGGTGTGACATATCTAGAAACATCTTGGCATTTCTTACATCAAAATCCATGCATGCAGATATGATTGCGTTCACTTCTGGGGTGAAGATGCGTATGGGAATGCCCTTGAAAGACTTGATGTATGCCTAGTATATGGTATGGATAGGTATAAGTTGACTCTTGCAAGGAGAAAGCTGTAAAGATACTTAGGTATTTCCCGTTGATTGATAGGCTGGAACAGTTATTCATGTGTACACACACGGCTGAAGTTATGAGATGGTGGGCTAAGAGGAATTTGCCTGACGATGATACCCTTATACACCTTGCTGATGGAGAAGCTTGGAAGCACATGGTCAGGGAGTTTTCTGATTTTGTATCAAAGGTCCGAAATGTTTGTCTTGGGCTCTCATCTGACGGATTCAACCCTTTTGGCAACATAAGTCTTCAATACAGTATATGGTTAGTTATTTTGGTACCGTACAACCTTCCTCCATGGATGTGCATGAAGAAGGAATACAATATGCTCACTCTGTTAATTCCAGGGCCGGGTTATCCAGGAAAGTGTCTCAATGTGTATTTGAGACCCTTGATTGAGGAGCTTAAGTACCTAAGTAACGTTGGTCATCCCACTTATGACAAGTACAAAAACGAGATGCTCCAGATGCATGCCATGCTTGTTGGTACCATCAATGATTTTCCTACCCGTGGGATTTTGTCGGGCAACGTTACCAAGAGATACAGAGTTTGTCCAGAGTGCATGACTGTTGAGTGCTGCAGACCTCATTGCAGGAAGATTGTCCAGATGCGTCATTGTTGTTGGCTTTCACATGATCACCCATTTTGGCAGGATAAAGAGGCTTTTGATGAGAATGTAGAAATGGGTGTGCAACCCAGGAGATGGATAATGGATGAAATTTTGGAAGTGCTGAATGAATACAATTTTGAGCAGTTGAATAATCATCCTGAAATAGTAGCGTCAATATCTGACAGAACCAACAGGTATAAATTCTAGACACACAAAAGCATATTCTGAGAACTCCCGTGCTGGCCTAAGTTACCGATCAGGCACTACCTAGATGTCATGCACATAGAGAAGAATGTGTGCGAAAGTGTGGTGGGCAAAGTGCTGAATTAGGAGGGGAACTAAAGACTTCCCTAAGGCACGCATTGATCTAAAAAGAATGGGACTGCAGAAACATTTGTGGTTGAAACAAGGGAAGAAAAAAAATGCCTCAAGCTCCTTACATCGTCAAGCCTGACCAAAAGAATAAAAAATTTGAGTGGATAGGTAATGTCAGGTATCCTTCAGGCTATGCAGGAAATATATGCCGGTGGGTTAACTTTCGGGATAATAAGATGTACGAATTTTAAAGAGTCATGACTGCCATATACTACTTCAACGCCTCATCCCTGTTTCATTCGAGGGTACCTGCCCAAAGAGGTGGTAGAGCCGTTAGTGGCGTCGTCAAGATTCTTTCAGAAGTTATACACCAGAGAACTGAAAAAATTAGACATGTGGGAAATGCAACAGGACATCATTTTTATCATGTGCAAATTTGAGAGGATATTTTTCCCAAATTTTTTGACATCATGCATCACCTTATGATCCATCTTCCAGAATAATTGTTGCTTACCGGTCCGGTACACTACACTTGGATATATCCCATGGAAATGTACATATATAAATACTTATTTTTCAATAATCATAACATGCACTTTGCAACTTGATAGACAATTGGAGGACTACAAAGACTATATGATGAATAAATCCGCACCTGAAGGGTGTATCGTTGAAGGACCCTCCACAATATATGCCAGTAGATGAACCACAGTTCAACATTTCTAACATCTCCAATGATGTTGAAGTATCTGGAAAGTTGCCAAACTCGTACAAGTTGGAACTATATGAGTTTGTCATTTCCCATTGGTCGGTATTGATTAATTGTCGAGAAGTTCAATACTGGAAAAACATCCACCTTTACTGCCCTACTATTGCCGGTGATATTGAGTACCACAACAAGAAGTTTGCAAACTATTTTGGCAACTGGGTACGTATATATATATATATATTTACTTCTACATGTATATATAAATTAATATTAACGTTCGTATTTAAAGTTAATGGTTTTACACATGGTTTTTTTCAGATGAACCATGTATAAGATGATGGTGACCCACATTGGTCACACAAATTGAGGCTATTGGAGATAAAACCGGTAACTTCAAGAGTTTATCCAATATGTACGGTCAATGGCGTGTAATTTATATGTGAACATAAAGACGTCAGACGGAGAACATAGAATTCTGGGATAATGGTGTATGGTGGGCAGAATGACATTGACTATTACGGTGTTCTCCATTCAGTGGTTGAACTAATTTATAGGAAAGGCATGACAGTGCACTTGTTTAAGTGTAGATGGTTTGATACTGACCCTGAGAACACAAAGACCGATCAGTACGGAATATTTTCGGTGAATACTACTACAAGCTGGAATGAAGATGACACGTTTGTTTTTGTCACAGAGGTAAAACAAGTGTTTTATCTTGATGATCTTGTGCACAAAGGCGCGTGGAAAGTAGTTAACCATGTTATTCCTAGAAACATATATAATGCTGCTACACTTGGTGAGACCGCAGATAATGAAGAAGTTACTGCATACCAAGAGCCGAACGCAATTGGTATTCCTAAATCCTCTACAATTCGCCTTAATAATGTGATATATGGTAGTGTGGTTCGAATTCCTCAAGCAGAACTTGTTGATATTAATCCAAATGAAGTTGACGAAGACTCCGGTGACGAGGAGCTGCACATCTTACCAGAAATTAACTCGGACACCGAGTCAAACTCAAGCGATGATTCTGATTATGAGTCTTAGTTAAAGATGTATTTGAGTATAAACGTGTATGTTTGTTGGTCATGAGCCTAATTTTGTTGAGTATTTTCACATTTCTAAATATAGCGATGATTCTGACTATGTTCTTTAATTAAACATATGTTCATGACTATGGTCATAGGCCTAAACAGATATTTGTGGGAAACGTGTTTCCACATGAGCCTACTTTGTAAAAAAAAATTAACACTATAACCAACGAAATAGACTCATGTCGTCTGTTATACGTATTATAGCCGACGATATAAGTAAATATCGTTAACTCATGTCGTCTCTCTCTCTCTCTCTCTCTCTCTCTCTCTCTCTCGCTCCCCCTCTCCCTCTCCCTCTCCATCTCCATCTCCCTCTCCCTCTCCCTCTCCCTCTCCCTCCTGCAATTTCAAATTGATTAACATGTTTTTTTTTTGGATAAACAGATTAGGGTTTGGTTTTGGTTTTGGTTTTGGTTTTGGTTGTGAATTAGCTTATTAATAATATGTGTATATATTGTTATTGTTAATTATGTATTAAGTTTGGTATATATGGCAGATTAGGCATGTAGGTTATGGTTATGATTAGATATGGTTTTATTGGATGCATATAAGTGTGTTTTTTTTGTGTATTAGTGTGGTAAATGTGTTAGTTTGCATATTGGTGTTATGGGTGTGTTAGTTTGGTGCGTTTGAATTTTATGTATGTACGTGTTTAAAATTTATGTATGTGTGAATTTGGTGTGAATTTGGTTTGTGATTTTGTGAAATTGATTATGGTATATGAAATCCATTTTGTGTTGTTGATTAATTGATTATGCTATGTAAATTGATTAGGAACCATGAATTGGTTAAAACGCGGTAATTCGTCGAGATCAAGGTCGAGATCCAAAGGTTGAAATGGGACTAGCGCCTATAGTTCTGGGTCCACCACTATCGGCAACACTTATAGCGGCATTGCCAACTCTTGCCACCTTTAACTACTTCAGGGGGCGACGCCGCAGCAAAAAGTAGTGGTTCCCCGGCCCTCCAGCGCGAGAAGGCTCTGGAATGAAGGTGACAACTGCACACTCTTAACAGATAGTGCGACTCAATCCTCGGTCTGTATGCCAGACATTCGCCGGCTGGAGCCTTCTCCCTCTACGGCTCAGGCTCCTCATTCATCTAAGGCTGGTGCTTCAGGTAGTTTCTCGGCCGGGGTACGATTATATTTGTCGTCTCACCTCTTCTTGCCCCTGGAGATACCTACCATACATGCCTACGATGACGAGGGAATGCCTATACTAGAACATCAAGGTTTCACTATCTCAGAATAAGCATACATGTATGTACGATTCAATACAGCTCTCTGGAATGCTAGGGTTCCGGGATAATCGACGGACGAATCAGGTAAATATTAATTAACAACCTTGGTTATATTCTGTGCTGCATCATATGGGACAGAGTCCCAATGTTATGGCAAGATTGGAATCCCGTGACGCACTACGTGAAGTACAAAGTGAATAATGCACTGTTGGTGAGTTATATTGTATATTCATTATGTAACTTTTTCACTTATTAATCAAGTCCGAATAAATATATAATTTTTACCATTTATATATACATTGCAGAGGTGGTTTCACGTGCCCAACGAGCTCAAAAGCATGTGAGCAGATGAGGTGCAAGGGGGTAGGTGATGTTATTCGAGTTATATTGTATATATCGAGTTAGATTTTGTTGATCAAGTGTTGTCAATTCTAACATTTTGTGTTGCATTAATATAGGTACAATGAGTGGAAGACCGACCTTAAAAAGCACTGGAAGAAGTATGGCGACGACCGTTCGGGTACCCCTAGAGAGTTTCGGTATAGGGAGTACGAGTGGCAATAGCTTGTAACCCACTTCAACAATCCAAGATTAACGGTAAGCAACCTGACATGAGTATATTTGTGTTGTATCGTATTTGGCGAAAATAGTTAGTTAATATTTTTTTGATATATGTTTATCCAACAAGGCCATTTCTGAAACAAACTCAAAGAACCGGGGCAAAAACACCAAAAACCATTAGGCCGGTTCTAGATCTTATGTGGGTTGGATGGAGGAGGCCGCCCAACACCCAGAAGTCCCCATGTTGGTGTATACGATACAGCACGCGTATACGCAGGCCCCCGAAGATGCTGTAAGTCTTGAGTCCTTATAAATTAATTAACATATTTGCTTATATATGTATTTTCCCCAGGATAAATTATTTTGTCTGTTTACTAATACGTTATTTTATTTTCCTTGTCAATTAGGCGATAGTGGATGAGGTGATGCCGGGGGTGTTGACTAAGATCACGAGAGAGTGATATCCTAACACCCAGGATGAGGACCTCCCGAGTAATCAATTTGATCTGATTGTAGCGGCAAGGATCATGGCTACCACTATCCCACAACGGTAGAATACCTACTACTGCAGGGGTGTCGGAAACAAGGGTGAAAGGGTCTTAAAGAACACTCCTGAATTCTCACACAAGTCAGAAACTTCCAGGAACTCTCAGCTACAAGAGCAGCTTCAGAGGCAAGTGAAGGATATGGAAGAGTATCGGAGGATGATGGAGGAGATGGAGCAGACGAGATTAGCCGAACATCAGAAGAGATTAGCCGAGTAGGCATCTATGGCGATATGGATGCAGCAATGTTTTGCACAGCTTCAGATTTCTGGAATCCAGGTCCCGGCCCCACCTCCGTACATTTTCAGTGCTCCACAACCGCAACCGCAGCCGCATCCTCAAGATCATGTGCAAGATCATGGTAGTCACGCCTCTGATTTCATAAACAACATAGATTTTGATAATCCTTAGTGTAGATGTATTGTGGGTGAATGTGTGTTTTGTTTGTGTGGATGTGTAAATTGTTGCAATATATGTTGTTGGCTAGCTATTGTGTAAATACAATTTTGCAATTGCAGGTTCTGGTAGTGGAAATCCAAAATCTGCAGTTTTTTTTTTTTATAAAAAAAATACATACTATAGCTGACGACATAAGATAATCTTGACTGCTCTAGCGTTCCAGAAACTGACATTTTATAGACTATAGCCAACGACATGCTTCCAAAGAGTCGTCGATTATAGTCTGATTCTAGTCAAGTTTTTTACCACGGGGGAGGGTTTGATCGACGACGTTATCGTTGGTAATAGTGGAAACTATGCCCAACGATTTATATATCGTCCGATATAGTTAGGACTATAGCCGACGATAACCCTAATATGTTGTCGGCTATAGTATGGTTGACAACCATTTTCCAACGATACCCGACGACATGTCGTCGATTATCGTATAGCCGACGACTTTTTCTAACAGGTCGACGACTTTTCGTCATTGGCTATAGTGATCCTTCTGATAGTGTCATGTTTTACCTTATCATTTAGATTGATAACTTTGTATATTTTAGATGTCAAAAATCACATATCTGAAATGGACAAAGTGACAAATCTGAATGACAAAGTAAAACATGGATTACCAAAGCGATATTTGTCAAACATGAGTGATCAATCCGTCTAAACTATCAAACATGAGTGACTAAACCAGTAATTTTTTTATTAATTAAACTAGATCAAAACTGCGAATCCAAAACCCTAATTGGTAATTAGAAAATAGAATACATGCATCTCTAAAGCGAGAAGACAACCATGCATCACCCATTGAAGGTCATAATGTAACATTTTCCCGTCAGGACGCCCCAATAGCAAGCTTGACACTCGCTGCTTCCATACACGACGTTCCTCAAACGTTCGCTGTGTCACCGCACGACGTTCAAGCTCAAAGCTCGTTGCTGTCGCACGCGAAGTTTCAAGCTTAATACACTTCAACAAACGTTACCCGTTAGTTGCCCCGCTCACGATTATTCTGTCAAGGAGACCAATCTTGGTTGAGAAGTCGAGTGGACTCTGGAGTACGCTACACTACACCGGCCTAACGGCACTAAGTGTGGCTACATTGGAGGTTTAAATTTTTCAAGTCCCTAATCAAGATCGTTCTCCTTGACGTGGGGAGTTGGGGGACTTGTTAGTACCGCTTAGGGCTAACCTTCCAATTATACAACACTTAGTCCTTTAATTAGCTAAATAAAGGAAAATAAATAAGAAAGCATCTAAAGAGAATATTCTCCCGGCCACTTGCCACATGATGACTCACCACTATGGGTAAATGACCAAGCTGCCTTCAAGTATGTTGGAAGTGCACCCACTCCCACATTGTTAAAATGAGAGAAGATGAATCTCACACTTGCCTATATGAAGAGGTCTCACACCTCATATAAGGTAACATTTCCTAATATAATAATTTTACTTGTTACTCCATACTTATTGACTTAGGCATCGGAGCGTTGAAGGCGTGTCAATCTCATCTTCACCTCTAACCCCTTATTGCATGTTGCAGGGAACATGAACCGATGTCTCTATCAAAGACCTCAACGAAATTCGATAGAAACAACTTGATAAAGTTTTTGTTAATTTATAATGCCTTAGGGATGGGACTTTTATTTCTTTTCGGTGCAACTTTGTTTTCATCAGCTAATGGCATCTGCTTCCCCAACTCCCATCACTTAATTATGAGAATCTAAAGTGATCATCAAGCTAGTGCTTATACAAAGCAAACGCGTCTCTATGCTTAAGATAAGTTTAATTACACGATATAGTAAAAGACATTTTGCTTGGACTTAGGACTCTCTCTCCACCTTCTTTTGGATCTTTTTTTCGAGCACTTTATGTTTCTTTTTTCTTTTGTGTAATCACCATTAATTAGTTATAGCTTTTTGAGTCACCAAAACTTCTCTAAATAAAGAATCGATGCTTATATGAATAAGTAGTATGAAGTGATGATTTTGAGTCACCAAAGCAGTATGATTTTTCACATAAAATCATGTAACAAATTAAGTACACGCAAAGTGCGTGCAGCAGAATATATGGCCTAACTGGTCAAGCTAGTGGGGATTTTAGTCTTCAGCCAAGATTCTAGTCCCATGTTTTGTGAACTATAAACAATCCACAAGTAGAACCATTAAAAAAAATCATGAAAAAGATAGGCACATTCATAGATAGAGAACATCGATCAATAATACATATATATTATGCCCCCAATATGACCATTAGATAGCTTAAAGATTCTCCATTAGCTCATAAATCATAATGCAACATGAAGGAATTGTGATTCCAACTTTTCCAAGAAGAAAGAAAAGAGAGCAATTCAACTTCTTCTTCTTTCTCTTTATTTAGCTAGCTTTAATTTGTTGGCATCCTTAAACACACAGTTTGCTTTGACGTCATTACCTTAATCAATAAGGTGTTGTGGACCAACATCAATCATGTTGAGATATAAATCTCAGATTAGGAAATTGAGACTTTGCCTATGAAAGTACAAGGATTTGGATTATTCCAGACATTTCTAATTAGTTTTGGTATGAAACCCCATATTACTTTATCATGGTATTAGAGCGGGCTATCTATGACAAATGTGAATGCGTAATGGCCACACGAACTCCTCCTCATCCAAAAGTTGTCCACGTGTTTGGCTTAAGATGTCGCCACACGTGCTAGGGCGTGTTGAAATATAAATCCCACATTCAGAAATTGGAACATTGCTTATAGGTTTATAAGAATTTTAGCTACTCCAACTATTGTCAATTGATTTTGGTATAGAACTCCAGATTAATTTTTCAAATCATTTAGCTCGTTTTTACTTTTTAGTTGTTGATTACTAACTCGATCGACTAGTTAATTAGATCGATAATGAAAATTAATTATCTTAATATTACTTCCAAGATATGTGCGTAATTGATTATGTTGAGACATTAATGTTCACGTAGAGAATGCTAGCTCTCTTTTCCTTTGTAGTTTGTATCTTTTTCTTCTCGGTCATTGCATAATGTTATGTCGTTATAATTAGTAGTACTATGTGGCACTTAATTAGAGTACGCGTACGTAAACTAAATAATGATAAAGGAGCTAGGATCAATTGTCTTACAAAAGTTACAAAAAGAAAAGTTGATAGACTACGAAAGCTGAAATGACCTCATTCGATCAAACCCCAAGATCGATCGAGATGACGGGTTTTAATTAGTCTATGTATGTACTATGAGCAGCATACAAAGATCCAGTAACGTACAACAACTATTTAAGAATATGGAATATAAGATCTTCAAACAACAACCATATATATAAAATGAAAAAGGATCAATGTTGAATTTGGATGTCCAGTCTATACTACGTCCCTTTGCTATGTCCTTGTGGAGTAGATCTTATTGAATTATGCCAATCTTGGTGATGTACGAGGCAATCCTTTATCAGCCACTGGTTTTTTGATTTGGTTCCTCCCAGCCCTAGTCCAAAAGAGGCAATACAACTTGGCCGGATTCCTCTCTGTTACTATACTCATTTGGGTAAAATGTCTCTCTAAACACGTACGCTAGGGGTCGAATTCATATGTTCTATTATGATTGTCGATCTACGATAGTTAATATCCACTGGAAACTGTCTAGAAATGACATAAACCTAATTCTGGATACCGAATGCGGCTCAAACTTAACACATACAAATTTTGAGGCGTCGAATTCCCAATCGTGCACCCTCTAAAGTTAAGAAAAGTAGAAAACCCTAATTGATATTGTACGTGTCTTTCCCACAGTTGAGGAGGAGGAGGGCTATCTATCTACGTTCCCTTTTGATTTGATTTGATTGGCTTTGATTGATTGCAGCTCGATCTGTTTAGCTTGTGAGGGCTGTGACTCATGCATCCTGGAAAAAGATCGAGGGAGAGACAGAAAAAGGATGAATAAGTGCACAACCTGGTCGAGTGGTGAGTAGTGACCACGTTGCGCACTCATGTCATACTGATTGATATGCATGCATGCGTTCCCTTTCCTTTTCTGGCATGAACGTACGTGTGCAACTTTCCTTGCTTGGCCAATTCAATAATTCATCGCTACCAATATATCGTGAAAAGAGAAAGAGGATGGAACTGGGTTTTGTGACAAGGGGAAGGGGAAGGGGAAGGGGAAGGGATGATCTTACCTTACTCTTGTCTCTTCATCACTCTCATAATCAATAATTAAATAAATAAATAAAATATCACTTAAGTATGACACGTTCTAAATTTTGTTCATTTATGTATGATAAATATCACTTTACTCATTTTTTTTTGGGTCAAAGAGTAACTTTCATAAAAAAAAACTCGAAGGGAAAACTGCACCGAGCAAGAGCCTCAACAACCCAAATACAAGATAAAACTACATAGAAAAATTGCACCTCGACCTAAACCACAGACGGTCAAAGCAAAGAGAACAATCCCAAAAATAAATAAAATATCCTAAAACTAAACTGCTACAGTCGCTGTCTCCGTAATGTCATATAAGCACAACCTGTCGTGCAAAGACTAATGAGAAAAGCATTAATAGAGCCAAGTTCAAAGAAAACAATCCGTGCCGACGCTAAACCAATCAACACACACATCAATTGATAACCAACACTAACAACAGTGCTCTTTCTACCACCAAGATCAAGGAGAAGCTCTAGCTGCCGATCAAGATCAAAGATCAAAATCAAATGACACAAACAAGGACAACAACGTAACCAAAGCCGATGAAAATGGGAGATGAAAAACTCATGCACGAGCTTCCATAATCGCCAAAGTAAGATGCTTGCACCAATAGGTGACAAGTCACTTTCAGGTGACAACCATAAGCACCCTCGGTCAATCCTCTCATTTCATTGAGGTTGGGGGTAATGAGAACTAAATTGATGTATAATTGGTTAATCAAAAATATGGAAACGTGTGAAGTTATTCGACGATAATTAAACCTAAAACTGGACATAGCCAAAGCAACCACCACTTGAGTGTAAATACCGGACAAAGCCAGGAGTGCCACCACTTGGGTGAATGAACTTGACATAGCCAGGAGAACCACCACATCGGGTGTAGACAAATTAACGATACAGAATATTGCTAAACAGATTATTTGACAAAAGTAAGAAAAACATAGACATAATAAGCCTAGAGAAAACTTCCAGGTCCAAAAATAACCTGGCTGAGCAGCAACAACAGTAAACCAGCAGCCTCAAGTAGGATATTGTTAACCAAAGTCAACTATCACACAACTTCTCGCTGCTGCAAGAACACCTCTTTAACCACCACCAAACGGGCCTGGCTTGACTCCACGCGAAGCAACACAGCCTCTTCGGGTGAGCAGATTTGACAAAGTTGGATCTAACGAAGAAGAAGCGAAGCAACCCAAACATGCGTTCATTGCCAATCCAAACTACTCGACTCTAGAGAAGGAACCCAGATGCCTGCACAACGGTCACACCTATATCCTCCGCCATTTCGAGCCACCAGACAAGCGCTCAAGTTCAAAGCCACACACCATAGTTGCATGCATAAACCAGGCTGACTATTCCCTACCAGCATAACATGCCTAAAAGATGAAATCCTGTCCGTCAGCACCACAGCACCGATAAGGCAAGAGCTTCCGCCAGGCTTGGGCTGCGGACGAGATAAAGAAATTTTCAAAACTTTGGTCGCGCATGTGTATTTCATTATTACTCACTTTGCTCACTCCGGATTCTGCAAAATTTAGGGTTTTAAATTTGAGTATTAATCTGCCAAGGAAACCTATTGGATATTGTAGCTGTCTTCCTTATGAGTCTTTTCATACCAATGTCGAGTCTCAATTCAACCCGAGGAGGGAGAATCGAATATTTGAAGTTTTTGGTGTTCTTGACTTCAAAGGTTAATTCGACCACTTCCATAACGAATTGGACTTCGGTGTAGTTAAGAAAATTATTGTTGGGTTGATTTCGCACAAATTGAGCTCCAGTTCGCCGAAAATTGGAGTGGCGCCGCTAATTTCTCCGGTATGGGGTGAGCAAAGTGAGAAAAAATGTAATACTTGAGTGAGCAAAGTGATATTTTCCATACATGAGTGAGCAAAGCTTAGAACGTGACATACTTGAGTGACATTTTTAACAATTTTTCCTAAATCAAAAGTAGGGAAGTGATCGACTTCCCACCCAAAGAAGCCAATATCCAGCAAGAGTTTGATCAACATCAAGCAAGAGTTGATGAAAGAAGAAGGGTAAAGTACACATGGCACACCTCTATTGAGTGGGGGTACGAGCTGTTGCCCATGGCTGGGCAGCCAAAAATCACTACCAGGACATTCACTATAGCTGACGATTTTTATTTAAAAATAGGCCGACGACACTTATTTTCGTCAGCTATAGTACACAATGGCCGACGATTAATTGTGTCGTCGGCTATAGTTCTTAGATCAATGAGAGAAGAAAAATTCGCTAGCTTTTTCTGGAAAAATCATCGGCTATAGTCGGCACTATAGCCGACGATGTATAATGTCGTCGGCTATACTATAGCCGACGACATAATGTGTAAAAATCGACAGCTATAGTATAACCGACGACATTATACATCGTCGGCTATAGTTATCGGGTTTATATTCCCAGACTGCCGCTCCCCTCTCTCAAAAACCCTAATTTTTTTTTCTCTCTCTCATACCTTCACCTCTCCCTCCGCCGCCGCCGCGTCTCCCTCAGTCACTGCCCCCTCACCCTCTCCTAAAAAAAAAACTCTCTGTCGCTTCGCCCTCTCCGCTAAAAATGGGAGAGATATAATTTGAATTTGTGAAATAAAATTTGTAATTTTGTTTAATTTGGTGAAATTATGCATGGTTAATTTGTTGAAGTGATTATGGAAGGTGAAGTGATTATACGATCGATTTGGGGAATTAGGAATTGCAGTTCTGGATTTTTAGGAATAAAAATCCAGATTTATAGTTTTTTTTTCTTCAGATCTGGGACTATAGCCGACGACATTCATATACAATGTCGTTGACTATAGTTTCTCCGTTTAAAAAATTTTCCCGAAGGGGAAGCTATGGCCGACGACGTGAAAAACTCATCGGCTATAGTATTGCCGACGGCCTTTTTTCGACGATGTTAGAGCTAACGAATTGTCGATGGCTATAGGTATAACCGACGAAAATAGTGAACAGGCCGAAGATTTTTGATCGTCAGGTATAGTGAATTGTTCTTCTACAAAGTACAATGGTAAATGCGTAAGGAATAATATATTTTTCAAGTTCTCTTATGTATTATTCATGTAACGTCATGCAATACAATTTAGTTTTTAACAAATTTCCCTCACATATATGGTAGTTACTCATTTAGATAAACTACGTCTCTCTAACCACGTTAGGGTTCAAATTTAGGGTTCAAGGTTCGAATCTAGGATTCTATTCATCTATCCTACATTTCATTATCAAAAAGATCGATCATATCATACATTTTATGAACATAAATTTGGAGGCCAATACCTACCTACATGCATGTCCAATGAAAGCCCCATTAATTCTTTTTGCTATATATCCTCCTCAAGTTTTGAAGGTTTGGGACCTTGTTGTTGGCGACAAATACTCAAGCGCGTATGTACCCAATTAATATACTAGTTATTTACGTATTCATACAAAAATACTCATTTCATCTAGGAGAAAAATAAAAAGGGAAATCAAAATACAGAGGTCCAGAGAGTGAGAGAGAAAGTTTGACCAACAAAAATAGAGTGAGGACCGAAAGAGAAGACAAGTGAGATGGTTAGGTCATATCTTTCTTCCCCTAATGTAGCATAAAAATCTGGTTGGACTGTTGAGGTGAAAAAATATCTCTCTCTCTCTCTCTCACTAAAAATAGGATCCTCTACAACAAATCAGCTCCTGCCAGATCATTTCTGGCGGCTCACATTTCGCTAGTCAAAATTCTTGACTGCTCACTCTTTACCTCTCCATGTATTTCTCACCTTTACTTTACACAACACTGTGACTCTCTTCTCTTCTCTTCTCTATTTTTACCAACTCATCATCAACATGGCACTATTAGTAGTATGAGTTAACAGGTTAGTCTTTTACGTGGGCATGGATGATACTGCTTTGGTGTCTGGGAATGGAGGTGAGGAGGAACCTAATGAGGTTGAGAGCAATTTGGGAAACATTAGAAAACCTTTGAATGCTAATATTTTACCACATTTTGATGAGTTACTTAAGGATGTGACGTCTGTTGATCAAGAAGGGCAGCTACTGCAAAGCCCTTCTTCTTCCTCGTTGCATACCACTCCAACTTTCCTTGGGAATTTCGGTTCGAATAATGGACCATTATTAAGTAGTAAGAAGAAAAGTATGGATGAAGTATGGAATGAAATGGTTCATCATGATCATCCTATTAATCTCAACACAGCCACGGAGAATGGATCGTCTTCGTTGCATCATCAAAGAATGATTACTATTGATCAGGAATCAACACCACCTCAACATCTCCTAGTCCGAGCAGGTATCCTAAATCCTTATCTACTGATGCCAATTGATCATCCTACAGCTGGTGTGTCACAACAAGCAGATTGGTTTCAGTTTCAACTAGCTGCTGCTGCTCAGCAGCAAATGACAATGTTGGACTCCAACTTCAAGATTTGTGAGTCAATTTTCGACAACTCGTCACCGGCCATGCATCTTGATAATTTCTCAGATGCTCATCGTCAAGTGGGCGGCGGTGGTTTGGCGATGCCGATATCAGCAGCATCGTCTTCTTCAGAATCTCAGGTAGCTCATGTCGAGAGGACGCACAGCTACCCTGATGAAATGAAGGAGAAAAGTATTGAAAGGAGACAGAGGAGGATGATCAAAAATAGAGAGTCAGCTGCCAGGTCTAGGGCAAGGAAACAGGTCATTTTGAATCTTTACTAACAAGCTAGTAGCTTTATGTCTCTCTCTGTATTTATATATGATATGAACTTGCAACTTATGAGTATGTTTTTGTTGAATGATATAGGCATATACCAATCAGTTGGAGAGTGAAGTGTTTCATTTGAGAAAAATGAATGCCTGGCTCAAAAAGCAAAAGGTAACCACAATCACAAATTTCAGACAACTTACACAAGTTCATATTAGGCACTTCATTTCCCCGATGAAAACCTGTTATGATTCTGTTGGTCAATATCTGTGTGAGCATAACTATTATACAGTACAGTGGTGTATTGCTTAGAACCAAACTGTTGACATTAACTCAGACTTTATAATGTGTTTTTTGATGCAGGAGGTGGAGTTACACTTGTCTTCAAATCTTTCCAATTCCATACCTAAATACCAACTCAGGCGAACCAGTTCAGCTCCCTTCTAGAGAGCCTAGCTAGGTTATCATATGTTTACAGTTTTGCTTCCTCATCATTCAGCTGTCATTTTTTCATTCAAAATTGTTGGTTAAATTTGCATTTTTAACTTCCTCGAAATAAGAAAGGAACTTTATTTCATGTGGTAGAAATAGATAGTATGCATATCATGTCATACATAAAACGTACTGAACATACTACAGTTAAGACTACCTGTAATTTTACAAATTTACATGTATCTGAAATTCGACACCACTTTTATACACCAAGTTGAAAACATAAATACATCAAAGCCTCAAAGTTAACTGACAGTTCATACAGTACATAGTAAAATTTAACCTACATCGATCATGTACAACTGATACAGCAACCAGGGATATCAGTTCTATTTACAAGTGAGCAAGGTTTATTTCCAGATTCATTGGTCCATGAAGTCATAGCTTTTGTTCAATATACCTGTCAGTAGAAACAGGAGAGGTATAAAATTTCAAATGGTCCAGGAGGGGACAAAGCTAAAAAAGACAGGTAAATAATCTGCAAGAATAATCAAAGAAGCATAGTAAAATAGAGCATTGAAAAAGTTGCATCCGCCTATGATTCAAGTATAACCACATAACTCATCTAACAGACTAGCACGATCTGCCAACAAATCAATATAATGGTTTGAAGTCTAAATGTTTCTTTAAAAAAAAAATTGCATGTAAAACTACTTGGCTGTTTGCATTACATACAAAAGATGATTGTCAAAGAATGTTTTTCAGTCAGCAAATAGAAGTAGTGATTTCATAATATTTCAGTGAAAAGTAGGTTTTAAAAAGGACTATACAAAGAGTACCAAGCAGGAATCATGAAACTTGAACTCTCTGAATGGCAACTTACAAGAAAAAAAATACTGTGTAGCACCAAATCATGTCTTTGTTGCATCGATGAACATTGCTCGAGTCCAATGCTCAATATCCTCAGATTGGGATGGTGGAGGAATTGTTGGACGTTCCACAAGATCCCACCCTTCAATCGTGCTTTCAGTCTTCGCACTGTCAGACATCTCATTCGAGGAAAGGAAGCTGGTGGCATAATTAGGAATATTATTTTCAAAAAAGTGTTTCTGCAAAGGAAAACAATAGTATGAACAAAAGCAATAATATTCCAAAGAACAAAAGTATACCAATTTAACAGGAAAGCAACTTGTTTCTCTATAGATTTAATGGTTTTAAATTAGATGAAGAAACAACGCTGAGCTATGTAACAAGAACATTCTACAACAGCAATTCTAGACCTCCATGGATGCAGTTAAACTGAGCTTTAATTGAGGATATACCATAACTAAACTTTTATGACTTTTTTTTGGGTATTACCATGTCGATGCAAAAATCATTGACAATAAAATGCCAAAGCTCACATTTAAGAATTCACAATTAAGGCAAGCAGGAAAAAGGAACAAACAGTAGCATTATGGTTAAAGATCGGAAGAAAGAGGAATATCTCTGTGAGGCAACAATCATCTATGTCATTGTGCAATGGTGTTAAGTTGTTGATCAACCCAAAGCAAAAGGTTAACCAAAATCCACATTAAAAAGAAAAGAAAAGAAACAAGAGTTGAAGACCAGACACATACCGTCATTGTCATTGCATGTGCACTATCCAATAGGGTGGTTGAAGATATAGCAGAATTCACATTCCATATAGATTTGTTCAATTGTGGCACTTGCTTACATGACCTGCAAGTTAAGAGGAAGAGACTCGATTAGTGTTTACCCGTTACCCATGAAACACATGCAATAGAGTTCAAAATAGCCCAAGCTTACTATAAATATTTTCCTACTCCATGCAAATAAAGGGAAAGAGTTCAAAATCCATGAGATACTGCTACGTAAGATGCTATTGTACTTTAGATTTTAGATTTTAGCAAAAGCAAACAACACATGGCTTTCTCGTATAAAGCCCATTTCCAAACGACAATTTTCCTTTTGACTTTCAACATTCAGATGTTTTGAGAGAAGATGATTATAAAGATGTCAAGAAAGCACATAATCTTCTTGTACATAATTCTTTTTCGTCACCTTCGATGTAAGAATTTAGAAATAAACGATATCACCTTTGCTATAAAGTAGCATAATCTCTATGGTTAAAAAGAGTAATGATGTCCCATATAGCATAAAAGAGTAATCTATATGCAACATCCCCAAGATCACAATAATCTATTTTGCAGGAAAATACTCCTAAAAATTGTATTTTTTATACATAACAGAATTGAAATGTGGAAACAGAACATAAATTCGTAAAGGAATTGTAGGTCAGTGTACCTTGAACAAGCCATTTTCAAAGAAAAAACGGAATGAACCTCCTTGGAAGAAGACAAAGTTGATAGCAATTTTGCAAATGCTTCAAAGGTAGATGCCTCGGAAGGGACATCTAAACATAGTGAGTTGTAACAGTATGCAGTAATGCATGCCACACTTTTTTTAAGAAGTGAAATTCCTCTCTGCAAATCTTTGTGGGATTCAACAGAATGCTGAGATGCAGAAGAATAGTTGAAGCTGCTACTTCCAGAAGAATCCAGACGGGGTTTCCTCTCTGATTCTATTGAAGAAACACCAAAATTACTTGAGCTTCTATCAGACCATGAATTTTCCCCACTTGAAGAGCAATAATTTTGACGGGGAATAAAGAGGGGATATTCATTGCTGCAAAAAATAAAAATAAAACTGTCACTCAACAGAAACTAGTTCTTCCATTGTCAAAGACCAATGTCCAGCAAAGTACCTCCGAGAAGAAGGCCGAGCATCCCAATAAGAATCTCTTTGCCATATCCGAGAGCAAGAACCCTGAAATAATGACCCATTCAAATTTGATAAGGCTAGAGGTCAATACTGTAGTAGGTAATGTACCTATTTAGTAGTAAACTGTAGCTACATTATCAGTAGGTAAATTATATTTGTTTTACGTAAGTTTCACATAAAATCAAATTATAAGGAGATAAAAGAAAAGGAAGAATTAAATCATCAATGTACGTAATGGAGCAAAAAATACAACCCAAATTTTTGTTCTTACCGCTACCGCTCTTAAGCTCTTGTCCTTCATGAACCATGCATTGATAAAAAACGGATTTACTAACAGGAAAGGCTTACTAATAATTTGCAAATGGAAGCAGACAGCTCATTGAGTAAAGGAATGAATGTGAAAAAGAAAAAGAAAAATACAAAACTTAGCAAGTCATTGATTGGATTAGATCAAACTAAACAATAAATATATGTAAGGGAAGAATAATACAACAGATTTGTGTATTTACTATTGGAAATTCAAATAGTTGATAACAAATAAAACATCAATGCTAAAAACAAATTAGGAGGGGGAGGATTTAAATTTCCATATGGAGATAGTAAATCAAATTTAAATATAAAAATAGAGTATTTGGGTGGATATCTCAAAATATAAAAAAAGTTTAGTCAATGGTTTAAAAAATGAAGCTTAGCTGTCATAAAGTCAAGGAACTAAATCTAAGAACAAAAATATGCATGGATTTTTATTGAAAATACAGATGTGGCAAGGAGTTAATTCTAATTTTCCTAAAAACTTTTTTGACTCCTTATGCCAAAGAACTCAAAGTCTAACCTAAATACTAATTAATTTTCATTGTAGCTTTAGCGTGGGAGAACTTTCTCACATTGTGAACACATATTCCCAAGTGCTCCCAGAAAACATTTTGACTTCATAAGCCAAAGAACCCAAAGTTTAACCTAAATACTAATCATTTTTATGTATATTTAGCATCAGAAAACTCTCTCAGATTGTGAACACCATATTTCCAGGTGCTCCAAGAAGACATCTTGATATCTTCTATTCGAAATATCACCTCTAAACCCCCAGAAGAGTCAGTGTCTAAAAGTTGAGGTGCATTAAAGAAAATGAAATATTCACATAATTTTTAGAGAAACTTGGAAGTCATTCACATAATTTTGAGAGAAACTTGAAAGTCATTGTATGGACGGTGAGTGCTTACTGCAAAACCTGAGTTATGAAGTGCTGGAGCACCCAAGTTCTGAACAACAAGATTCAATAGTTGAACCATATACCTGTTCTTCAACAAAAGTTTTGAGTTATCAGTGTAAAGTACAATAATTTTGACGTTAAACAAGTTTCAACAGTTGAACCACATACACTATATTCAACTTTCTAGAAAGTACTGCTTAAAAAAATATTTTCAGTTATTCATACATAAACTTAAGAGCTATTACCCTAAAGAAGCAGCAAGCTCTTCTGAGGGAACTGAGTGTGGATCTAGCCCTCTAGGCAAGGATGCATTGCAAATCTGGTCATATTGACCACCAGAACCCTCTTTCCTCTTTGCATCAACAACCACCTAAAAGAAAGAAAGGATGCTACAATAAATGGAAACAACGCAAACTTGCAAATACAAAGATTGCATAGAGGTAATACAAACATTGATGAATAATCCACAAATGAGTCCCAAACTGTTGTGAAGCCAAGGAAGGTTTCATGTAGCAGTCATCACGGTTGAAAATTCATATTCAACAAATGAGTTCAAAATCCTTAATTTAGCTTATAGCAAGATATGATCCCAATTATTGTACTTCTAAGTGCTTACCCGGCGTTGGGGAAATAATTTGCATATTTGTTTTATAACCACTGACTGCTTGTGAAGACGTTCAGAAGTAATTGCCATCTGCAATCATATAATGCATGTATCAACAATCAAATTCTCGTGCAGATAATCACAATGTAAAGTAGAGAAGAAATAAAATGATATACCAGATAAACCTCCCACCTCAAATTAGCACGGAAAAAGAAAGTGATACATGCCAAATTAATATATAGCATTTCACATCTTCTAATATCGTTAAGGATATATGATTTTTTCCAAATAACTTCCTCTAGTTAAAAATGCACAAAATCCATATATAATGAAGTGTAAATTGCCTTACATGCCCCAAGCTCTGAGTGCATATAAGATTAGGATAGAACTTCTCCAGTTGTTCAGTACGATTCTTTTCCAGCTGAAAATAAAAATTTTCGAGAGTCAACACATATCTCAAAAATTGAATCATAGAAGAGAATACAAACCATTATAAAAGTTTGTTGTACCATAGCGATGGCCGATTCAAGCACACCATATCTGACTTTCAGATCATAAGATGTCTTTTCAATCTTTGCCTTCCCTGTAATCCCTCACTCAATCAGTCTACCAACTCCATTAAAAAAAGAGAGAGGAAAACATGAATCAAAATCAAGTACAATTATATCCTATAGTAGGCATCCAACCTTGCACAAGTTGTTCTTTAGCACGCCGGAGCTTTTCCCTCAACCTCGTGAGCTTCTCATTTTGAAGTACCCTCCAATTTAGTTGATCATCTGCCTTACCCTGGACAAAGTACTCTACATCAGTATGTATAATTTAGTAGGGTACCTCCAATTAAAGGAACTTACTTGTTCATCCAAATTTGTATTCGATATATAGTATAAAGCAAAGAAGAATGCAAATGCTTATGATTCTAGAATAGACGAGGCTGTAACCTTGATAGTACATATTTCACATAGAGGAATATATAGTGCATTACCGGGACACAAGATACAAAAGCTGAAGAACAGCACATAAAGATACAAACCTTTGTGATAAGCCCATCACTCAATCTCGTATACAAGGAATCCCGACGACTCTTCAGTGCCTTCATTTCAATGTGGAAGTCACTCAATCTGATACATTCATCCACAAAATTAATAATAACAATAAATATATATATATATATATATAAACTCCCAATTTGTACTACGTAGATTACGAACAGCTCGATTACAAAATTCATGGGCATCATACCTGTGATTGACACAAAGAGTACAAATAGAAGCGAGATTCTGATTCTCACAGATTCCACAAGTACTGGACTTCTTATTCATCATTATCATCATCTGGGTTTTTCACAATTCAAATAAAATACAATTAAAAAATCAGAATTAAAATTCTCTTCAATATCCAATCAAATTAGTCGACTCATACATCGTTCGAATCAAAATTGAACCTTCAGAAAGTTGGGTTTACGAATTCAACCTAGAAATATAAATTTCAAAACTTTATGAGCAGGTGTAAAATTTTGATGAGAAATTAAGGGGGTAAGTGAATTGAAGAAGCGAGCTTACCGGAGCGAGTCGTCGTCGTCGTCGTCGCCGTCGACACCGTGATCAATAACAACGAGGGTTTTGAATTGGCGCGCAAAAAAAAAAGAGGAAGAAGACAAAAGATAAAGGAGAGAGACTGTGTGATTTCAATTCGGATTGTTTTCTGATCTAAATACTGAAAATAGATAATAACCCAAGAATCTGGGCCAATGATGGTGAGCCTTCCTCAAAGCCCAAAGTTCCAGCCCACGATGTTTTTAATTTAAGGGGAAATGAACAAAAAAGACTCCATTTAAACTTTTTTTTTCCTCAAAAATCCAACATATGTTTTCCATCCTAAAAATGTTCATTCTGTTTTTAAGTTTGTAACAGACCTGCGTTTTCGTCATTTTTACGTTATTTGTCAATTTTTAACTCCTGTGTTCTAACTTTATACTCTTCACTCTCTCTCTTTCATTCTCAGATCTCGTACTCTCTCTCTCACTCTTGCTCCCGCCGTATTTGTTTTGTCGTCGTCGTATTCGCTGTTTCGTTCGTCGTCGTGTTCGCCGTTTCGTTCGTCATTGTTTGCTTTTAGTTTGTTGTCTTGAGTACTTCGTAAGAATCTCTCTTCGAAATACTTGGGTTTTTTATTTTTGTTTGTTCTAAGGAGTTTTGCATCTTCCTTTTTGTTGTTTGTTTTTGAAGTTATGAAATGTTGTTGTTTGCATGTTCCTTTTCGTGGTTTTGAATTTGTTTTCGGTAATTTTTCACTTTTTCTTCTTCATGATTTGTGTAGTAGGGTTTTTGATGTCATGTGTTCAAAATTCTATTTGTTTGTTGTAGTAGTAGTAGTTGTTGTTGTGTTTGTGATTGAAGGCCTTTGTCTGGATATTTCGATGTATCTGTCTGTGTATCTGTCTCGGTATCTGTCTGAGTATCTGTCTGTGTATCAATCTGGGTATTTGTTTGAGTATCTGTCTAGGTATCTGTCTGAGTATCATTTTCATGTTTTTGAAATGTTGTTGTTGTTGTTTTTGTTGACACTTTTCTAAGATTTTCATTTTATTTTTTGGTTGTTGTACTAGTTTCTTGTGGTTGTGGTTGTGGTAGAAGGTCTTTTTATGTACATATTTTGTAAGTATCTGTTTGGGTATCTGTTTATCTTACTATTTTTGGATATCTGTTATTTTTGTCTAACTATATGTGTGTTGATCATTTGCTGTTATTTTATAATCAATGTCGAAATGCAATGGAGCAGTGCAAGAATCAGACAGTGAAGTCGAAAGAAGGCCTAGATCATCGAAAACTGATGTGTCTTCTTCTTCATCTTCTTTTTCTTCTTCCGAGGAGGAGGAGCAGATTGTTTTAAAAAATAATTTTTAAAAAGCTAAAAGGAACAAGGGAAGATCAATGTCTTTTTCATCTCGTTTTGCTGTTTCTGATGATCATCTTGTCAAGATGATTAGAGAAGCTCTGAAGTCTTCTAAATCAACTTCTGATAGTGATTTAGAGAGTAAGAGTGAGGATGAAGTAGCTGCTAGACAACAACATCAAGTAGTGGATAAGCTGGAAATTGTTCTGTTAGTGGAACAGACCTGGAAGATGATAAGGAAGAGTAAGGATATGAAGAGGCGAGATATGAAAGTCAAGGGCAAGAAGAAAGTTGAGTCTTCTGAATCAACTTCTGATAGTGATTTAGAGAGTAGGAGTGAGGATGAAGTAGCTGCTAGACAACAACAGCAAGTAGTGGATGAGCTGGAAATTGTTCCGTTGGGGGAACGGACCTGGAAGATGATAAGGAAGAGTAAGGATATGAAGAGGCGAGATATGAAAGTCAAGGGAAAGAAGAAAGTTGAGTCTTCTGAATCAACTTTTGATAGTGATTTAGAGAGTAGGAGTGAGGATGAAGTAGCTGCTAGACAACAACAGCAAGTAGTGGATGAGCTGGAAATTGTTCTGTTGGTGGAACGAACCTGGAAGTGTCAATTCCGGTGCTATTTGTATTTCTCCAAAAGTTCATTGTTAAAATTCGGAATAGAATCAACAGTGACGTGAAGAATAGGTTGAAGGATACATCATTCAATGACCTAATTGGCATCGCCATTGACTAAGCATTAAATTAAACACTTAACACCTAGTCTAGCGTATGCAATCAAAAACCCTTTTTGTGTATATCTAGCATTGGTAAATAGGGATCGCTCTTATCGGGGATTTGAGGGATGCATGCGAAATTTGTGTGAATAAAAACGTAAAAGTTGATTTTTAATTTCCTAAGTTACTACCTAAAAATGTCACAAGCATAAGTCAAAATTCCTAGGACTCTAGCATGCGAAAACTCATAGACAAGCCACACATAGAAGATTCCTAAGAAATCTAAATCATGCTTAAGACGAAAATAAACCTAACTAATTATATACATGTGATCGACTTATTCTACACTAAGCTCAATTATTAACACATACAAATAACAATACTACCGAAATCTCATAACCCTAAATTTCGATTAAACATGGATAATTCATATTTTGTGATAGGTATCCCCTAAATACCATTGACCTAGACTAGGTATCCCCTAAATCTAAATCAAAGCATTAAGAACCAATTATCTTCATGCAAATCGAAATCTAGAATAAGGTACACATGGAAAAGTTATTGAAATTCATATATGTAATAAAATCAAAATAAACACATTGTCTTTACAAACAAAATAATACAAATACAAGGAGAACTACGGAGCAAAGGTTCCATTAATACTTTTTGATTTCCAGTATCCCCTGCAAAATCTCGAGTGGATGGATCCTTCGGTGGAAGCTACACACCTTCTAAATGGACTAAGCGTATTTAGAAGTGTGAGATGAAGATTTTGAGAGGTGGTGGTGGTGTATTTTTTCTAGCACTTGGAGAGTTTTGATGTAGAAAGCCTTTGTGGAAAATTTGGTATCAAGAGAGTGTAGAGAAGTGATCGGCAAAGAAGAGAAAAATGGTGGAGAGGCAAGAAGTGTGGAGAGAATTTTGGTGTGAATGTCAAGATGAGCATTCATGGAATGACAACAAGCCCCCCTACTTATAGGATCCAAGCTAGCTGTTTTTGGGTGCGAGCTACGACGAAGAGAGAGAGGAGAGGCACATCGTGGAGCAGCAGCGGCTCTATTACAGGGAAAAAAAACACAAAATTTTCAAAACTGGCAGGAAACTTTAAGGGTAATATGAACTTTCCAAAAAAATAGAGATGCCACGTGAAAGGACCCAACCCCGATTTAGCTTCCTAAATCGGAATCAAACCCTTCCGAAAACACGAACCAACAAAAACTTTTCGAAATTTGGGCAGAGTTTCGTTACTAGCGTGGAATTACCATTACCTGCACGCGGAAAATACACTTCATCCTATGCCACAAAAATCAAACCGTGGGCACCAATCCCATCCGGATTTCTCAATATATCAACAATAAAGTAAATCAATAAATATATCTATACTTTACTGAAATCCGGTATAAAATCGTATAATATATACCACAGGAAGCTCAGAGCAACATCTAATACATAATCATATACGCATACCACAGTAGGTAGAACAATAAACCTACTGGATGAAACAAAGTAGCTCGAGCACTATGCCTTCGACCACGACGTGCGACACCAGAGCCTGAACTGCAAACTGGGCACGGAAACCGAAAAGCCCAGGGGAAAGACAATAAACACGTTAGAGCGAGTGGACGAAAATAAATGTCTTTCACCAAGTAATATATATAATAAAAACATATGCGAGTCGAAAGCATAAATAATCAAATGGTACACAAGGGAGACTCTAACTCCTCACGTGTCCGAGTACACGAGGGAGACTCTAACTCCTCACGTATACGGAGCATGCATAAAATCCCACGGGGTCACTCGTGGACACACCCGTGCTAGTACAGTCAGAACCACGGAGTCCCTGACTTCCACCTGATTCTAGCCGGAAATGGCCTCAGGTCAAAGGTCTGCCTCTCCCCGGTAAAGACCTCGGGTCAGGAGTCACAGCCTCCCCTGGAATAAAGCCTACCATCGGGGATCATCCGAGAGGCAAGTGTATCGATACAACAACGTAACCACGACTGTACTCTGTGTAAACCAAATCATAAACATTTCGATGCAAATGCATGAACAGCATATAAGTATATGTATACTCGTATACGTATATCCGTATAAGTATAATCGTATAATCGTAAAACACATGCTCATGTAATCCGAAATCTCATATGCATGCTCAAGTTCATAAAACGTATATCAAGACTCACAAATAATCCGTGAAAAGAAATGTCCACTCACAGACTGGCGTAACGCGTATCGCGTTAACCCGTGATCCGGCGGAATATCCATCGCCAAACAAATGATCACGAACACCTGATTATTCACAAAATCCAATACTCAATGTCATGATCCGACAATACAAATCAAACCACGAGAAACCACCGTTCTCGGAAATACACAATTCGAATACGACGAATCGTCGAAAATCCATATATACCACCTCAATACCTCGTTTTACATTCGGACGCTCAACTCGAAAAACGAACCTCCCCACAGCGATCGGGGCGCGATTTCGAGTCAAATGACATGCAACTTGTCGAAAACTAGAAAAAGTCAAACTGGACCGCCGTTGACCACCGCCCACGGCGGCGCCACCTTCAACCTGAAAATTTTCCGACGGAGCAACCCCTATTCCATGCAAAATCACCCACTGAGCAACTTTTATAACTGCAACAAATTCCAATTCAAACTCTAACTCACCCAATTTCACGAAAAACCAAATTGTTCCACAAATTTCAATTTCAAAATTCTCCACACTCAAATCGAATTAGAACACCATGATAATATGGTTAGAATCACAATGAAGAGGGCTACAAAACCCAGTACCTCTTGAAGTCCAATTCGGTCCGAAACAAAAGTCACCATTAAACCCAAAAACCATGAACTTTGGCCGGTTTTCTTCCTCCTTCCGGTGACCCACGCCGTGGGAGGTGGCCGGGAACACGTCGAGGGCTCCAAGGCGAAGGGAACGAGCCTAAGCCCGAGGCCGGAGGTGGCCGGAGCAAGCTCGCCGCCAGCGAGGCCGAGCCACCGTCGCGCCATGCTCCTCCTCCACGGTCAAACAAAGTCAACCAAGTCAACTCATTAATTGCAACTTTGACTTTCCCAAAGGGGAAACCTCCTATTTATACCTGCCCAAAATAGAAAGTTCATAATTATCCTTTTCGGCAAACTTTGAACACCCGTAACTTCCTCGTCGTAATTCCGATTCCGATTATTCTCGCGGCCACAAACTCATCTCGACATGTTCTTCAATAATCACCCAAAGTCAAACACATCAACCAAACGGATAAAAAGTCAACCCTTCGAAGCAACACACATTAAATCGACTAAATAATCAACAAACGGAAAAATTCGCAACTAATTCCTCGTAACTCCAAATCATGCTCCAGAAGTTCTCACGGACTCGAAATTAAATTCTGAACAACTTCCGTGAAGAAGCCGAAACCAAATTCTCGTCCGGTAATTTAGTCGCGAACAAACTCGCCATTTAAATCCGTTTCCGTCGAAACTTCAAATATTCATAACTAATTCCTCGGTCGTCCAAATAACGATCCGAAACCGCCCACAAACTCGTAATCACACGTACAACGACTCTCGAGAAGAGACCCAGCTCCAATTCTCGGCCAATAATTTAGTCGTTAACAAAGCTAGCGGTTTCAAATGCTGTCGAAACTCTGCGACTACACAATAGCTCACGTATATAGCTGATCATACCGCTGATTCTGGTCCGGGTCGTCACAAATTCACCCCCCTTAGAAAAATTTCGACCTCGAAATTTCTGAGTCTGCCAACTACAAGGTAGGAGCACTGCCTCTGCATACTGCTCAACTCTCCAACGACAATGTCGACTGAACAACTCTGATCGCAAACTCCAGAATAAGAGATAGCTCCGTGATGAAATCCATGTACCCTCAAATCACAAATCTGAACTGGCTCACATAATCGCCAAGTGTTCCTACATAAGGAACAGATAGGGTACACCACACATAGCAAACCTGAAACACAGTTCCGCCACACGGAACACAACACACATAAAAGCCAACACTATAGGCGATGCCGACCCACACGGCATAACACAAACTTGCCTATGGCCACATACAAATCAAAACAACGTGTCAATTCACAACTAAGCATACTCGTATCAACACAACTCAAACATCGAACTCGGCAATAATCAACTCATTTCCGCTAATCCGACAGTCTGTGGTAATACACTCCACAAAATCAGAATCAAACATCAACTCAAACTCAACCAAATCAAACTCACTCCAACACAATGGAGTACAACAACACGCCTCAAATCAACATCAAACAACCTCAAAACCACAGTGGTTCACAAACTGGTACTGCAAGCAAACTCAAACCGCTGAAACTGCTGGTCCCGAATCCTCCGGAACTGCAATACCAAGGTCCACAACATGCCCTCCAAGGCCTGAATAATCCTCAAAGATCGCCCACCAATCCGAGGATAAAAACTGATACCAAACCATAATCTGGTCCCCAATGCTCGTTGCAAAGCTCGCCAACACTCAGTTGTAGCTGACTACCTCGATCAGCGAACTGGGACACAAGTACACCACGTAGATGGATAACCTCCATCAAACACAGCCATGACTTCCTGCCACTAAAATCATCACCGAGAGTACAAGGAAATGTACTAAGTTCATCAAACGGTCCACAATGGCCTGACAACTGGTACCACAACCAAAACACATACAAACACACACAAACACAGCAACAATCGCCACATCAAACCAGAAATTTCAAATGGCTAACACATCTCGGCAAGTCTCTGCCTCCTAGCCATCGCCAGTCGACAAATGTGGCATCTGCACAAACAAGCTGCTATATTGTTCTTCATGTAGCGTCACGAGTAGTAAACTCGAAGTATCAGATACATCTCCGCATCACTAGTGCCAAACGCACGCAAAACAATGAGCTTCAACATCATCATACACGAACTCAGTCTCCATAGCGCATAACCCGGCTAACACGGAAACTCGAGCCATACTCACATGAAATACTGAAGCTCTCGATTCTCAATTGAATGCATCAGCAACAACATCCCAGACAGATGGTCAAAGTACAACCACAAGCCTTCCTCGAACAAGTTCAAATGTACAGCCATAGTCGTGAGTCGACTCCATCCATCGACACTGCCTCAAGCCCAAATCTGGCCGAAAATGCAAGTGGATGAAACTCAAATGATCAATGCACGTCCTACACTGAGCTGCACACCATAATAGTAGTGTCTCGAACTCTCTGATGCTAACATAAGGACAGCTACACCCAAATCATACACAGGATACGTAACTACACAAAGTTCCACTGCCTGGAACCATGAGCCACCGCTCTGCTACATAGCATCAAAACACAACCAAATCCAAACCTCGATGCATCGCCATAACCCATGAACTCATCACGATCGTCAGGTAAGGTCAAAACCGAAACAACGATCAACCACCCTGCAGGAGTAAGTAACTCTCCTCACGTGCATCGAACCACACGAACTTGACACCTTCTCCGTCAATCCGGAAAGTGAAGTGGCAATCCAGGAAAATCCTGTACAAGCCGTCGATAATAGCCTGCCAACCCAAGAGACCCCTGATCTCCGGCACAATGGTAGGGCAACCCCAAATCAACACGGCTTCAATCTGGTCAGGATCCACATCACTCACTCGGATAGCATCACACAGCTCAAAATCTTCATGCTAATCAGCCAAAACTCACACTGGCCGAACTTCGCAAATAACTGATCACCTCGCGAAGTCCGCAAAATCGCTCGCAATTGCATCAGGTACTGGTCCACACTCCTGGAGTACATCAGGAAGTTGTCGACGAACATGGTCGCAACTCGTCCAGAAACCGTCTGAACACCTGGTCCATCAAGTCCACACGACCTACGGGACATTGGTCAACCAAACAGCGTGATCAAAAGCTCCTGATACCCGTACCATGATCCCAAAGTCGTCCTAGCCACAACTGACTCATCAAACCTCAACTGATGGTATCCGAACCCATAACCAATCTTCAACAAAACTGAAGCTCTCGCAAGCTGATCAAACCACTCGCCAGTCCGAAGCGAAGGATACTCACTCTCCTCTGAAGCAAATCAAGCTTCTGGTAGTCAATGCACCACCATGTTGAATCATCCAACAACCACACAAACAATACAAGAGCACCCCACGCAAATATGCGGGGTCGCACGAAGTCTCCTGAAATCTCCTCCAGCATCTCCTGGAGTCAAAACTGTAGCTCCATCAGCTCCGCTGGCTCAGAACGACAAGACGTCGGTAAAATGAGTCCAGCGTCTGGTACAAGCTCGATAGTGTAATCAATCTCTCGAACTGGAAGAATACCTGGTAATTCCTCCAGAGCACGCCTGGAAACTCGGAAACCACCTCGATGTGACTAATGTCGAGCACAACAACTATAGTATCCACATCATAAACTAAGCAACAACACAACTCGTTTCCTCAAACCGCTCGACCATCACCAAGAAACAGCATCTCAGGAAAATCTGGTCATCGAACATAACCTCCTCCTCGAGGCACTCAAACATCGCCAAATGCGTCGTCAGTAAGTCCATGCTCACAAGCACTCCAAAACCACAATGTCCAGCTATAACAGATCCGCGACTAACCCATATCCTCCAACAAGGATCTCACAACCTCCGGAGGGATACAACACTCTCCAAAACCTCGGAAGTGGAGATGCAGGTACAATCGCCATGGATGTCAAGCAACAGTAACCTCGGAGAAAAGTCTGTCCTCAAACAAACTTATAGTACGAACTCCAACATGTCCAACTAGTCGCCCACGTCACATGCGACTTGCTGAAAAACTCGTCAAAAGGGTACATTGATCAGTCCGCAGGAATAACATGAGGATCTCCTCGTAAACTCTGGGCTACCGAACCGCAAGATCAGCTGGCTAAGGCGCTCCCTCGTAACGTGACCCTTCTGGCCACCGAAACAGCAACTGAAAGTGCCCCTCGAACACAAATCACCGCAACACCTGCTGCGTGAAAGGATCACCAACAATCACCCAACTCATGCCACAGGAGCAAGTCCGCTACTCTGTGATCGCCGCCAGTGTCAAACGGATCCTCTGCTCGATCTGATGACCAACAACATAATCGAAAAGGCCACAGCCTGATGAAATCACTGATCCCGAAGTGTCTGAACTCGACCTCATCACATCTCGACTAAGTCCACTTTCCTCAAACCATCACATCGAAACCCGCGCACATATTTCCCTCACAATAGCCTCGCCACTGAGTGTAGCACACTAAGCTCCTCATGGATGTCTCGAGGCACATCAATCAGAATCTCTCTGATGCTCAGGTTCAAACTCATCTCGAACCTTGTGCACTACTTCCTCTGAAGCCACATAACTCGTGCAAACCGTAACAACATAAAAACAATGCATCTCTGCCTCAGGTGGGTAAACACTCCACATAACACTTGCTGGATAGCCTGACAAAGCCATTACCATAATTACAACACCCTAAATGTAGGCCGTGGAGTCGCAGCCGGAACTCACACAATACCAGCCCACCAAACACAATGATCTGACTCAGGCAAACATCACTGCCACAAATCTCAGCTCTGAGGCAACATATAGACGCTCATATACACATCCCCAGGCAAACCGTGCCACACAATTCACTAAACTCTGAATACTTATCTGAATCCACTGTTCTCCGGCCAATCGCGCGTCGATTGTTCCCCAATAGGATTCACAACCGAAACGACACTGAAAGCACGTCAGGAGGCATCATAATGAATAAAATATCGTTCACAACAAGTGGAACGTAATCATGGAACTTCAAATATTTGAAAGCATACAACACCCGGAATTTGATGATTATCCGCTGGCCGGTCGGGTCACCATTCCAGACATGCTGTACATTCTCAAATATCCTTAGTAAACACGACTACAGAAGTCTACAGAACCTATAACCTAATGCTCTGATACCAAGCCGAAAGGACCCAACCCCGATTTAGCTTCCTAAATCGGAATCAAACCCTTCCGAAAACACGAACCAACAAAAACTTTTCGAAATTTGGGCAGAGTTTCGTTACTAGCGTGGAATTACCATTACCTGCACGCGGAAAATACACTTCATCCTATGCCACAAAAATCAAACCGTGGGCACCAATCCCATCCGGATTTCTCAATATATCAACAATAAAGTAAATCAATAAATATATCTATACTTTACTGAAATCCGGTATAAAATCGTATAATATATACCACAGGAAGCTCAGAGCAACATCTAATACATAATCATATACGCATACCACAGTAGGTAGAACAATAAACCTACTGGATGAAACAAAGTAGCTCGAGCACTATGCCTCCGACCACGACGTGCGACACCAGAGCCTGAACTGCAAACTGGGCACGGAAACCGAAAAGCCCAGGGGAAAGACAATAAACACGTTAGAGTGAGTGGACGAAAATAAATGTCTTTCACCAAGTAATATATATAATAAAAACATATGCGAGTCGAAAGCATAAATAATCAAATGGTACACAAGGGAGACTCTAACTCCTCACGTGTCCGAGTACACGAGGGAGACTCTAACTCCTCACGTATACGGAGCATGCATAAAATCTCACGGGGTCACTCGTGGACACACCCGTGCTAGTACAGTCAGAACCACGGAGTCCCTGACTTCCACGTGATTCTAGCCGGAAATGGCCTCAGGTCAAAGGTCTGCCTCCCCCCGGTAAAGACCTCGGGTCAGGAGTCACAGCCTCCCCTGGAATAAAGCCTACCATCGGGGATCAGCCGAGAGGCAAGTGTATCGATACAACAACGTAACCACGACTGTACTCTGTGTAAACCAAATCATAAACATTTCGATGCAAATGCATGAACAGCATATAAGTATATGTATACTCGTATACGTATATCCGTATAAGTATAATCGTATAATCGTAAAACACATGCTCATGTAATCCGAAATCTCATATGCATGCTCAAGTTCATAAAACGTATATCAAGACTCGCAAATAATCCGTGAAAAGAAATGTCCACTCACAGACTGGCGTAACGCGTATCGCGTTAACCCGTGATCCGGCGGAATATCCATCGCCAAACAAATGATCACGAACACCTGATTATTCACAAAATCCAATACTCAATGTCATGATCCGACAATACAAATCAAACCACGAGAAACCACCGTTCTCGGAAATACACAATTCGAATACGACGAATCGTCGAAAATCCATATATACCACCTCAATACCTCGTTTTACATTCGGACACTCAACTCGAAAAACGAACCTCCCCACAGCGATCGGGGCGCGATTTCGAGTCAAATGACATGCAACTTGTCGAAAACTAGAAAAAGTCAAACTGGACCGCCGTTAACCGCCGCGTTGACCACCGCCCACGGCGGCGCCACCTTCAACCTGAAAATTTTCCGGCGGAGCAACCCCTATTCCATGCAAAATCACCCACTGAGCAACTTTTATAACTGCAACAAAGTCCAATTCAAACTCTAACTCACCCAATTTCACGAAAAACCGAATTGTTCCACAAATTTCAATCTCAAAATTCTCCACACTCAAATCGAATTAGAACACCATGATAATATGGTTAGAATCACAATGAAGAGGGCTACAAAACCCAGTACCTCTTGAAGTTCAATTCGGTCCGAAACAAAAGTCACCATTAAACCCAAAAACCTTGAACTTTGGCCGGTTTTCTTCCTCCTTCCGGTGACGCACGCCGTGGGAGGTGGCTGGGAACACGTCGAGGGCTCCAAGGCGAAGGGAACGAGCCTAAGCCCGAGGCCGGAGGTGGCCGGAGCAAGCTCGCCGCCGGCGAGGCCAAGCCACCGTCGCGCCATGCTCCTCCTCCACGGTCAAACAAAGTCAACCAAGTCAACTCATTAATTGCAACTTTGACTTTCCCAAAGGGGAAACCTCCTATTTATACCTGCCCAAAATATAAAGTTCATAATTATCCTTTTCGGCAAACTTTGAACACCCGTAACTTCCTCGTCGTAATTCCGATTCCGATTATTCTCGCGGCCACAAACTCATCTCGACATGTTCTTCAATAATCACCCAAAGTCAAACACATCAACCAAACGGATAAAAAGTCAACCCTTCGAAGCAACACAC
This sequence comes from Geum urbanum, assembly GCA_946800695.1. NCBI lineage: Eukaryota > Viridiplantae > Streptophyta > Magnoliopsida > Rosales > Rosaceae > Geum > Geum urbanum. The sequence goes on from OX327011.1 coordinate 1,834,966, forward strand.
ATTAAATCGACTAAATAATCAACAAACGGCAAAATTCGCAACTAATTCCTCGTAACTCCAAATCATGCTCTGGAAGTTCTCACGGACTCGAAATTAAATTCTGAACAACTTCCGTGAAGAAGCCGAAACCAAATTCTCGTCCGGTAATTTGGTCGCGAACAAACCCACCATTTAAATCCGTTTCCGTCGAAACTTCAAATATTCATAACTAATTCCTCGGTCGTCCAAATAACGATCCGAAACCGCCCACGAACTCGTAATCACACGTACAACGACTCTCGAGAAGAGACCCAGCTCCAATTCTCGGCCAATAATTTAGTCGTTAACAAAGCTGGCGGTTTCAAATGCTGTCGAAACTCTGCGACTACACAATAGCTCACGTATATAGCTGATCATACCGCTGATTCTGGTCCGGGTCGTCACACCACGTCAGCAAACTTGCCATAAATTCAACGGAAATGTGATGTGGGTACCCCGACGGTATGGAAAAATAAGTTAGAGTATGTATCTCATACGAAAAAAAGTCCAAGTATCAAACAGACCTGGCCACATAAGTTGGAGTATTGTAGGTGAATTTTTTCCTTTTGTAAGTATGATTTTATGTTTTTTATTTAATTATTACTTTATATATTCATATGGACTAAAAGAATTGGATAAAAGTTATTCTCTTATGTATTAGTGATATAAAATGGTCCTTAGTTAGGATCAAAAACAAATATTATTAAAGCGAAGTAACTAATTTATCAAATATTTATTTATCGAAGTTTCACTATATGTCATTTTAATTGTTGATGCAATGATACATGCTAAATAATTATAGGTTTTACTTTTCAAATAATACATGTGGCATGTGTGTTCTACTTTATACCTATTAAATTAATTTGTATGCAAATGTTTAAACAATATGTTATGATTTTAGAGATAATACATGTTTGCTTTGCTTTATGTCAATTTTGTTGTATGCAAATGTTGATAAATGCTGAATTTTTTTCTTTTCTTTAAAGAACATGTTGACTTTGTTAATTATGAGTTTCAAGCCTTTGGCTAATTTTTTCTTTGAGGGAACTAGTTTCTCGAAAAATGGAAATAAGTTCTTGAAACAAAGATGGAATTCACATTTACATTCGTTCCTAAAATCTGCTCATGAGGGGAACTCTCCAGGCTCCATTGTACTTATTTTCTTCTGTGTGCTTCATCAAACTTCTCCCATAGATTGTCGCTCACAGTACAAAAGCAACAAAGAAAGAGACACAAGATATATCAGCAAAACGCCAATGTTTCTCTAGCTACAGACATGTGTGAAGGTTGAAACATTACCAAGAGATTTCTGGTTATCCATGAAGTCCAGAAATCTATCATTTCAACCTGTGGTCGACATTCCATTATGCTTCATCGTAGGTGCTCGTTCTTGAATAAAAAGTATTAGGTTCATGATTCCTTTTCCAAATGTCAAATTTTTCACCATGACTGCCCTCCTCTCCATTTTTTTTTTGTCGTGCATCCGATGCATGCCCTCCTCTCCTCTGCACCCCTACTTTAAAGAAGAACTTACCCAACCAATTTAGTGAGAGGACTCAAATCCATTTAAGTTGCCTTATCACTACAGTGGTCGAGGATGAGGAAAAAGAAAACACGTTTTCCGTTAAGAACCAATGCAACTTCAGAGCATACCTGTTGAATACAGTTGATTATCTCAACTTGCTGATTTGTCTTTTGAATGAGAAGCCAAGTAGGTACTTTTAGGTTTATTTCCATTTTCGCTTCGATTTTTCGGTAAAACATCTCACCCCTATAATTTTTCAAGTACATTAACAAGTCTAACTTTTTTAATTTCACCTAAGAGAAAATGTCAAAATTGAAAACTTTAGACAAATTCAAGAAACAAAACATTTTTTCTTAAAAGATAATATAGATATATACTTTAGTTATGTAAACACTTGTGACATTATTTCTACAAGTGGCGTGAAACAAGCTTAGTATATATGTAATTAAGTAGCATATTGATAAATAAATATAGATCCACTCTGAAGATCAATTTATCCGCGCGTTACAGATTTGGACTTGATTATTTGGAATTTGCTGGGTAAACAAACTGAAACGAATTTGGTTATCTCTCTTTAAACAGATCCTAATGTAGCTTGATCCGCTCTATTGAAGCTTAACTCATGGCCTCTCATATTTAGCCAACATCGGAAATCAAGGTATTAGTCAATGTAATATATTATCTCGTTCGGAGGGGTTCCCATTTTGATTGTCTTAAACAATTTCTTTTTAATAAATAAGCCACAATCGGTCAATCTTAATTTTTTATATTTAGAGTTCAGATAAAATTCTAGGAAAAATTCAATTTATCTACCTGTAGTTTACCATCAACATCATTTCACTATCTAACTTTTCAAATTTGATCATTTCACGAGTTGAGGTTTGCTATCGATCAACTTTTGTTTACTACATGAATATTTTATTTTAAGCTTTGGGCAACCTTGACTTTTCAACAAAATAGGAACATTTGAGTAATATTGAGCTATTTTGGCTAACCATCCTTACAAATGTGTTCCATCTCCCATCATTTTTATATATATTTTTATTTGAATGAATATATATATATCTTCTTTTTTTAAGGGTAATGCGTGAGACGTCAGTTCTCATTGATATAGGAAGTAGTAACGACTACAACCACGACTACCCACTTAATAAGAGGAAGTTTTTGTGTATAGGATTAGATGATGTAGCTTTTGTCATGAAAATCATTCCTGGCTTCCAACTACTGCTTGACCAAGTCGTTGTTTAGTTTGTAGTTTTTTTATTTGAATATGTAATGATACAAGTTATATTCAGCTAACATTGTGATCATGAATATGTTCTTGATCTAGGGATTAGTTGTTTTGGGTATTTAGTTTATGCTTAAGGTGTGTAATATGACACTGTGTGTGACTTTTTCTAAAACAACTGGTATTATAATGAAGTGTCAAAGCTTGAAGCTGATATTAAGTTTGTGTTTTGCTGATGGTAGATCTATTGTGCAGATAGTGATATGCATAATTTACTTTGTTGGATCAATTTTGGTATTGTCATAATTGTAAATGTGCAGAGTACTTTAAAACTCAGAATTAGAGTGTTTGTAGGAATGGATGTTATGTCAGGTAGATTAATCTTTTTTTTTCGCTGTTTAGTGAGTTGCTTTAGGTTTAGAATTATAAAAATTATGTTAATTGCTATTGTTTAATTATACCATCGTTGACATTTTGTTGGATATCTCATTCAAGGTATGAGATAGTGAAATGTGGTTTAGGTGCATAGCATATGACAACTTAATCTGCATCGATCAATCATGATACTCATATAGGTATGAGCTATATGAATGATGAAGATAGTATGTTCAACCAAGTATAACTGATGGTCTTGAGTCAATTGATGAATGAATATCTTGCTTAAATGGATATCATATACGTTCATTTTCTTTAATATGGTTACACCACCCCAAGGGGCGGGTAGCTACCTAGTTGAATTTAAAACGTAAAACTGTCAAGTAAAACTTTGTTTACCCCCCCCCCCCCCCCCCCCTCATTCACGATACAACCGGTTTACTTTTTATCTTTTTTGTTTACTGTCAAGTTAACAGCAAATGATGTCAGCAAAATTAAAATTTTCGGGTCCCCAGTCAACCCGGTTGACAGCAGACGTTTCCCAGAGACTAGTTCTCTTGAAGTTGAAACTGGTGTAGAAGAGCAGATATCCGAACATAGTGGTCTTGAAAATTTCTCCGCAAAGCTCTGTATTCTTCTTTCAGAGTCTCCTGGAATCCAAGTCAAGTTAATATAGACCAGCAGTTAGCTATGTAATTTGTGAGATATAGAAATTCCTAAAAGCAAACTGAAAGTATGTTGCTATCACTATAACAAAAAATTCATTTTGCTACGTTTTTTTGAGACGACATTGGCCTATCAATGGCGACAGCAAAATCACCGTCGTGAATGTGAAGATTTTTTGCGACTGCAAACCAACGTCATCACAAAATATTTCATCAATTGCGACGACACTTTTATGCCATCGCAATTTTTTTTATCAATTGCGACGATATTCTTACACCGTCGCAAAATGTTTTATCAATTGTGAAGGAAAAGAATCGCCGTCGCAAAATTATTTTCTCCTATAAATAATTTTTTTAGGCAAAAATGACCGTTGGCTGGGATAATTTGAATACTCTAAGTACGCTATTAAAAACTTATAGTCGTTTGACTTGAATTTGACCTCGATCGGTGTGTTGAAATTTTGTGACCCTAACATAATTAATTTAGAATAAAACTCCATTTGCCACTACGTAAAAAAATAATTTGAAATCAAGTTCCACATAGGCATTCTCATGGGGTTCATATATATCTTACGTGTAAATTTCTATACATGAAAATATATAATATTTTGAATAAAAGCAAGTTACTATTATGTTGTGGATGCTGGATACACAAACATGCAAGGTTTTTTGGCACCATTTCGAGGTGAGAGATATTATTTACGTGATTATAGAGGACCTCGACGTACACCACGAGACCCTAGAGAGTTGTTCAATTACAGACATTCTTCACTGCGTAATGTAATTGAGCGATGCTTTGGTGTGTTAAAAGCATGATTTCCGATATCAAAATATATGCCTAATTATCCTCCACGTAGACAACGACGTATCCCTATTACATGTTGTGTCCTACACAATTTTATTCGGAAGGAGGCCCAACGTGATAGATTTTTTGAAGTTTTTGGAGTTGGAGATATGATATTTGATGAAGAAAACACAACCCCAAATTTGGATATGTCAGCAAAGAACCTTGTACAAATGAGCAATGTAAGAGACACCATTACAACAGACTTATGGAATGATTTTGTTCCTAACCCTCCAAATGTAGGGTAATATTTGATAGATCTTTTTATTGAATGTATTTCTTTAATTGCTTAAAGTGCATCGATGAGATGATGAACATATTTAAGTTTATAAGTTTATAATAATGAAAAAATCTACTATTTGATCAAAGTTTACGTTTATGTACTATAGCTAGGCTAGTATAAGAAACGTGGGGTTTGTATAATATAAAACTTGTTAATAAAATCTTCTACCAGACAAGTTTTGATTGTTTTTGTTTTCTGAAAACAATTTTGAAATTTAACTACCAAACACATTTTCAAATCTAAAAAATACAAAATTTAATTTTGTGTTTTCATTTTACAAAACAGTTTTTTAAAAATTATTTTTTAAAACATTACCGAACAGGCCTAAGAAAACGTAGTATAACCGTAAAGCTAGCTATCCATGGGCAAAGTGAGATAAGCAGAGCTTTAGTAATCAAGTTGACAAATTTCACAGGGAAAGAAGAACCATATGTAATATAGATTATATATATGATGACAGTCTGAAACTACGTCTATTGCTACGACCCGATCATGTGATCACTAGTAAGAAAATGATATGAGCTTCATCTTCTCCAACTGGCCCTCTTAATATTCAAAAGCTCAATCTTACTAGCTTACTTGCTCGCTTGCCTATCCCTTATTATTGTTCAATCTTCTCAAAGAGTATATAGAAAAGTGGGAGTAGAAGCATGAAAAGGCACACAAGAAGTATACAAGTTAGTGTAGTAATTATTTGTGTAAAAAAAATGAAAAAAATTTAGAAATTTTTTTGAACCAAATCTAGTTACGATTTTTTTTAGAAAAATAAAAAGTCGACAAAAATTTTTTTTCAGTTTGATTTTAATTTTTATTAAAACTCCGAAGCCGAATCCCACCTACTCTCTTCTACTTTGGTAAAAATCTGCTGTATTAAATTGCGAATATGACAGGTGAGTTCATGAAGGTTTTGTATCCATTAGGAGCTAGCATGTATAGCTTCTGTGTTTCTGTGATTAAGTTTGACTCAATAAAATGTTGTGCTGTTGGTGAATTCGGAGCCACATGGCCCCTCTTCCTTCTAATATGAAGTGTGGAATGTGCCACTTGTTTGGCATACATTTTTGATAAAGAACTTCAGTCATCATCTAATAACTTTCTGATGGGTCGGATTCTATAGTCATCTAATTCGATCTCCATAATAAACACGGTTTCTGATGGAAGCGTCTTGCTTATCACACAACATAATGTTGGTTTGGATCGCTTTCACGTACAGCTAACATATCTTTGCTTCACTAATATCACTCAACGATTAGGAAAGTGTTGAAAGGAACATAACATAAAAGGTGCTTACGAATATATCACTTGTCTTAATATTGGTTATATTGAATGTCCACAAAATTTAGATTAGTTTAGATTAGTTGTGTATCTCTCTCGCCAATCCCATTATAATTATATTGTTATATAAATAAAAATATATCACTTGCCTCAATAAACTTCTCCAATAATACAAATGCTATGAAAGGCCCATATTACTATATTATGTCGCTTATATATATATTACCCTAGCCTAGTAATGTCGCTCGTTATTTGGTTACTTATGTTAATCGACTATGATAGGATTAACTGGATGAGGTAGGTAACTTAGGTCACGTTGCTAGTTCATCTAGGCTATGACTTCTTGTTTGACGTTGTTGTACGTAATCAAATCTTCTATTGTTTTTTTCTTCTTTTTTTTAGAATTGACGTCTCACGTATATTAACTTTTTTTTAAAAAAAATTAAGACGAACTGCACATTATATATCATACAATTGAAATTTATGATACATGAACTTATTTAGCATACAGAGTCAAAATATAACAGATTATACATGATGTACTAAAAATATTACATGCCATGATATTTTTGTTTTCCACACCTGCATACAAATTGCCACCTGCATTGTCATAATTGCCATCATCACCTTCCTTCTTTCATGATTCCATCATTGCCTGCCAAGATCATATACTTGTCTTTCCTAGTGAGACTTGTGCAGTTGAATCCCAAAGCCTTGCCTATCTCATTTTGCACAAGATTGGCCACTTCAAACCTTGACTTCCCCCCAAACTTGCAAGTGTTTGATTCTTGTAACTTGTCAAGAATGCTGACTGTGTAAACTGGATTTGGGTTCAAGAAGTGAAAGATTGGATCCAATAACTTGAATCCGCTAGCAGTTGTGCCATAGAACATGTCAGCTTGCACTTCTATGGCCACAGGAACAATGTCCTCACTCAACTCAGCAAATAGAGGACTGAACCTCAACAAATAAGGCTCTCTGCAAGTAGTGCCTTCTGGACAAACCACAAGGTCTCCTTTGCTCAACAACATGTCCATTTGCTTCCGATCTTGTTCTCGGTCCCTCGTTAATCGGATAGTCTTCATGGGAGCAATGATCTCGTTGATCTTATTCAAACTGTATGTGACTGCAGTGAGAGACTTGTCGGTAGCTAGTTGAACGTAGAGTGGATCGAGCAAAGTTCTGTGGTTGCAAACATAGAGTCTGCCCCTATGTTTCCCCTGGTCAGAGGTCTTTGAGAAACTGGGACTTACTGTAGCCGTGGTGATCGTTCCGGTGAAGGCCAAGATTGGATTGCAAATACAGTGAGGGAGAAACATACCAACTAAGAATCTGACGAAGTAGATGCAAAAACCTAGTGGTAACCACATGAACATGGCCAATGTGGCAAATGGGGTTGGTCTGAAGGCTAGTCTTCCATCATGGAAGATCAATGGCTTTGGATATTTCTCCCTCGGAAGATTCTTCCAGTTTCTCTTCTCATTTTCACTCACCAAATAAACATTCTGCAACAAATTATGTGTATTGTTAAAAAGGGTAAAACAAAATCTAAAACCTGTCCATATATAGAAATTATGAGTTAAAGAATAGAGTTGACCTACCTTGCAATTTTGGGAAAGGATATGTTGATGGAGGAACTTGTTGTAGCAACATATACCAATGGCTTTTTCTTCTCCAAGAATCTGACTTGCATCTAAATTTTTTGTGCTCATTTCTTCCATCAAACCCACATAGTACCCACCGACTACTTTGAGTTCTCTAGCAACCACAACATCAACACCAACATAGTCCTTGAGAAAACCTTCAACCATGACTCTAGGCAAGTCACTCACTCCCACTTTTTTTCCACATCTTCTCACCACATCATACCCTTCACTCCCAACATCCTCCAAGAAATACTTGGGCAACACAGAATTCCCAATCCTCATCTTCTCCTTCTTAACACCAAAAAAGCACAAGAACACCATGATGTTGAGACCTAGCCCTCCACCGACCAAACAAACAAAAGGGTACAAAAGAAACATAACAAGAGCTCTAAAGAAGCCACTGGCTTCAAAGGCCACAAGCAAGAAGTATGGGAAAAGAGAAGAGGACTTTAGAAGTGTTCCCTCAAAGTGGAAAAGCAGTGTAGTATTTTCCATTAGCCGATCCCCTAGTTGATGAGCAAGGGAATTGTATTTCTGAAATTTGAAGGGGGTGGCATGAGATTTGATGGACTTATATTGCACAGAGGATGCGCTCTTTGGGTTGCTAAGGACGGTGAAGGAGGAGGAAAGTGCTTCTAGTGAGCAATTGGTAGACATCTTTGCACTACTGGCCGGTTGGCTATCACATTCTGAATACGATGCCCCCAGTTATACTTGCTTTGGATAGTAAATGAGCAAGTCTTTCACAGTTTCGTAGTGCATTTTTTTTTATAATTCCAAACCAACAATCAGTGAGTGAAAAGAGCATATGATCCTCATGGCATACTGTTTGAAGCCAGCTCAATAAGGTCGATTAACAAGGTAGACCAACTTTTTTTATAACAGTACATCAAGGTAGACCAACTTTTTTTATAACAGTAAACCAGCTCAATAAGGTCGTAGACTCGTACGTAGATTTGGCTTGGGTTAAGGATGCCAAAAAATTAGGTTGATTCATCACTTGTACTTAATTAAGTTACTGTTTAATTTGGTCTCCTCATTTAGTGTTGATGTATCATAACAGTAGCTAGACCAGCTCTACGCAACATAATGTTGAATGTGGAATTAATGCCATCCGTGATTAATCTACAACTGTTTTTAAGCCCTATTTACCCTACAACGTACATAATAACCCGATGATCCGAAGTTTACCGTATTCCCCGATGACATCTAAATTTAGCAAGTTACTATGTTGCTAGATGTTTGGGGAATATTTACGCAAGAAATGAATGGTTAAAATTAATATGCAGGTCTTGTAATGCTTAATTAATTGATATGGTGAAAATAAGAAGACTTGAATTAAGTTTAGTCTTCAACCAATCCCGACACAGTGACAACACAGCGCCCGTTGTTTGCTGATCCATCGTTTACATATTTACGTGCAACATTCAATTCTTGGAACTAGTCACCACTCTTGGTTGGTTTGCAACTTTCTGCCCTACTGCAGCGGCAACAATTTTGCAGATGGAGATATTAAAGAAGGCAGGTTTAAGCTATCGACAACACAGAGAGAGAGAGGGAGAGCATGGAAATTAGCTAGGGTTTTGGATCTATTTACTCAGCTGGATTCCACGTCGTACGTACGTCCAGGTGTGTTTATGTTTATGGTCTCCTATCAAGCGGTCAAACAGAGTAAAGAGATATGGGTGGTTCACCAAAACGGCAAAACAGAGATGATGCGATATTTGCCCACCCTAGCTATATCGATCATATGTTCATATCGGAGAGCAAAAGGCTTCACGGAAGTACGTAATGCTTGGATTTCAGTACATAGAACCCTAGCTAGAACTTGAAGACGCAAAGCTAGCTCCATGCATGAAGGAAAACTGTAATGTATATATGCAAGGGAGGCTTGTGATATCTACAAAACGATTTTTATTGATCGACTAGCTAGCTAGCTAGCTTGGACTTTGGAGCACAATAGAGAAACTTCGTTTGTAAGAAATGTTTAGTAAAAAGACCGACCAGGTTAAAAGCAGAAGGCTATCAAGTAGTTTCTGTTTTCTCTCCTTTATAAAATAAATAAATAAATAAAATTTATAAGGTGAGTTTAATTGGAAATGAATGAGTTGCAACTGTTCGTTTAAAATTGAAGAGGCTCTATTGGCCTATAAGTCGTTTACTACATTCTTTACTCTACGTGGTTATGTCGATGTACGTCATTGACCATTACATATCAAGCAACCATTATAATGGATATTTTGATGGAAGGATAGAGCTCCAAGCATTCTGATGGGGAAATAGTATGCGACTATTCTCATTCCTCAATTCTATTTATGATGTCAATAGAGATGGAGGCAGTCATGGAGCTATCCATTATTCTATCTAGTTTGGAAGTTGTTTTGGTATCCTAATTTCATTTCCGAGTTGAATATTCGAATATTGCAATTGTATGCGAATCCCTAAATTTGTTAATGGGCAAATTTTATTTTACCTACTTGTGTTTCTTTCAAACATCATTTTACTACTTATAGATTATTAGTTTACTATTTAAAGTTGTAAAATCTCATCAATTTGTGAAATTCATCCCAAAAATATGTTAAGTGTCACCCTTTAATTCAATAAAAATACACAGAGATTAGTTGGGATATGAGGATGGAAGGGAAGGAGTCATCAGGCCAAGATGGAGGGGAAAATCGAGCTTCTTGTGTTTCGTTTTGATTATGTCGATGTAGTAATAAACTGATGAGATTTTTGTTATCTTAAATAGTAAACTGATAATTTTGAAATTATAGGTAGTGAAATGATGTTTGAAGCAAAATCACAAGTAAACTGAAATTTGCCCATTTTTTATTTTAAAAATTACTCATTTTTCAATTTGATGATTTCACTAGCGAAACTAAATCCAAAACAATGTTCGTCTCACTCGCTTCCTCATTTTCCAATTTGATCATTTCACTAGCGAAATTAAGTCCAAAACAATATATGCTCGTCTCACTCGCTAGCTAAACGTACTGCTCATAGCTAGCTAGATGTCAAGAGCTTATCTTTTTCCTCGATAAAGTACTCGTGCGGCCTTAGTAACTTCTCTTACTAAGCAGCCTTGATCCCCAAAGATGGCTAGAACAACTCACGAGAGTAGAGCACTTAAGAAAGGAAAGCTTGTATTAACAAGTAAAACCTTTACAAGTGTGTATAAGGCTTGTGGCTTTGCTTTGATAACCACTTAATTGCCTTGATCAAACCTCTAAGCACCTATTTATAGTGCTCTAAACCGACCTACATATGTCCTAGAAAGTTCTAGGCAGTTTGCCTCATGTTGGAAAAGTCAAGCCTTCAAGGAAGCTCCATGAACATGGTGGCTTCTTCTAGATCCTTCTCCATGTTGGCTGCTGGTTTGAGGGACTTTCAGATCTGCCCAGAACGTGCCACTGCTGTCCACAAAGTTCCAGAGAGTTCCAAGCATCTAGAGATGCCAAGAATTACCTGGTTGGTTCCGCCAAGTTCTAGAACACTCTAGCTGCGTTTCTAGGCGTTTCTAGAGCCTTCCATGCCTTCTCCAAGCTGCTATAAGCTGCTGGAACCTCCTGGAACTATGTCCATCCCTCTATACTCCTCCGGATCCTTCCAAGCCCTTCCCCAAGTCATGCCGGAGTCAAGATACTTGCGGGAAAATGGGCGCGTCGTGACATTCTCCCCCACTTAAGCACGCGACGCCCTCGTCGCGTCGTCTTCATGATATCGCTGGATCATGTCCTTGAATTGCCACAACGTATCCTCGGTCTCCCAACTTGTCTCTGTGTCGGGCAAGCCTCTCCACTTGACGAGGTACTCACGATAATTTGGCACTCCACGACGTCGAATGACTCTGTCGGCCAGAATTTCTTCTGCTTCCTTGTCAAAGGATGTCACTACGGCAGTGGGTGCACGAGTAGATACCGCTCTTGATGGATCCTCCTCGTCTTTATTATGTGGCCTTAGAATGCTCACATGAAAGACCGGATGAATCTTTAACTTAGAAGGAAGGTTGAGTTTGTAAGAAACATTACCGATGCGCTTGATTACTTCAAACGGCCCTTCGTACTTCCGTATCAAGCCTTTGTGCACCTTTCTAAAGGACTTGAACTGCTGCGGTAAGAGTTTCACGAGGACTAAATCTCCTTCCTTGAACTCTACATGTCTTCTCTTCTTGTCCGCCCACTTCTTCATTCGCTTGGATGCCTTGTTTAGTGCGGCACGAGCCAACTCTGCTTGTTCGTGCCAAGACTTAGCGAATTTGAATGCTGCTGGACTTCTTCCTTCATATCGGGTGGCAAGAGAGATAGGTGTAGCAGGTTGTTGCCCCAAAACAACCTCAAAGGGACTCTTCCCGGTAGCCTCACTTTGCTGCAAGTTATAAGAAAACTGCGCCACATCCAATAGTTTGGCCCAGTCCCGCTGGTTTGCACTCAAGTAATGTCGCAAGTACAACTCCAATAAGGCATTGACGCGCTTCGTTTGTCCGTCGCTTTGCGGATGGAAGCTCGTCGAAAAGTTCAAGTCGGATCCCAGCAACTTGAACAACTCCGTCCAGAACTTTCCCGTGAAGCGTGGGTCACGATCACTTACTATGTTCTTCAGCACGCCCCAAAGCTTCACAACATTGCGGAGGACAAGTCTGGCCGTTTCTTCCGCGGTGCATTCAGCCGAAGCAGCCATGAAAGAGGCATACTTGCTGAATCGGTCCACCACTACTATAATGCTCCCGAACCCTTCTGACTTCGGCAGGCAAGTAATGAAGTCCATGGAGACACTTTCCCATGGTCCCTCAGGTATGGGGAGAGGTTCAAGAAGGCCCCCTGGCTGTTGTTGCAAGACTTTGTCTTGTTGGCATACAAGACAAGTCCGAACGTATTCCTCTACCCCATCGCGCATCCTTGGCCAATAGTAGATGGACTTGAGTAGTGCAAGGGTTCGCCTGACCCCTGGATGTCCTGCCCACAATGAGTCATGGCATTCCTTTGTCACCTCCCGACGTAGGTTTGCCCATTTCGGTACGTAGACACGACGGCCCCTGGTGTAGATCAACTCATCCTCTAGCCAAAACCTTTGTGTCTTGCCTTCCTTGATTAAGGACAATAGGCTTTGTGCTTGTGGGTCGGTCTTAAGTCCCTCTTTAATCTTATCCATCAGTGGGCTAGTCACCTTCGATATGTTTGCCAACTCCGCCTTCCGACTTAGTGCATCGGCGACCACGTTCGCCTTCCCCGGCTTGTACTTCATGACGTAGTCGAACTCGGCCAAGAAATCCTGCCATCTTGCTTGTTTTGGACTAAGCTTCTTCTGAGTTTGGAAGTAGCTCGTCGCCACATTATCAGTCATGATCGCAAACTTGGTGCCAAGCAAGTAGTGTCGCCACGTACGAAGGCAATGGATGACGGCAGTCATCTCCTTTTCTTGCACGGTGTAGCGTCTTTCGGCATCATTCAACTTTCTGCTTTCATACGCTATCGGATGCCCTTCTTGCATTAGTACCCCACCAATAGCATAGTCGGATGCATCGGTATGAACTTCATATGGCTTGCTATGGTCGGGAAGACTTAGCACCGGTTCTTCACATATGGCAGTTTTCAAGTCGTCGAAGGCTTCTTGGCACTTAGATGACCACTCCCATGCCTTATCTTTCTTGAGGAGGTCGGTAAGGGGTGCGGCCCTTGCGGAATATCCCTTTATAAAGCGCCGATAGTAATTAACTAGCCCAAGAAAAGACCGAAGCTCACGTACCTTTGTCGGCGGCTCCCATTGTTGGATTGCTTGGATCTTACAATCCTCCATCATAAGCTTGCCGTCTTGGATCTTATGTCCAAGGAACAGCACCTCCGGTTTAGCGAACGAGCATTTCTCCTTCTTAATGAACAGCTTGTTCTCTCGCAAGACTTTGAACACCTCCCTCAAGTGTTCAATGTGCTCTTCCAACGTCTTGCTATAGACCACGATGTCGTCTAAGTACACAACTACGAACCGATCGAGGTAGGGATGGAATAACTTGTTCATCAACGTACAAAAGGTGGCCGGCGCATTTGTTAGACCAAAGGGCATAACAAGAAACTCATACGAAACGTACCTTGTAATGCATGCCGTCTTTGGTTCATCTCCTTCGGCGATTCGGACTTGGTAGTATCCCGAACGCAAGTCCAACTTAGAGAAGTAACGTGCATGCCCCAACTGATCGAACAAGTCGGCAATAAGGGGAATGGGGTACTTGTTCTTCACTGTTACCTTGTTTAGCGTCCGGTAGTCGATGCAAATGCGAAGCGACCCATCCTTCTTCTTTTGGAACAAGACCGGAGCACCGAATGGCGCCTTGGATGGCCGAATGAATCTGGCATCCAATAGCTCTTTCAACTGTCTCCTCAGCTCCGCGAGCTCGGGAGGGGCCATCCTATAAGCTGCCATAGCAGGTGGCTTTGCTCCCGGCTCTAACTCTATTTGGTGGTCGACTTCCCTCCTTGGCGGTAGCTTCTTTGGCAACTCGGACGGTGATACGTCTTTGAACTCCTCCAAAACAGTAGCTACCTCTCTTGGCATGTCATCGAGCGGCTTTAGCTCCTCATCATTGTACTCCTTAAGGATTGCTAAATAACTATCCTCACCCCGCTTGATGCCTTTCTTGAATTGCAATGCCGACAATGTCTTTGCTTCATGCTTCGCAGCCCGTCTTGTCGGTACTACGCACGACTTCTCTCCATTAATTATATATAGGCTGTTTGAATGCGGCACCGGAACAGCCCGTACTTGATCGTAAAACTCCATCCCAAGGACAACCTTGAAGTCGTCCATCGACACTATTGAGAAATCGAGATTCCCATGCCACGCTCCAATGGTGGTTCGAACTCCTCGTGCCACTCCATGTATAGGCCGTGCAGGCGAGTTCACTGCCTTTATAGTCCCTCCTTCACCGCTGCTCTTAACTCCAAGTCTTTGAGCTTCTTCAATAGACATGAAGTTATGGGTTGCACCCGTATCGAGCATTGCCGACGTTGGCTTCCCTGCCACCGTGATGTCGGCAAACAATAGGCCCTTGCCTTGCGGTTTAGCGACAGTTTGAATGGCATTAAAGCGCTGCAACGAACCCATCTGTGCACCGTCGCCTCCCTCGGCTTCCTTCTCTCCTTGATGTCCTCCCAAAAGCGCACTTAAGGCTTGCCTTTGTGGGAATACCTTGCCCAATGTGATCCATTACAAAGGAAGCATTTATAGTCATTCGGTGGGTTAGAAGGCTTACCTTCTTGTTGCTTGCCTTTGTATCGGTTCTTCCCCGCATAGCTGCGGCCTTGTCGAGATTCCTCACGACGTTGCGGTCTCTCTCCCCCACTTTTAACATGGCTGGCCTTCTTCTCCTTTCCCTTGGAAACGGACTCCTTTTGGCCAACATAATCGATCAAGCTCTCAGCGGTAGCAATGGCGGCAGCAAGGTCTTGTACCCCGCGCCGTCGTAGCTCCGTCTTTGCCCACGGTTGCAATCCGTCCATGAAGTGGAAGAGGGCATCTTTATCAGGCATATCGGGGATCTCAAGCACAAGATTAGTAAACTCCTTGATATAATCTCGGATAGTGCCCATATGCTTGAGTCGTCGTAAACGAGCTCTTGCCTCATCTTCGGCATTCTCGGGGTAGAATTGGCGCTTAAGTTCTCTAATGAACTCATCAAAGGTAGAGATGGTGCACATACCTTTCTCAACATCGCTCCTTCTCCTTCTCCACCATAACATGGCGGTGTCAGTGAGGTATAGAGCAGCCGTTGTGATCTTTGCATCATCCTCCGTGACTCCCACTGCTCTAAAGTATTGATCTAGCCCCCACAAGAAGTTGTCGACTTCACGTGCATTCCGTGAGCCCCCGAATGTCTTTGGCTTCGGTACCTCCATGCGCCTTGTCTCCACAGCGGCGCTGCTTGTTGCTCCTCCCATAGCAACTGCCCGTTTTCATAGGTTGATGTCCCCATGCATGTCTTCTCCACGCGCAACAGCTTGAGCAAGCTCGTCGCGCACTTTGTTGATCTCCCCACGCAAGGACTCTTCTAGCTGTAGCAACATGCCTTTAATCGCAGTTTGGATAGCGGCATCTTCCGCCTCTAAGCCATCCACCCTTGGGCTTAGATCTTCCAACTGGGCCTCCATGCCCCCCACGACTTCTTCGATGTGAAGCAAGCGTGAGTCGAACGCAGCTGCAATATCCTTGGACTTCTCGCGTCGCGACACCACGGGATCAACAAGTCCTTCCCGTCCCTGCTCCAGAGTGACCTCGGAAGGTTGTGTTGAAGACGTACCACCAACATTGGGCTCAATAACTAACCCGGTAGCACTTGGCTTCGCGGTAGCTTTGCCGGCACCACTTTTCACCATTTTGAACGAGGCGTCGAACCTGCTCTGATACCAACTGTCACGAGCTTATCTTTTTCCTCGATAAAGTACTCGTGCGGCCTTAGTAACTTCTCTTACTAAGCAGTCTTGATCCCCAAAGATGGCTAGAACAACTCACGAGAGTAGAGCACTTAAGAAAGGAAAGCTTGTATTAACAAGTAAAACCTTTACAAGTGTGTATAAGGCTTGTGGCTTTGCTTTGATGACCACTTAATTGTCTTGATCAAACCTCTAAGCACCTATTTATAGTGCTCTAAACCGACCTACATATGTCCTAGAAAGTTCTAGGCAGTTTGCCTCATGTTGGAAAAGTCAAGCCTTCAAGGAAGCTCCATGAACATGGTGGCTTCTTCTAGATCCTTCTCCATGTTGGCTGCTGGTTTGAGGGACTTTCAGATCTGCCCAGAACGTGCCACTGCTGTCCACAAAGTTCCAGAGAGTTCCAAGCATCTAGAGATGCCAAGAATTACCCGGTTGGTTCCGCCAAGTTCTAGAACACTCTAGCTGCGTTTCTAGGCGTTTCTAGAGCCTTCCATGCCTTCTTCAAGCTGCTATAAGCTGCTGGAACCTCCTGGAACTATGTCCATCCCTCTATACTCCTCCGGATCCTTCCAAGCCCTTCCCCAAGTCATGCCGGGGTCAAGATACTTGCGGGAAAAATAGGCGCGTCGTGACATAGAGCTGTCTATTTAGGAAGTGCTCGTTTAATTATCTCGTTTAATTAGCAGCTAACAGTACCGTTAAAAGACGTAGTTTGGTCGGCTCCACCAACGTGCATGCAAACATATTATGATATGATACTATGTCTGTTGAATTGGTGATTGATATGATATAGCAGCAGACGAAGATATGAAGTAGAGATCGAATTCGATGATACTAATAAATGTTAGGTAGCTAGCCTTTGTTATTGTGTTCGTTGTAGTGATCCTTACTGAATTGGAATTGAATGTCGACAGTGTACCCCTACAAAGCAATAATTTAGAATTCGAATCCAAATCAATCCCGCAGTTTTCCATAACTAGCACACAGGAAACTTGCAGGCAACTGCTAATACCAGGCTGCATAACCGGTACCAGCTCGATCGATCTGGTAAAGGGATTTG
Organism: Geum urbanum; assembly: GCA_946800695.1. Taxonomy (NCBI): domain Eukaryota; kingdom Viridiplantae; phylum Streptophyta; class Magnoliopsida; order Rosales; family Rosaceae; genus Geum; species Geum urbanum. The sequence goes on from OX327011.1 coordinate 1,852,308, forward strand.
GTTATTTATGCTTGCATGTTTTTCCTTCAAGAACATGAAAATCTATCAACATTATATCTATATTGAGTTCATACCAAGATATAATAAGTACATAACAAGTTGAAGTTTAGTAGATAACAAGTTGGAGTACGTACACATCATGCATGCACTTGGTTAATTAAGAACCGTGATCACATAGATCGCGAGTACATTTTCTGTACAAGTGTACATACATCTTCGATCACCAATATGGAAATATATATCTCATTTTGATACGAGGAAATTCTCCATTAAAGAATGAGACTTAGTGAGTACATTCTCATTAGATCTTTTTTGTTTACATTTTGACAAATTCATGGTTAGTTAGATAAATAGTAATGAGTAGATCACTCATATAAAATTTCACTAAAATTAAAAATCGTTAAGTCATTCATAATCAAGATTTATCACTTATAAACATGAACGGTGTATGTTTGACAGTTTTTGCTCGTTCATTGGTTTGATTTTATTCAATACATTATCAATTTTCAATTTGGATGAAAATTTATATAAATGATCTACTCCTCAATATCTAAATATCCAACAATTAATTTTATAAAAATGTTATTAAAAAATAACTTTTACGACCATTAATTGAAAAGTACTCATCAAGTCCTCGATCATTTCATCAAGTTGTATGAAATGATGGGAAAGGCTCTATTAAGTACCCTTATGTTGCGCACCTGATGAGTACTTCATATCTTCTCCGTCAGATCACACAAACGGTCTAGATTTAAAAAAACAGGCAAGCCATATAAACACCCAATATTAACCATTATGTTCGTGCTTCATCTAACTAAACACACCCAATAATATCTTCGTACTTCTCCCACGCTCAACATCACACTCCCACAAAAATTTTCCTCGATCACGCTTTTCTTCTTCTCAAAACTTCTCTCTGATTATTATTGTCTTTCCATCTTCACAATTTGCTTCCTTGATTTCTCATTCTTGCAAGCATCAAGGTACATCTCCTCTTTTGGGTAAGTAATAGATCAAGATCTCTTCAACTATTTTTTTTTCTCACTCCTTTTGGGTTTGGCTATATATGAATTTGCTTCTATACAGCAGGTTTGGCTTCCAAAAATCTGAATTTGTATTAATGTTGTACTTTTCGTTCTTGTTATTCAGAATTATATACTCTTTAAAATGGATGATGATGCCGATGTTGGAAATCGTTATGTTGAATTCATGGAAGATGTAATTGAAACAAATTCTAACTTTGTTTACACCCTTGAAGTAGAAGAGGAATATAAGCCAAAAGTAGATCAGGTATTCGAATCACTTGACATAGTTTACCAATTCTATAACAACTATGCAAAGAAGACTGGTTTTGGTATTAGGAGCCATACTCAGAAAAGATGTAAAGTTTCTAATGAAGTAAGCAAGAAAGAGTTTGTTTGTTACAAACAAGGGATATATGAGACAGATGCAGATAGTGAAGCTCAAAGGTTGCGAGGGGTAGTACGGTGTGGATGTAACGCAAAAATTGCAGTTGTGCGGGTCAAACAGAGTTGATGTACAAGATCTCTAATTTTGTAAGAGAGCACAACCATAATTTGACAGCCCCTGAACAAGTACATCTGTTTGAGATCTCATCAAAAGATTTCAGAAGCTAAAATGATATTGGCACAGCAGCTTAGTTTGGTTAATATCCCTACATGTAAGAAATTTAGGATTTTGGAGGTATAAGCAGGAGGGATCGGAAATGTTGGGTGTACAAAGAAATATTTACATAACTTTGTAAGAGATTTGCGAAGAGAATGCAAAGGCCATGTTGCAAACATGCTGAATGAGCATTTTATTTGTGAGCAATCAAAAAGTGAGTCTTTTTATTTTAAGATGGAGGCAAATGGTGAAGATAGGCTTACACATTATTTTTGGGCAGATTCAAGATCAAGAAGTGCTTATAAGGCTTATGGTGATGCAATTGTATTTGATACCACTTACAACACTAATCGTTATGGTATGATCTTTGCACCATTGTTGGATGTTAATAACCATGGTCAAACAATTGTATTTGCATGTGGTTTCTTAAACAATGAGACCGCCGACTCTTTTGTTTGGTTATTTGATCCATTTCAGAAAGCTATCCCATCCGATCCACCAAAATTATTATTACTGATCAAGATGTTGAAATTGGTAAGGCTATTTCTCAAGTATTTCTGGGTACGTTTCACATATATTGTATTTGTCATATTATGAATAAATTCTCAGAGAAAATAGGTGCTTCTGTCAATCAAAACTGTCGTAGTGACCTTCATGAGTGCGTATGGGATTCAGACACCAAAGAAGAATTTGATGCAAGGTGGATGAATGTAATTGATAAGGCTAACTTGAATCAGAATGAATGGTTTCTCTTCAATTTTTGAAATGTGATCAAAATGGGTGTCAACATATGTGAAACATGTATTCTTAGCAGGAATGTCTGCTAGTTCACGAGCTGAAGGTGAACATGCCTTTTTCAAAGACTATGTTTCATAAAATAATACATTGATGGACTTCATTCTCAGGTTTAATAGAGGGTTGGCTCACGAGTGTCATGAAGAGTTAGTATCTACCTATGTTGATGTAAACGAGAAACTTATTTTCAAAACTCCAATCATGATGGAGAGGCAAATGACGAAGATTTACACTCGCAAATTTTTTAAGAAATTTCAATCTCAGTTATGGTTATCTTGGGGATGTGTCATGCAAGTCATAAAATAAGATGAAAATATGTGTGTCTACACCATGATAGATAGAAAAAAACATGGAAGTTTGAAGTTGCGAGAAGTTAAGGTTGACGAAGTTAAAGACTATGCTACATGTAGTTGCAAAAAATTTGAATTTGCTGGAATTTTGTGCAAGCATGTGTTGTCATATATGAAATGGAAACAAATTGAGAATCTTCTAGATTATTACATTTTGAAGAGGTGGACAAGAACCGCAAACTCAGATCTTGTGCTAGAAGAGCATGGTAAGAAAGCAAGTAATTTTGGGGATGATTCATTACTGGTGAGGCAAACAACATTTTCTAGACTTGCTTTTAAGCTCATTGATTGTGCCTCAGTATCTAAAGATGCATGCAAACTCCTACAAGAAAATTTTGAAAGCATGCAAGAAAAAATTAAATCTGTGCTGGATGGTAATGTCATAGAATCTAGAGGCAAAGATGAAAATGTTACTAATGATTCTTATGGAGACCAATCAGGCCATGATAAAAATGTATTTATTGATGTTTTTGGAGGCACATTAGAAAATGCAGCTATTGGTTTTCAACCACAACAATTGAAAGATCCATTTCCAGTCAGGGCAAAGGGTTGTGGTAAAAGACTTAAAAGAGAAAAAAGGTGGCAATGGAAAAGAAAACACAACTATGCAACATATGTAAAGAGGCCGGACATAATAAACAAAGGTATCCACGTCTTAACAGTAAGTAACTTGTATGCATGTGTCAAGTTTTATTTATTTGTTTATTTGCAGTATGATGTTCAATTTCATCTTCATTCTAAGTATATGTATTGAAATAATTCTCTCTTTTACAGGTCTTCCATGAGCAAGCTAGGATGGAAAGTACACCAATTATTTTATGGTCATGTTTTGTTGTTGGTTTTTGGTGTTGACTTAATATAATAGCCTTTGTTTTGAAAGTATATTGTAATTGGATTATCGTGGAACATCTTTAGCTTCTTTTTGTAAGACAATGTTAAGCATATTCAGTATGGAACAACATTTGGATGTTCATTATACTGATATACGTAGATGATATCGTTGTGATCTTTTACATCTTCCATGAATATGGCTTGCTCACTCTTCTTCTTTCTACATGAACTGGGGGTTGCAGCAGGCTTTGTCTCTTGTTGAGTTTTCATTGGTTCCATCTTGACTAACACCAGGGAATCATGAGTGTTCAAGCAAACGAAATTAGGGACTTGTGTGAAGATCAAGGGAGACCTCTTTGTCAAGTCCTTTGACTGAAGAATTTGAATTTGATAGAAGTACATGGGATCCAAGCTCCTTAAAAGCAAATTAAGATCGATTCTCTTGGTCCTCGATAGAATTCAAGTTTTTGATTTACATCATTCCTAGTCCTTGATCTCCCCCCCCCCCCCCCCCCGAATTAGCTCTGTTCCATTCACTAATGACCTTGCCTAGTTGCTGATTTGGTCTTAAATGATTCACTACTGGATATCTTGAAAGTACCCAACCCCGATTTAGTTTTCTAAACCGGAATCAAACCCCTCCTAAAAATACGAACTTGCAAAAACCACAAAAATTTTGGCAGAGTTTCACTATAACGCAGAATTGCCATTAACCTGCACCCGAAAACACACTTCATCCTATGCCACAAAAGCCAAACCGTGGGCGCCAATCCCATCCGGATTTCTCAATATCATAACAGTAATGTAAAGTAGTAATCAAAACTGTACTTTACAGAAAATCCGGGGAAAACATATAAGAGTATAACGACAAAGTAATCAGAGCGACCTCTAGTGTGAGACACCAGAATATGGAAAAGAAGAAACCTACTGGAAAAGAAGAAAATCCGGGGAAAACATATAAGAGTATAGCGACAAAGATATACAACAGTAGGCAAAACAAGAAACCTACTGGAAAAGAAAGGTATCTCGAACGCTAAGCCTCTGACTGCGACGTGAGACACCAGAATCTGAACTGTAAACTGGGCACGGAAATCGAAAAGTCTAGGGGAAAGGCAAATAAAATTTTTAGAATGAGTGGACGAAAATAATCGTATGCCTTTCACCAAACATAAATCATAAAATAAAGCAAAGCGAGTTCAGATAATGAATGGAGGTGTCAGGCGAATCTCTCAAGCCCGACGATGATAGACTAGACGAATCTCTCAAGCCTAGTGGGCACATCAGGGGAATCTCTCAACCCTGGATCTAGACTACCGGTGATCAGCCGAGTAGCCAATGCATCGATGCTAAGTAAATGTCATCACCATATAAAATATAAAATAATACCTCCAAAACAATAAATAATCTCAACATCGTATCATAAATAAATACGAAAATCAAGAACTCGCTACGACAGTGTAAATAAAAGGTCCACTCACAGATGAGCACAGCGCGCAAACGCGCTAATCACGAGATCCGGCGGAAGATCCCTCGCCCAACGTACGATCTCGATCCCCTGAATAATCACAAAATATAATTGATCAAAATCATAGTTCATCACACTGTACCACACCTCGGAAACCAACCATTTCCGGAAACATATAACTCGATACAAAATAATCATCGAAATTCCCCAAACTCTCCACATAAACCCTCGACTAAAAATCCGGCATCCAAATCAACTCGAAAACCTCAAGGCGATGATCGGGGCGTGACTACGAATAAAACGACATAAAAATCATCAAATTCCAAAAAATCAACGGGTCGCCGGAGCTCCGCCGTTGACCGCCGCCGCCGCCGGCGGTGCGCCGTCAACCGGAGGAATTTCCCGGCAACCAAGCTCACCAAAGTTTCTCCTCTTCAAGCCCAACATATTTCACAACTACACTAACCTTCAATTTCGGCCCAAATCGCCGAAAATCAACTCGAAAGTCCCAGAATTCCAAATCGCCGGCTGCCCTTGTTTTCCGTCGAACCTCCGTCCACGGCGCACGGCGGCCCTCGAGGCCACTCCCAAAGGCACCACCGTGGCCCCACGAGTCGAAACCCCCTAATCTCCAGCCACCACCGTCACCGGAGCACCACCGTCCAAACCACCCCGATTTCGTCAACTTTTACACACCTCGTTCTTCCTCAAATCCTCACCAATTCAAGCAAATCCAAGTTCTAAACAGTTGCAAATCAAGAGAGGAATCTTTTACCTTCCAAAGTCGTGACTGGAAACGGTCGAAAACAGCAAGTCTGCCGGTGAGTTCAAACCGGGTCAAAATCTCCACGGGTCAACGGGTCAAACCTCAGTCAACGTCGGTCAAACTTCCAAACAGTGTTTTTTGACAATTTTTCGACTATTTCTGATATTTATACTCGCTGCTCGATACGATTGACGGTCCAAAACGGATCACATCCACGTTTCGGATAACTCAAATATAAACGGATAAACAAGACGAAACTCCTCGACTTCAAATATTCATAACATATTTCTCGGTCATCGAAATAATTATCCGAAACCGCCCACAAAATCAAAATCACGCGTACAAAAACTCTCGTGAAGAGACTCAACTCAAGTTCTCGTCCGATAATTAAGTCGTGAACTGCACCGCCAATTCGATTCATTTACGGAAAAATGTGATTACGCGTAAACTCGTGGATTAAGCCGATTACAATACTGATTCTGTTTTGGGTCATCACAATCTTGATTTAAGTGACAAAAGGAAAAAATAACTTCGTCGCTTCAACTAATCTAAGTGACGACTATTGATGTCGTCGCTTTAAAAACAGGGAGCGACAAATATTGCTTAAGATTTGTCACTAACAAAAGTATTGACGCGACCAATATTCATAGTTTGTCGCCTCCGTTTATCTCAGAACCATGTTTTGGGACGACATTCAATCTTCATCGCTAACAAATTATTGAAGTGACAAAGGTTAGTGAAATTGTCGCTCGAGTATAAACGAAGCGACGAACATTGGTCAAAGTTCGTCGCTTAGGTTTTTTTTCATCTGCCTTTGTACTTCATCTTAAATGCAACCTGCATATATAGGTAAAATTTTAGGTTTACAGATGCAGTCAGATTCTGCATCTGTTTTTGGAGGAGAAGAGGGAGAAGTTAGAAGAAAGTGAGATTGGAAGGCTTTTGTTGCCAATTCTTTGATTCTTAAGTAAGGTTGGCTCAATTTCCTTCTATTTATCCCTCTTTGAGAGCATATTATGTATTAATTCAATTTAAATGATTGTTTATGTTGGTTAATGGAAGTTGGATAATGTTGTGTTTTGTTGTTGTTTTAGTGTTAGAATATGAAAATTGTGGTGTTTATTAGCTTAGAACTCCCGTTTGAGAATCAACAACTCATCGAGTTGATCGGGATGAGTTTGATTCTTGAATTGTTCCATTTTTGGACACTTTAGACGAACACGACTTTGTTGATCCTTTTACTATTCATGTGGTTTCAGTTTCAGTTTTGGGATATAGTTTTGACAGTGTCTCTCTATAATGTTCCTCGAGTGCAAATTAGGTTGTTTAGATTTTTTGTGCACTTGAAGAACTGTAGGGATATGCTGCCGAAATTTCTGAAACCTGTAGCTAAAACCACATGGGTGCAAGAGGGTTAACAAAAGTCGTGTTCTCCTGAAGGGGGATAAGACCCAACCTGGAGGAATAAGGAGAAGAAGAGTTGGGACAAGTTTTGATTGTATTATAAAGGTTGTGTGCTAACCTTATGCATATTGTCTATTTATGTTATGACAGGAAACATGGATGATGCCCCTGACAAATCTTTTATGAATCATCATTATACACACCCTGACTACATAACATGTGTACTTAACTTCATCAATTTTGTGAAGACTCACACTATTGGAACCCAGTATCTCCCTTGCCCGTGCACAATTTGAAAAAAATGGTCCTTATTATAAGGATATCGTAGAGATTTATCATCACTGCATACACCATGATTTGGATCCGACTTACACATTTTGGCACCTACATAGGGAAGTTTCTGGTCAACCGACAAGGATCAATTGACGGAGATAGTGGCTTAAAGACAGAGTCGAGGCTTCCAGTGTTGTGGGTCCTTTAGTGATCCCGCTTGTGGAAATTATACAAGATGTATTTCCATACTATCATGGATACCATGGAGATGCACCGCATAAGTTGAAGAAAATGCTGAAGTTCACTTCAATGACATGGTAGATGATGATTATGCTAAGTATGAAAGGCTTCTAAGGGAGTCGCAAATCCTATTGTATGAAGGGAGTGCAGAAACTGTATTAAGTGTCATATTACATGAAATGGAAATTAAAGTTGAAAATGGATAGTCGAATACGAGCGTTGATAAATTATGTGAATGGTTGCATAATTTTTTTAAAGGGCATAATTTCCCTGTGAGTTATTCGAGAATTAAAAATAATCCTCAAGGATATTTCCCTTGGATATGAAAAAATTCATGTTTGTGAGTTCAACTGTTACCTATTCAGGGGAGCTGAAAATAAAACCCGTATGACTTGTCCAGTATGTGGTGGTGAAAGATATAAGCCAGATAGGGATGACATTCCAAAAAAGGTAATATGGTATTTCCTTCTCACTCCTAGGTTTAAACGCCTATTTATGTCCTTATACACCGCAAAGCATATGCGATGGCATAAGAAGAGGCGACTAGATGAAAGTACCCTTCGGCACCCATCTGATGGAGAAGCATGGCAACATTTTAACAGGACATTTCCAGGTTTCGACGACATTAAGGGAAGAAATGTACGGCTTGGATTGGCAAATGATGGTTTCAGTCCATTTGGAACAATGTCAACTCAGCATAGTACATAGCCCGTGGTTGTGATGCCATTTAATCTATCCCCTAATGTGTGTATGAGGAAGGAATATAATATGCTGGCCATGTTGATTCCTGGCCCTAAAACTCCAGGAAAGTGCCTTAGTGTACTCATTTGTCAATTGATCGGTGAGCTCAAAGACTTGTGGGAAAATGGAGTCTCTATTTTTGACAAAGTGGACAATGTTGTATTCACGATGAAGGCAGCATTGATGTGTACTATAAGTGACTTTCCTGGTTTAGGGATGCTTGCGGGCTCAACGGTGAAAGGGTACAAGGCATGTCCAATTTGTCTAGATGAGCTGACAGCAGAGCATATTTGTGGGAGAATTGTTTATGAAGGGCATGGAAAATGGCTTGACGAGACAAACTCGATGCGATCAAGTTTGGCATTTAATGGGAAGCCAGAGTGGGAAGAAAGACCAGCTCATAAAGACAAAGATGAAATTTTGGAGAAAATTAGGCCATACAGTTATGACACTCTTAGCTATCATCCGAATTTTCTGGTCCCTTACTCAACACACAACAGACAGTGTGGGACCCACGAGAGCGCATTTTGGTTGCTTCCCTATTGGTCTTCGTTGTTAATTAGGCACTGCTTAGATGTCATGCACATTGAAAAGAACGTGTGTGACGCTATCATTGGCACCATTGTTGCAATTGAAGGGAAGACCAATGATGGTCCAAGGGCTCGCAAAGCGTTGGAGAAAAGGAAAATCCACAAAAGTCAACATCAATCGGAAGCTGAAAAGAAGACGGGAAAGGTTTCTCATGCACCCTTTTTAGTTAAAGAGGAAAATCGTGAAGAAGTATTTTGAATGGTTTCGCTATGTTAGGTATCCACTTGGCTATGCGGGAAGTTTGAGAAATAAGGTCAAACTAACCGATAAAAAGTTTTATGGATTGAAGACGCATGATTGCCATGTCCTGCTTCAACGTCTTCTTCCAATGGTTATCCAAGGATTTTTGCCAAATAACGTCGTGAAGTCATTAATAACATTGTCAAATTGTTTTCGGAAATTATGTGCTAGGGAGTTGAAGAAGGCAGATGTTCAACAAATGGAAGTTGAGATAGTGATGATTCTCTGCAATATGGAGTTGATTTTTCCTCCACATTTTTCATCTCTATGGTTCATCTCATGATTCACCTTCCCGAACAAGTTATGCTTACTGGCCCAGTACATTTTACATGGATGTATCCGATGGAAAGGTACGTTCACTAACCAAATATTTTCTTTTTTGTTAAACTGAAATTACACTAATTGTATATATATGCACTAATTGTAGATGACATTTATAGGCAATTTAGGTGAATATAAAAAGTCAATGAGTAATACATGTTACCCCAAGGGGAGTATTGCAGAAAGGTACGTATCATCAGAGTCGATGAGGTATTGTAAGTCTTATTTTCAATTGGAAGAGGAAGAAGATCATAATCCCCCAATATGGAATATTAGCTGTGTTTCGCAGTTAGTTTAGCCCTGTATTATGGATACCACCGAAAATATCAGGTTATCAGAGGAGCAAACGGCTGAGGCTTACTGGAAAATTTTGATGGATACAGAAGAAGCTCAATCTTACATGCACTCATTTGCAGGCGTACATAGCAAAATATGGTGACTATTACGACGAGCGCCCCATGAGGAGGAGTTTCCATCGATGGTTCTTAAGATATGTATGAAAATTGCTTCAATTTTTTTTCTTGCACAAAGATCCTAAACCCTAGATAGTATAACACTAACACCATCTATTCTTCAGGCAAAGAACCTACATGATGCTCAAGACCTTAACTTTAACAAGACTATATAGTCATTGGCTCGAGGTCCGCAATTCACCCAGATTTATAAGGCGTGCTATGTAAACGGTATCAAGTATGTCTCATTCGATAGAAATCAAAGTCTCATGACTCAAAATAACGGGTGATGTTAAGAACAAAAGTTGGAAACTTCTATGGCCATCTTGACTATGTAGTTGAGGTATGTTATCCAGACAATATGTCGATCGTGTTGTTCAAAGGTATATGACACAACACCACTGACGATCTAGATGTCGAAGAAATTGACACCGTCAAGGTAGATCATGGTCTGATATCAATGGATACAAACACTAGTTACTATGAGAATTCACCATTTGTCTTGCGATGAAGACAAAACAAGTGTTCTACTTGGACGATCCTACGGCGGGTGGTACTTGGAAGGTGGCGCAAGAAATGTCGCACCGAAATGTATACAATGTCGAAGTATTGGCAACAGAAGATAAAAGGCCTCCTTTAGGGAATCAAATCACAGAGCATTACCAAGAGGACACACTAAGTTCAATACAATTTTACCATATTGATGCATCTAATGTCCAACTCGATTTAGAAGTACACGAAGAGAATGAAGAATTAACCGATGATGGCCGAGATGAAATCGACGTCGATGAATTCGGTGAGGAAGAGGAAGATGAAACCGATGGTGAGGAAGAGGAAGACTACTAGTTATTATGTTATATGTTGTAATATGATGATGATAAATATTTTATGTTGTTATTTCGAACAATATTTACAATACTCTTATTAAATAAAAACATATGCAAACAGGCGCAACTAATCTATTAAGTTCAATCCAAGTGACAAATATTGCTCCATATTTGTCGCTTTAAATGTCAAGCGACACTGTTTGCACAAACGTCTTCGCTTCAGATCATGTGAAGTGACGAAGTTGGACTGACTAAACCCTAAACCCTAGGGTTTAACCATAAACCCTAAACCCTGATCTGAAACGACGAGGTTGGACTCACTAGGTAACCAAGTGAGTTTAAACTTCGTCGCTTCATATGATCTAAAGCGACGAATATTAATTTATTGTCGTCGCTAACTTAAACATATTGAAGCGACGACGATTGACAATGTTCGTCACTTCAGTTGGACTTATTATATCTGGACTTTTCTTCTTCCTCCTCATTTTTGCGTTCTTCTTCTGTTTTGCTCTCTCCTATGAGATTTCCTTCTGCAAAAACTACAATCGATTCTGTGTCCCTCTCCAGTTCTCCCTGTCTCTCCCTAAATTCACCCCAAAACCCCCTTTTTGGAATTCAATCTCGTCTAGCTCCTTCTCTCTCTAGTTTAGGTGATTTCATTTGAGGTGAATTCAATCTCACCAAGATAAGCTTCCAGGTATATCTACAAAGTAAAGAACTGACTTATGCCGAATTTGATTTATACCTAGTTTTTTGTTCTGGGCCTTCCTTGATTTCGTTTGCATTGTTGATGTTGATATAAATGAATTGAAGTATATAACATTTTGGGTGGTTAATTAAGTATTTGCTGGGAGAACAGGTACGCTGGTATGGCAATGGAATATAACATAATGCTATGTAATTCTGCGAATGCCTGAAAATTTTCCATGTGCAACCATGTTACAGTGTGCAAAAGTCAAATCGTAGAATACCAACCATGCATGTGTACATTATCTTTTTTCATTATCAAGTGGTTATAGAAAAACAGGCATGTACATATATATTGAAGAAAGATATTGGATATAGTTTATATATGAAGATCACTTCTTGTTTTAAGTTTTTTGGTCAGTAAGCGGAGTAATGAGATCATACGGTGAATAATAGTTTTAGTTTCCACTCTTGTAATTAGCTTCTTCGGTTAGATTAAGATTTTTTTTGTTAATTAATTACATTTTTCATCAAGTTGCAGAAGGTATAATTAGTAGTATATATCAATAAAATACTGGCTTGTGAATGTCTTTTTCCTGCTCAAATGCTTCTTACCGGTGTCCATAAGATAGATACTAGTTTCACTTAACTCACTGTTTTTGACAGGTTCTAGAGTAATGACACAAGGTGCCCAGAAGAAGAAGAAGAAGAAGAAGAAGAAGAAGAAGAAGAAGAAGAAGAAGAAGAAGAAGAAGAAGAAGAAGAAGAAGAAGAAGAAGAAGAAGAAGAAGAAGAAGAAGAAGAAGAAGAAGAAGAAGAAGAAGAAGAAGAAGAAGAAGAAGAAGAAGAAGAAGAAGAAGAAGAAGAAGAAGAAGAAGAAGAAGAAGAAGAAGAAGAAGAAGAAGAAGAAGAAGAAGAAGAAGAAGAAGAAGAAGAAGAAGAAGAAGAAGAAGAAGAAGAAGAAGAAGAAGAAGAAGAAGAAGCTCGAGGCGAGAAGGGAGAGGAAGGCGACCGAAACATTAACGGCGGCCGCGACAGGGACGACGACACCAGAGACAGCGAGAGACACGCTGGTACCCATCCCATCGTTGGAAGATACCAACCCTTCGAAATTGGGGGATGCTGGAGGTGACGCTGACAGTGGCGCTGGGGAAGGCGATGACGGTCCTCCGATAAGTATTAGGACCAAGAAAGGTCCTATGGAGCCGGGTAAGCTTTTTCAACGTTACATGAGTTGTGATAATAAAAGTTTTGGTCTGCTAGTAACATTACTTTATCTTACAACCCGGTATGTGTTTTGATATGGCAGAGGTGATTGATATGAGAACGGGGAAGAAGGTGAATGGGCAGAACCTTGAGAAGCGCGGCATCGTAATGGGCACAAAGACTGCATATCTGAAGAGCATGAACAACAACCAGCCTCTGAAGGTTGAGTACGCCGAAGAACACCAGGGTCCCAAAGAATTGAAGTGGAGGACTTTGATGTCTCGAGACATTAGGAGTGCCGTCCGGAGCAAAGTTTTGATGCTTGCGCCTACCTTTGCTGAGCTGGATGAAGAGCAATAAGATGTATTGACCACTTATATGGAGGTAAAACATTGTTTTAGAATAATTTTGAAAAACTATTTTTCAGTCACATTATATTGAAATATGATAATCAAAGGCTCGTTTGATTTTGTTTGAATTATTTTTTACTAGATATTCTATGACCTCCCTCCCACCGAGACAGGCATGTAGAAATATATCGACGAGACCGCCGCAGAGATTTACAAGGATTAGAAACACGACTGCCATACTCATTACGTTGAAGTATCAAAGGCGACGCCCGAAGAGTTCATCCACTGACCTGAGCAGTGGGAGTACCTCAAAGCTCACTTTGAGGAAGACGATTATAAGGTAATGAAAATTAATTATCAGTTTTTTCATTTCATATAATTTCTTAATTCTCATATGAAATATGTTAATATATATTCAAAATAGTTTTTGCAGGCGATGTGTGCCCGGAACACTGCTAACCGGAACAAGGGAAAGGATAAAGGGTATGCAATCAACCATCATTCTGGCACCACTCCCTACAGCTACCAGGTCGCTGCAAATGAGGAGAAAGGGCATCTAGCGCCTTTATTCCAGACAGTTTGCGATGTTTATCAATCATCCCAGAATGCGAAGGAGAAAGTGGTGAGTGACATTGTTTTATGTGAATATATTTTTGACTTGGAATTAAAAAGTATAATAACACAAATCTATTGGACAATTATTTTTTTGCAGGCAGTGGTGAATAGGAAGATGGATGAGCTGTGTGCTAGTCGAGTGAGTGATGAAGTGAGCAGGAGTCACGTGACTAACCCCGTTACCGTCGACGAGCAGATTGCTGTAATCGAGTAGGAGCTAGATGGGAAACCGGGGACGAGGGTCCGAGGTATATTTTTTTTATTGTTTATCTTTTAACAAACCACTTGATTTTGTGTGTTGTGTTTTTATTTTTAGATACCACATGATTTTTGATTTGGCTATTTTTTGTTTTTACCAATTTTCAAGGTCTAGAGGGTGCATTAAGACGCCCACCAAAACCAAGAGGCGGTGCATGCATGCCCCGCAACAATGCGGAGGTTGAGGATTTGAGGAGGCAACTAGAAGAAATTTCCGAGGGGTGCAAAGCCTCGAAAATGGAGAAAGAAGAGATGAAGCAATGTATGACAAGGTTGGAGGCCTCCCTCAATGATGTCATCTTTGGCCCAAGGCAATCCGGGTGACAATGTCGCCGCAGCAACTCCCTTTGTCTTCGATAAATCCTCATGTACTTTAGCAGGTATTCCCGAGGAAGACCAAGACTATGACCCTTCATTTTCCTTGTATTTAGATTAATGGACAATGTTGCTATGAAACATATTGTAACTTTAGATGAAAACTACGTGTGTGTGTGTGTGAAATGTAGTGTGTTTGTGTTATGTTGGATGTGTGTGTTATGTTATTTGAATGTACGTATTGTGTTATTAGGATGCGAAGGAAATTGGTTCAAACCAGACCCACAAACCTATTTTTCTGCTTTGTAACACTGAATGAAGCGACGAAAATTGTTCAATATTTGTCGCATGAAAATCTAAGTGACAACCAAACTTCGTCGCTTCAATGTTATCATCCCATGTTTTCTTCTCTAAAGCCTGACGTTAAGGGACGAATTTTGAACCAAAGTTTGTCGCCAGAAATCATTTGCGACTAACCCAAAGTTTGTCGCAAAAATTGTCAAGCGACGACTCAATCTTTGTCGCTAGCTTGTGAGCGATGAACGTTTCGTTCGTCGCTTGAAATATCCATGCGACGAAAATCTGTTCGATGTTCGTCGCTTGAAATCTAAGCGACAAGAATGAAGCGACAAGAATGAACCGACATCCGAACGACGACTTATCGTCGCGGTCGTCGCTTAGGTATTGAGGCGACGCGTTCGGTGCTGAAGCGACGACAAAAAGTCGTCACTTAGATCGATTTCTGGAATGGTAATTGTTCATAATGCTCCGGCGGTTCTATATCCTCGTTCTGATTACGACACCGGCCTCGTATATGAACTAGAAGGTGTAACACCATCTATACGGACAACAAATGCTCGCACCACCCTCGAGCTCATTATTTCTTTCAAAGGCGTGCGCAATCGACAAGTTCAACAAGGAATGTGTTCTAAACTTCCAATGGGAGAAGCACGGAGGTGAACTTCAAATGCCCAGGTTTGATGTTCTGAGTTAGATGAAGCATGAACATAATGATTAATATTTGGTGTTTATATATTTTACCTGTTTTTTTAAAATCTAAACCGTTTGTATGATCTAACAGAGGAGATATGAGGTACTCATCAGGTGCGCGGGTACTTAATAGAACCTTTCCCATGAAATGATACTCGATATAAAGATACATAACAATTGGAGCTCTAGGGCGCACGTACACTAGCTACGTGTGCACTGATCGGTGGTTTTGGTCCCAGCTTGTATAATGAGACAAATACTACAAAATTAGCTTGACACGTACTCGTAGATGAATCAATTCCTGACCATACAAATTGGTACACGAATTGATGCAGCTGCATAATGGGAAGACCGAATTACGAAACACAGACACCAGCCACTAGTTTTTCATTTGTTGATTATCTAGAGTGAGATTTCGAAATAGGCAAATAGCCAAGGAACTAACTATGAAAATTACGTAGACTTTGTTAAGTTTCAAAACAGGGTCATCCCTGAGATTCGAGGGCTTTAGGCAGTGAATTTATCGGGTTTCATCCGGAATAAAATCTAAACAAACTAAATCCTAAATCTTAAACTCTAAATTCTATGCATAACATACATAGAGCATTAATTTTTAGAGTTGTATGATGAAATTTAAAAGAATATTATTTTATTTCGATAACAAAATTATTGTAAAAGATTCAGTGAAAATAGCAAAGAAATATATAACAATGAAAGAGAGAGGCGTTCATAGGGGCTCTGAATCGAATATGCAACGTACACATCGAGCATGCATGCAGTTCATAATTATAAGTATATATAAAAGAATTTCCTTCTTGCGTTTGATAAACTTCTTTTACTTCTATAGTTCTGTATATATACAGATGTTGTTGATGCAAGTATGCAATGTAAGTGATTCATGTTCTGTTATGAGGCACTAAAAATATCATGGTGTCAAAGTTCGTGGGATCGTGATGAAACTTTTAATAGCTAGTGCAGGGTATTGGAACCCTAACCCTAATTTGTAACAGAAGCTGACTTAGCTCAGAAGGCTGAAATTGTCTTCTACGTTATAGTTTTTAAATGATGAATTTGTAGTTACTTAAAGATAAACAAAGCAATTGAAGCACAGAAGAAACACGGTTGATGAAGATGAGGACCATATATGCTTGAGAACAATTCAAAACCTTAAAGTTTATTATTTGGCAAATTAAATAAAAAGCAGGCAAAGCTGGACACATAAAGCATGACAGATCCAATTTAAATTGTCGGTTGCTCTTTCAGTTTGTATTTATGAGAAGTATAACTGTATAAGCACATAATAATCGAATTGAAGTTCATAATCGAGGGCCAGCTTCTGCAATAATTCAAGCTTAGAAGACGCCTATATGTTGTGGCATTTCTATCCATAATGTAGTTACTCTTACATGCAGCACGTACGTTCTTAAAGGCTAACGGCACATAACCTTAATTAGTGGGACAAAAATAATAATCTAATCTTATGCTAGCTCTTCCCTTGTTAACGTCGACTCAACTCTCGTATGGTATGATTGGAATATTGGACCATGATAACGATATGTAATATTGTTGCAGTCCCACTCCCCACTGCCAATTCATGCATGGAAGTATCTAGTTGAATCGAAGTAGCTGAAGAGGGAATGTGACAATAAGGTCTTTGCATATATGGCTATCCAGACGCATTCTTCTCATGCTTTATTTCTAGCAAAAGAATCAAGATAAAGATGTCTAAAAATGTAGCCAGGAGCTACTGTACATGTAAGCCAAACAAAGGTGCATGGGAAAAGAGGTCAATTACAGTCGGTCTAACTATGAGTGCACCTATAATGTGCGGAACACGGAACACGAGTGTGCGGGACAATTGTCATAATCTGATGCACCTATAGTACATGAGAAAGTCAGACAGCAGATTATTCTCTTGCACATTTGTGTTCCGCACATTGTAAAATTACTTGTCTGGGTATAGAAGAGATCAAAGTGAGAAACCCAAGTTCAGCTCATAAACTTAAATGTATGATATGCAGGTAGTATAAAACAGTGTATCATGTAGCTAGATCATGGAACATGCTGTGTTAACACAAAGCAAGGGTGTTGTTGGAGCTGGTGCATCCAGAATGGAAGTTCATTCAAGCCATTTTTGGACATGCTTCTCTTCTCAAATCCTATCATATCATCTGTTCTTGAATCAAGTCTACAAGAAGGGCATGGGAAGGGTGTTGAAGCTGGTGCATCAAGTTCATTCAAGCCATTTGGACATGCTTCTCTCAATGACTTTTCCCAAATCCTATCATATCATATATTCTCTGATTATGACCTGTTGGTCTCCCAAGTAACAAATCCCATGAATCAAGTCTACAAGGGCATGGGAAGTAGTGATATGATGCCAGTCGTTTCTGAAATTTCAAAAACTTCATGGTGTTTTTTAACACTCCTATGTAAATGAGGAGTCCGAGTACAATAGCTTAAGCCTTAAGGAGTTGGAACTTGCTCACATCATAACACTCTAGATCACAAAATCACAATACCATAAAAGACAAATCCACAAAAAAGAGAGAGAGAGAGACATTCATGTGGCTAGAGTTGTACAAAACTGCTCCAAACGATCTAGAGTTTGGCCAAACATGGACCATTTCAGATAAACCAAGTAACGTGGTCCGATAACATAGCAAAATCACATTTGGTACACATAATGTATCAAAAATGGTCTAAATAATACGCAAACAAAAAGGAAAAAGGAATACAAGACAAATGATGCTCTTGAATATGTTCAAGTAGGCATGCTGACAGACCGATAGAGACTTTGATAGGCTCCAAAATGCATAGTGGAGCCTGATTGCTTGTGAGCAGGGAAGGCACTAATGGTCATTGTGTGTAATGAGGCTTAAAGAAGGTATTCAATGGCACACCAAACAATCATTGAATCAAAATATAACTTGATGCATACTTCCATGTGCACAGAGTTACATCCACAAAAGCTGGGTGAATACTGTAATTACAGTCAACCACCTCTAATAAAAGCTTGTCAAATACAAAATACAATTTTCTATCACAAAGCAGTCTTTCATAGAACCTTTCAAATAAAGAAGCAGTCTTTCATAGAACATTGGAAACAAGTTGAATAAATCAGTCTGTTCAATGCCTTACCTAGCTGTTTCACCCTGCACAATAGCGCTTCACTTAAAGCTGCAAGGATAGAGTCTTTGGTTTATCATACAGTTTTTTCAAGGACAATACACCAGTTGGATTTGTCAAAAAATTGATCAACTATTACGGCATCATCCATTCCAGAAACCAGCCTGCATAATGCAATAGGAATCAATGAGTTAGATATAAGTAATTAACTTTCTAGACTACAGAATTTAAGAACTGTAATGATCAAGTACATTTGCAATGTTTGTAGTTCCTTAAAATAAGAGGATGCGGGAGGAGAAAGGTTTTTGTGCTGTTTGCTTTTCTAAGTAGACACAAGTTTGGCAAGCTACTTTGCCGGGCAGTTACATGTTTTGTTCTTCTTTTTTGATATATCATAAATAATATATAATGATGATAATGGGAATTACTGCATTACTCATTAGCCCTTCCCTCTCAAAAACTTCTGGCGTGAACCTGGTATCTATTTAACACTCATATATCCTTACAAGTTTTGGCAATGTACCGTAGAATAACATATCAATCATCCATCGGCAGATAATTTAACTCCAACTATAAACGAAAGAGTTAAATTATCTGCCGAGTTGGAGTCCCATAGAGGCTAACTCGCAAATACTTCCTTGGACCAAAATTTTGAATAACTACCATCAATGGGATTTAACTCCAACTTAAAAGGCTGGCCAACCGCCAGCAATGGGTATCTCCCTTCACTCAGAAGCTCTTCTGCTCATACTCTTTAGCTTGTAGAACAGGATTCTTTTATTGTATAATATAAAGGCACCTTTAATCAATGGAGTTACCCTTGAGCTGGGCACATCAATAATTTTTTTTTTAAATCGATCCAATTGTCTTTTGGTCCACTTACAAAAAAATGCATCAAAATCAATCCTAATAGGGCCTAGAATTCTAAAAGATGAGTAGTACCTCAGTCACCCCTGGTGAGAGTGGTATCTTTCTCTACACTAATGTTGTTTCAATTTTCAGAACCAGCATGAAAAAATGAGCCTTAGTTTTGAAAAGAAACTGATTGAATAGCAATGCAAACAGAAATTATGCATAAAAGGGAAACAATTCTAATGAAAATGTCAAAATGACACGTACCTTTCAAGCTCGCCTTCACTGAAAACATGGTAATATCTGTTGTACACTACTGCACCCTTCTTATCATCTTTCTTTGCCAGGCCATTTGCAACAGCAGAAGCAGAAGCACCATTGACTTCAGCACGATGATATGGCAAGTGCCAGGGGACAAAATATTCTTGTTGATTATTCCTATTACTTTGACCATCAGAACCTTCAACATGAGAAGTCATTTCTTGTGATATCTGCACAGAACTCTGCTTGGAATCTTTCACATTCTCTCCCAGACTTTTCTCTGCTGATTCTGGGATGCTTTCCAATGTGTGAGATGAGGGACTACGTATACGAGGACTACCGGGTCCTATCCACTCTTCTCCGTACTTTTCAGTGAGTGGAGTCCATTTAGAAACTAATGCTTTATCTTCTTGCTCCACGGCCCAAACTGTAATAAGAACTAAACCACCCTTCTTCACAACTCGGACTAACTCCTCAATTGCTTTCTTCCTCCTGCTATCTGTACTCAGATGATGTAATACAGCTATAGAGATAGCTGCATCACCAAAACCACTTCTATAGGGTAGAACTAAAGCATCTGCAACCAAAACTTCATGCCCTCTATCTGCACAAATTTTGATAAGAGGAGCACTTATATCGCATCCTATGGAGAAACAATCGGGATTAAATCCCAAGTACTTCCCGTTTCCACATCCTGTATCAAGCACAAGAGATCCTGCAGGTAAGGAAGATAAAAAGTTGGCTACTTTCGGCCACTTGGCAAACCGGGTGGAACTGAAATGGGGTGCGATTGCATCATAAACATGATGGACGTACTTCTTTTCTATTTCTGGAGTGGACTGTACATTAAGGGACGAACATCCTTGGCTGACACTAGTTGATTCAGACTGTAGGATTGGCAATTCACCATAAGAATCTAGAGTACAGACCAAAACACCTTTTACCTTGACTTCTTTCATTGTAGGGAGGTTTCCTGAGGGACAAACACGACCAATTATTACAGATGGAACAAGGAAGGCTCCCCTTGAAAAATAAAAGGATCTACTTGCTCTTAGAGCATCATAAAACATCTTTTAACAACACTGAATCTCATTGCAAAAACCTGCAAGTAGACCCAGAACTCATGAGATCACAGCTTTGGAGACATACACAAATATTTTCACGATCATCTAACATGGGCCAAGGGAATCTTAACAAATGTGTAAAGAACAACAACTACTTTACACAAGGTGTTTTGTGTATCCTGTATATAATCAAACCACAAAATATAAAACCAGTGACTAATGCATCAAATAGACATAATTTGGTCAGTAGATTCGTATCTCCTTCGGTACAATTTCGTAAAAAAAGCATTACTATGAATCATTTGCCCCCAGAATCCAGATATTACAATCTCTATGGTCAGTAAAGTTTCGATCTTTGGCATACATTCTCCTCAAAGCTTCATACTTTAAAAGGGTCACATTGGTTCATTGGTAAGTTCATGCTTTGGAATCCAAATATTACATTCACAATTTCAACTAAAGCATATAAACTACACAAGTGACATAATAACTACATACACAACAATTTCGAGGAAACTAACTCAGTTTATTTAAACAAATAGAATGAATACATAGCAGCTTCAATCTTAGTTCAGTATTGGGATCACTCAATGGCTTACTTAATCATTCATACATGGAAAAAAATTCATTGAAAAAAAATCAGAGGGGTTCCGATTTCAAAATTACCTTATAATCCTCCTGGGTTGAAAGCTTTTCTCTTTTGTAACGGAATGGATCGATTCTTCTTGCTACTTGAGTGTGATGTTAGGGTTTATTGGAGAGGTAAAGGACAGTAGGAAGCTGAAAACTTGAACATGTGAGAGAGAGAGAGAGATGAGGAGTCAACATGCGTTTTTGTGATGTGTTGTGGGCTTTGTCCAAGGTTTTGTTTCAGTTTCAGTAGGCTGGCCCAAGGAATGAGCCACTTAATGGTGGACCTGTTTTATTGGCCCAAATACAAATGATGGACCTGTTTTTTCTTCTTCTTTTTTCTATCCAATTTGAACGGTGAAAATGATGAGACTGGTTCACAGTGAAACAAAGTTTACCATAACCTTACCCATAACTTTGTGTTTTACATAACTTTATAAAGTTTATGAATGAAGTCGCACCATCAGACATCATAACTTTAGAAGTGAACTCTGAGACGTTGACCAATTCTCTTTTTTAAGGAAGAGACATGAAATATAGAAAATTATTATGTGCAGAGCAATGCACTTGCACCGCAAAATTTGGCATGTATTTATTAGCTTAGCATTAACTGAGATTAAATTATGTTAGTTTTAAAATAAAATAAATAAAAACAAAATTCTTGTTTTACCCTCCTTCATTCACGACCAAATTGTCGTATCTCTCTCCATCCAGAAAGCTAGAGCTACACGGGGCTCGCTCTCCCTTGCGGCCTCGCCTCAATTCTCTCGTGCTCATCACCGCTAGCAAGAGCATGCTTGAAAGTGAGTTGGGGAACGATTGCTCGATTAGTCGAGGTTCGAGGGAAGCTGATGTTGATCGGCACAAGGACTGACTGGAGGCGGATGTCGAGTACCCAATATCTTCTACATAAAAGACTGGATGCAACTTTGTATATTTGTCATTTTTTTGTATGATCATGTGAGAGCACTATTATCAATTCTCGCCTCAGGTATCAAATTCTCGAGTTCGATCATGATGATTTCTCAGTATAATTTCAAGCCAAATAGATGTGTGCCACGTAGGTGGTGCAAGTGCATTGTTGAGCACCCAATACCTTCCGCATGAAAGACTATAATGCAACTTCGGATGGGAAGATATGTCCAACCGGTAAACAACCGTCTCAACTAGGTATTTTACTTTGAATGACACATAATATCTTATCTTAGTGCGAGTTTGGACAAGGATCTGTCCTGACTAAGGACATTTATATTTATATGCAGAGCTAGAGCTTGAGAAATACACAATCAGACAATGTTTCCTTAATTTGTGTTTCCTTAAATGTTAAAACAAGTGGATATAATTTGAAAGAGGGATCCGATCCTCTAAATATTACTTATAGAGTATATTATAAAGCCATGAATACCTTAAGCCTAAGGGCAAAAAATTATGATACTAAAGGAAAAACGGTCTTAATCGAGACCAATTTACTTAAATTAGATGTGTCTATTCCTCAGACCATCCAATGGCAAGATATTCAAACTCCAGACGAATGGATGCTTGAATCTGTCTCTCCTCACAAACCGTTAGAAGAGAAAAAAGTGGAAAGAATTCTACAGTTTGATGATGGAGATGTTATTATAAAATTTGACAATAATAGAAGATCTACTAGATTATCTTTTTCTGACGAAAGTCGATCTTCTATTTCATCAAGAAAAAATGAGAATATACAGTCTCAAAAATATTATACTCCAAACTAATCCATGCAAGCTTCTTCATCAAACACCAAAATTCCAAATCTGATATTTGATAGAACTTGTACAAATTCTCAACAGATTCCTCAAGGGATATATCATGAGGAACCTGAAACTTTATCGGAGTTTAATGATATTGCTTCGATAAATGTCATTTCTATTCCCTTTACTTATGATAGAAAAACTTGTAATGCAGATTTTGCACAAGACAAATATACTCCTTTTAGATTATGGTTCTTCTCTACTTTTTCTAAGGAAGAACAACAAAATTATAAAACCCTTTATTATGGCACTATTGAGGCCACAGAGAAAATTATCTCTTTTCCTATATGGTTTTTAGAACTTTGTTCTAAGGAAAATTCTCCTTGTCTAAATATGCTCAAGTATTTTGAGAAAAATTGGACTACAGCAAAAGGCAATACAATTTCATCTATTCATCCGTCTTCAGAACATCTGAAAATTAAAGCTGGAGAAACTATTATTGAGTCAGTTGCTTTCAGTCATGAAAAGCAGCATAATTATACAAATTTGACTCTTCAAATTATGTATTCTCAACTTGGGAGAATTGAGGAGAGAATTGAAAAATCTCCTCCGTCCCCAATTATTCAAGAAAATAAACAAATATTATCATCTTCTTCTCATATTCAATCTACTCCAAAAATAGTAGAACCTTCTATTATTAAGCTAAGTATCAATATTACTATCCCTGAAAAAAAGGATATTGATATTATTTCGATTCTAACACAACAATTAGAATCTTTACAAATTGGCAATAATCAAAAAGCAAAAGAGAGAAAAGCTCAATTAGCTACTCTTTCTGAAACATTTTCTGATTCTGACAAAGAATCAAATATTAGTGAATTTGAAAAACAAATTCTTGCTATGGAACATGATCTTCACAAAGATCAAACTCCTAGTATCAATCAAAATGTTTTTGGAAGGAGCACTGCTTTTGGCAGAAAATCTATTCATACTGCTTCGACCAGACATTATTATACTCGTCCTACCCCACAAGATTTATTATTTGAAGAAGAAAATTCAAATATTACAGCCAATTATAGTGCTAGAACTATTTATGAATGGAATATTGACGGGTTATCTGAATATCAGATAATTACGTTACTCCATAGAATGACGATGTATTCTACAGTCTGTATTTCTGCTCATAATACAGACAGACAGATTGCAGAATATATTATTGCTGGTTTTGCTGGTCAATTAAGAGGTTGGTGGAACAATATTATCACCTCAGATCAGCAGCAACAAATTCTAAATGCAAAAAAATTAGTTCAGACTCCAGTGACCATAAAAGATGAACAAGGTCAGGACAGTATTATGTATACTGAAACTGCAATTCCAAATGCAGTTTATACACTGCTTACTTCTATTCTTTTAGCTTTCGTAGGATCTAACCCAGTATCCTTCAAAAGAAATAAAGACTTATTAGTCAATCTAAAATGCCCCACCTTAACTCAGTTTAGGTGGTATAAGGATGTATTCTTGTCCAAAGTTATGATCAGGACAGATGTCAATGCTGACTTCTGGAAAGAGAAGTTCATCGCAGGCTTTCCTACTCTCTTTGCCTAGAAGGTCAAAGACCGTATTCTAAGAAAACATGGAGGAAACTCCATTCCTTATTATGAGTATATCTATGGTCAACTTATCAGTGAGTGCGTTGCTGAAGGGTTATCCATTTGCAATGATATTAAACTAAAAGCTCAATTAAAACGCCAACATTTAACTGGCAAAAAAGAAATTGGTGAATTCTGTGACCAATTTGGATTTGATCTTCAAATCCCTAAAAATTATAAAAGATCAGATTCAAAACCTTATTCAAAAAAGAAAAGACGCTTCGACAAAAAATCTTCAGCTCCTCCAGAAAGGAAGAAGAAACGAAGCTCTCGACCACCATATTATAAGAAGAATTATTCCCAGAATTCTTCTAACAACATTATATGCAGAAAATGTGGTAAAACAGGCCACTATGCTAATAGGTGCTGGACCAAGAAGAAAATTAATGAAATTTCTGATGAAGGTCTAAAAAAGCAACTATTAGCAATTCTTCTAAATCCCTCTGACAGTGAGTCAGAAGAGCAGGTCAATATCATTGACCAAGAATCTGTCAGTTCTGACTCTGAGTCTTCTTCCTCTTCGTCAGACTGTGGTTGTAATGCCAATCATTACAAAGCTATTCTTGAAATGAATGGATTAAGCATAAATGTGCTTACATCCCAAGAAAAATATATTCTTGACTTGATCAATGGGATCCAAGATCCTGAAACCAAGAAAAATATGATCGAACATTATTTGGAGACGATTAAAAGGGAAAATAAACCGAAAGACTCCCCTTTTATTCCAAAAGAGTCATACTCTCTTCAAGAAGTTTTTAATGGGTTAAAAACCCACTCTTTAAAAAAATTGTCTATTTCTGATCTTCAAGAAGAAGTCAACTCCATAAAAATGGAAGTAAATGTTCTTAAAGAAAGAGAAATTTCTATTTCTGATTTAAAAACAGAAATGAATATTCTGAAAAGAGAAATTAAATTTCTCAAAGAAATTATT
The DNA here is from genome assembly GCA_946800695.1 of Geum urbanum. Classification (NCBI taxonomy): domain Eukaryota; kingdom Viridiplantae; phylum Streptophyta; class Magnoliopsida; order Rosales; family Rosaceae; genus Geum; species Geum urbanum. Next base: position 1,877,882 of record OX327011.1, read on the forward strand.
GAAAAACTAACTCCTGACCATAAAGAATTTTCTTCCACTATAAAGGTCCAACCTGATCATGGAGAATCTTCTTCCCAGGATGATAAAAAATTTCTTAATATTATAAATATGGTAACTTACCAGAAATGGTATTCCCAAGTTACTATAGTGGTAGATAAAAATTATATTCTCAAAGGCATTGCTCTTTTTGACAGTTGAGCAGATTTAAATTGCATCAGTGAAGAAATAATTCCTACACGATACTATGATAAATCATTGCAAGCTTTAAATACTGCTGATGGTTCAAAACTTAGAATTAGATATAAGCTATCTAATGCTTATGTTTGTAATTCTAGAATATGTTTTAAGACCCCCTTCGTTATGGTTAAGGGTCTGACACAACAAATTATTTTAGGGACCCCGTTCCTAAGTCTTATTGAACCTTTCACCAAAACCTCAAAAGGTATTATCTGTGATATTGAAGGTCAAAGAATTATTTTTGACTTTATTACTAAACCACAGACAAGTGAAATTGATATGATTAAAAATACCCTTATATTTAAAGAGAATCAGATAAATTATATCCAATCTGATCTAAAAATTATGAGTATTTATACTCAAATCAATTATCGACAAGATCAAATCAAGATCTCAGCTAATAAAATTACAAAGGAAATATGTAGTGACATTCCCAATGCCTTTTGGGAAAGGAAAAAACATATTATTACTATTCTTTATGAGCCTGACTTTAAAGAACAAAATATTCCTACTAAAGCTAGGCCAGCTCAAATGAATGCTGAGCTTATTAAATACTGCAAAGCAGAAAAAAATTCTCTGCTGCAGAAAAATTTAATCAGAAAATCTTATTCTCCTTGGAGTTGCACAGCTTTTTATGTAAACAAAAATGCTGAAATTGAACGAGGAACTCTTCGATTAGTTATTAACTATAAACCTTTAAATAAGGTTCTTAAATGGATTCGATATCCATTACCCAATAAGAAAGATCTCTTGGCAAGACTCCAAGAAGCCGCAATATTTTCAAAGTTTGACCTAAAATCTGGATATTGGCAAATCCAGATAGCAGAAAATGACAGATATAAAACTGCCTTTACTGTTCTATTTGGTCACTATGAATGGAATGTAATGCCATTTGGGCTAAAAAAAATGCCCCTTCTGAATTTCAGAATATAATGAATGATATTTTCACTCCCTATTCCTCTTTTTCAATAGTATACATAGATGATATTCTCATCTTCTCACAATCGCTTGATCAACACTTCAAGCATTTAAATATTTTTATTAATCTTATTAAAAAAACAGGTCTAGTAGTATATTCTAAAAAGATGTCAATTTTCCAAACAAAAATTCGTTTCCTTGGTCAAGAAATTGAACAAGGACGAATAATTCCTATTGACAGGGCTATTCAATTTGCTGAAAAATTTCCTGATGAGCTGCGAGACAAAACTGAGCTCCAGAGATTTTTAGGAAGCCTAAATTATATTGCAGATTATTATAAAAACCTGTCTATTGATAGTATGCCTCTTTATGAAAGGTTGAGAAAAAATCCTCCTCCCTGGAATGAAATTCATACTAAGGCTGCGAGACTTATTAAGTCTAAAGTAAAAGATCTTCCTTGTCTTGCTCTTGTCTCACCAAACAGTTTTAAAATTGTTGAGACAAATGCGTCAGATATTGGCTACGGAGGAATTCTCAAGCAAAAATTTCCTAATTCAAAAAAGGAAATATTATCCAGATATACTTCTGGAAAATGGAATGATGCCCAGAAAAATTATTCCACTATAAAAAAGGAAATTCTGGCTATTGTTAACTGTATTACCAAATTCCAAGATGATTTATTAAATCAGGAATTTTTATTAAGAGTGGATTGTAAAGCGGCTAAGGATGTTATTGAAAAAGATGTTAAAAACTTAGCTTCTAAACAAATATTTGCTAGATGGCAGTCCATATTATCTATATTTGATTTCAAAATTGAGTTTATTAAAGGTGAAACTAACTCTCTCCATGATTTTTTGACCAGGGAATTTATTATCGGGACAAAATGAGCCAATTCAGCAAAGGCTCTAGAGGAGGGTGAGGAGGTCACCATTCTTCCCATGGCAAAGGAAGAGGAGAAAGCAGCAGCTATCCTGACTTCCCCGATAATTATTCGCAGAGATATTCAAGCTCTCCTGTTCCTTCTCAATCTAGAAGGAGTGAACTTGCTGATGCTGCAGATTATTTATCTACTGGAAAGTCTCAGGAAAGCTTTTCAGCAGCTCTTAAAAATCTTTGGAAGAACAGATTATTATCCTCCAGAAAGGAGATGAGAGATATATTAACTCTCCTAATACTATGGCAAAGAGGTATTTTGAATCTGAAGCCAACTTTCCACTCTCAGGAAAGAAAAACAGAAAATATTATGAAAGTATTCTTATTGAGACTGGTTCAGTAAAATTTCATCATATGAACCAGAACAAACATTTTGAAGAAATCTCTTTCAGCAAAGCGTTTATTCAACGCGTTATTCAGATTTCTGAATGGGGTCTTAATCCTAACAGACCCTTGGATTTAAAATTCATCCATGAAAATTACAACTACTGGGACTATATTGAAGCCTGGTCTAAAGCCTTTTGTTACCAAAATAAGGCAGAAAAACACACATGGTTCATAAGATTGGAACCTACTATTCTGAAACAGGAACTTCCCTTCTGGTTTTACAACTGGTTTCAGACCATGAGACCAAGCGAGAACTTCTTACCCAAAGAACTCGCAGATTTTTATGAAAAATATATTATGAAAAATCCAAAATTAAGTGGGATAAGAGTTATCAGTGGAAGCAATCTTCTTCTTTTTATTGCTAAATTCAGTCTTCCTTGGATTTGGCAATTGACCTATTCTGTTAAACGCCTAGACATTGGCGTTCTTGCTCTTCAACGCCAGTTCTATTATAAATGGTGGTCTCGTTTTGACTACAATCCTCCTTTAATCAAAATTAAGGAGTGTATTGCAGCTTTCAAAAAGATGAAAAAAGAATATTCTCCCCATCAAGACCTTGAAAGGGATTTTGTTATTCCTTCTCTGGCAGATCTTAAAGTTGTTTTTCCCTTAGCGTCTCCCCAAGAGCTGAAGGAAAAATTATTACAACAATTATCCTCACAAATTGATGATAATGTGACTGTATTATTCAAAGACAGTTCCTCTAAAGCTTCCTCAACCCCAACATCCATAATGGATGAAGATGAAAATGAAGCAGAAGCAGAAGATGGTGAAGAAGAAGCAGGAAATTCCACTCAAGTAAATGAGGACATGGAAGACTATTTGAGCCAAGTCCCCTTTGAAGAACATTCCAAAGAATTTCTGGAATCTCTTAAAGAAGATGTGCCCCAAAGCTCGAAGAGGAGCAAAACCAAGGTGAACAAGTAAAAGTTCAGGTCGTCTTCATCAAGGAAATTTTCTCCTGAAATTATTGTATAAGTTAGATCCTTTTCTTTCGGTATTTCCATGTGATCGATGGGGCCCTTTGAGTACCCGGCATGGCACCAAAATTGAGGATCTTTCCTTTTTTGTTTTGTCGGCCATATTATTTAGGCTGCTTTTTCCTTTTTTGTTTTTGTCGGCCACTTTGTTTAGGCCTTTTGTTTGCTTGTTAAAGGTAGTAGCCACCGGTTCCCGGTAGCAAATCTTTTAGGAAGTCTTTATAAGGAGACATCTCTCCCTTAGAAGTCTTAAGTTTTTTATTTTTCCTAAGTTAGCTCCGCCTTCTCTCTACTCTCTCTCTCTCTACAATTGTAATCAATATTATTGTAAACAGTTTCTTTTATAAATAAAAGTGTTCAAGTTCAAATTATTTGCATAATCCTGGACATTGGAATGTATTGCGTACTGGTTTGCTTAAATTTTGTTTTTGGAAATGATTAAAGAGTGTCAACGAGTCTATACAGCTATTTATGGCTAAAATACTAGAGATGAATAGTTGAATACAGGCATACAGGTCGCACCAAATCCATGTGTATGGTAATATTGGCCTCCACTGAGGTCACTGATGAAGATGGCTACCCCATAGTGGCCATTTTTTTTCCAGGTCCAAATCCGCTGCAAATCACCATCCTGATCAGAAAATGATGCACTTTATTGTACACACATGCATCTTTGCCATATCCCATTGTTTCTTTTGATTTTTGCCATCGTCACACTGTATTGATTCTCCGATCTATGAAACTTTCTGGTAGAAACTATCAGATCTAACTACACACATCAAATCCATTCAGCCCTTTCTTTCTCCTCCTCCTTGACGGAACAGATGTGAGCGTGTAATGAAGCTACGAGGTATACCTTTTTTTTTATTAATCATAACAAATATCATTCAACTGGAAGAAATCTGTTACAAACATATAGTAAATACATAAAGGAGTCACTCAATTGACTGTTTATAACAAAAGTCAGAATTAACACCCGACATCAACTTCCTAAGTCCATATATAATGACGTAAAATGAGCTATAAGATCTCTGGTATATCGTGAAGCAAGAAGCAATGATCAACATAGATCGATGAAGACTTTGAATATGACAAATTACCAAAAACGAGGTTGGTAGAAGTAATGTCGGCGTTTCATCCAAGTACCTGAAGTAAGTGACTCTTAGAGCATCCACACCGACGATGTTTTTGCTCGAACAATGCGTGGGGCCGACCGAAAATGCTCGAGCAAACGCTAAGTTATGCAGCGGGTGAATGCAGGTACAAGAGCAAGCAAGGGTCAATTTATGTGGGCTCCGTCATCTGCAAGAACAATTATCGGAGCAAAGTTTGCTCCTCTTCTTATTCGAGTAAAGAGAAATCTGACAGGTTCTACCATCTGTTAGAGCAAAACAGAGCACCAGTGTAGATGCTCTAAGAACATGGGAAGCCGTAAATTTCAATGCCTTATCGGAAGAATCAAGACCGAAATTAACCAGCGACTTCACTGACTTGGTGCCATACTGGTCAAAAACCAAAGGGCCACTAAATATTTAGATCCAACCACTCCAACATTTACAAAACCAATACAAAGACAACAACATCACCATCACAAAAACCCCACATAATCGAAAAATTCAAAAAATTAAGAATAAAAAAAACTTTTTTTTAAGCAGAGTACACGAGAAAGCGAGAAATATGCCAGGCTTTTTGTGAGTTTCCAGAAAATTGATATTTGAGCTAAACAAAGCTCTATCTTACCATATTAATGGGCATGAATTAATTTAAGTTACTGCTTATTTACTCTACCGACCCAATTAAACCATTAACCAAACACCACTCTTTCAGAATTGGAATCTTCTCACTAAAGACTTTGGAGATCTCTCTAGCTAGCTCTCTAGGTCTGCCTTCAACACTAAGATTGGATCCACACCCTGACACTAGTGTCACTTGTCTTCACATTATATATTATTGATTTTATAAAGATTGCAGCTTTTTTTATTTATATTGATTTTTTTAATGTTGGGTAGAAATTTAAATTTTATGAGTGAGTTTTGAATTCTGGGTGTGCCCAAAGTTGGAAACTTCACTGGTTTTACTGCATCAATTTTTAATCTTTTTGGCGTTTCTAATTACTGGGTATTGAAAATTTGTTGTTCAAGTCCAATAGTACTAGTGTGTCGTTTTGAGGAGTGTTGTGTTGTTGTTGGGTTCAGTGCTGCAGCAGCAGCATTGTTGTTCTTTTTGGCTTTTAAGGAGTTGTTTGTTCTTCTGGGTTTTTTTGTTTTCTGGAGTTTGGAAATCTGAGTTCTCAGCTTTTCTGTTGGGTCTGGCTGGATCCGGGTCTGTTTCAACTCTGCCATTTCAGATTGTTTCTGGGTTTGTGTTCTTCTTTCCCTAAACTAAACTTTCATTTATGTTGTCTCTTTCTTTCTTTAGATAACATTGTAATGGAGAATGAATCTTGGGCTTAAGTTTGACTTCATTCAATGTAATGATAGAGTTCTTTGGTAGATTAGATTTGATTTTACTTCAGAGTTCATAATGCTGCATGATCTGATCTGGCATTTGATTATATCTGCTTTCTGGGTTTGAGTTCTTTAGATCCCCTGTTGATTTTGGAATAGGGAAATGTTGAGAGCTAAAAAATTGTTTATTTTTTTGATTTTTAGTAATCAAAATGCTTTGGAAACAATGCAATCAATGTTTACTGGAGTTGCAATGTTTGCAGGGAAGTGAAAGCGGATTCTTGATGCTTCACATTTTCGTATAGATTGATCGTCTGGAGAATGTCGAGGATCAGTAAGTGGAAGTTTGAGAAGACGAAAGTGAAAGTGGTTTTCAGGCTACAATTCCATGCTACACATGTATGTTCTGATTTCGTGGCTTTGCTGCCGATTTTTCATTCTATCAGTTTTTACTCATTTATTAGATTTCATTGACTATTGGTAGTTCATTCACTTAATTCTTGTGATAAATGGAGTTGAAATGAACCTATACTACGTCCCCAAGCACGCATTTTTGTAATTCAATAGAATGAGAGGAAACGGTTGTGCTTATAAATCTGGCTGCTGAATGTATGCTACTGAATATAATGTTTTTTCTTTTCATGTCCAGATTCCGCAAACGGGATGGGATAAACTGTTTATATCTTTCATACCCGGTGATTCTGGAAAGGCAACTGCAAAAACAACAAAAGCAAATGTGAGGAATGGGACATGCAAATGGGGAGATCCTATCTACGAATCTACACAACTTCTACAAGACACTAAATCAAAGAAACTTGATGAGAAGCTTTATAAATTCGTGGTGACCATGGTATTATTCCTTCCAGAATTATGATTTATCAATATGACTTTTGCTTGAAATGAACTTTATTGTCGTAGTCCCTGGTCAATATCAGAGCAGCTCAATGTAGTAGCCATTATCTTAAGCTGAGTTTAACATTGTCTTTGGCCTAAATCTAACTGACATCAGGGCTCTTCACGGTCTAGTGTGCTTGGGGAGGCTATCATCAACCTTGCTGATTATGCTGATGCTTCGAAGCCATCAGCTGTTGCACTACCTCTACATGGATGTGATTTTGGAACAATTTTACATGTGAGGATCTATCTCTGAAGTTCAGATACTTTAGACATATTGCTATCCTGCGAAAGCTAGTTGTTTATTTTTTGTTATCGTGTAAAAGCTCTGTGGTATTTGCTTCCAGTAACTTCTGTTCTTTTTTCTTCAGTGTTATAGTTAACTAATATTTTAGTTGAATAATTCTCTTTTTCTTATTCCATGTCAGGTAACTGTACAGCTACTAACTTCCAAAACTGGTTTCAGGTTAGTATCATAACATGTGAATCTCTTGGCTCATGTGTTTTAGACTCGGTTGTAAATTGGTACTTCTATTCCTTTCAGAGAGTTTGAGCAGCAGAGGGAGCTCAGAGAAAGTGGTTTTTCTACGACCTCTGACCAGAGCAGAAATGATGTATCAACTGCTAAAAGAATATCACTGTCCGACGATACAGTAAGTGACCAGATGGATAAGCAGTTAAGAATTAATAAGTTTTTTCTGTCGCTCTTTGGCCCATTTTTGCTGATGAGATCAATATATAGGCCCTACGTCTGTAGAGTTTATTGATTTGCTTCTAGCGGTTTCCAAGCCGTTACTGAAAAACATGACTTGATCTCTTGCATATTGTGAGAGTGATAAGTAATTGCTTTTTCTTGTGTACATAATGTTGTATGAAGTTTTCAAAACTTACGAACATCAACAACGAATCACCTAAGATATATTATCTTCTTTAGGTTTTCTCCTATGGTGGCTGAACAGACACCACTTTCTTCTTTATACAGATCAATGTGAAATCTAGGTCCAAAGAAGAACTCTCTCCTCTTGAACAGGAAGCAGGGCTGAATAAGGAGTATCCTGATTCAACTGTTGGATTTGATGTTTCTTCCAGTACTTCAGAAAGTTTATATGCTGACAAACATGATACCTCCACCACCCATGAGATTGACAGTGTCAAGAGTACAACTTCGGGTGATTTAGGTGGACTGTCTTTAGGTCAAAGTCCTCGAAAAGAGAAAAGAGACCCCTCAGATCAACAGTTTTTAGTACAAGGGACCAATGAGTGGGCTCATAGCTGGGCTTCTGACTACTCAGGGGATGTAGACTTGTCAAATGCTTACGAGGAAAATGCTAGACTCAGAGGAAGCTTGGAAGCAGCTGAGGCATCCATTATTGAGCTGAAGCAGCAAGTAAGCTCTTTACAGAGCCATGCTGATGAAATAGGAATGGAAGCTCAAAAGTTTTCCCTTCAACTTGATGCAGAAATCTCTTCAGGTGAACGGTTAGCCAAAGAAGTTTCGATGCTGAGATCAGAATGTTCAAAATTGAAAGAAGATCTTGAAGAGCGAAAAGATTCCAATGCAACAGTTCCATTCACCAGCCGAGAAACTTTTGAGACAGGCCAGGATCATTTTTTGCATGAAGTACAGCTGAGGTGGTTTAAGGGGTTTGCTGATATGGAGGATAAAATAAGAGAGCTTCAAAGAAAGACAACCGTTGAAGTACATGAGAGGGACCTTCATTCAGATTTAGATGCATTGCTTGGTGCCCTGCAAGTTCTGAAGCCAGTAACTGGACGAGCAATTTTGGGTATGAACATGCAAAGCGTAAAGGACACAAATGAAATGAGTGTACATAAAGATGAGCAATTAGGACTAGGAACTAGGTTCGATGCAGAATTCTATCAACCCGAAGGTATGCTTCATAGTCTAAGTATGCCTGGCTTGGTGTCCCAAGAATTTGACTCTCTAGATGCTACAAATGCAATGAAAAGTAAATTGTTCGAGCTTTTAAGAGAGGTGGATGAATTGAAAGCTGAGCGGGAGAGCCTTGCCAAGAAAGCAGACCAGATGGAGTGCTACTACGAAGCTCTTATTAATGAACTAGAGGAAAATCAGAGGCAGATAATGGGGGAGTTGCAGAGTCTCAGAAATGAACATTCGACTTGTCTGTACACAATTTCATCTGCTAAAGCTGAGATGGAGAGAATCCAGCTAGATATGAACAATGAGATTACAAGATTGTCCAAAGAAAAGCACGACTCAGACTCGCTGAACAAGGAGCTTGAAAGAAGAGCTGTTACAGCAGAAGCAGCACTTAAAAGGGCACGCCTGAATTACTCTATTGCGGTGGACCACCTACAGAAGGACCTTGAAGTGCTGTCTTCCCAGGTTCTGTCCATGCATGAAACCAATGAGAACCTCATTAAGCAGGCTTTTGAAGATTCTGTCCTTCCCAGCTTTAAGAACCGTGAAGTGAGTATGCAGAATCAGAATTTCGATTCAGAGATATTGCAGGCTGGAAAACGCTTGCAGCGTCCAAACCAATATTGGGATGGGCCAAAAAAGCAGCATTTAGATGGGGATATGCTCCTCGACGATTTGAGGACATCTCTCTTGTCGCAGAAGGAAACTTGCCAAAAAGCCAAAGAAGAAATTTATGAAGTGCATCTGGTGAATGTTTATTTAGACATCTTCTCAAAGACCCTAGAGGTTACGTTGATTGAAGCAAGTGCTGACCTTGGATTGGTCAAAGAGAACGTGCATGAACTTACACAACAGCTGGAGCTTTCAACTAAGTCAAAACAGCTGTTGATGCTGAGGCTACAGGCAGCCTTGGATGAGATTCAATGCCTGAATGCAGACAAGGATATATGGAACTCAAAGTGCAATGACTTGACTCTAAAGAACCAAAATTTGGAAGAAGATTTGCAGAGTTCTATGAGAGAAAGAGATCTTTTCGCCCAGAAGATTGTTGAATGGGAAGGTCTTGTTAAAGAGTATGAAATTTATGAGAGCAAGTACAAAGCATGCAGTACCGAAAAGTTAGAGTTGGAAAATTTGCTGCGAAAGGAAACCATAGAAAATGAAAATCTTCAGAATAGAGTTTCCTCGTTGGAGGAAGAGTTGAAGGCTGTCAGGACTGATTTTGATGGGCTGACATATGTGAAGGAGAGTCTGCAGAATACTGTAACTTCTTCACATAGTAAGTTGTGGAATCTGTTGGCATCTTATGATAAAAAGTTTAGTGGTCTGTCTCTCTGCATTGAATATGATTGTCGCGATTTGGAGTCCAAGGATTTAACACATGCAGTAGTGCAGATAGAAGAGCTTCAGCACAGAGCATTTGAGAAGATTGTCCAGCTTATAGAAGAGAAGAACTCCATAGAACAAGAAAGAGATATTTCTCAAGTGTCTTTAAGAGCAGCGGAATCTGATAATCTGATTATGAAAGAGAAATTTGAACAGGATCTACAAGGTATGGTGAATAAAGTTGCTGATTCAAATGCCCTGGTTCAAAAGCTTCAGTTACAAGTTGGGGCGATTGCTAACAAACTTGAAATCAGCTCAGAAATTGAAGAAAAGTATGCACAACAGCATAGAGAACTATTGTCTGATCTTGATCATTCGGAATCAGAGCTGCAGAAAATTTCTTCAAAATACCAGGACCTTGTGGAGGAAATGATGGCATTAGAGACTGCAAGGGACGAACTAGAAAAGTGTAAACTGCAGCTTGCAGCATTATCTGAGGAGAAAGAAGCTCTAGTGGTGTCCATACAGGAAAAAACTGAAGAATGTCTAAACCTTTCTATGGAGGTTAATAGTTTGCAAAGCAGGTTGTGGTCTTCACACGACGAGTTGCACATTGAGAAAAATGAGAGAGATAAGTTTGTGAATACAATTACAGATCTGACTTCGCAGCTGAACGAGAAGCACAGCCAGTTGCTAGATTTTGATCAGCACAAGAATGAGATGGACCATCTCAAACAATTGTTATCAGAATCAGAGCTAGAGAAATCCAGGGTTTCTGATCTCCTGTTGAATTGCGAGGAATGTTTGAAAGATGCTCATGAAGATTGTTCTGCTATGGCTGTTCTGGAATCCCAGTTGTTTGAAATGCATGAATTTTCAATAGCCACTGATGTTAGACTCACTTACACAAATAATCAATACGAGACCAGGATTGAAGAGCTTGATCAGAAACCTCTCCTTTCTGATAGCTCCCTTTCAGAACTTCACAACAATAATCTTCAGGTAGAAACTTTGCTTAATAGATGTCTTGCAAGAGAAAGGCATTTAGTGGAGGAGAACAGCAAGCTATTGACAAGCTTAAAAGATGCTGGTGAAGAATGTTCTTATGTTTCTGCTCTGGAAGCTCAGCTTTCTGAATTGCTTGAATATTCAGTAGCCGCTGATGTTGGGTTCACTTTTGCAAAAGCTCAATATGATACCGGGATTGAAGAGCTTGCTCAGAAACTTTTCCTTTCTGATAGTCAACTTTCAGAGCTTTGTAATAAGCACCTTCATGTGGAGAGTAGGCTCAATGAATGTCTTGCAAATGAGAGGCATTACATCGAAGAGAATACCAAATTATTGACTAGTCTCAGCTCCCTCAACTCTGACCTGGAAGCCTCCGTTGCCCAAAATAAGATACTTCTTGAATCAAACAATTCCATGAGGATTGAACTTGAGGAACACACAAAACAAGCTGAAAATATAGAGGCTATTGTTCATGTGGATAAAAGTGATAGTGCTCTTGCAGTTGAAAGGCTGGAGCGTAGTTTGGTGACTTCTGAAGAAGAAATTGATAACCTGATATTCTGCAAGGAAGAACTAGAAACCAAATTTATAGTACTCAAAGCCAAGTTGGATGAACACTGCATTCAAGTAGCCTCATTGGAAGCATATAAAGATGAACTGACAGGGATGCATATCAAAGAATGCAATGAGCTTAAACAAAGGCTGGCCGAACAGGTTTTAAAGGCAGAGGAGTTTAAGAACTTGTCTATCCATTTTAAGGAGCTTAAAGACAAGTCTTGTGTCGAGTGTTCCCACACACGTGACAAAGGAGAATCAGAAGCTCCCCCTGCTGCTATGCAAGACTCTTTAAGAATCGCATTCATCAAAGAGCAATATGAAACCAAGCTGCAAGAACTGAAACAACAACTTGCCATGTCCCAGAAGCATTGTGAGGAGATGTTGTGGAAATTACAAGATGCAATTAATGAAGTTGAAAGCAGGAAGAAATCTGAAGCTACTCATTTAAAGAGAAATGAAGAGCTAGGAATGAGGATCTTGGAATTGGAATCTGAACTACATGCTTTGCTCTCTGAAAAGCGTGAAATAACGAAAGCTTATGATCTGATGAAGGCTGAAAAGGAATGTTCATTAATAAGCCTCGACTGCTGTAAAGAAGAAAAACAAGAGCTGCAAGTTTCTTTGCGCAAGTGCAATGAGGAAAAAGCTCAAATTACTTTAGAACTCACTTCAGCAAAGGCTTTGCTTGAGAGTGCTTCATCTTTTAAACAGACGGAAGGCAGCGAAAGAATACACAAAGAAGATAGCATTGATGAAAGGGATTTTACATTTGGTGAAGCAGCCGGTCTTGAATGCTTGAATTCCATTGATGAAGGTGACCAATCAAAGTTGCTTAGCACAGTCCAACCTGAGAAGGTAATTACTAGTTTTGACCAACCTGTGATTGAGTAATTTGCTTTTAACACCCTTAGTTCTGTACCTATACATCTTGTGCAAACATGTAGCATGTTAATGTGGGCTTATGCTGATCCCTGAATTTAAATGGCTACAAAATGATGGACAACTATATCATTTCTCTATAAGGTGCCTGGGAAATTAAGCAATAAACAAGGCTCCTTGCTTACTTCCCTCGACTAAAATGGTCTTCAAGTTTGCTATCATGTACTACATAGGACTGTTTGTTCATTGCATGCTTAGTTTGTTACTAAGATTCTGGGGTATAAAATTAGGATGCCTTGTTTACAGCCCTTATCTAAAAAAGTTCTTTAAGTTGGCTATACTCTCCAGTGTTTATTCATCATGGTGAGTTTAGATAATACTATCTGAGAAGGAAGACTTTTACTGGTGTTTGTCAAAGTGCTTATTGAGTTGCTTACCAAACAAATTCTAAGCTTATTTAGTACATTAAAGACTTTGTCTGGGAAGTATCGTCACTAAATAAAATTATTGTCACTAGAAATGCATTTGACTTTGGCAAAGGGGCTTATATATTTGGTACTTCTACTTAGTATTGGTTCATGAAGTTCTCAAGGGTGTAATTGTTAATTGTTAAATTAAATTGTAAATCATCAGATACGAGCAATGTAGGTGATGGTCACGTGTGACTATGCACACTTCTGAGGACATTTTAAAGTATTTTCAGCAAGTTTTATTGGCAGTAATAAGATGTGCATAACTGATTCTCTCAGTGTCTTTTAAATTCATCCTATCTCTCAAGTAAAGCAATAGAATCTTTCACTCCTATGGAAAACATATTGGGTTGCATACTAACTTTCCTATTAAAATGTACATCTTTTTCTCTATATTCTTAAAATATTTCTCTAACATGAGTGCAACTTTGGACAGGATCTTATCGTATCTAGAGGTATAAATGGAACTTCTAGTGTTATACCTTTAAAACAAAAGGATGAGTGTACGAGTGACATGAAGCATTTGGCTCTTGCCAATGAGCATTTCAGGACCCGAAGCTTAAGGTCTAGCATGGAAAGCTTAGATAAGGAGGTATGCATTTCTTTTGAAACAAGAATTTACTTTTGTATTGCTCCAGATTTATGACCTGTAGTTGGCGGATACAGACTATAGAGATCAACTCTACTATACTAACAACCTCAACATCATGTTACATTCTTAAGAGAATAGCTCTTTTACTGATCTTTGTCATCTTCTTGCAGTTAGAAAGGTTGAAACATGAAAATTTTCTTCTTCCCGAAGATGATCATAATTTTGAGTCAAATTTTCCTGGTCTACAAAATGACCTGATGCAATTGAATAAGGTGAAGAGCTTTTTGACCCTTTTTTTGCTTTTGTAATTAAGATTTCTATACTCCTTTGTTTTTCCGCAACTCATATCATACTTTGAACTTGTGATCAGGTAAATGAAGAATTGGGAAGTATTTTTCCTTCGTTCAATGAGTATTCTTATAGCGGCAATGCATTAGAGCGAGTACTAGCTTTGGAAATTGAACTTGCAGAGGCATTGCAGGCAAAGAAGAAATCAACCTTCCAGTTTCAAAGGTACATCTTCTGCAACTCTGATGCATCATGACTGAAGTGTTGTAGTTTAAAAATACTTTAACATCTCCTGCAAATTCTTCTGTATTCTTAAGTTGATTAGTAAACAAAAGAATTTCATAATTCAAATTTGTATATAATTGCTTCTTGATTTAAGTTGGAAGTTTGAGCAACTAACATGATTTTTTCAAGCTGTGTTCAGTTCTTTCTTGAAACAACATGATGACGAGGAAGCAGTATTTCACAGTTTTAGAGACATAAATGAGCTAATCAAAGACATGCTGGAGATTAAGGGAAGATATGCTACTGTAGAGACGGAACTCAAAGAAATGCATGACCGTTACTCTCAGTTGAGCCTTCAGTTTGCAGAGGTTGAAGGAGAGAGGCAGAAACTAATGATGACTCTCAAGAATGTTAGAGCGTCAAAGAAAGCTTCATTCTTGAACCGCTCCTTGACAACCACTCTAATGGATCCCTAGTCAAACTCATTATAGCAATCCCATCTTGTTTGAGAAGAGAAACAGCCCTTCAATGGTCCAAGAGAGGCTAAAATGATGGTACCAGACTCCCAGATGCCTCCATGAATTGTCCATTCATCATGTTTAAGATGAATATGATGATGGGCCAACTAAGCTGGTGGTGGTGACATTTTTAGAAGACAATGTCAAAAGCCAAGGAGCAGTGTAAATAACAGTCACCTGGCTTTTTACCACTGGTTGATATATAGTAGCATCAGTATAGAAACCTGTAAAGTACATTTTCTTTTTTAAGTCTCACACATCTTCAAGATATGATATGATTCATATGAACATCTTGCATTAGTTGTCCAAGTTCATCTTGATGGAAACTGGCCCTGTCCAGATTTTGATCATTTCTGAATTAGAAGGCCTCAAGTTCTTTTTGGGGCTCAATAATATGATGAGAAAGATGCATTTGAGTTGTTCAATGATAAGGTACCAAGTCACTCAATTACACATCAGATTCACCAGCCATGAACACTATGCTGCATTCTTGGCCAAGGGATTACAATACATAATAACCAAATGATCACTCTCAAACTTGTCAAAACTCATCAATCCAAAATTTTAACGAGATTTCAATACAATCTACAAACCAAATGATCTCTTACAATTCACAAATAAGCAAACCAAAGTGTTTCAACAACTATGAGCTTATGATGGGAGATAGAATGCACAGTTGTTGGGGGAGATCATGCTGTAAGATTATTGACACTAAGAAAATAAGATTTGTGAACTTTGAAGACTGAACGACTAGTGAAAGCACATCGTATCATATGAAACTGTTTTATAAAACTTTCTGAAACAGAAAAATCCCCTTTAAAATGAAGCTTTAGATTTTTGACAAGCAATTTTTGTATTAGAAAATTTTAATATATGTATAGATATACACATATTTGTATACTAAATGTCAATAATTTGACAACTGACCAGTTCACTTGACCCAAAATTCTTGGTGCCAATGGCTTTCCACACAACCGTATCTGATTCTGCCAGGGCCTCGGAATGTTCATGCGAGGAGTCAGCTACGCCACAAGTTGAGTTTGACGAAAATGAACCCAAACTTTCACGCAGGTCAGCCCGCAGAACAGAGATTTCATGATTAATATCTTTTGTTATAACATGGAGCTTTCCATGAAAACCAGCAAGTAAATAGGGAGATTCTGAACCAGCTAGATCACACATGGGAACTTTCTGTATAACAACTTTCCAAGCATCTTCTCGTTGATCATACACCTTGATCTTACTACTATCCAAAGAACTCGAAGGATCAAAAGCATACAATTCGCCATCTACCACAACACTCAACTTTGTTCCAGCTTGTCGAGCGGGCCAGCCATCTCCCATGCCATCTGGCATTTCGATCCATGAACTTGTTTCAGGATCATAAATTTCTCCACCGACATCAACGAAAAAGGGCCATGAGTACAGACTCTGGGATACACATAATTTTCCCATGTATGGAGTCAGCCCAGTAGCAATTGGCTTTAGCATGTCGGACAAAAAGGCAGTGGGCAATGCTTGTGCTTTTGAGAACGGCATGCTTGGTACTTCAGACCATGTACAGGTGGAGGGATCAAAAACTTCAGCAGATTGAAGAGGAGCCAATCCACCTCGGCCTCTGCTAACCCCTCCGACAACATAGAGCTTGTTATTCAGAATGCCTGTCTTACCATAGGCCCTACTCGTGGACATGGAAGTTACTTCGCTCCATGCACTCTGAATTGGATCAAATTTCCAGACACATTTCATAGTCGAAGATTTAAAAAATCCACCTAGAACATAAAGACATCCATCAAGAGCACCAATGGCACAACCACAAAATGGCATTTGATCGAATGAGTTCTTTCTCCCAAGCCAGCCTCTAATAGTATCAGCAATCCTGATGCTTGGCCCAACCAAACTCAACATCAAATACCATGGAAAACCTTTTGTATACTCTTCATAAACCACATGTGGCATTGGAGGTAGCCTCTGCCACTTCCTCGACAGGGGATCAAAAGCATGCCATGAGAGTTTATCCTCGTCAATCTTTGTCAGCAGATATAGCCATTCTTCTGTTGTGCCAAGCTCTTTTCTCAATTCAAAAATCTCAGAGCTTGTAACAGATGCCTTCCACTTCTGCGACACCAGCCTGATCTGGGAGTAACAAATCCTAGGAAGTCTAGCAATGATTTGGAGTGAGACCTCATCAGGAAGATTGGGAATCAGTCTTTGGCTCTCCTCGTAATTGCAAGGTGACATTCTTCGCCTCTTGCAGTTATCATTCTGAGCAACCTCATGGTAGTCTTTTGTCCCAAACTTGGGACTAGCCAAACTCAAAACTGCCCCCATGGAAAAATCCGCAGATTTCGGTAAATCTTAGAAACAAGTGATATTATGTCAATGAATCAGTCCCAATCTTGGTTCACCATAATAACAATGATTTTCTAACTCGTGATATTTTCAAGCCAAAAAAGATTCATACTTGGCTAGTGCATCAGTGCAAAACCATATCAACTATACAAACAACCACAAAGTTGTGGCATCAGTGCAATTAAGGAGCTTTTGAACATTGGCTCTAGCATTTGAGCAGTTTCAGCTAAATTCTACTACTATATTCATGCAACTATGTGATCAAATATATAAATCAAATCCAAAGAGCACTGGTACCTATATTTTGAAGGTTACCCTCTTCTACCCAGAAAGATCATAACTTTACTCCTTTCAAAAAAAAAAAAAATCATAACTTTACTTTCATAATCTTAGCAAATGATCACCAATCATATACAATACTTCAAATTTGACAATTGCATACCAAATTCCACAAACCCAAATCAAAGCACAGCTAATTAAAGCTAAAACAACAATAAATTTTACATCTTTCCCCATAACCACCACAAATCAGAAAGCCATAAACAAACAAGTATTTATCTTTCAATTCTCTAAACCAATATCAAAGAAATTTGTACCTGTCGCTCCAGACAAGTGTGCAGCCCTCAAATATGGTTTGAGCTAGAATCAAAGGGCAACCATGGAGATGCTGCTTCTTTTTAATCCAAGATTGATCTGCTGCTTGTTTCATGCTGTTTATGGCGGGGTGACTTAAATGGAAAATCAATGGAGCTCATTGGATTGTGACATGTAGGGTGCGCCACGTGTTTAGAATGATATTTTAGTTTTTTGTATAGGTCTTTAGGTGACAAAGGTAGACTCAAAAGAGACTATACTTTTCATTTTTGATGATAAAGAAAGGCTCCCAAGTCTCTCAAATGTGTTTGACATGTTTAATGACGACAAATGGTGGATCGGTAAACTTACCCTTTACCCTTAATTTGTTTTACACTCTTTTCATTTTTGTTGTTGTTGAAGTCAATCAATCCATTATCACAAAAGTCGATTAATCGATTAAAATTAAAATGTAAAACAAAAATAAAAAAGTAAAAATGACTTCTCTGTTGAAATATGTCAAGATATGCTTCGGTTTTACTGTGAGTGACCAGAACAACCAGCAGTGCTAGGGTTTGTGCCGACGGTGGCATTTGCTACCGGCGAGCGTGTTGAAAGGTTTTTGGTTGGTGATGGAGGTACTTTGGCAGGAGAATAGGGCCGAGAGGAGGTGGAGATGGAGCAGAGTTTTCCTGGGATTTCTGATTTGGCCGCGCGATGGTGGGAATTGATTGCAATGAGGACGATGGTTGGGTGTGCAGCAGATGGGGCTAAAGCTAACCCGGCGGCGGGGTTGAGGCCATCGAGGGAGCGATGGCGCATGTGTGAAGGGGACGCAGTGACAACTGGAGCTCGTGAGCGAGCAACATCGCCGACGAAGCTAGATGAGTATGACGGTGGATTTATTTTGGCGGGAAGAACCAGCTGGTGGCGGTGGCGAAAACACAAGAGCCGGCTTGGAGAAAAATTCTGTTGCCGACGATTGGTTTTTGGCCGACGGCGGAGGCACAGACACCCCTTTTTCGGTCAACTGGGCAATAGGGTTAGTGCTCAGCTAGTGGGCCTGAGGGCCTGGTCAAACATGGAAACTGGGCCTATCATACATCATGCTGAATGTTGGGCATCTCCTAGTTGGTGGACTTTTACTGAGCTCTTCCTACCCTTTTTGGCTTTGTGAACTTAAATTCGGATCGGGCCAATCACACGACACTGACTGTTTCACATTTGGAAACCTGGTCTTATTCTTCTGAGACTTCTTCGGCGTAACCCACGCAGAAGAAGATAGAAATAAATTCAGTCGTTGTGAAGACCCCGCAACTAGAGCTGTCTTAATTTGGGGTTCATAATTAGATAAGATGTGGAGCTCCGAATTTTTTTTCGTCATTTTCCTTACAGCTAGCAAGTTCAGTTATGTATTGTAATAGCATGTTGTGAGTACGATGTAGCATAGGTTGTCATATGGAGATCTTCTATCGTATCAAAAATCGGTGTTCTCCTTTATAACTTATTAGTTCGAATATATTCTATCTTCACCTCAAAAAAAAGAGTCAAGATATTGTGTGTTTATCCTCACCGTAATCTAGGTAGATATCATTACCTTATTATGTCATAAAATATATACTTTGTCCACCAAGTTATGGATTACCTATTCCTATATAGACTTTGTAACGATGGATTCCTAAATAAAGGGTCATCCATTATGATTAAAATAAATTAATGAAAAAAAAACCCCACTTTAGGGGATCTATTGTGCAAAAAAAAGAAAACCCAATTTTTTTCTTTCAGTTTTTCAAAAAAATCCAAAATGTTTTCATCCTAAATAACTAATTAATATTTTTGTATTAATTATGCAAAATGCCACTGAAAAAACCCTACCCATCCCCCATTTGAGAAATCGATTTCATTTTCACCCTCTCTAACCGTCTCTATCGTCTCTCTCATTCTCTCCTCTGCACCCACGAATCTAAAACTCATTCTTCTTTGTGCAATCGATTTCAATTTTTAGTCTCTGTCCTCTATCATCTTTATCCTCACTCCCACTCTCTTTCTTCGAGAAACAGATTCTTCGTCGTCGCACCGATTTGTTGTCGCCGCTGCACCGATTCGTCATCGCCGCACCGATTCGTCATCGCCGCACCGATTCTTCGTTGCCTCACCGATTTCATCGTCATCTCACTTGTCGTCCGACTCGTTCTTCGTAAGTTATTCGTTTTTGAAAATCATATTTTTCTAGGAATTTCAATTGAGTTTTAGTATTTTTGAAAAAATTTCATGACTTTTTGTAGATGCTATGGGAGTCAAATTTGGCCACATCAAGCTGGAGGGATTCTGGTCCCCCAGGTCCCCAAGCAGAAGAGGTTCGATAATTAGAATAATGGGCTTAGATCTGTACGATTAGGGTTCCAAGTATTAATCGATTAATCTAGAGGTTTTTGGAAGTATCTAGAACAATGTATAATCCTCTAGAATGTTCGTAAGATGGTGTGACAATCCTAAAGTACGATTGGACCTCAGGGGACAGCCTGATCGGACCTTGAGGGATTGCATGATCGAACCTCGAGCAGCAGTACGATCAGACCTCGAGGGATTGGTACAGTCAGACCTCAAGGGATTGACAGACATCCTAGGGGATAAGAGTAAGATTAATATGAATCCTAAGAGGATTACACCAAAGGGCTTGTGGTAATCATGAGATTTGATTGGTCCTGGATATAGAGACCCATTCTTTAATGGATTCCTCCTATCCAAAAGTAAAGTAATCATATTCGATATGGATTATGTTTAGACCTAACTCGATCACTATATATAGATCATCTCATCATGGTCCAAGGTAACGAAACTCTGCCATATTTACTACTCGATTCTTAAGGCAAGTATTAACTTGAGCGTCGAAGGGTCTAAGCACAGTACCACATCGTGCTCCGACTTGTTTTGTAGGTTTTCATGGAAGAATGGTAAGGGAAAGCAGTATGGCAAGGTCTCACATCATCAACAGATCTCAAAAGGAAGGTCTTCACCTTCAACAATCATAGGCAACCCCTATGATCTGGTGCTTTCATACAATCATAAGGTACTACCTTGGGGGCGTCACAAATCTGCGTTCACAAATTGGTGCTCTCGTTGAGAGTACTCCTGCTATGATCATTCAATGATCCTTCCACAAACGAGCTTTCCAAGAATTCAGATCCATGGGGTTATCACCAAAACCCTAAAAAACACAATGAAAAACAACATTTCAGAAACCCAGAAAAATAGAGCACCTGTTTGTCAATAATCTGGAAACACTACAGGAAACTTCAGACAACAAATCATACACCTTGGAAAGCTGCGGAAGTCTAGTTTCCAACGAAATAAATTTCATCCCAATCGGAGTTCGGAGCAGAAAGATAAGGCCAAAATACCGGTCGGAGGTCAAGTCTGACTAAAACAGCACCGCTGTTTCTGGTCTGTTTTCCGGGCTACTTTCAGAGATCAATATCCAAGACCAAGGAGGAATGTGACCTTTGGTTGGAAAGCCCCAGAAGTCTACTTTCCAACGCCATATTAATCGCATCAATCAGACGTCCTTGGAGAAAGATATGGATAAAGTTCCAAGACGCATCAGAACGCGAAAACTGGCCAAAAAACCTTTTTTAAATGGGATACCGAGTACGACAACAACAAGGATGATGAGGTTACCAAACTGACTAAGACAGTTAGGATGGGGGTTACGACACTCGTGGATGATCTTGCAATTCCACAGAGTCTTGAAATCTTGAGGATTTCCAAAAAATCGAGTCCCCCGATTAGTTTTCCAAAAAACCAACACTTGAGAAAGACGTAGTTTCCACAAGAACAACAGTTTTCAAAGATAACGAACGACTACCGACAAAGCAACTTCTTTTATAGAAGATGATGTCTTGAGCATGGAGGCAACGATTCCTCACGAAGCAAGGGTAGCTCTCCAAGGGGGAGGAACGATAGTTTTTGCAAAAAGAAGATAGCTCTTCGAAGTGTACGGGTTTCAACAAAAACAACACTTTTTCAGCGAAAGCAGTCCTCTTCCTCAATAGCAGCAATATTCTACAATGACTTATCTTCCCAGCAGGGTTGATTGGAAAGCACACACTCATAGTATGAGAAACCTCAAGGAACGTACACTTAAAATCCAGGAAATATGGAAGTTCGAAGTCCTCAAGATTTCCGTGAGGGGAAAGCTTAGGGTGGTTTTGATGAAAGCAAGGGCACGCCGTTGGAAGATCCGAATGTGCATCTTCAAGGTTCTGAAGAGTTTATTAGCTCGACCCTTATGATTTCTGAACTTGGAATATCATATATGAGGAGGAAAGACGTAGTCTCAATTGACATCTGCACAAATAGTCTCAAGAAGATATCCAACAGCTAGGGGTTTGGAAGATGTATCCAAACACCAGAGGAAGTTTGGAATGAATAAGAACAAAATGAGAAGAAGAAAGAAGAAAGCCCAAACTCGAAAATCTGCCCATGCAGATCAGTAGACTTCAAAGGAAAACTGGCAACAGATTAGAATGAACCAAATTATGATGTTTATATGCGTAGAAAGCCCTAAGTGTCTAGTTTCTGGAACATCTTTCAGATTGTGATTATCATATTCCACGAAGAAGTTATGACCGATTTAGTACAAATGGGTCAGTGTGTCCGAGAATCTGGGTTTTCACCTTATCTTGGGGAAGAGCTTGAGGACGATCTTTAGGGAGCAATGTGACAAGGAGTGATGACTAGTCAGGAGAGGAGGATAGAAGATGGATAATTGCTCCCTCTAGCAAGATCAAGCAGTTTGAGGAGGCCAACCAACGTCTCTATTTCAACAACACTTCACCATATCAAATACGAGTCACACTTGAAGAGACCTATCCACCACCCGGATCAATCCGAGACCCTTTCACTATGAGATGAACGATCACAACATGATAGATTGTGGAGCCCCCAAATAAACACTTTATCGAGCTAGTTGACCAGAGATATTGCTGGGAGTATTTGACCGATGAATATATGCGAAAGCTCAAAGATTTAGTAAGGCCTCAAGCTAATAACAAGCATCTCAAGAATGACTGGACCTTGCCATCACCAGCTAAAGGCCAAGAGAAGAAGTACTTAGTGCTACAATGTATCATCGAAACTCCCAAATACTCTGGAGTAATGATTTTTTCAAGCAACAATTGTATAATGGCAGAAGTGGTAGAGCTAGAGGTACCCTCCAACTCAGAATACTTGAGGTACGAATCTCGAGACTTGGGGGCATCCCCAGGTTCATGAAGCTCAAGGGCATGGCAAGAAGGCCCAAGGCATGCCGGTGCTTGAGGAAAGAAGAGCAAAGATCGAGAAAGAATGCGAGAATCACCGGACAAGTAGCTCATTCCCAGTTCTCCACCAATGAATGATTATGCCGTGTTGTACACCATTTAACTAGTGCTAGAATTCTCAAGGACAGAAAAAGTCTTCAGACCCACGACCAGTGAGCTCAAGGTATGTTGAGGTCAACAAGTAACCTCAAGGGTAACAGGCCAGGAAAAGACTTAAGTGGAGGTCTCCGGGCAGACCCCAAGAAACGTCAGTGACTTGTAGCAAGCAACACAATAAGGCCAGAAACAAGGCGTAGAACGTAATCCCCTTGACCGAGAGATGGACCCTCAAGGTTTCCACGAGGAGCAACTTCAGAGCTCATGGAGAGCTAGAGGAAAAAGGCTGAAGACCATGTATGCTCTTACAAACAGTGGGAGAAACACATCCTGCTTACCTAGCCAGAATATGATTGCAATCGAGCTTAAGGAAAAAACCACGACCTCAAGCTTTACGTCGGAGTTGGGGGGCAGTTTTTTTGAAGAACCCAGGGTCAGACCTGGGGGTATCATTCCCCCTAGCTCAAAAATTTTTGGGAGTAAAGTTACCACACCTGCACACTTGAGCATTGTGTGGAATTTACCAGGAAGCTGATAAATTAAGGAGGAGACCACGAGGGTGCACATCAGAAATCCCGAAAGCTCGAGGGATCATGCACACTCAGAATCTGGAGAAAGATGGACCGCTTCACTCTTAGAAGCTTGTTGGACGATTATGGAACAAGAATCGAAAACACAGGGGGTCGTGCACAAAGAGAATCCATGCTAAAAACATTGAGTATTCTCCAAGACTCGAACTGTCTAGCAGAATACTGGGGGCAAGGAGTATCTAGCCAAGTATCACTCTTTTCGACGCAAAGTTAAGAGATAATGTACATGTACAAGGACTTGCTGCGAAAGAATTTGACTTTCTGATTTGGGAGTTAGTTTCAACTAGTGGTTGATAAAATGGTGCGAATTTGGAATTCAACTTGTTCTTCACAAGAGCAGGGGGTTGGCCATTAGACTTTGTACATTGATGGGTTCTCAAAGCAAAAGGGTGTTAGAGCAGGTTTGGTACTTAAAACTCCAGATGGTACGATCATGGAGGAAACCCTAACCTTAGGATGGAAGGCGACCAAAAATGGAGCCAAGTGCAAATCCTTTATGGCAAGGCTAAGGTCAGAAAATACACATGCATATACACTGGCCAACCTGGCCTCCAACATCGATTATCGGCTGGGGTGAACGACCCATGTGCAGCATTTGCTTATGCCCAGTATGGGCGAGGAGGAAGTAGTGATAGTAATGAGCGAACTAATAGGTGGACGAACTGATGGATTACAGTGAGGTAGAAATTCTCCCTGGGGGGAAAACAAAGGCCACGAGGGTTATTCGACAAGCAGCACGATATAACATCAAAGACGATAAGCTGCACCAACGATCCTTTAGCAAGCCAGACCTGCTAGCGATACATCCCCCTAACCAGGACGATATTGGAAGGACTGCACTATGCGATATGTGGCATGCACATCGGAGGCACAAACCTTTCTTGGGAAAGGGCAGCTGTGCTGAGGATTATCTTTTTCATCAGAGATAACTAATGTTGAAAGAACAAGTTGGGGGTTGGGCATCAGCACGTGGACCGAGCTTGGGGTTAAGCATCAACTTGTGAACCGAGCTGGGGGTTGAGGACCAGAGATCCTCAACGAGCTTAAGGGACAATAACCAAGCTCGAGGGATCGATCAAAGACCTTTAGGGTCATGAGCTTTCAAAAGGAAAGCTCAGGGGACGATTGCTGAACTGGAAGGGATGATTACTAGCCTGAATGGGACGATTTCTAACCTATAGGGTTAAAGGATTTTGGAGCTTGAAAGTTCAAGCATAAGGCTTGAGGTCAGACACTGACAAAGTTTGAGGAGTTAAGCAGAAGCATCACGGCTATCACAGCCCTCTACAATAAACAATGTCCAATGCGGATCACGCTATCAAACATGGCCCAGGTTAGTATTAATTTTTGAACCTTGATTCGTTATGAGGATGATTGAATTAAACACGAGGTGTGAAGAACGATAGCAAGATCATAGAGTACGATGGTTTATGTGAAGAATGATAAGGAACGATGATGTGTTCGATATGTTCATGTGTACGATTTATATGAAGCCCCTATGGTCGACCTTGACTACAAGAAACGGGAAAAAAATCATACTTAGCATCGGTGTGGAAACTTCGAGGTTTCTCATGAACCCTGAGGGTTTCCAAGAAAGTTTATCAGTTTTCATCGCGAGCTCAAGGAAACCTAGTAAATTGAAGGAAAGCTTGAAGGTTCTATTTTTCAAGCTCTCATGTCACGTGGAGAAGATGATACTAGCTGAGGGGATGCCTTCCCACAAATCTATATTAAATCCTTAAGCATACAACATGTTATCGCTAGGGATGACGATGATGGGCTTCGTCAACCTTGAATTCTAGAGTATTCCGAATGAATCCATTGATGTAGGGATCCTAGCAATGTAATTCCTCGAGGTTTCCTCGATTTCAGAAAGTTCCCTAGAGGTTCGCGACAACTAGGCATTCCCTTCAGGTTTGTGACAGCAGGTCAGAATATCTTATGGGGGGAAGGAATCTATTGGACAAGCTCTAAGAAATATATCCAAAAATCATGCTCATCCCTCAAAAGAATGGTTTCCATGAATTATTTGATGGATTGATTGTGCACGATCAAGTATGATTAGCTAGTCTGTTTGATTCTGTTTGATGTACGTTCTGGTTGAAGTGTACGATCTGTTCGATGTGTTCTTCGATTATGTTCGATGTACGATCTTGTTGAAGTGTATGATCCGTTCGATGTGTTGTTCGATTCCGTTTGATGTACAATCTGGTTGAAGTGTACAATCTGTTTGATAAATACAATTAGGGGAGCTTAAATCCCAGGAAAGACAACGAGCTTGAGCGGGGTAGATGGCGAGCTGGTAGGCCCTTCCAAAAGTAATGCACCCCGAGGGAGGGAGGACTAGGGCATTGAGGAGGACGCCCGTGGATAGACCAAAACATTTGGAGTAAAACCCCGCCAGAGCTCAGGGTAATCTTGGGTCAGTAATGTCCTCGAGGCAAGAATGTACATGGTAAGATTAACAAACACCCCAGTGGTGGCTTGACCATATACAGGTAAATTTGGAATTCTAAGTCCCAAGCGTATACACATGACGATGCCCTAGGAATAAGTCAAAGTCGATGAGAAAAGTGTTGGCAGACCCATCTCGGTACTGCAGACAAGCCCCCCTGGTGAGATCTGAGCTTGAAGGGCAACCCTGATCAGGTGCCCCTATGAAGGCTAAGATTCCCAGGGACGAAGGAGCTTGGTCGAGGGGGTCTGGAGTACGGTGGTCTTTATACAGGCTGGGGTAGGCATGCACACCCCCCATTAGGGAGGCAGTCTGAAAACTGTGAGCACCTCCCAGAAGACCTTAAGGTTACCAAGACAATCTTCTTAAGCCTCTTCCGAGAGCTTTTAGTATATGTGGAGTCCGAGAGTGGCACTGAGGCTATAGGCACTCAGAGGCAAATTCCCTAAGCCCCATAAGTAAGATCGATGGGCATGGAATAAAAAAGCATGATACGGAGAAGTACGAAATAGTTGAGCATGATAAGCAAAGTACGATGAACTAAGTACGATATTTACTCTTGGCATGAGAGTTTTTTGAGCTAAGGGACAATGCCAAGATTGGCAAAACTTATGTAAGATAAGAGAGAAGAGAACGATGTGTTAGATGTAAAAAGAACGACTGAGTAAACAACACGAAAAGATGTCAGGTTTACGAAAGAGCTACTTGATAGAGGGAAGTCTAGGACGTCGTCATCAAGTCCCCGATTTCTAGGGGTCCAAGGTCCTCGGCATCTTGCTCGAGGGTCAGAGAAACCAGAGATGGGCAGGCGATATCGGCACGAAAAAAACTCAAGCAGAATTGGAAGGAATGAGCTTCCCCATGCAAGGGAGCACGGTAACCTTGCCAGGGGCATTTATCTCCTCCTCGATAAGGTCACGAGAAGGCTGGACGATGTAGCTCTGGTCCGGTTGAGACCTTTTAAAGTAGACCCTGGGATGGTCGGGCAAGATTCCTTCAACCGCCTCCCCAAGAGAACCTGTACGATCAACAATATAATAGTTCACATACATTCAACAAGCATGGCACAAGAATATAAAGGTACGACAAGATCATGAAAGCATGTTACGGCTATAGTTACTCAGAGGCGACCCTGGTTATGTTGAAAAAGTTGAACGATTTGCTTGAGAAAGATTTGTTGATTGTTCGAGAAAGATGCATTTGATGAAAGTTTGAACAATATTGTTCGTGATTAGCTCGAAGCTCGAGGGAGAAAGATCTACTGCTTGAAAGCTCGAGGAAAATAGATGGAATGCTTTATAAGCTGAATACTTTTAGATAAGGAAGTTATTTTCCAAAAAGTTACAGTTTTCCATAAAGTCCAAAGCCTTCCATGAAAACTGGGGATGATTGCTCGAAAGCTTGAGGAAAGCTGGAGGAAGGTTCCATAAAGTTGGAGGAAAGTGTCATAGAGCTGGGGCAGATTGCCCCTATACATTATGAACTATCTATTCTAGAACGCGAGGTTGAAAAGTCGAGAAGGAAAGAACTATTCTCTCATGCCTGTTTGATCGAGCACGAGGAAAGATGTTAATTTCAATTTGCTGGGCAAAAGTACATGCCTGAGATGATCCTACGAACCAAGGTGAATGGCGATCATGTTCAAAGGAAAGCGTTTGTTTTCCCTAAGGTTTCTAAGTATGCAATCTGCAAAAACCAGAGGGTTTCCTAGATCTCGATGGTTTTTCAGAAATCTTGAGGAATTCTCCAGATATTTTAGCAATGAATTTTTGTTGAGCATTCTCTATGGAGACCAGGTTATAACAATTTATTTAGCGTTCCAAGCTGGGGAAGACTCCAAGGAAAGATATGAGTGGATTTTCAAGCAATCCCGAGCTCGTTATGGCAGAAAGTTAAAGGATTTGAGTTTACCAAGTTGCAAAGCTCGTTATTATCTTCATCTTTATGAACGATTCACCTACCAGAATATTGAGGTATCCTATGGAATACTTGTGGGAACAAGAGAACTTGCATGAAGAATGAGAAATCTCTTAATGAAGTTTCACTTCCATGAATTGATCATGACTAAGGTATGTGTTTCTTTTTAAGTTTGATTTAGTACGTTGAATATTATTGCTTTGACACCTATGTAGGCCAAATTAGCTAGAGTGTGAAGCCACACTAATTCACAAAGTCTGCTTGGCGTGCCTTCGGGGTATTTGTAGGAGTCGAATTTTGCCACATCAAGATGGAGGGATTCTGGTTCCCCAGGTCCGCATGCAGAAGAGATCCGATAATTGGAATAATGGGCTTGGGCCTGTACGATTAAGGTTTCAAGTATTAATCAATTAATCTAGAGGTTTGTGGAAGTATCTAGAATGATGTAGAAGCCTCTAAAATGTTCGTAAGATGGTGTGACAATACCAAAGTATGATTGGATCTCAATGGACAGCCTGATTGGACCTTGAAGGATTGCATGATCGAACCTCAAGCAATAGTACGATCGGATCTCGAGGGATTGGCAGAGTCGGACCTCGAAGGATTGACAGAAATCTTAGGGGATAAGAGTAAGATTTGTACGAATCCTAATGGGATTACACCAAAGGGCATGTGGTAATCATGAGATTTGATTGGCCCTGGATATAGACATCCATTCTTTAATGGATTCCTCCTATCCAAAAGTAAAGTAATCCTATTCGATATGGATTATGCTTAGACCTTATTCGATTACTATATATAGACCATCTCATCATGGTCTAAGGTAACGAAACTCTGTCCTATTTACTACTCGATTCTTAAGGCAAGTATTAACTTGAGCGTTTGAGGGTCTAAGCACTGTACCATACCATGCTCCGACTTATTTTTTAGGTTTTCATGGAAGAATGGTTAGGGAAAGCGTTATGGCAAGGTCTCACATCATCAAAAGATCTCAAAAGGAAGGTCTTCACCTTCAACGATCATAGGCACCCCCTATGATCTGGGGCTTTCATTTAATCATAAGGTACTACCTTGGCGGCGTCACAAATCTGCGCACATAGATGCTATGTGATATAGTGTGTTCAAAAGGCTTTTGGTTGTTGTTATTGATTTCATGTTAGGGTTCACTATGTGTGTTGTGTTTTTATTGTTGATTTTCATGTTAGGGTTAACTGTGGTTTACTATGTGTTGTTGTTGTTGTTGTTGTTGTTGCTGCTGCTGATTTTCATGTTAAGGTAATTTGTGGTTCACTGTCGATCACTGTGTTGTTTGTTGTTATTGTTGTTGCTTATTTTCATGTCTTAGGGTTATCTGTGGGTCATTGTGTGTTCATTGTGGTTCACTGTTGTTGTTGTTGTTGTGGTGGTGGTGTGCTGATTTTCATGTTAAGATTCACTGTGTGTTTACTCTACACTATGGGTGAATGTAGTGTTAACTGCCTGTATTTGTTTGAAGTCTTTGTTATATATGTGTTAGTAGTGCGCTCTCTAACATTTGCCTTTCAAACAGGTTAAAATGGCAAAAACTCAAAAGAGAAAGCTCGATGATGAAACAGAGTGCTCTTCAAAAATTGTGAAGAGAACAAAGAAGACAGAGAAAAGCAAGAGGCCTCAAGCAGAATATGAATATGTATCTGAATCTGAATCCTCTACAACCTTAAACGCGCGAGGAATGAAACATACCATGAAATAAAAGCTTGCGAAAATGACAGAGCAGGTGCAGAAGCTGTATAAGGAGAGTAAGAAAATTCAAAAAATCAGTGTTTAAGAGCAAACCAGCTTCAAAGAAGAAGGGGAAGAAAGAAAGAAGCATAAGAAGTTAAAAAACAGGAATGACACAAGTTCAGAGAACGAGGATAAAGAAGATGATGATGATGAAGATGATGAAGAGAATGACGATGATGAAGGAAGTGAAGATGAACATGCAGAGGAAGATGGTGAAGAAGAGGAAGATTTTAAAGAGAAAGAAGAAGAAGAGGAAGAAGATCTGGTTGGGAAGAAGAAAGTGTTGAAGCAGAAGCTTGGGCAGAAATGAAAACGGAACTGGGAAATCCAGTTTCGTTGCAACCTGATAAGCTATGTGCAGCATATTCAGACCAACAAGCATAAAATCAGCGATCAAGTTATTAGCTGACTCTTGGAGACTCCTTTTGGTACACTTAACAAAGAAATAAAATATGGCCAAGTAGGAGAAATAAGAGGGCAGTACAAGTCAGATGTACACATGTCGTACTTGGTGGACTACTATGACATCAAGACAAGGTCGTTTCTATTTCACCCTACGAGGGTTGACAAAATCAAACCTGAATTTGTTGTATATCTGTTTGGGCTGAGCAACTATGGATCGAGGCCAATTTTTTTTTTAGAAGGTCCCTAATAAGGCAGAGTTTGGAGGTGAGTTGTTTGGTAAGACGCGTATGGTGCCAAAGACAGTTATAATTGAAAGTTTGAAAATAGCACTATTGGATTCAAGCGGTAACATCCTGGCCAAAGACATTGCCACAGTCTACTCCTGATGACTCGGATAACATTGGTAATATCCTGACTCAGATAAACTATGAAACTGCTGCGAATGTCGTTGAAGACTGCAAAAAATTGGAGGCTCTCCTGGAAAATAAGGATAAGCTAAACAAATAGAAGGATGGACCTATTGAAATATTGAGGAAAGGTTATCAAGACATGTTGGAAGAAAATTCAAGAATGCGAGAGAACCTTGAGCAAGAGAGGCAGCAGAGGGAGAATCTGGAGGGCAGGCTTCAGGTGCATGAGCAAGGAGACATCGAACCATTAAGTTCTATGAATGAGATTGTATCTCAAAAGAATAAGTGTAAAAAATTGAGCAAAGCTCTTCAAGTTGTTGTTATAGAAAAAGAAGAATAAGTACAGAAAATCAAAGCACAGCAAGCAGAGAAGACCATAACAATGCAAGCAAATGTTGAGGAGTTGAAAAAGTAAGTTGAGAAGTTGCATGCAGAAAATCTATCTCTCCATCAAGAATTGTCGTTAAAGTTGAAGGATGCCACCGAAGAGATGGTGGCAACAACAGAGGGAAAATGTGGAGAATTAGCAGAGAAAAAAGGAGCAGAAGAAGCAACAAAAAAGGGAGTAGAAGTAGCAGCAGAAAAGGGAGGAGGAGGAGAAGCAGCTGGTATAAAATCTTCACAAGTAGTAGATGAATGAGAATATCATGTTTTAAAATCTATATGTTTTGGGTATTCATATTTGATGATGTATATTCAGTACACTATTTGGTTTTTTGTTGAGCAATGATAATGTCTGATTTTCAGAAATTCTCTTTTTACTCTCTCAAGTTGATGGGGTTCACTGTGGTTTAACTGGTTTAGCTGACTGTGTGCACTGTGGTTCACTGTGAGTAAATTGTGTTTAGTTGATTTTGGGTTCACTGTGATTCAGTGATGGTAAACTGTGTTTAGCTGACTGAAAAAAGTTTGTTCTGTGATAGGTCTTTTAATATCTAATAATGAGGCTCTCCTGTTTCTGGAGGCACCATCCTTTGATTTGTTGAGTCCTTATGCGTTTCTCACACCGGCAGATCAGGGCAATGGGCTAAAAGAATCTTCCAAAGTGATGGTGGAAGGCTTGGTCACATCCGTAGCTCAAGGCATTGAGGAAATAGAATCTCCTAAAGTGGTGGAGTGCCTTGTGACACCAATAACGCAGATGATTGAGAAAAAAGGATCACCTGCAGTGGTAGAGAACCTAGCGACGCCCGATGCTCCTAAAACGAAGGCCAAAGATGATGATTTAACCATCACACTTCCTAGTCCGGGTGTTAAGTTGACCGAAAACACATAAGTATATACTCGTACGTCAAAAGATTAAAAGACAAGGTTCAACCTATTAATAAGATGGATGATATATACTTATGGCCACCATAGAAGAAGAATACACAAAGCAATAAAAACGGTGAGGAAAGTTACATAAGTAATTAAACCCTAGACTTCAATAAAAACAATAAAAATACATATGACCAAAACAAAGTTCCATAAGTAATTAAATCTTAGATCATTGAATTCCTATTGCATCATTGTATTTATTAAATTTAACCTCGTTATATTCATTTTCTAAATCATAGCAGAACTTCAAGTAATTAATAAAGTAATCTTTTAGAAAAAACTAATGTTATACTGAATTTTATGTTGTCAATACTTTGATTGCATGAAATCAGTACCTTTATCTTTTTATGTGAACATTAAATTTAGAGGAGCACATCTTTTAGAATTCGCCTTAGGTCTGATAATCTCAGGTCTAACCATACATGCAACAAAGACAAAGATCGACCATTGGAAGAGAATTTTGATGCGGAGCAGTGCAAATGTTAGGTGAAATTGGGGTTTAGAGGGTTACTGATTAAACTCAATCTGAGGTGTAATTTGGGGTTTAGATTTATTGTAATTTGAGGTGTAATGTGGTTTCTGATGAATTACCCTGTCATGATCTGTAATTCTTAATTAATGAAATATAATATGTAATTTTTATTTCTGTTTAGATTTCAATTGAGTTTGACTGCATGAAATCAGTATTGTTGGTATATGTCATATGACATACCTCACCAAATGCTTGTGTATAGCAAGAGTCAACTATCTCACCGCCATCGGAATCGAAAGTCATCAATTCATTACCGAAAAGGAGCAAGATTAGCTAGTGTAGTTAGCTTGTGACTTGAGAGCCACCTCTCCCACATTGAAGAAATGTAAGAGGGAAAGGCACTCTTAACCATAAAAGGAGGCATCTCCTCCATACTTCAACCGTTCATTCACTCCACTACACTCCTATTTTGTAGTCACTTGGGCCTAATTCCTATTTGGGCTCGAGACACCTAGTTAAAGTTCAACGAGACAAAGTGGACTAGCCAATTGGTGAACTACTATAATTATTGTGTTATTTACTTATCGGTAATTACTTGGCGTAGTTACTCTTGTGTCGTATCTTAAATACCTGTTATTCTTGGTATGAACAATGGCCCCGTCTACAAGAATTGCAACAAAAAGAACAGCATGTTGCTTTACTAAGCAAGTTAAGATAACCAGATTTTTTTTAACAGGAAACACATGAGCATGAGCGAGATGGCTGGGGGATTACTATTTCCTAGCGTCAGCAGTCTGAGGGACTATAGTTGGGGGACTACTATTTCCTAGCGTCAGTAGGTCAACAAACAAGTCAACAATCAAACACATAAGAATCACAAGCAGCAATAACAATCATTCACAACAAGCATCAATCTAGCAACAAGGAACAACACAACAGAAGTACAGCGGGTGACGTTAGCACAATGGGAAAGAAATTTACCAAGCGGTATGCTTCATCGGGGAACTTCACCGAGCTTAGGGACTTCCCCGATACTGACCGAGTTCACTGATACCGGCTGAGTTCACCGGTTTGCTTCCTTCCCCTGTCTGCCTCCTCAATGCTAGCAGACTTCATCAACGCTGGTCTGCCTCTCAATGATGATTTACTTCGGAACTCAACGACGATTTGCTTCGATCTCCAATGTCAGTTTGCGCCGATCTCCAACGACGGTTTACATTCCCCCAAGATTGATTTGCCTCCCGATACTGGCGCGACTTCCCTGATACCGGAGTGACCAGAGCCAACTCACTTCTCCGAGCCCAAGTGCTTTCCCCGAGCTAGAAAACCCCACTAAACTAGATCCACATGGCTGAGACTCCACAACTCCAAGATGAGCCACAGAAGTAAGCCCGATCCAAAAAACAACCATATCACCGGCACCCCACTCCGAAAGACATTTTTGAGAAACCACTTCAAGATCCCCAAAAAAAAATTGTGTGAGGTATTGAAGAAAATTGGGAGCGAGAAGAAAAGGCTTAGCGACAACGTAAAAGGAGGAAAAAAGTCAATGATATTTTTGGATGGGCCTTTTGGTTTTGGGCTTCCCACTCAACCTACTCGGGCCTCTCTTCCTCTGCCAGTGGGCTGGCCACTCATTCCAATCCGGCCTCACTCCTCTAGCCCAATATTAAGCTAAGTATTTTTTTTTCCAATCCTTGTGTTATATTTGAAGCATGTCTATTACACATATATGTGTGTGTCAAGATTACTCACTCACACATGTGTTTTGCCACTACTTACTCGCTACTATACATGTTACGGATACATATTCTCCATGTTAAGGATACATACTCTCCATGTTACGATTACACATCTATTGTTTCTTTATAATTAATATATGTTGAAAATTATTGCTAGAAGCTTGATTAGGTAATCTATAGTTTTGATTAGGTCACCCAGAGTTAGGTATTTGTTATGTTATGTTACGGTTACAATATGTCCTCCGAGAGAGATTATCATTTCTTCTTGGACTTTTATGATACTTATGTCCCCCAAGAGAGATTATCACATCCTCTTGGATTTTCGTACCAACTCATGAGGGACTCGACTTTCTATAATTTTGCCTAAATTAGTGATTAAACAACATTTTTGCTTATATTAATTATACTATTTTTGCATCAATGAAATGAAAATTCTTCACACTTTTGGTTCTCCTTTACGCTCGGTACATTACACTACGTTGCATTATGGTCTCTCCATAAGCAAAGGAATTCTCTTTATATCTTTCATTGATGCAAAATACTTTGTCACATGATTATCAACGTTACTTGTCACTATCCTCCATGTCATGATAGAGGAAAATATTTAAGAATTGTTGATTCACTCATCGGTTTACTAATACATATACTATTTATGTAACTTTGTGCATTCTTTAGGTGAGGCCCTTCCTACTTGAAAAGTTGAGAGACTAGGGGTTTCATACCGCACTCATGCTTGGTGACTCTTTTTGCAACTTCCAAAGCAAGAATTTCCTCTTACTTGAAGAGTTGAGGGACTTGTTGGTATATGTCATATGACATACCTTACTAAACGCTCGTGTATAGCAAGAGCCGGCCATGTCACCTCCATCGCAATCGGAAGTCATCAATTCATTACCAAAAAGGAGCAAGATTAGCTAGTGTAGTTAGCTCATGGCTTGAGAGCCACCTCTCCCACATTGAAGAAATGCAAGAGGTAAAGACACTCCTTACCCATAAAAGGAGGCATCTCCTCCACACTTAAACCATTATTTTACTCCACTACACTCCTGTTTTGTAGTCACTTGGGCCTAATTCCTATTTGGGCTCGAGACACCTAGTTAAAGCCCAACGAGGCAAAGTGGACTAGTCAATTGGTGAACCACTATAATTATTGTGTTACTTACTTATCGTATTGTATTTAGTTGTTGTACTATATTTACTTATCGGAAATTAGTTAGCTTGGTTACTCTCATGTCATATCTCGAATACCCGTTATTCTAGGTATGAACAAATACCTTTATCTTTTTATATGAACATTAAATTTGGACAGACACATCTTTTAGAGTTCGCATAGGTATGATAATCTCAGGTTTGGCCATACTTATATGATGAAGTCTCTAAATTGTGTTCCTGGTAGTCCAGGATATATGATAAGAGAGTAATTTGTAATCTTAGTTCCCAAGATTAGCATTAACTACATTGTCTGCCACAGCTAGAGTCCTCTAGAATTCTTTGTTTTTGGAACTCTAGTGTCTCCTGAATTCTCATCTCAATTTTAAATAGGCTTGTATGTGGCTCTGTGATGTATTAAAAAAGATATTAAGTAGCAGGAGCCTACTACACTTCCACTTCTGCATACTATTCCAAGAATGTTCTGATTCCATGTCTTTCACCTTTTTTTTAACCAGTGTGTGTTCTTAGTTTTTATTTCTGGATTTTCTTTAAGCAACTATTCAAATTTTCAGTGACTGTTTGAATTTGTAGGCACATTGATTCATGTTTATGTCGGTTAAGAAAACCCAGGGAGCATTTAGTTGAGGTGGTTGTGGTGTTTGATGGCGGGTTTTTACAGGCTAAAAAGGAAGAAAAAGATAACTGGTCTAGGTATTGTTTTTATATATATATATCGGTGATTAGTGCAAGTAATGTCATTGTAACTTATGTTGTATGACTTGACAACTTGTATTTTTATAGTGTAGTACGAAACAGAAAGAACTAACGGAGGCTTGGGTTTGGGATGTCAAAGAGGAATTTTCAAAGGCCATAAAACACAACAAAAAGGCTTTAGAGATAACACCGGTTATTGTGTTTCAACTCATTGAGGTGCTAGAAGGAATGTAATTTATTTTTCTGGGCTTTAAAATATATTTTTGACTGACATTGATATTTGTACCCAAGAGTTGAGTTTGGAAAATATGGATTTTGTTGTGGTCCCTTTTGAGGCTGATGCACAACTAGCTTTCATGGTCTGTTATAAAAATAATCAAATCATAGCAATTTTGATTGAGGGTGCAGATTTGATACCATATGGGTGTCCACTGGTTAGCTTTATTCGCTTTACCATGGATGAGTATTCAATTTTTTTGTATAACAGTTTATTTTCCAACGTCTTACCAAATCTAAAGGTGGGTCTAAATATCGGGGAAAATAACGGTTATAAAAATCAAGAAAATAATTTTATCATTCACATTTTATAACGGTAGTAATACGCAGGTAAATAAATACTTTTATCGTTCACATTTTCTCTCTTCAAGAAAATCAAGAACAATGGGAGTGTCCGGTTTGCTAAAAATCATTCATGGTGTTCTCACAGAGATAAACTGGGCTGAACTGAAGGATTGCAAGGTGGGCATTGACATGTATTCCTGGTTATACCAGACAGGGTATCATGTGAGCAGGGAGCTATGCATGGTCGGATCTGAGATTATCAAAGCTGAGGTGAACTCTAAAATATGTGTCCCTCCAAACTTAATATTCATGTAAATTTCATGTGGTCAAAGTATTATCAACATAAAATTCATTATTTGATTTGGTATTTTTTTATTTTGGTTTGTTATTACGTTTTTCATTAATTGGTTAAATTTCTTAATAAATAAGAATATGTGAACAACCGTCAAAGTGGCCAGACACTGTTCTACAATGCACAGTTTGACCATTTCACATGGGCCGAGGGATCTGTTCTGAACCTATGAAGTCTTTGGGTTACCCTTGACAAAGTGCAAAAAACATAATTATGTGAACAAGTGTGGTGATGAAATTAATATTTAGTGATTTTATTAAGAAATATACTTAGATCCATTTGTTTTACAAAATTTAATAACAAAAATGATCTCCGATTTGATCCAAACTTCATCAAAGAGACCCGAGTCATTCTTGTGCATTCATCAATAAAAGTCACAAAATAACGAAAACCAGGATGAGAAACGGTTCGTGCAGGGCCCCAAACATCGAATGAATTAATCTTCATGAAAGGAACTATACATTTATTCAAGCTTGGTGAATAGGTAATACGGTGGCTCTTGGCCAGTTCACATGTATCACACTGAAACTCCGAAGTATTCATTCGAGAAAACAATTGAGATTGAAGTTTCTGCAGGTAATTAAAATTTACATGACCAAGACGACGGTGCAGTAACCACACATCC
Source organism: Geum urbanum (assembly GCA_946800695.1). NCBI lineage: Eukaryota > Viridiplantae > Streptophyta > Magnoliopsida > Rosales > Rosaceae > Geum > Geum urbanum. The sequence goes on from OX327011.1 coordinate 1,915,263, forward strand.
TAGCATCCTTAGCTTTATCCAAACTGGTGGTATTATTCGCCTGTACTGACAATTTTAATTGGTGTTCTCCACTGCTTGTCAAATCAAGGTAGTGCAATTTTTCCCTTCTAACATCATAACCGAGAACTTTCCTAGTCAGAATGTCTTGAAAATTACAAAAATCTGGACAGAAAGTTACAAAACATGAATGTGCTGAGATTATTTGGCTAACAGATAAAAAGTTATATGCAAGAGAGGGAACAACAATAACAGAATTAATTGACATGTTATCAAAGAGTTTGACAAACCCTTCACCAAGAATAAGAGATGGAGATCCATCAGCAGTAGTCACAACATGTTGATGGGATGGATAATGGTTTGTACTAGACTGGGAGTATTTGTCATACATATGATCAGTTGCACCAATATCAATTATCCAAGTATTATTCTGAAATAATATATAGAGAGATGATGTCTTACCCCTCATACCTGATTCAACTATATTAGTAGAGACAATTGATGAATGCTCTTCCTCTGATATAGTAACAGATTCAAGCGACATCTTCATGTTTCACGTTGTAAGGATTTCAAGATTCATGATTTCAAGAGTATACTTCGGGATTATGGGTTTTCAAGGTCAAGGATTCGGTTCAATTTTAGGGGTTCAAGGTTTGAGATTTCAGGTGCAACAGAAGAAAAAATTTATTGGTGATATTTCAGGGTTTCAATTCAATTCAATTCAATTCAAGGCTTTTCAAATTCCAGAAATTTGGCTCTGATGCCAAATAGAAAAAAAATATTTAAGGGAGAATTCAATAATTTCATTCATCCCAATTTTGGGGTTCATATAGCTTTACTAGCCAAAAGGAAAAGATATCTACACAATGTTGTCATATCTACAAGAGTTAATTCTAATTACAAAAGGAATATTCCAACCATTTTTGTAGGGTGTCTCGCTATAATTCGGGAGCTTATTACTATACGATGTTCACGTTTTATGCTCCTTATGTGTTCAGCACTCTTATTAATCATGTAAATAAAACTAAAACCATTATGCACTCTCTTATGGGATTGCTATATATGGACATTCTTCTCATTACACATTCACCTTCCAACTTTAACTAGTTCCATTAAAACTAGCTAGATAGCTTTGATCATTTATTTTGTAACGATATAAGGAGATGAAAGCTCAGCTTGCTCTTACAAATTTTGCCTTACTAAGCTAACTAGTGCGTACTCGCCCTAGGTAGTTACATAGTATAGTCACTGGACGAAGAGAGGAGCTGAAGCAGGGTGTCCAAAGTAGTTTCGCGGGTTCTCATGGATACCACCAGCTTCATTAAATCCATTGATGAAATACTTGGGAAGATCTCCATACTTCTCAGCACACCTGCTAATCTCCATGTGCGACTGAGGCACCGAATTGCATGGTATTGCCATCACAGGTGTACGAGGCTCTACAACATTGCTGTCCCCTTCATCAATGTCATCATCATCGTCATCCTCCTTGTTGTTAGTATATTCGTCAGCATCGCCAACATCATCATTCACAAAGGTGGTGTCATCTTCTTCATCCGCAAACTGCACATCTCCCATTTCGAGCTCTTCATCATGTTCCTCATCCACCTCCACCACGTTCATGTCTCCATTGTTGTCAAGGGGCACATCATCACATGTTATGGTGTTGTCAAGAAGCACAAGCTTCATCACAAGGCGACCATTCTCGCGTTCAGCTTCGAAGTACTCATGAATCTCAACTTTCTCTCCTCTGAGAACCAGCCTCCCATTGGAGTAGTCCCTAGTCAGATTCCATGGCAGACGACACGGCCGGTTTCCCGTCTGGGCCAGGAAAGGTATCGGCGGTGGAAATTCCCTCTTCACCCTCTCGCTCTTTGGTTTAGGGTTATAAACCCTAGTCGTACCAGCTGCCAGGAACAAGTCTTCGATTGAGGATGCCATAACGCCGAAACCGCTCTCGGTTCCGAGCACGTCGTCCATGTGCGATGACGTCGACCACGACGGTGGGCCACCGTTCAACAAGGACCTCGTCGAGGAAGAGAGTGTGGTGGTAGACTGTGACGGTGGCGATGCAAGCTTGTAGTTCTTGTGAATAATGTGGCCAGACTTAGGGTTCATAATCAGGCTTCGGAGACCCATCTTGGGATTTTGATGAGTTGTGGCCGGAAATTCTTTTGGGGTTTGCTCGGAGAACATTGACCTAAAACCCCAAAACAAAAAGGGTGAGGATATGATGGATTTATAAGCAGTGCAGAGAAAGCTTCCACTCACTAATCCCATGGTTTGTTCTGACCTGCTGAAAGATTAACTTCATAGTGGTTTAAAATGAAAAATCTCCAATACTCAAAAGGGAATATAATTAAGAACATCCGTTTTAGGGGACGACTAATTTAAAAAAAAAAAGTAGAAAATGGAACAAGATCTAATCCAGTAATTGAGTAATTGTTCTACGTACGCTAGGGGACTATACAAGCGGAGTTATGGTGGAATAAAATTGCTTAATACCTCTTAAACAGCTATATACTTTGTCTCCTTTCGCCGAACCGTTTCATCGTCTGTCCTTGGATTTTACTTTCTGTTAATCAAAGATATAGTTCAAAATTTCATAAATATATAAGAGCCAAAACATAATCCAATTCACAGGCAATATTAAGCAATAAAATCTAGAGTTCATACAGAATCATAAACGTTATGCAACAGCATAAATTATGGTATCATTTATTTCTATGAAGATCGATTACTTGCCAAAAAAATTCCCATGTATAGAGCATAAATCAAGGTGTCATTCATTTTTTTGCCAAAGAAAGATATGGTCCTTCAATATAACCTTAGCCAAAAACTTTGAAATTGAAGCTGAGAGAAAGAAAGAAAGAAGAAGTTCGGAGGTGCATAAGATGCTAAGATTATAATCATTTTGATATATGTGTGTGTGTGAACAAAGTGTCAGTTCTTTTGCAATTTTGCATTTAGAGGTGCGTAATAGATGTTTAGCGTTAATCAGGTTAATAAAAAATGACTTTCCTTTCCAAAATTTATTATGGTTTATTAATTTGAACACCGGAAACATTTTTGTTGAATCGGAAGTCGGAATAAGTTTTTTATTTTCTGGTTCGAACGCTTGATCTAATATGAGAAAATATTATTAGGTGAAAATGCTTTTAAAAGAGACAGAAATTATTCCCAAAAAAAACCCCACGCAAGCTTCACCTTCCAGCGCTGGACAAGCGTCATCCACCATCTTACGATTTTGCGCTTTTCCGGCTACACTTGCGAAATCTCAGTGTTCAACAATAGAATTAATTTCAACGATTTTAGGCGACAAAAATTGGGTACATTTGGGAAGCTCAAACAAACAAAAAAACCTCGTCAAGCTTGACCTTGCGGCGCTCGGCAGGCATCAGCCCCCACGACATCTTATGACTTTGCGCCTTTGCGGCGCCACTTATGAATTTCAGTGTTTGAGAAAAAAAAAATTCAAAGATTTAGGTGACAAAAAAATTTGAGTATATTTGGCAATTCTTTCAAGAATGACAGAATTTATCCCAAAAATAAAACACGCTAAGCGTGACCTTGCGTCGCTCGGCAGGCATCAGCATGGATCTTATATGACTTTGCAGAGACCACTTAACAAATCTCGGTGTTGTTGGCCTCAGGCCTATGTTGCTAGATCGGGGTGCTGCTGGAGGTTTTGGGCCTGTTTCATCTAGGATCCAGGAATTTAATTTGGAAGCAGTTCCGGAGAAGGTTTCTACTCTGATGGGTTTTTCTTGCTTTTAATTTATGCTTTTATTTTTATTTTTTAGTCTTGTATTAGCATAAGCCTTTATTTCTTTGAACTTACAGTTGATTCCAGAATAGGTAATGCATCGTCCTGGGATCCGCTACGTCATTGGTTACGAACTTTGAGGTTATTGTTAGGTTTCAGATATTTGGTTTGAGGTAACAACGTTGTTGTTACGTTTAGCTAGACTACGGCTTCTTTCTCTCGTGGTTGTATTCGATTATACTTTTCCCTTAATGAGAAGTGACATCTCACGGGATTCGAAAAAAAAAAAAAACAAATCTCAGTTTTTGACAATAAAATTTCAAAGATTTTTGGCGACATTGATACATCCGAATATCAATCTAAATCAATTATTAAGACAAAAATCTCTAGTATACAATACATCTAGAATATTGTTATTCAGAACTCAATAGAAGATCTTATTTCACTAAAACATATATATATATATATATAACGATCCGTTTGAACGGTGATTTGTTTCAAACTTTCAATCAACATATATAAGAGATAATCACTGACATATACTCACACGACAAAGACATTCAGATCGATTGGTTAAAAGAAGCAATTCAAACAATTGAGCACCAAAACTTCAAACACAACTATATGCAAGAAATTGAGAGGAGGAAGGAAGAAAAGTTCTTACCCTAGATCACTAATGCAGTGTTTTCTCTCTTACAGAAAGAATGAAAGAGAGACTAGACAGCTGAGAGAGATCAGAGAAGAAGCTAGCATTCCCTCTGGCTATCTTAGCTTGTCACAACCTCTCCCTTTTATAGGGAGAGAAAAGCCTAGCGCACTTAACCGAGTCGGATTTACCAAAAGTCTGACTCCCTCTGTTGGTTTTATCATGTGATTGGTGGGCCTCATGTAACAGCAGGGAAAGAGTTGCACAGGAGATTACAGTGGTGTTACAAAGAACTGAATTTGTCTGGTATCTCTGGCAACCATGTTTGATGCCAGGTCTGTTCTTCACTTCTCCACCAACCACCATATGAGACATATAGAGACCCTTCTTTAAACACATTTTACTTGCGCACGCATCTCGTCTTGTTCGTAGGATTTGCTTGCTTGGCGCATGAGAGGCGCACACAGCTAAATTTGCTTATATAAACCTACCTACGTACTGTGTTCCACAAAGGGTTTTACGGCACCGCGGTAGGGATTTTCTTCGAGTTAAATTTTTTTTTTATCATTTTACCATAAGGTGGTTTTTGAGAGAGTCAACTTGCATTGATGGAGCTCATTAGCTCAATACAAAGATCAAACTGAAACTTATCTCCACTACCGTCCAAAGGAGGGAGTGACAACCAAGCTTAGGCGCCATTGATATTCGCAGCAGTAGCAGAAGCAAGCTGCCAGGAATGACTACGAGTTTCAAACTGCGAAGTGCAATGGAGGACAGGGGAGGTCTCAAAATTATTACTTACAGTTGTAAAACACTAAAACGCCCAACGTTGGTATCAACGTAGAGTTTTGAAATTTGGATGTGGCTGTACTGCACTTGAGTACTATTGCTTCGATCCTTGGGGTACTTCGGTCAATCATTTGGCATCACCAATGAGTTGTATATTTTACATAACTATCGAATATGGTTGAGCTCGTAAATTGAACCATGTATAGAATATGATCAATCCTTTCGAAATTATTGCATTACAACAGTGGAGCTCGATCTACGTATTACACCACACCTGGATTTGTTTCGACTTTCGAGGAAATTAATAAGGACACATCCATGCACACTTCTCTGCGTTACTCCAGGAGCTAGCTAGTGAATCGATCAATACAGAGAAGGCTACATATATGTTTGGAAATTGGTATCACAATGGCCACACCTTATCTTGAACTGTTGTATTTTCTTATACCTAGCCCCTTCTCGTTACGAATACTAGCAAAGCGATGTGCAAACTTATTCGTAGACTACTTAAGCTCATTTAGACCCTTCTCTTTACAAAAACTCACAAAGACGATGTGGGTTAATTCAAATGATATCACATCTGCTAAGACTTTAGGTCTCGATTTCGAATCACGCAAGAGGAGCCAAACCCTTAGATCTTTTTGAAAAGAAAAAAAATAATGGACAATTTATTGGTCAAGGCTAGGGCATCCTCTACAAGCATTTGTTGAGTATGATAGCTAGGTTCATGAGTCATGGATTTCAGGATATCCACGGAAGGATATGTTGCATAACTCTTTGTCCGCAACATTAATCTGTCTCGAAAATCTTTCAAACTTATAGCATCTCCAACAATTTTTGTAAAATTTTGAAATCTATGAAATTATTTGTCTCTAACTCCAACAGTTCATGTATCATATTCTTTATACTTTAATGATCGATTTTCTTTTACATTTAATGATTCTAATATAAATTATACTTTTGATACAAAAAATTGAATTTAATTAAGCCATGATATGCATTAAATATGATGAGAGAGAATGACAATTATAGAGAAAAGATGAAGATAGAGGAGACGAGATTAGCTGTCCCCGATAACTTGTGACAAACCTGTCCCATAACTTGTGACAAACCTGTCCCATAACTTGTGACAAACCTGTCCCATCTATATTGTTTAAACACCTGTCATTAGGGGTCATCATTTGGCCCGTGGGTCGGCGGAGGTCCGCAAGCCCGTGGGCTAAAAGCCCGGCCCGGCCCGGCCCATAAAAAAGTCCGCTTAGGTGGTTAGAGGGTTGGGTTTCGTTTAGAGGTCTAAAACCCGGCCCCGCCTGTGATCCCAACCCGTTAGGCCTGGCCAGTCAAAACCCATCAATTTTTATATGTATAATATAATTAATTAAGTACATAACTAGTAGTTTTGATTAATAAAAAAGTATAGAAGTAAGGCCATTAAGTATTAAGGTGTCACGAATAATATATGACATAACTCAATAATATAATCCATCTATCCAAATAAAAATTATAGATTTGATTATAATCGTAAAATTATTTGTAATAATATACTTATAAACTTATATTTGTGTATGTATTATTCTATATTACTATTCAATCATTGTTTAGATTTTAGGAGTTCAAAGTTTAGGGTAAGTTAGGATTTAGGGTTTAGGGGTTTGATGTTTATGGTAAGTTAGGGTTTAGGTTTAGGGGTTTTGGAGTTTGAGATTTATAGTAAGTTATGATTTAAGAGTACGTATTATGTTAATTAAATGGTTAAACGAATTTAGATTTGGCTAAGTTTTTGTATATTTCTTAATTGTATATTTTTGCATATAACTAGTGGTTTTGATTAATAAAATACAAAGTATAGAAGTAAGGTCACTAAGCACTAATGTGTCACCAATAATATATGACATATATGTATAACTTGATAATAGAATTCGTCTATCCAAATAAATGTCTAGATTTGATTATAATCGTACAAGTATTTGTAATAATATACTTATAAACTTATATTTGTGTATCTATTTTACTATTCAATCATTTTTTAGATTTCAGGGGTTCGAAGTTTAGGGTAAGTTAGAATTTAGGAGTTTGATGTTTATGGTAAGTTAGGGTTTAGGTTTAGGGGTTTAAGAGTTTGAGATTTATGGAATATATGTTAGAATTTAAGAGTATTATATTAATCAAATGGCATGGTTAAACGAATTTAGATTCGGCTAATTTTTCGTATATTTCTTAAGTGTATATTTGTGCATATAAGTAGTGGTTTTGATTAACAAAATACAAAGTATACTTAGTATAGAAGTAAGGTAACTAAGCACTAAGGTGTCACCATAGAAGTAAGGTAACTAAGCACTAAGGTGTCACCAATAATACATGACATAATTCAATAATAGATTTCATCTATGCAAATAAAATGTCTAGATTCGATTATAATCGTAAAAGTATTTGTAATAATATATTTATAAAGTTGAATAAAGTATTTTTTATTATAAGATACTTATTTCATTAATATAAGAACATTGTATTAAGAACAAAATATGATTTTTTGGAATTTATTTCTTTGAAAAAAATAATTAATAAATATCTTGAGTATATAATTATATAGAAACATGTGGAGTACAGATTATATATAATTAACCTAAATGGCTAAACGAAAAAAAATAAGAGTATAATCAATATACGATTTAATGGTTCAAATTCATTATTTATTTTAATATTCAACGATCCAGATTAAAGACCTAACCCTAACTCTCTCTCACAGTCACTTATATAAATACTACCCCTTAACAAGCTAATTAAGACGCAGAACAAAATCTAATCTGCACCTCTCTCTCTCTCTCTCTCTCTCTCTCTCTCTCTCTCTCTCTCTCTCTCTCTCTCTCTCTCTCTCTCTCTCTCTCTCTCTCTCTCTCTCTCTCTCTCTCAAAGACAAACTCTCAATTCTCAAAGGCTGTAAACTCGCTCAAACTCTCAAAACCGAAACACCCGAACTCCCACAATCAAACCTTCACCGGCTCACCTCACCTCTCTCAAACCTTACAGATCCTTCACGTCTTCACCCTCACCTCTCGATCTCACCGACTACGGACTCACTCTCACCGTTCTATCTCGATCTCACTGGCTTACCTATCTCAATCTCGATCTCCCCTATTTCTCTGGTTCTCTCTCTCTCACTGAGCTGCTCTGTGTAGTGTGTTGAGAGAGAAGTCAGAGAATGCAAGGAATAACAGAGGATCTCACCGAGCTACAATGTGTTGTAGTTTGCTTCTATTTCATTTGTTTGCTTCTATTTGGTTTGATTTGCAGAATATCTCTCTCTCTCTCTCTGTCTCACAGTATTCTATTTTGTTGGCAGGTCCACTATAGCTTGGTATTGATTCTGTCCCAATCCAATTTGCTACCACTTCGACTAATCGGCTTGTTATTGATTCTGTCCCGATCTACTTATTTTTTTGTACTTATGTTTTATTTTAGGAAAACTACAGAGAACCATGAATGACGCATGACTAACATATAATTCTGAAAAATGATGAAGTTAAAAAGGATAGAATTTTGAAAGAATTGATAGAACCATGCATTTTATATTTTTATTATTTTAGGAAGTAATAGAACCATGCATTTTATATTTTTATAGATAGATCTGAATGACTGAATATAATAGACAAATCTAAATATTTGACATCTGCATGTGTTTACAATTTTACATTTGCATGTGTTTACATTTATTAGCATCACATCTGCATGTGTTTCCATATGTGCTCAAATCAATTTCAATCCATATGTGCTCAAATCCAATCTGTTAGCTTGTATCTGTTTAGCTTTTGATGGGGAGAGGCTCTGTTAGCTTGCATCTATTAGCTTGCATATGTTTAGCTTGCATCTGTTAGCTTGGATGGTGAGAGGATTTGTTAGCTTACATCTGTTCAACTTTTGATGCCGAAATCCAATCCAACCCATAAGTCCGTTAGCTTTTCATAGTGAAAGGCTTGCATATGTTTACATTATGAGTATCTAGTTTTTAAAAGAAAGCATATGTTTAAAAGCAAGCATCTGATTACATTATGGAAATCATATATTAAATGTTAATCATTTCCATACATCATGATGCAAGAGCAATGAGGAAATGATATTGATGCACGTATTAGCACTACAAAGAAGAAAGGAAAGCTTGCAACTTAAGTATCATATTCTGAACATTTTCTTTTTAGTTTAGAAATGGAACGTGCAACTGATGATAATGATCATACTGCATCCTCTAAAAAGTCTAGGTTTACTAGTGATGTTTGAGAATATTTTGAAAGAACTGAAGTTAAAAAGGATGAAATTTTGGTACTGAAAAACAAATGCTTGATTTGTAGTGATAAACCTAGATGTGGTCCTAGTGTTGGTACTAGTCATTTAAGAAGACATTTACTCACTCATCAAAAAAATCAGAATAAATTAAGTGCTGATATTTCTGGAAATTTGAATACTTTTGCTTATGATAAGAATGTTGCACATAAAGAAATTGTTGATTATGTTATAAGATCTGAATCACCTTTTACCTTAGTTGAAAAACTTGATTTTACTGGAATGATTAATCAAGCATTTTTTCCTCAATTTCGAGGAATTTCAGCCTCAACATGTAAAAAAGATGTAATGGCTCAGTTTAGTAAGAAAAAATAAGAGCTTTTGAGATATTTTGAATTTTTTTTTGGAAAAATTAGTTTTACTAGTGATGTTTGGTCTTCCCATCAAAAGATGGGTTACATGTCACTTAGCGCATATTTTATTGATACTGGTTGGATTTTGAATAAAAGAATAATATGTTTTAAGATGATTGAATACCTGCACACAGGAGAGTCACTTGCAAGTCATATATATGAAGAGTTGTTAGCTTGGCATATTCATGATAAAATATTTTCTCTTTCTTTAGATAATGCGTCAAAGAATGAAGTAGTTGCATGCATTCTTCCGGATTATCTAATGATAGATTTTGTGCCTAAAAAGTTGTATCATGTTCGTTGTTGAATTTGATTGTGCAATATGGTTTATCTATTTTAGGTTCATCTATTGATAAAATTGTGAATGTTATTCGAAGCATGAATTCTTCGAATAAGAGACATGAGTTGTGGGTGTGTTGTTGTATTGATTTGCAATTTTCTAAAAAAAATATTTATAATGATGTGCCTCATAGATGGAATCTACTTATGAACTTTTGGAAGTAGCTATAAAGTACAAATGGTCTTTGAATATGTATGCTATAAAATTGAATGAGTCACGATCTTGTAATTTAAATGTCCCATCAGATCAAGATTGGGCAATTGCTACACTAGTTAATGGTTTTTTAGCAATTTTTGCATCCTCAACTAAGATATTTTCTGGTGTATATTACCCTACATCTTGTCGTGTTATTAGTTGCTTGATGAATATTTATGTTTCATTCGTTGTATATTATGAATTTACTATGTTTAAGAATGCATTAGATGCAATGAAATTGAAATTTGATAAGTATTGGGGAACTTTTCCAATAGCCCTTTGTTTTGCCACTATTATGGATCCTAGCTAGATTTAAGTTATATGCTATTTGTGAATGGTTAAAATGTTTGAACATTGATCAGCTTGAGATAGATAGAAAATTGCTAGCTTTAAAAATTGAATTGCATGCTCTTTATGAAACATACAAGGTCAATGTTGTCTCTAGTGTACCTAGCCAACCTCAAGTTTTGAGTTCTCCACGTCTCCTTCTTTGTCCTTAGTTTCTAGTTCTTTAAGATTGCCTATTGTAGGACATTTCTCAATGCAGTCTTTAAAAAAGGCAAAGACATCAACTTCATATGCTTCTTCTTCTACTACATCAAATGATTTACAAACATATTTAGATTTGCCAACTATTGAGGTTGATCATGATAATCAGTTTAGTGTCTTGACTTGGTGGAAAATAAATCAACCTTTATACCCTATACTCTCCCTTATGGCTACAGATCTGTTAACAATTCCTGCTTCTATTGTAGCTTCAGAGTCATGTTTTAGTTTAGATGGTAGAATTGTATCTGAAAGAAGGGTCAGTTTGAGTCCAAATACAGTTGAGGCGTTAGTCTGTTGTAAGAATTATAGTTTAGCAAAATTGAGGATGCAAGAGGCTATGCGCGAGAAAGAGAGAGCTGAAGAAATAAGGCTTATTAGAGCTGCACGACCAGATTGGATGATTGATAGTGAGGCTGAAGATGAATGCATTTTTTAGGATGTAGGAGAGGTATGTTGATGCATTCAGTTAAATTTTTTGGTTTTTAAATTTTGTTGAATGTGTAGGTTATTAACATTTTTTGTATAATGTGTAGGCCATATTTCCGCAAGTGTCTCAACATCCTCAAGAGAGGACTCCGGTAGAAGTTCCATCTGAAGTTTTCTCATCAACTAATCTTCTTGATTCAAACTGATGTAATTCTGGGTTGATAGAATTCTGGGTTTATAGAATTCTGGATTTATATATTTCTGGATTTATAAGATGTAATTTTGGATTGTGAACTATGGACTTTTAAGCATTCTGGATTTGGATTTATAGCATTCTGGGATTTGAATTTTAAGCATTATGTGGATTTGAATTTTTAGCATTCTGGATTTTTGCATCCAATATTTGAAGATGCATTGTGGATTTGTAAATCTGATATTCTGATTTGATGATGCAATTTAGATGTAAAGATGCATTTTGAATTTGGATTGGCAACGTTTTTAAACTTTTGATTCTAGTAATTTAAATAGGCCTGGCCGTAAAAGCCCGTAGAAGCCTGTGAATCCTAGCTGAATGGGTCCGGCCTGGATCTTAATATAAAGGCAAAGCCCAGCCCGGCTTGGCCCACAAACATTGAAACACTGTTGAAACCCGGCCCGGCCCAGCCCAGCCCATGCGAGCACTACCTGGGTCGGGCCCGTTGCTGACCCCTACCTGTCATCTCATCTAACTCGCCTTTAACCCCGTTAACTTTCTAATTTTTGTTTCTTCTGTTGCTTTAATCTTTAATTTTTTAACATCAGCTTCTTTTTCCAGATTTTGGTTGATGTATTATAAGTTTATAACCTAGTATCCACAACCTACATATAACAACAAAATGACATTGAATTATTGTACTGTAAATTCTAAAATTTGTCAATTCAATTAGATGAACTTAACGAGAAATCAAAATTCTCCCGATTAAGTTTCTGATGTACTCTTCAACACCATTGAGTCCTTGTTGGTGAGCTTCGAATCCTTCCAGGTTTGCAATCGCCAACACCGCCGAATTGATCGTTGTCTTCACGACCACATCTTCCGGCAACATCTGATATCCACACAAAGAGAGTGCGAGATTGAATTGAGAATTTTAATGTTGCAGGTCGCCGGAAATTAATATACGCCGAATCATTCTATTCGACGAGTGTGAGCCTTGTGTTACCATTTTCCGGATCAATCTTCCACTTTCTTTGCCCATCAAATCCAATAGGGTTAAGGGAAGGACCAAACAACCAAGAAGCCAAGATAACATATGGATTGTGATTACTGTGTTGTAAACTTGTGGGACTCTAGAATACATTGTTGGTTTTCGTAAGTAGAAGACGAACAGTTGAGAAAAGAGGAAGAAAAACCAGCATCATATTTAATTTAAATAATTAATAAAATAGAAAAACTTAACAGAGTTAAAGATAGTTAACAAAGGTAACAGGTGTCACAATATGAGGATATGAGACAGGTTTGGCACAGGGTATTGGGGAAAGCTGATCTCATCCCAAGAAAGAGAGAGAAAACATAAGAAGACATTTAATTTTAGAGGTTTTGAGTGAGATATAGAGATTTTAGCTTTTCTATAGATTTAGAATTTTTCATAGACTTTCAATAAGATAGAGATTGGTTTACAAAAGTTGTTGGAACTGTTGAAGATGCTCTTATGGGCTTAAGAAATACCATTTCAGGCATTGATTGCAATGCTCAGAATCTAAATTTATGAATTAACAAGCAACAAGTTAGCTATATAGTTTAAGCAACAATTCAGCTGGGGGTCATCAGTGGGCAGGGTCCGGGCCGCCCAAGCTAAAGCCTGTCGGGCCGGACTTTTTCGTTATGTCTAAAAAATGCGGGCCGGACCGGTCCAGATTTTTTTGAAATTTTGAAAAACACGGGCCGTCCCGCGGATTTTTTGGCCCGGACCTTAGCGGGCTTTTCGGGCCGGGCCTTTTTTTTGTTAAATACAAAATTTTATAATTTAATGTGTTTAATCATTCAATATATAAACATTTATATACACTAAATAATTTATATGTCTAATAACATAGTATTTAGTATATGAATAAATGATATTAAGATAAATTAGATAATTTATAGGTATATATTAATAAGATAATCTATAATATATATAATTGATGGGCTTAACGAACTTGGCCCTATGGGCTGGGTCGAGCAGCCATCAATGGGCCTTGACGAGTCAGAACTTTTTTTAGGCCCGCGGGATTTGGGACCAATACCCAAACTCGGCCCTAAGCTCATAGAGCCAGACTTTTTCAGACCAAGCCGAATTTGAGCTTTACAGATCTCGAGCCGCCCGCAGATCTTTCGGCCAAATAATGACCCATAAATTCAGGAATGGCATTGATCCAGAACCTCAACGGAAAAAATATCCTAGCAAAATTACTCCCAATATCCAAAAGATAAAATTATTTGAAGCACTACTTTGAATAAACTAATAGATAAAATGAACAATTTTTCCTCAGCCGAGTTGTTGCAAGACAACAACCTACACACTCATGTCTACCATGGATCATCTGAAAACCCAAAAACAATCAAAACTTCCAAGAAACTAGAAACAATTGAAGCATGAACAAACTTTGACACTGAAATAAAAGTGACACCGTTTGTAGAACATCTACCAGACACATAAAATTGGACACATCAATTTTTGTTCTTGATTTCAACTATAAACTTGCCTGATCACCTACACCGGCACCCCAAAATAACACGGTGAACCCACGGTGTTGAAATTGAAACAATTGCCTTTGGAAATTTGTTCCTCAGGCACATCATCAACCACATCCTCTTCTGCCTGCTGCCCTTCTTCACCATAGTTTTCGTCGTCATCATCATCATCATAAAATTCATCTTCACTTTCTTCATTGTCGTTATCATCATAGTCCTGAACCTCTTCCACATTGTCCTTCGGAGGAGACAACACCTGGTCATCAAGATGGACGAGCTGTAACGTAAGCCGGCCGTTGGATCTGTGAGCCCTAAAGTACTCGTGGTGCCTGACCTTCTCCTCGATCAAAACTAACCGCCCGTCTCCGGTGTAATGCCTCTTCAACACCCAGGGCATTTGCGACGGGAGATTAATCGGAGGAGGAAGCTCCTTCCTCTTCATCAAGGCCTGTCTCCTCTCCTCCCTCTTGTCTTGCACCTTCTGGTTGTACAAGTTTTGCTGTTTTTTGTTATTATTAGGGCATTGAGATGCGTCGTCGTCTCTGAGGACGTCGACGCAGCTCTCCATCCCAATGTAGTCTGCGGATTTGAGGCCAGGAGACGAGCATGGGGACAAGAGATCGGACAACATGGCGAAGGAGGGACTTGACAACAGTGGTGATTGTGGATGACGATGATGGAGGGTGAGGTCCTTGAGTCGATCCAGTTGAGGAAAGCAAGGGGATTGTTGTAGTTGGTGGAATGGATTGTCCTCGAGGTCTTTGGAGATCTGCATTTTATATAAATGCATGGAAGAAAGGGACTGTGTGGTTTGAAGGCCTGGATTATATGGTAGGTTTTGAATTCACAGTGTTGGATAAAGAGAAAGATAAGCAGAGCAGCTAATATCTGTTATGACGTCATTATTCAGAACTCAGAGTCCGATGAGTATTCCACTATGAACCTGGCAAAATGTTCAAAATCGAGAAAGAAAAAAAAATTATTAGCGAAATAAATATATTTCTGACCATAAAAATTTGGCAAACCGATTCCATACATTTCATCTGATAATTTATTTTGACTCTTTCTCTTTCCAAATTATCAATCTGCACCAAGCATTTTAGGATAAATATCAACACATAATGTGTAAATCTAGCTATTAATTAATTGTTAGGATAAGGTGTTATTTCTTTTTCTTTCGGGATAAAACTAGAACGGGCGAGTTTACTTTATATGAAATTGTTGTTCATCCTAATATTACAACACATGATTTATGATTTTGCAAATATATTGTTAATTTGTTAGGTTAACACGTTATTTGTTTACGAGATAATGTTGACTAGTAGAGTGTAAAACAAAACAAATTTATCGTAACGTCTAATAACATAATATGTCAGAATTAATGATGTCAAAAGTCTAAAAATGATTATCGTTAAATTGAAACCCTCCGTCGTACACGTAGTATGGTACAATGCACCACGCGTTGTTTTCATGTCATGCATGTATTGTAGTCGTGCTGTAATGTGCTTAGCTAGCTAGGCACAAGTGCCACAAAGATGAATGCTAATAAGAACCGTTTATGAGTTTGAATTACTTACTATATGACCAAAATGATGATCGATAAACGACCTATAATGCACGACAGATTACCATTCTATAGGACAAAAACATTATACTACAAAAAAAAAAAAAAACTGGTATAATGTTTGGATATGAAAGTGAACAGAAGGGAACCAGAAACTAATCGAAACCAAAACACAGAACTCTCGTGCATGTATCGTTCGGCATTAGTTCATATTGTTTTAAGAAACTGAAAAAATGGTAATGTTAAGAAAATGATGAAGACAGCTCCAAATCTTTGAATATGGACTGGAAGCAATGTAAGAGATTGGCATGGGAAAATGGCCAAGAATGGAAATGAGCAATTGAATAAACTAATACTCAAGAAACAGAGAATGAACTGTAACAAAAAAAAAACAGAGAATGAACATACATCCTACGAGAAAGAAAGAACAAAAAAAATAAGAAGATATTCTTCTTAGTTCTTATGTTCTTATCGTGCATGAGCGAGACCAAGAAAGAAAGGAAGGGTATTCTTCTTCGTTCTTAATCACATGGTGCATGAACACGACCTAACTTAAAGCTTATAAGATCTTGAGTTTCATGTCAAGTTTTAGTGCAGGCAAATAAGTTGGGTCAATTTCTGATCACAACGAAGCACGTACAAATACAGATGGAATGGAAATGGAGAGAAGATCAAGAAATTAACTTACAAGTGCAGAGAAGAGGACCAAGGTGTTCTTGTTGGAGGAGAAGAATAAGGCACGAAGAAGACAACTACTCATAATCGTTATGAAAATATGCAGAAGATCGAGAGAAACAGAGGTCAAGTTGGAGAAAGACCACCGTTACCGATCAAGAGAGAGACTCTTGCGTTTTGCATCGTTAAATACTCAGAAATTTGGTAGCTGAAACGTCGTCGTTTCGGGCGATTTCATTCCATTGCGTGCTAGTGTGTTACTCTGTTTGTATATCCCGCTTGTCTTTCCTGTCTATGAGCCAGGATTTTTGGTCTAAAGTTAGGCAGGGTTTTGGGGATTTACCGTGATAACTCTTTTGTACATAGACCTTGTAGTGTAAATTTAGGAATTTTCTCCTGGCTTACAAGTCAATAAAAATGACTACATCCCAACATATCAGATCTTATCGGTATAGCAACGTGGAGTTATTATCCTACGACATTTGGTATATAGATGAGATTCCTTCGAGCTTTTCTAGACCTATTTACATTGGCATCTTTTTCAGCCAATTACAAACCAGAAATTAGAAGCAAACTACAGAAAGTTTACAATATGACATTAAGGTTGAGAAAACCTAGATGCCCAGCTTGATCTATATGCTCTCTTGCAAGGTAATTAGGCAATGGAAATATGAAAGAACAAACGCAAACAAAAAATGTGACTGAGTATCCAAATATAAAAAATAGTCTCAACTCTCGAAAGCAGGCATCAAGTCACAACTACATTAACTTCAAACAAAATCTTCAACCAAAAGCGAGGCATTACATCTTGGTGAATTAAGCAAACAGTCATTGGAGAATAGTTCAACCTAAGAACATAATATTTTGATAAAAAAGGATGTTTCCAACAGTCCATCACTGATCACCGGGAAGAGTCTTGATGATATCCGAGTCACCTGGAGATTACACACGAGTCAGCCAAATTACTTTAAGTTATGAAAATGGACAGACAATTCCATATAAAAGAAAACATTTAAAAGTACCTGGATCGATGATGCTAAGGCATGATACACGGAAGTACTTTCCACAAGCTGTTCCCAGGTCGACATTGTCTGAAAGCAACACATTTCTCATGAGAAAAACATTTACAAAATGAAATTTTCTGCACTCTGTAATTCTCTATCAGGTCATTATAACATACAAGGTAGCATAGATAGGGGAGTATAATGCTCGAAAAGGGACAACAGGAAGCAACACACAGTAGAAACCAAACAAGAAAGAAAGCCTACTTTTCCTACATTACAATTTATACGGCACAGTGTAGGTTTTTGTGAATCAGTCTACTTCCCAACCAATTCAGGTTTGATACAAGATGATAAGTATATAAGCACCACATTAAGCACAAACCTACCCTTTAATAAGATGCCCAGCAAAGACAAGAGTTGAAAAACGGAACACATTAGCCAAGTGTCAAATAAGACCAAGGCAATAGATTGATGGTTTACACAATAGCATTGGCAAAGATCGAACAGCAACCATCGTACTTTTTATACCAAAGGCTAGCAATACTTCATCCTAGATAACTTAGTCATTGTTGTTTCCCTAGCTTCACAGACATCTCCAATTTTACATTATATGATCACCCATTTAGATTCAACTAATACTACAATATCTAGAATCAGAACAATCATGTTTCAATATCACTATACCAAACACTGTACCACACTTCATGTAAACCAAACAAAGTCCACAAAACAAAAGTTAATAGCATAAATTTACAATCTTTCTATGTACCCAAAATTTATTTTTGATTTAATTAGATGCGGTACTGGGTTGAAAGCACTTACTTCCATTGTAGTGATGAACTCCAACCTTGGCAAGCATAGCGTAGTACTCAATCTCTGACTTTCTCAAAGGTGGGCAATTGTTTGAAATTATAATCAGCTTCCCTGAAAAACAACAACCCACATCATAAAAAACAGATCACACATCGCAGATTTCAAAACCCAAATTAAAAACAGCGAAATGAGAAAGATTGAAGAAAAAGAGAGAGTACCTTTTGAGTTGCGAAGAGTGTCGATGACAGTCTTGTAGCCCAAAGTGAACTTGCCACTCTTCATGACTAGAGCGAGTCTGTTGTTGATAGACTCATGGGTCTTCTTGGTTTTCTTCGCAACCACCATGGTTGAATCTCTCTCAAAAGCTCTCCAACTCTTTGTCTGTGTGCTTTGTCTGCCGCCGAGACCAAGAACAAGTAGAGAAGCTTTTGGAGGCAGAGGTCAGGGTTTTGGTATTAATAGGAGCGCTAGAGAAAAGAATTAGGTTTTTGAGGTCTTGGTGGGTCGTGTGTAGAATGGGCCGATGTGATGGGTTTTATTATTGTAAGGCTCATTGCTTGTTTATGGGCTGGGTTTTGGTCTGTTCCGTGTCCACATTTATGTGATGGATCACTCTTTATGAATTTTTAGCTTCATTTGAGCCCGCTCGTTTGGGCTGCTTCTCAAGGAATTAGTTTAAAAGTGTTTTTTGAGTGTTTACGAAATCGATTTTTCTCTGATAATAAGCTCTTGATAAATGATCCTAGATTCAGTTCCGAGTGCTTCTAAGATTTTTTACTTTTTACTTCAAAAACGCTTTTTGGTTTCAAAAACAATCTCAAACAGGCTAATTGTGTTTCCTTTCTTCCTTCATTTTGTAGATCTGAATCAATTTGTTATGGTTAGGGACCTATCGGTGAAAAAGATTGAGCATGACGAGTACATGGGGCTTGAGAACATGCGCACTCATAAATCGTAGCTACTCTGCAACATCCATTGCTATAGCCTATAGGATGAAGAATAAAGATAATCAAGCATATATATACATACACACACAAAGTAAGTTATGGTAATCAACTATTGGTAGTGCAATGATTGACCATCCTGATATTATTCTCATAAGTTGAGATCGAGGTCAGGGTTCAATTCACCATAAAACTGATTTCCGGTTGGTTGAACTTAAAAATGAATAATAATTTGTTTAAAGAGAATTAATTTCTGTAACTTCCGGTGTGTTTCTTGTCCTAATTAGATATAGATTAGATTAAATAGAGATACAGAGAATCCCGGTTATATCGGGACATTTATTGTAACAAATTGTATCAGCCTATATTTAAGACATTTTATCAATGAAAGAGTTACAGTTTCAGTCTATCAATATTTTCTCCTTCTAACTAAGGGGACACCTCAGAGTCAATGACGATGACAGTAAACAAAGAAATCCCACAAAGTTAAACAAATACTAGCGTTATTATGGATGGTACATGCAGATTCGTTATGATGCATTTATTTATTATGTCGCTCAGGAATTGACGACGATGAAGTGGAACTTTGCTTTGTTGCAGATTGTCAACAGTTAAAGTAAATCAAATTGACCGATATGGAAAATTGCAATCCAGGCTGAACTAAACTCTTACAAATGGCAAGTTTTCGGTTTGGTAGTACTATGACCACCGAATGGAAAGCCGGTTAGACACAAATGAGTCTTTGTTCAAAAGCGTATTGAGAATGATGAAGTCATGCGGTATAAAGCTAGACTTATGGCGCAAATAATTTCTCAACGCCCTAGTATTGATTATGAGGAGATGGACTCTCTAGTTATGGACATCATTATCTACGCTGCATGGAAGCTTGAAAAGAGCAACGAATCGCGCTTCCGAAGTGATAACGCGGTAGAAGCGTGACGGAAGCGCTAGGAAGCGAGCTTCCTGAAAATGTGAATTTGAAAGCGCAATGGAAGCGCAAGCTTCTGAATTGGAAGGGTGACAGTGATAAATTATTAGGTAGCACATGGATATTTTTGTCTTTCTCAACAACCTCCCTTTGTATCAAAAAAAATTCAACGGAGAACCGAGTCTAATTCTGTCGGTTCGGTTTCTCGGTTTCCCATTCCTCCATCGGCCGCCTGTGCTGCCGCGTCTCTGCCACCTCAGGGCGACTTTTATCACCTCCGCCATCTTGCTTTTTGTGTGATATCTTGAAGTTTTTTGCGAGATCGATAAGCTAGGTTGTTTGGATTTCGGGTTTTGAGTTCCTGAAGTTTATAATGCATATTTTGGTTATCTGGATTTTGTGTGATAATAAAGGAAGTAGGAAAGTTACAGATTGAAGAAACTAAGAAGAAGAAGAAAAATAAGAAGAAGGGGGGAGAGAGCCAGAGACATGCACGTGGGATGTGGATCATGTGGACCAGAAGGAAAGTTCTTTTGCATTAATTTTTTCTATTAAAAATAGTCAGCTAATAAATCAATAGTTCAATATGGGTTTGTGAATTATTGATATATCATAACCGAACCCGAACCAAAAACTCAACCCATTAACCGAAATCGAACGAAAAACATGTATTACAAATGGTTTATTTGAATGTAGTAAGAGTGTAAGACAATGATGATTATGAATTTAATTTTCTATGTTATTTATTTATTTTAATATATAATATATATTATTATTATTTTATTCCAACGCTTCCAAGGAAAATTGAAAGAAAAAAACTCTTTTGCGCATCCTAACGCTTCGCTTCCACACATCCACTTCCACTTCTATGCAACGTAGATCACTACTTTCCACTACTTTATCAGTTTAGTTTGGTAGTGTCTAAAAATACTGAGTATGCAGCTTATAGATATAGTTACAGTATATCTTTATGAGGATCTTAATTCAGAGATATACATGAGAGTGCCGGTTGGCATGGTTCTATCCAATTCAAGTAACTTTAAACTACAGAGTGCTCATGTAATTAAATTGAGACATTCACTATATGGAATGAAGCAATCCAGTAGGATGTGGAATACACGTCTTAGTGAGACTACTTGATTATGAAGGGATACAAGAATGAAATGTTATGCACATGCGTGTTCAGTAGATGAACAAGTTGTTTGAGTTGATAGACCTTGGTAAGACTCGATTAAGTCTTGGTTTTGAGATGGAATATCGAGTTGGTTGAATTCTTATTCACCAGTTTGCTTATGTCTAATTAGGCAATGGATAAAGAACATCATGTTAGTACATCAATGGTTAGAGCTTTTGCAGTTTGGAAACAAAAATGATCCATTTCATCTGAATGGATGATGATGAGGAAGTTTTGGAGCTGATATTTCATATCTTAGTGCGGTTAGAGCTTGATTAAATATAGCTTTGTGCACACATCCAGACACTGCCTTCTTGGTATGCGCCTATGCAAAGTCATTGGAATAGAATAAAACACATATTTAGGTACTTGAAGTGATTCATTAACTTTGGTATATTCTTCCCTTACAAAGAGTACAGAGAGAAATTGAAAAATCCCGGACAAGGGATGGTTGAGTCACAGCATACAAGTTTTGACTCCTTCGACTCGTCGAAGGGAGTGAACTGTGATAACCCGAGGACATTTTTTCGACCCATCGAAACCGGTACCTTGGATCGAACAAAACCATTCGTTCGACCCGTCGAGTGAGGATTTCGATCCGTCGATCTCCTCCCTTACTGTGAGCAGTTTTACTGCAGTCCCCTATTATGAAACACCAGTTGATGTGTTGGTCAGAATTGCTGATGTTAAATATCTCTCTGACCCACATAAAAGACGTTCTCAAACAGGTTATGTATTCATCATGAGGAACATGACGATTTCTTGGACTATTTGAAAGATTAAAACTTTATGAAGTGATTGATGAGTGTGTCTGGTTTAGGACAGTTTTATACTATATTCGAGGGTCTAGTGATTTATCATCTACTATGACAACGCCAACTTGCATATTCGAGAATAATGCTGTTGGCATTAGACAAATGAAGTTGAGTTACGTTGAGGGTCTCATATTTAATTCATTTCGCCAAAGTACTCCTACAATTAGCAATAACAGCGGTTATTAATTATCCATGTGAACCAGGTTGGTTTGGTGGATAATGTTGCGGACTTGTTTATTAAGTCATTATCCAAATCTACATTTGTGAAACATGTGAGACGCATTGATATGCACATATTATTTAAACTCCATGATTGAGTTTACAGTCAGGGGGAGTTACATTTCTGTAGATATTATGGGGAGTCTACGTCACATGTAGTAGATTTTGTAGTTGATGCGTTGTACTCTTTTTTCCTTAAACCAAGTTTTTGATTTACCCATAAGGTTTTTGTTTGTTTTGTGAGGTTTTTAGTGAGATGACATGTCATGCATTATTCCTTAGGCCATCGACATAAGGGGGAGTGCTTAAGAAGATTTATTTTTTGTAACTTGCAGTGTGTGTCTTGTCCTAATTAAATATATATTAGATTAAATAGAGATACAAAGAATTTTAGTTATATAAGAACATTTATTGAATTAGTCTATATTTAAAATATTTTGTCAATGAAAGAGTTATAATTTCAGTTTATCAATCTTTTCTCTTTCAACATTATGGTAGTTTTCATTCAAGCTAGCTAGCTAGCAACTTATGGAAAAAGTTCAAGAATCTACGTGTCTTTTGTAGAAAATTACTCGTGTTTTTAATTTATACATCCTGATTTACTTTTACAAATCATCGTGTCTGTGTCGGTAATGTATTTTATGGGATGATTATATTGTCCTTGAGCTCCAATCAGATTTGATTCAATTTTTTAATGGAGAAATATCATCTTCTTGACAAAAGATAGCTTAGCCTAGCCAGTAATATTTCTTGGTTGTCTAGATTAAATATTAGTGCACGGATATCCTAAAAGATTAGCAGATTCACCTAATTTCTAATGAAAATGACATATTTCTTTCATCTCGGGATATTAGATGTCCAGGTTGGGGCATTGATAAAGACCTTGGTGCTTTTTTAATATGTATTATCAAAAGGTTAAGACTTAATTGATGGTTCCATGATTGATGTCTTGATATAGTTTAGAGTAAAAGCTAGATTGAGGTTTGTCGGGAATCAAAACCCTGTGTGGATTTTCCTTTTCATAAATGTTGGAGGAATAGTCGTGTCAGCTAGGATGCATGTTACGTTTCGTTTTGTTGATTAGCTTAAATTTTTGATATCTAGTCAGTCAAGTGCAATGTTAAGAGGTTCAATGTCAAGTTTTTGTTGTATGTCCACCTCGTTATAGTCTAAGTTACTTTTGATTTTGGTCAATAGTGTTCGTTTTAATTAAATATACCAAATTAGATCGAGAAGAACATTACTATCCGTTTGTATCGATCAACACATTATTTCATTAGAGGCAAATTAAATAATTCCCTAGATTTAGACAAAGTAACTAGTAACTATGCATACATAAACCAAGTTTATGCACCGCACTGAATTTGATACAAAGTCAAAATGTGCAAAGCATTGGTCTACGGGAGATCGAAGTCGACCATGAATCTCATCAGTTATCTTGTGGAATGGAAGTGATCGAGAAACCGACCCACCTAATTAGTTTAATACAAGAACACAGAAATTATCCACAGCAATCCCTAGAGATCTTCCTCGACATGGCCTGGATTAAGCAAGCTCAGCAGACACAAACATACGTAGTCCCATGATCGAAGGTAAAAGTATATATATTGCTGTGTTGTTCAACATCAACTCGAAGATGGACTGTTGGAGTACGTTGCAGTCATAGTCAAGAGCACTCCCGATTCCTTTGTTTATGTGCATATTCTACTTTATCCACTCTTTTTCTACAGTCGCACCGGCCAAACATACTCCCCCATTGATCAATTCTCGACCAGTTTTCATAAATGGACAATTGCTAGTGAACAAGTCGAATCTATAACACTTCCAGATTCCAGGTTCTCTGCTGCAAACGTGGTCCGTTCCCCGGCCGTTGATCTCTTCCATTCACCACGTCTCATGCAGAACCTATTGAAACGTATCCAGCACGATGATATGTATATATGCCTTTTTCCATAAATATTGCACTAGTTTGTGTTACATTTAATATTCCGGTCTGGATTCGTGTTGTGTTGAGATCGATTTCAAACTTTTTGAACTAACACTTAGCTAAGCGTTACTGTCAAAGCTCAACTGTACGTTGTGTTGAAATTAATTTCCCTCTCTTTCGTGTACCCTTGGACTCTTTCCATCTCTATACTTTCAACACCTAGCTAAAACACATAGAATTGAGTAGGGTGTGTTAATTTACGGAAAATGTGTTCAAGTTTGGACGGCAATATAACAAACGTACGTTGAATATTTAGCTTAATAATGATATAAATGATCAAACTGGACATAATTTAGTGACCGAAATAGAGAAAATAGAATATATTTATTAACAAATGGACCGTGCCGATATACATCGTAAAATGAAGACCAAAGACCCGTTACATACTATGCACAATTTATTTCATCTAATTAGTAATTTTATATGTTAATTTGTCTTGTGAAACAAAAAATAGTTTTCATGTTTAGAAAAGCTAGCTTCCTTAGTATACAAAACTTGGACATGGAACAAAACTAAAACTATACAAGTTATCTAGTATAAACCTTGATTCCTCGTCTTTGGTATACTAAAAGATCGAGGTTACCCATTTGCAAACCATCATGGCAAATGCGTGAGGGATTTAAGGGAACTTCCAGAATATTTCTAGGGCAGCATCTTATATAGGGCACCTTTTAATAATTTATTATTTCATTTCATTCACGTAAGCCAGCTGTTGGATGACTGGATCTCGCTATAAAATCACATAGAGAATTCAGTAAATTATAGTAGCTCATGACCAAAACTTGTCTTCTCACAATCTACGCTGAATCTAGTACTTCTGATACGTTTCAATACGTAAGACACCGGCCTTCTTACCTTCTCTAGATCTTCTACGTATATCTCTTCACCTAAGATCAACCTGTTTTTCTGCTCCAAATGTAATCTGTCATCTCTTTCTGCATTTAGGTTCAGTTCAGTTCATACATATAAGTTCATCAGTCATTCAAGTTTAGTCCTTCTCTCTCTCTCTCTCTCTCTTAATACTCAAATCCCTTTTTCTCTAAAACTCCAGTAGATCGAGAAGATGGGAGTTCAAGGAACCTTGGAGTACCTGTCAGATCTACTAAGCAGTGCCAAAAAGAAGAAGAAGAAGAAGCAAACACAAACTGTTGCCGTGAAGATCAGGATGGACTGCGAGGGTTGTGCTCGCAAAGTCAAGAAGGTCCTTTCTGGTGTTAAAGGTATGCACTATATATTCAGATTAATTTCTTGTCCCGTAACGTACCAAATTGGTCGTTATTATTGTTGATATTAGACAACTAATATCTTATGAGATTTGAATACAATGACGGAAATTGACGGCACGAGTACGTCTATACTTCTGGACTACAACTCACCGACACCATATATATCATAGATCAGTACTGATCGTGTAATAATTTGATGTCGATCATCGTAGGGGCCAAATCTGTGGATATTGACTTGAAGCAGCAGAAGGCAACGGTGACCGGTTACGTCGACGCCAAGAAAGTGTTGAAGGCAGCTCAGTCGACCAAGAAGAAGTGCGAACCGTGGCCTTATGTTCCTTACACTATGGTGGCTAATCCTTATGTTGCAGGGGCCTATGACAAGAAGGCGCCTCCCAATATGGTTAGGAAGCTCCCAGACACTGCCAACATCAGTGAGACAGCTGTGGATCTCCACTACACTCAAATGTTTAGTGATGAAAACCCAAATTCCTGCTCCGTCATGTAGCATACTTAAATAGCATATATATGCTTGGTATTAATTAAGAAAATGAGTATCTATAATGGAACATCTATGTGGTTTGTATGTTAATCTTATATATTTCACATGGATTTAAGTTATTTTTTCATAGAGTTCTATCATGCAAATCTGCTAAAACGATGAAACCAATTCTTGTAAGACGTACAGCTAGATCATTTCCAGCCTCTATAACAAAGTGGGATTTCAACTTCCGGGCGTTAAAATTAGCCACCAAACAAGTCACAAGTCACAAGTCATCGCAATTATATTTCAGCAGATGTGTATATTTATCCCGAGGGTCATATCATGTATCTTTATCAAAATGAGGTTACGTGGTCATAGAGATATGATAATATTGATATATACCATGTCATGTCCTACAACTAAAATGAGAAAATTAGGCCGGGTTGGTAATGGATGTATTATATATGATTAGGAAGATACGACTGAGAAACAGTTATAATTAATAAGAGAGGATCGGAATCGTCGATCCATACGTGACTCCAAGACTGTGAAAGCGAGATTCCTGCCTTTAACCCATAGATTCCGAAATAAAATTGTGCCACCTGGGTTACGTATACGTACTGATGACTTTCTCAACTAAAGAACTTGGCCTACGTACGAGAAATAAGTATATACATATATAGCCAAGAGAATTTTCAATGATCGATGCATTCTTTATTAAGTTTCTCTGATAAAAGAAAAAATGAAAGTGCATTTAGTGCATATTAGAAACATATAGGGAAGCGACTCTTAAGAAGAGAGTTGAGTTATATTTTAGAGCATCTCCAACACTCTAACGGCTCTTGTAATTTTTTTTTCCTGTTATACAAAATAAAAACACAAAATTTATAAAATAAAATAACCATAACTCCAACATGTATTATTTAATGAATTCATATAAATATTATAATCAAACTCAAATTCTTACGTAAAATTTCTTTATTTTTTAGGAGAGAGTGAATTATAGTAGTGAGCAATAAACTTTATAGTTTTGTGAAGACACTACAAGAAAATGACTCATTTTTTGGACATTACCGGCGATTTTTGCCGGAAAAATCGCCGGTAATGTCTTTTTTTTTTTTTTACATTACCGGCGATTTTTGTCGCCGGTAATGTCCGTCGCCGGCAATCTCTCGATGGTAATGTAAAAAAAAAAAAAAAAGACATTACCGGCGACTTCATTTATGTCGCCGGTAATGTCTTTTTTTTTTTTTTTTACATTACCGGCGACATAAATGTATGTCGCCGGCAATGTCTTTTCCGGCAAGACATTACCGGCGACTTACATTTATGTCGCCGGTAATGTTAAAAAAAAAAAAAAAGACATTACCGGCGATTTTTCCGGCAAAAATCGCCGGTAATGTGCAAAAACATTGCCGGCGACATAAAAGTCGCCGGCAATGGGTCATTTTCTTGTAGTGAGAATATACAAGTTTTGAGAATATATTCTATAGATATATGAATTCTTCTTTCGTTTTTTTCATTTTCTATAGAATACGAGATGATTTACAAGAATCGTTGAAACTAAAAAATAATATTTTTCATCTAAAATAACTATTCTTGTGATTTTACAAAAACGGATGAAAATACTCTTAGGAGTTATTAAGTTTTTGTGTTCAGGACGAAGTACGTGCATGCACTGTTGTGCCCTAAATGGTATATGGCATTGCTGCATGAGAGCGATGCATGGATCTTTATCCTTGTGGTGGACGTACTAAATTGCACCAATGCAACTGACTGTACGTATCGAATCCGATCCAAGATCCCCAAACGCTCCACGTCGAAGTACTTGGTTTCCAGAACCAAGTGATCATACGTACAAATGTAATGCGTGTAGTTTGGTGTCTCATGGAGAACCCCAAGGGGTAAATTTATCGGGAAAGGAAAACAGTTTCTTGAGGCCAAAAACCGAAACCGGCCGATTGAATTTGTAACATACCGACGTTCTTGTTAGCTAGCTAGCTACTTAACTACATAATTTGAGTATGACTAATGCACTTCAGGAAGGAGGGACATGTGATACATAAAAGGCAAGTTCCAACGATCAAACCAAGAGTAACTCAAACAATTACAATGAACCAATGATCAGTCAACCCAGTAATGTATTGACCATCCAATCGTATCTCCTCCCACCCATTTATAACCACTAGGGTTGATGTCCGCGCGGCAGGTGCGGGTGACGTAGATCGAGAATTCAAGTGAAATTAATTGAATAGAAATAAATAATTTATAAGAAAGAAAATTAATAATTCGTGTCTTAATAGAGTAAAAGTTTTTTCGACATTTTTCATGTCCTATTTCTTGAAGTGGCACAATATTTAAATGGCATAATGTCATTACTTACTGTTCTTATCTGAGAAATATCGAAAGCAACTCCTTTGCAGAAACATAAATGTAAATGGACAATATTAGACACTGCTTAGGTGGCTGCGCACCACATTGGGTTGGTAAGTAAATTAATTACAATGCTAGAGCAATAATACAAGAATTGTAAACTTATAATCTAGCAATAATAACAATTCACTACCAACACAGGAAAATATTTACAACACTAGTGTTCAGAGCGACACCTAGAAGTAGAATAAAACACATGAAAATATATTATTAGTGGGCCGAAACCTACAGAAAGGTATGATAACCTGGTGGACTCAAAGCCTCTAGGGATCAAAATCTAGCTCAGTAGAAGCACTGCAACCTAGACAAAAAAAATCGAAGACCCAAGAAAAGGCAGATAAAAACATAAAAATGTTAGCGTGAGTGGACAAAAACTCACAATCAGTGTAAAATAGTAAAAAATTCTATCTGTGCATTTCCGCTGATTTTTGTGAAATCATGCGAGTTTAAAATAATAAACTGAATAAAATATGGAGGTGGGCACTGAGGGTGTTTGTCCTAACCCAAAGCGTCTCCATGACAGTAATTACAAGGTGATGGGATCGTCTAGGGTGTTTGTCTTAACCCGAGGCAATCCGGGTCGGCAGGGTGCTTGTCCTAACCCGCTCTGACCCGACTAGTTAGTGATCAGCCGACTAGTCAAAGCATCGATGCTGAAAATAAAACCATCACAAACATACCTCCAAACTCGATTGTAATAAAATATAAGAAACTGTAAAAATGCATAAACATGAACTCGCAATAACTGTGAAAATAAATAAACGTCCACTCACCGTACTCTGCCGGGATATTTATAAAGCCGAAACCTGCTAAATGACGCAATAATCATCTGTCACGACCCGCTAACTCGTAATCCCGAAACCACGATTATAATTAATATCTACTCGTCGATATTCATAATAAATAGCCAGACTCGTAATCTGACGAGCAATAATGTCAAGAATCTCGCATTTTTGAATAGCGTATTTTCTGATTAAATACGAACTTAATCAAATTCCAAATTTAGTTCCTTGCATTACTTCACTGTAAATCAATTTTAGAGTCGCAATATAAATCTCAAACATCAAGCGACTCGAATTTAAATCAATAGTTGGATCATCAGTTAATAATATCATAAAATCAATTAATTATTATCCGATTAAACACACGTCTAAATTAATCAAGTTCAAATCTATTCAAGAACTTCATCATTGCATTCGGCACGAAATTACAAGCAGAACGACATAAAATTTTGTCAAAAATTCCACCTCGTCGGAACTCCGCCACGCACGACGGTGGCTGGAATCCCCACCGATACCAAATCAAGCAACCCGCATACCAAAATATTCATCTCAACAAACCCAACAACATTCATGAAGAATACAACATCAAAATCAAACAAAAAAAATCTCAAAATCACTGAAAAACTAAAAACCCATAGGAAAAATCAATTCGCTCAATCGCCGCCGTCCGGTCATGGCAAGGGCCGAGATGTGTCGTCTTCAACTCGTCTTATCCTGGGCTTGAAAACCCCCTTAACCTCGACATCTAAAACTGCCAAAAACACCGCCACAGTCGCCCTAAAAATTAACTCGTAATTGGCCCAAGTTCTCCGCCTCAATTCTCCTTCCTTTGGCCGCCAACACCGGTGATGTTGTCACCAAACGATTGAGGAGAGGGAGCCCAACAATTTCCACCAAGAATCACAGCCAGGGGTGGCCGGCCGGAGGCTCACTGCCGGTGAGAACCTCACGGTGAAAAACTGGGTAGTGATAGGGGGGTCAACGCAGGTCAACCCGGTTGCCAAAAATGGAACATTCTGATTTTCCCAAAATGGAAACCTCTATATATAGTCGTGATTTTATGGTAATGCATTTTTTTTCAATTTTTTTGTAAAATTTTCGCTGACCATTACTTCTTCGTCGTAACTCTGATTTCAACATTTGACCTGGCCACGAATTCGTTTCGACAAACTCTACGACTTTATCTAAAGAAATTTCTCGAAAAATATAGTCAATAAAATCTAGACGAAATCCCAGCGAAAGTTACCGACGGAAAAACTAATTACCATCGACGATTAACGTAATAAATTATCGACTAACCACATAAGTTTTGATTATCGTATAATGATGTTTCGGGTCGTAACATATAGATTATCTACGGGACCTATAGGGTTATGATCTTAATAATCATAATATTGTCGAAGCTGTGAAAGAACATATCCGGGTTGCTCGCCAGGCCATTACACCCATCCCTCTTCATGTCTTAGATGAGATGGAAGTGAGGCTAAACAAATTTCCCTCGTTGTTTCTTAATATTGATGAAGCAAAACGAGTAGAGGAAGCAACCATTTCACTTTGTCACGAGAATAATCAAAAGTGGAGAGGCACCAAGCAACACCTCGAAGCCCTTGGGGATGAATTTGAATGTGACCTCCAACAGGTCGAGGACAAGAAAGCGAAGATTGCCTGCCTCCAAGATGAGTTGGCAGTGATGGAAGCCAAAGTCCAAGAAAAGCATCTCTTTTCCATTCAAGTGTTGAAGGAAGGACATGACTGTTTAAAGCATGTTGAGAATACTCACACCACAGCAGTATCTGCCACGGCAAAGTGCTTTATGGCCCGCGTTGACTTTGAGTGAGCAAAGCTCTATAGCCAAGTGTTGTAACCTTAACTCTGGGCCCCTAAACCGGGATTTTATACTTTATTTATCCTTTTAAGGATTTTAATTTATGTTAACTCGGCCCACTTATGGTCCATTTCTTTGTATTTACTGTACTAAAATTTTGTTTTGAATTCCAACCCCTAAAAGCCATGCCTGCTCCTTGATCTTTGTAAGAATAACTGTCATTACTTCGCATTTATCAACCAAACGACCTTTAGTTTGCATTTGGTACGTGAATCAGTGCGACACGTCAGTCACCTTTAATTGATGCCTTGACTCGATGCATTCTTCAACGCCCTAGTAAAGAGGCACTTAGGGTTTTTGCTCCTATAAATACCATGTCAACTTAGTGTTTCGATCATCAAAAACAGCCACCTTTTAGAAGTCAAAATGTTCATCGTGCTCTGCCTCTTCCTTCTTTTTCTCGGCTTCAAAGTCTTTCCACCAGATCATATTCTCCTTTGTTAGGCAACACTAAGTAGCAATACCTAAGCCCAAACATAGATTAAGTAGCAATACTAAAGCCCATGTATGTCAATGGTGTGCTCATCCCAGATGTTTTTGGGTGAGCGAGATTCAGATGATGGGGGATACTCATTGACTCCATCCTTGAATCCAACGTCGTTGTCGCTGTATGTTTCACAAATCTTTCCCTGCATGGGATCAGATTTGAGGCTGGGCGAAGTGACAGTGACATCGTATGGTTTGAGGTCAAATTTGCTATCCTGTCACATTACTTGGACATAATCTTCATCAATGAGATGATGGTAGTCCATGACTCACACCAATTGCTCATTAATTTCTAATGGAACTACCACATCATGACTGAACATGAGAGCATATGGTGTTGTACCTGTTGGATTGCGCTTTAATGTTCGATAGGCTCAAAGTGCACTGAACAACTCTTGATGCCATAAACGAGGGTTATCCACTAGCATCCACTTTAAAATATACAAGATAAGCTTATTGCTTGCCTCCACTTGTCCATTGGATTGAGCATAATATGGTGTAGAATATAGGAATTGAATAACAAAGTCTCGCATCAATTCTTCCACTTCCCCATACACGAATCCTACCACCCTATCTAAGACAAAGCACTGTGGGATCCCAAATTGGTAAATGATATCCTCGTACAAGAACTTCCATATCGGTGCTGCGGATGCCACCTTCAGAAGTCTGTCCTTTACCCACTTAGTGAAGAAGTCTGTTGCGATGACGATGAACTTATGCTGCATTGATGAATGAGGATGAATAATTACAATTAAATCTAGTTCTCATCCTCTCGATGGCCATGGCTTAATGAGTGGTTGTAGTGGAATATTAGGAATATGCTGAACCGGGCCATGGGCTTGACAATCCTTGCACCCTTTCATGAAAGCAATGCAATCCTTCAATATAGAATGCCAATAATAGCCGAGTGTTCGCAGGTTCCAACGCATTTTAGGACCAGATTGATGAGCCCCACACACCCCGAAGTGAACTTCTCTCTTGAGCTGCTTTGTTTCTTTGCCATAAACATAGAGAAAATCAACATCCTCGCCTGAGTAATTCGTCCTTTTGTAGAAGGTAGTTAAGAGCGAGAAACCGTATTTGTCTGTTTGTGGCTGTACTTGGATCCTTTAAGTATTCAATGAATGGTTGCCGCCAATCTGTGTCTAAGTGATCGAGCTTTACCACAAACCAATCATCCTTCTCCTCTTGTCGAACCATGAATGAAGGTAAAATACGGCGTTCAACCTTGAAAATGTGATCACGTATTCGGTTAGCCAACTTAATACCCGTAGCCAGTTGTGCCAGCTCATTTGCTACATAAGTTTCCCCTCGCAGGATATGCTCTAAAGACGCTTCTGTGAACAATTCCAATAACTCCCTGGCTCTCTTCATGTATGGCTCTAAGACCAGACTTGTCTTAAACGTAGCCTACAACTGTCTGATTACAAGTAGTGAGTCCCCCCAGATCTGTACATCTGTGACTCCCAAGTCCACCAATAACTGAAGCTCAATGATCAAGGCCTCGTACTCAGCAACTTTATTAGTGTAGTGAAAATCTAAGCGAAAAAAATACGCAAAAGTCTCCCTCTACGGGTTAACCAATGTTACACTTGCTCCAGTGAGTGTACTAATACTGGAACCATCAAAATATAATTTCCACGGGGCAAGCAAGACTTGAGCTAGATCTAACTCTTGGAATTCTGGCGTTTTCAACATAGGATGATGCATTAAAAAGTCGGCTACTGCTTGGCCTTTTATAGCTTTCTGTGGGACATATTGTAGCGAGAATTCAGACAATGTAATAATCCATTTATCAATGCGACCTCTGAGGATAGGTCATGACAACATGTATCTGACTAAATCCGTTTGGGCAATCACACATGTTGTGAAAGATAACATGTAGTGCCGTAGCTTATAACCTGAGAAATATAGTGCAAGACACAGCTTCTTCATAGGTGAATACCTAGTCTTATAGTCGGTCAAGGTTCTTCTAAGATAAAAGATTGCTTGCTCCACCTTTGCATCATCATCTTGTGCTAGCAAACTGCCAATTGATATATCAGTAGCGAAAATGTAGAGTTTGAGCGGTACTCCTGGACTTGGTGGTACTAAAATTGGTGGATTGGCCAGGTATTGCTTGATAGCATTGAAAGACTCTTGATGAACATGCTCTCGTACAAACTCTTTCTATCCCTGCAACTTTAGTAAGGGAGCAAATGGTCGAGTTTTTCCTGCAGCATTTACTATGAACCTTCTTAAGAAATTTATCTTTCCAAGCAATTGCTGGAGCTCTGTCTAGTTTCACAGTGGGGATGCGTTGACTACCGCCTCCTTCTAATCATCTAGTACTTCGATACCCCACTGATGGACTAAAAATCCCAAAAAGTCACCCGTTTGGCCCCCAAATACGCATTTGGATGAATTCATCTTGAGCTGATGTCTCCTCATTCGCTCAAATACCTGGCGAAAGTAGTGGATATGGTCTTCCCTCTTTTTAGACTTCATGACAACATCATCAATGTAGACCTCTATTGTTTTCCCCCACAAGTCATGGAAGATAAAATGCATTGCTCGTTGATAAGTAGCTCCCACATTCTTCAATCCAAATGGCATATCCATATATTCAAATACTCCCGTAACCCCTGGGCAGCGAAAAGCTGTTTTATGCCTATCTTCCTCTGAGACGAGAATCTGGTGATAGCTCGCTGTGTTGTTCATAAAAGATAGCATCTCATGTCGAGCAATAGCATCTATAAACAAATATGCAACTGGCATGGGATTTGTATCTTTGGGAGTTGCATTGTTGAGGTCTCTATAATCCACACAGACCCATATCTTCCCACATTTCTTTCTAACAACAACTATGTTTGATATCCATTCATTATATTTGGCTGATAATTCCATATTGGAGCATCTTCTGGACCTCCTCTTTCACCAAAATTGTTGTCTCGGTACTCATCATATGCATCTACTGTTACACTGGTTTCATATCGGCAAAGTTGGAAGCCTGTGACACACCAAATCTGGAGACAATCCCGACATATCTTTGTATTTCTCTTCAAAACAATCTTTATAGTCCTATAACAAAATGATGAGCCTCTTCCTTTTCTCAGGCTCCAGAAAAGTACCAATAGCCACATTCATTGGCTCATTCACTATTCCCAGATTGAATTTTTCAATGAGACCCTTAACTTTAGATGACGTGTCATCCAAAGCTGCGGGTGTTAACTGGATAACTTCCTCCTCTTCTGTGATTATTTGTTGTACATCTTCGTTGACACTCTGCAGAAGTGATGGTAGGTAGACACTCGTAGGCCGGCTTCTCTATCATATAGGTATGCAATCGCTCGCATAAAGAAGCACAAGTCTCTATTTCTGACTCTCTTGAAGGTCGTATAATTTAGATTGACTTGAAGGTAGCTCGAGAAAACAAGGCCATGTTTTTATCATTTTTAAGCTTGCACAATTCCTCAACGAGCTAGTTCAAAGGATGCTATTCTTACGGGTTGACCCTTGCTATCGATGCCACATACTTCTAATAGTCTTATCGTTCCATTGTAATTATTGGCATTCACTACATTTGCAGAGACAGAGTAGGGTCTGGGATACGCATTGATCAATTCAGCTTCCCCTGTCTCCATGTTCCATAGTAACAACTATTGATGAAGTGATGAAGCCACATAGTGGCTCTGATATATCCAATCTCTTCCTAAAATTGCACTGTATGGAGCATTACAATACAAGACGAAGAACGTATGAGTTCCCGCTGCGGGTCTGACAATCATTTTAATAAACAAAAGCCCTAGAGTGCGAGACTGTCCCTGCAAAGTTCTTGATTGTCATTGACGTGGCTTGAATGGAAGATTTCAGAATTCCCAGTAGAGCCATTGCCTTAGTCGTAAGGATATTTACTTCAACGCCTATATCCACCATGATTTTACTGAGCTGCATGCCCCTCATACCCGTTGTAATTTACAAAGGTCACATATGCATCACCATTGAAGTTATGGGCTTGGCGAACATCATAACAGGCTTCTGAGTAATTTCAGTAAAAACTGGAGGTACTGGGCCCGCATCTTCTTCAGATTCTCCTAATG
Source organism: Geum urbanum (assembly GCA_946800695.1). NCBI lineage: Eukaryota > Viridiplantae > Streptophyta > Magnoliopsida > Rosales > Rosaceae > Geum > Geum urbanum. The sequence continues at coordinate 1,950,867 of OX327011.1, forward strand.
TAATTCCTTCCATTGCTCAAGATAAGCTTGCTACCTTCGTTATGGTAGCTTTAGCAAAGTGAGCGGGAAGAACATATACCATGTTTACCGTGGCTTCTTCTCTGTAATCATTCTCAATATCATCCTTGTCATTGTAGTCCACCAATTACTCATCTCCATTTGGTTCTTCCTCTGTGTCAAGAGTTGTGTTATTCTCAATCATGTCCTGATCATATGTGTTATTTGTGCTTGGGGTAGAGCTCTCAAAGATAGGCTCTTTTGAAACTGGACTCGCTATAACCTGTACTTCTGTCAATATGCTTGGTTGAATAGCTGAGCTTATTTCTTCAGTGGCAACACTTTTGGCCTTAACAGCAGCGAGCTTCTTTTGCTCTTCAAAGACCAACGGATTTGGTCGCCATATAAGAACAGGCTTAATCTTTGTTACCGTTATGGATGAACCCTTCTGGTGGCCTTCCGTAGCTAGAGTTGTTTCTTCCTTCTTTGGATTTTCTGCTTCCTTTCCTTGACGGGCTCTTTTCGCAACTCGTCGATCATCCACTGCGGGCTCCACCTTTCCTAGCTTGGAGAAAACACTCACTCCAGCTATTCTAGCCTCTGGTCTATTTGAGTTTCTATTGAAGGCTATGACCGGACTCGCAGCTAGCCTATTCAATCGTCGTTGGATTTTTTCTAGAGACTCCACCAATTGATCTGGTGTCACGAGACCATGATCCAAGGCCTCTAAGGTTTTCTTAGCTACTCTGTACTGCCTTTGTAACTTCCACTTCCTAGTAGGAGTAATTTTCACTATTTTACCCGTTCCCTAACATACCAGACATCTTCCTTGATGATGGATCGACTCGCTAAATATATATATATATTGCGAATGTATGTCCTGCACCATTCTCTACAGTCGTAGCTGGCCTTACCTCCTTCGCCGCTATCCTCAGTCTCTTGAAGATTTCCTTGTAGGAATATCCACTTTCTTGGGACTCGTCGATTGATAATTTTCTAGTGGTGACTTAATTTATGGTGTTGCTCGTACGGCTTCGATAAATTCATCATACATCAATTTCAACTCGCATTGAGCTTTACACCTAGTGCATAACGCCATGGGTATTGCTTCAGGTATTGTCGCTTTCGCGTTACCCTTAATATCCGCATCGGGCCTGCTAGCTGTCGGTTGATCTTTGCTAGTAGATGTGAGGTCTACTATTTTTCGTCTCTTTGCCTTTCAGCCCCATGAGACTTCCAACGTCCCAACCATGAATGCTCCTCCCTGATTAGGAGTATCTTGCTTATTGACTGCTGGTACTACGATCTTCCTTTCATTAACCCATTGTTGAATTTGTCTCCGTAACCCCACATACCAGTCTGTTTCATTAGTCTATGTATGATGAAAATGGCAATAAGGTTTGCCCTTAATCAGTCACGGGTTTGGTTTTGGACCAAATGGTACCACCGTTACTCCCGCCTTGATGAGATCCTCCAGGATTTCAACAATCTTATCTTCGCATAAAGTATTTGATCCCTCAGCCCTATTCATGGCGACTCTATCCGACTGCAAGTGGATATTGTTATCTTTATGCCGTGCAAGCTCGCTCACCACTACATCTACCATTCCAATGGTTTGGTCAGCGAAAGCCTGGCAATCAATAAGTGCAAGTGTAGGTTCTGAATCTAATGCAAGCCTACCATCATTGATCCACCTTTGGATCTGATCTTTCAGCTTGACACAATCCTTCATGGTGTGATTCCACATGTTGTGAAATTTGTAATACTTCTTTCCTTTCAACTGCTCCACTAGAGGATAGGCCCCAAAATTTGATTTGATCATTTTTTTTTTCAATCAAGTCATCGATGATTTCATGTGCTAGATTGGCATCATACGTATATGTTTCAAAATTTGGCTTCACGAATGCACTTGTCAGGACCTTAACTGTACCCTTGTTAAGAACCACCTTCTTAGACTATACTAGGTTCCATGACATTAATTCTAATGTCACCACATACTCATCTTCTGACTCAGACTCACTCGTCGTCGGCTCCTCCACGTAGGCTGCGGATACAGACTTGTGCCTTTTTGATGTGTATGGCAATTTTGGAGTGTAATCCCCTTTAAAGCACTTCGTCTATTGTCCCTCTCTTCGAAAGCAAGGTGAGCTTGTGAGACTGCATCTATTAGCCCATTCAATGATGTAAACCTTATGCCTTTGAACTTGTTGTGCATGCGCTCCTTTAATCCTCAAATGGCAATATCCATAATTTCTGCCATAGTCAGAGAAGCCTTGCTCCTGGTGTATTCGGCTCTAAACCTATGTAAATATGCCACTAGTGACTCTGATGGTTGCTGGATCATTTGGCACAATGTTGAAATTTTGACTTTTGGTTCCATTCCGCCGAAGTGATATGCGAACAGCCTTTCCATAACTTCCTAAGTCGGGACAAAATTTTGCTGTAACCCTGTGTACCTCGCCCAAGCTGATCCGGAGAGTAATTAGCCGAAGACCCTGAGTTTGAGTTTGGGCATGTCTCCCCAAGGTTCGCACTGAAGTTTGAAACGAGTCATATATGTCAAAGCGGGCTCTGTACCATTGCCACTACATATTGTAAAGTTGATTGGCTTGTATCCCTTCGGCCATTCCCACTTCTCATATGGGAAATGATCAGTATACCTAATTGGAGGCTTAGTAGTCCCATGGACCCTTTCATCAATGAGGTCAAGGACTGTTTGTTTCCATTCGTCCAACCATGGAACCTCTGTCTCCTTTCTCTCTCTGCCCATTCCTCTGTAATTGGCAAGTGCAGCAATTGATGTATTGATTGTCATAAAATTCTACAGCAGTCACTCGCCGAGGGCCGCTACGTCTCCTGCTATGGTAGTTTGACTCACAGACAATGTATCAAATCATTTTTATTCTTCCTTTCGATTGTCTTCTATAGTTACTCGCATACCTTCAACTTTACTAGTAAACCACGTTATGGTTTCTTCGCTTTCTGAAATTTTCCGCATAAGTTCAGCCAACTGCCCGCTGAGTTATTGATCCCGCTGTAAAGCATATTCCTTATAGGCTGCAGAATCGAGCACGTTAACCTTCGTTGCTGACTTTGGTTTTAAAGCCATTGTTAATTGTTGCACACCGAACTTCTTCGTTAGTCAACCTTTGGCAGTGTGAAGAGCTATGTTCTTTGAATGCTAGTGGATAGTGCTTGGTGAAACTGGGGTAAATCTTCTAGTATGGGTCATCTATTATTGTTGTGAGACACTAAAACCTGGGTCCCATTGAATGTGCCAAAATGTTTAGCTCGATTTCTCCAGCAGATAGCCATGACCAGAGAATCACAACTGTCTCTTTAATGGTGCATGCTTGGCGTGCCACTGCCTGAGGCAGAATGTTGGTGCGGATGTCGCGCCTGATATCCTTGCTTCTTTACTGATAGTCGCATATTTATACATTTATTTGGTGTTTAATTCACTCCCTATATTTAGTTTATTGTTATATATTTGAGTATCTAATTAAAATTTATTGTTTTAGAGGTTTTGTGTAGGAATAAAGGAAAAGAAAACAAATGGAGGATTCCTAGCTCAAAATGGATTTAAGGAGTTTTGTGCAATTAAAGAAGCTTATTCCAATGTGGACCTAAGGAGATCCGTTGAGAAAATATATAAACCTATTTTAGGATTTTTGGAAAGAAAAATCAGAAATTATTGGAGAGAAACTCGAGCAAGGAAAAAGGAGTAGCCGCGAAGGAGCCAGAGTCGTGTCTTCTATCCATCGAAGACTCAGCTTCGATCCATCGAAACTGGGCGACAGTTCATTTTCTTCATCAATCCTTGATCTGTGAACTCTATGATTTGTTTTGATTCTTTTTATTATAACTTTTAGTAGCTAAAACTCTTATTAAAGGGCTGCTTGAAGCCCTGTACATGAAGTCTTTCTAATTTATACACTTTAATCTATTTTGTATATTCTTTTGAATGAGGTTTTCTTTCTCTGTGTAATTCACCGCATGAATTCCTATATTTTTGCTCTGGTACACAACTTAGTATGCATGCTTGGATTCTATTATCATGAGATACAGGCGACTGAAGATAATTTCTTCCACCGGATTCTCTACAGTGATACATCAATGGAAGCTAGGTGTGAAACCGTTGGGTGACTGAAACCCTAGGTCTAGCCGGACACGCCTATAGTGTACTTGTGAACTTGTAGCTTCTCAAACTTTTTATAGAACTTAATGCTTTCTTCTTTGTAAACCTTGGGGTCCATGACTATGGATTCAATAGAGGGATAGATGGAGGGGAGGTCCATGACAAACTCACATAGGCATTAGGATTAGGTAATAGGTTGTAGTCGTAACGATGGACTCTTCCTGAGAACTTTCATTCATGGGATATGTGCATTAGGTCAAGTATGTGTTAGAAATATTGAATGGTAGTAGTGGATTGCATTCCTCTTAACTTCTCATTCATATAGTTTAACATCTTGCATTCATAATCATATTTACTTTCTGTATTTATTTTCTGCATATAGCATTAGTTAGCCGATTTAGTTCGGTACCAAAATCAACTCCAAATACTTTAAATTTTGTGTGGTAGTCAACTACAGTGTGTAGTGTATTGTGTCCAATTTTAGTAGTATTTGAGTCTGTTTTGGTCAGGTTCATAGTGTACTTAGTGTCCTGTGGTCGAATCTGTCAGATTTCTGGCATTCGCGTTTAGTTAGTGTTTTAAGATTTAGTCTCACCAATTTCTTGTGTTCGATAACCCCCGTTTATCATTACTACATTGATATATCTTATTTGAGAATAGGGTATCTTTGCATAGGTGTTTTCTCGCCTATCATTCACAAACGATTGAAGTGAGGAGAGTACCAACCTCGCTCTTATGAGTCATTCTTGTCTAAACGATCTCAAGACTTAAGTTTCGTGTCTCGCGGCAGAGCCACGAAAATCGATACTTCACACACTCTGTCTGGTGCGAAGCAGAGCATTTTCCTTGGCGAGTGTTGAGAACACTAGATAGAGTGTGACTTCGTAAACCGTTGGAACCTTCACGCCTTGTTTGATGTCGATTCCTTTGATCGCCGTTGTCTGAAAAAAGAAAACCTTTGATTCTTCACTCCCTGTCTGGTATCGATTCTAAGTTCGCGGTGTCGCTTGTTTCTAGTGAGAGAGATGCTTATTCGTCGAGAACAAATTTGCGTATATGTGTAGAGGTCCTCAATTTGTCTTGATTTTGTTTATTTATAGATGCATGTTCAAAAACTCTCAATCGACTGAGGGAAGTGTCTCCTAGTCCGAGCGAGGGAAATCAATCTTACTCAATTTTGTGCCTATCATCCTTTTCCCAGGAAACTCGCTCCTGAACTCATTCCCTTTCTCACCAATGTGCACAAAACTGGGCTGCAGTGATCGGTCCGTAATAGGTCGAGTACAATTATCGAGTTTAATAATAATTATTATAATTAGGGCCAAACACGTACATTAATACTGATCGAGCTTACGAAGCATGTAGTAAAAGGTTTCTAGATTTTCCAATTGTGATTGTTTCCCAGTTTAACGACAATTTCGTTGTTAATTATATTCAGGATTGAAGACGTATTTAGTCGTTATATTAGTCTCACAGACCAAGATCGAACGAGAGCAGTAAGTGTTCCTCGAGTCTAAATTTCTTCTTAAAACCCTAGAGATCGATGAGTGATTAGAATAAGTTTATTCCATTGGTCAGCTAATTAGTTTTTCATTGTTGCAGTGCTATTATTTTCCCGGATCACAACAAACATCCGTATGCTTCTGTTCCTCTCTAGATATCACTCTCTGAGTTTATCAATTCATTTTGTCACAAAGTTATTTAGTAATTGGTTCATTGTCCTTTTGCAGTGATCTACAAAACAGAGAGGTCAGATAATGGCATGCATGCAGCTACGTACTCGATCAATCTGTTTTACTTTAAATTTCTATATTGGTATTCTTCTCAAGATCTAATGAAAAATAATGTAGATACATCGTGCCGTTTGTACGTTTTCGATCTTGCAGTACTTGCTAAGGACTATTCAACAGCTACGAAATGAGAACGACATTGCTCTTCAACTAGCCAAGTCTGTAATCTTCTTCCTCTTTCGTAATTTTATATTAATTAAAAGTTAGTATAACTACATTTTGTCCACCAAATAATGTGATGGATACATCGATCTATGAAACCCTAGCTAGTGATACAACTTCATCAGAAACTATATATTCCCCCTTTTGTCATCAATAATCTTAAGTCTCGAGTGAGACAAAAATCTATCACGAACAAATTTTCCTAGGAAGTTGAATAAAATAAAATAGAAGAAGTACGTACATGTTCGATGCAAAAATATCCCTCGGGAAGAGATCCTTCTCGCGAAGCAGTCTCTTTTATCTCGGATGTCTTAACCGCGTGGGCCGGTCTATCCTGTATGTGCTTCGTATGCTGGCGTGCCACCGTCTCTTGACGGAATATAGACTGATCACAGCCGCCTGACTTCTATATTAAGCGATTAGAACAGGGAGAGCACCAACCCTGCTCGAATATGTCCTTTTTGCCTAGAAACCTAGGACTTTTGATATGTGAATCTCTCGCTAAGTCTTGAAATCGATACTCCACACGTCCTTTCTCGTGCAAAGCAGAGCAATCTCGTAACAGAGTGTTGAGAACACTCGCTCCCTTTGAGTATTCAAGCTCCCAACTTACAAGTGAGCCGCTCTTCAACTTTCCGGTTGCAATTGCTTCCTTGGAGTCGTAATACTTTCACTCGATAGGTGACAAGCACTTAGACTTTCTGGTTGCAAAGAAGATAGGAATCTCGAGGACGAGATGACCGTCTAGGTTTGTTTGCGTATAGCAAGGTTGTTTGATCGATTGGGGGGGGGGGCTTCTCATAAGATCCTTGCTCTCCTTATATACACGCTTAATAACAGTCATTCACTCAATGTCAAATTCCTTCTGCTCTTGTAACACAGTCTGAATCCAACACCAGCATACGTGTCGTATCACTCATAGATCTTCTAATTTCATCATAACTCTTCCAAGAGTTCTATTCAAAACCAAACAGTTATGACAGAGACTAAGCCGCATCGAACCAGCTAATAAGACATAGTTCTAATAGAACTCAAAGTCTTCTTCTAGCGAAGCTCGCCAGACGTTGTATGACTTGATTCCTCGCCAAGCACCATTAATTATAACGGGCCGCTCGCATAGACCTCGGCCATCCAAGCCCAAAATGAAATTCTTTATTTAGGCCCAAACATTGCCCCTCAGGTCTTGAACTTGGAAACTTTCTGAACAAGCGAAAAGACTTGAATATATCTTGACCAATGTGCCCATTGACTTTGAAACGCTATACCATCACTCGAACGCCACGTCAACCAACTCTTCGAAACAGTATGACGCTCGACTGACACCTCTATAAGAGCAACAATTTATATCCACAAATTTCATCTTTCAACAAAACCTTTCAATTGCTTAGACCCTCTGCACTTTCTAACTCTCTCAGTCAAAAAGTTCAAACCTTTCTTTCACCGCCGTCAATCCCTATTCCACCAGAACAGAAAAAATGCCTCCTCGTAAGGACATCTCCATCCCTCATGAAACTCCTGACGCTAAGAAATTCTCCAGACAGCTCAAGACAGTCGCTAAACGACACAACCCAGACGCCGTCTGCACTCTTACTATAGACCCTGTAACAAACACAGGTCTGCTCGGTCCATTTCTGGACACTCTATTATATCCAGAGCTTTTCACCTATCTTCGCCAACCCATCTGCAGTTCATCCCTCATACTCCAGGCAAACCCTAGAGCAGACCCAAAGGAATGGACTCAAAAAGACACTCTCTGTCTTATCGGGAAATGGCCACATTCAAACTCAGACGACCTCGCCTGGTACCAACACCGCCGTGAGCAAGACATCGATAGGTGGGAGATAACCGGAATAACCTAGCTCATTGATTTATGCTTCTCTCTTCTGCCTGGAGGTAACAAGGCCCCATTTGCCACAGCCATGTGCTTTTGGGATTGCACAGCAAACTGTTTTCGACTTCCCTGTGGTGACGTGAGCATCACAATGCTCGATCTTTATACCATTTTTGGAGTTCCTGCCTCTAGCAACATTTGGGCTCCTCAAGATTCTTTCCAAACAACCCACCAGGCATCAACAGAACGTCCTTCATCCTACTCCTCCTGGGTGAAACACTTTGCACGCGAGGAAGAAGATACACCACAAGGAGGAATAGCCTTCCTAGAGTATTGGCTATCGAAGTACGTGTTCTGTTCAACCTCTGCCAAGGTTATCAAGACATGGACCAACCTCGCTGAACGCCTCTACAATGGTGAACAACTAAGCTTGGTTGAGCCCATCCTCGCCTACATCTATTATGGCCTCAGGCGAGTATCTCTATCGAAGCTCGATTTGAACCAATCAGGACCACTGTGGATGGTTGAACTCTGGTTGCAAATCTACTTTCCCTTCTTTTGCCCCTCAGCAGCCCCTCACTATGAAGAACAAGTGCTGTTGGGCCAATCATTGGTTTCTACCATGCCTCGGACTAAGCAATGGTCATATCTCGACAGCTTCAAGCATCTTTGTTCGCATAAGGACTTCCCTTATACTACAGTCGAGAAAATTCTGAATCGTCGACATCCTGGCCTCCTTGCAAGTGGATTCATGCCTTCTCCTGAACAAGATGCTAACTCAAAAGACTTATTCATTAAGTTCAACACTTGCCAGGACCTGCAAATCCCAGACTTAGCTAGCTCCGGGTATGAGCTCTATGCCCCAAACCACTTCTGCAGACAGTTTGGGCTCAATCAGGACGCTCATATGCCCCTCGCCTGTTCTGTCAACAAGTATACTCTCTGGCGAGGAAACAACAAGCCCATTGCAGCAGAAGCATGTGATGAACACTTTGGCTTTCCACTGGTGCTGCTTCCAACAATAATAAAGCCACTGTCGATATCAAGGTCGGTCACCCCATCGTATCTCACCTGGTTTTCCCAATTCTGGTAAGAGAAACGAAACCAAGGACGAGACCTATGTTTTGCCGCCATTTTCCATAAGTTCAGCCAGAAATTCACACTTAAAGTAGACCTGGCTGCACTAACTGGATCACACCCTAGCACGGGTTCTGCCCCATGGCCACAGGTATGTTTTTTTATCAAAAATTGCCACATATATTAGCAACTTCTTGGATCATAACTGACCACTCCTTTCTTCTTTTCACAGTACGACCCTGTACCAGATGTGACTGTGGCTATTCAATCATTTAGGAAGAAAAGGACCAAACGTTCTAGCTCCCCTGTAAGTGTTTCAGACTATTTACTCATCCAAAAAACCAACTAAATTTATCACTGATCCTGATACTGACCCCAATCTCCAAAATCCAAGAAACTTAAATTGAGGAAACGAGGGCCTAAAAGTGGGACTTGGATGGGGGTTAAGGTCCCCAGCAGGGATAAACAAGCAATCCTCTCTGCTCAAATCTTCCTTGCCTCATTCGATCAAAGGAGCAACGAAGCCTCAGGGTCCAGTGCTTGTTCAATTGTGGCCTTTATCATTGCACACTGGCTATGTGCAAATCCATACAGCACCCCTACACTCTCCCAATTTGATGATCTTCTACTTCAAGGCTCCAGGGAGTGGCAAGAATTATGCAAGGACGAGTCTCTTGTGAGCCAGTTCCCAGACCAACATTTTGATCTGGACACCATCCTGAAGGCAAACATCAGACCACTTTAGTTTTCGCCTGATGGCTCCTTCATAGGGTGCTTTGATACTGAAAGGTTCAAAGCTCTGGAGGGTTTTCCCTCATTTGATAGCTTATGGGAACACGTCTAGAAAAGACAAAAGCCACAAGTCTACATAGTGAGTTGGAATGATCACTTCTTTGTCCTCAAAGCTGAAGACAAGGCGTATTATATAATAGACTCACTAGGAGAAAGACTTCTTGAAGGACACGGTAAAGCCTTCATTTTGAAGTTCGATGATTCCAGCACCATATATAGCAACGAAGACGAGACTACAGACTATGAGGTCCTCAACAGCCACAAAGAATGCTGCAAGGACTTCATAGCCCAGTTTCTTGCTGGAATCCATCGAGCAGAACTCGAGGAGGAAGAGAAGGAAAATCCTGTAACTCTTGACGTCTTACTCAGGCGTCTGCAAATTGATGTTCAAGCCTGCTTTATTCCTTCCTCCTCTGGCGAAGGTCCCAGCGCCCAGAATGAACAAGTCATTCCAGAGACTGAGCAACCAATCATCCCCTCGCCAGAGCTCATAACTAAACAACCACAAGTCCTGGTCGAGAACAACCCAGAAGGCGAAGAACCAAGTCCTTCCTCGCCAGAGGAACAAATTCAAGTTCTTGAAGAAACACGGTCATTGTCTCCCCAACAAGTAAGAACTCTGTACCCTTACTTCTAGATTATAGATTTCTAGATTGGTCCTAACATGACCTGTTATTCATATTGTAGTCCAAACTTGTTCCTGTGGACCTGGACGTTCCCGAGACAATACCCAACAGTCCCAAGAACCAGGCGAACACGTCAGGCGAGCCACTTGCAATGGCCACTGAAGATCAGCCTGACAATGCCCCAGGTGTCAACGATGAAGAATCCATACTTATGGTCGAAGAAAATCCTGTCCCCTCTTCATCACAAGGAAATAAGCCTCAGCTACTCAGTGTTCAAGAATCAACCACCAAGCTACAAGAACTTGTAGGCAAACTGAGCACACTGAGCACTCTCTCTGACACCGTTGTTTCTCTTAGAAAAATTCTCTCCAGACCCCTAGATTCTCCGGTGGATATTCAAGATGTCCTCAACCAACTGAAAGCCCTGAAAACTACTGCCTCAGAAGACTTTCACCCTCGCTTGGATGAGCTTGAAGAGAATCTTTCCCTACTCCAGAGTCAAAACGAAGCCTCTCAATGCCAGGCACTCGATGTTGAGCGTAAGAACGAAGCAGTAGAAACTCTGGAGCGACGAACTCAGCAGGAGAAAGAGAGAATTCAGAAAATTTTGGAGGACGTCTCAAGCCAAGGAAAAGAAATAGCAACTAAACGTGCCAGAAGAGTTGCCCTTCAGGCTGAACTTGCATCCCTTGATGCTGAAATAAAAGCAATGGAAACTGAGATCCCCAAGCATCAAGACAGCATGCAACAAATTGTGATGGAAGGCGAGACTCAAGCTCAACTCTTACAAGAGGCACGCGAAGATGCCCACAATGCTCGCTAAGCAGCACACCAAGCATGGATGGCCTCAGAGACAACTAAAATCTTAATAAAAAGCTATATCCTCCAATTGTAAAATTTTGGGCCCTAGATGTAGGCCTTTTATTTGATCCAAACCACTAGACCAATTATATATTCAAATTAGTTTTTGTCAACAAAGTCTGAGTTGGGTCCAAAGATCAAATTGGACTTCTCCGATAAGCCCTTTTCCTAATTTCATTCAGCCCCGTTTTAGGCTGTAATTAATTTTGACTACTTTGATTGTCCAACAATAAATGGAATTGAATTCTAAACTTGGAATCCGTATCGCGTCAAACAATCAAAATCTTTTGAAATACGTTTTACCTGCCCCAAAGACCTTCTCATTTATCATGCACTTCTTGCGAGCAGATGAGCCGTCTCATGGTCCATTCTTATTTGGACACGTATTCTCTATTTTAAAGCGTAATTACTCTCGCGAAACCAAACTGGTGTGACTTCTGTGTATAAAAGGTTTCCCTTTCCATTGTGTTGTGGATTAACCTTTTCGCGAGAATGAATTACCTCAGTTCCTATTTGCTCTGGTCTTCCCATCTAAAGAAACCTCCAGATAAAACTTTCCTTATTGTGTTCTTTAGATAGCAATATCCATGTCCAAACCTGGACTAGATAGCAATATCTATGTCCAGGCGTTGCCTTGGCTTGTCCCAGATTACAGGAATCCGGTAGGGACAAGCCACAATCCCGATGTGATGACTCCCTCACCTTTCCCCGGTGCACCCGTTCGGTGTCCATATGCATTGGAAGTGGTCTACCACTTCAACGTGGCCTGCAACGATGGGAAAAGATGAAGGCATTACCCTGGGAAGAAGGCAAGAAACGCCAAGGCAGGTGCAACAATCTTTGTTCTGATGCACCTCCTGCGTTTTCAGATCCTCCCCATCTTCACCGAGGTTGATCTCTTCTTAAGTTGGTTTCCAAGAACAACTTCCTCAGGGGATGGCTCTCAACACAGAGGATCTTGTGAAAAAACAAACTTATTTTCTTTTTCTCTGTTGTTGATTCAGGTTTGTTTTTCCATATGGTATCAGAGCTTGAGGCCGCAAAGCCTTTGTATTCTTCCAAGTATTCGAATGTAATTATCTTATTTGAAGTGTAAAAGTTCCTTGTATTGATAAACTCATATACAGTTTGCTCAAAACTTAGGCCACAAAAACTGGCTAATATGAACTTTGACTTGGAAGAAAAACACAAAAAATTACAAAAATTGGCCTCGAGTACAGGCCCTAACTTTCTAACCCCATAAATAGGCTATTGTAATGTAAATGATCCTCGATATGTGTATGTGTTTCCCCTGTAGTTTACTTATGAGAATGCATAAATAAACTAGATTAAGCAATAGTAGGAGGATCATCATACTCCCAAACTGGTTGTATGAATTTCTTAAGGTATCGACCATTTATTGGGTTCGCGTGTATAGTACCATCTCGATCTCGCAAGCGAACTGCTCCTTTACCCAACAGTCGATCAATAATGTATGGTCCTTCCCATTTCTTTGACCATTTACCTCGTCCTTCAGTCTTCTCACCGATAGGCAAAATGACTCGCCAGACAAGTTCTCCTTCTGCAAAACTCATGCCCCTTGTATGTTGATCATAGGCACGGGCCACCTTTCGTTTCTCAGCACGTAGACTATCATAAGCTTGGATATGTTTCTCATCTAAGTCTTCATGCTCTTGCCACATTGCTTGGACATAGTCTTCACCGATCAAGTTGTGTTGCTCCATCACACGTAAAGACTGAACATTAATTTCTAAAGGCAAGACTGCATCGTGCCCAAACATTAATGCATAAGGAGTTGTACTTGTGGGTGTCCGCTTACTAGTTCGATAAGCCCACAAAGTACTAAAAATTTCTTCATGCCACAGTCTGGCATTGCTCGCGAGCATCCGTTTCAGGATATGAATAATGATTTTATTGCTCGCTTCAGCTTGACCATTGGATTGGGCATAGTATGGAGAAGAGTGAAGAAAATGGATCCCAAGATCCTTTATTAGAGTATCTACTTCTCCGGACATAAATGCAGCCCCACGGTCTAAAACAAAACTCTCAGGGATACCAAAACGACAAATAATATCTTCAAATAGGAACTGTCGGATGGCCTTTGCAGAAGATATCCTGAGGGGTCGAGCTTCGACCCATTTTGTGAAGAAATCAGTAGCCACGATGATAAACTTGTGCCCTTCAGATGAATGAGGGTGAATCATTCCTATTAAGTCCAAAGCCCATCCTCGAGCTGGCCAAGGCTTGATTATTGGCTGTAATGGTATTCTGGGCATATGGTTGACTGGACCATGTTTCTGGCATTCTTCACAACCTTTAGCGAACGTGATGCAGTCTCTGAGCATTCCTGGCCAATAAAAGTCATGTCTTCTTAATAACCATCTCATCTTGGGACCAGCCTGGTGTGCCCCTGCAATCCCAAGATGGACCTCTCTCATTAACCTTTTAGCGTCACGTCCGAAAACACACCGTAATAGTATGCCTTCTTCTCCCCTTCGATATAACTCAGCATCCTTGAGTACATAATTGGGAGCTAAAAATCGAATCCGCTTGTCAGTCGGATTATTAGGATCCTGGAGGTAAGAAATGATTTCCTGTCTCCAGTCCTTGTCGATGTGATCAAGTGTAGCAACGTACCATTCATTTTTATCCTCTTGTCGTGCAATGAAAGATGGAAGGGTTCTTCTTTCAACCTTTAATATGCGTTCGCGTACTCCATCTTGCAAACTGATACCTGTTGCTAGTTGAGCCAACTCATTAGCTGCATAGTTCTTCTCACGAGGAACATGACTCAACTCTACTTCTGTAAACAACTTTAATAAGTCACAGGCCCTCCTCGCATAAGGTTCTAATATTGGACCCGCCTTGTATTTTGTCTCAAGTTCTCTGATCACCAGTTGGGAATCTCCAAGGACATGCACATCATTGATCTCCATATCTATCAGAAGTTCTAGTTCAATGATTAAAGCTTCGTATTCTGCTTGATTATTTGTGCACTTAAAGTCCAACCTGAAAGAATAACAATAAGTTTGGCCGCGTGGGGAGATCAAAGCTACCCCTGCCCCAGCCATAGTACTCGTACTGGACCCATCAAAATATAAACACCAGGGGGCCAAATCAATACGAGCGAGATCCAGTTCTAGCCCCTCAACCACCTCTTCCATGGGATGATGAGCCAAAAAATCAGCCACTGCTTGGCCTTTGACCGTCTTCTGAGGGACATATTGCAAAGAAAATTCTGACAAAGCCAAAATCCATTTTCCAATGCGTCCACGGAGAATTGGTCTCGACAACATATACTTCACTAAATCTGTTTGCGCAATAACACACGTAGTGAAGGAAAGCATATAGTGCCTCAACTTACACCCTGAAAAGTATAAGGCTAGGCATAACCTTTCCATTGGAGAGTATCTTGTTTCACAATCGTTCAAGGTACGACTCAAATAGAAAATAGCACGTTCAACTCTTGCCGTGTCGTCCTGAGCTAATAGACTCCCAATGGAGAGTTCGGTAGCTGATATATACAGCTTAAGGGGAACCCTAGGTCTTGGAGGAACCAAGACAGGTGGGTTTGTTAAGTAGGTTTTAATGGTTTCAAAAGCCTCTTGATGTATAAGCTCCCATACAAAGTCTTTCTGATTTTGAAGCTTGAGCAAAGTGGAAAATGGTTGTGTTTTCCCAGCAGCATTGGCAATAAACCGTCGTAAGAAATTGATTTTTCCTAATAATCGTTGTAGCTCTTTCTTACTCTTTGGTGGGACTGCATTAAGGACCGCTTGTTTCTTGTCATCTGGTATCTCAATCCCACGCTGATGAACCAAAAATCCAAGGAAGTCTTCTGCCTGGATGCCAAACACACATTTGGCTGGGTTCATCTTCAGTTGATGTTGCCTCATTCTGAGAAACACTTGCCTTAAGTCTTCAAAATGATCACTTCTGTGTTTCGTTTTAACTACCACATCATCAATATAGACCTCCATAGTCTTACCAATAAGATCATGAAAGATCAAATTCATAGCTCGTTGGTAGGTTGCCCCTGCATTTTTAAGTCCAAATGGCATATCCACGTACTCAAAAACACCGGCAAAGCCTGGGCACCGAAACACAGTTTTATGTCTATCTGCTTCAGCCACTGGAATTTGATGATAACCAGCAGTGCCATCCATGAATGTTAACATTTCATGGCGGGCAACTGAGTCAACCAACAAATCAGCTACTGGCATAGGGTATGCATCCTTTGGGGTTGCATTTTTCAAGTCTCTATAGTCGACGCATACTCGCATTTTTCCATTTTTTTCTTTACTGGGACTATATTGGAAAGCCACTCATTGTATTTGGCTACACGTATAATCCCTGACTTGAGCATTTTCTCGACCTCTTCCTTGACTAGAATTGTTGTTTCTGTATTCAAGCGACGCATCTCCTGTTTTACAGGCTTCTTCCCTTCAATGATGGGCAAATTATGACAAACCAAGTCTGGTGACAGCCCAGGCATATCATCGTATTTTTCTGCAAAACAGTCTGCATATTCTTTTAGCAATTCAATAAGCTTGAATCTTTCCTCAAGCTCCAAGAAGGTACTAATAGCCACAGAGATTGGCTCTTCATGTGTCCCAATATTAATGTGTTCGATGGGATCCTTGACTTTGGGAGGTAAATCATCTAGAGCTGTTGGAGCTAATTCAATCTCATCCTCCTCTTCAAAGTCCTGTAAAACGTCTTCATCCATGTACTCCAAAGCTGCAATCATTGGAATCTTCTCAAAGGCTTGGCTCTCTAATAAAAAATTATGAAAGCGTTCGTGTAGAGAAAAGCAAGCATCGGTCTCTATATCTGAAAGAGACCCAATCATGGAGAACGTCTGGATGGTAGCTCAATGGTGTAGGGTCTTTTATTATCCTGAGTTGCTTGGAGTATACCCCACTGAGCTAATTCAGAGGCCTTAACACCAACTGGGCGGCCCTTATTGTCGACGCCACATACCTCCAATGGTCTAAGGTCACTGTGGTAATATCTGGCCTCTAATGCGTTAGCAGAAACGGAGTATGGACGAGGGTCAGCGTTGACAAGCTCTGCTTCGCCTGACTCCATGTTCCAGAGTAACATCTGTTGATGAAGTGAAGATGGTACACAGTAGCTTCGATGTATCCAGTCACGCCCCAAAATGGCGCTATATGGAGACGTGCATTCTACCACAAAGAATGTATAAGTGCCTGAAGCCAGCCCTATATGTACATGCAAGAAAACAATTCCCAAGGTCTCGGTTATGCTACCCTGAAAGTTTCTGACACTAAGCGAGGTCTCTTGGATAGCAGACTTGGGAACACCTATTAAGGCCAATGCCTTAACGGTGATGATGTTAATCGCTGCCCCTGAGTCCACTAGGATTTTATTCAATTGAATCCCTTGGACTTGTCCTGTGACATATAGCGGCCGCATGTGCATGGCCATGTCAATGGTAGGCTTGGAGAACATCATCTGTCCTTTCGTGTGTGATGAATCCATTTCTGGGATCTCAACCAGTGTTGAATCATTTGGCAGCTCTGGTTCCTCATCTGGTAATACCACACTGTTGACGTTCTTGAATTCACCTTTTGGTGCTGACGTAGACAAAACATATTTAAAAGATAATACATACACCATATTAATGGTGGAAGAGTCTTCCTCGATACAGGCAAGTGCTTCAAGATCTTCGTCCTCACCGTAGTCTATCAACTGCTCATCGTCGTCGTAGTCATTATCTCCAGACAGGTGTCCATCCTCACTAGATCTTGTAGTGACCTCAAGATGGGCAACTTGCTGCATTGTATCCTCAAGTATAGGATCAATGGCTGCTGGTTGAAGTGGTGGTAGAGTTGTCTCCTTGGGAGCAGGGATCACTTTTTGGGCATTCGCTTGTTCTTCCACAACCAAAGGCCTGAGTTTCCATTGCAAGACTGGAGGCTTGCTTGGAGTATCTTGCTTCTGCATGGTCCCTGTTCCCTTAGGGGGTGTCTTTAGCCCTACTGTTTTCATCGTGTCATCCTCAAAGTTGAGGCTTCTCCTTACTGGTTGTCGTTTTGAACTCTCACGATAAATCTCCTGAGTAGATTCAGGCTCTTTACCTTTAGTCCCTAGCTCTGGGTTTCGTTCGAAAACCCCTGGTCTTTGGGCTCTCACCTTAGGCTCGTGAGATTTCTTCCCAAAGACCACCAATGGGTTTGCTGCAAGGGTGTTCAATCTCCTTTGCAACACTTATGGAGGAAACTCCAGGTCTTCTTCTTTAATGAGGCCAGCCTCATAAGCATCCAATGCTCTCTTGGCCCTACCAAAGCGTCGTTGAAGGTTTCTCCTCTTGCTCGGAGTCACCTCCACGGTTTTTCCTTTCTCCCTTATATACCAAACATCCTCCTTTGTAATATTTCTTGAAGCTGGAGGAATATATGGCTTCGCGAACGTATTTGCAACTTTAGACTCAGGTGTTTTAGCCAAACTGTCTGTTGCTCGCGAGTGCTTGGGAGCTGGAGTATCCCTTTGTCTTGTTTGTGGAGGCTGATGATCTGTGTTCGAGAATAGTTCTGGGAAAGACTTGGCTGCCTGAGCCAGTTCTTCATAAGAGATCTTCAGTCCGCTTCTTAATTTACAATGTGCACAAAGGGCTACTGGCGATTCTGCTTTGGGATCCACCTTTTCTTTTCCTTTGTTCCTTGGTGTGTAAGATGGATTCTCGCCAGTAGTTGGTTGGTCGTTGGACTGTTTTCTTTTATTTGATTTGTCACGTGTTAATTCCAACATTCCAACCATGGGCATGGGGGTGGTCAAGTTTGACAAGGGCTTTTGTTCTATTTCTATCACTCCCTCGTCGATCAACTGCAGTATTTTGTACATCAAATCTCGACAAGCAGCCGTGGTGTGACATCCCCACTTGTTGTGGTATCGACAATAAGGCAAACCCCTAACATCGTCAGGATGTGGGTCAGATGCTCCCCAATTGTCAGGGACCACAGCTATTCCTTCTAGGCATAGCTCATTGAATATCTCCTCTCGCCAAGACGCGTCATATGTTATCTGTGTCCGCTTAGGTCGGACAAACGCTATATTTCGCTTGGACCTTCGCCTGGACTTCTTCCTCGCGTGTATCAGTTTATTTTGACTGTCCCCTGAAGAAGTACCACTGGCAGGAGGAGTTGTAACCAGAGGAGATGGTATTCTATGAATATATTTTGGGTGAAATTCCATCTCGCCCCCATCTTTGATCACAATCACTTCCCAGTTGATCAGACCCTGGATTTTATCTCTCAAGGTCGAACACATTGCTGTTCGATGACCAAAGTGATTGTGGAACCTGCAAAAGTGTTGGGCTGGCTCTTTATACTGTAATTGTCTAAGCTCAGTAACTGGGTAAAAAGAGACCAACCCCATGTCCCTCAGCCTATCGAAGAACTCCTCTATCATATCGATCCTGAACGAATAGGCTAGAAAGGATGGTTGATTCCAAGCCTCCGCACCCTCAAGATGTCTGTTGGGTGATATCCATTCTACCACAGCCATATTGACCTGTGGAGCAGGGAACGGCTCGGAATCCACTAGTGCAGCTTTTTTGGACGACCCTTCCAATTCTAATTTTCCTTCATTGATCCACTTCTGGATCTGATCTTTAAGCTTAATGCAGTCTTTGGTAACGTGGTTCCATGCTCCATGGAACTTGCAATATTTTTTACCCTTTAACTGCTCAGCTGTGGGAAGTGGTCCAAAGTCTGCCCTGACGACACGCAGACTATATAACTCGTCCAAAATTTCATGAGCCATGTTGGCGTCATAGGTGTACTTCTCAAATTCTGGCTTAGTGAAAGCCACTGTTGAGAGCTTGATTGGACCTCTACTCTTCTGGAGCTTGCGGAGTTTTATAACTTTGTTTATTGATAAGTCAACAGCACCCACATGATCACCATCAGAGTCTGACTCCTGGTCATCTAAACCTTCAATATAAACCACTGTTTTTGGCTTCAACTTATCGTAGGTGCGACTACTATAGGTTCCTTTAGACGCGTTTCTTCTGTTATCTCTCTCTTGCATGTTGCTATGAGCTTTAGTCACAGCCGTGATGAACTCATTCAGAGAGTAGTATTTGCTGTTTAAGAATAGCTGATGGAACGTGTCCTCCAGACCATTCTTGGCCATCTCAACTACCTCTTCCTTGTTCAGAGGGGTCTTACATAGATTGTATTCCGACCGGAAACGGTGTAGGAAGGTGACTGGACTTTCTGTCACCGATTGACTCAAGGAAGCCAGCTTTCCAACAGTAGTCTCTGGCCTTGCCGTTCCAAAGTGATCTATGAACAAGGCCTCCATATCCTTCCACTCACTGATCGAACCCTTCTCGATTCCAGTATACCACACAAGGGCTGATCCTGATAATGATGAACCAAAAACTCTCAATTTGAGTCCTTCATCTTCGGCAAATTAGCCTAACTGCAGAGTAAAATATGCCAAATGTGTTGCCGCATTCGCATCGTCATCACCAGAGAAAGTTTGGAAGGTTTGGTGTTTGTAAAATTTTGGCCAACGCCACTCGTTGGGATCGTCTTTCATCGGAGGAAACGGTGTTTCGTAAGTTTCATGCATCTTAGATAGTTGTATGTTACAATCATCTAAGAACTTATTTAACCGTTGCTCCCAGGCAAGAGGAAAAGACTCTGCTTGCCTAGTTTTCTTGGCCAAGTCGGATACGGATTTGGTTAGAGACCCTATGTCATTGTCTACCCTTTGTGATAGAGTCGCCGCGTATCGGCGGTATTCCTCCAATCCTTTTTCCATTTGGCGAAGGATATCTATCCGTAGTCTGTTTTGACCTTCTACCAAACTAGTCACCTGGGCCCCCATGGCCTCTCTCTCCTCTCGATCTTGATTTAGCTCTGCCCTTATAGCCTCGATACCAACTGTTGCTGTATCAACTAACTGGGCTTGGGTGGTGAGAAGCTCTGCCTGTTGCTCGATTCTCTGTTCGAGCACCAACTGGTGATTAGCCTGGTGAACATCTCGCCTGGCTGCATAAGCCAGGTATTGTTCGAGCGTAAGCCCGTTATTTCTGCCTCATTTAAAAATTGGAAAGACATGGTGTCTAAGTTGTTAGCGAAAATAACCTCAACCGCTTGATTACTTAATGAACGACACTCCGTAGATGTGTGTTCACGGTAAATCGGTTTTGGGTGTTTGCGACACTGAGGATAGATCCTTCAATAAGGATCTCTAATTGTCGCTTATAGATGCAAAGAGATATTATCTCCCACCGGGCGTGCCAAAATGTTCGATTTTGACATAACAGTGGTATCTTGTTTAGAGACACGAGAATTGGGCGAAGTATATATTATTATTATTATTTTTTTATGTCCCACTGGGCATGCCAAAATGTTCGATGCAAAAATATCCCTCGGGAAGAGATCCTTCTCGCGAAGCAGTCTCTTTTATCTTGGATGTCTTAACCGCGTGGGCCGGTCTATTCTGTATGTGCTTCGTATGCTGGCGTGCCACCGTCTCTTGACGAAATATGGACTGATCACAGCCGCCTGACTTCTATATTAAGCGATTAGAACAGGGAGAGCACCAACCCTGCTCGAATAGGTCATTTTTGCCTAGAAACCTAGGACTTTTGATATGTGAATCTCTCGCTAAGTCTTGAAATCGATACTCCACACGTCCTTTCTCGTGCAAAGCAGAGCAATCTCGTAATAGAGTGTTGAGAACACTCGCTCCCTTTGAGTATTCAAGCTCCCAACTTACAAGTGAGCCGCTCTTCAACTTTCCGGTTGCAATTGCTTCCTTGGAGTCGTAATACTTTCACTCGATAGGTGACAAGCACTTAGACTTTCTGGTTGCAAAGAAGATAGGAATCTCGAGGACGAGATGACCGTCTAGGTTTGTTTGCGTATAGCAAGGTTGTTTGATCGATTGGGGGGGGCTTCTCATAAGATCCTTGCTCTCCTTATATACACGCTTAATAACAGTCATTCACTCAATGTCAAATTCCTTTTGCTCTTGTAACACAGTCTGAATCCAACACCAGCATACGTGTCGTATCACTCATAGATCTTCTAATTTCATCATAACTCTTCCAAGAGTTCTATTCAAAACCAAACAGTTATGACAGAGACTAAGCCGCATCGAACCAGCTAATAAGACATAGTTCTAATAGAACTCAAAGTCTTCTTAAAGTCTTCTTCTAGCGAAGCTCGCCAGACGTTGTATGACTTGATTCCTCGCCAAGCACCATTAATTATAACGGGCCGCTCGCATAGACCTCGGTCATCCAAGCCCAAAATGAAATTCTTTATTTAGGCCCAAACAATACATATAGTTTTTTTTTTCTTTTTCTTCAAGAAATTTGTTCTGTTACTCATTTTGTCTAATATACTGACTGATTGTATGTTTCTTCATGTTCTGTAAATCTGAATGCTTGGAATCGAAGCAGTCTTACTACTTCTGTTAGCTCCGAAGTTGAGATAGGAATCGAACTTTTGCTACTTCTCTGAGAATGCTTTTATAAGATTTCTGCAGATTCTAATTTGCTATTTCTCATACTCCAATCTGATATCTGACTATAATGGTTAATTTTTCATTCAGGAACTTCATCACGAGATTGGTGGGTTACAACAACAGCTTCAAATTGCCGAAGAGCAAATCGATCAGGTTGAAACTTAATTTCTTGTAATGTAAGAAACT
The DNA here is from genome assembly GCA_946800695.1 of Geum urbanum. Taxonomy (NCBI): domain Eukaryota; kingdom Viridiplantae; phylum Streptophyta; class Magnoliopsida; order Rosales; family Rosaceae; genus Geum; species Geum urbanum. The sequence continues at coordinate 1,972,839 of OX327011.1, forward strand.
TAGAGTACGTATCTAAACCTCAACTTGCTCTCTTAATATAAAACACAGGATATATGAACCTGATCCATTGAAAAGCCCATCAATGGCAGAGCTTGAATCATCTGAGAAGAGTCTTGTTGATACATTGTCGCAAGTTGTGCAGAGAAAGGTTGAGAAAATCTTGTCCAAAAAATCTTTTCCAGATTTAAATAACTAGGTTTACACATGCATGTTTACTTTCTTTTCTAATTTCCAGATGTCTGTTTATATTTTGCAGGAATATTTGTTGAGTAACCATCTATCTTCTTTTGATTCATCTGGAATACAGGTGATCGTAATATCCATCCGAATAAACCCTAACTAAAACATATCAAACTAATATCTGGACAGAGTTAAACAGGTCAGATGTAAGACAAAAAATCAATAAACATTCGGATCGCACATTCTATTTAACTATATCACCTTAATTATATCAAAAACATTTGGGTCATGTGGTAAAAGCCCAGCCCCACGAAACAAGCCCTAGGGTGTAGATCCCAAATCCAAACTATTGGGCCGAAAATCAGCTCAAACAGATTGGACCAACCCACATAGCCCTGGGGCCCACTGTCCAGCTTGCAATCTTCCCACCGCCGTCGCTTGCTTCAGACCTTCTACCACCGGCTGGTTCCACGGCACCGGACCGGGAATCCTCTCCGGCACCAACGGATCTGTCCCGGGTGACAACCTCCTCGCCGCAGCGTGCCTTCGACCTCCAGACCCGATCAATATTACCAGAACTTGACCGGCTCCAGTTCTTTCCCCTCGCCGGCCCCAACTCGTTCCCACAGCCATGGATAGAACTTGAACCCTCCACGACATCGTCGCAACACCATCTACTCACGCAGTGCGTGAAACAAGCTAGTCACCGGCTCGTCGAAGACGGCTAAAAGTTTAGGTTTCGACGTCTCCGAGATATACGGAGTTTCTTCTTAAATAAACTCTGACAACAATTAATACTGATTTTGGACCAACAGCTTAGGTACCCTAATATTGATTGAATTAATTAGGTACTCAAGCTTGGAATTGTAATCACTTGATGTACGTCTAAATAGGAACTCGTCGTCGACACTATACGATCCATTTTCGCAAGGAACGAGTTCAAACGGGACTGCAGATCCCAGTAGCATGGGAGAGTGTCATCATGTGAATGTTACGTACAAACGGCGGTGACGGAGTCACGGAGATCAGCTTCCTCCTTGGTCATCTCAGCCTTATAGTACTACCTCCGGACACCATTCCACCCTTGTGCAACAACCAGCTTTGATGCCTCAATATCAAGTAATCTGTCATCTCCTTACACACATATGCTAGTCATTCTTATAATGTTAATTTAGTTTATGAACTTAATGATGTGAACTATATATATGCAGCAGGCAATGGTAAGCTCAAACATGCCAGAAATAATACCACACGAGCAGTTGGAGATCCCAGTTAGCAGCTCCAACGTACAAACTAATAATTACAATGAATCGAAGGTGCAGATCGGATAATTATCATGGCCAAGTTCCTCAGCTGAATTGACATTGATCATCGTATGAAATCCAGCCAATTGATTACTACTTATCGATGCACTCCAAATTAGCTGCAGCAATTTGCAGCGCTACTGTTACTAGGAGAATTTATTAGCAACTGTAATCTCATTCTTGGTTAACTTTCTCAACATTTTCTCAATTGTACCACAAATGGATGCCTTGGCTTTTGGGATTCGACTTATGCAATGATTTTGCTGTTAATGAGTCTGTTTGTAAGCTCGTTTTAGAACTAGATTAAGTGAAGGCACACTTGAGAACTATCAAACACTCCACTTGAGAATGCTGTAAGCTTCATCCGACTATGTATAAATATTCTATACCTCTATACAGTAAGGTGAAACGATATGAAGCTGGACTCTCCTTTTCAGCACAAATAGAAGTGTTATAGAACAACCTATAAGCTTATACAAAATTAGTCTCAATGTCTCATAGCATTTCTCAGCATGTATTTGACACTACTTAAGGGGTAGAAATTGTTTGGGATAAGCAGAACATGACAGGTTGAAGATCTGAAAACCAAACGTGCCGGCAATGATTGGCCTGTAGCAAGCAACTCTGTTTCCCAACAGTTCAATATTGATCCTCACAAATTTTCAACTCCACTACAGTACCATACTTGACTTCACAGATACACCGCCCGTCCGCCTGGAATGTGCTCCTTCCAGAATCCTGTGTCACCATTTGCACCAATACTTTGCTTTTTAGAAATATAAGATGATCAAATTTATTAGATAGTTGAATAAAATTACACTGACATGCTAATTTCAATGTTGTTTTGAATTTAGTCGCCAACTAAATGAAATAAGGGAAGCTGGGTGGAATAATTCACCTAAAGTGGACTAATCAATTACCGTCTAGTGCTGAACACTTGGGGGGTATGTAACTTTAACAGTGAAAGGTAAACAAAAAACACATCAAGGTTATGAGTCAAGTCCTGTTATGGAATGCTCAAAGACCTGCAGAACTTTCTGAATACCTCATTTAGAATTCTGTGTATCTCTTGAGCTTTAACTGTAATTAGCATACACCAGAATTCAAATTGAAACATATCAAACCCAAAAAGATTGTTTCTCACAGCAAATTACATTTCTGTAACACTTTATACACTACTAGCGGCACAAAAAGTTAACGCTGTTTCTATTGATTTTAGGCCTCTTCAGCATCGGAGAGGCAGGGCAGCAGAGTTGTCTATTAGGTTCTTGAATCTTCGATGGTTGAAATGTAGTTAATCTATTCTCAGTTCCCCCACTTTCCATCTATATCATATAGCACGACATTCTATAATGCTGAACAGGTATATATGTATAATATAGCTCAATCTGAATTTCCAGTGTTCAGGGTCCAATATTTGGATGATGGTCGTTAGCAAGATTCTAGTGAGGTATAATATAGATCAATCAGAAAGTCCAGTGTTTACGGTCTAATATTTGGATGATGGGGCAAATTAACCAAGATTCCAGCGAGATATAGTATAGCTCAGATAATGCCTTTTGTGCTTCATCCACACCAATCTAGCTAAGATTCCAGGGCCATTGCATCTAGATGCATAAATAGTCAGTTTTGTCATTTGATTTTCCAAAATTTGTGGAAAAGATACCACCAATTAGATGCCTATTGGTCTTCCTCTTATTACTTTATTCATCGTCTGGGCCTCAGGAAGTAGGTGGTCAACACTAGCAGCCTACTCATTATGCCTACTCATTATGCCTACTCATTATTAGAGGGTACCTAATCGTGTGGCTAACTCAAAACTTCTTAACACATTGGTACCAAAGCCTTTAATACATCCTAGGTACATGATGCTTCACCAAGAAATCAAAACTCATTAAATAACAAATTCTTAGGCAGAGTTATCAACTTGTATAGATACATTCAATATTTCATGTTCATGCTCTTGTTAGAATATGTTTGAAGGTTCCATCTGTTCAACTTGAAGAGTAAAATGTGGCCCGATTACACTAATCCAAGTGATGAAGCTTCTCAGGGTGTCTAAATAACTTTCTTCTGATCTCTATCTTATCATAAGAAAACTTATAAGGATCACAAAAGTTTGACCAAGCTACTTTAAAAGTCGGTGATGATGCTAGCTTTATGCAAAAAGGGGTTAGCAGTGGCTTTATTATGGACAATAGTTCCAAAAGACATGAGTCTGTCCTCTTTTTCATCTGATTCGCTGCAGAAATTGAGCAAAAAGACAATAAACTTCATCGTACTTCAATGATCAAGATGTTTCCTATCCTTCTAGACCAAGGTTTTCAGTATATTGTTTCCCAAGGCTGTTGCTCTTTATGGAAAATTCCATCTAATCAAAATTTTAAGGGTATCAGGGAACTCATAAATGGTTGCTATAAGTCTATAACCAAACGTATGACTATATGTGCCAGCCTCTCGAACCCCCATATTCGGCTACTTGAAGCAAGCTTAAGGAATTTCCTTGCTAGTAATACTAAATAGTTTTACCAACTCATTTTGGCATAAGATGAATCCTGAAAATATGTATTCTATCACTCTGTAGCTAACTTTCACATGACATCTATCATCATACGAGTCACTTCACAGGCTTTCCAGAATTTTGTGTGGCGATCGAGCAGAAACATTTAATCATTTTTCTTTGTTCCTAATGAATCCTGTTACTTTTTCTCAAAGTTTAAGTAATAACTCATTAACTTGGAGCTCTATAAGGATCATTACACTTTATAATACCTATGCCTGGTTCTATTTTTAGGAACTCAAATAAGAATTCTACTTCTGTTTCCGTGGCTCATCTTCTTCTTTTTTATATATATTTATTGTTTCGGGACCAAGTGTTGAAGTAAGATTCCATTCTTTAATCGACCTTTAAAAGGATCTCTTTTCTATTCTCCTAATGTTCTAATATTCAATCATAACTTCCGTTGAACGCAAGGAAAACAACATTAATCAGCACAAAAAGGAATGCTCTCACTAGTATTATTCAACGCAGCCGTAAATAAAAGTCATGTTCCATATGTAAGCTCTACTATCTCATCTATTCCACAACATAAAAACCGCATTCGCTCTCATTACAGAAACTAACCTCAATACAGAGTGTTATCGAAAACCCACGGTTCATGCGCGAAAAGCTCTCGGCCATTCATTTGCACTGTCCCTGCAGCTATGTCCTCGGCTCGTTTCCTTGCTGCTTCAGGTCTTCGCGCCGATACTTCATCATCCTGCATTATCATTTGCACATAATAACAATCAAACAAAAGCCATAACAAAAACAACAATAGCTTTCACAATGCAACCATAACAATAGTAATGAGAACCCGGATAGATTTCTACTCAACACAACCGAAAGTTACAATCTTTATGCTTGCACTGAATCAAAGTACAATAATTAACATAAAGGCGTGAAATTTAATAATTAACATTAGAATACAAGTTTGAGCAAAATTGGAAGAAAAAGTTGAAGAGGAGGTAATATTACCCTGTGGCGTTTCCAGGCGAGGAATTGGGCCTTGGTCATCGAAATTGGGCTCTGGGTTTCTTTGTTTTCGTTCATCTTCTCAGCTTCTTCTCCCATTGTCTGTTTGTTGTTGTTCTCTGATATTCTGAACAAGAACAGGGTTGAGATTTGGGACGCCGTCCTCTACAAAAACGGTGTCGTATCATATATGCTACACACTTATTTTTTATTTTTTATCTTGTTCTAATTTTTGTGTGCTTGGGAAGTCAAAATTTTCTACGAGAAAATTATCAAAAGTCCAATTAAGTAATCGATCAGTATGTTAGACCCTATGCTTGTTTCATCCCAGGTTGCATCGAAACAGAGGTATGAAAGCGAACTGTGAGGAAATGCGGAAATATTTTTTAAAAAAAATTAGTGAAAGCGGGTATGCAAATGAATCGTCTAATATATAATAAAAATAATATATAATAAAAATGTAATATTATAATGTAGAAAAATAAAATTTGATAAATAACTTAAAACACGATTAAAACTTAATTTCAATTTGATTATTTTTAGACAAGTACATGCATAATAATATGATTCATATATAAGTAATATTAAATTTCTTATGATTTTTGTGAAATACGATTTAGCGCTTCCAATATGGAACATCAAGTTTCCAAAAAGAATATATTTTTAGAGTTATGCTTCCAGAAGAAATATTTTTGGAATCATACTTCCTAGAGCTTTTGCTTCCGAAGCGGGAAGCGCCTTTACTTTGAAGCTTCCATGCAACCTACTTTCATCGTTCATCTTTCTTTTTTTTAGATGGCGAGCAATGAATTGATAATGTGATTGTAATACAGAGTTTCACCAGATTACCTGACCCAATAAATTGAAACCCCTTGAGCATTACAATACTAAAACAGTTTTACCAAATAAACCTAGAAGAACAAACCAGAGTACCGCAAAAACTTCAAAAAATCCGATTGCGCCGCTCCTTAGTTACCCGGGCACCATCTCTACTGCGAGGCAGATTGGCGGAGTTCTTCGATGGTCATTCCCGCAGGGAGGAGGACTGGCTTCTTCTGCGGTGAGACCTTCTTGGTGGATATGATGGCTGGTCCAAGCTTCGACTTTGCTTTCTTGTCTTTAGAATAGTGACGATTGCCGCCCTTACCCCTTGACGAACTAGGAGGCTCCTCTACAGCATCATGCAGCTCTCCATCAGTAGCTTCCATCGATGTGTTTGTTGCTAACTTGCCGAAGGTATCAGATCTTGATCAATGACCATGTCCAGAGCTTGCATAGACACCTTCGGAGTGGGCACTGACCAAGGAGTTGAACCTATAGACACATGAACTTTGTCTACAGTTGACATGATAATAGAATTAGCTGGAAACATCCTTGACAACCTCCAGGTGAGCTGTTGACTTCTTGACTCGACCAGAAGGTTTTGAGATAGGTATCTGACTTGAGGGTTCCATCTACAAAAAGATAACACGGTTAGCAGTACACTCCCCATAAAATAGGTTGTACATCATAGTTGCCACTAGTTCTTCAAACGGCGAGATCTTAGCGGCCTCATGGTCACCACTGGCCCCAATAGCATGTGCCGAAACAGAAGACGTCCCACCCTGATTGAACACTGAAGCAGAAAGCATTCGAGCCTGCTGCATTGACTCTAGAAGTGCCATCATAGATCAATGAGGACTAGCTACCACCTTCAACAACTTATAACTGAGTAGGATGCTCCAGAGCTCCTCCAATACCTGTAGCAGCCCTAGGAGTGCCAGAAACAAGTCTCGAATTCCAACAATGATGGGCTACCACTACTGACAACTCCAAACCCTGAATGGCCGGAGTCAGCATCATAGCATTTGCCATAGGATCAGATCCTATACTTGGAACAAAAAGACAACCCTCCGCACCATGTACGAAAGATCCACAATCTCTACAATAACCTCGAATATTTTCATACAACGACAAAACATCCATAGCATATGTCTCAGAGAATCAGAATCAGGTTTTTACCACTAAAATCCACTTCAATTCGGATCTTCATCTCCGAACTATGAAATAGTGAATGCCGGTTGAACTCCACATAGTGGCCTACATCATTATCGATCCAACGACACATTTCTCATGCAGGACCCCAGCCGCGAACCGACCTTGCCTTGGCCGAACCACAACCCATACCTGGCCTCGGTTTGCAGGGATCATAAAGGGGTCATCAAATTCTCCCATAGCTTGGACAACAATAGTTGTAGAATGAAAATACCAAGGACCACTCACAATCACACAACGACGATCGATGAGTGATCAAAACTTGCATATGAACCGATCATCATCAATTCGGGTAAAGCCCATAATACCTTAACCGGTTGCATGATGCCATAAGCCAATCATCCGCATCGTGAATGCTTGTACCCGATCGACGACAAGAGGAGTGAGTGAGAAAAGTCGGGCGACCGCGAAGTACCGCACTTGGTCTTCATCATCTTCGTCCGAGTGTGCCAAGTTGACTTTGCCGAGCACCATCGTAAGGAACTGCGATGCCGGCAACCTGGGCTCGATCGAAGAAGCCAATTGTGGATCAGGAGGGTTCAACGCGAGGCCATCTCCTCCGTCAGAAAGTGACATGCAATGAGTGGTTCTGGTTGAGGGAGAGGAGAGGAATACAATTGTGTAATCCGATTTGGAATCGGAGGAAAGGTGGGGAAGGGATCTATTGGGCGGCGCTATAGTTTTGAGGGAGTCGAGAGAGAAAAATCAAGAGAGAGAGGAGAAACAGGGAAGTCGTTTTACCTAACACTATAGTGTTACGATTTACTCCTCAATTCATCGTCCATCTTGAAAGTGTGAGAGAAAAGAAAGAAAAACATAAATTTGGGTGGGTTAGAGAGCTGATTTCTGATAAAACTTGTATTTATACCTAGTCACTTCAAATTTTCCGAAACCAGTCATTTAACAAAATCACGGATTTTGAATCTTTATTGAATACATCAAAATCTCATGGCCTCGAAGACAATCCGTAACCTTGTTATGAGATGATTGAGATCCTCTGCTAGCTCCTGAGCTCCCTTTACATTGAGATCATTTTTTTGGGAGCATATATTTTGTATTTACGTTTCTTGTCATTTCCAGTCCCCAACAGTAACGGAGACAACATTGTATGGTAAGGGGATGGCTCTTGTTTTGGCGTTTAGGTCTATTTTCCTTTGAGATTTTACCTAAGTTTGCCCTTAGCTAGATTCTGAAAAGTGATTAGGCGCCCATAAGATGATCTTATATTTGATGTTAATGTCAGGAGACTACTAAACCAAAGATAGAACCGTTTAAGTCTTACCAGTTTGAAGAAAAAAAGAAAAGAAAATTACTCACCCTTAAAACATCTATGCTATTAACTTCCCTAATTCATAGTCGCAGCATGTAGGCTGTGTACATTATTAATCATCATGGTTAGCATAAGACATTTTTCTTTCTTTCTTGTAAGCCATGATCAACAGCTGCTCACTCCAGCAGCTTTGGAGTTTAGTACAGCTTCAGCAACAGTCAAGAAGATCCTCTCCTCTCCAATTTTATCTACCAATTTAGCCAACTTTAGCTTGTGAATCACTTGCCATCTTGGGTTGGCCACAGCTAACTGCAATATCCAACATAGACAAAATACAAAATCTCAAAGGCCTACAGAAACCATACTCAATATATATGCAGCAAACATTTCTATATATATATTGAGAACTGAAGTCCTTACTTCTATGCCATCTGAAAGCAACTTCTTGTGTATTTCTTCCAATGCAAGAATCCCTGAAGTGTCGATGTTCATCACATCTGTCATATAAGAACAACTTGACATTGGTTTTCGACCTGCACATACTGATCAAACCACTAGAGATAAACTGAACTTACTTGACATGTCAAGGATTACATGTTGAATATGTCTTCCCTTTTTGTTCTCCTCGCGATCGGTGTCATCCTCTTCCTTTGTCACCCATTTCATTACCCTAATTAAACATAGCCTCATCACATTAATGAATTATACTATTCGTGTTATGTCACACGAAATAGCACTGATCGATCATATAGTACCTTTCTCTCACAGAATTCGCATTTGCGAAACAAAGCAGAGAAGAATTGATGCTAATTATCAAGATGCTTGGAGTTTTGATGGCCATTGGATACTGACTTATGTTGCAAAAGACATCTGATCTTGGAAGTCTCCCTAGTACTTCTATGCTAGGCCTGATAGCATTTACCAATATCATTGCAAAAGATATTATTACCTGCAGTCCATAAAACAAACTTGCAATCAAGGATATGATCTATAACAATTTTTTTGACCCCTTTTTGAATTTCAGATTCAATATAACCTTTATTTCATATATATCACAATAAGTTTAGAGTTGCTTTCAACTTATGCCAATGATAATGCCCAGAAATTTTTCTTCAAGTTGATAGATTTGATAGGTTAGATCAGAATCAGCCCATGCTAGAAAAGCTCCTTTATTTAGTGGGTTCACTATCTCTCAGAAAGAAGTATCAAGCACTATTTCATTGATTCTATATGTCTACATCTACAGCAGGTTCTTACATCTCAACATGGTTCCATGCCCAAATTTTCAAGCTTCAGATGGAAATAATCTACAACATACTCTTAAATGCAGCACTGTCAACTGAGAAAAGGAAACTCATAAACAGCAAAACATTGTGTTGATTTTTCAGTATGATATATACGATCTCTTGTGTTGATGAGGAAACATATATTCCATGAAGTTGGTGGTCGTATTCATAAAAGTAATAGACCTATGGAGCTCATACACGCTATATGCCTTTGATGCCTAGCATTTTGTCCACACAATTACATATTTACATTATTGCTTCAACTAAAGAATTGACCCATTTCTAGCTACATTGGTCCTCTAGTGGGGCAATGACACTAAAGATAAGCCTCCACTATAGCCTAATTTTTCTGGTCAATGAAACTTCGAAAGTGACCTATTGAAACTTTTATACAATTCACTTATGGACAAGGGTTATGTTATCAGATTTCATTTCTAATAATAATTTAGGTACTTTCAACAATATAACATGTCAAACTATAATTCTCGTAGGGAGATAACAACGTAGGAATATGGGCGTTCATTTTCATATAAACGAAGACTCTTAGACAAAGGGTAGAAGGGTACCGCAGTAAGAAGACCAATCTCTACTGATGCGAACAAGACCCCGAAGAATGCACCAATGCAAGCAAGGAAATCTAGTTTGTCAACCTTCCATATGTGGCAAGCTTCATTTATATCAATGAGTCCAGGCAGTGCAGACAGGATGATTGAAGCAAGGATAGCAGTGGGAGTAAAGTACAAGAGCCTAGTGAGCAATTCCAGAGATAATATAACAGTGAGAGCCATCACTATATTTGATACCACAGTTTGACACCCTGCACTAAAATTTACAGCAGTTCTTGAAAATGAACCTGCAGAAGCCAAAACTCATCAAACCACATTTTACTAATTGGTAAAAAAAAATCTCAAAGATAACTGTTGACCACATTTAATTACCGGTAGCAACATAGCATGAAGTTAAAGATCCAGCAATGTTCATGCATCCCATGGCTAACATTTCCTTGTTCCCATCAAGATGGTACCCTTTGATGGAAGCAAAAGATCTACCAACAGCAATGGCCTCCTAAATAATTCAAGATTTTGGCTTAATTACTGTTAGATATACTCTACAGATTCATCAATAAAGAACAAATCAGCTAGAAATTATTAAGGGAATTGCCAGACTCACAGCAAGAGCAATAATTGCAGAAATGAGTCCTCCTTTGGCTGCTTGTCCAACATGTGGTCCTTTGAGTTGCAACTGGTTTGCTGAGCTTGGATTTATACCTTGTTTGATGTGTTTGACTATCTTCACTCCATGCCTATCAGATTTGGTGAAATACACTATCATAGTTGATAATACAACTGATATAAGTGGTGCAATAGCTGGCAACCAGTAGAGCTTTTTGTTTCTTTTTCCCTGCAATTCAAGAAGAATATATTAACTTTGAAGGATCAAAGTAACTGAAACAGATAAAAGATCGAGAATGAAGAAGACGGGTAATTTGTGTGATTAGAATTGTGGTACTTACAATGAACCTCATAATTAGGAGGAAAATGAGGAATGAACAACCCAGGACAAAATTCAAAGGGTACCACTGCCATGGAAGAACAAAGTTTCTTATTGTTTCCAAGAAAGAAAAAACTTTAAGAAACCTTAATGTGAATCAATTAAATATAATACACAAAAAATACTTACTGGTTCATGAATAAGTGATTTGATAACAGATTCCAAGACAGAGACCACATCTGTGTTGGTGGTAAATTTACTGAGACCAAGTAAACCTTTAAGTTGTTGAAGACCAATAACAATGGCTGCACCAGCCATGAATCCAACAACGGCAGCATGTGAGAGAAAATCCACAAGAAATCCTAGTCTGTTTATAAGTACCAGATCATGGTCGACTTTGTTAGAAAGACACAGGGTACTTGATCATTGAAGATATAGCAATCAAGTTTAATGTTAGAAATATTTATTGAAACATATATACCTGAAAAGTCCAAATGAAGCTTGGAAAATTCCAGCAAAGAGTGTCACAGTGAATACAAGCTGTCTATAAGCGACAGGATTGGCTACAGGATCTTCTATTTTCTGAAGCAAAGAGGAAAGCAGCAAAGAAACCACAGCTACTGGTCCAATGGCTAGCTCTCTCGAACTCCCCATTAGAGAATAGATAAAAGGTGGGACAATGCTTGTGTCTGGATTAAGTCACATCCAAAATTTAAAAGAATTAGACAAGTTAATACTGTAGAGATGAATGAACAGAAAGTCTGCATGTTAATATCAAGAAACTTACATAAGCCATACTGAGGATCAAGTTTTGCAAGATTAGCATAACCAATACTCTGGAAAAAAAAATTGTAAGGAAAAATAACAAAACTTGGCTAAGTGAAATAAGATAGACTGAGAGAGGTGATTTACCTGAGGAATACTAAGGCTAGCAAGTGTTAATCCAGCCATCAAGTCATTTTTAAACTGTGAAGCCTTGTAATTCCTTCCCCAGCTAAGAATTGGAAATAGACCCTTGAAGAATGACAGAGCTGAGTACTTCTTTCTTTGGGGAAAGACAATGGCTTTGATGGAATGATGAAGTTGCTGCCATGGACTAGGTGGCACAGGAGATTTGAGCACCCACTGAGCCCTCTCAGCATCATCCCTTTGATTAGTTAGGTCCTCATGATGGTGGTGCTGATGAAGCTGCTGAAGCTCCACAGTTGTGAAAGGGGTGTGATCAGCTTGGACAGAAACCATGGTGGTAGCTAGTGGTGACTTGAAGTGTTTGGGTGAACTCTGATAACTAGTGACATGTTATGTAACTGCCCAAGTGCCAGTTTTGTACCACACTCATGACAGAGATGTCTGTGTAAGTGAATTTAGTCACACTATAAATATACAGATTCTGCTGAATTAATAGTGCTGTTGTAACCAAATCCATTGAGTCATTAGATTTGGATGATGTGTACTACAGTCCATGATGTAGTAAAGTTAAGGACAATAATTCCACATTCATAATCATTGCCTTCAATTCTTATTCTAACATAAATAAATAAAAATACATGATCTTAATCCCAAGCCTATAAATTCATCTGATTTGCTCATGCTGTTACATCAATTGGTATTAATCAATTGGTTTCAGGTAAGGTCAAATAAGAGTAATTAAACCAACATTTCATAGTTTTTGTCGAAAACATAGTTGGAAAGAAGTTCAGAGTGGAATCATGTGTCGTCTTAGTCGCCTTAGTCCTCTTAGTCGTGTTTCTTTCTGGTACTGTGTCGCTTTATTTGTAAAACAAATGGAGTAGCCAATGTTGCACTCTTTGCTAAATTGTGCAGTTTAGGATCCAATGTATTAGTCGAGTCTTTGATAGTATTTCGGGTGTTTCTTTTTTTATGGGGAAAACTTTATGTGCTCCCCTTGTATTCTACCATTTCATTAATCGAGCCCTAAGAATAGCCGCAAACTCTTATTTAAAAAAAAACAACCTTTCATTAACCATGCATGTAAGAGTTCCTAAATCACTGGTTCTTTAAGCCAACTAAGAGGAATAAGTTTTGTTGTCAAATCTCTTTCAAAACTCTAAGAGACTATTAATTTATTGACTTAGGTATCAGAGGTTGTTGATGAAATGAAAGCAATATAACTCTGCTAGAACTTTCACTTGTTATGCAAGGTTTCTTGATTGGAAAACTCTCATTAGAAGCTCTTAGATCCATGACTTGCTTATCCATAATTTTCTCGTCTTCTAATAAAAAACGAGAATTTTTATTGAGACTTCCAAATTTGTTCAAAAACAAAAACAAACTTAACCGAAGGAGACATAATGTAATCATAGGCTAAAGTAATAGCCTCCATGCTTGGTGTGTATATGTGAACAAAAATGGCTGTGGATATTATCATACACCAATAAACTAGTTAAGTTGGTGATTTATTTGTTGATCAAAGAATCTCATGAGCTTACTCCGTTCTGATCAAATTTATCTTTTAAAACTGAAAAAGGAAAGCAAGGAAGCATGTGCTGATGTGCCTGATCAGTCACAAGTCACAACCACTATGCTAGGATGTTTATTTTTTTTCTCAATGAGGCCAAACATGAAATTTGTCCATGTTTTTCTTGGTGTATATATATAGCTCTGTAGCAGCAGTATCCTGAAGCATGTCAAGGAAAAGCTTTGAACTTGTCTTTTCAGTATTATGAAGAGATGGTCCGTATCCCTCAGACGACGTTATTGAATTGATTCATATATACAGTTAGGTATCAATCAAATATGTGTATAACAAATATGACTCAGAGTCATATATAACAGCGGGCAACAAGCAGATTTAAGTTAGTACTATGTCATTGACAAACCTAATTTTGATACTTTAGAAAATACATAATATGACAGTGTCAAGCAACAGGACGGAAACAAATAAAGATTGAAGCCTAACTTATTTCAAGACTTACAGACAAGCTCGTACAACAACTCGAATGCCAAATTCAGAGTTTAAATAGATTCGAGCTAGCTGTTGATGTAACGAAAATATTTTTTTTTGACATGACCGATAGAATTGATTGGACTAAAAGATTATAAGGAGAACGCCGAGTCACCGGCCCGATAGAAAGAACTTCCTAAAGTAATCTAAACTATTACATGTTTAGCACAAACCTATTACAAACATAACTAGACAGACTAAACGTACGGTAAATACTAAAACAATCTGTGGCACTACATCTTATTTAGTTATGCACCCCAAGTTACGGTCCTATGAGGTACCGCCCATCAGTCGGTACAATTCTCCATACAGCTGGAGTTTCGAGCGTGGGGCAATGCTGAAACTTCTCAAAGATGATGTCTGGTTCCCAGATTCGAAACCAGATATGTACTGCGCTCCACCAAAGCCCAAGTTGCACAGCATACCACCATGCCCATGGCCCAACTCTTAGCTATAATGGAGAGCTCATCAGCCCACCAATAGAAGACCCAACCCCAAAAGTCAACAAGTTGCAACAAAGACCTAGAGCCCAAGCTAGACCAGGCTCAACAAGCCTAGCAGTACCCTAGAATTTAGTTGACTGTGTTGACCGAGGATGGGGAGCGACCCGCCCCGTCCTTGGCCCTTCGCCGACTCCGATCGCCATCTCTCCCATCTTCCGGCCAGCTCGGGCTGCCAAAATCTCATCGTCCTCGCCGGCGCAAGACCACCTGCATGGTCGGCTCTCATCATGTCGCGTCGTAGTAACTTGTGAACCCCACGTCCAAGCTTCACCGTCCCCTCTCGTCGTCCACGTCGACCCCCTCCCACGTCGTTCTGCTTCAGGTGACCCCGCCGCGGGCGTACCTTGCCTCCACAACCATCGCTGATTAAACCCTGGCCTCGGCTCTCCCCCATATCCAGCAATTCCGATACCAGCAATCCCAACCAAAAGCCCCACTATGACAGCCGCCTTGGCTGGGCCATCGTCGCTCCGATCTTAGCAAAAAACAGTAACCTCAACAAACTTAACATCTCAACACAGTCGGTCGTCGAACTCTGCCACCGCCGCCCTTATCCCTAGCGCACGCTAGGTCGACCGGCCACTCCTGGAAAACCCGAGCTGTCGCAAGGTCTTATGTAACGAAAATATATATAAGTTAACAAGCGAACGTAAAACGAACCTAATAGAGTAGAAATGTAGAATATACAAATGTTTGAGAAAAGCTTTGAATTTAATTTATCGAATAATTAATGATAAATTTGGTTGCCAAGAGACAATGAATTGCTTTAATGAGATAAACCCTACGACACTAACAAGAAGTCTGATCAAGCCCACATATTGAACTAGGATAAAATTAGTCAGAATCTGAAACAAACTTTAGAAATTTAAAGACCATAAAACACGATTTTGGTGACCTAAACGACCTCAGATTGCTGTCCACACTTCCAAAGCAACTGATCGAGGTTCACAAGATTGGTGACCTAAACGACCATAAACATATATCGATTTTGATCTTCTGCAGTTCTGCTCATTTCTAATAGAAAAACTATCTGTGGAGGAGGTTTGTCTTGATCAATATGATCGACTTTGTTCCATGGTCCCTTTTCTTGCCAACCAGATGTCCATATATCGTGAGTCCCCAACTCATTAGCTTCACGTACACTGGCCACCATTGATTCTGGAGTTGTGTAGCTAGCTAACTTTTTGACCCTCGATCACCTGAGTAAACTCAATCTAGAACCACTGTCCTAGTCATTTGAAGAGCTTGGATATCTATCTATATATCCTTCTTTATCTGCATGTGACAGGCGAGAGCTAAGAAGCACACTCGATCAACCATGTTTTCAGCATCACTACCGCTGGAAACACTATAGTCGACGATTTTTTTAAAACTATAGCCGACGAGATAAAAATCTCGTCGGCTATAGTGGAAAAAATGATTTTTTTAAATTTTTTTAAATTTTTTTAAAATCATTTTTTCCACTATAGCTGACGAGATTTTTATCTCGTCGGCTATAGTTTTATCGGCGGCTATAGTGTTTCCAGCGGTAGTGTACGTTGTTAGCTAGTTGTTCGATCACTTCTTCACTTAGTGCAGAATGTTGCAAGAAATTCACTATTCTTTCACCTTTGCTTAAGGAAAAATGTACACAACTAATATTCACTTAAATGATAGATCTTCGTGAACTTGTAAAACAAGTCAAAGCACGGTATGATAGCATGGTCAGATTGTCCAGCCTCCTCGAAGTCCGATCTCACCCTGAGATTGTCATGTTATCGAACATTCTAGAAGCCTCTACAACATTCCAGGCACTTCCAGAAACCTTTAGATAATTCATTATTTAACCGAAACTCGATCTAGTCGTCCAAGCCCAGGCCTATTTCTAGCCTTATCGGACCTCGTCTGGAATCAGATTACCCGAGCTCGCCTTCCTCTAGCTTAGGTGGTCAAAACTGACCACAAATACCCCCACAGCAGTGTGAGGTTCGACACGTGTTGCCCTCGTGTTGCTGCTCATCCAAACTTTATTGCTTCGGTTTTCAGAAAGCTCTTCGGCTTGATTATCTTGTTGTGCACGAAACCCCAAGCACGTGTCTTCACTGTACCGCATTTATCATCATGCATGCGTCATCAAATCTCGTCAACCATCACGTCTTTTCCTAACTAACGCAACCCTTTCCATTCTCACCTCTTTTCAAATCCAATCGCATCCCTTGGAATCCGAATCCATCTCTCTCCTCAAATAGTCACCCATCATCGCTTCGTACCCCTTCACCATATATAAATCAAAACCTTCCTTCTCTCTCATATTTTACATTTTCCTACCTACTCAATTTTCCCATCGAGCCTAGAGAACCCCCTCTACATCCTCAAAGCTTTAAGCTCTCTCTTCCCAGAAAACCTAGAAAATCGATAAAAAATATCAAAGGCTGCCAACAACAACTCTTCCCTTACCTCAGACGAGATCATCGGCCACACCATCATCATTCTCCAGGATCCAAACGCCATTGATCAGATCGATGTTTCCAAACTGCTCTCTACTGCCGTACCTATTCTGCAAACCCAATTGGCCGCCGCCAGACCAAACCGGGAACCCTCCATTGAGGTCGTTCAAGATCCCTCCTCCCCCACTACCTTCAAAGTGGAGGAGGTCGAAGTTAACCAACCTCACATCCTGGAGGTCAAGGCTGATCCCACCTCTATGCAACTTCAGCCGTGTGTCGGCAAGGCTGTGTCCAAGAAGGCTTATAAGGAGCTCTATCCTTCGTCTTTGAAGGTTGATTTTGCCGAGGCCCTGACCTCCCTCATCCAATCTTTCCACCAGGGGGACAACGACAGTTTCCAGTTTTCTCTCGTTCAAGACAAAGCAAGAGTATCGGAGCTCGAGAGAGCTCATGGTCAGAGTTTACTTGTCCATCCTTTCCAGATTATTTATGGGCTTTCTTTCCCAATTCCTCCTTTTATCTGCGCTGCTCTAGAGTTCTACGATATCGCAATGAAGCAATGGTGCCCAGATAGCTTTCGCTGTTTGGCCTGCTTTAACCGGCTCAATCGATGGTTTGACTGCCGCATGAGCCTGCCAAAGTTCAGGCTCTTGTTCCAGGTCAAGCCCACCCCGGTGAACCAGTTCTACATCTCCCAACGAATCATGTACGTCAAGGACTCATTGCTGATCGATCCCCTACTCTCCCAAGGACTGGAAGAAGACTCATATCCTCGTCTTCGGGGATTGGAAAAAGTTTGTCTAGGAGGCCGGCTTCAAGGTTCCCACCATCGTCAATCGTCTCCCCAAGCTGCCGGAGAAGCTGACAAGAGCCGTTGATTTCTGCCGTGACTTCGTAAATGACTCCCTCGCCATCCCCACTAAGTACCGCAAGTGTCGGTGGTCATGAAACAAGGAACGCCTCAGCCCTGGAAGCCTGGAGGGCATGCACCGTGCCCATCTAGCACGAGGATCTCCAAGATTTGACCGAGGTTCCTCGAGCCCCTCAAGTCCACAAGAAAGGAACCTCCCCCCACAAGCCCCTACACGTCCAAGCTCTAATCGAGCAAGGGGAGGCCTCCAAGTCCAATAAGCGAAGGCTGGTGAAGACTGCCGAGTTGACCACGGGCAAGGACGAGGCTCCGGTCCAGGCCGTGGAGCCTAATGAGGCCTGTCACCTGGTTTCTCCTGCTACTATTACCACCGCTGCTGCTACTACTACCACTACTTCTGCTACTGCTGACTCCGTTCTTCCTTTGTCTCCTTCTCACAAGAGGATGAGGACGGTTATCTTCATCGACCCCTTGTCCTCCTCATCCGAGCCGGAGCCCTCTAAGCCCAGGGGCTTCTTACTTGGTAAGCTCATTCTCTTCTGCGTTTTGTCTGTGGGATCTTTCCTACGTCTTGAATTGTCTTACACAACTTGTTTGTTTTGGTGTACCTTTATCTGCTTGTGCTGAACATTTGTGAATTGTTAAATTGTTGATCGTTCAGGTTCCCTTGGGGAGCTGATCTAGAGCGTCATCCCTGATCTCCCCGGGGTCTACTTCAAGAGGGGTCAGTCAAGCCCCGGTTTTATCGTTCAACCTCCTCGTGATCTGACCGAGAAGGAGGTTGAGGGCCTGGGGGAGGGTGTTGTGCTGCACTGTATGGGTAAGTACACTCCTTCCTAATTCTGCTCTGGGCTAACCTGTGCGGGTATAGCCTGCTCTACGAGTTGAATATGTACTTTATAGGCCGAGGCTATGTAATCTGAGAGCTACCGACTTTGATCCTATAATGGATAAAATTTTGTGCCTCTAAAAAAAATCTGAGAGCTGACCTTATTAATTAATTAGTTGTCATAATTAAGCTTATTGCTACAGAGTTAACTATTAACTATATATTTATGCACGTTGCGTATATGGCAACTACTCGATCTGTAACTAATTATAGGCTTTGAAAACCATAACTTCGAAAAATATATGTACGTGGTTTATAAATTCACATATTCGTAGTTACGTACAATGTTTGACATACGTGAGTATAACTGAGTAAAGCTAATTTTAAACAGTTTGTATATGTTCTTGTTCGATCGACTCATTTGGAGTAGCTCGATCAAAGGCGTAGTTATACACGGGTTATGGTGGGTTACATCCCCTCATAAATTTTAGAAAAATATTATTGTAGCTTAATTTTTAGTGTAAACTTTCAAATTTTGAAACTTAGCCCCCCCTAAATTTGTATACCTAGCTCCAAAAGCATTAATAAACTTATTTGCGAAAAATTTTGGCCCCCCACATTATGAAATCCTAACTCCGCCCTTGAGCTCGATCGATATCAATTGAACATTTCATCGTTCATAATCCTATACATATATGTATGTATATATTGTTGAAGAGGAAAAGTAAACTCAATTGATAATGACAGACTGAAATTTTATCTTTATTCAGTGATAGATAATCTTAAATACAGACATTATAATCAATTACAATCAATATTCCTATAAATCAGGGATTGCTAGAATATCTACTTTCACTTTAATTAGGATAAGACACACACCGGGATACCAGGAATATATGTTCCTTAAACATTCTCCCTTATGTCGAGCTCCTAATATATGATGCATAACTTGTTACGTCACTAAAAACCTTGTCAAGTAAACAAAAACCTCATGAAAAAAATAAACTTGGTCGAAGAGAAAAAAAATACAACGCATCAACAACAAAAGTTACTACATGTGAAGTAGACTCCCCCCCCCCCTCCCCAACAAAAATGTGACTCCCCCTGATTGTAAACTTAATCTCGGAGTTCAAATAATCTTCTCATACCAATACGTCTTACATGTTTCACAAATGTAGATTGGGATCAGTGACTTGGTTAACAAGTCTGCAACGTTATTCGCTGAACCAATCTGGTTCACATGGATATTCAGTAACTGCCGATGTTGCTGATTGAAGAAGTACTTCGGCGGAGTGTGTTTAGTATGATCACCATTAATGTAGCACAGCTTCATTTGTTCTATACAAGCCGCATTATACTAAAAAAATGCAAGTTTGTACTAATGTAGTAGACAGTAATCCACTAGACCTCGAATATGGTGTATAACTTACCTAAGTCAGACACACTCTTTAACCATTTCATGCAGAGCTATGATTTTCAAATGATTCGAGGAAGTAGAAACAAGGGTTTTCTTTCTAAATCTCCAAGAAATAGTCGTGTTCCCCATGGTGAAAACATAATCAGTTTGGGAACGTTCTCTATATGGGTTAGAGAGGTACCTACCATCAGCAAATCCTATCGACACATCACACGGTGTCTCGGAATCGGAACTACACTAAAATTTGGTTTAGAGCACCCTTTGATAGGTCGAAGCTAGGTCTCACTCGACGAGTCAAGCGACCTTTTCTGATCTGTTCAGGGTGCAATCTTCAACGGGCTGAGAGAAGTACTCGACGGGTCGAACTGGGCAGAATTAGAAAGCTGCGTTTCAACAATTCATTTTCCCTGAATTTCAAGTTTTTCTTTTGCTTCTTTGTAGATAAAGAACAAACTCAATTTAATGGATCATTTCAAGTACCTGAAGATATGTTTTACTTCATTCCAATTACGTTGTGTTGGCACAGAGCTAAATCTAGCTAACAAGCTCACAGAAAATGCAACGTCTGGACGTATGCGTTAGCTAAATACAACAAAGCTCCAATAGCACTGAGATATGATACCTCAGCTCCCAAAAGTTCATCATCATTATCTTTTGGACGAAATAGATCCTTATTGGGTTTTAGACTGTGAACAACCATTATTGTGCTAAGAGGATGTGCTTTGTTCATGTTAAATTTTCTGAGCATTTGTTGGACATAAGAAGACTGGTGAATAAGAATTCCACCAACTCGATGTTCCAGCTCTACTGCATACTTAATTTTTCGGACACTACCAAACAGATAAGGTAGCAGAAATTAATGATGTTCATGACCGAAGAATAAGTCTCCTCATAATCAATGTCAGGTCGTTGAGAAAATCTTAGTGCTACAAGTCTAGCTTTATACCGCAAGACTTCATTATTCTCATTACGCTTCCGAACATCGACCCATTTATGTCCAACTGGCTTAATATTCGGTGGGTATAACACTACCAAACCAAAAACTTTCCTTTTCTTCAAAGAGTCTAGTTCAACCTGGATTGCATCTCTCTATTTTTCTGCCAATTTTCTCTACGTTGACAATCTGCAACAGAGCGAGGTTCCACTTCATCATCGTCAATAATCTCCTAAGCGACGAAATAAGCAAATGCATCATCAACTAACATGAGATTATAACGAGCGCATCATTTGTACTTAGTGAGATTTCCTTGTTCTCTGACATCATAAATGGCTCTGAGGCATTCCCCATAGATGTCAATTATGATTCTAGAACATAGATATAGTCAGAATTAATCTCATGTGAAGAATTCACAATATTGATGATGAAATGATCATTTTGTGTCTGAATGGTCTGCCTTTTAACGACAACTCATCCGTAGATTTTCTTGGTCTCCCCCTCTTCTTGGTGGGAGCTGAGGCCAATGGCATACATTCCACATGGGCGGGAGGAACGTTTCTCTGCCCGGGAGTGGTGCTAACTTTACTATTTTTTAAGGACTTCTAACCTTGCAAGAATATTTGCAGCATGTATATCTGATCTCATCACTTTGGCGATATTAATAAAGGAGGCAGGCATAGAATCTACTATTTTTTGAAGATCGAGAATATGTTGCACTTCAATCTCACTATGAGATGTGCGGGATCATGATGAGATATAGTGGGATTAGACCACGTTAATTTTTGACATTCAACCAGAATATAACCATTTCTATCTCCCCCTAACGGCAGGAAGTATGTCTCATCAAAGTGAAAATATGCAAATCTAGCAGTAAAGAGATATCTTATCAACGTTTCTAAATTGCGGACAATCGTTGGAGATTCATAACCAACGTAGATGCCTAATAATTGTTGATGACTCATTTTTGTATGCAGTGGAGGCATAAATGGCACATATACCGCGAAACCAAATACGCGTAGATGTGAAATATCATGCTCATATCCAGTTACAAACTGATACTCACTAAATGGTTAGCGTGCAACGAGTCTAAAACGATGAATATAGCTGCATGTAACACTGCATATCCCCAAGTAGATACCGATAAATTTTTGTACATTACCAAATCTCTAGCCACAAGCTGTAACAGCTTAATTTGTGCATCTGCAAGATCGTTCTATGAATGAACATCAGGAACAGAATGTTCAACACCAATCTTAACTGACATGCAGTAATCATCAAAAGATCTTGATGTAAACTCTTCTGCATTATTCAATCTAATAGACCTGATTAAATTATCCGGGTGGTGAGCCCGAAGCTTAATAATTTGTGCTAGGAGTTTTACAAATACATCATTCCTTATGGATAGTAAAGCAATGTGTGACCAATACATTGATGCACCTACTAAAATCATAAAGTATTTAAATGGTCCACATTTAGGTTTGATAAGTCCACGAATATTACGATGGATTCTCTATAAGAATTATATATTTAGTGTTGTCAACATAAAAAAATTGACGTGCCTATAACTTTTGTTTGCACCATAATTCGAGCGGATACTAGGAAACACCTTAAATGAGATGAAGCGGAGAGACTGAGTTAAGCTGTTAAGAGGAAAGACGAGCGTTAGAGGTGAAGACGGGTTAACCCGCCTATCACACTCTGAAGCTTAAGTCAGTAGGTATAAGTGGTAAGACAAGAAGTAAGAACGTAAGCGTTTGAGGCTAGAAATATCAATTATCCTTTCTTAATGACGATTAACCTTCTTATGTACTTACTCAAAGACGTGCTTCTCCCTCATTCTTTGATGTGGGATTCGATGCACTTATGTTTACTCTAACACGCATGTATGGAATGTTGCAACCCGCCCACTAGTAGTAATATTTTTATCCAATAACTAGTCAACATGTGTCATTATTGTCTAAATTATTGAACCAAATTTTCGATACGATTGCCGACGATTCATAATGTGAGACATGTCACTTCCACGTGACGTTATTGGCTAAATTATTGATGAAGATCTCCGATAACATTTTCGACCAGTCATTGTACGACACGTGTCACATCCACGTGTCATTGTCGGCTAAATTATTGGATGAAGATTTCCAACCAATAAGGATCTGACATGTGTATTCATCTTTGAACATTAGATTCTCTACATTTTGCTATAAAATTAAAGCATCATCTATGACTCCTTGAAACCTCACAACATCTATAAGTCACTAGATATTCTACACCTGTAAACACATATCTTCAAACACTTCTTCACATTCCCTCATCAGTAAGATGAATCCTTTCAATTACGAAGAGTCTTCCAGGAGAAGGAGGCGACAACAACGCCAGCAAGCTACCGCAATTACTAATTCCTTCGTCATTGATACGGTCATGGAGCTTTAGTGTTTGATGATGAGCTACCTCGCTGCTATCATCCAAACGAACCAAGACAGAGGAAAGCAAGGGGACGAAATCTTATGGAAGATTACTTCATCGAACACCCTGTTTTCAACGAGCAAGATTTTCGCTGGAGGTTCCGAATGAGCACACACTTGTTCAACCGCCTCAAGACAAAACTCTGCAACCACGACCCATTTTGGCATCAAATAACATATGCCACTAGATTGTAAGGATTTCTTCCCGAACAAAAGATGACTGGTGCTCTGCGAATGTTGGCATACAGCGCAGCTGCAGATTAGTGTACTAAAATCATAAGGATGGGAGAATCAAAAATAGTGGAATGCATGAAGAAGTGGTGCACACAAGTGGTCTTACTTTACCAAGATTGTTACCTTCTTGCTCCAGATGCAACAGACAACACTCGACTTCTAAGAAGGGCAAGGAAGGCGGGATTTCCTGGTATGATCGGAAGCATCAACTGCATGCACTGAGAATGGAAGAACTACCCAACAGCTTGGCAATGGTCATATTCAAGACAGAAGGCTCGTCCCACCATAATCTTAGAGGTGGTGGCGTCATATGACATGTGGATATGGCACAGATTTTTCGGGATGCCTGGAGCACAAAATGATATTAATGTGCTCAATAGCTCGGATGTCTTCGATGCGCTCGTTGCCGAAAGAAGTCCGCAATCGACTTATAAAGTCAACGGTATGACAAACCACCACACTTATTATCTAGCTGATAGAATATATCCAAGGTACTCCTCATTTGTCAAAACAATTTTTAATCCCCAAAATCAACAACAGAAGCTGTTCGCAAGGAAACAAGAGGCATATCACAAAGATGTGAAGAGGTGATTTGACATCTTACAATCTCGTTGGGCAATTATTCATCATTCAGCTATATGTGATCACACATCGACATTGAAAATGATCACGTTGGCTTGCATCATAATGCATAACATGATTGTTGAGGAATAATTTGTGGAGGACGAATTTGAGGAGAATGATGAAGAAGATCTACAAAACTCAGCTAGTGCTTTCACAATTTATGATGGGCCGGTGGATGAAAATGGTAATCGAATTCCTTTTGAGCCGGTTAGAAGAGATCAACATCAACAACAGTTTAGTGACCGTCTCGTCGATCTCCAATCAGTTTATCTCCATGGAGAGCTTCAAAAAGACTCAGTGAAGCACAATTGGTTTCTTGAAACTGGTGAACAACTCTAAATAACGTGTTTGATTTATATGTGTTTGCCTTTTGTGTTTTTGCATTTTGTGTGTTTTCCTTTTGTGTGTTTACATTTTATGTTGTTTGAGTGCAATTTATTATGTTTTAATGTAATATGTTTGAAGTTTATCTAAATAAATAAAGTGCGTTTTTATTTCTTGAAAATTTAAATTACATAATGACATGCCAAGCATAGATTTATTATTAAGACAAACTAAACTAATCACTAAAATCAAGGTTGCAGGGGCGATAACAATTTGTAAAGCTTGCATCGCCAACTTCTTCTTCATCATCATCTACTTGTTTAAGGATTTTCGCTTTCCTCTTCATGAAGTACCTCTTTGAATTTGGGGTCATAGTCTCGAAGTTTATTGTCATTATCCTTGTTTCTTTATCTTGTTCCTTCAATTTGTAGTTTGCCTCATCAAGCATTGGTTGCTTTTCTTCATTTGCCTTTTGCCAATCGGTGAACATTTTTTCATTAGCCTCAATGCTTTTTAAAGTCTCATCTCTAACCTCATTCGTAGGTGTCATGGCATTCTTTCCCTTTCTTTTTGCCTCTTTAGCTGCCTTCACTCCTTGAGGTCTAACCAGACTCGAGGTACCTTCAAGGTTGCTTTGTGGTGTTGGAACCACTTCATCCTCTCTCAAGTTGACGCTAGGAGGCACTTCACTAACGGGAGGAGTAGCTTCAAAGTTCTAATGGTAAGAAAGTGGAGTACTAGTTTTGACGGGTCTAAAAAAGGATGATGCTTAACCGCTTCCTAACACTCAAAGTTCGTAAACTCTTTCTTCTTTTTTGACACATAAAATGTTTGAGTTTTCCTTAACTACAAAAAAATAAATTGATATGTCACAATAATATCAAATAAAATGAACTTGACATTTTTTATTTCATAAAATCAAATAAAATTGACAGGACCAACATAAATAAATCTTTACCTCATCTTGTAAATTTTCGCCGGATTCTAGATTCTTTCTTGCGTTTGCAAGCGCCAAACTCCGTTGTGACAAGTTTGGCTTCAACTTAGCAAAACGGGAGGTAAGTGCATTTTGGGTCCTAGCCTCCTCCCTCGATTCACCATGACTCATCTCCCAATTGTCTTGGTAATCGGCATAAATTTTTTCCCATAACTTTTCGACCTTTTGTTTGTTATCGAAGATAGGATCCACGCTTTGACGACAATAAGATATGCACAATTGTACATCTTCGGAAAGAAGACAATTGGTAGACATCTCTTGCAAAAACTAAAAAAAGTGAGAGAGAAGAGAGTGAGGATGATGATAAATTTGTTGTACACAAATTGGTGTGAGGTTTTAGGAAAATGAATGTAGTATTTATAGAAAAATAGTAGGGGATCATTTGAAATTTTTTGGTTTTTTTTTTCGAATTTTTTTTGCCTATTGTAGCTGCTTTGGTTTAAACAAACCCAAAATTGAAATGGTAGTCGTTGTCTTTGAATCAAGGCCATTCGATCAAATTTTGGATTCAAAATGGACGGCCAAAATCCACAAAGTCGTTGGAGATTTGTTGGCTGACAGGCTCGCCACATGGTAGCCTGTCATTAGCTAGTAACTTGGCCGTTAAAAAAAATTACTATTTTACGGCGCGTGTATTACACGCGCTAGACTTAAAAAATAAAATCACGCGCCCTGGTATCACCCACGTGCGTCGGCTCCACTAGGGACGGCTTCCTCTCCCACGATCGATTTCCGATCGATTGAAAGAACGTTCTCTCCGTCGTTCGGTCACGCCCCCAATTTGCACCGCTGCAAATTTTTTTGGCCAGTGACGTCCTATTTTTGGCGGGACCCACGAAGAGGACGTCCGATTTTGTCCAAATTTCGCCCTCGGTGCAGATGCTCTAATAGAATTGCTCTAAGAGAATTTAGTTTCCAGCACCAATTAGCTCACGTAATTTCAATGAGCTAATGAAGTTATTAAAAGACATATCAATAATGTGTCAACTTAATTATGTGCGATTTTTTTTTTGAAGTAAGGGATTGAGGTTACTTTTAAGTTTCGATTGATGAAATTGTAGAATACAAGGCGGGACATAAATTATAAATCTTAATAAAAAAAGAGCACCCAAAATAATACTAGAAGACTCAACTAATACATTATATTCTAATCAATTGAGGTTTCGAATACTTTGAACACTATTTTATTTTTAATAAAATCGAATACCACTCATGAATTATGATAACCGAGCAAAAAAGCAAGCAACGACTTTTACATTCTTTTAGAAAGATTCAATTTCCTATGACTAGAGTAACGGTTGAGAGTTGAGATTCTTTTTTTTTTTTTTGAAAAACGTTTGAGAGTTGAGATTCTAAACGACTAGCCACGTCCCAGAACCTGGCCACATTCACGTCCTCCTTCCTCTTCAGTGAGCCCCTCCCAAATTTGCCAACACAAAAGTCGTTTTTCGACTTTGACCTTTTTGGGCATGCACGTGGAGCCCACTTGTTCAGATCTTCTATCACCGTGTAAATAAACCAACACAGTGTTAACAACAAAAACCAAACACAAGTACACAACAACAACAACAACAACATGTTAAGATTGTTGCCGTCTCGGCTGTTCCAAATGAGGTAGGTAAATCTGTTTACTTAATTGATTAATTACATAGGATTTTCCAAAACCTACAAACCTGGTTTCCTATTTTATTGGTTTCATAACCATTTTGGGGTTTTAATGAACCTGGACACAAACTGAGGCTTGTTCTTCTTCTTCATCTTCTTTGATCTTCTACTTCTTCTAAAGTTTCAACCTTTAACATATAAAAATTGGGTTTCTCTTCCAATTTTTATAAATTAGAAAACTTTATTCTCCTGAACATTGAGGACCATCAAAAGTGTGGGGGTGGGAAGGAAGAAGAAGAAGCCCAATGCTGGGTTGTGCCTTTTTCAAATTTGTTTAGGGTTCTTTTTGCTATCTGTGTACAGGTGGCCTTGAGCTTAAGTGGAGATTTTCAGAAAGGGAAGACCTTTCTTTTGTTTAGGCACTATGAGTGGCTTAAATGAGAAGCATATGTAGGTGGTAATTAAGCTATAGCTAGCTAGACTCTAGTTTTCTATAAGACTTTATTCTCTTCTGTTCAAAACCATTTACCACCTAACATGTGAAATTGTGAATGCATTTTGGATTAGACCCATATCAACATTAGAGTAAAGATAGAGTCTTGGTCTTTGCTAGCTCATATATATCAACATCTTATCACAATTGGTTTGTGATTTTATTCTTCTGCCTAAAATCTGCTGGAAACTGAAGTGTAGGTGTGGAATTGTTTGATCGTTGAGGGTGGTGTTAATTCTATAAGATGATGCTAGTTAAATTGGACTGGTCAGTGTGGCTTTTAGGGAATTCCAAAAGGAGCTTAATGGATTCTTGAGCTTTTTTTTGTGCAGATTAGATGCGAAGTGTGTTTTTAATTATTTATTTCTGGGAAATGTAAAGCATATTTTGTTGTGACACTAGTTTTAAAGCTAAAGCGTTTTGATGCTGCTAGTTCAGCATCATATTGCAAAGTTTTGACAGTTAGCTTCTAGAGCAAGGCATTGATAACTTGGCCTTTTCTGTAATGAAAACCCCTTTTTTCCCTAGTCTTCCATAGAGGCCCTTTTATGTTTTGGTCAATCAAATGTGGGGTTTAGGTGAAAGCCAAATGTGGTTGTGTTCATCGGAAAGTCTTAGCATTAGGTGAAAGCCAATTTAGGCTATAGGTCCCTGTTCTCAAATAATAGAGGTGTTATGTCAAAGTGGAGCCATAAGGCCTTTGGTCAGAATTGTATTCCATGCTCTTTGTTTCTTTCAGCTCAGACACCAGTTAAATATCAAAACTTGTCATCTAGACTTCACTAGTGTCGGGTTGTGAAAGACTTGAGATTGGAAAATGAGGCCTAGTAATTATCATTTGAGACTGGCATTTATAGATCGTTGATATGTTATACCTATATAATCTTCTGGTTTTCTGATTGCTCTTATCTGCTATTAAAAGTCAACACCATTTTAGTAAGCATATTATTCTCCTAAGCACTATTGTTGAGGACGAGATGATGAGCGGTTCGCTTACATCAATTACCAGAGATTGAATAATCTATTCGTGGGTTGGCCTGCATGGTTTGTAATTGAAGTTGTGCTTGATTTTCTATTAAACAAGTACATGACATGTAAGATTTTCAGATTCACAAGTTAATTATTGCTTTTTTTGTGCTTTTCTCTTACAGCTTGAAAGTTTTGACCTGCAAGTCCATTAAAAGGGCTTATATAACGAAGAGCTTCTTAGCTTCCTTCAGCATTCACTCAAGCCCCAAAGAATTGTATGCGGAAGTCTTGTCTAGCATCCATTCCTTTCATTAGGTCAGATTTCAGACTCTAAACCTATCACAATTGGCTGAAAAGTCTTCTTATGTTTCTTATTTGAACTGAATGCATGTTCATTTAGACTAGTGTTTCTATTGACTAGTTGGATAGTGATCTATAACAATTTGATGCTTAAGTTAGATGGTGCAGAACGAAATTCTGCATGAAACCATAGCCTGCTAATAGCAGTTTACTTGCTCTCTATATATCACTTTCTTTGCAATAACAATCATTTTGTTCTGGTCAGTTGAGTGATTTAGTTCTTTTCCTTTTTTTATTATTTCCATGCATTGCAGGCGAACTGAATACTAGACATGGCTTTGGTTCATACAAGCCTTGAGGACCATGATACTAAAGACATGGATGCTAGAAGTTCTTCGTCCTCAGGCCATCACTCACAGGGGAAACCGTATATTCACAAAGTGGGAGTTCCCCCTAAGCAAAAGCTCTTCAAGGAGTTTACGAACACGATGAAAGAAACATTCTTCTCTGATGATCCTCTACGGTCCTTCAAGCATCAACCGAAATCGCGGAAGCTTGTCCTTGGCATGCAGGCCATTTTTCCTATACTTGAATGGGGGAGAAATTACAATCTAAAAAAGTTTAGGGGAGACTTAATTTCTGGACTGACTATTGCTAGTCTCTGCATTCCTCAGGTAACTTAGCTGCTTGTATGGATAGAAAGCTATATAAATGTTCGTCATATGCATGGTTTCATAGCTCTAATGAACTTTTCAACTGTAAAATCAGGATATTGGCTATTCAAAGCTTGCAAATTTGGCTCCTCAATATGGACTCTGTAAGTTTTGCTCCTCAACAATACCTCTGTTGCTTTTGTGGTTGAACCTTGTAGTTAGACTGATACTTCTTTTCTGCTGTTATAAACGTTTTTAGACTCTAGCTTCGTTCCACCGTTGATCTATGCTGTCATGGGTAGCTCGAGGGATATAGCCATCGGACCTGTGGCAGTGGTGTCTCTTCTGTTGGGTACCCTGCTTCAGAGTGAAATTGACCACACTACTAACCCAGAGGAATACTTGCGGCTGGCATTCACAGCTACCTTTTTTGGGGGGATCACCCAAGCCACCCTTGGAATTTTAAGGTAAGTGAATACTATAGCTCGTTTGTTTCTAAAGAAACCTTGCATGTCCGCTTCTTTTTTTACAAAAGAGAAGAAATAGGAGAACATCAGACTACATGGTCAGTGTTGCTTAATATATTAATATTATACTATTTATTTTGGCTATCAGGATGGGGTTCCTGATTGATTTCCTCTCTCATGCTGCCATTGTTGGTTTTATGGGTGGAGCTGCCATCACAATTGCCCTCCAGCAGCTCAAAGGGTTTCTCGGTATAAGAAAGTTCACAAAGAAAACTGATATCATCTCTGTAATGCATTCAGTGTTTGGCTCAGCTCATCACGGGGTAAGCTTTTCAACTCGTTTGTCCATGTGCTTTTCCACTATTTGTGTTATTTCCTTCAATATTGGGACAGACTATCAAATTACTGAGTATTACAAATTATTTACAGTGGAACTGGCAGACAATGGTGATTGGAGCGTCATTTTTAACGTTTCTGATAGTTGCTAAATATATTGTAAGAATACCCTACACCTTACCTTAACTTTCATAATACGATTCAAGATTGTTGATTCTTGTCTGACTTTTACATTATTCGGGGAACAGGGAAAGAAGAACAAGAAGTTGTTCTGGGTTCCAGCAATTGCACCACTGATATCTGTTGTTCTTTCCACTTTCTTTGTGTACATAACTCGTGCTGACAAGCAAGGGGTTGAGATTGTAAGCATCTTATGTTATGATAGTTTTTCTTTTCCTGTTTTCTAATATTACTTTAGCACTTTTAATTAGGGTGTAAAGTACAATACTGCAGTAGTAATACCAGTTTGTCTATGTGTGAAGGTGAGGCATATAGAAAAGGGAATCAATCCATCATCTGTGAGCCAAATATATTTCACTGGTGACTACGTCGCAAAGGGTTTTAAGATTGGGGTTGTGGCTGGCATGATAGCACTGACA
Source organism: Geum urbanum (assembly GCA_946800695.1). Taxonomy (NCBI): domain Eukaryota; kingdom Viridiplantae; phylum Streptophyta; class Magnoliopsida; order Rosales; family Rosaceae; genus Geum; species Geum urbanum. The sequence goes on from OX327011.1 coordinate 2,003,932, forward strand.
GTAAGTTATCTTACAACCCATTTCATCTATCAAGTGTAGATTAATATCATTTAGCCATGACATATCTAAATCCGTTGTAATTCTACTTCTCTAACTATCAGGAAGCTGTAGCCATTGGCAGAACTTTTGCAACCATGAAGGACTACCAAATTGATGGAAACAAAGAAATGGTGGCTATGGGTATGATGAACATTGTTGGCTCAATGACTTCCTGCTATGTGGCGACAGGTGAGACGCTATTTAAATCATATGAAGTACATACATACAGTATTGGACAATGATCGATGCTCAGGAATAGTTAGAAATGCAAATTTATACTTGAACCTTCTTTTCGTTTTGCGAACGAATAAGATGTCCATTTGAACCTCTAGATCTTAATGAAAGTTTAAAGATAATTATAATTACTGTTATAACAATATGCCAAACTAAAAATTTAGGAAGCTTTTGTTAGATACTTAGATGCCACTCATAAGAGGATAAGCAATTAAGCAGTGAGGATCTTAGGGTTTAGGGTTCAGGGATATCTGACTAATAACATGAGACCTAACTAGTTATATTTTCTCGTACTTGTAGGTTCATTCTCTCGCTCGGCAGTCAACTACATGGCTGGTTGCGAAACTGCAGTCTCTAATATCGTGATGTCTGTTGTTGTTTTCCTGACTTTGCAATTCATTACTCCTCTATTTAAGTACACCCCAAACGCCATTCTTGCTGCCATCATTATATCAGCTGTGATAAACCTAATTGACTTCCAAGCAGCAATCCTTATATGGAAGATTGACAAATTTGATTTTGTCGCTTGCATGGGAGCCTTCTTTGGGGTCATCTTTGCATCGGTTGAGATTGGCCTCTTGATTGCGGTATGAATCATTATTGTCAACTACTAAATAAAAATCCAATACTATCATGTATAGTTCAGTGGTCTCTAACTTTACATGTGTTGCTATACAGGTGTCAATATCCTTTGCTAAAATCCTATTACAAGTCACCAGGCCACGGACTGCAATTCTTGGGAAGATTCCTAGAACAACTGTGTATAGAAACATCCAACAATATCCAGAAGCAACTAAAGTACCGGGCGTTATGATTGTGCGGGTTGATTCTGCGATATACTTTTCCAACTCCAATTACATTAAAGAGAGGTACACATGCTCTCTGTTTTATTCAATCCCTTATTTTCGTTATGTATACTTCAAGTCCTCGGATTAGCTTAACTTGATAGCTGACCATAGCACGAGTTTTTTTTAACCAATCATGATTAAAGGAACCATAAGGTAATCTCACTGGTAGAAATGACAAGAAATAGTTAACTCTTGTAATTCTTTACGCTATGTTCTGTAGTCGACATGCTCTGATTCCTAGAAATAAAACTATTTTGATATTCCTCAATCTTCTAACTTAAGTTTTACTTCCTTGCAGAATATTGAGATGGCTAGCAGATGAAGAAGAACAGCTAAGAGCAGCCTTCCTACCCAACATTCAGTTTTTGATAGTTGAAATGTCACGTAAGCAAGTTTTGTTTTTCCGACACTTAAAAACTAAAAGGACATAAATTGATTGAGTACTTATGGTATCATCTGAAGTCAGTTCTCATGGTGGCTTGTGTTTGTTGCAGCTGTGACCGACATTGATACCAGTGGCATTCATGCCCTGGAAGAGTTACACAGAAGTCTCCAAAAGAGAGACATTCAGGTAAAATTACACTACACATCAAGTTGCTCTCACCAGATATCTAGGATTTAATTGTTAGACTGTTGTCATCAGACCACAATCCTTAGAAAAATCCAGCTGTTTCACACTTCTAATGTAAATCAATTTCTATAGATTTCCTTACCTCGAAGGTTGTTGTGCAGCTTGTTCTTGCAAATCCTGGTCCAGTGGTGATTGATAAGCTTCATGCATCCCATGTTGCAAATTTGATTGGTGAAGACAGGATCTTCCTCACAGTTGCAGAAGCAGTCTCATCCTGTTCACCAAAATTGGTAGAAGAATTAGCTTGAGGATGAGCATTAGTGGAAATTTGTTATATCTAGATTTGAGAGGAATGGCATTTTCCAAGACAACTATGCACTATTGTTGAAAATAGATAGGGAGCTGCATAACAGGTCCAGATTAGTAATGGATGGTGGGGAAGCCAAATATGAATATAGCTAGTTGCATGAGAGTGCATGCAGGGACGGAGCCAGGATTTTCGGTTAGGGGGGGTCTAAATGAAAAACTTAAAAAATAGTCTCGGTTAGGGTAGTCAATTCGATCCTGATCTGTATATTTTGCCCAAACAGTTTCAATGTTTTGTTTTTGGTTTGATAAAGCATCACAATTACTCACAGCCTGATTATGAGTAATATTTGATCCTCCAAAATGTGATATTAGCGTTTGCTTCTTCTTCCAATTACTGAATCCATGATCAGCACCAACAAAAGTTTCACCACCGCCTTGTTCTCCAATAGCTGGTTTGAAAAGATAACAACATAAACAAAATACAGCATCCTCTTTAATATTGTACTTTAACCAATATGAAAATTCAATAAACAAATCACAAATAAACCTTCTTTTCTTCTTCTTTTGTCTTCAAATTCCGTAAAAGGAAAAGTATGATGTTTAGGTCGACAAGGGGCTTGTTGTAGATAATATCTTCGAACTTCTTCTTGAATGTTAGGATGATAACTTGAAATTGACGGGCGTTTAGCAGGATCCGATGAATACTTTTCTGTCATATCTCTAGCACGAAACTTTTTCATATTGTTACTATTCTTCTTTTGAATTTTCGTAGGTGGTTGCTCATCTAATGTTGGAGTAGAAGAAGAGGATTTGTTTTTTGAAGTATCTCTCCATATCTAATCAACTTAACAAAAATGATTGTATTTTAATCTCAGGAACGGTAGAGCTTTTATAAAGAAAAAAATATCATAAAATCTTAAACCTGGTAAGAGATTAAATCCTAATTGATCTAATATTTAGACTTCATTATTGAAATAATATATAATAATATTCTTATAAAGTCGTCAAATTTGAATTAATCATACACTCATACACGTAATTGAAGTTTAGATATACTTCAAATAAATTATAATATTTATATTATAATACTAATAAACTAATTTTTTTCCCAAAACTTGAGGGGGGGCCCAGGCCCACCCTGGCCCCCAAATAGCTCCGTGGCTGAGTGCATGCCTTTCTGCCAGTCCAAGTGAAAAGGAAAGGAAATGACATAAAAAGGTGCACACTGGTGCGCACTTTGAAATGGTATCAGTATTATGGTGTAAACTGTAGATCATGCACTCAAAAAACTTTATGATCATGCGGAAATGGAGTAGTTCTACAATGTGCCGAAATGCCAATGAAATGAAAATCTAATTTTCGACGTACTCTCTCCATATTAACTTGTTTTCTCCATTTTTTTTTCTTGTTTTTTTTCTTCTTCTTGTTTCGATGAAGATGATCAATCCCTTTTCTAACGTACATCTAAGAGCAAATGCACCAAAGGACCAATTCAGTGGGTTGGGTTGAGGGGAGGGGCCAGGGGCTGATCCACCGGGTGGAAATTGGGCTGGGGGGAGGGCCGGTTGGTGGCGGGCCCGGGCTGATCGATCAGAGGGAGGGGCGAAAATTGGCCCTCGGTTTGGGCTGGGCGAATAGGTGGTGGGGCCCGCTGACGTCAGCCACGCGGCTGGCAGACGCGGCTCCATTTTTTTTTTAAAAAATTAGTTGGTGGGCCCCACGGCTCTGCATCCTGTCGGCTCCCCAACGGTCACTTGATGCTGACCGTCCGATCTGATCTGGACGGTCAGCATTCAAACATAACGGTAAGTCTTTTTTTTTTTTTAAACCAACGGAAAAAAAAAAATTCCTGGGCAGATCTGGGCCGTTGGATTTAATCTGACGGCTCAGATTAAATCCAAACGGGAATATGCTTTAAACCTATCTTAAAAAATTCAAAAAATTCCCAAAAAATTCTATAAATACCAAAGCACTCTTCTTCATTTTTCACACCAAAAATTTCTGAGATTTCACATATCCATCTTGTTGTTTCTCCTACCTTGTTCTTATTTCTTCATTTTAGTTCAAAAAATGGGAGAATCGGGTACTAATTGGAACACCGCGGAGGAAGTTCAATTGTGCGAGTCTTGTGGAAGCTAAAAAGTTATACCAAAGTACACGTGGCATGTACCAATTGGTTGAAAATCTTATCGAAAATCGTCTCAATTATTTCTGAAGATAACGAATCTTGCAATGGACACGTGTTCCTCACCAATTGGTTGAAAATCTATTCGGAAATGTCAGATATTTTTGGCTGAAAGATAACGATATTGAAGGTGACACGTGGCGTACGTACATTGGTTTGCCATATTCTTATCGAAAATGCACGTCATTCGAAATTAATTATATGATTTTTTTTAAATATTCAATTTGGTTAATTATTCACCAATAATGTTAAATCATTAAGTACTTAACAAAACCTAAAAAATATATTAAATATAAATTGAATGAATAGTAATTAGTCTTCGAATTGATCTCATTGCTGCATTGTCAAACCAAGGACCAAGGACCAATTCAGATGAATAGTGTATTAACCTGGGTGGAAAATTGACCCTCCCCTCCCCAAATGGGTGCATTTGCTCTAAGAAAGCTTCGGCCTAGGCAAGCAGTGGTGGAACTTGCAGTTAATTATCGAGGGGGGCAATTTAGCAATAAGTCCCAATCCAAGGGGGCCATGACTATAATTTAGTGTTTTTTTAATAATAATTTATGCATTGTAATTAGCATTAATTATAAAAATTCTATTGCGTTCTCCCCCTGTAGGCATGTATCACACAGGCTAGGGAAACCAAAACTAGCAGTATTTTGGAGCTACAATTAGTCAATTTTGCATGCTAGCTACTCTTAATTTTTTAATCGAGTTATCAATTCACAATATCCACAACAAGCATCACTGCATCAATATCCGAAACATACATCATCCATGACTTCAAATCGGTTAATCCAAACACTAAAGTACTACACCACTGCTCACTCATAGTCAAATAATTACACATCATAAGATAGTTTCAAGGAGGGATAGTGTACTACGTACGCACTCATACTCAAACTATTACTCATCATAAGGTAGATTTTTCAAGGCTGAAATTACGAGAATAGAGCTAAGAGTTCATTTATGATGAAGAAAGACATTGAAGAGCTCAAAACACATATAGAAACTAATCTTTTCTAATTTTATGTAACGTAAAATAGCTCGTTGAGAAACGTTATTTAATTTATTCGATGTAATTAAAGAAACGTTATATAATTGCCTTACCTGCAGTGCAGAGTTGTCTGCTGCTAAAGTTTGCTGATCATTTTTTTTTCAGTTGCCGAAGCTGGCTCTATCATCCTATACATGTAATCAAAACTGGCAGAACTTATAAACATGATGAAACTGATAAGGGGTTGTGAATGGGAGAGAAGTGTAAGTAGGAGAACAGAGAAGAATGGAGACTTGAAATAAGAAAGAGGAACTAGTCCCAGCTCCAGTAGTGAACTAAAAGTATGGATTAAATGCAAGAGGGCAGGAGTGGAGAGTGGAGAGTGCATGGGATCCTCATCCTCATCCTCATCCTCATCCAGAATGAATTCGAAAAAACAATAAACATTAATAAAGTTTCTTTAACCAGAAAGAGGTGAATCCATTGTGCACTAATATGTTGAGAGGTGCATGAGATATGGTGAACATCTAAGAGTATCAGAATCCTTTTGCTGATAGTGTATCTTGGAATATATATTATCCAAAGGGTATCATTGACTCCATAATCACATCTTGGGGAATACTTTTTGTTTCTTCGATCTATCTCATTAGCTTTTCTTGGCATAATAAGGGCCGGCATGAATGTATATGGATGCTAAGAGAGCCAAATTCATTCTCAAATTACAGATAAAGCGACTACATTGGGGTCGATATATAAAGGAAAAGGAGTGCCACTATGTTTGTAGCACAAGATAGTGCTACTGAGCTACTCACACAGAAAGTAGCCCAAATATGCTGCTCCCTTGAAGTCCCCATATGCAGATTTAGGGCCCAAATGAACCTTTCTCCCAGGCTAAGCCCAGATGGACCTAAATCCTGAACCCAATCCGAGCCCCACCCAACAACCCAAAGGATGTGAAAATTCCATTCCCCCAATCAGCGGCGGAGCCAGAAATCGTGTCGAGGTATGGCAAATTATTTCTACCTCTAACTGGAGAAGCCAAATTTTTTTGGAGCAAAATAAAAGTTTGATGTTATATTTTTTTTTACTGTGAGTGAATATATCATTCTTTTAAAAGAATGATCATTGGGGAAAGGAATTTTTTTTTCTATGATATCTGAACTTATTCGGTCCGGTCACTTTGATACCTAAACTTTCGAATGTATCAGTTGCATACCTAGACTTTCAAAATCTTATCAAGGTGATACCTCGATCAAATTTTCCCCCAATTTTGCTGACGTGGCAGACGAAATTTTCAAATTTAAAGGATAAAGTACCAATTTGCCCTTCTATCACCATTTTAATTCATTTTTCATTTATTTTTCATATATAATTTGATTTTTATTTTAAAAAAATAAGTTTATAGATTTTATCTTCATTTTTTAAATAGTAATTTTCTTTTTACCGTCTCAAATAGTAAATTTTAATCATTTAAAATGGTTTTTTTTTTTTTGCTTTACTAAGGATTGAACCTCAGATTTCTCGTATATAAACACAACACCTTACCACATGATCGACTACCAAGAGATTTTGTTAACATATTTCACATATTTATATTTATACCCAAACGTACCCAAACCCAAACCTGGCATGGGCTGCCAAACCCGAACTACCACTCCAATACCCCCTTTTTGCAAGGTTGTGTCATAGACTCCATCCATGCAAACTGAATATGACCTAATAGGTGAGCATTGCCACTATTGTACCTCTTTATTTGGACGGTCCGAAGACTTGTTGATTATAATGTAATGATCATGCCAAGCTCCTTCCTGCACCTTAATAACCTAACTATCAAACTCAACTTTATTCCACAATTTATCATTCTTACCTTCTAGATAAACCACATGAAAACAAACAATCTTGCTAACTGATCCATTGGAAGGGCCATAGCACAAGTCTCCAACCAAGACAACAAATTTGTAATAGACATACTTATGCCCGTGACCAGTGATGAGATATTAGGTTGGACCATAATCCAATCCCTAAACTAGTGAATCTCAGTCTCAACCTGAAGCTCACACATAAAATATTTTCCTGATACATCCACCATATGCCTCCTTAATCTCGATCTTGTAGGTAAGTAATCTTTAGAGGCCTTCGACATACACATCAACGCTATAGGTTCTGCCTTTTCTTTCCAAAAAGTCTTCCAAAACTGAGACCATGGGTTGCCTGCATACTGAGGTAGTATTATCTGGTCACGAGCTAAAGTATAAGCATTGCTAACCTTATAATCTCGTTTTGTAGTATAGTGCCATATGAGCTGATCTGGACCCAGTTGATGACTCAGAGGGATCAACTGCATTACCTCCACATTTGTAAGTGATAAGAACTCTGCAGCCAACTCCACATTCCACTGTCGAGTAGGTGTGAAAAATTGAGACTCGGTGTACAATAGTAGGGGTTGTAAACACATTTTATGGTTTAAAATGTCCTAGTCTGGTTAGCCAACTATCCTCTCAAATCGCAACCATTTTCCATCACCAATCTACCACCTAACTTTTCTCTCTAACACCTCCCTTGTAGTCATTAAACTTCTCCAAGTATAAGACGAATTTGCACCCATACCTGCATGCCAAAAACAATAGTGTCGAAAGTACTTGGATATATGCTTTATATATCTTACTAATCAAGGAGTCCAAATTTTGTAGAACCCTCCAAGCCTGCTTTGCTAACAATATGTTATGCCTCATCTTTTCTTTCAGAAATATTAGAATATTATTGGTGATGATGTGGTGTAGGTAGTTCAGGAGATCTTGACCTCAGGTCACGAGCTGAAAGAGGTGACTTTTACATATGTGAGTTTGTTACTGAAGGTGAAGACACCAATGAGAATTACTACATACACCGATAGCCTTGCGTAATGTCATGTACCAGATAACATCAAAGGTGTTGGAAAACCGACTAAAACTGATGGTTCAACATCTTTTGATCCTTGTTAAAATGCTTTTATCAATGAGAGACTAATCATGGATAACAAGCTAGTAGCAAATGAGGTAGCTCACCATTTGTGGAATAAGAGACCAGGAAGGGCACAAGAGATGGCGTTGAAACTGGATGTCAGTAAGGCTAATGGCCGAATGGAATGGGGATACCTAGAGGATGTTCTATATCGATTGGGTTATCCTGAGCCCTGGATACAAAAAATGATGTTATGTGTGACTACGGTTTGATATGCTTTCAAAATAAATGGGGTGCCGAGAGGATATGTCACTTTAAGTAGGGGTGTGAGACAAGGGGGCCAAATCTCCCCTTATCTATTCATCCAATGTATAGTAGGCTTGTCGACATTGATTGGCCGAGTACATCATCAGGGCCGACTACGTGGTATTTCGGTATGTAAGGATGCTCCCTGATTACATCATCTTTTATTTTCAGGTGATAGTTTGTTACTCTTAGCAACTACATCATAGGCGCATGATAAAATAAAGAAGGTGTTGAAGATGTATAAGGAGGCTTCACGTTAGTTCGTGAATTTTACAAAAAGCAATGTTTGTTTTAGTCAGTCACTAGGAGAGGACGGAAAGCAATTTCTAGCAAATATATAAAGAATAGAGGTGTTGCCATATTGTGAACAGTATCTGGGTCTATCTACTCATATGGGTCAAAGTAAACAAGTGGCATTTGTTAGTCTGAAAGACAAGGTAAGAGACAGACTCAAAGGTTAGAAAGGTTCTATACTAAGTGCGGTGGGGAGGGAGCTGCTTGAAAAAAAAAATTGCGCAATCACTACTACATGCAACATTACTGAAAGTTAGAAAAATATTGAAAAATTTCAACTAAGTCTCCTATCTACTTTTACAGTTTAAAGTTCAGTTTTTAGATCCACTTATACAATATAAAGTGCTCGATCTTGGAATGGAGCGTGTTGAATTACGAAGCTGTGTGTAATTGTGAAGAAAGTTTAGCTTAAGGGCTAAGTACTTACCTGCTAAAAAAACAAAAGTTTGATTTATATTGAAATCAAAATATTCTCTTCTAAAACAAAAAAAATTAATTATTGACTTTAAATAAATGTGAGATTGTCTTTTTGATTTACATAAAATCAAAACATCAATGTGCATGCCCATAACGAGATCTAAGTACACTACACTATCAATTTGGTAGCATTTCTAGCTTGAATGAATATTCTTCATATTCCAATTTAATTAGGTATCTAATTAATACTAATGCTCAATAATTTCATAATAATCACTAGATAATTATTAGGATTTAGCTAATATCATTAATAATGAGCAAGTTTTTTTCCTTGTGCAAATATCATTCAATTAGATAGCACTTTCCTTTAATGATTAGACTTACTGGCTGACGTGCAAACATCGGATGAAAACAAATATATAAGGGGGTAGTGATGCTTATGCTTAACAAGGTTTCTCACAACACCATTTTCTTGTGTTCTATATTCGTCACTTGATATATCTCTCTCTCAACATATTTGGATAACAAAGAAACTCTAGTTATGGATCAAGATCTAAATGACTTGCCGAATGAAGGATTACGATTTGACTTAAATAACTTGCTGAATGAAGATTTAGAATTTAACCTAAATGACTTACCGAAGGAAGGATTGGGATTTGACTTGAATAACTTGCCGAATGAAAGATCAAAACTTCATCAAACTAATGTAATGTATGAAACATAAATACATGTGCAAAGTCAATGTATTTCATAGTCTAGTCTTTTTCAATATATATTATTTAACTCGATTTTAATTAATCCTTAGATTTTCTTCTTCTAAATTTTATGATGTTCAACATAGCAGGGGTGAAAGTAGTGTTCGAGGGAAATTGAAGCGGGCCGATATATGTCCCTTGAAATGGTGGAACAATACATGCAGTTAACTAAACCGGAAGTAGCCAAGATAATTGGAGTTTCTTTACCTACTTTGGGTAGAAGATGTCAAGAATTGCACATTGAGTGGGGAGTAAAATGGATCTATATATCTCATGAAATGGTGGGACAATACATTAACTTAACTCAATTTGAAGTAGCCGAAAAACTTGGAGTTTCTAGAGCTACTTTACAGAGAAGATGTAGAGAATTGGGCATTAAGTGACCTCGAGAGCGAGATAATTAAGTATTTGAAACTTGCAGAGTAGAAGTTGAACCCAATAGCACCCCTGAGAGAGTGAGGTAGATTATAGATATAAGATTTTATTTGAAAAATGTTATTAGTCACGAATGGCTATAAGATGCATGATATTATTTTTATTTTTTAAAGTTTGTTTTTAAATTTAAATAATAATAATAATAAAAATATCAATATTTGTATGAGACTCGTGTGGCCGCTTGTGGATTGATGTTGACTACAACAAAAAAATAAAGAACACAGGTTAGCATTGATCCCACATTTTTGAATTGTCATCAAGACCAATTAGTTATTAAGGTTTAAAACTTTAAATCCTCCTGTCAACCCAATCGACGGCCTATCTTCTTGGTCGGATCCAATCCAACCTCATTTTCACGTGTGAAGGACTCGATCGCTTCGATCTCTCAACCGTATTACCTTTTGGTCTTGCATAATGGATATGAAAACTATAAATCTATGTAGTGGTTCTCGTATGTTTCTTTCAAAAAATTTCTCTTTCAGCCACCAAAGCATTTCAGGGTCTAATTGATCGCCAATAGATGATGACAAAACCTGATCTATGCCTCTCTTCTTAAATCGCCCTCTAAAAGTTTCGACGTCTAAGACCTAGCTCTCATAATTAATGTCAAACCAATACTCAGAGCCAAAGACGAGGCTGCTAAGAACATTATTATAGGCCTGACCCTAACCCACAGGTAGGGCAACAACCTAGGCCCAATTTAAGAGGGGCCCATTTTTTTTACTGTAGTATTAAATATAGGGTACGTCTATTCACACCTCCAAAAACGTTATTTATACCTCCGTATTTTTTTTAGAACTTTTCATATTCCATTTCTGACCTTAGTTCAAAAAACTCCTATACATTTTTTCAAACCGAAATGCCTAGCATATTCAACCTCGCAACCTCCACATTATCACTCTCACCCAGATTCTTATAGTTAATTGATGAACAAAACATTGGATAAATCTTAAGTACCCAAGGGTATGACAATTTTAATTTACCACTTGGAAATATATTTGGTGATCATTATGGTAATCTGAGCTATTATTTATGTTATTTAGTTGTATTTGAGGTAATTACTTAATTTAAAAACTCAAATACAACTTTTGAACAAATTGTTTTCAAAATTGTAAATATCATAAATAATCATAAAAAATATATGGTCATTGTGATAATATTTGTCCAAAATGTTGTAAATCCATGTTCAAAATATATTATAATTTTAGTTATCAAGTAGTAAATAAGGGTATAACATACCCTTTGGGTACCAAGAAGGTCCCACAAAGCATTATTAGAATCTGGGTTCCTGAAAAAATTGGCAAAACTCTCTCTCTCTCTCTCTCTCTCTCTCTCTCTCTCCATCTCTCTTACCACATAATTGCACGAAACCTCTCCGCATTGAGATAAATTTTTCAAAGCTTCCGACATGTCAATATGAGACTGGATAATAAAGTAAACAGTCAATGAGCTTACAATAAGTTCAGGGCACCATCTCATCACCTTGGCCCAGATACTCAGCCATTCTCCGTCTCTGGTCACTATGACTCCGTCGCCGAAAATTTTACAAATCTGCAAATCTGCATATATTTAAGATCTGCAAATCTGTAGATTTGCATAAGAAGCATAAATTTACAAAATTGTAAATCTGCAAATTATTGATGTCACCCGGATTCCATTAATGAGTATGGCCACCAGATAGGTAGGGCATCTAGAATGGGAGAAGTGGGCACAACAATCTTTTTTGTATGTCAGGAAAATAAGAACTTGTTTGCAGAATTGGTTGAGATTTTGAGATCATCTAGTGCAGTTATACCTCGGGAGCTTGTTAGTTCAAAGTATATGGCATTCCCATATCACTACAAGAAAACTGCACTTAGACCACGGACCATTTCCGTCGTCTAAGTACAGTTTTCCGTCGTCTAAGTACTTGGACGACGGAAACTCCGTCGTCCAAGGTCCGTGCTCCAAGTGCTGTCGTCCAAGCACCTGGACGACGGAGATTTAGTGCTCCGTCGTCCAAGTTCACTTGAACCTCGGACATTATCCGTGGCCCATGTACACACTTGGACGACGGAAACACTAAGTGTCCGTCGTCCAGGTGAACACCTGGGCCACGGACAGACGAGCAATGTCCGTGGCCCAGGTGTTCACCTGGACGACGGAGACTTAGTGTTTCCGTCGTCCAAGTGTGTACATGGGCCACGGATAATGGTAGCTTATCCGTGGCCCAGGTGTTCACCTGGACGACGGAAACACTAAGTATCCGTCGTCCAGGTGAAAACCTGGGCCACGGAGAACGACAGGGTTTAGGGTTTAGGGGTTAGGGGTTAGGGGTTAGGGGTTTAGGGTTCTGCACCTGGATGACGGAGCACATAATCTCCGTCGTCCAAGTGAATATTTAATTTTTTAAAAAAAATAAATTGAAATTAAAAATTATTAATTTAATTTATTATTATTTTAATTTAAATAATGAAAAATGCTAAAATTAAATAAATAAACTAAATTTTGAATATTAAAATTAATAACTTAATTATTAAATAATCAAAGTAAATTAATTTGTACATACGAAAAAACCCATAAATTAAAAATTAAAATATTGTTCGGAATGCGGAAAGAAACGAGATAATATACTACGTGCTAACTAATACACTGGAGGAGCAGATGCGGAGCCGAGTCCTCCGCCTCCAGCCGGGTCGTTGTCGTCGGGGTGTGGGTTCAGAGGAGGTTGACATACTTCTCGATTTTGTTCCATAAGGGCGATGAGTTGGGCTATTTGTGCTTGTTGTTGGTCAAGTCTTTGCCGCATTGCCTCATTCTGCTCTTGTGTCAGTCGATTCTCCTCTCGTGCCAGTCGAGCCTCTTGAATGACTGCTTCGATGGCCGCAGCTTGACTCATTCTCCGCTGCCTCGAACCTCCCGTAGATGATGAGCCGGAGGTCGTCGACAAATCTCGTACCACCCTAGGCCCAAAGTGCCTAACCTCCTTGCCAGCTCTACGACCGTAGACCTCATCCGCGATTGCAATTTGGCTCTCTAAGGATAGAGGAGGCAGGTCTTCCGGCGGCACATCTGGGAACGCAAGCTGAGTGTTGGCCAACTCTTCATGCGCACGCTCTATCGCCCTTGCCTACAAAATTATAATTAATTTATTATAATTTTGTAATCATATTTAAATAATAATTACTATAATTAAAAGCACATATATATATATATCACTTACCCCGCATTGACTCGCTTCATTATCGAGCCCTGGCGTCACGTACGCGCTTACGCTTGCATCAATAAAAGGGTGTTTGGAACCCTTATCCTTGTGCTCCTTGGCAATTTGAATGAACTGCTTGGCGCCGGTAGTATGGTGTTTCTCCTTCTTCCCCCGGTTGGCTTTGTTGACACCGGAGAATTTCTGTTACACAACATAATTAAATCATTAAAAAATGAATAACTACAATTTAAATAATTCAATTATTTTAATTGAAATAAAAAAATTAAATTAATACCTTAAATTGTTCATCGGCAAAGTGGTTACACAACCACTCCCACTCATCTTCTCTCTCCCCTTGCAGCTCTACCGGGGGAGGCACGGGACCGACATCTTTGAAGTACTTATGGAGCCTGTACTTCCAATCTTTGTAGATGGAGTTGGCGGTTTGATTGATATGCCTCAACATAGCCGGTGTCGGATCCACGTCAAATTGTTCCTATGAAAAATAAATAGAAAATTATAATCGTATATATTATGAAATTTTAGGCCGAGATTAACAATATTATATAATAACTAAATTGAACGTATTACGTACCGAAAGATCTTTGAAGACTTTCGCCTTCTCATGATCCGGCGCCTCCTTCCAAGTAGGGGCAGTGATACGAACCCGGTTACGGATGATTGACCCTATCTCATGCGCCGAGAGACTTGCTAGTTGAGCTGTGGGAGGGCCACCGGTGAATTCGTCGTACGGCAAGTCGATCTTTTTACCGGTCGCCTTGCAAATACGCTCCGCTTTCCCCCCTTTAACGAGACCCCGAGTCCTTTTCAGTTCCGGGTCAGTGGGGGCCCTCATTTGCCTACGGCGGGCGCTGTACATGATTGATTCGGCGGTCGAGGACGCCTGAGTACTTCCCGTTGAATGGGTACCGGACGTCGGAGATTGGAAGGGGTCAACGTCATCACCGCTCGAGATGAATGGGGGAGCGGGAATTTCCCCAGAGGGCGCTACGGACGGACCAGATGATCCGTCCGAATTGAGAGCGTCGTTGGCCTCCGGTGGTAATTCCCAACCGACTTGGTCCGCCAAGCGGCGGAGCATGGCATCTTCTGCCTCTTGTTGGGCTTTCTTCTTGCCGGATGTCGTCTTTGGCGGAGCCATTTAAACCTAAGAGTACGGGGTTAAAATACCTACTTACCATAATAATTACAACTTAAAAATTTACGCTAATTAATTAAGTACGTTTAAGATTTAAATAGAGTACACTAGCTTGGCATTTTCGGTCGTTCAATGGACGTGCGACCCGCGCGATAAAGTGTAAATTTTCAATTAATCAGCCTTGGTTAAATCGAAAAACATGGCCAGTTAGGGATAGAGATAACGCGAGAGGCAGGACTAATTTCGACAAAAGTCTTTCTTAGTCCAAATCCTGTCACCAGTCATAACCCGTTTCTAGACACCATGTCCGACATTCGGCCAATTTTTCGAAAATTTACACTCCCTCAAGTCCTTTGCAAACTCCGCCCTCAACCTCGTGTCCATAACTTCACTTAGGTTATGGTGTGCGGTGATGAAATCCACACATCACGAGGGGTTAAGGAGATAAACAAGGAAAAGAGGCGCCATCTATTCCAAAGAGTGCGACTTAATAATTACCAAGCCTATGTACTAAATTTAAATCGAACACGTACTACTAATTAATTTACTAGAAAATAAACGTAAATATTAATTAATAAAATATTAATTAGATGCAATAATTTATATTTATTTATCATGCAACTAATAATAAATAATTTAATAGTCAATTCATTTAATCATGCAACTAATAATATATAAATAATTACAATAATTACAATAATTATGATTTAATTAATTAATAACAATAATTAATCATTTATTAAATATTTAAACTAATTAATCAATTAAATTCTACGAATTAATTATATTTAGAATTAAATTAATTAATTAAATAAAATTATTTTAATAAGAGAAAAATAGAAATTTACCGAACCGGAGTTTGCGGGAATATCGGCGGAGTTGAGTCGTCGGAGAAGAGGAACCACGGCGGAAATAATGTCGTCGGAGCGTCGCCGGAGGAGGATCGCCGGAGGAGATGAGAGGAGAGGAGAGGGAGAGGAGGAGATGGAATGATGAGAAAATGAGGGGGGGGGGGTGCTGTGCTATTTATAGAGTTTGACTTAGACGACGGAGCACTATTCTCCGTCGTCTAAGTTCACCTGGACGACGGAAACAGTGTTTTCCGTCGTCCAGGTGGCGGTTTAAAAATTTTCAATCGGCGCGTAATTAATCGGCGGGACGTTTTGAACCGCCATGGAATTGGACTTAGACGACGGAAACTTACCATCTCCGTCGTCTAAGTGAAAATTCAAGCGGTCCCAAAAACGGAAGCGGTAAATTGAACCGCCATAATTTTGGACTTGGACGACGGAGATGGTAAGTTTCCGTCGTCCAAGTGAAAATTACATGAAAAAATTAAACAAAAAATTATTTGAACCGCCATGGTTTTTGAACCTGGACGACGGAGATGGTCATTCTCCGTCGTTCAGGTTAACACCTGGACGACGGAAAATGACCATCTCCGTCGTCCAGGTTCAAATTACGTAAAAAAAATTTTAAAAAATAATTCCCTAGGAATTTAGCGATCTGTCATTCAAGTGAAATAGTCGTATAATATCGATGAACGCATCGTATATATAAACAGTTAAATTTGAACCGACGATTAATTTTACGTATTGAAACATGTTAAGTATCGACTAATCTTTACGACTTAAGTGTTCATGAGTAGACGCTCATTTGCAGCAGAGTATTAACGAAATTGAATTTGGACAAAACAACCATTGGATATGTTCGTCGTAACATAATATATAATTGTCTTCAAAGGACCATAAAATAATAAGTTCGGGAAGGGTTTGATCGGCACAGTCAACCGCAAAACCGATAATTTCACAAACCGGAAACGTGGATACAAGGCATTTCGCAACTCCGATTTTCGAACCGTCGAAGCTCACACACCAAGAATTGTTTACTCTAAAGTCTTGATGAAAAGACTTTGCATTGGAAGAAGGTCTAGATGGTCGTTGTCTTAGAAAAAATTACGATATTTGCACCTGGACGACGGAAATAAGCGTTTCCGTCGTCCAGGTAATCACCTGGACGACGGATATGAAGTTATCCGTCGTCCAGGTTCTAACCTGGACGACGGAGAATGACGTTCTCCGTCGTCCAGGTGTATAGACCCTGAATTCAGGGGTTAGGGCCTTACTGTTTAGGGTTTAGGGTTTGTGAACTTGGACGACGGAAAATTACCATCTCCGTCGTCCTAGTGTGTACCTGGACGACGGATAATGACCATTTTCCGTCGTCCAGGTGCATAGACCCCGATTTCAGGGGTTAGGGCCTTAGGGATTACGGTTTAGGTCGTCCCCGGTCATTTGTGTACGTGTCCGTTCAATTATTCTGATTCAAAAATATAATTAAAAAATTGATCGATCGATCCGATCGAACTGCTAGATTTAGGGTCAAGGATTTAGCTAGGGTACGTTTTATATGAGATTGAGATTTGGCGCCAATATTTATTAATTTCTCCGTTGGCCAGGATATATAATTTAGATTAATTTCTTACCGTAAACCGGCATCGATCATATATATATATTACAATAATTACAGTAATTAATTACCAATTAATCTCCCTCGTCGTATGACCGTACTCTTCGTCATAATCATCATCGTCCTCATCCCCGTTAGTCGACGGCTCATCCTCGTCATCGTACTCAACATCGTCCGACGAATAACCTGAGTCCTCGTCCGCGTCCTCTTCCTGCTCGTCTTCTTCATCTACCTCATGGATAATCTCATCTTCAGTTAGATCTGTACAACCATTAGGCATGGGTAACCGTTCACCATCTTGAACCAGTTCCATTATATCGGAGCGGACCATAGAAATATTAGGCTCTTGATAGGCAGGAATGTCTCTTTCTGGTTCAGCAGCATCTTCAGTCGTCGCCGGTGTCCCTTCAATTGTCTCTGTATTCCATATTCCTCGGTGAGAGATATAGTTCACTATTTTCCACCATTCACCGGCTTTCGGATCGTCGAGATATAACACCTGCCGAACTAAGGTGGCGAGAGCGAAATGCTCATCCTCATACCAGTGCGAGTTTGTATCGACTGATAATAGTCCCAGGTCTTCCTTTGTACGCTTGAACCATCTGCACTTGAATAGGAAAACGTTGACATCATTCCCGTAACATAGCTGAACCACGTATACAATAGCCCCGTAATATAGATCATTGTCTTTCCCAACCGCTACCCCACTGTTTTGTGTTCTTCTTCCTTCGTCTCGGGCCAATGAATGGAACTTTACACCGTTTACAAAACATCCGGGATAAATATAGTGTTTAACCGGCTTCCCTGCTAGCAAGTGCTTTGGCCATGACCACCACCCTCCGTGGTTATCAGATTTTTGCAGATCAATCATCTGCGAAAAAGGGCAAATTAATATAAGGGTTTACTTTCTACAAACATGAGCGATATGTATTTAAATAATCTCATCCGAGTCGTATGTACGTACGTACCCATTGGAAGAAATAA
The DNA here is from genome assembly GCA_946800695.1 of Geum urbanum. Classification (NCBI taxonomy): domain Eukaryota; kingdom Viridiplantae; phylum Streptophyta; class Magnoliopsida; order Rosales; family Rosaceae; genus Geum; species Geum urbanum. The sequence goes on from OX327011.1 coordinate 2,022,058, forward strand.
TCAGGAAACTTCTTCTTAACCATTTTCTCAATCCACGCCGAACTCTTGTTTTGATTTAACGCCTGAAGCCTCTCCCTGTATGACATCATGTACGGGTCAACTTCATCACAGTCTCGCAACACTACCCAATGTGCCTCAATAAGTTCTTCCCGTGTTAACGATTCCTTTAATACTCCTCTAAACGGTCGGACGACATTGGTGACGACAGAAAGATTGATGCGGGCACTGCGATCGAAGGCAGTGGGAGGGGGTGGATCTTTGAGGTACCTGTTGCAGTAAGTAACACACTCATGCATTAGGTATGTCTCTGCTATGGAGCCATCCGGGGCCGACCTATTTTTGACGAATGACTTATACTGTCCAAGTTGTCTACAAAATCAAACGTACATATTACATAAGTACATATAGCTAGCTAGCTAGTATATATATATATTCTCCAGTGGAACAAATTAATTAATTAGTTGTACGTACCTTTCTTGAGGATACATCCAAGTGTACTGGACCGGACCAGAAATGAGCACCTGCTCGGGCAGGTGGATCATTAGGTGAATCATGATGTCAAAGAAAGCAGGGGGGAAAATCCTCTCTAGTTTGCAAATGATGTGCACAATTTGTTGTTGCAATTCCACCACATCTGACTTCTTTAATTCTCTGGCGCATAACCTCTGCCACCACCTGCACAATGCCACTATTGGTTCTACGACGTCCCGAGGCAAGTATGGTCGAATTACCACTGGAATCAGACGTTGCAGCATAACGTGATAGTCATGTGTCTTTAGACCAACAAACTTGTGTTGCACCTCGTCCACTGCTCCAGTTATAGTAGCTGCATACGTAGCCGGATAACGAACGCCCTTAAACCAGTGAAATACAGAACGTCTAATCGTCGGCTTCACTGTGTAAGGTGCATCTGGCATCTTGTTGTACACTCCTTTCCTATCCCTCCTCAACCACAAGGGACGACGTAGATTCATTGATTCCAAATCTTTGCGCGCTTTGGGAGTATCTTTAGTCTTAAACTTAATACCGAGAATTGTTCCCACCACGCTGTCGCACACATTCTTTTCTATGTGCATCGCGTCCAAGTTGTTCCTCAGCTTCAACTTCGACCAGTAAGGGAGTTCAAAGAATATACTCTTGTGATCCCAATAGCTCAGATCATGTGGAGGAATTGGATTGCATTTCTTTACATCCGCGTCATTGCTCAACACACTAAAGTCGAAATAGCTCAACCTCTCTAAAATCTCTTCGCCAGACCAACTACGGGGTTTAGGATTGTTCTCTACCGTACCGTCGAAATGAGCTTCATCCTGTCGCCACGGGTGGTCGTGAGGAAGCCATCTACGGTGACCCAAGTAACACACATTCCCCGCGTGCCAACTAGAGTTCACGTCGTCCAAACATATAGGACATCCATTATATCCTTTTGTCCTGCAGGCTGCCAACATCCCATAAGCTGGAAAATCGCTGATCGTCCACATTACGGCAGCCCTCATCGTGAACATCGTGTCAGTGAATTTGTCATAAGTTGGGACTCCATTTTCCCACAACAGTTTCAGCTCGTCGATCAAAGGTCTGAGGTAGACATCTAAGCACTTCGATGGAGATTTAGGACCTGGAATTAATACGGTAAGGAAATTAAATTCCTTGTTCATGCACATCCACGGAGGCAAGTTGTACGACATCAGAATAACTGGCCAAGTGCTGACGGCGGAGCTATTACTTCCCCAAGGATTGAATCCGTCTGTAGATAGGCCGAGTCTAACATTTCTAACCTCTGAAGCAAAGTCTCCAAATTCTCTGTCGAAATGTTTGAAACCCTCCCCATCCGCGGCGTGTCGCAGGACATCGTCATCTATTCGCTTTTCTGCGTACCATCGCATCGCCTCTGCTGTGTGTAGAGACATGTACAGGCGCTGCAATCTGGGAATCAAGGGAAAATATCGAACAACTTTCACAGGAATTCTCTTTTTCGAACTCTTCCTATTCAACTGGAATCTGCACTGGCCACATACGGGACAATAGTCCAACTCTTTATACTCTTTGTAAAATAGCACACAATCATTCAGACATGCGTCAATTATCCTGTACTTTAGGCCGAGGCTGCTCAGGATATTTCTAACCTTATAATGAGATTTAGGAAGATTGTGATCATCAGGAAGCAACTTACATATTTGCTCCTGAATTTCGTCAAAAGCACTCACTGACATTTTGTGCTTCACTTTTATCTTCATTTGCTCCATCACATATTGTAACACATTCTCTCGACATCCAGGGAACACCGGGGTCTGCGCTTCAAGTAGCATCCGGTTGTACTTTTCCATCTCACTGGTGTCAGTGGCCAAGCTAGCTGCGGGGAATGTGTCATCATGCTCATTGGTGGTACTGTAACCTCCGTCTTGGTGTTGGTGTCCACCATGACTACATCCCGGAAACGCATCATGGACCAAATCTGCAGTTGGGTTGCAAGCTGGGGGTCCGGCACCACTGCCGCTGGATGAGGCACCATGGTAACTGTACCCTGAGCTGAAGTCTGCTGCGCTGAACTCTACTGCTTCACCATGCTCGCTCAATGTAGTGTAACTCCACATCATACCATTTTCGTACAGGTGTTGCACCATAACATTAACCTCCGCATACTGACAATTAAGACATTTCTGACACGGACACCTGAAACGTTTCTTTCCCTGACCATGTTCTATCACAAAATTCACAAATTCGCTAATTCCATCCATATATCGGACATCACATCTATTCTTCAACTTCATCCAACTCTTGTCCATACTGCTACAAAATATTATAATTAATTAATTATTACATATATATATATTAGTCCATTAATTTACTCTTAATTATACGTACTCGATCTACATCGATCCATCAATTACGTACGTACGTAATTTAATCGATCTATACATATATATATATAGCGCGCTAACATCCTTGCATGTATGTACGTACGTTTTCACTAATTAAATATATATTAATTAAGCAAATTTTAACTGCGTACGTACCTGTTGCCTTCTCGATATCTGTACGTTAATTAAGCTAGCTAGCTAGTCAGCGGAGATCCCGGCCCTAGCCTTAATTATCCGGCGCGCCATCCTGATTCTTCTCAGCTTTAATTTCTAGCTAGCTCCCTTCTCCTTCTCCGATCCCTAGCTTCTATCTCTTCTTCAAATTAATGGATCGAATGAATTCAGTTTGAATTGGCATCGATCGGGCTTATATATATATATAATGCTTCACTTAGACGACGGAGGTGTCGGTACGTCGTCTAAGTGGAAGTATGTTACGCACTCGGACGACGGCGTGTCGGTCCGTTGTCCAGGTGATCACCTGGACGACGGATAAGGTATTCTCCGTCGTCCAGGTGATCACTTGGACGACGGATAAAGTATTATCCGTCGTCCAGGTGACCACCTGGACCTCGGAGAATACTCCGTCCTCTAGGTGGTCACCTGGACGACGGATAAGGTATTTTCCGTCGTCCAGGTGACCACCTGGACCTCGGATAATAGTCCATCCTCCAGGTGGTCACCTGGACGACGAATAAGGTATTCTCCGTCATCCAGGTGACCACCTGGAGGACGGAGTATTATCCGAGGTCTAGGTGGTCACCTGGACGACGGATAAGGTCACCTGGACGACGGAGAAGGTAGTCTCCGTCGTCCAGGTGGTACTTGGACCACGGAGCCTTTTTCCGTCGTCCAAGTGTCACTTAGACCACGGAACAATTACGTTTCCGTGGTCTAAGTGATGTTTTCTTGTAGTGCATCCTCCATTGGAAGAGGCCTGAAGAAAAGGAGGCATGACTAATGTCTATTCTGTAGTGCAATGCTCTTTGATCAGTGCCCAGTATACTGATATCTACTACTGATCAAGTTCACAATAGCCTAGAAATTGTGGGTTTGGGCACAAATGACCATGTCTTGCCTCGACGTGTTCTACATTATCTAAAAAAATTCGGGAGTTCTCGAGAAATTAGAGCTGATTATTTCTTGTTTCATGAAGACGGGCAGTGAGCACCAAGGACATCCTGACTTTATGTCATTTTTGCCAAAGGCCGAGCGCTTCGAGCTGCTCTGCACCTCCTCGAGTCGTCTCAACCGTCAATACGTCGCGACCACGACCAACGCTTGACCTACGTCACTCCTACCCAGCGAGCCTAGTATGCTACACCGTCGGTGCCTTCCACCCCAGCCACGCTGACTAGGACCCGACCCAGTCAAGGCAAACAACTCAGCCCAAGAAGCCTCTGATATAGTGTTACATATCAGTGCGCGCCTACCTGAGCAATGACGTAATCAGCGACCAACGCCTCCCACATATTGAAATTGATTTGGTACTTAAGTAAAACAGAGTTGCAGCCGATCACTATCCAATTTGGATTAAGCAATTTCATGGGTTTCGGTTCTTAGATCTGTGACTTTAGATCTTAGTCCTATAGGGAGACTCTCTCTCTCTCTCTCTCTCTCTCTCTCTCTCTCTCTCTCTCTCTCTCTCTCTCTCTCTCTCGCTCTCTCTCTCTCTCTCTCTCTCTCTCTCTCTCTCTCTCTCTCTCTCTCTCTCTCTCTCTCTCTCTCTCTCTCTCTCGCTCCCTCCCTCCCTCCCTCCCTCCCTCCCTCCCTTATTAGAATCTAGGTTATTGAGTTTGATTAATTTGATGACTAAAACCTAGAATATGAGTGAAAATATTGGAAATAGAGTTAGTTCAATTGTGAATCAATCTTAGTTTTATGGTTGTAGTTCATTATCCAATTTTTTTGTTTAGCTCAATTTTTTCGTTTAGTTCAATTTTTTGTTTTAATGGTTGATTGAAGATTTTGTTTCGTGAATTAGAGGTGAAGGGTAAAACTATAAGATCAATGTTAAAATATTTCGAAGGTGGTTTAAATAGCAATATTGAAGGTGTTAATATAATCAATACACACACCCTTAAATATAGTAGATTAAAAAAAAACAAAACCAAAAAAACTGAGGTTTGCTCAGTGCTTCTCTTAGTGGATTTATCTTCTCCCTCTTTATTTATTGAGTTGATTCCTTCCAAATTTCCACCGGGCATCAATTCTAGAGAAGAACATTTATTTTATTCAACTTTTCGAATATCTATTACATAGTTATAAGACAGATTTGAATCCATGCCTGCATCCCAAAAATAATAGTGTCGAAAGTACCTTGGTTTAAATATCTTACTAATCAAAGAGTTCGGATTCTATAGGACCCTCAAAGTCTGCTTTGCTAACAATATGAGATTGAAAGCTTACAGGCTTCTAAAACCTAATCCGCTTGTATGTTTTGGCTGACACATATTATCCCATGTACACTAATATATTTTCCGCTTTTCCTCAATATTTCCCTTGAAAAAGTTAGCACACATCTGTTATAACTCAACACAGAGTCTTTGGCAACAAGAAACAGCTCATAGCATAAGAAGGTAAGGATTGCACCCCTACCTTTATTAGTAGCTTCCTCCCCGCCACACTTAATAGAGAACCTTTCCAACATTTAAGTCTGTCCCCCACCTTGTCTTTCAGATTAGGAAAATCCACCTGTTTACTTCGTCCCACATAAATAGGTAGACCCAGATATTGTTCATGATATTGCACCACATTCATAGCTAATATATCTGCCAGAAGATGCTTTCCATCCTCTCCTAGTGACTAACTAAAACAAACACTAGTTTTTTTTTTAATTCACCGACTGGCCTGAAACCTCATCATACACCTTCAACCCCTCATTTATTATATCACACGCTTGTGGTGTAGCTCCTGAGAATAAAAAATTATCATCTGCAAATAAAAGATGGCGTAATCTGGGAGCATCCTTACATACCAAAATGCCACGTAGTCAGCCCTGGTGATGAACTCAACCAATTAATGCCGACAAGTCCCCAATACATTATTACTACCCGAACCAAAACTGCGTACTTATCGAACCGTCTTACACTTTATCACGGATTAGTCGTACTTGCTAGGTTACTAACAACTTTTTTATCAGCCGAAAATTTGACATGACTATCTTCTTGAGAGTTGTACATTATTTTATTTCGAGATCGTACAAATTTTTTCGATAAATTTTTTGGATGAGCGAGCTAAACTTTATGCATTTCGGAAGTCGGTCTAAAAGTTAATAAAAAGGAAAACTATTTTCTGATGATTTAATCTTTACCGTTAGATCATGGTGAGATTGAATTTGGACCGTTGATTGATTAAGGTGCTCAAGGGAATAAATAGAAAATTTACCAAAAATCCTAACAAGAAAACACATCGGGTTCGACCCGTTTTGCCTAGAAATTGACTTGCTCCGACTCGTCGCCCCAACCCGACGTTTTTGCCACTGATAAGCCACCGCAGGGCACCGACTTAGGTGAGTTTTAATCCTGTCTTCCTCCTCTTGTATTTCGTGTTAGAGTTTGGATGAAATTTTGGGTATTTAGGCAGCTCCCGATGCCGATGAGCACTGTCGCCGTACTCGATGGTGCTACGGTGGGGATGGGTTGGATCAACTGGGTTTTCATCCAGGAGTTGAAACCCATGGTTTCGGGCCATGTCGCGCGGCGTTGATAGAGAATCGAGCCGAAAAAATCATTGGAGGTGGACGATTTTTTAAGGCTTTTTCAGCGTGTAGTCATTGAATTGAGGTGAGTGAGGTTAGGGTTAGGATTGAGCTTGGTGTGAGGAGTGTTTTGAGGGGTCAATCATCGTCGTTGGTAGCGGTCGCCAGAAATTGGATTCGCGGCCGTCATGGCAGTTTGAGGCTTAATGCAGTCGAATCTTGCTCCAGCGAAGAAAAGAGAGTGGTAGGGCTTGTCGTGAGGATTCTAGACATGTGTAGGATGTTTTCATTGTGGTCAGTAGCCAGAGGTGGTGGGTGATGGCCACTCGTCCCCGTCCACGGTGGAGCTCTAACGAGGTTGAGTGAGATATGTTTCAGCATGATTCTCAGGGGTTGTTTCTAGGGCCAAATTAGTATCGTCTTTGTATTTTTTGATATCGTATGATTTTCATTATGACAGGATATCAAGACTGCGACTCTGATGAGGGGACTTCTGCTGTACCTCAGCAGTAGTCGTTGACTTGTGAGTGGACGTTTCTTTTCACCGTTGTATTGCGAGTTCGCATATTATGCCATTATGCTTTACATTATGATATTCTATATGAACTTTATGTTTGGAGGGTTTAATTTGTGGCTGTTATATTTAGTTGCATTGATGCCTTGGCTATTAGGCTAATCATCAGATAGTTTGGTCGGACCAAGTAAGGACAATCGCTCTGCCTGACCCTGAATCATCTCAGGTTATGACAAACTCCTTAGACGACCCCATCACCTTTTTATTCATATATTTACTCATCTCGGGTTATGACAAACTCCGTAGACGACCACCTCCATCTTGATTTAGTTTTACGATATTTTTGAACTCTCATCATTTTACATGAAATGACAGAAATACATGAGGCTACATCTTTATTGTTTTACTCATATTGTACGATTACGATGTTTTGTTCACTTATGCTAACTTTTTATGTTTTTAATGCCTTTCCCTGGGCTCTTTGGTTTCCGTTGCCCATGCTGCAGTGTTTATGCTGAGAATGCTTGGTTCGTCGAAGGCTTCGAGTGCACCAGTCTTCTCTTCACTAGTAGGCTCTAGCTCCACTGCTAGCATGTATCATATATACATAGAAGTCTCTCTTAGTACCAGTTGTACTATGTTGCTTCCGTTTGTATATCTGTAGATAGTTGGTTACTCATGTAGTCCTTGAGTTTAGTTTTCACTTGACTTCAGATCCAGAACATTGTATATATGTCTGTGATCTTTGAGTTAAGTTCCTCATTTTGTTTATGTTGTTTGTTGAGAAATCCGGATAGATATTAGTGGTCCACAATTTGTTTTTGGGATTTGGTTTTTGAAGTGTTCTCTTCATGCAGGTTTTTGGGTTACCTAATTTTTTTTGTAAAACCACATAGATTATGGTCAGTCGTTAGGAGTTAAACCTTAGTTTACTAACTAAACTGAGGTTGGATCATCTTTAGCCGACAACAAAAGATGACATCCGTTTTTGTCATCGATTAAAGTATGACCGACACCCTTCTGCTGATGACACTATAACCGACAAAGGTATGTCGACTATAACTTTAGCCGACGAAATTTTCTAATAGGCCGACAACTTTTGGTTTTCGGCTATAGTCATTATTTTGGTAGTGAATGTCGCTCCATCTTTTTGAAATGTGAAACATGTCTATTATTTGTGAGTCGGGATATAATATATTATACGAGTCGATCTGTTAGTGATAATGAAATATTCACGGAATATGCGTATTTACTTATTTGTTATAGCCAAAGTAACAACGTACCATAGAGAGGTATAGGGCCGAAGTTGCCATTACGGTTGCCTGTGGTGGTCACTAAATCGAAGGATAACAAATAAGAAGTGACGATGTGCTGTGACGTTGTGTCAGAGATATTTTTATATATTATATAACGTCCGTCTTTTATTTATTACAAAAGCATCGCTTCACTGACATATTACATAATTTACTCACTGAACGCGTGGTTAGCTTACCCCTCCAAAGATGTTGCAGGTTGGTTATGAGAATGGAAATGATTAGCCGAGCTTAGAATGACGAGTCTAGAGGAGTTGTTATTATTCATGTATCTTGTAATAAAGTTTCTGCTGTTTTGAATATAAAAAACCGAGTTGAGTTTACCGTCTTTCGTTTTATCTTTTACTTTTCGCACTCATACCTCGGCTCCGGCTCCGACTCTGGCTCCGAGAGGATCACGGGGTCCAACCAATGTTTGAAAACTGGGGCGTGACAATCGGGTCTTGATTTTGAAATCCCAATAGACTAGATCCGTTCCGCATAATATATTTTGTCTATTTTATCATTCGTTTTATTAAGAGTTGACACATTAAATTATTAAACAATTAGCAATATTCAACACCAAAAAAAATAAAAAAATAACCTTAAAACGATCAAAAGATTACACTGCTTTCTAATATGAACTAAATGTAAAACATTAAGTAAAACGGTACTACTTAGTGTAATTGTAGACTTCTAGGTCTTATCAAACTACGTCTATCTTATATCTTATATTGTTAAATACTTTATTAAATGCTTTTTTTAAATTGGGCCCGAAATTGGACCCGTCCTGTCTTATTCGCGGATTTCAGGATGATTGAGCAAACTTTAAGATACCCAATCCCGTCTCATCTCGTTTGGAATAGGGATAGGGACGGTCAAAATTTGACCCGACTCATCCCATGCCCACTCATACATAAATGGTATAACAGACCTGTTTACACCATAAAATGAGAATTAATCCAAAAACCGATCCTGACCCATATTGCAACCAAGGAATGTAAAATCAATATTTTCGGCGATATTTCGGTTTTTTGGAATCACCTGAAAAATTCTCCATTATATTCCTAAATCTCCTGAAATTTTTCGATTTTTATTGATATTTCCGATATATCGGCGATATTCTCGATATTTCCCGAATTTTATTTGAAATTTCCAAATTTTTTGAAATTTTCGAAATTTCCGAAAACTTTTCAAAGCTCATAGGTCCTCTATATGGTTTTGAAGTATTTTGTATATTTGATTTTGTGATGTGTGATGTGTAATATATTGTACAAAATGTGTGATGACCTAACCATTTTAGCCATTAAAAAATAAAAATAGAAGTATTAAATTATATTTTAATAATTATTAGCACTTAACACGTACTAAATTTATTTAGTAATAAAACAAATTCATATGTCTTGATGTTTGATCAATATTTTCTTTTCACATAAGGTAGATAATTGATCATATAACAACATCCAAAAGTTTCATTACAAATTTTCATGTATTTTTATTAATTTCTGTCTTTTCGTCAGAATTTTCATCAATATATCCAAATTTTGGACCGTCGATATATCATCAATATTCCATATCTTACTCCTTGATTGCAACCTTAGAGCATCTCCAACAATGAAGGGTTCTATGCCTTATTATGAGACCTTGTAAAATTACTAGTTATATAGGATCTTCTAATCTCCAACTATCAATGTCTCATACCTCATTTTAAGACTCATATTTTTATCTCCAACCATAGGGTTCTATACCTTATACCTTAAAATTCATAATCTTTATTATATATTTCTTTTTATATTAAAGTATATATATTGTATAGAAAACAATGAGTTTTGGTGTTGAAATTTATAGAGAAGCAAAATATTACTGTTGCAATAGTTATTTTATTTTTTAATAATTTTTCGCAGTATGTTTTCTTTTAATTTAAGGATAGGCATTAATTATATGCATAGGTATTGAAAAATATAATTGTTGGGCTCAAAGAAGCGTTGGGCTCAAACAGCTAAACCAACCCATTATCAAAAGAAGCGTTGGGCTCTCTCTCTCTCTCTCTCTCTCTCTCTCTCTCTCTCGCTCGCTCCCTCCCTCCCTCCCTCCCTCCCTCCGGGCGTCATCCTTGTTTCTCCTCCAACTCACGTGAAAGTTTCTTCTTCTTCTCTCTCTTCAACTTTTCCTCTTTCCCCATGGCTCAAAATAAACATTGAAGATGGTCAAAATAACCATTTATCAGGCTCAAAATAAACATTTAAGATAAAAAAAACCAGATTGCACGAGTCCCTGAAAATTCAAAAACAAAAAAGACCACCACCACCATCAATGGCGGCGGCTCTACTCTCTTCTACTCTACTCCGCTTCCCCCGCCACTTCTTCCTCCTCTCCTCTTTTCCCAAACCTCTCAAACTGTGCCCTCGCTTCCTTCCCTATTTACGCTCCTGCCACTCCTCGACGACTCTGCTCCTCGGTCGAGACGAGCGAACACCCTCCCCAGTAGCCACTCCCAATGGGTCCCACCACCCCACGGGAGAGACAATCGCGGCCATCGTGACGTCAGTCGGGGGCCCACCGGGAGCTGTTGGTATCGTGCGCCTCTCCGGGCCCTCCGCCGTGGACATCGTAGGCCGCGTTTTCCGGAAGAAAAAGAAGAAGAAGAAGGGCGCTGCGACGTGGCGGCCCACCAGCCACGTGGTCGAGTACGGCGTCGTTTTGGACCCTCAGGGCAACTTGGTCGATGAGGTATAGTAGCAAAGTCTGAAACTTTTTGGGCTGAAATGTTATTAATTTACTATTTGTGTGATTATGTTTGACAATGTTGAGGTGTAGGTTTGTAAATTTTGGAACTTTTTGTGTTGATGAAAATGTGAAATTAATGAAAATCTGTGTGATGTGTTTTTTTGATGATTATTGTGATTGATAATGTGGTGGAGTTGTTGGGTGTTTAAGGTTTTAGCTGTGCCGATGTTGGCGCCGAGATCGTATACGCGTGAAGATGTGGTGGAGCTTCAATGCCATGGGACTCAGGTGTGTCTGAACCGTGTTCTTAGAGCTTGTTTGGAAGCTGGAGCAAGGCTTGCAGAGCCAGGTGACCGTCACATTTTTTGGACTTGAAAGTGTGTTACTTTTCAAACCAGTGTATCAATATGTTACATGTGATTTTGTTGTTTTTGATTCAGGGGAGTTTACGCTGCGTGCATTTCTCAATGGGCGGTTGGACTTGACTCAAGCCGAGAATGTTGACAAGCTTATTTCAGCCAAGTCTGTGGCTGCGGCAGATGCAGCACTGGCCGTGATTCAGGCATGGCTCTGTTTTAACTCTTGGTTTTCCGGAAACTAGTTACTGCTGGTTTTGTGTTTGAGGAATTGACGTTTTCTGTATTTTTGGCAGGGTGGATTTTCTTCCATGGTGAAGTCGGTAAGAGCTCAGTGCATTGAGTTGCTTACTGAGATTGAAGCGCGGTTAGATTTTGATGATGAGATGCCACCGCTGGATATGGACGAAGTTGTGATTAGAATCCATTCCATGTCACAAGATGTCGAGAGTGCTCTGGAGACGGCCAATTATGACCAGCTTCTGCAATCTGGACTACAGGTACAATCTTGTATAAGTGGCATGCTTCTTTTATCTTTCATTTTGCTGCATATGTTAATTGATCATTCGTGCTGATTATACATATCTTCTTAAAGCAAGTCATTATGATTTCTGCAACCTGAATGACTTTACCTAAAGTGTAGACCTTTTGCATGATCATGATGAGTTATGGTAACCAAGTTGAACCGTTATTATCATGTCATTCTGTTGTAAACAAGTCTATATGGAGAGAGCAAGAGACTACAGATTAATTGAAGGCTTGGTTGTTGGGAGGGAAGAGATTGAAATATCTCATATGCAATTTGCAGATGTCACAATTTATTTTTTAAAGAATAGGGATCAGAATTGGAACAATCTCAATATGATTTTGGTAACTTTCTGCTTGATATCTGGGCAGAAAATCAACAAATCAAAATGTTTTCTGGTGGGAATAAATACTCAAAATGGCAGATAGATTAGAAAGGTTGGCCAGTACTCAAGGCTGTGAAATCGGAGTTTGGCCTATGAAGTACTTGGGTCTCCCTTTAAGAGGCAATCCAAAGCAACTTTCTTTTTGGAATCCGGTGATAGAGAAAGTTGACAAGAGATTGGGAGGCTGGAAAAAACTTTTTTGTCTAGAGGAAGATTGACTTTGATTCAAGCAGTCTTAAGTAGTATTCCAACATACTACCTCTCTCTTTCCCAGATTCCAGCGGGAGTGGCAAAAAAATTGAAGTCTCTCAAAAATCTCTTCTGGAATGGAATTGGAGAGGGGAAGAATCATTTAATCCGCTGGGAGATAGTGTCGAAAATAAAAGAAAAAGGTGGATTGGGGATTGGAAACTGGTAGCAAGAAACAAGTCTCTCCAGATGGAATCTTCCCTGATGCTTAAGTTAGAAAATGTCAGATTAGAGGAGTCCAAACCAGATGAAAGAAGATGGAAGCTTGAGCACTCAGGGATTTTTTCGTGCAAATCTTTCCATAGTTTGTTATGCAAAGAGGGGTCAGAGTCGAACTTTGATCCGGCTAAATTTATCTGGAATGGCTAAAGTCCCAACTAAGGTAAGGATTTTGGGTTGACTGGTGGCTCATGGGAGGATGAACACTTGTGATATTCTTCAGAGGAGAAGACCAGGATGCTGTTTTTCTCCTCATTGGTGCATCCTATGTAAAGCACAAGTAGAAAGTGCTGATCATATTTTCATTCATCGTGAATTGACATCTTTTTTATGGAAAAGACTTTTCAGGGAGGCAGGTGTGGATTGGTTAACTCGTGTAGAAAGAAGCGATTTGCTGAAAGATAATTCCCATGCCTTTGGTAGAGGGAAGAAAGCCAAGATCCTCTGGGGTTGTGGAACAGAATAGGAGATTGTTTGAAGCTTATGGAGGGGTGGAGAGGGACGAGTTGCGGGAGAGAGTGAATTTTTGGGCATCTATCTCCCGGGAGTTTAAAGATTATAGTCTTTCCGTCATTACTCTTAGCTGGCAAGCAGTTATAAGTGCCTAGGCTTGGAGTTCTGTTTCTCTTGGATGTTTTTGATGTTTTTCCACCCTATTTTCTCTACTTAGTTTTCTTGTTTAGCGGACTCCTTGTTCGCTTTCTGTAAGCTTTTTGTTTTATCAATAAAAGCTGTTTCTTTTTGAAAAAAAATGGGGATCTTTTATCAAATCCCGATGTTAATCCAAGTCCCTCATTAACATTCTGTTTTTTTGGTAGTCTGGGCTGTTGAGTGCTTCATTAACACTTTCAGTGCAATTGCAATGTATGTTTTGACTCTAACATGGTCCTAATGTGTGGATCTCTTTTGGATGCTTTGCAGATAGCAATTCTTGGCTGTCCAAATGTTGGGAAATCAAGCCTTCTCAATGCATGGAGCAAAGTATGTGGTGCCATTCTTTAATATGCTATTAATTTTCACATTTTCTTGGTATATTGCTGCTATGAAACACCGATTTTACAATGAAGAATATATCGTCCATAACTCTATTAACACTCATAAGTTCAAAAAATTGCAGTGAAAGAGTTGGTGAATCAAGTTCGATAGATATGTAAATGAATTTGATCTCCCTTTAAACTGGTTATTAATCCAGTGAAGCTAGCTATATTCTAAATACATTGCTAGAGGAAGAACTGTACATTGATAGACAATGGCTGTGTTTTTTTATGTGGTCTTCAGTCTTTTTTTGTTTGTCTGCTTAGCAATTACTGGTAGCATCTCATGTTATTGATTACTACTTCTTTATTTTAGCGTGCAGACTGAGAGAGCAATAGTTACAGAAATTGCTGGTACCACTCGGGATGTGGTTGAAGCCAGTATTACTGTTCGTGGCATACCTGTAACCCTTCTTGACACAGCAGGCATCCGGGAAACCAATGACATTGTGGAGAAAATTGGTACAGCATTTCTCTTTGAAAATCTTGATGTCTAGACTTCCTTATATTGATTTCATACCAGCTCAAGAAGTCTATGCTCAGCTCATATTTTGATATAGTTGCATACAATATAGGTTATTATCAGTATATGATTGGGCATACTATGAAGATTATTCACTGTTTCCATGTTTATTGTTCTGTATTTGTTGCTAATATTCCTTAATAATCCTTGTTTCATAAGTTGAAACTTCAAAGGCATTTTAGGTATAGTTGGTGAAAAGTCTAACAATACCTTTCAGGAGTTGTAGTTTAGTGCAATCAATTCACAATTACATTTATTTGTGAGTTTTTGCGCTTCTAACCAGTTGGCTATGTTCAATGTTGATTATCTGATTTTTTTAAGCAGCTTTTCTATTACGACTTGGTATTGGTAATGTATATTAATTTCCTCAATATCTTTTCTCCCAGGTGTGGAGAGGTCTGAAGCAGTTGCTATGGGTGCTGATGTCATTATTATGGCAATAAGTGCTCTTGATGGGTGGAGTCCAGAAGATTCTGAACTTCTTACCAGAATCCAATCTAACAAGGTTTTTGTTTTAATCTCTCTACAATACGAATATGATACTATCTGCAATTCTAATTCCTTCTCTTTCTCTTGTGTTTGGGATTTTCAGAAATCGACTGGATCTTCCACCCCAATGATCCTTGTAGTTAACAAAACAGACTGTGTTATATCTAATAGCCTGGAGTGGGTTGAACAAAAAGCAAGTTCTTTCAATAAGTGTGTTTTGACATCTGCCATTACTGGTCAAGGAATCCAAGATTTAGAGATGGCAATATTAGATATTGTTGGACTCGACAAATTTCCTGCTGGGAGTCGAAGATGGACTGTGAACCAGGCTAGTAATCATAAACTGTTTTATGCCATTCATCTTATGATTGGAAGTCAATTTTGATTGCTGTGTTACATATTTTATGAATGATCAGAGACAATGCGAGCAGCTTATGAGAACCAAGGAGGCTCTTGTGAGGTTGAAATCCTCAATAGAAGAGGAGATTCCTTTCGATTTCTGGACGATTGACTTGAGGGAAGCTGCCACGGCACTTGGCCAAATAAGCGGAGAAGACATCTCTGAGGAGGTTTTGACCAACATCTTTGGCAAGTTCTGCATTGGTAAATAGAAGAGCTAGAAAATGTGTTGATGAATAGAAAATTTTGTGCCATGTTAGATATGATGAGAAAGATACATTCTTAATGTTCCTTGGGAACTTTTGATGAATCAAAGTTGCAGAGTTTCTTTCCTTGGACACTATTAGTGAAGTGAAACTGAATTGGTTCTTGTCCTATCTATGAGTCCAATAGGTAGTCCAATTTGGTATGGGATCTCAGCTTTCTGTACACTAAAGAAACAATTGTCTTTGGACGGCAAATGTATGCATGCCATGATGACAAGAATGGCATTGTTTACACACAACAAAAGAGACGGCCATCACCAGAATAGTACAAAACAAATGCATGATATATATATATATATATATATATATATATATATATATTCATTCATCTTTCAGAAGAACAAAGTTGTAAAAGCCTCAGAGGAAAATGTGTTTCAAAATAGGAAGAGAACTCACAAAGGAGGAACTGAAGGAGAAGGAAAAGATAAAGAAGGCCAAGGAGAAGGAGAAGAGGAAAAGATTAGAGAAGGAGGAAGAGAAGAAGAGGCTGGAACTAGAGATGAAAAAGAAACAAGAGAAGGAGAAGAGGAAACGCGACGAGATGAAACGAAAAGAAAAGGAGAAGGCAAAGGTGAAGCACAAGATGAAGAGATGATCAGCAGAAACAGGATATCCATGCTTAACTCTTGCTAGTATATATTCTTAATTTTTACAACTATTAATTTGCTTGTTTCAAATTATTTTTTGGCCATGTGAATCTTTCCTATGGAAATAAAAAGCATAATGAATTGTGATTTGTAGTCGAGTCCAGGTATCAATGATTATATAGATGCATTAAGCGTTATGTTTCAGAAAAGTTCGGAGAATCAGAGTGCATAGGATTATATATATACATGTAACATCTTTAATAAGATCTTGTTTCTGTTATTATTATGAACATTGATATTACTGTTTGCACTATACATAAGTCCAACATTGTAAGTTTTCAAGGCATGGACCTAGAAATCTATAACTCGTGACAAAGTTCTATACATCTATTTTGGCCAATTACTTTTTAGAAGCCTCTAAGCTTTCAATCTCCCATCGTTAGCAAAGCAGGTTTGGAGGGTACTACAGAATCTGAACTCCTCGATTAGTAAGATATTTAAAGTTAAGTACTTTTGACACTGTTATTTTTGAGATGCAGGCATAGATTCAAATCCGTCTTATAACTGTCTAATAGGTATTCGGAAAGTTGAAGAAAATAAATGTTCTTCTCTAGGATTGATGGTGAAAATTTGGAAGGAATAAACTCAATCAATGAAGAGGGAGAAGAGAAATTCACGAAGAGAAGCACCGAGGAAACCTCAGTTTTTTGTTTTATTTTTTTAAATCTATTATATTTAAGGGTACATCTATTGATTATATTCACACCTTCAAAACTGCTATTTAAACCGTCTTCGAAATATTTTACCATTGATCTTATAGTTTTATCCTTCACCTCCAATCCACGAAACAAAATCTTCGAATTCAATCAACTATTAAAACACAAAAGATGCATGTTAAAGAAACAAAATTGAGCTAAACGAAAAAATTCGATAACGAATTACAACCATAAAACTAAGATCGATTCACCATTGAATTAACTCTATTTCCAATATTTTCACCATATTCTAGGTTTCATCAAATTCATCAGACTCAAGAACCTAGATTCTGGGGGGGGGAACCCATATTCTAATAATATTTTGTTCATCAATTAACTAAGAGAATCTGAGTGAAAGTGATAACGTGTAGGTTGCCAGGTTGAATATGCTAGGCATTTCGGTTTGGAAAATTATATTGGAGTTTTTTGAACTAAGGTCAAAAATAGAAATGGAATATTAAAAGTTTTAAAAAATACGGAGGTGTAAATAACGTTTTTGGAGGCGTGAATACACGCACCATATATTTAATACTACAGTAAAAATAAAATGGGTCCCTTTTAAAACTGGGCCCTAGGTTATTGCTCTACCTGTTGTAGGTTAGGGTCAGGCCTGTAATAATGTTCTTAGTAGCCTCGGCTTTGGCTTTGAGTATTGGTTTGACATTAATTATATATGAGAGCTAGGGCTTTGAGATCAGAACTTCGAGGGAGCGATTTAAGAAGAGAGGCATAGACATAAATTAGGCTTTGTCATCATATGTTGGTGATCGAGTAGACCCTACAATGACTTGGTAGCTGGAAGAGATAAAATTTGAAAGAAACATATGAGAGAAGTGATCGAGTCATTCACATGTGAAAATGAGGTTAGATTGGATTAAACCAAGAAGATAGACCGTCGATTGGGTTGACACGGGGATTTAAAGTTTTAAACCTTAATAACTAATTAGTCTGGATGAAAATCTAAAAATATGGGATCAATGCTAACCTATGTTCTTTATTTTGTTGTTGTAGTCAACATCAATCCACAAACGGCCACATGTGTCTCACACAAATATTATAATAATAATAATTATTGTTATTATTATAATTAATATTATTATTATTCAAAAATAAAAAATAAATTTAAAGAAAAATAAAAATAACAATACTATCATGCATCTCATAGCCATACGTGACTCATAACGTACATTATTCAAATGAAATCTTATATCTATAATCTACGTCACTCTCTTAGGGGGTCTTGGGTTCAACTTCTAGTCCGCAGGTTTCAAATACTTAATTATCACGCTCTTGAGGCCACTTAATGCCAAATTCTTTACATCTTTTCTGTAAAGTAGCTATAGAAACTTTGAGTTTTTCGGCTGCTTCCGTTTGAGTTAAGTGAATGTTTTCTACCACCATTTCATAAGATATATGGCTCCGCTTCACTCCCCACTCAATGTGCAAATCGTGACATCTTCTAGCAAAATTACCATCAGAAATTCCGATTAGCTTGGCTGCTTCCGGTTGAGTTAAGTGCATGTATTGTTCCAACATTTCAAGAGATATATCGCCTCGCTTCACTTTCCCACGAACACTACTTTCACCCCTGCTAATTTGAACATCATAAAAATTAGAAGAAGAAACTCTAAGGATTAATTAAAATTGAGTTAAATAATATATTAAAAAAGACTAGGCTAAGAAATACATTGACTTTGCACATGTAGTCATGTTGCATACCTTACGTTAGTTTGATGATGTTTCGATCCTTCGTTTGGCCACTCATTTAGGTTAAATTCTAAACCTTCATCCGGCAAGTTATTTAAGTCAAATCCCAATTCTTCCTTCGGCAAGTCATTTAGGTTAAATTCTAAACCTTCATATGGCAACTTATTTAAGTCAAATCCTAGTCCTTCCTTCGACAAGTCATTTCGATCTTGATCCATAACTAAAGTTTCTATGTTATCCAAATTTTTTGAGAGAGAGAGAGAGAGAGAGAGAGAGAGAGAGATCAAGTGACGAACATAGAACACAAGAAAAGGGTGTTGTGAGAAACCTTGTCAAGCACAAGAATCACTACCCCCTTATATATGTGTTTTCATCTGATGTTTGCATGTTAACATGTTAAGTCTAATCATTGAAGGAAAGTGCTACCTAATTGAATGATATTTGCACGAGGAAAAAAGCTTGCTCATTATTAATGATATTAGCTAAATCTTGATAATTATCTAGTGATTATTATCAAATTTATTGAGCATTAATATTAATTAGAGACTAATTAAATTGGAATATGAATAATATTCATTCAAAAAATGCTACCAAATTGGGAGTGTAGTGTACTTAGATCTTGTTATGGGCATGCACTGATGCACATTAATATTTTGATTTTATGTAAATCAAATAGATAATTCTCACATTTATTTAAGGGCTCCTCTTTGGTGCGTTAGCGCACCGATACAATAAAGTTACATGGTTTACTCAAAATACGTAGTCAGCTTTGCAAAATAAGTATATTAACCTCATGAAATAAGTAGACTAAAATTAGTTGGTTTACTAAAAACACGTAATCAGTTTCACAAAATAAGTAGATTGACCTCGTCAAACAGTAGACTAAAATTCTAAAGATCAGTTTACTTATTTTACTATATCAGTTCATTTATTTTATAAAGCAAACTACATTGTGTTAGTAAACCATTCAATCTTAGTTTACTTGATTCACGAGGTTAGTATATTTATTTTGTGAAGCTGACTACGTATTTTTAGTAAACCATGTGTGGAAGCAAGAATTTCAAGATTCGAACTTGGCATTGTGGAATGTGATCGAAGATCGAACATGGAACAAGGACGTTGGGAATTGAGTCTTCGAGGAGTTTCTCGAAGATCCCTATCTGTTTCGAACCTTAATGAAGAACCTCAAAGTTTGAAGAGTGTCTTGAACTTCGAGTAACGATGATCCATAGCGAGATTCGGATGGATCATTGGGCCATGAGCAAAGTTTGAGCTCCAAGAGTCCAGGGGATGGTTGGATATATCCAAAGGGAGGCCACTAACCCAAGGAAACTCGAAATTAGGGTAGTGAGAGGAGTGGAGCGTGATCATAGGGACGTGCCACCGAAATAGAAGGCGGTTGCTGGACGTGGCCGAGCTTCAAGGCTCAAAGCTTGGTGTAGGAACTTCGACGTCCAGCCACTATGTTAGTGGACGTAGTGGCTTCTATTTTGATGGGAAACTGGTGGTATAAATACATGAACTTGGTGAGTTTTTCCAGTTCGACATCATATCTATACGCTTGCATTATACTCTCACTTACTTGAGCATTGAAGAGTCTTTTGTAGGTTACCCCCCCCCCCCCCCCCAATTGTTCAACCGCAACTTCGACCATCACACCGTCGTCTTTGAGCTGTCGTCAGAGGGGATATTAGTTTGATCGTTGGAGAAAACCTTGTGGAGGTTCGAACCAAAGCGTGACTTTTCGTGCACCTACAAGTAGGCGCCGTCTATGGGAAACGATGGAAAACGATATCCCAAACAACAACGGTGAGATGTTGGACCACAACAATGGAAACCAAGTTGCAGATGACTTCGAGGAAGGTGATCTTCAAGATGGCGAAGTTGATGAAAGAGCTGAAAGAAGGCGAAGAGAGAAGAGGTCTATGTACAAAGTCCAGGTGGTAAGAGAGAACAGAGGTTTGAGTCGCCACCGTGGATGACTGACCAACCAGGATATAAGGAACCTCCAAGCCAAGTTAGCTCGTTTCAAGAGAGATGAACGAGCCAAGAAGAGGCGCACATCTAGGTCGAGGAGGAATTGATCACTATCGTCGGAGGACGAATCCTTACTTGACGAACAAAACACGTCTGGGGAGGAAGACTTGGCTGAAGATGGCATCGAGACTGGCGACTATGTGCCACCTCTAGGAGACCGTGAATTGAAAGACTATGTGGCGAAAGAAACTCGAGGATCAAGGCTACGGGACATAACAGCTAAGGTCTCGAGGGGAATTGCCAATTCACCTTTCACCGATGACATATTGAACGTTGAAAAGACGAGACGATTTTCCATCCCAGCATTCACAAAGTTTACAGGAACTTCTGACCCAGAGGATCATATCAAGGAATATACAGAGGCAATGAGGATCAAAACCACCGATTAGAACCTAATTTGCAAGTTATTTCCAACTAGCCTCTCCAGGCCAGCTGCGAAATGGTTCCGAGTATTGAAGCCAGGATCGATATTGAGGTTCGAGAAGCTGATGTGACTGTTCATCGCTTAGTATTTCTGCAACAAAAGGCAGAAAATGGATTTCTCTACCTTGTTTAGTGTCAAGAAAAAACTAGGGGAGAAGCTAGAAAAATATTTTAAGAGATTCCGGGATGAAATGGCAGCGACGAAGGCTAACTCGAAGATCGTAGTCGTCGCATTCCGAGAAGGATTGCTCAAAGGATCACCATTTTTTGAAAAATTAGTGAAAAAGGTTCCAAGGACTGGTGGATATCTTGGATTGCATAGAGGGAAAAATTCATCTCGAAAGGATCAAAGGAACTCGAAAAGGCAGGGTCTTAGCAAACGTCAAAGTTAAACCCGGAGCATCGAAATCTATGGAAGTTCGAGATCGAAGGCCGAAACCCACTTCGAATCTTGAGGATCGAAGAGACAAAAGAAAGCCCTCGGGGCATGGTTCATAATCAGTCCAGTGACCATATTCTATAGGCACGAGAAGGAGGGGATATTCAAAAAGCCATCGCCGCAAGCCAAAGTCAAGGATCCCAATGAGAAGAAATGGTACTGTCCATACCACAAAGGCTAGGGGCAAAGCCTTCGAAGGTGCGAAGCATTGAAACCAGCTATCCGGGAACTCATAAACCAGGGAAACCTGCAACAATACAAAGAGGGGAATGTCGACGGGAATCAAAAGTAGAAGGCGGTGGATGAAGATCCTCGGGTGTGCGAGATATTGGCCATATAAGGATGTCCGTCCACGAAGGAAGAGGATGAGAGACGAATTAGAAGCGAGACCCGACAAACATAAAAGATTAGAAGGGTATGCTTCGCTAAAAGGAGGGAGATCTTCAAAGAGAAAGTGAATGAAAACATGTCTGTTTGCTTCTCACCCAAGGATAGGGAAGGGATTCAATTCCCCCACCGAGATGTATTTTTCATCTTAACTAGGATTGACAACTGCATGGTGAGGAGAGTAATGATCGATGCAGAGAGTAACATCGATATTTTGTATTTCGAGGCTTTCTGCAAGCTCGGCATCGATTCGAAGTTCATCAAAAGGAGTAAATTACTAGTGATTTCCTTCAATTGTGCCAAGACTTGGCCATACGGAGAGTTTACCTTCTCGGTGACTACTGCTGGGAAGAAGGTCGATGTGAAATTTGTTATCATAGCCAAGCACTCAGCCTACAATGCTATGCTTGGGAGAGACTGGCTACACCGCATGGAGGCAGAAGCTTCGACGAGATATCAACTTTTGAAGTTTATCTCGGAAGATAAAGGCCGTGTAGTCTCAATTCGTGGGGATCAGACGCTGTCAAAAAGCTTGTATATCATGGAGATCAAGAAGAAGTTCAACACAGAACCCCCTGAAGCTCACAGACCCGAAGTCGCTTACTAAAAAGCAGAGAAAACTCAAAGTTGCTGGTCAGAGTTTGAAATCTGACAGCAAAGAGCAGTCCGACTCGGAAATAAAGATCGAGGAGGACAAGCTGATTGTCAAATAGCAATGAAAGGAGAAACTATCAGATGAAGATGAAGAGAAGGTCAAACAAGAGACGACACGAACCTTAGAAGAGGTTCAGGAAGTGTCCCTTAACGATGACCCAAAGAAGAAAGTTCTGATAGGAGCCCTCCAAACTGAAGAGAAGTTCAAAACCTTGTCGACTTCCTAACCAAGAATTAGGATGTGTTCACGTGGACACATCGAGACATGCAAGGTATTGATCCAAGGATAGCCTGTCATAAGTTAAATACTGATTCAAATTTCCCACCATACAAGCAGAAACCGAGGAGGTTCGCGCTGAAGCATAACTAGATCATAAGCGATAAAGTGGATCGCCTCCTCGAAGTCGAGCACATAAGGGAAGTGTGGTGTCCAACTTGGATTTCGAACATGGTGGTGGTGAAAAAGAAGAGCGGGAAATGGTGAGTCTGCGTAGATTTCACCAATTTGAATAAAGCATGCCCAAATGACTGTTATCCGTTCCCGAAGATCGATCCAATGGTGGATGCAACTGTAGGCTTCGACAAGCTATCATTCCTTGATGCTTATTCAGGTTACAACTAAATACCATTAGTGCTAGAAGACCAGCTCAAAAACACCTTCGTCTCAGAAAGAGGCATATTTTGTTATAAGGTTATGCCCTTCGGCTTGAAGAACGCGGAGGCAACTTACCAAAGATTGGTAAACCTTATGTTTAATGACTTGTTGGGAAAGACGATGGAGGTATACATAGATGACATGGTGGTCAAGAGTAGATAAAAGGAAGATCACATCGAGGATTTGAGAGGTACGTTTGAAATTTTGAGAAAATACAAAATGAGACTCAATCCTTCGTGCATCTTTAGGGTGTATTCCGGCCAATTCTTGGGATATATTATGAGTAAATGAGGGATCAAAGTGGATCTGAGACAAGTCGAAGCTATCCTATGTATGGAAGAACTCAGCACAAAAAAGGAAATTCAAGTCCTAACTGGGAGGATAGCAGCCTTGAGTAGATTCATCTCTTGAATGACTGATCAATGTCGGCCATTCTTCAAAGCTTTGAAGCTTAAATCTTCGAACTTATGGGGCTAAGAGCAGTTGGAGGAATTCTGGGAGCTGAAACAGTACTTGGCAAGCAAGAAATTCTTGGTAGTGCCAAAGGATATGGAGCCACTTTGCGTGTACTTAGCTGTGTCAGGAGTAGCAACGAGTGCTGCCTTATTCCGAGAAGAGGGAATGCATCCGTGGCTGATATCCTTCACTAGCCATTGTCTTCTCGAAGCTAAAACAAGGTACACTCCAACCAAAGTGGAAGCATCAACAATACTTTGAAGGAAGAGAAATCGTGGTGTACACCGATTTCTCCATAAAAGGAATTCTCACAAAATCAGACATGTCCGGGCGGATGATGAAGTTGGCCATAGAGTTGAGTGAGTTCGGTATCACCTACAAGCCACGTACTGCCATGAGGGGACAAGTCCTAGCTAATTTCCTTGTTGAATGGCATATCCCGTTAGCCATAGCAGACGTTCCATGGGAAGAGCCGAGATGGGAGATGAACATCGACGAATCCTCGAACTTCGCTGGGGCGGGGGTTGGTATAGTCTTGAAGAGTTCAGAAGGTTTCGCGCTGGATTGTGCCATATGCTTGAATTTTGAAGCTTCGAACAACGTGGCAGAGTATGAACCTCTGTTGGTTGGGATGCGAGTTGCACATCAATTGAGGATTAAATGCTTGCAAATACATTCTGATTCCCAGCTTATAGTTGGACAATCTAATGAAAAGTACACGACACAAGATGAAAAGATGATTCAATACCAAGCAATGGTGAGAAGAGTCTTTACCGATGAGGATCGATGTGATCGAACGTCCAAGCACCGAGGAGAAAATCGAACATCAAGCTATAATGATCTAATCGACCCCGAACGATTGGAGAGGCATAATTATCAACTACTTGGAGTTCGATAGTCAACTGAAGGACCCCATGGAGGCCAGGAAACTCAGATTCAAGGCAGGAAGATACTCAATGGTTGGAGATGTGTTGTGTCGAAGGTCATTCATAGGACCTTTATTGAGATGTGTTGGACGGATCTAAGCTCGAGCTATACTCAGAGAAATGCATGAGGGGATATGTGGAGGACACGTAGGGGGCATGAGCCTAGCAAGGAAGATAACTGCTCAAGGTTACTTTTGGCTGTACATGCATCGAGAGGCAAAGCAATATGTGAAGAAGTGCGAAGGATGCTAGTATCATTCCCCGATAAGTCACATTCCCGCTCATGA
The DNA here is from genome assembly GCA_946800695.1 of Geum urbanum. Classification (NCBI taxonomy): domain Eukaryota; kingdom Viridiplantae; phylum Streptophyta; class Magnoliopsida; order Rosales; family Rosaceae; genus Geum; species Geum urbanum. Next base: position 2,046,908 of record OX327011.1, read on the forward strand.
GTTAGTAACACATGCCAGATCGTGGCCCTTCGTGCGATGGAGGATGGATATTGTAGGTCAATTATCAGAGGCCCAAAGAGGTTTGAAATACGTGCTGGTCGTGACCAATTACTTTTCGAAGTGGGTGAAAGCTCAAGCTTATCCAACTATTACGTCCAAGGATGTCTCGAACTTCGTTTGAAACCAAATCATATGTCGGTTTGGAGTGCCAAGGGAGATCGTATGTGACAACGGGACTCAATTGAACAATGATGGGTTCGGGAACTTCTGCAACAAGCATGGAATCCTACTAAGATTCTCAAGAAGCTACCCAAGAGGAAATGGACAAGCCAAGATAACAAATCGAACTATGTTCGATGAGGTTAAGAAAAGGCTTGCAGCAAGGAAATGAAGGTGGTCTCTGGAGTTGCCTAATGTTCTATGGGCTAATAAGACCACACCAAGAAACCCAACGAATGAAACACCGTATGCTCTTGTATATGGAATGGAGGAAATCATTCCCACAGAGAAATTGGTGCCAACGGAAAGGATGGCCGCCTTCGAGCAAGTTGAAAATGAAATCTAGATGGCACAATAGTTGAATTTTGCAGATGAAAGATGAGAGGCAGCGGAAGCTCACCTATTGAACTATCAAAACCAGTTTCTAAAATATTTCAATCCTGGAGTGAAGCCAAGGTCGTTCGAGATTTGCGAGTGGGTCCTTAAGCGGACAGTAGAAAGCATCAAGGCGTATGGCTTAGAAAAGTTCCAATCGGTATGGTAAGGACCCTTCGAGATCACGGAAGTCTATAGCAAGGGGCATACCAGCTGAGGAACATCAAAATCGGACAACATCTCCCGAGACCGTGGAATGCAACATACTCGAAAAAGTACTACAAATGAAAGCTTGGGAAGTGCGCAATTTGTTGTTTATATGCAAATAAAGAATGTTAAGATATTCGGCAAATTCAAACTGTTATGGGCATGCTCTTAGTCAGAAGAAAAATTGGCTCTTAGTTAATGTTTATTTAAATCTCAAGTTTGAATAAAACATGTGCATTTATTTCTAATATAAGTTTCGCACTTTAATCAATTACATATGTATGAGTGTCAGATGTGTAACTGTGTGTCTGGGAACATTAAGCATGGAAAAAATGTTTCGGTTGAAGTTTGGGAACTCAGAAAGTCGAACCTCTGATCTAAACTAGGATCAAGTTCGAGGGCTAAAAGTGTTAGGAATAGATTTACTGAAAGTTGGTTTAAGTTCGAGGACTCAAAAGCTGAATCCCTGATCTCAACTAGGGTCAAATTTGAGAGCTAAAAGAGTTAGGAACAAAGTGGGCATTTGATGGTCAAGTTCGAAAAGCTTTTGAGCAAAGAACCTCTGACCAAAAATGTAAACGACTAAGTTCGAGAAGCTATAGAGCAAAGAACTTATATCCAAAATAGTGTGAGTCAGGTTCGAGAAGCCAGAGGGCGGAACCCATGACTAGAAAGATCAGTCAAGTTCGAGAAGCTTTTGAGCAAAGAACCTCTGACTAAGCAATAAGAGTCTGTTCGATAAGCTTAAGTGTCGAACAAATGACTACAAATCAAGGGTCGAGTTCGAGAAGCTTAGAGAGAGCTGAATTTTGATCCAAGATCGAGATATTAAGTTTGAAAGGCTAATAGAGAGTTAAACTTTGAGTAATTTGTTGGTGAAGGTTCAACGGAGCTTAAGAGAACTGAATCTTTAACCAAGTTTAAGTGGAATCCCAAAAGCTTAAGTGTGGGACAACTACCTAATGATAATCCAAAGGTTTCATCTAGAACCATGCATTAACAATAAAGATACATTACATATGATAATATGTGTAACATAGATCCAAAGAAGTTCCAAAGTCACAACTTCAAGGAGAGCTATGGGGATAAACTTCGAGATTGGAGTTCGAGATCGAAGTTGGCTACAAGTTGACAAGTAAGTTTTCCATACATGCGGAATAATCTTCCCTTCAATATTTAAAGATCGAAGGAGAAGAATTATAGGGGGCATGAGGTATGGAATGCATATGAAAAATACTTGTTATATACAAATTATATAATGTAAAAGTCATAAAAAAGTATTGTGCCACCAAAACCCTGAGTGGACTTTTGAAAGAGTATGGTACAAGGATAAAAATTAGAAATTCGAAAAGCAAAAATACAGAAAAAACAATGTTATTGAAGATCGAGGTTGCATGAAAACGGTTAGCGACGAGCAGCGATGCCTTGGTAAGAGGGCAGGAAATGTATGGGCACACCTTTCTCGATGAGTTCGAGTCGGTAGGAGCTATCTCCGGCATTGAAGCTGTGAGAATAAGTCACACCAACGTCAGCCCTAAGGCCTCAAACCGTGTCTAGGAGGCGGTGAGTGGTGTCGTCATTACGAACCACATCCCCTCGAAAGCACAACAAAGCATCCTCCAGAGCATTAACTTTGTCCTTTCTAGCTTTGAATTCGAGCTCAAGGTCACGAGAATCATCCCGGTCGGGAGAAAAGAAATCTCGAGCAGTAGCGGGTTCGAAGTGGTCTAAGTTGCGGCTCCTGCTATCACAAGAAGATGAGAAGCCATTCCAATCATGGATGTATTTACAGGGATCACCGGGGTAACAGGAGTGCAACATCTCTTCAAGACCAGTAACTCTTCTTTCCAAAGTCATGTCGTCAGTGCTATGGCAGTTGGAATTAGAGTGAGAACATAGCGACATCAATTCATCAGATCGAGATCGAGACCTACAAAAAAGCAAGTAGGTAAATATTACGTGAAGTAGTATTATGCTTAACATGCAGAGATTATGAGAAGATGTTACCGAGCAGAGGCTTCGGGCGAAGAAATAATTATGGGCATGCAGGAAAGTTCTTTTCCTTTCCCATGTCGAGGAGCAAAAGTGCTCGCCGATTGTGCAGAAGTCACAAAGTTAAATTGGTAAGTATTAGAAGATTGAGCCATACCTAATCTATCCTAAAGAGAGCTAAATGAGAAGAGCTGGGGATATAACATATTGGCTTTGGTTTTATAGGCGGAATCTCAAGAAGGATTCCCCTTAAACCCTAACAGACTTAAAAGTTGAAATAATTTCGGATAGAGTTTGAAACGGATATAGATGAAGAAAGAAGTCAAAACGATTTTTGACTTGATTTTGAAAGGCCCTTTTCTGATTAAGCAAACAGTTTAGGTTTGACTTGGTCAAGAAGTCCAATTCGAGATAGAACTCCTCATCTAGGGATTCCATCTCAAAGGTCAAGAATGAAAGAAGAATCTTCATATAGAGATCCCATCTTGAAGTTCAAGTTGAAGGGAAAATCCTCGTTTAGGGGTTCCCTCTCGAAGTTTAACTTGATAGAAGGGTCTTCATCTAGGGATCCTATCTCAAAGTTCAAGTTGAAGGGAAAATCCTCGTCTAGGGATTCCCTCTCGAAGTTCAAACTTGAGAAATGATTCCTCTTTTAGGGATTCCTTCTCGAAGTTCTTAAGAATGAGCTGATATTTCAAACTTGTTTTGAACTTTGAGAAGGTCAAGCTCGAAGTGAGAGTTTTGAAGGTAGGAAAAGTTATTGAAAAAGGTATTTTTTTTCTATTGAATAAGCTTCAAAATTGAAAAGCTAAAGCAAATTAAGCAGTTTGGAAAAAATACACTCGAAGGTGTCACCCAAAAAAGCCAAATATATTTTTTAAAGTTACAATACTAAATAGTCGAAATTTAAAAGACTAAGAAATGAAAGAGCCTAGTGGGAGATAGAGCTCTCTGGGAATTCCACGATGGGGACGACCGGAGCAAACGAGACACGAGTAGTGGAAGGTATGATGGTTGAGATGGAAGAAAGATCCTGAGGATGAAGAGAATCCACAACATCGAGAGGCTGTGTGAGAGCTTCGAGAGAGTCCTCAGCATCGAGAATTTTTCCTGAACTCTGAGCTGGCTTGTTTGTAACAGAAGCAGCAACGATTTTTCCGTGGGACAGGTGAGCATTGAACTTGCCTTCACTCGGAAGGGACCCGAAGAGGGGCTCGTACTTTTACTTTCACCTAAACTTCTCGTCAACCTCACCAGGGTCGATGAAGAGACGGTCCTCAGGAGCGGTGAGAGCTTGGTTCCAGCCAAGTTGGAAGTTTTGGGCAAAAGCGTATTGAATTAAATGTTGGCCAGCTACGGATTCACCATCTTGAGTCTGCATGACATTTTGGAAATCAGTCTCAAGCTCCTCAATATTTATGGTGGCTACGTCAAGATCTTCTTGGAGTGCGGAGGATCAATGTTTTAGGAGCTTAGTTGTAGTCTTCTGAAGTTTGAGTTTAGCCTCAGCTATGTCAGCCATGTGTTTGGCTTCCAAAAGTGACTTCTCCAAGAGAGGGACGAAAGAGGCTGCAGTTTGAAGCTCTTGCTTAACCTGGGAGGAGGATCAAAGCTTCTCCTCTACGTTAGCAAGCTTTAAGGAGATCTCTGCCTTCTTCATGGAGGCTAGATCGAGCTTCACCTAGAGGTCGACGTTGATGAGGTCCATCTCCTTGAAACAGGCCTCGGTGTGAAGCATCCCTTGGGAGACAAATTTCATTATTGACTAGTCTACGCATATAGAAAGGGGATAATATCAAGTTCGAGTAGTAGAGAATCGAAGAGTGACACGAGTACGTTGCTCGAAGGTTGTCAACCCAGTCTCCTTGCCTGATGAGATCTCTCTCAGGATCTCTCCTGCCTAGACGCTGGAGAAGGATCAAAGCAGCGTTATGGTTACAAAAGATGGGTAGACCATCATACAGGAATGGGAAATCTATGAAGGGCGTGACCGGAGAAACGTCACCGGAATGAGTCCGTGGTGACGAGCTGGCGAGGAAAGCGTCGAAAGTGGTAGATGGTGGCGGAGAGACAACTGTTTTTGAAGCTTGAAGTTAGAGATGAAAAATCAAGATGAGAGTAAAAGATGAAGAAAAGAGATAATAAGTGATTAAAGGACTACCTCTGGAGGAATCTTAACCATATGGAGGAGGTGAAGGAATGTCCTGAAGAGCTTCGAGTGGCTCCTTCCCAGCTCAGGAAGTTCAAGATCTCGAACTTGGGAAAGGAGGACAAGCTTCAAGATCGATAGTCTCGAGCTCCAAAATGCCTTCTGGTTTTTTCTTCTTCTTCTTCTTCTTCTTCTTCTTCTTCTTCTTCTTCTTCTTCTTCTTCTTCTTCTTCTTCTTCTTCTTCTTCTTCTTCTTCTTCTTCTTTATTTCTTGGGAGTTCTCAGACTCTTTAAGAACCTTGGTTGTAGAGCTTCGAAGTCTCTTCTTCCCCAAGTGGGCGGCGCTAGAAGCAAAGCTTGGTTTCTTGTCGGTGTATTTATCTTTCTTGTAGATGGCCTCCTTGACTAGCTTGTTGGTAAAGGAGGATTCCACGTCGATCAACTAGTTGAGAAAATCCTCTCCATCTCGAGGTTTCCTAGAGTACCGTGTGAAGAGAGTGGAGTTCCTCTCCGTAGCCAGAGACCGGAGGACTTTTGTATTGGCAACTTGGGCCAAAAGCCATTCTTTGCCTGCCAAAAAGTTGTTAAGCCAGAAAAGTCTCTCCTCGCTAAGTTTGAAGGAGGAAGCATCGAGTTTCATTGCTGCAGATGTAGTTCGAGATTAGAGTGAAAATAAATGAATGACTTCGCTAAGTAATCTAAAGTCAAAAGTGAAGATCAAATAGTACCCGGAGCATCGGAGAAAGAGGAGGGGACTTCGAGCCCAAGATCTTCAAGCTTCAAGGGCATCTAGTTGCCTTTGATGAGGACTGGATTGATATGCCAGTGGGTGAAGTTGGTGGACTTCTGATCGAAGCACTTCTTGAATCACTGAGGTTGGAGGTTGAAATGCCGCTCCAAGTTTCTAATTTTGGCCGAAATGTGGGTGTAGAAGAAATCGACGAGTCCAATCGAGACCTGCCACTGTTGTCCGATGGCGAGAAATGCTGAGAGGAAGAAGTACAAGTTGGGGCTGAGTTGCATGCGGTGTAAACCCAGGAGAACCCAGAGAATAACAAAGTTGGGTGCAATGGAAAGCTTAAGAATCGAAGGTGGTTTTTCGCGAGCATGAGAACACCAACCAGAATCCCCTTACCGGAGTACATGTTGCTCCCCACCGGCAGCGCTTGGATAATGATGATGCCAGGAGGGTGGATCTTCGCTCGTTCAATATTGAGCTGAGCCTCGGTAGGGCTCCAGATCTCAGAATCCAACAGTTGAGGAGTGACCTCCTTGCACTTAGAATCAAAGCCGGACATAGAGTGAGTGGACTTGACTGGAGTGGGGCAACCATAGGGAGAAGGGTCGCGGTGAGCACTGAAGCGAGAGCGAGTGTGAGCCATCGAAATCGAACAGAAATTGGGAAGATTGAAGTTTTCTGATTTTAGGGCTTGATTTAGGAAAGTGAAGTGAGAAAGTGATAAAGATAGAGGGCTATTTATATTTTACAAAATGAACGCAGAATATGGATAGTCAAGAAGCAGAAGAGTTTTGTTTAAAGAAGGAAGTTTTTAGGTTTCTGGTGCATGAACTCGAGGGAGTGCGGGAAGAACACGTCAAAGACTAGTCTCAAACCTTGAGGATCGAGTTCGATCGAAGGTTCGAAGTTAGTCACCAGAGGAAGATCGATGAACTAATCGTGCAAGTTCGAAGTCGAAGCTGAATTTTTTAGTTAGGACTAGATGTAACCCAAAGGAAAAATTGGGGCCATTGTGGGAGCAAGAATTTCAGGATTCGAACTTGGCATTGTGGAATGTGATCGAAGATCGAACATGGAATAAGGAAGTTGGGAATTGAGTCTTCGAAGAGTTTCTCGAAGATCGCTGTCGGTTCGGGGTATGAGGATCGAGGTTTGAGCTTCGAACCTTGATGAAGAATCTCGAAGTTCGAAGAGTGTCTCTAACTTTGAGTCTTTGAGTAGCAATGATCCATAGCGAGATTCGGATGGATCATTGGGCCAAAGGCAAAGTTTGATCTCTAAGAGTCCAGGGGATGGTTGGATATGTCCAAAGGGAGACTACTAACCCAAAGAAACCCAAAATTAGGGGTAGTGGGAGGAGTGGACTGTGTGATCCTAGGGACATGCAACTGAAATAGGAGGCGGTTGCTAAACGTGGCCGAGCTTCAAGGTTCGAAGCTCGGTGCAGGAACTTCGAACTCCAGCCACTATGTTAGTGGATGTAGTGGCTCCTATTTTGGTGGGAAACTGGTTGTATAAATACATGAACTTGATGAGTTTTTCCAGTTCGACATCATATCTATACTCTTGTATTCTACTCTCCCTTACTTGAGCATCGAAGAGTCTTTTGCAGGTACCCCCCCCCCCCCCATTGTTCAAGCGCAACTTCAACCATCACACAGTTATCTTCGAGCTGTCGTCAAAGGGGATATCAGTTTGATCGTTGAAGAAAATCTTATGGAGCTTCGAACCAAAGCTTGACTTTTTCGTGCACCCACACCATGTAACTTTCTTGTATTGGTGCGTTAATGCATGGAACAATTATTCTTTATTTAAAGCCGATAATTAACCTTTTTATTTTAGAAGAGATATATTTTGATTTCAATATAAATCAAACTTTTTTTGTTATTTTAGCAAGTACTCAGCCCTTCAACTGAACTTTTCTTCACAATTACAAACAGTTTCATAATTCAACACGCTCAATTCGAAGATCAAGCACTTCATATAAGTGGATCTAAAAAATGAACTTTAAACGTACTATAAAAGTAGATCAGAGAGTTTATTGAAATTTTTGAATATTTTTCTAACTTTATGAGTAATGTTATATATAGTAGTGATTGTGTGAATTTTTTTTTCAAGCAGCTCCCTTTATCAGTAGCGCCCTCCCCGCCACACTCAGTAGAGAACCTTTCCAACCTTTGAGTCTATCCCTCACCTTGTTTTTCGGACTAACAAATGCAACCTGTTTACTTCAGCCCACATGAGTAGGTAGACCTAGATACTATTCATGGTATGTCATCACCTCCATTCCTAATATATATGCCAGAAACTTCTTTCCATCCTCTCCTAGTGATTGACTAAAACAAACAATGCTTTCTATAAAATTTGTCGACTGACCTAAAGCCTCCTTATACACCTCCTTTATTTTATCATACGCCTATGGTGTAGTTGCTGATAATAACAATCTATCATCTGCAAATAAAAGATGGTGTAATCTGGAATTATCCTTACATATCAAAATGCCACGTAGTCAGCCTTGGTGATGCACTCAGCCAATCAATGTCGACAAGCCCTCAGTACATTGGATGAAAATTTAAAGGGAGATCAGGTCCGCTTATCTCAAACCTCTACTTGGAGTGACATATCTTCTCAGTACCCCTTTTATTTTGAAAGCTTATCGAACTGTAGCACACACAATATCACTGTTCGTATCCAGGGCTTAGGATAACCCAATCGGTATAGAATAGTCTCCAGATATTCCCATTCAATTTGGTCATAGGCCTTACTGACATCCAGGTTCGACGCCATCTCATGTGGCCTTTTTGCTCTCTTATTCCACAAATGGTGAGCTACCTCATTTGCTACTAGCTTGTTATCTGTGATTAATCTCCAGTGAGAAAAACACTTTGACAAGGATCAATGAGATGTTGAAGCATCGATTTTAGTCGGTTCGCTAACACTTTTGATGACATTACACAAAGTTATCGGTCTATATTCAGTAATTCTCTTTAGTGTCTTCACCTTTAGTAACAGACTCACATGTGTAAAAGCCACCTCCTTCAGCATGTGATGCGAGGTCAAGATCGCCTGAACTGCTTGTACCACATCATCATTAACAATATTCCAATATTTCTGAAAGAAAAGAGGTGGCATACCATATTGTTAGCAAAGTAGGCTTGGAGGGACCTACAGAATCTGGACTCCTTGATTAGTAAGATATATAAAGACAAGTACTTTCGACACTATTGTATTTGGGATGCAGGCATGGGTAAAAATCTGTCTTATACCTGGAGAAGTTTAATAACTACAAGGGAAGTCAAATAGAACACAAGTGTTTGAGGAATTTTTTGATATATTGATCAATCCTGAAGTGGGTACATATACAAGTATACTTACAGTTCTAGAAGGAAACTACTTTCACCTAATCAATTACAAAATCCTACTTAATTAAAGAATATAAACCTAAATATACAAGGAGTGTGACTCACTCTAACACTCCTCCTCAAGTTGGAGCATACAGATATCAAATGCCCAACTTGTTAAGTGAGTCACTGAAGACTCTAGATGAAACTACTTTGGTAATGATGTCAGCTAACTGCTCCTCTGAATGAAAAAATGAGAATGAAATAATACGGGCATCTAGTTTCTCCTTGATGAAGTGTCTATCGATTTCCACATGGTTCGTTCGGTCATGCTGAACAGGATTATGTGCAATCTCAACTGCAACAGTGTTATCACAATACAGAGGCATTGGTCGTTTCTGCTTGAAACTCAAATCACTGAGCAAATAATTCAACCATAATAGCTCACAAACAACTTATGTCATGCCTCTATACTCGGCTTCTGCACTAATACGAGCCACCACATTCTGCTTCTTGCTTCTCCAAGTAACTAGATTTCTACCCACAATCGTAAAGTAGCCAGAAGTAGAACTTCTGTCAGTAATATTACCTACCCAATCTGCATCAGTGTACCCATTAGTTTCCAAATCTCCATGCTTACGAAACACAAGACCTTTACCAGGAGCATACTTCAAATATCTCAAAATTCTCACCACAACTTTCATATGATCCTCACTAGGATTATGCATATACTGGCTCACCACACTAACAGCATAAGCAAGATCAAGTCTAGTGTGTGACAAGTAAACTAATCTTCCAACTAACCTCTGATATTGAGGTTTGTCTGTAGGAACTTGATTAGGATACTCTGCAATCCAATGATTCTTCTTAATAGGTGCATCCACCGGTTTACAATCAAGCATACCAGTATCGGCTAACAGATCTAGAACATATTTTCTTTGACTCACATGATGCAGCCCTTGTTCCGAGCCACCTCAATACCCAAAAAAATACTTCAAGTTTTCAAGGTCCTTCATCTCAAATTCAGAAGACAACTGAACTTGTAATCTCTTGATCTCATCAAAATCGTTACCTGTCACAACCATGTCATCTACATAAATAATCAAAGCTATCAGCTTACCCTACTGGTGCTTTAGGAACAGAGTATGATCTGAATTGCTCTATTTATACCCAATCTTTTTCATGAAAGATGTGAACCTTTCAAACCAAGATTTTGGAGACTGTTTCAATCCATACAAAGACTTCTTCAATCTGCACACCATCTTCTCACCTGTAGAAGTACCATATCTTAGAGGAAGATCCATGTAAATTTCTTCATTCAAATATCCATGAAGAAATACATTCTTCAAATCAAACTATTGCAAAGGCCAATCCAGATTAGTTGCCAAGGACATGAAGACTCGAATAGTATTGATCTTTGCTACTGGTGCAAATGTCTCATCATAATCCACTTCATACTTCCAGGTGTATCCTTTTGCAACCAACATTGCCTTATACCTGTCAACTGATCCATCTGTATTATGCTTCACATCATACACGCATTTATATCCAACAGTCTTCTTTCCAGGTGGTAATGGTACCAAGTCCGAAGTGTCATTCTTGTTGAGAGCATCCATCTCAACTTCCATTTCTTTGGCCCACTAAACCCTAAACCCTACTAGGAAGAGATACAGTAGATAATTGATTCACAAAAGCTACATAGGGTTTAGACAATCTATAGGTTGACATATAATTAGTTACAAGATATGTGGCTTTAGCTGATAAGAGAGGTTTATATGGTAAGACCCTTTTAGCAAAACTAGAACTAGAAAAAGGAACACTACTACATACCTTAGGTGATAACAGACCAGGAGAGATCGTTGATGGAGAGGGAACGTCTAGACTTGCAAGTATATCTTCAACAACTGGTGGCAGATTACTGACTAATTCTTTTCATTTCGACATGTCGGACACTTGTTTGACATGTTGAACACTTTTAGAACTCGGAATATATGTCTAGGAACTTTCAACGGGTCGATCCCCCCCCTGAGAGGTCGAAAACCACTTTCTGATCTATCTAATATAGTGGTCCATTTTCGATAGGTCGAGGAATTCTCTCGATGGGTCGAAAACCACCTTCTGCCTGGTCCGAGGAACTATTTTTGACTGGTCGAAGAATTTCCTCGACAGGTCGAAAACTGCTTCCGGCTAGGACACTTTCAACTGAAATACAATCATCTGGTTCCCCAAATTGGTCTTCATAAAACACATTATTCTCCTCCTCAAAAAGAGTTGTTGAAGGAGAGAAATAACACAAGTCTTTACTAAAAATGACGTCCATGGTGACATAGAGCTTCTGAGATGGAGGATAGTAGCACTTGTATCCTTTCTGGTGAGTGCCATAGCCAAAAAATACACACTTAAGAGTATGAGCCTCTAACTTAGTCCTCTGATTCTTATGAAGATGAACATATGCCACACAACCAAAGACATGCGCAAAAAGTTTGTTGATAGATGAGATGGCATCATGACGAGACTGTACCTGAAACAAAATCTGATTTTGAAGAGCTGTTGATGGTAAACGATTGATGAGATGAGAGGCACACAATAAAACTTCTCCCCAAATATATTTTGGCATGTTGGCACTGAGTAGGAAAGCTCTTCCCATCTATAGAAGATGACGATTCTTTCTTTTAGAAACTCCATTTTTCTCTGGGGTCTGTGGACAAGTAGTCTAGTGAATAATCTCATACTACTGAAAATAATCTTGGAAAGAATGATTGACAAACTCCCCTCCATTGTCAGACTGGAAGACTTTCCCGCAAGCATCATACTGAGTTCGAATCAAATTATGAAACGTAGTAAATGCAGAAAACACAACATCATTCTTTTTCAGCAACACAACCCATATTAGTCTTGTAAAATCATCAATGAAAAAAACAAAGTATCTGATTGTTGTCAAGGTTGAATTCTTTGACAGCCCCCAAACATCAGAATGGATCAACTTAAATGTTGCTGAACTAGAATGAGAACTAGGAGAGTAACTGGACTTGTAACTTTTAGCGAACACACAGGTTTCACAATAGAGATTAGATTCTTTTATTCCTAGAAACAAGGATGGCATAGACTTCTTTATAACACCAAAAGACTTATGACCCAATCGACGATGTCATAACCAAATTTCTTAACTCGATCAGAATTCAATGTCAAAGCAACAGGTCTGGATGCTCGTGTCTCTCTGCTATACATGCAATCCAAGTGAAACAGTTTCCCCCTCTGATCTCCTTTGCCTATTATTGCCTGAGTACATAGATCCTAAAATACCACATATATATAGGATAAAAAGTAACAGAGCATTTATTTTGGCAATTCAACTCAGACACTGACAACAGATGATAGGACAAAGAGGGAACATAAAGAACATTATGTAACACAAGAGATGGAGTAACTTGGATTGACATAATACCTAAGATTGGAAAAGACACACCATTTGCATTCAGGTACAGGAGAAGGTGACAGACTCGAAAATAAGGATTTATCGAAGGCCATATGATCAAGCGCACCAGAATTAATTATCCATGTATCACCACCAGTAAAGTCAGAAACTTTCATAGCAATACCAATTTTACCTTGATGTTTCTTAGTCAGAGAAATATTACCCTCCAAGTGGTCTTGGCTCTCCATGCCACAGAAAATAGGTTCCTCAAATAGTGAAATATCTAAAGCCATGACAAATTCTTCAGTTGGACAAGATAGATTCAGACAAGAAACAAGGACAGTTTCACAGCGGAAACAAGGTCAAGTCTTCAAGATTTCCAGGATCAACAGGTCAAAAAAACATATGAAACAAGGAACATAACAGATTCGCAGCGAAAACAGGGTCAGGTCAGGTTTTCAAGATTTCCAGGATCAAACCTAGGCTCTGATGCCAAGTCAAATAGAACACAAGTGTTTGGAGAATTTTCTGATATATTGATCAATCTCGAATTGGGTACATACATACACAAGCATACTTACAGTTCTAGAAGGAAACTACTTCACCTAATCAATTACAGAATCTTACTTAATTACAGAATATACACCTAATTAAATATACAAGGAATGTGACTCCAACAAGGGAGGTGTTGGAGAGAGGAGCTAGGTGGTAGATTGGTGATGGTAAATCAGTTGCGATTGGTGATGCATCATCCGTTGGTTTTGTGATATCTCTGTTGCCAATATTTTGCTTCTTGAGAGAGGAGTACCTCCTTTCTAGGTTTTCACTCAGAAAGGAGTGCCTCCAAGTTGTAAAGCCTCAGAGGAGAATGTGTTTCAAAATAGGAAGAGAACTCACGAAGGAGGAACTGAAGGAGAATGAAAAGATAAAAAGGCCAAGGAGAGGAGAAGAGGAAAAGATTAGAGAAGGAGGAAGAGAAGAAGAGGCATGAACTAGAGATGAAAAAGAAACTAGAGAAGGAGAAGAGGAAACGCGACGAGATGAAACGAAAAGAAAAGGAGAAGGCAAAGATGAAGCACAAGATGAAGAGATGATCAGCAGAAACAGGATATCCATGCTTAATTCTTGCTAGTATATATTCTTAATCTTTTATTTGGCCAAGATCTTATTAAAGATCTTTTATTTGATCTTCTTAAACAGGATTATGTTTCAAATTATTTTTTGGCCATGTGAATCTTTCCTATGGAAATAAAGAAGCATAATGAATTGTGATTTGTAGTCGTCACATAGTGTGGATTCAGATTCAACTGGGTTAAATCCTGAAACATTTAAGCAACAAATAATACATAAGACATTACAAAACTTAATTGTGGTCCTGTAAATAATATCAACTTTGATGATAATTGAGTCAGATTGAACTGGATTAATTCCTGAAACGTTCAAGCATCAACCACATCAAACCCTACTCATAAGATAAAATCATAAGAGAATTAAACTAATGATTCACATCAAAATCATATAGGGAATAAGTGTTCATCAAATTTGGCCAAGCTCCAACTGGGGGGGGGGGGGGGGGGGGGGGGGGGGGGGGGGGGCACCTATGACACTTTAATTATTAGAGACATTTTTCAATTTTAATTTACTCACACCTTGTGTTTCAGCTTCCCCAACTACTTCAGCTACTCCAGAGAACAATGTCACGAAGATTAATCATTTAGAGCTAGACATGAGCCAAATGTTTTCTAGTGAGAAAGTAAGTGGTTATGAGGAGTCAGATGACCTACCTTCTACGCTGAAGATAACGTGGCTCCGTAATCATCAAAGTTTCATCTAAATGGGAGCTGCTTAATGGTGATATAACATACATACAGAAAGTAAAATCACAATTACAGATTGATGTTTTATATTCAAAGAAAACTAGCATTAGGACCTTGTCATCTTCTATGGTCCATAGATAGTTTTGGCATTGCTCTTCGTAAACTGAAAAAAGATCGCCATCAGAAAACAAAATTCCACCATTATTGGTTGACTCCTCATAATCTCATGCCCTGATTGCAGTATATTAAGCAATGATGAACAAAGTTGTGTGGCTAAAATCTTAATTTGTTGGGAACTTTAACATATCCACCACCTGATCGAGCTAGAGATGTCGTTACTGTCTAACACCTAATTTGATCTTCTTCAATATGCACGCATGCACTCGAATAGGCAAACTGTCACAAGGGCAGTCCCCAGACCCTTACAGTTTATGATATCAGGCTATTAGAGCAACTGAGGTTGAATTGGAATACTGCATGCATATAAGAGACAACGAAACCCTCAGGCACTGAGATTACCACGTTTAAAAATCAGCATATTTGCATGAAACTCTGTATATACTATTGTAGGTCGAGGACTCTCATTGCTTCTAGGTCTTTCCAGGTTTTGATCACTACCACGGAGTTGGAATGGTTCCTTTAATTAGCTGACATGTAAGAAGTCTTAATTTCGAATATATAGGAATAGGAATGAATGACATTGCCCTGGTGATTTGAGTTTTTATAGCTTGATTGCTTTTATTGTGTATTTACAAGTGCCTGGTCGAATTGTGACTTGTGACATATATACGTGAAAGAAAGTTCGAGGAGACTACTACGTTAGCTAGCCATTCCATATAAAAAGAATGATGTAATTCATTTTGGGAAAACTGTCTTCCCATTTGTGATCTCGAGCTGGCCAACACCTCTTCCAAAACTTCAGATTGGATAAAAGGCAGGAGATGATTTATGAACTAGTGTAATTTGACAATTGTTGTTGTATTTAGTTTTGTTTGTGTTGTTTTCTAGCTTCTGGTTTTGTTATTTTCCTATTAATTTCATTCTTTTTAACAAGTTTTGGTTTCCTATTGAGTCTAGGAATATTCCTATACATAAAATGAAACCTGACTTTGTGAGCTAGTTTTCGAATTTGCTTTGAATTTTCACCACATAATGCAAAAACAATCAACAAGCAAAACATAGAATAGTCGAGAGAAGTAGAAAAACACGAGCTAGCGTATTTTATATTTCTGCCAAGAACATCCCATCATGCAATAAATAAAGAAATATATTTTCAACATCTAATGGACAAACACGATCGACCAATTCGTCTAAAATGTCAAACATAAATGACATCTTCAAAACATTTCTCTTGATATTATATAAAAACATTAAATTTAGTAAGAAATTTACAAATTATAAGATATATATGAAAAATAATTAAAAACAATTGATAAACTTTTTTCGAATAAAGAAAAATTCATTAAAACCTTCACAGCCTCAAAAGTTCATACACAGTTGACAATCAATTCTATCTCTTTAAGAAAAAACTAATCAAAGAAAGAACTAGTCTTTATAACATTGAACACAAACAAACGTCAGACTTACTCACATCTTACAAAGACCACGCACGACATGAACACAAGGAGATGAACATACTCCATAAGCACTCAATTGTGGTAGGTAAGTTCAACTCTCATGAATTACGCAGTGTAAAAAGATGCAAATAAACTCTGATATCAACAGTACCCAACTTTAAAATCCTAAACAAGCGAACCAAATTAAAAAAAAAACTAGAGAACCAAAAACGTAATTAGCTAAAACTAAAAACCTAAAGAACCCTAAAAGCCAGCCACTAGATTAGCCCAAAAAGCCGAGGCCCACACCAAACTCTCTCCAAAAACCAAGCAACGCCGCCGCCACACTGACCACAGCCCATCGTCTAATTTCTTCCTTTGAAACACAGACTTCTTAACCAATTTGAAATTCATAGAACCAAGAAAATTGATAGTCTAAAAGTTAGATAAAGTAGAGTGCTATTTGAGTTTCGATTCCAGAGAATTGATCAGGAATAAAAAGAAATCAAGAATTTGAGCGCCTCCAAAACATGGGTACGTACCTTGATCAATCCATCATTGTACTGATTTGATGATATTATTTAATAGAAACCTCATAAACAGAGCTAGAACTAAAAGGAAATGAAAGAAATGAAAAGATAAAACTAGGGTTTTTGATTCATGATCCCAATTGCGGCGGAGTCATGACATATATATGGGGAGTTCTCAACTACTAAACTACTGACACGCGTCTTGCACACAACACAACAAGACGAACGGTCACTTGCACAACGAAAGAGTACGCCAATTACAACACTGAGGGATCACTACGACATGCTGTATGATCATCACAAAAGAGAGCTAAAAACAGACTGTAACAACTCCATGCCCCTTCCAAACCAACTTGACCTCAAACAACAAATCTAGGATACCTCACCTTGATATCTTCCACAAATTTTCATGTTGCGTCTTCTTCATCTGACCCGAGCCACTGTATTAGCCATTTTGTAGACGCCTGGCCTCTTCTCTGCACCAACATCGTGTCCAAAACCTTACCCGAGTACTATCAAGGATTATATGGATCGTGTAGAGGCGGCAGATGAGGACGAGCCTTGATTCCCTTCCCAAGCTTTTTCTTAAGCAGCGACACGTGAAAAACTGGATGCAACTTAGTAGTGCTAGGTAACTCGAGTTTATAGGCCACTGTGCCAATCCTTTCCTTCACTCGAAGAGGCCAGGCATTAGTGGGAATCGGATTCGGTTGGACCAATCCCTGTGGTGATTAAGCTTCATAATGATTCCTTTGGCACACATCACATTCCGAAACAAACTTCTTAATCTCTTTCTTCATTCCAAGCCAGGAAAAATTCCTTGCAAAATGGTGATGTGTCCTTAAGTACCCCGAGTGACCTCCCATGTACGCTTCATGTTTTTCTTGTGTTACCTTCAATCTTCACTCCTCTGAAGCTGGGACATATACCCTATCACGGTACATCAATACCGAGTTGATAAGAGAGTACTTCCTATTCGTATAGACCCCATTAGCCACTAAGTCTTTCCATTTAATAGCCTTCATGTCTGCTTCACATGCCTTGCAGATACCCTATACCACCTTCGTAATTGGCATGGAGATGCCAGTAGCCACATGTAACTCAGCTACTCTTGACAAACCATCTATGACGTTGTTGTGCCTCCCTGCCTATATTGTATGGAGTAATCCAACAACTTGACCAGTCACTTTTGCTGTGAAGGTGTTGTGATTTGCTGCATCAAGAAGTACTCAATTGTCCTATGATCAGTGACAATGGTGAAATGCCTCTCCAATAAGTACATCCTCCAATGTTGGACAACACTTACTACCGCCAACATCTCTTTGTCATAAACTGACAAAGCCACATGTTTCTGCCCTAAGGCCTTGCTCATATATGCCACTAGATGGCCTTTCTGAACTAGAACTGCTCCAATACCAAGGTCTGATGCATCACATTCTAAAGTAAATTTCTTATGGAAGTTAGGACGGGCTAGTATCGATGTAGTAATCATAGATTCCTTTAGGGCTTGGAATGCACGAATAGAATTTGCAGACCATGTAAAGTACGTAGTCCTTCTTCAGCATGTCAGTAAGTGGTTTTGCTATAATACCAAAATTCTTAACAAATTTTTGATAATGTTTTAGGAAATAAGAATATGGAGAGAATAGTTTGAAGTAATGAATTCTGTGTCTTTATTAATGAAGAAGCAACTCCTATATATAGGAGAGTACAAGAGGTACAATCAGGAAAGTAATCCTATTACAATACTGGATAAGTTATACTTGCCATATCCTGTAATCTCCACCATAACTAGGAACAACAAATATCCTACAACACTCCCCCTTGTGCCGGTGTATGGTGGTGATGCCTCTTCATTTGCTTCATTGATGCCTCATCAAAAACCTTGCCGAGCCAAAAATCTTTGCAGGAGAAAAATAAGTCTCGCCAAGTAAAAAGAGTGCAAATCGTCGTAGACAATGATATGACACATAGCTATGTTGCCTCATTAAAACCTTGCTAAGTAATAAAAATCCAGCGGGATAAAAATAACCTTAGTCAAGGAAAAAGAGGGCAACGTGTCCTTCACATTCAGAAACGCTCATGTATATGCTAGACTCCCCCTGATGTCTGCATCTATCATTGATACCAATAATCAAGGCAGCTTAGACAAGCTGAGCAACCCTATGCTCTTCACATGCTTCTGGAATGTGGATTTGGGCAATGACTTAGTAAATAAATCTGTCACATTGTTCTCAGATCGAACTTGGTTAATCTGGATCTTGAGAAACTCTTGTTGTTGCTGATTATAAAAATACTTAGGCGATATGTGCTTGGTATTGTCTCTTTTGATGTAACATTGCTTCATCTGCTCAATGCAGGCAGCATTATCCTCATAAATGCATGTAGGTTCATCAGTAGTGGATCCCAATCCACTAGTCTCACGAATATGTGTAATAATGGACCTCAGCCATATACACTCCTTAATTGCCTCCTGAAGAGCAATAATCTCATAATGATTCGTGGATGTAGCGACTAGGGTCTGCTTTGTAGACCTCCAAGATATCGCGGTGTTTCCCATAGTAAAGACATATCTTGTTTGGGAACGACCTTTATGTGGATCAGAGAGAAATCCAGCATCAGCAAAACCCGTCAACACATCACAAGGATTGTTGGCATAGGGGGTAAAGGGAATGGCGTCACCATCTTCAATGGCACGACATTTCGATACGGTGGCTTTCCGTCTTGTCTCTCTGTAGGGATAAAACAAGCCCATATCTATCGTACCCTTCAAGTACCTGAAGATATTCTTAATGCCTATCCAATGACGTTGCGTGGGCGCTGAGCTAAATCTAGCTAATAAGTTCACAGCAAATGAGATGTCCGGTCTTGTGCATTGAGCTAAGTACAGTAATGCACCTACTGCACTTAGATAAGGCACTTCAGCCCATAACAGTTCCTCGTCCTCATCCCTTGGACGGAATGGATCCTTTTCTGGATCTAGGCTACGGACTACCATTGGGGTGCTAGCAGGATGTGTCTTGTCCATGTTGAACCTTCTCAACATCTTGCGAACATAAGCAACCTGGTGGACTAATATTCCACTACTATAGTGTTCTAGCTCAAGGCCTAGACAAAACCGTGTCTTCCCAAGGTCCTTCATCTCAAACTCGGATTTCAAGTACTTCGCAGTATCCCTTAATTGATCAAGGGTTCCGATGAGATTCATATCATAGACATAGACTACTACTATTGCAAATTCGGAACTTGTTCTTTTAATGAACACGCAAGGGCATAGCTCGTTATTCACATATCCCTTCCCAATCAAGTATTCACTTAGGCGGTTGTACCATATACACCCGGATTGCTTCAATCCATACAGTGACCTTCTCAATCTTATAGAGAATGCGCTCCGTGGTTTAGAGCTACTTGACTTGGGTAATTCGAATCCATCAGGGACTGTCATGTATATCTCTGAATCTAGATCCCCATAGAGATATGCATAAACCACATCCATTAGCTGCATGTCCAGTTTTTGGAAACTACCAAACTGATAATGTAGCGGAATGTTATGACATCCATTACGGGAGAATACGTCTCCTCGTAGTCAATACCAGGGCGTTGTGAGAAACCTTGCGCCACAACGTGAGCTTTGTATCTTACAACCTCATTATTCTCATTACGCTTTCTAACAAAGACCCATTTATGTCCTACAGGTTTTACACTTGGCGGGGTTAGCATTACTGGGCCAAACACCTGTCTCTTTGTTAGTGAATCTATTTCAGCCTGGATTGCATCTTTCCATTTGGGCCAATCTGATCTCTGTTGACACTCTTCAATAGATCGAGCTTCAATGTCATCATGTTCTATGAGTTCATGTGCAACTGAGAATGCAAATGCATCGTCAATGATCATAGATTCTCTCTCCAAAATCTCATGTATGCTAGCATAATTCATCAAAATTTCTTTATTCACTGAACTAAGATCAACTGTTGGAACTCCCTCCAAATTGGTTGTCTCAATGTCATAACTGTAGTCAGGAATAATTTCATGAGATGGATTCTAAGAGTTGATGAACAATGGATCTTGTTGTGTCGATCTCCCCATCTTCCTAGGGTGAGTATCCATCGAACCTACAGGTCTCCCCCTCTTCCTTTAGGGAACCTTGGCCTCAGCCACCACACGTCCACCATATGTGGCGGCGCTGCTCTCTCCCATCATAGGGGTGGCGGCATGACATCCTCCCTATGGGATGTCAATCCTTGCAGACACATTTGCAGCAGGTATATCTGATAATTGTCACTTTAGTAAGGTCAACAAACATATCAGGCGTCGAATCTGCTACGTTACCAAGCTCTATGATTCTCCTTACTTCACTATCTGCTAGTGAGGAGCGGGGATAAAGATGAGAAAAGTTAGGGACTGACCATGACAATTCTTGTCGTTCATGTGTCCTTCCTCCCCCTAACGACGGAAAGTTTGTCTCATCAAAGTGCAATCCGCAAATCTTGCGGTAAATAGATCGTCTGTCAAGGGTTCTAAGTAGCGGATTATAGTTGGTGAAACAAAACCAACATATATGCTCATTCGTCTCTGAGGACCCATTTTATCGCGTAAAGGTGGTGCGATTGGCACATAGACTGCACAACCAAATATGCGTAGGTGCGAAATATTCAGCTCATATCCAGTAACCAACTGGTATGCAGAAAATGGTTGTCTAGCAGCGGGTCTAAAACGAATAAGCATCGCTGCATGTAATATTGCATAAGCCCAAGTAGAAGTGGGTAGGTTGGTACGCATGACCAAAGCCCGTCCAACCATTTGATAATGGTGGCTTCTGTGAGACCATTTTGGGTGTGTACATGGGGAACTGAATGCTCGACATCAATCCTGATGGACATGCAATAATCATCGAATGTTTGCGATGTAAACTCCCCAGCATTGTCGAGACGGATCGACTTTATAGGATGATCGGGGTGGTGAGCCCTCAAACGAATAATCTGGGTAAGGAGTTTAGCATATGCAACATTTCTTGTGGACAATAATGCGACATGTGACCAGCGTGTCGAAGCATCCACTAACACCATAAAGTATCTAAATGGTCCGCATGATGGGTGGATGGGTCCACAAATATCACCTTGGATACGTTGTAAGAATGGAATATTTTCTTTGGTGTCTTTAGCATAAGAGGGTCTCACTCCTATCTTGGCTAAAGAGCATGCTTTGTAGAACGAGTGATGAGCACTAGACATCACCAGTGAGGATGCTGGCGTTTGCTCAAGGTCTCCATGGACCTGGGAAGCATCATAGGGGACAAGAGCACCACTCTTAGTGTCAAGTCGTCTCCTCTTGGGGGAGGAGGTGTCGGTATGAGGCCAACCATGGATGGTGGCGCCACCCCTCTTGGTGCCCACCTCCATGTTTGTGTGAACCGCTCTTTGGTTCTTGCTTCCTTTCGCTCGAAAGAATGGATGTCCGTCTGAATTCTTCAAAATTCGGATCATCATATCACGACCTGCGTGTCCTAGCCTGTCGTGCCAAAGCATATATGTGTCTGAGTCCCATAGATCATCTCTTATGACATGGTGTGACTCTACAACTCTCATAGTTGTAATACATAGCCCATTTGGCTGACACATGAGCTTCTCTAGTATTCGATTTCTACCAAAATCACTAGAGGTAATGCATATATATTCCATTCCATTCTCACAATGAGTATTGATATGAAATCCGTTGGCTCGGATGTCTCGACTACTCAGTAGGGTCCTGGGAGCCCTAGAAGCATAGAGAGCATCATCAATGATGAGTTTTGTTCCATTTGGCAATAAAAGTTAGGCTTTCCATCGCCCTTGGATCAAATCCAAAGACCCACCCATCATTGTGGTTAGAGATGTTCAACAAGGCATAAAGTCGATGAAGAGTTGTCTGTGACGAAGAATGGTATGTGTGGTTCCACTATCAATGAGGCATTCAAGCTCTCCTGGAAACATACTTACAAGAAAACAAGTCTTGTATGAGGAAAGATCGAAAAATTAACTCAAAATTTTTTCTAGGGATATGCCATCTACCCATCAAAGCACCCCCTCGGGTTTTCCTCAGGTTTTGGCCTTCCTCGGGCAAACTGACCTCCGAGTACTTAAATAGGCATAACTTTGTATAGAAAATAGCTTTTGACGTTCCGGATGAAGTTCTAGAAACTATATATCTGTTGCTTTCCGAGCATATAATACTCATATGCTGGATCGTTTTGAATCAATCCCAGATTCATGTCAAAGCTAAGAAATCTGCACAGCCAAATACGTTATGTCGGTTTCAGACCTCTGTCTAGTAAAACGGGCATAACCTTTTCTAGAAAATAGATATCGACGAGATGGACATAGTTCTAAAAACTAGAAGTCTATATATTTTCAGCCATATGCTATCCATATGTTGATTTATTCTGGACAAATTCCAGTTTGTCGTCGAAGTCAATTGATCTGTAGAGCAGATTTTGTTGTGCCCTGTTTCTGACCTTTGTCCAGTAAAACAGGTATAACGTTTTCTAGAAATTAGCTATCGAAAATCCGGAGGTAGTTATGAAAACTAGACATCCGTACCTTTACATTCATTTGCCACTCATATGCTGAATATTTCTGTAAAATTTCCAGTTCGTTGTCGAAGCTGGCTGATAGTGCGGCAGATTCTGTTTTCTGCGTTTTTGGGGATTTATAGCACTCTTAGCTATCCCAATAGATACATGGACGAATTTACAAGTTTTCTAGGACATCTAAAGTCGTTTGGGTAGCTCTTTTCACTTATGACCAGGTGAAGAGAGATCAATGTAGGTGAGACATAAAGTCCGCTCAAATACCTTTATCGAAATCTCTTGTCCTAGACATCACAAGTTACTAAGGTGAGCCCTAGTATACGATAGGTTTGTAGCAACCACAAAACATGTATATTACACAAAAAATGTAGACAAGCCTATTATTAATAAGCCAAAACAATGCATTTATTAATAATGCCAACGAGTTACATCAAAGTTTACTAATCCAGAAATTTGACGAATTACAATGTCAATAATAAGACTTAGGCCACATGCCTTTATTAATGGAAAACATAAAGATCTAATCAAAATCCGGTGTCTCAGAAATTGAGTCCCTGCCAATTCTGAAGTTTGCTTTAACGAGATTAGCCTCTGCTCCATCTCTTTCTTCTGTTTCATTGTAGTGAGCTTCTAATGCAAGCTTTTCGCGGTAGGCTTTGTAGTGATCTGCAAGTCCCTTTCTTACTCTACAGTTCCTGAACTAGTGGTCGCTTGCTCCACACCTGTGGCAAACGCCATCACCGCACTTTTCTCCCTTGTCTCGAGATTGTTGGACTTTGGCCTTGCCTTTGTCAACAGTGGTGCCACCTCTTTGGCTGCCACGGCCACCATGGCCTCCACGACCTCTGTTGGTGGCTCCCCTCTCACGGTTTCCACGTGATCCGTGGTCCGTCTCTTGGCGGTTGTAGGGACCTTGACGTCCCTCACGTTTTTCCTTTCTTCTAGGGTTCCGCTCATTGCGCCTTGCGCTTCCATAGTTCGTTTCAGGAACTCTCTTTGTCCCTAAAGGCCTTGAACTATTGTTTACAAGTACACTATCCTGCTTCTCTGCAATAGACAGATCTGTATAAGCTGATTGTGTGATATTCCTGGTCCGTACCTTATTACAGTATTGGTTGGCAAGTATTCTTGCAGCGACCGGGAATGTAGAGAGGGTTTTCTCGAGCATATCTGCTTCAGTCACATCCTGATTACAGTATTGAAGCATGGATCGAAGCTTGAGCATTTCAGCATCAAAATCTGCTATGCTCTTGAAGTCTTGGAACCTAATGTGGGTCCACTTGTCCTTCAGATCCAGGAGTAGGGTGTCTGCGATATTTCCAAATCTCTCAGCGAGGGCCATCTACAATGCTCTAGGGTCATTTACGTTCAAGTATTGCCATAGAAGTGGTGCCTCAATGTGGCATTTCATGATGATGATAGCTTGCGCCTTCGCAGCTAAAGTTGGTGGAAACGTGAGATCTGGATTATCTGGCTCAATCGTGGGGAGTATAGACTTTGCTGTCAACGCATTCTTGACATCTCCACACCAACGATGATACTCGATGCCTCTTTGGTCCAATTTACCAAAATCGAGTTTTGTTTCAGACATCTTGAAAATAAACATAAGATATATTAGTTTCGCAGTCGTAAAAGACTTCCTCGACAACTAATTAGTTTTCCAATCGTCTTTGGATTAGTACTTCAATTCACTTTGAAGTATGTGGTCTCGCGAACAGTCTTTGTTCGTCTTAATCGATGCTTTTCTTTATGAACACTCTTAGTTCAAATCGATTATGTGAATTATACTACTACATTTTTAACTATTGCTCGCCGGCAATATATAGTTTTTCAAGTATTGCCGGCGATTTTTCCCCCCAAAATCGCCGGCAATACTTCTTTTTTTTTAATCATTGCCGGCGATTTTTCTGGCAAATCGCCAGCAATAGTCCGCCGGTAATAAAAAAAAAACTATTGCCGGCGACTTCCATGCAAGTCGCCGGCAATAATAATAAAAAAAAACTATTGCCGGCGACTTGCATGCAAGTCACCGGCAATATTTTTTTTATTTTTTATTTTAATTACCAGCGGACTATTGCCGGCGATTTGCCGGAAACATCGCCGGCAATGATTAAAAAAAAAAGTATTGCCGGCAATTTTTGGGGGAAAAATCGCCGGCAATAGTTAAAAATGTAGTAGTTTAACGCTCTTAGTTCACTTATGAACGCTCTTAGTTCATGTGGGAATGCTCTTAGTTCCATAAATGCCCACCTTCAAGAAATGTGCGGTGTAGAAAGGAGGGATAGGATGTTATCCCGAAATCTCTATGGAAAAATCCAAATTTCCCAAAAGAGTAGGTTATTTTGAAAAAGACAAAGTTGAGTTTATAAAACTTACTTGTTGTTATTACAGAACAATTCTTTTTCTTCATCTTTTTCTCTTTGGGATCACAGCGGCGGTCGGCGGGGGTGGAGTCGGCAGTGGTGCTCGATTTTAGGGCTTCGTGCTGATAACGTGTTTTAGGAAATAAGAATATGGAGAGAATAATTTGAAGCAAAGAATTCTGTGTCTTTATTAATGAAGGAGCAACTCCTATATATACGAGAGTACAAGAGGTACAATCAGGAAAGTAATCCTATTACAATACTGGATAAGTTATACTTGCCATATCCTGTAATCTCCACCATAATTAGGAACATCAAATATCCTACAACAGATAATAGCCTGCTAAGCCAAGGAATCCTCTTAACCCCTTAAAGGTCCTTGGAAGCTGCCACTCACGAATGCATTTAATCTTCTCCAAAACGACTGCCACACCATCTTTGGATATCACATGCCCCAAAAACTCCACTTTGGTGACACCAAATGTACACTTACTGGCCTTGACTTTGAGAGAGTGTTGTTGCAGTCTTTGGAATACCTTTTCTAGGTGCAAAAAATGTGAATCCCAATCCGGACTATACACCAAAATATCGTCAAAGAATACAAGTACGAAGTCTCGCAAGTAATCATGAAAAATCTACTTCATAAGTGATTAGAAAGTAGAAGGAGCATTAGTGAGACCAAATGGCATAACAATGAACTCATAATGACCACTATATGTTCGGAAAACAGTTTTTGCAATATCATTGTTGTGCATTCATACCTAGCTAGTGATAGCCAGAATACAGGTTGAGCTTCGAATAATAGGCTACCCCATGAGTTTTGTCAAGCAACTCGTCTACAATAGGAATGGGGTACTTGTCTTTTACTGTCACCGCATTTACAGCCCTATAATCGATGCACATGCACCACGAACCATCTTTCTTTTTCACAAGGATCACTAGTAAGGAGAAAGAACTGGTACTCAACTGTATTATGTCGGCAGCCAACATTTCTTAGACAATTTTTTCTCGGTCTCGACCTTCAAAAATGAGGATATGAGTAGGTTCAAACATTCACCGGAGGTTCATTGGGTAATAGCTTAATGCGGTGATCATGGCTCCTTGGTGAAGGCAAAGCCGAAGGTTCACAGAAAACCTCCTTGTAGGTATCTATAAAGTTCTGGATACTAGCAACAACAACTAACCTATTCTCATTCGTAGTCACAAGAGCTAGATAAGCTAATATTATCTCTTTCTCCTTCTTCAACACACGCTGCATCATCTTGCAGCTAACTAGTGAATGACTATTTTTCCTCAGCCCATGAATTGTGTAAGACACTTCCTCCACCACAAACTTCATGTACATATGTTGGAAGTTCCAGCAAATGTCACCCAAACTTCTTAACCAAGCTGTGCCCAATAAAACTTCACAACTAGGTACACTCAACACATGATACTCCCCCGTGTAGGTGCATCCTCGTATGGTGAGAGAAGCAAACACCATCCCAGCCGTGCTCATGATTTGACCACTTGCAACACGTACACTCCGTGGTTAGGTGTCGATCACCGTGACCTCCTTTCTTCCTTATATTACTTTAGGATTCACAAAGTTGTGAGTAGCTCCAAAATCTATGAGCACATGTTCATTTTGGTGAGCAAACACACCCATTACTTGCATTGTTTCTTTCTCTTCGCCAACTGAGGCCACCTGCAACTGAATCAATGGCTCTTCTTCCTCCATAGTTGGTTCTTCGATTTAAGGCAACACTTGTACAACTTGCTCCTCTTTAACACATGTATTTTCTTCCTCCAAAACCAGTTCAATTACCAAAGCTTGAGCTGTTCGCCGGCAAGCATGCCCTGGGCAAAAGGGTTCCTCTCAAAAGAAGCACTGATTGCGGGCACGTCTAGCCTGGTACTCTGCTTGGCTTAGATGATTGCCTTGAGGAGCTGGAGGGTTCGCAACCACTAGAGGAAGTCTAGGGTTTATGGGAACTTGAGGGCTGGTAAGATTAGTGGCGGTAGGGTTTGTGTTTCGTTTTGGCAACCTATTGCCTCCAGGTTGCGGTAAGTTCCTGTGAGCCAAGAAACGAGCTTCATATTGTCGAGCGCATTCACATGCCTCAAACAGAGTACGAGGGTTTTCATGAACCACATCCATGCGTATCTCTGGTTTGAGCCCTTCAATGAAGCATGAAATCAACAACTCAGTGGAAAGACCTCTTACACGACGTGAGAACCTGGTAAACCGGTGCCGGTACTCTTCAACTCAACTCATTTTTGTCATACGAGTTAGTTGAACCTGTATGATAACTTGACGTTGAGTTCCAAACTCCCTCATCAATATATAGTTCTGTTAACCCTTGCCATGAGTTTGGAAACTCATGCCTGAAGAGATACCAAATGTCAGCAGCTTGGCCAGATAAATGCGTTGAAGCTAACATGACCTTACGCTCTTCGAGTATCTGATAGAACTCGAGCACCTTGGGTTTAGGTCCCATCCGAAAGACTAGCTAGCTTTGATACCAGTTGATAGAAACCTCAAAAACAGAGCTAGAATTAAAAGGAAATGAAAGAAATGAAAAGATAAAACTAGGGTTTTTGATTCATGATCCCAAATGCGGCCGAGTCATTTCTTATATAACAAACACGTACTGTTTAAAGGGGTATTTTTATCTTTTTATCTATTTTTAATAGTTTAAGTGTTTTTTAACTGTTTTATTTTTTATTTTTACAGTTTTATTTTTTAACTTTTACTTTTTACTAATTTTTACAGTGTTAAATTTTACTTTTTATTTTACAGTTTTACTTTATTACTTTGACTTTTATCATTTTTAAAGTTTTTTTTTACTTTTTTACTTTTATAATTTTAATATTTTACTATAACTTTCTATCAATTTTTTTTACAATTTTATATTTTACTTTTTTATTTTTATATTTCAATTTTTTACTTTAACTTTTTGCCAAACCTTTTTACAATTTTGTGTTTTACATTTTAACAATTCTAATTTTATTTTTATTTTTTAATATTCACACATAATTTTCACGTACAGTATTATTTTTTAACAATATAATTTTTATTTTTTACTTAAACTTTACAATAAAAAATTTTATATAGATTTTGCTTAAATTCTCCGCATAAATTTTTTTATTTTAACAAGTTTCATCTTTAACAAAATTTATAACCTAAATCATAATCTCATTTATGCATCATTCAGACTCTTTTTAACGTATATTTTCTACCTAAATTCTAATCTCATTTATGCATCATTTTCGACTCTTTTTAACATAAATTAGCAATACCGTGCCTTTGGCGGAGGTTATTCAATTATAGATTTTATGCCATGACTGTTGAGTTTGGGTTCGATTGGTTAAACAATGGTTATGCTTCTGATTTAAATATGATTATTATTTAGGAGATTAATATGATTCATAAGAACTTATAATTCATTGGTTTCCCCGTCTCTTTCTGAAATCAAGTGTGATTTCTAGACAAACAAAAGCAGAAATTGTCTTATTTAAAGTACTTCTGAAGGAAATAAAATGACATGGAGTTTTCTCTTTTACTAAGAGATTGCTCTATGTTGATGATCCTAGCGTTGCATAAAGCTTTAATGAAACTATGTGCGTTCAAGATACTTGCAAGAGACTAATAGTAAGATTACAAAAATCAATTCATCTTCTTAGAGTCCACAATGTCCAGATTTGGTTTATGAATAGTGACGTTAAAATGCAGGAAAGTGTTATATCAGACTTTGTCTTATTAGAGGGTGCTAAATGGCGTCATCATTTGATCAGGAAATACAGTCTCCATTTCTTTTAGCGTGCATTCACGGAACAGGTAAAAGAAGGAAGGTGATCAGAGAACTTTTTTTTTTTTATATATAGTATGTTTCATATATAACTTAGGTAATTAGATATTTATTTGCAAGATGAATATCAGTGGACTAATTTCATTAGAACCTCAGGAGTTCAACCTCGATTTACAGATCCCTCATGTCTGGGAAAAAGAAAAAAAATTGGAGGTTGGTCTATTATCTTATTCAGGTATTATCTGTTTTGTGTGAATTGATCAAACCCAAGCTTTCATATTCCATTTGGTGTTGCTGTGTGTTTTTTATATTGCTTTTATAGTTTAGTTTTTGTTTTTATTTTCTATACTTAATTTAATCGGTCAATTATTAATAATTTCTCTCTTTCCTGTAGATCAAAGAGCTTTGAGTATGCCTGTATGTGAATGACTTTTTTTCTCTGTGAATTGAATTGAAATGAATTTCATTGAAATTGTTCATTGCTTTCTTCTCGATCAGATGATCTCTCTTAAAATGTAAGCTAAACCCAATAACCAGAATTCTTGAATCTATTTATAGGTGAGTCAAATTAACTAATCAAAATTTACCTTTAAGATTTTTTCGAATGTCAAAGAGACACTGAAACTGAGTATTAAAGTTTCACAACAACAACGATTGGTAAGCATTTCATCTCTTACACATTACATGACGTTTTGACCTAAGTTAACTGATATTTTACATTGAAATGCAACTAATATTAAACGTTTTTTTATTTTTTGTTTTTATTTTTGTTGTAACAATAGATTGTGAAGACGTCAAAGTGTTATTTGCGCACTGATTATAAGAAGACTTTGTTTTGACACTTCGGAGGAGACTACTTCATACCGTCATTTTTTGGAGTGAATCAAATATGTCATTCATGTATATATTAGATAACATGTTGAAATTGTGCCAACTTAAAATTTCTCTTTATTTATTTTTTAGTTTGTCACTCATGCATATATTTTATAATGTAAAATATTTATTTTTTTATACTTTTATGATCTTTATAATAAAGAACTGCAATTCTTATCTTGCAATTCTTTTCTTTTGTAAGTTGCAAGTACTACTTTGAATATTACTTTGTTTGTAAATTGAGCATTGTCTCTCTCCAAATAATTATGATTTGTACATTACGATCATCTAATTTCTAAATAAAATTATACATTCAAATTAATATTTTGTTTCAACTATACGCGGGGGACAACTCTAGTGACATATATATGCATGGGGAGTTCTCAACTACTAAACTACTAACACGCGTCTTGCACACAACACAACAAGACGAACGGTCACATGCACAACGAAAGAGTACGCCAACTACGACACTGAGGGATCACTACGACATGCCGTATGATCATCACAAAAGAGAGCTAAAACAGACTAACATTATTATTATCATTGTTCAATTAGGATTTGGTATTTTGATTTGATTGTAACACTTGTTGTATTTAGGATACAGTTAGGATTGTAATTCGCTCTTAATCAGTACGTACATTGATCAATCCATCATGCATCCCATGAGACCTTGTGTTCTGAGTACTACTAGTGCTTCTAAAAAATCAAGAACTTCATCACTAGAAAGTAGAAACACCACCATGGCCAATTAGCAACAACAAATCATCGTCCAAGACTAATATTGATGATCTCCCTGATGTTGCATTGATCGAAATCCTTTCTCGGCTTCCTCACAGTAGGATCTTATTTCAATGCAAATGTGTGTGCAAGCGTTGGTCCTCTCTCATCTCCGAAGATGAGCTCCAGTGTCATTATCTATGCCTTCAAAGAAGTAGTCGTCGTCGCTGACAGAACAACGGTACCCTCATCTTTAGGGATCCAAAGAAAAAGAGGGGATTTTTCATCTTGCCTCAACTTGAGCTTCCCATGTTCAAATCACACAACTTTTCTCTGAGAAGTTTTCTCCCTTGTTTCGAAGATCCCTAGTACATAGAAACGGAAGATGATGAGGAGCCAGTTGTGTTGGGTGTGTGTAATGACCTGGTATTGTGCTGTGCAACCATGTCTTATCAACGTGATTACTAAATCTGCAATCCTTTCACCAAGCAATATGTTCAAGTTCCTCCCACCCCCAGTTGCTTCAAGGATGTAAGAGTAGGTTTCATCTGTGACCCTTACTGTAAGGAACAAGTTGATCAAAGACAAGAAAGTGGTAGTTATATCCAGGTTGATGATGTTGATTTTAGGTTTGCCATCGTGCGAATACTACTTTTGGATTCGTACATCTATGCACCTGCATATCATCGAATCGAGATCTTCTCTTCAGAGACGAGTAGATGGACACAATCCGTTGTAAAACGCCCAAAAGGTCGCTTTTATTTGCATGACATAGATAGCAGCGGAGGCATTGCTTACAATGGAATGCTGTATTGGTGGATTGGTGGTTATCATGGCTCGATTTTTGGGTTGGATCCCTATAAAATCCAGCTTGTTATTACTCCATTGATGTGCCATATGAACAAGCTAATATATACGAATGTTTGCCAGGTGTTCATGAGGTACATTCTGCTTGCCTGTCCCTCATAAGTGTGTGCCGTAGAGGTCATCTGCGACTATGTTATTTAATATTTGATCACAGTAACCCTCCCAGTATATCTGTTTGGGAGTTGAAAGATGATGATGAGGGAGATCAGGAATGGTGCAACTTGACTGCTGGCCAGATTTGCCTCAGCCCAGTAGTACACGAAAGATTACCGTATTATCAATGGAGACGTGAAATGAAGAACTCAATTGATGTGTTAGCTTTGGACCCAAGTAATGAGGACATTGTGTATTTACAAGTGCCTGATCGCATTGTGACTTATAACATACGTGAAAGAAAGTTCGAGGAGACTACTACGTTAGCCATTCCATATAATGAGAATGATGTAGTTTGTTTTGGAAAAACTGTCTTCCCATTTGAGATCCCGAGCTGGCCAACACCTCTTCCAAAACTCTGAATTGGATAAAAGACAGGAGATTTATGAACTAGTGTTTGACAATTGTTGTATTGAGTTTGTTTGTGTTTTCTGCATCTGGTTTTGCTAGTTTCCTATGCATTTTATTCTTTTTAACAGTTTACACATCATATGAAACCCGACTTGTGAACTAGTTTTCGACTGTTTGTTTTCCGATTAAGTTTGATTTCCGAATTGCTGAATGTTCACCACGGAATGCAAAAACAATGAACAAGCAAAACATAGAACAGCCGAGAAAAGTAGAAAAACACGAGGCGTATTTCTGTTGAGAGAAATGGTATAGAATGCTCTTTCTTTTCTTTATAATTCTGCTAGATGAAGCTGGTAAATAACTTGAACATCACTAGTTGTCTAGTTCTGAGTTCTGACATATATAAAAAGGGTAGCTTCCTTTGTTCCTTACATTCCTTTGTGCCACATCACAATTCCATATATCTTGTTCTGAGTCTGAACTTATGTAAGTTTCAGTTGTGTTGCTTCAGTCAAAGTCAAAAAGATTTAGCTGTTCTTCTGTATATTCAGGGAGTGAAGTTCTTAAGCTCAGTGGCTGTCTTGGCCTTTTAGTTCCAATTGTTCTCCCATGATGATCAGGAATCTCAACCGAGTTTATTGAACAGCTCTGAAGCTTGATGGATTGTCCTCTTCAGCCACTCTTTTTCACTGTTTCGACTTCTCAGCTACCACAGTCGCTTGAGCCATTCTCGATAGAGCTTGGGGTTCTCGGCAGCTGCAGTGACTTGGTTAAATCCTTGAGAAATGCTAGATGACTTGTCTCCTTCAACCATTCTGACCTCCTCAGCTACACAAGATACTTGTTCTTTATCACCAATGTCCTCTCTAACCATCTTCCGGATCCCATTAGGCAATAGGCACTTCTACCAATGGAGGTTCTTTCTCTAAACCAGTCGCCAATCAGCTTCCACAGTGTACATGGCCAGAGAAACTCCTTACTGGTGCCGTATGGCCGGTTTCAATATGCTGTGAACTGTTATATCTGCTCCCAATTGACTTTGGATCTTGTATCAGATTACTCAATATTCGCTGAGTACTAACCTCTGATGGGAGGACTTTTTCTTGTGGCATTCCTAAACTACTTTCTGCTGTAAAGAGAGGAGAACAAAGGGGGAAAATATATAATGATTCAAAAGTCCATAGGCAACATACAAAATGGACTACAATTTTCCTCTGTAATAGAAGCAGATTGAATATGAGAATAACAACTACTTATAAGTTGGACCTACCATTGATGGGAGCAGTATTGCTGACTGAACAAATCAGAAGATCTTTTGTCGCAAGAGGTCCACTGTCCTTCGAAATGACCTTTACATGAAACAAGTCAGTAGTAAACCACAGATGAAATAACAAGAAAACATAAAGAATGTGAGGTGTGGTGCATATATATATATATATATATATATATGTTTAGTTGCTGCGCTTTTGAAAAAGCAAAGGGAGCAAAATGTGTCAAGACAAGTCTTAGACTGAAGATTTGATTAAGACATTGAGTATTTATTGTAGGACTTGAATTATGTAGATGTTATGATTCCAAAGTATTTAGGTTTCCTGGTGTAACCGGGAGAAGTAGTTTCACACCGTAATTAGTTTTGTTAGTACTGTTTGTTTTCACTGAATGTTGATAATTCCTTTGGTAGCTCAGCAACGTCTATATGTGCTTGAGCGTTCTCATTTTGGAATCATCAATCAAAACAATCTCATTTCTCTCTTCTGCAGTTTCTCTTCTTTTTGGGTTCATATTTTCTGTGTATTTTGCATCTGGATCTAAGGATTCCAACAGTAAACCACTCTTTGAGATCTATTAGCTTGAGGCTTCTTCTGTCGAGATGCATGAAATCACAATTCTGATACAAAATATATGACTTGGAAAAACACACATCCAAAGTTCCAAACTAATCATGAAGAGTGTTGTAATGGTTACTACTAGTGTTCCTAGTTATCTTCTCTTACAAGTTATAGACAAGTTCATTATACGCAGGGCAAAGGTAAACACAATGATCGGCATGTATTAATAATCGTTCAACGAAATAATGAACAATTCTTACACAATATTACAAACTATATCACAAGCTTCTTATTTCAAGCACTGATCTGTCATGCACGAAAATAATGAAACAGAACCTGCCAATGCTGCTTGTTTTTCCTCAGGAAGCTATATATTTCCTTATATTTTTTACTTGCGGCGGTCGCGACTAACAAAATTTACACTAATGAGCAAGATCGCTGTCCCTAAGTCCTCTGCCTTATTAGACAATGAAGCTCCTATCAGCCAACAACGTAACTAAATCATTGATTGATGTTCTTGGCATGTAAAGCAGTCATTGTGTTCTTAAAACTGCCAAGAGTGAACTATTGAAGCACCTACCTATAATTCTTGGTACATAAAGCACAACAAATCCGTGGGGCAGTGGTAGCGTGTGAAGAACCAACGTTCCCATCAACTGAGCACCTTTCGGAGTTCATCAACTAACAATGATCTGCTCGATGGTTCCACCTGCATTAGATCCAAATTATCAGCTCCAAGTGGCTAGGGTAACATACGAAGATGTTGTAACACAAAAGATATAATATAAAGATTTACCTTGCTTAGAAGCGCAGCAAGGCCTTGAGGTAGGGCTTGCAAGTCAGAAGCTGAGTTGCCTATAGTTGCCAATTGAAGCAAAACCTTCTGTACTCGCAACTCCTTTAGCTTACCGTCATAATTCCTGTTATCATCCTTCCATTTAAAGAATGTTGCATCATCCTCCCATGCATCTTCTCGGCCTCTAGAAACTTCTGAACTCGAAAACCAGCTTTTGATCAAATCAATTGCAGATTTATGTGAAAGCTGTTCACCAGCGGCATCTCTCACTGTCTTGATGAGTGACTCCTCAGCAATTCTCCGACGCAATCTCTTGTAGAAGAAAGACCGGGAGCTGGCCCACTCCAAAACACCTCTGATCACACCTTTTGCGGCCATCCTCAGAGAAGTGTCGTGTAGTTCAGCAAATTTGGTAGCTATCTGAGTGTATACGGGGAGAAGCTGTTTCTCTCGGGATCGTATCTGAAACTGAAGGGACTCGACCTTCTCAAGTGCCCCGCAGCTCTTGGCTTCCTGAAGCTTTGTCTTCAATTGGATCAGCTTCTGGTCAAGCCTACCCATGCACTCCAGCAATTCCTTGTTCCTAAACTTGATCTCGATCATTCCCTCCGGCTCGAGCACATTTCCTCTTGCAGTTTCGTCAGCATACATTTCAATATGGTCAGGATTTATTCGACTATCTACGACAACCCATGCTCCACCGCGGAGCTCACCCATCATCGGGATGAAAACGAAAATTGGCTGTTTGTAAGTCCTTAGGTTCTCCACGATGGTCGATCCTGCCTGTAGGATCCCTTCGAAAAGGTCTCTCTGCCCACCAGAGAAGCCTCTCCAGTTGGCGAGAATGAAGAGCGGGAGCTCTTCCCTGTTGAAATCCAATAATGCTTGGGCAGTCTTTGTAGCAGAATCGGGAAACCATACTTGACCAGCCTGAGGAACAACCCTCTCGTGGGAATCAAGCTGGCCCGGATCAGCAGGAATGATTTGCATCACTGTCTGTGTCTCAACGGCGACAATTCCCACGGGGATACCTCCAAGCTTTGCCCTGCCAGTAACTACCGTTCTTGCCCAGCCTTCTAGCGTCTCAACAAAGCTGTCTTTGTCAAATATACCCCCCATCCAGTTCCCATTACCATTCAAAGTACCAGAAATAGCAGCACGAGGATCACACGAATTCTCCGGGCAATACTCCACGGGCCTTTCTGGAGGATCCAAGGGAATTGAAATGGGTAGTGGGCCACCAACATGGGGAGGAACGTAGCTCAGCCACTTTAGAATAGCAGATATACCTTCAAGATCGTCAGCAACTGTTAGATGGACAACCCCATTCGTTCCCATAATTTTTGGTCCTCCAAGTTGCATGTGGGAGCTGTATACCTCCCGGCCAAGTAATTTGTTCAACGCAGAGAAACCAGTTAGAATGATGGGCTGATCAAGCCTCTGTATGCACCGCATCCCGAGCCTTGCAAGATAAGCCCCAATCCCTACTGTTCGACCAGTTACATATGTCAAGGTAAAGGTCTCCCTATATGCTCTTGAATATGCCCCGGCAATTGCTCCACTTCCGGTCAAGCTCTCAACCCCTAGGCCATCCTCCTTTCCGACAATGGTGTCTATCACCCATCTGGTTTCACCACTTGGCAGGTCTACGCGATGCGCTATCACAGATGATCCAATCCGAGCATAATCCTCGGGGGTTAAGTATACATACTGGAAACCACGCTCGGGGCTTGATTCATCAGACCAGCCCACCTTGAAACAGGATTTGACTTCCTCAGCTACCCCAATACGGGCACCTGAGTTTGCTGCCAAGTATATTAGAGGCAATTTCTTAGCACAAGCAAGCTCGGTTACTGCAAAGAAGAATGCATCCTCTCTAGGGCCGAATGATCCAGCTTTGTAGGTCACATCATTTGCAACAACCAATAACCTCCTTCCAGAAGGGAACTCGGGGGTATACATCTCCATAAACCAGGCAATCATACCAGTGTCATTGAGCCCGGGTTGTCTATCTATATTAACGAGAGGTGTACCCCATGTGCCTTTTTGGTCAGCAAATTTGAGCTCGGTGGCCTTCAGAAGTTTAGACTTGGGTTTGTTAACACCTGGTGACTGGGATGCCCATGACTGTTCCAAGGCCGTCTCAAATGCCTGTTAAAACATATCACCTCCGGTCAGTTAGTTGATCCATATTTGTGAATTGAGGAAAACATACAACTCGTTTATTGACAAAGAAAAAGATATTTAGTTAGATTCTCACCAGTGGAAAATCATAGCAGTAAGTAGTGTTGGTTCTCCTGGCCAACAGGCGTTTTCGGTCTATAACTCCCAAAGGCTGATATTGCAAATTCACCGGTAGACCATGAAGGGGACCCTGTACAGAGATTGAATGGTATACTACCGTCTGTTTACTTGTATCTTCTAGTTCCCTATATACCTGAATAACACATTAACCAAAAGTACAGTCACATCAATAGTCCATATTAACAATATAAAAGATGAATCGTTAAATAATGACATTGAAAATGTTTCGTTCACCGTGTGCAAAGAATTACCTATTTAACCAGTGAAAGAATCATACATATCAATGTAGACATTTTCATGAATTCTTTCTAGTTTTTAATTTATTTTAAAAAAGATAAATAGACAAAACAAAAAAACAAACTTTGAATATCAAGCAAGATGCCAGTCTGTTTACTTGAATATTTCTAGCTAGAGTAGAAAACCAAATGATACAACAGTATGTTTCATCTTTTTGTAGAAATCAGTGTTTGACCTAGGGATCTAAATCATCGATGCGGTAGAGCCATCTGTAGTGATGCTTTGCATGTCAAACAAATACTGTAGAGCTAAGCAAACATTTGCTTCAATAAAGTGTGGGAAATATATAGACATACATGTACGGTGCAAGTATGACCGGTCACATTTGTCACGACTACCCTCCAAGCAACATTTTCCTGTCCAGAGGACGCCACCCAAAGCTTCACTTCCCATTCACAGACACCCAACCTATGCATCCTTACACCAACTGAGGCATGCATTTCACGTGCAAGTTCTTCTAAGATGGTTGCCACCACAGTTTCTTCTTGTCCGGCACCCAAATCAATTCTCCTGGCACAATATATCCAAATGTGAGATTCATGAAATTTGCTGTCTTAGATTGGAAGACGAGAATTTGAACAGGGAAAAGAGATAATTACTTGTGGTAGGGTAAGAGATCATCAATTTTCTGCTCTCGTAAGATATAAAGATACATATGAGTGTGGTCAGATTTGACAGTGGCATTGTGTGAGTTTAGTTCCAACTCTTCCATTGCTGTCGATAAGGACCTCAAAATGCTCCGCGACGTAAATGATAGAGCCAGTTGGGTACTCGTTGTTGTGATTTCTAGCCTTTGAAATCCAGTAAACCCTTCATTTGTTGTGGGCTGCCTAACAAGTGTTCTCAAGAACATCCTTTGGATTGGTAAGGGCTTATCTACAACAGTGTACAAGTGCCATTGACGGTCACGGGATGGGGTATACTGTATATTCTCATAGCCTTTAAGCTTGTCCTGGATCAATCAGAACAAACATTGAGTTACACCACATCAAAGGTTAAAAGTGGAAACATTATATCGCTCAACATAAAAATTGTGCTAAACCCGACAAAGTACTAACCAATTCAAGGTAAATGGATAGAGGAGGTTCTAGGTGACGCAATAGAGGTTCTTCTTCATAGTAGAGCTTCTCTGATGACCAGTGGAAGGAGTGCCTCATAGGAGCTCGCCCTTCATCTCTTTGTATGATGCAACTAATGACTGTGACACCTGCACCATGTAGACTGGAGGCTACTCCTTGCTCTTTAAGTATTTTGGCTAACTTCTTAATTCTTTCTTGAGCCTGATCCTCATCACCACTGGAAAAACATCAAAAGACAGTCAAGGTATTAGCTCTAGCTCTATTTGGCAAGCATGTGCGGATAAAGATTAAATTAAAAACTGTTGATGACATAGATACATCAGAAATTACATGTACACCAAGCAATTCAAAACTTCAAGTTAGTCAATTAAGAATGAAAATGGATTGGAAACCTAAGGATCAAAGATAAAATATCTGCTCAAAGATAAAGGGCAGGAGTATTACCTATCCTGAAGTGAACTCATCTGATTGTTGATGCCAACCAAAGCAATATGCATCATATTACCAAAGCCACTTGGTTGAGTAGATCCATTTGGAATTGCATCACGAAGGTTATGCGACATTTCCTTTAATGCACCACTAATAATTGCAGGAAGAAACTGAAGAGATTTGATTATAATCATGACACCCCATTTTCTCTCATGTTTCTCAACATCTGATTTGTCATTCAATTGACCTTCAGTCTCATGCTTCCTCTCAACAGGTTCATTTAAGAACTCCCATGAAGCTATTAGACCAGATCTGTGCCACTGCATCCTGACACTCCCCTTTACAAGGTAGGGCTGATGACAAATACAAAATTATACAAAGACATGGGCTGTATTTAAAGTAAAGATAATCTCTAAATTGCTGGACAACAGTACCTGATATAACCGGCGTACATAACTCTCGACAACGCGCCTCTGAAGGGTGTGATCGCTATGATCAAAGAGACCGATAAGGGCATCTTCAACAGCCAAAGGTGC
This sequence comes from Geum urbanum, assembly GCA_946800695.1. NCBI lineage: Eukaryota > Viridiplantae > Streptophyta > Magnoliopsida > Rosales > Rosaceae > Geum > Geum urbanum. The sequence goes on from OX327011.1 coordinate 2,086,201, forward strand.
ACTCACAAGATCTTCCATTCGTTCATTTATGGCACTTTTCCTCTTTGGAGTATCCATGCTTTCACCATCCTCAGTAAACATCTCTAACTCAGAAAGACTTCTTGCAATGCTAGAACGAAGTTCACTCAACTTGGTTTGCTCCATCAGCTGACTCGCCTTTAGTGCCAACTGTGCAAAAGTTTAACTCAGAACTAGAACTCTTCAAAATCATAAGAATAGTAGGCTTGGGATAACTATTAACCATTACTATTGATATGAGGAGAATGGTCTGTAGGTTAAAACAAGAACTAACGAAAGAAAGAAAGATACACATTAAAAACTACTAGTTGAAGATTGATTTGTTAAACCAGTGCAATGGCCAACCTGAGAATAGTTTGTATGGTTAAGTGACGAAAAGCGAATCAGCTTTTCTCTGTATGCCGCCGGGTTGGGGTACACCAGTTGTTCCATCAGTTGCAGTATTAACTTATTTTTATTCTTAACACCCTGAACGCACATAAACACAGTACAGTTACAATAATGCAAATAGAATTACTGCATGAGGCGTGGAGAAGGCAAGCAAAGCAAGCATGTTTTGGTACCTGATGAGAGAGCACAATGTCCACAACCTTCAATAGATCTTTCTTATACTGAAGTCGTAGGCGCTCAATTACATCAGCCTGGTGCAACGAAACATTTGTATATGATGAACAGAAAAGTTACAAGTATTCAAAATCCAAATTTGTGCGGCTCAAGCCTTTCTTTATGAGTCCAAATAGGATCAACAGACATTCCACTTTTTAGTTTTAACTAAATCCATGTCTGTTACATAATGCACACCAACATGGTATCAGCAGTCTAAACATTATTGCTTTATGGGTTACAAATTGAATACTGCATTCTTTCCCTGAAGGCTAGCCTGACCTTCCAAAAAGAAAAAAGAAAAAGAAAAAAGGCTAACCTGAATATTGTCACTGAATAATTCTTCAACTGAAAGGTACTCGTCAAAAAGGGATTGAACAATAACTCGGGCATGACTTTCTCTTCCACCCTCATAAGACTTCACAAGGCTCATCAAAGGTTCAACAAGCCTTTCTTGAGCTCCTCTCTCTTTATCAGAACAGCACAATAGATGGGCCTATGGAGTTTAAAATACAGGATTTAATTTTATTTTGGAAGAATAAAATGGTTCTAATAAAAAGTTTGAAATACGGGAACTCACCTCAAGAACACCGCGCAACAATTTGGCAGGGAAGTCAACATTCTGAGAGCTTGAAATCAACTCAAAATCCTTATATTTTGATTCCAGCTGTAAAATAAAATGAGAGAAAAGCTATGAGTATAAAGGTTTTTTGGAGAATAAACCAGATAGAATACCAATTTTACTTACTTCATTTCTAAGATTCTTGGGTAGGCGGGTCGCCAGAACAGCCAAGCATTCTTGCCATTGAAGGAAAGGGAGTTCAGGACTATCTAGGCAAGTGAGCAAGTTTTGTACAACCTGATATAGGTGACAAACTATTTAATAAGGTGGTTTTATAAAAACAGATCTACCAAATGATAGTTATATTGGCAATCATAGCTCTATAAATTTCAAAGGAGAACTCACTTCATCAATGTTATGCTCGTAACCAGCAAGAATCATTCGGGTTGCATTTAAGCTTGCTGCACATCTCTGATGAACTTTACCAGATATTGCAGTTGGAGGTCCCAAGACTGGGAAGCTCCCATGGAAAGGTTCCGTCTTTCTCACAGCTGAAGGATCATCTAAGTTGAGCCTTGCGATTAGTTCACCAGCCTGCGCAAAAAGTGAAACTTTTTAATCCCCATATAACGAAAATTGTGGAGGGATGGTCATCAGTGTACTTCAAACTAGACTTACCTGCATTGCCTGGCCTTCAGACAATTGAAACTGGATAACTCCAGAAGCAGGTGAAAGAAGAGGCATACACATCTTCATAACCTCAACCTCTGCATATGGTGTATCAGCATCAATATGACTACCATCAGCAACCAAGAATCTCATTAGCTTGCATGGTGTCTCTGCTATTAACTTGGATGGATCATGATCGTTCTAGATTCAACAAAGGTCAACTATTCAGCATATGTAATGTGCATGAAAGCAAGTAAGTTGGGAAAGAAAAGCAATGGGAGACCTGAAGCAAACATGTCCTCCCATCAATAAGAAGGCGAGTTCCAGCTGCTTCTTCCTCTGCATATATAATGTGACTGTTTCCATCCAACTGTAACAACATTTAAGCTATAAGTAACAGATACTGATGGCTGTAATTATACAGTATGCACCAATCGATGGTGAAAATAGTGCAATAGCTTTTGTGGGAAAAATGTAAGGATATATCAGCAAGCAAACAATGATATGATTTACACAGTAAAGGGCATATTTTCTGCGTGCATAAATTCACTAGTTTTTTCCAATATATTACATATACTCAAAATGACATTTACTGTATACTGCAGAAAAGGTAATGCATAATTTGAGCAAGAGCTGAATTACCGTTACGGCTACAATTATAAACTGTATGAAGAGTATTTATACTTGCCTGCATCAGCAATCCTCCATCGCGTAAAGTATGTATCTCTGCTTCAACCTCTGACTCATTCATCCTCAATCTATAGTTTCCAGGGCCCCCTCTCACCATATCAATCTACAATAGTTTATGTGAATTATGTTAGTATTTAGTCCACTAACCTCCCGTGGAACAAACAAGCATCATTAAGATACATACCGTGTATTTGCTCCCCTCGATGTTCAAAGACACTTGCGAATGAACAAAGGATATATGCTGCAATCATGAATCAGAATTAAAAACAAAATAAAAAAATAATTAAAACACACATACATGTTTTCACAAACATACCTTGGGAGGGATTTGCCCCTTCTCAAGATAGCCGATGTAATCTGAAACCATCGCAGCACTACTAGCAGATGCTTTCTGAATGTGGCATAGCAGATACCATAAGGGACATATCCTCAAATAGAATAATTAAACGGACAACTAATGAAAATAATTACACTTACAAAAAGAGTCCCTCCAACTACAGAGAGATACCAAGGAGGCCTTTCTGTTCTAACTCGCATAGCAATTCTACTATCCAACCAACCTGTGTGGATTTTGTTGTCTCTATAGTCAAAAGCCTACATTACATGTGTAAACACATTACTTCCAGTTCATAAAAAATAAGACAATACCACTAAAAACATGTTTTTGATATTCTTTTCAGAGATACTGTGAAACATACATGTAAAAGATCTATCGAATAATCCACATTTGTACGTATTTCTCCTCGAATTTGAATTTCCTTTAGTCCAAGTACCATATTTGCAATAGCTAGAGCTCGAGACTCTCCAAATGCAAAAACATGTCCTGGATAGAAAAAGATGAGGTCGAAGCTGTTAGCATTGTAGACTGATCACTGGTTTAGTGTAAACATTTTTGTCCATAATCATGCTAATAGCTCTGTATGTATTGCAATTTAAATCCATATAGTATTTGTGCAAGAGAATCATGTAAAAACACCTATTTTGAGGCAATTCAGAATAACTTTTTGAAAATCTTTTTAGTTTCATTGAGGCATAGCAAATCTTAAACAAGTGTCAGAAGGAAAAACATTGGCCAAGTAGATTTAGGACTATGCATTGAGCTTTACAGACAGTGAGGTCCTAAATTATAGAGATTATATATTAGCTACTGACCACAAAAGATAAAATAAAAAGGTACAAAATTGCATTAAACTCACCAAACTGAGAGTCTGAGAACTCGTGGATCCCCCCTCCAGACTGCAAGTCAAAACATCTATCAGAAATAGGAAGATATAGTTTCTTTCTTTCTCTTTTCTAGAGGAACTGCATCATTATCAACTTAAATTACCTTAACAGAAAAGTATGCCCAAACATTTGGCTTGCTTTTAAAACTCAGCTCCTGCATTAAAAGCAGTCAGTATAGATCCATCATTATAGTAAGCGGAAGGAAGAAAACTTGAGACTTACGAGTCGTGATAACAAACCTGTACTTTCCCACTGGTAGGTTTAAAGCCATCATCTGGATCCTCACTTGTTACACGCACAGCAACACAATGACCTTTTGGCTTTGTAGATTCTGCTTTGTCAAAGTCAAATGGGGTGGCTATAACAGACGTCTTTCTCCAAGCATCATATCCACCACCATTATCCATTCCATAGAACCGCCTTATCTCTATAAGAGAAATTGACCACATTACACTTGTGATTCAGATAATGTCAATATTCATTGAAGGAGAAGGAAGCAAGTAATTAGGACATTACCAGGAATTTGCCACAGAGGAATGCCCATCCCAACTGCAACTTGGGCTGCTGGCAGATTTATTTCAGCTATCCACTCAGTGACTGGGTGCTCCACCTATATTGAATCAAAGTACATGTTTAATTTCACACTTGTAATTGAATAATAGCTAACTCGCCTATAGGCATTACTGCATTAGTAGTATACAAAGTTCTTGTAATCTTAGCGATATCATATAATGCAATCTTTTTGTAAGAGGTTGGAGTAAAGCTTATAGCTTGGTTGGCACATACAATGCATATTTTATTTCCCTCTTGCCGGCACACACATTACTCATTGTATTATTCGGTGAACAAAAGAGCTTGAAAGCATTTAACAAGATTGATAAGATAAAATCAGAATGAAGCCAAAGTTGATATGTTGATTGAATAAACATACCTGCAACCGAGGGTTCAACTCTAAGAAATAGTACTCGCCCGTGTCCATACTGTACAGATACTCAACAGTAGCTGCTCCAACATAATTAACACATTTAGCCAATCTTCTAGCTGCCTGCTCCAACTTTTTAATTGTCTCTGGAGGAGCTACTGTTATTGGACCCTCCTCAATAATCTATAGAGCAAAAGACAAGCAAGTTATTCGAAAGAGGAAGCTAGAAGGGCCAATAAGGTGCACTAATAAGTACAAGTTCATTAGGCTGATCGCCTCCCTTCACCAAAAATAATAATAATGAGTACAAGTTTACACTAAAGAAAAAACTTTTGATGAAAAAAAAGAGTAGTCAAATTCCTTGATAGACTAGTTGACTATTACCACACCATACCAAGTTTACTATGTCATAGAAAGACTACCTTCTGGTGCCGCCTTTGAACACTGCAATCACGGCTATGCAGAGCTGCAACATTCCCATGCTGATCACATAGTAACTGGACTTCTAAATGTCGGCTCTGGTACAAAAAAGAAGAAGATGGATTATTATCTATAGACTATAGTACAACTCAATAGACAGAATCCATTAATTAAACTGTTAACATATGAGTCGACTACAACAATTATAATCATCTATATTACAATGCATTAGATGATCTAACCTGGGATGCGACTTTCATAATAAATATTGGAGATCCAGGAACTTCACCCTGGACTTGCTTGAACAATGCCCTAACTTCATCGTCATTATGGACCTGAAAATGTCAATAATTCAGTTCAGAAAATGCCTGAAATTGCTGCATAAGCTAATTGTATCATTCCAGAGTTGGCCAATGGGTTAACAAGTTTCTCCTGTACCATTCTCTATATCTTTTCCATAAAAAAGAGAGGACGAAAAAAAAACTTTCAAAAATAAAAAAGGAAGAAGAAAGGTATGACGCAAACCTTTCTTATGCCTTTACCACCACCACCCCATGAAGCTTTAATCATCGCCGGGTAACCAACAACCTGACAACTCGAAATTGCCTCCTCGGTTGTGTGAACACATGCTTCCCTGTAAGTTTCATCTGGGATTGAAACCAGACAGCTCTCAGAAGGGATTTTCACCTGAAAATCAGATGTCAAAAATTTTGTGTAAAGATACTGTAAAAGAAACCAGAAGAAAAATAGGGTACAACTTTTCAGTGCAAAATTATACATGTGATCCACTCCATGGAAGGGTGGGTACTGCAGCAGCTTGAGCAATCAATGATGAACCAATCTTATCTCCTAGTGCTGCCATAGATACTGCTGGCGGTCCAAGAAATATGATTCCCTTTGCAGTCAATGCATCTGGAAGCTCAGGAATTTCAGATGCATGGCCCCAACCAGGCCAAACTGCATCAACGTGTGTTATCTCTGCCATCTGGATGGTAAGGAGAAAGAATTTATGTGAATATTTCAAAAAAACTACACAAACCCACAGACTATTTCATTACTACAATGGAAAAATAATGAAGCAATGTCTACTGAATTAGCTCAGTTTGCTGTACATTTGGTGGCCAATGGAACAAAGAGGCAGAAATCTTTTTCAGCAACTGTAACCAAATCAGGGAGAAGGTATCTGCTTTAAAGGTCTAAAGCTTTACTCAAGTGAACATCATACATTTGCAGTGACAGATACACCAAAATACATCTCACCAGTAGAGTAACACAATTTCATCACAAACTACTACAAATTCTGAGAAAATAGTTATCTATACCAACATCAACCGAGAATTCCATTATCTTTATCATCAACCCATTTTTTCTTAGTGTTATAAATCACTACAAAATAAAATTATGTAAATTCTAGGTACTTAAACTACATTCTTTTAGCTAGAAAGGTCCTTCTCAATTCAGTGGGATTTTTGCTTTCACTGGATACTGAAAATAAAATGGCAAAGCAAGAAAGCATATGAGGTCTAAAAGCTCAGTGTACACACCTCTACAATGAGTTGCACATTGGCATAGTTATTATTATTAGTTCCACCAGGAACTTCCACAAACTGATCAGCAATTCTGATGTGTTCTGCATTGATTCTCATGTCTTCTGGTGTGGCCATGGCCACCAATAGAACGGCCTTTTCTGTACCAAATGTTTCGTAAGCCCATGTACGCACACTTCGTATAAACTTGACTGCTGCCATTCCATTGTTTGCTACTAAGATGCTGTGTATTGGCTTTGTCCCACCAAGGGCATAGCAGAACTCCTCAACAGCGGGTGCTGCAGCAGGGGACCTAATTGATAGTCCCCCATTTATATACCCATTTCCACGAGGAATACTAACAGTTGTCAGCAATCTCCTTTGAGCTTCAGACATCCTGCAGAGCAAGAAATGATGTTATCAATGCAGTTATACCTTTTACGAACTAATTCTATGAGACTTTCACCGTAGCAACGAACTAAGCTGAATAAGAAAAACATAAACCACGCAAAATTCGTGATCCTAAGTACTAGATCATATCAACTATATTCATCAAACTGATTAAAGCTGAGCAGCTGTCTGATACTTGCATCTAAAGTTTATGCAAATCTAATCTTGTTTTGAAATGGATCACATTGAACTTTGCAAACTAAACTCATTGCTCCACTAACTGAAGCATTGTGTTCCAGTTCTACAAAATTCAACCACATCCTAAGCCTATTGTCTTTCATCTTCTATTGTCCCTCAATGAGCTAAAGTTACAATCTTTGGCTGCAAGTATGGCATAAACATCAACTTCATATAAGGAAAGAAAAAAACTTCACCTTTCTTGTCTCCAATTCCAGAGCCTATACTCATAAAAGTGGCAGCACCCAGACATAAAATACAATCTTTTTTAGCAGTTTTCATCAACAATTCCAATTCCAACTACCTCTAAACTACTTCTCAACTACTAATGTGCAAACTAATCAATTAAAAAAAAATTCAACACAGCCGAACCTGCAACAATAAAAACAATTCGAACAAACCCACAAAAAAAAAACAAAATTCATTTACAGGATCAATGGAGAAATGGGCCACAGACCTGAATGAAGAACAGAAGCTAAAGCTTGAATCTTTGATCGGACTGCTTCAAATTGGTTTCTGGGTACCAAGCATTATGAATCAACTATGCTGACAGAGATAGAAACAGCCCCAGAATGAATGTGTTTGTGTAGTGAACGAATGAATGAATGTGATGATCGACGCAGACACATACACAAAAGCAACACACACTCACACACAAAGCCAACACTGCTGATTTTAACTGATATGGGACACACAATTCTTTTTGAGGACCCCAAAACCAAAAATGTAGGTTGGTATTTAAATGAATGAAATGCTAACAGAGAGAGAGAGGTAGGTGCGAGTTTGGGTTGTATATAAGTGAAATTTAACGGCTTCAATAAGAGTTGCACGTGGTATCTGCCTCCGCCACACCCACATCTTCCATCTTCCATCTTCATTTTTCTTTGTTAGTAGCAGTAGTAAGTAGCATAACTCCCAGCTACCACCCACATCTATGTCTGCCCTATTGTCTTTTATCAGATCAGTCCAAATGGTTTTTTTTGTTTTTTTGTTTTATAAATGTTTGATGTGAATTTGTGTATATGAATTTTGGTTTCAAAATCTTCTTAATTTGGGTCACCAGAAATACATCATTTTGGTTTAATGAGTGAAGGAAATGAATTGGGTTTGGGTCGCTTGCCGTGGTGTCATTGACTGTGTGTTGTTGGGTGGTGAGGTTAACCAACCCTTCCTTCCTTTCTTCCTTCCCCTTTTGTGATTTTAGATGCCAAACTCCCGTCATTTTCTTTTGTCACAGTTGTGATGCTATTATTGTCGATGAAGAGTGTTGGACATAGATTGTGGTTTGTAGAATCACTCTCTTTTTTGTAGAAAGTATATTATATGAATAACTAAAATGAGCGCAAAGCAATAGAATGATCGGTTGGGATAATAGTTATGTTACACATGTTTCAATCAAAAATTATAGTTACGAGCTAGTAATCATTATAAAATACCAAATTTATGGGTTAGGAACTTAGGATAGATATAGAATTGCTCAGATGTCATGATACAACCTTATCGCAAAAATTAAGACAGTACAATTCACTCCCTCAAGCCTCGATCATTTCCCAAAACAGCCCAACCGTGTGCAAAATCTATTCATCATCTTGTTGTAACTTGAAGTCAACAAATTTATACCACTTTGTTTTTGAAAATAACGTCATAAGAATGGCTCCATGACTTGATCACGATACCATAATCCTAGCTCAATTGAGTGGCACTTAACATTAAGAACTCGTGGGCGCAATCACCTTAGAAAATGGATTTACTAATTCGATGGATGATCGCTCGTACAACCAATCATTAAGGATGCTCGACCAAGGAAAAAAGACGATCAACAAGAAACCCTCCTCTTCCACAAACCACATCCTCACCACCACCGGACCAATTTCATCAAAGACTTCACAATAGCAAAAAAAATAAAAATAAACAACAACGACACCAAATTCGACCTTTGCTCTCAACAACATCCGTTAAAGGAATACACTAGTACAGCCACACCATATCTCAGAGAGGTACTACAAACGTACTACTTTACCCAAAATATTATAAATTAAGCGTAAAGTCTGCTATGAAACCATCTCCTATTTTAGTCCTAAACTCAGAGGATAAATGTCAAAATTTTAGTCCTACTATGAGTTTTAACAATAAATGGCTAAAATGCTATATTTGGACTCAGATGGCTAAATCCAGTGTCAGGGTCAAGAGTTGTCCAATTTTGAGCCAAAATATAACCAATTGGTTAAATTTAATCCTCTCTCAATCGTCAATAAATAGTCCAGGCTAACATTTACAAAATAATGTATGGAGAACTAAAATTTAGCTCGGGACACAATATATAGTACTTTCATGTTAAAGATTGTCTAATATTATAAATGGAGGGACTCTTTCAATGAGAACTCTTATAATAAGGACTTGATGAGTACATTTCATAAAATTGTCGTAAGAGTCATTTTTCGATAACATATTTACAAAGTTAATTGTTAGATGTTTTGATATTGATGAGTAGATCATTTGATTCATTTCTACAAATTTTTATCCAAATTGAAAATTGTTAAGGTACCGAACAAGATCAAATCAATAGACGAACCAAAGCTGTCAAACATACACAGTTCATGTTCATAAGTGATAAATCTTAATTATGAATGACTTAACGATTTTCATTTTTTGTGAAATTTTGCATCAGTGATCTACTCATCATTATCTATCTATTTAACTAAGGTGAATTTGCCAAAATATAAAGAAAAGTGAGTTTAATGAGAAAGTATTCATCAAGTCTTCATAATAAGGATCTTCAATAAAAAAAATTCCTCCAATGGAATTTGCTTTTTCTACAAATATGATACTTGCTGTGAGAATTTTTTTTAGAGGGATTAAAGAGTCAACTCTTAAACTTCTGTCGCGATTCAAATATACAACATTATAGTCTATTTTCTAGACTATTGTGCTCTTACCATTTGAGTCAACCATTGAATCAACGTTTTACATTCACATACGTACCTACATCTCCAGAAGATACATAAGAAGGACAAATCATTGAGCATATCATTGACATATATTATATGTAAGTGACTTTTGAGTGAATATTGTTCACATTATTATTGGATGATGGTTTGTTGAGTTATGGTTAGAGATTAGGTTTATCCATGCTATACTCTTTTTTTTTTGCAACAATTGTCAGATTTTATATATCAACCAAACCTGAGAGATGGCACATTGACCGCCATCTTCTCGGTACCCTGGACCTAACTTCTCAATATTCTTCAATAACCTAAATCCTAACTAAACTGAATATTATCAACCCACGTAACAAACCAACCTGAGAGATGCACAACTACATTAACTGTCATCTTCTCAATACCCTAAACCTAAATTCACAGTATCTTCAATTTCTTAATTCTTACCCCTCGAACCTAAACCCTAAAACTCACCCCCTAGATCTAAATGAATCGACACCAATCCTTCAGGATGTTCTTCAATTGTGTCATCTTCCTCTTCCGTTGCTGCTTCGACATCTCGTCTGACACTACCAGCATAACCATTATATCCGACGAGTTGCCAAAAAACAGACCGACGAGAAGGGATCTCGTCAGTTATAGTTTACTATAACCGACGACAGGATTATCTCGTCGGTTATAGTTTTTTGACCGTCGATATTTTCTTGTCGTCGGATATAGTCGCCGGAAACTCGTCGGTCATAGTTTTCGACTATGTCCGACGATTTTTTTTTACTATTACCAACGATTTTTTCATATCGTCGGTTATAGTTTCTTATTTCAGATCTGGGCAGCAGCTCGATCTGTCATTCAAAAAACTTTCCATTTTTTCTGAAAATGTTCTGAAATCGATCTTTGGGTGATGTCGAGAATGAGTTCGTGATGATTCATGCGCATTATATATATAGCTAGGTACGTCGTGCTTAATTAATATATATATATGTGTTGTGCATGCATGTATTAATGCTTAATTTGTTGAATATATAGATCGATCGATATTAATTAATTGATTTTGAATATATACATATATATTGATCGATCGATCGAGTTAATTAATTGATTCTTGAGTTTGAGTAATTGATCGATGGTTGATTTTGAGTACGTACGCGTGATTGATCGTAAATATATATTAATTGTTGTTAATTTTAATTTGATTATTGTGAATATATATATATAGCAATAACTAGCTAGCTAGCTAGGGTGATTAATTTATTTAATTAATATATTGCATTATATATATTGTGATTATATATATATAGGATTAAATGTACACTAGCTAGCTAGCTAGCTAGTACGTGTACGTACGTGCATGGTTAACGTTATATATATATTTAGATTTTTGTGATCGATTATATATATATATATAGTTAGGGTGTACGTGTGTGTATATATATATATATTAAAATGAAGGGAATTAAAATAATAAATATTTATATCTAGCTATGAAATTTGAATTAATAAGATCATGGGTATATATACATGCAGTTATAATTTTCAGGATGGACAAGAGTTGGATATGTCTTCCAAGATGGGATGTAAGATATCACCGTGGAATTAGAAGTTTTGTAGAATATGTGAAGGTTAATTGTGGAGGGATGACAATTCATTATTGTCCGTGTACGAAATGTCAGTGTCGCAGCGAGCGATATCGTTTTCACATCGATAAAGTATTGGAGCACTTGAAGAAAAACGGGTTTTGGGATAAGTACACATGTTGGATTTATCACGGTGAGAGCTCAACAGTTGGTCAACATGATCACGGACAATTTTTTGAGAGTGGCAGTACATCCAATGATCCAACAACAAGGTTGATCAACGATATGTTTCCTCATGAGAGCGGTATATTTGCTCAAGCACCGGATATCGATATCCCTCCCGCCGTTAGAGACTTCCCTCATATTGAGCCAGTCCAGCAAGTACCTACAGTTGTCAACACTGCTGGTATGGACAAGTACAACAACTCATTGCCTTCCAACAGACCCCGTTGTACAACGGGTGTAATAAGACTGTTCTCGAAAGGGTTATGGGAGTAATGAAGCTCAAAGTGGAGAACAAAATGAGTGTGAAGGCTGTTGATGATTGGCTGAAGTGGTCTGGTTCGTTGTTGCCCCCCGGTCATCGTCTTCCTACCACTCATCGTAAGGTGCGACAGATCCTTAAACATCTTGGCATTTCCTACATCAAAATCCATGCTTGTAGATATGATTGTGTTCTCTTCTGGGGTGAAGATGCTTATGGGAATGATCTTGAATCCCTTGATGAATGCCCGGTATGTGGTACAGATAGGTATAAGTTGACTCCTGCCGGAAACAAGAAAGCTGTGAAGATACTTCGGTATTTTCCGCTGATAGATATGCTAGAACGGTTGTTCATGTCTGCACACACGACTGAAGCTATGAGATGGTGGGCCGAGAGAAATTTGCCCGACGGTGATACGCTTATACACCCTGCTGACGGAGAGGCTTGGAAGCACATGGTGAAGGAGTTTTCTTATTTTGCATCAGATGTTCGAAATGTTTGGCTAGGGCTTTCATCTGACGGATTCAACCCTTTTGGCAACATGAGTCTTCAATACAGTATATGGCCAGTTATTTTGGTACCGTAAAACCTTCCTCCATGGATGTGCATGAAGAAAGAATACAATATGCTCACTATGATCATTCCAGGGCCGGGTTATCCAGGAAAGTGTCTCGATGTGTATCTGAGACCCTTGATTGAGGAGCTTAAGTACTTGAGTGAGCATGGTCATCCACTTATGACAAGTTCAAAAATGAGATGTTCCAGATGCATGCCATGCTTGTTGGCACTATTAGCGATTTTCCTGCACGCGGGATGTTGTCAGGCAACGTTACCAGGGAATACAGGGCTTGTCCAGAGTGCATGACGGTTGAGTGTTGCAGACCTCATTGCAGGAAGATTGTACAGATGCGACATCATTGTTGGCTTCCACATGATCACCCATTTCGGGAGGATATGGAGGCATTTGATGGGACTGTGGAAACAGGTGAGCAGCCGAGGAGATGGACGGGGGATGAAATCTTAGAAGTGCTAAATGAATACGATTTTGGGCAGCTAAGCAATCATCCTGAGATAGTGGCATCAATACCTGACAAACCCGACAGGTATAAATTCTGGACACACAAAAGTATTTTTTGGGAACTTCCTTATTGGTCCAAGTTGCTGATCAGACACTACTTAGATGTCATGCACATAGAGAAAAATGTGTGCGAGAGTGTGGTCGGCACAGTGTTGAATTGGGAGGGAAAAACTAAAGACGGCCCGAAGGCATGCATTGATCTTAAAAGGATGGAACTGCGAAAACATTTGTGGTTGAGAGATGGGAAGAAAAAAATGCCACAAGCTCCTTATACCGTGAAGCCTGCCCAGAAGAGTGAAATTTTTGGCTGGATGGGTAATGTCAGGTATCCTTCAGGCTATGCCGGAAATATAAGTCGATGTGTTAACTTCAAAGACAACAAGATGTACGGACTAAAGAGTCATGACTGTCATATACTGCTCAAACACCTCTTCCCTGTTTTCATTCGAGGGTACCTGCCCAAAGAGGTGGTGGAGTCGTTAGTGGCTTTGTCGAGATTCTTTCAGAAGTTATGCACGAGAGAAGTGAAGAAATCGGACTTGTTGGAAATGCAACAGGACATCATTTTTATCATGTGCAAATTCGAAAGGATATTTCCTCCAAACTTTTTCGACATCATGCCTCACCTGATGCTCCATCTTCCGGAACAATTGTTGCTTACTGGTCCAGTACACTACACATGGATGTATCCTATGGAAAGGTACGTAATGCATCTCTGAATCTGGCTATATATATGTCGATCTTTAATATTATTTATTCACTTATTGTTGCAATAAGCATAACATGCTCGATCTGTAATTACCAATTTACAGACAATTAGGGGACTACAAAGACTATGTGATGAACAAATCTGCCCCCGAAGGGTGTATCGCTGAAGCATATATTGCGCATAAGTGCGTAACGTACACCAAGTTGTATTTGGGAGCGTTGGAGGACCCTCCACAACATATGCGAGTAGATGGAGGGCAGTTCAACCTTTCGATCATCTCCGATGATGTTGAAGTTTCTGGAAAGTTGCCCAACTCGTACAAGTTGGAACCTTATGAGCTAGTCATTGCCCATTGGTCGGTATTAATTAACTGTCCAGAAGTTCAATATTGGAAAAATTTGCACCTTTACTGCCCTGCTATTTCCAGTGATGTTGAGTACCACAACAAGACGTTCGCAAACTATTTTGGCAACTGGGTAAGTTGATACTTAAATTGACCTGTATATGATCGATGTTAAGTGCATGTCTCGCATCCTATTTATAGTTAAGTTAATAAATGATTATTTTCAGATGAATCATGTACAAGATGATGGTATCCCCCAGTGGTCACACGAATTGAGGCTCTTGGCGCAGAAACCGGTAACTTCCAGAGTTTATCCTATGTGTAAGGTAAATGGTTTCCTATTTATTTGTGAACATAGAGATGTCAGACGAAAAACACAGAATTCTGGGGTAATGGTGCATGGTGGGCAGAATGGAGTTGACTATTACGGTGTTCTCCATTCAGTTGTCGAATTAATATATAGGGAAGGCATGACCGTGCACTTGTTTAAGTGTAGATGGTTTGATACCGACCCTCAGAACACAAGGACCGATCAATACGGCATTTTTTCGGTGAATACTGCCACAAGCTGGTATGAAGATGATCCGTTTGTGTTGGCCACGGCGGTGAAACAATTGTTCTATCTTGATGATCTTGTGCATAAAGGCGCGTGGAAAGTGGTTAACCATGTTCTTCCACGAAACATATACAGTGCCTCAACCCTTGGTGTGACCTCGGATAATGAAGAAGTCAGTGCATACCAAGAGCCGAACGCAACTGGTATTCCTGAAACCTCAAAATTTGCCTTAATAATGTGAGATAGGGCAGTGTGGTACGAACACGTCAACCGAATCTTCTTGATGTTAATCAAAATGAAGACAATGAAGACTCAAGTGACGAGGACATACACATCTTACCTGAAATTAAAAACGGAAACAGAGTCAGACTCAAGCGATGATTCTAATTATGCGCCTTAATTAGTGTATATATATGTATGTTATTTTGACTTAGAACATGCAATGTAAAATGAATTTTATTCAGATTATCGACTGCCGAATCTTCTCGATCGATGAAATTGCTATATCCAGCCCCATCATAAATGAGAGAGCTCGAGAGATCGATCAAAAAAAAAATACACAACCGATCGATTAATAATTATATCGTATTATTAAAAATAATTTAATAATTTGGTATTAACTATTAATAATTTCGTATTAATTTGGTATTAACTATTAATAATTTCGTATTAATTTGGTATTAACTATTAATAATTTCGTATTAATTACCTATTAATAAATATATATATTAATACACTAAATATTTAATTAGTTTACCGGAATAATCAAAAAATTAAATAGAAGAACTATATCCGACGACATGCATATGAAAATATCGTCGGATATAGTTGAACCGAAACTATATCCGATGATATGCATATGAAATCTCGTCGGATATAGTTTCGGTTCAACTATATCCGACGAGATTACTTATCTCGTCGGATATAGTTCTGTTTTATATCCCGATCTGGGTACGTTTTGGGGCAGAAACGAAACTGCCCCAAACTGCTCCAACGTCTCCGATCGATTTTCTGGGCTTTCATCGTGCTACAAGGAAGCAATCGAAGCTCAAGTGGTATTCCATCGATCCTCAAGCCAAATCCCTTGTCGATTAGTTCAAAATCAGGTTTGAAATCCCTAAATTCAAATTTTCGAATTTTTGTAATTTAAGTTAGATTTTGCATGTGGAATGTGTTGATCGATAATGTGGATGCATGTATTGAGATAGCAATGGAATTTGTTAATTTTATGCATGTATTGATATATATTTTGGGATAATTTTGATTTTAGGTTAAATTTCGATTTTTTGGTTAAATTTCAAATTTTTTTCCATGTTTTTTGCATGTATGTTTATATAGTGGAATATATTGGAATTTTAGGTTAAATTGGATTTGGAATTATTGGATTAACAAATTGGAATTGGAATTATCCAAGTTTTTTGTTAATTGGATTTGGAATTATTGTTGAATTTGGATTATTGGAATTATTGATATATATATATATAGTTAAATTATTGGATTATATATGTATTGGATTTTATGGAATTATTGTTGATTTTTGTGGAATATTTATATATTGGAATATATATTGGATTATTGATATATATTGGAATATGCATGTGCTAGATTTTTTGGATGAATTAGGAATTATTTTTAATTTTAATAATTTTATAGCAACGATGCAATGGTTTAATTGCGGACCTTCCCGAGGGGCCGAGTGGAGTACTTCGAGGGAGAGGTCCAGAGGGAGAGGGAGATCGGGACGTGGGGATGAGGGCTCGGGAGCTGGGGATCCTGATGGCACAGGAAGTCGGTCCGCATCAGGATCCACCAGCGTCCCCAACACTTACAGTCTTCCGCTGACCTCTCGACACCGTCGGCTGATGGGCGAGGGACAACCTCAGCAGCAGCCCGAGCCGGCTCCATCCTCAGGCGCGAGGAGGGTTCATCAGGTCAGTCGCACGCCTTCAACGGATAGTGAGACTCAATCCTCGGTCCGAATGCCAGACATTCATCGCGAGGACCCTTCCCCCGTCATCCACCAGACAGCACCTCATTTTTCCGAGGAGGCTGGTGGATCCACTCAGTCCTCGGCGAGGATGCGACTATGCCCGCCGCCTACATTATTCTTACCGTTGGAAATCCCGACGATACCTCACGTCGATTCCGACGGGATGCCTATTCCGGGACAGCTAGGGTTCATTACCCCAGAGCAGGCATATGCGTATATACCCTTCCCGGCACCTCTCTGGAGTGCGAGGATTCCGGGACAACGCACCGACAAATCAGGTAAATATTAATTAGTGATATCTTTTTACTCCCTAATATTTAAATTCAATTAGGTGTTGATGTTTAAAAAATCGTCTACATATATATGTGATAGGCGAGATCGTGCCCGGTGCCAAACAGAAGAGAACCAGAGGCCCCGTCGTCGGCAAGTTACTGGACAAAGCCATTCAGGCTAGCGGTGGTGGCCAACTTATGATTCCGACCGGGGATAAAGGGCAGGTGATCGAGGGAAAGGTCACTCGAAAGTATGCGGGGATGACGGGCAGCCTCATACGGGATAGAGTCCCAATGTTGTGGCCAGATTGGAATTCAGTGCCGCAATCCGTCAAAAATCAGCTGCATAATGCGTTGTCGATGAGTTGAATTGTATATTCATTATGTAAATTATCTAAATAAATTTTTAATATTATTGATATATATATATATATATGCATTGCAGAGGTGGTTCCGCGTGGATGCAAACATTAGACCCACGTGGGCGGATGAAGTGCATGGGAGCAGGTTTGCAGACGGGCATTTGTTTCAATTTTTTCGTTTCTTTTGATTATGTTCATACAATGTTGTTAGTTACTAACGCTTGATTTTATGGGTATATATAGGTATAAGGAGTGGAAGGCCGAGCTGAAGAAGCATTGGAAAAAGTACGGGGATGATCGTGAGGGTACCCCTAGCGAGTTTCGTTATAGGGAGTACGAGTGGCGATGGCTTGTGGTTCACTTCAACAACCCGAAATTGAAGGTACGCAACCTTCAATCGATTTAATTTTTGTTTTATCGTACTTCCCTTAAATTATTTGGCTAATGAGTGTTTTTTTTATGTTTCATTAATCGCGCAGGCTCTTTCTGAAGTCAACACAAGGAACCGTGCCAAAAACACCAAAAATCATCATGCCGGTACCAGATCATACTCGGGTTGGATCGAGGAGGCGACCAACCACCCAGAAGAGGATCCCCTTGTCTATACGATGCAGCACGCGTATCCGCAGTCCCCCGAATATGCTGCAAGTGTCCTTATAACAAAATAAACTTATTTCTTATTTATTTAGATTGTTTTTTTTAATTAATATTTTATTGTTCTTTGTCAATTAGGCGAGAATTCAGGAGGCGATTCCGGAGGTGTTGACTCAAGTGGCGAGAGAGCTCTATCCCAACACCCCTGATGCGGAACTCCCGATTGATCAGATTGATCGATCTGATCCGATCTGATCGTCAGGGCCAGGATTATGTCAACTGCGATCCCTCCAGGGAATAACACATTCTACTGCAGGGGTTCCGGAAAATGGGGTCAAGGGCTGTTGAAGCATACCCCTGGATTCTCTCGCGGATCGGGATCATCATCATCTTCGAGGACTAATGAGATATACGACCAACTTCATAGGCAATCAATTGAGATGGAAGCTCAACGGCGTCGGATCGAGGAGATGGAGCAAGCGCAAGCAGCAGAGCAGAATCGGTTGGCCGAATAGCAGCAGCAAATGGGGACATGGATGTAGCATTGTTATGCATAGTTGCAAGCATCTGGAATCCAGATAGCTCCCCCGCCCATTTTCGGTGCGCCACAGCCACAGCCACAGCCTCAGCCTCAGCCTCAGCCGCAGCCTCAGCCGCAGCCTCAGCCTCAGCCTCAGCCTCAGCCAGACCAGGACCAGGACCAACCAACTTTCTCCAATCCGTTTGACAACATAGACTTAGGACCAGGACCCCCCTACATTTGAACAATTGTCGGTTTAATTTTTATTTTCATTATTTACTACGCATATGTATACAGATTTGAAGGATTTCGGTTTTTATTATTTATTTATTTACTACGTACTATAGTTTCAATGGTTGTTGATTTTCAATTTGAATAATATATAGATAGCGTGATTTTTTGTGAATGCAGGTTTTGGGATAAAACCCAAAACCTGCAAAAAAAAATTAAATATTTTTAACTATAACCGACGATTTGTGTCAACATCGTCGGTTATAGTTTTCTCCACAGTCAACCATTTTGACCATGGAGAAAACTATATCCGACGATGACATCGTCGGATATAGTTTAAACTATGACCGACGATAAGATATCGTCGGATTTAGTGTCTCTATTTTCCAACGATAACCCTAAATTATCGTCGGATATAGTATTACCGACGGTTTATTACCGACGATACTATATCCGACGATGTGTCGTCGGATATAGGTATGACCGACGATAAACGGAAACAGACCGACGACACCAAGTCGTCGGTCATAGTAATTCTTCCGGTAGTGTGACCCAATTGGTACCAGACGAGCAACAGACTTCCAGTTTTTGCCTGCCTCAAACTCCCGCACGGTCTTGATCTCTTGAGCTTGCTCCTTATCCTCGACCAACACCTCTTGCTTGGTGATCAGCTGACCAACGCGCCTTGCCAACTCTACCTTAACTTTCGCGATCACACCATTGTTCTCGGCACACTCAGGAAGATTGGCTCAACTCCGTGCAAGGATGCAGGCCTTAGACGATTTTAACAATCTCCTTGAGGGACGTCATGGAGAATGGAATGGTGATGAACCGCGAAAAGATGGATTTTTCTGGACTATCATTGCTATACTTACTCATTATAATATATATATATATATGTCCCTCCTCTAAATTTGTTGTCTAAATGTATAAAAATGGAATGAATGAAGTCATGGAAATACTAACTTTCAATATTCTGCAATTCTGAGCTAATGCATGATTAAACTAATAAAGAACTAAATTTGTTAAACTTTGAAGGAAATTGATCAAATAAATGGTCTAGAATCTCATCCGTTAGTTATCGATCAACAGGAGTTCTACTTTTTCTTTCAAGAAAAACAGAAAGGGAATAGTGTTGGAATAATTTTCAAATTATAAAATAAGGAGATTAAGAGGTTTGTAATAGACATGTTAAATGAAAAATTAAATTGATGCAACTTTTAATGGAGAGATATGTCCATTGAAAATATACCAAACAAATTTTTTTAGACCAAAAGGACATAAATTAATATCTTAATATATTGTTCACAAATCAAATAAGCAAAAGGAAAACGTAAATAAATGTTTTGATACATTTGTCACAACACAACTAAGAGCATCCAGAATTTCCTCACATTCGCCAAATAAATCATTCCTTAGATAATGATCATAAGTCCAGCCTAAATATATAATATCAGAGGTGGATCTAACTGATTGCTGACTCCCCCAGTTTTTTTTAAATTATTATATGCCCCAAACTTTTTTCAACCAATGAAATAGTCACATAATTTTTAATTCGGCCCCTCTATTCTCAACATTTTCTCTTAATTGTAGCTATTAATTATTTGTATGGCCCTTGTTTATTTTACTATTCTCTTTATTTTTTAGTACATATCAACTTAACTATATATATTTTTTAGCATAAAAAACGTAATAATATGTTTTGATCTCAATATAAAAGGTTTATACCTAGTTAAAAAATTAATTTAATATTAATCATAATCTTATGTAGTTATTAAGTACTACACACTAAAAAAAATTCGCCCCCTCTAACGAAAAATTCTGACTCCACCTTTGTGTGACTAGCTAGAAAACAATGAATATTCTTTGCTCGATCGACATTGGAGAGCTAGTCCAGAAGAGATTATGCACCAAGAAGTGGCATGGCTGATCTTGAAAGCAAACTGTATGTGATGAAGTTAAGAAATGTGGTGGTGTCATGAGACGTTGAGTGAGGTTCTAAGAAGGGACGGATCTAGGATTTCAAACTTGGGTGGGCTGTAATATACTGTGTAGCGCATGATATTTTTTTTAGGTTTGTAACCCATTAGGAGGCTCATCCTTACGTCTTTATTATTATATATATAAGAAAAACATACATCAGAGGGGATATAAAACCAAACTCCTTGAATCACTACCAGATTTTATACTATATCCGACGAAACCAGAAAAAATAGGTACACAAACCTTGTCGTCAGTTATAGATGACCTTGTCGTCGGTTATAGGTACACCCTATACCCGACGACTTTTTTGCCACAATGTCCGATGAATTTTGAACTGTAGCAGACGACTGAGTCATCGGCTATAGTTCTTATTTCATATCTATTTCATAGCAGCTCGGTCATTCAAAAATGATTCGGTGAGAAAAACTCAAAACGCTCTGAAATCGTTGGGTGTTGTTGGAAGCTGTCCAAAAGAGGTTTGTGAAGCTATATATATAGCTAGCTAGCTACGTACCTATATATATGTTGATTAATTAATATATGTTGATTTTGAGTTGCATTGATTAATGTTGAAGTAGAGTTGAATTGATTATTGATTTTGAGTAATATATTGATATATTGTTGATTTTGAGTTGAGTTGAGTTGAATTTGATGAAAATATGAATATATATATAATTATATGTAAATTTGTTGATTAATTGTTGATATGTATATATATATATAGTTGTATATATGTAAATTTGTAATTGTTGATTATTGATATATATATATATATGTACATATGTATATATATATAAGTTAATTGTACGTTGATATATATGATCGATATATATCAATATATATGTTTGTAATTAGGGAGTACCTACGTAGAAGATCGAATTAAATTATGCAATTTGTAGTTTAATTAATTAGATATCGATATATATATATATAATGATGAATTTTAAATTAATTAGTACATGTGTGTGTGTGTGTGTATATTGATGGAATTTTCAGGATGGACAAGAGTTGGATGAGTCTTGAAAGATGGGATGTAAGATATCACCATGGAATTAGGAGATTTGTGGAATATGTGAAGCCTAATTGTGGAGGGATGCCAATTCATTATTGCCCGTGTAATAATTGTCAATGTCGCAGCGACTGATTTCGGTTTCCCATTGAAAAAGTATTGGAGCACCTGAAGAAATACGGGTTTTGGGATAAATATACGTGTTGGATTTATCACGGTGAAATATCATCAACGGGTCTGCATGATCATGGTCAATTTGCTGAGAGTTCCAGTACATTCAATGATCTAACAACGAGGTTGATCAACGATGTGTTTCCTTATGAAAGTGATGTATTTCCTCAAACACAAGATCCTCCCGCCGTTGGGGGCTTCCCTCATATTGAGCCACTCCAGCAATTACCTAGAGTTGTCAACACTGCCTGTATGGACAAGTACAACAATTTGATAGCATTGCAACACACTCCGTTGTACAACGGGTGTAATAAGACTGTTCTTGAAAGTGTCATGGGAGTGATGAAGCTCAAAGTGGAGAACAAAATAATTGTCAAGGCTGTTGATGATTGGCTGTAGTGGGCTGCTTCAATGTTGCCCTATGACGACCCAAAACGGAATCAGTATAGTAATCGGTTTAATCCACGAGTTTACGCGTAATCACAGTTTTCCGTAAATTAATCGAATTGGCGGTTTTGATCACGACTTAATTATCGGGCGTGAATCTAAGTTGAATCTCTTCACGAGAGTTGTTGTTCGCATGATTCCGAGTTCGTGAGCGGTTCCGGATAATTGTTTTGATAACCGAGGAATATGTTATGAATATTTGAAATCGCGGAGTTTCGTCGTGTTTATCCATTTGGATTTGAGTTAGCCGAAACGTGGATGTGATTCATTTTGGACTATCGATCGTATCGTGCCGTGAGTATAAATATCGGAAATAGTCGAAAAATTGTCAAAAATACTGTTCGGGAAGTTTGACCGGCGTTGACCGATTGGAGACGTTGACCCGCGTTGACCGAAGGAGAAAACCGGCCACCGTTTGACTCGCCGGCGACCTTTCGTTTTCGGCCACCTCCGGCTACGATTTGGGTATGAATCGATTCCTCTCTTGATTTGCAACTGTTTAGAACTTGGATTTGTGTAAATTGATGTCGATTTAAGGGAGAACGGAGTGTTTGAAGTTTGTAGTTTTCCGGCCGGAATCGGCTCCGTTTGGGGGCGGCGCTCCGGTGACTTTCCGGTGAGATTTTTGGGTGGAATCGAGTGGGTTATTCTCAAGGATGATTTCCCCTTTGGTTTTGAGGGACGAGGTGGCGTGATAGCGCCGGAATCGACCGGGAAAGTTTTCCGGCGATTCTCGGTCATGGATGTTTCGAGCTGTTTTCCGGTGATTTGGGCCGGAATTAGAGGTTGGTGTAGTTGTGAGATGTGTTGGGCTTAAGGAGGAGAAGCTACGGTGAGCTTGGTCATCAGGAAATTTCTCCGGTTGACGGCGCGCCGGCGGCGGTCAACGGTGGAGCTCCGGCGACCCGTTGACTTTTTGGAATTTGATGATTTTTATGTCGTTTTGCTCGTAATCGCGCCCCGATCATCGCCTTGAGATTTTCGAGTTGATTTGGATGCTAGATTTTTAGTCGAGGGTTTATGTGGAGAGTTTGGGGAATTTCGACGATTATTTTGTATCGAGTTATATGTTTCCGGAAATGGTTGGTTTCCGAGGTGTGGTACAGTGTGATGAATTGTGATTTTGATCAGTTAAATTTTGTGGTTATTCAGGAGATCGAGATCGTACGTTGAGCGATGGATCTTCTGCCGGATCTCGTGATTAGAGCGTGTGTGCGCTGTGCTATCTGTGAGTGGACACTTTTATTTACACTGTCGTAGCGAGTTCTTGATTTCCGTATTTATTTACGATACGATGTTGAGATTATTTATTGTTTTTGAAGGTATTGTTTTTATATTTTATATGGTGATGACATTTACTTAGCATCGATGCATTGGCTACTCGATTGATCATCGGTAGTCCAGATCCAGGGTTGAGAGATTCCCCTGATGTGCCCACTAGGCTTGAGAGATTCGCCTAGTCTATCACCGTCGGTCTTGAAAGATTCGCCTGACATCTCCATTCATTTTCTGAACTCGCTTTGCTTTGTTTTATGATATATGTTTGGTGAAAGGCATACGATTATTTTCGTCCACTCACTCTAACGATTTTATTTGCCTTTCCCCTGGGCTTTTCGGTTTCTGTGCCCAGTTTGCAGTTCGGATTCTGGTGTCTCACGTCGCGGTCGGAGGCTTAGTGTTCGAGCTACCTTTCTTTTCCAGTAGGTTTCTTGTTTTGCCTACTGTTGTATATTTTTGTATACATATACACTAGAGGTTGCTCTGATACACTACTGATATGTTTTCGTATGATTTTTCCTGGATTTCTGTAAAGTATAGTTTTGATTACTACTTTACTTTATTGTTATGATATTGAGAAATCTGGATGGAATTGGTGCCCACGGTTTGACTTTTGTGGCATAAGATGAAGTGTGTTTTCGGGTGCAGGTTAATGGCAATTTCGCGTTATAGTGAAACTCTGCCAAAAATTTTGTCGTTTTTGCAAGTTCGTGTTTTCAGAAGGGGTTTGATTCCGGTTTAGGAAACTAAATCGGGGTTGGGTCCTTTCAGCTTGGTATCAGAGCATTAGGTTTGAGGTTCTGTAGACTCTTATAGTTGTGACACTAAGGATATTTGAGTATGTACAGCATGTCTGGAGCGATGACCTTACTGGCCAGCGGTTAATCATCAATGCTTCGGGTGTTGTGTGTTCTCAAATGTCCGAAGTCTCATGATTACGTTCCTTGTGCTTGTGGCTAATGCTTGTCTTGTATTAGTAGGATGCCTCCTCGACGTGGTCCCCGTGTTAATTGGGATGTGGATCCTGATGAGGATCGCCAGACGCATGACTTGCTGATGCGAGTGTTGCGTTTGGAGGAGCGTTTTGACCCTTTGGTCAAAGCTCGTACTACTGGAGCGACTGTCTTTTCGAGTTCAGCTGATCCAGAGATTTGTGAAGCATGGTTAGTTCAGGTTGAACGCGTTTGTGAGCGTCTGCATTTTACCCCTGAGCAGATGACAGTGGCAGTAGTTGGTTTACTTGAGTCAGATGCATACTTCTGGTGGGTTAGCACCGATAGAGTTCCGGTTGATACTCCGTGGACTTTGTTTAGAGATTTGTTTATGCGGAGATACTTCAACTAGGCTACATAGCATCGGAAGTATGAGGAGTTCACTAATTTGAGACAGGGCAGTATGTCTGTGCTTGAGTACCGGGACAGATTTACCCGCTTATCTCGGTTTGCTCGTGACATGGTGGCTACAGAGGAAGCCAAGTGCCGCAGATTTGAGATGGGCTTGAACTTGAGCATTAAGGGGACTCTGACTACGATGCCTCGGAACAACTTTGATGAGTTCATGAGTGCAGCACTTCGAGGCAAGGATATCGAGAAGGAAAGGCAGATGAGATTCCAGTCTCGACGATTTGAGGAGGGTGGACCGAGTCAGGGACCTTCCAAAAGGCTGAGTTCTGATATTTCTGGATTGGCATCATCCTCGAGCAGTGGACCATATAGACCACCAGCTAGTGCACCTAGACAGAGGTAGAGATGGAGGAGAGATCGACCGCAGCGACCACATTCTAGTGGGGGTTCTAGCGGATCCAGTTATCCTCGGCGTACCGGTGACACTTTTGCCGTACCAAGGGAGTACCCATTATGTAGTCTCTGCAGCAGGCATCATATTGGTCCATGTCAGCGAGGCACTGTTGTTTGTTATCGTTGTGGCCAGGAAGGTCACTATGCGAGAGAATGTTTCCAGCTTGCTGGTGCTGATGGGTTGGCGGCCCAGAGTTCCGGAGGAGAGCGAGGTACTACTTCTGGGGCTCGACCAGTACAGTCTTCTAGCTAGGGCGGACAGCAGGGTCACCCTCAGCGTGGACGACCACTCGAGCAGGCCAAGGTTCATGCCATGTCATTGCGCGAGGGCAGAGCTTCACCGGAGGTTGTTATTGGTACGTTGCATGTTTTTGGCTATCCAGTACTTACATTGCTAGATCCAGGTGCTATGCATTCATTCATATCATATAGATTATCATCTTTAGCTACTATGCCTGCATCTCCACTTCCGGGGTTGTGGAGAGTGTTCTATCCGTCCGGTGAGGTGGTGAGTATTGGCTGGGTATATAGGGACTGTGAGATTTTTATTGGAGGTCATGGTTTAGCCGCGGATTTGTTATTGCTGGATATCGTCGACTTTGATGTGATTTTGGGTATGGACTTCTTGGAGACACATTGGGCTATGTTCGATTGTCACAAGAAGGAAGTTGTGTTTCGACGACCAGGTTTCCCAGAGATACTGTTTCGCGGTGAGAAGAATACTTCATTGCCATGTGTGATTTCAGCGATGAAGGCTGATCGGATGATGAAGAAGGGTTGTGTTGCCTACTTAGCTCATGTTGTGGATACTACGGCTGCTGTGCCGGACATTGGTGATATTGAGGTGGTTTCCGAGTTTCCAGATGTGTTTCCAGAGGAGTTACCGGGTATTCCTCCAGTTCGGGAGATCTATTTCACCATTGAGCTATTACCAGGCACTGTACCCATATCACAGGCACCTTATCGTATGGCGCCAGCGGAGTTGAAGGAGCTACAAATTCAACTTCAAGAGTTAGTGGAGAAGGGTTTCATTCGACTCAGTGTATCGCCATGGGATGCTCCTGTATTGTTTGTGCGGAAAAAGGATGGTTCCATGCAGCTGTGCATTGATTACCGGAAGCTGAATCAGATCATTGTGAAGAACAAGTATCCGTTGCCGCGGATTGACGACTTGTTTGATCAGCTCAAGGGAGCTTCAGTCTTTTCGAAGATTGATCTCAGGTCCGGATATCATCAGTTGAGGATCAGAGAGTCAGATATGGCCAGGACAGCTTTCAGATCACGGTATGGGCATTATGAGTTCTTGGTTATGCCGTTTGGGTTGACCAATGCCCCCGCAGCTTTTATGGACTTGATGAACCGGGTATTCAGACGGTTTCTGGACAAGTTTGTCATCGTGTTTATCGACGACATTTTGATTTATTCTAGGAGTGTGGGCCAGCACAAGAAGCATTTGCGAGCGGTTTTGCGGACTTTGCGGGACAATCAGTTGTTTGCGAAGTTCAGCAAGTGTGAGTTTTGGTTAGATAGCGTGAAGTTTTTGGGTCATGTAATATCAGCTGAGGGAGTCAACGTGGATCCTGACAAGATCGAAGCCGTGTTGAATTGGAGTAGACCTACCACCGTACCAGAGATTAGGAGTTTCTTGGGTTTGGCAGGCTACTATCGGCGCTTTGTGCAGGATTTTTCACGGATTGCCATGCCACTTACCAGATTGACGAAGAAAGGCGTCAAGTTCGAGTGGTCCGATGCATGTGAGGAGAGTTACTTACTCCTGAAGGAGAAGTTGACTACTGCACCGGTTTTGACTTTACCTGACGACAGTGGTGAGTTCGTGGTTTACACCGATGCATCGAAGTTGGGACTTGGTTGTGTTCTGATGCAGCATGGCAGAGTAGTGGCTTACGGTTCCAGACAGCTGAAACCACATGAAGTCAACTATCCTACACATGATTTAGAGTTGGCTACTATTGTATTAGCGTTGAAGAGTTGGAGACACTACTTGTACGGAGCTCAGTGCAAGATATACACCGATCACAAGAGTCTCACTTATTTGCGCACGCAGCCAGACTTGAACATGAGGCAGCGCAGATGGATGGAGTTGATTAACGACTATGATTGCACTTTCGAGTACCATCCAGGGAAAGCTAATGTCGTTGCTGATGCGCTCAGTCGGAAACCCGGAGCTTTGTTATTTCATGTGTGTGTGGCCAGGGTTTCCATGTTAGCCGAGCTTCGGGCTACGGGAGCTGAGTTCGAGTGGGACAATGATGGAGCTTTGTTGGCTAGCTTCCAGGTTCGACCGGTGTTGGTTGATCAGGTTCGGGAAGCTCAGGATACAGATTCTTACATGTTGGACAAGAAGACCATGATTTGGAATGGTGTGCCAATAGAGTTTCGGTTGACTAATGATGGTACGTTGCTATTCAGAGGCAGATTATGTGTACCTAGAAACGAGAGTTTGAAGAAAGAGATTTTAGACGAAGCTCATTGTTCGGCGTATGCGATGCATCCCGACGGTACGAAGATGTTTCGTACACTCCGAGCTTATTACTGGTGGCGCAATATGAAGCGGGAGATTGTCGCATATGTGAGCAGATGTTTGATTTGTCAGCAGGTTAAAGTGGAGAGGCAGAAGCCTGCGGGAAAGTTGCATCCCTTGGAAATTCCAGTTTGGAAGTGGGAGCACATTACTATGGATTTCGTATATCAGTTACCGTGAACTTCGGCCGGTAACACTGGTATTTGGGTTATCGTAGATCGATTGACGAAATCCGCTCATTTTCTTGCACTTCCGGGGAAGATTTCTGTGGGCAGATTGGCAAAGCTGTATTTGGTGGAGATCGTTCGTCTGCACGGTGTGCCTGTATCTATTGTTTCTGACCGGGACAGTCAGTTTACTTCCGAGTTCTGGCAGGCATTGCAGCGAGCCTTGGGCACTAGATTGCATTTCAGTACAGCTTTTCATCCTCAGACTGATGGGCAGTCTGAAAGGACTATTCAGACTCTCGAGGATATGTTGTTGTCTTGTGTTTTACAGTTTCGAGGAAATTGGGACTAGCAACTACATTTGATTGAGTTTGCTTACAACAACAGCTATCAGGCCAGTATTGAGATGGCACTGTATGAGGCCCTATACGGGAGGTAGTGCCGCACTCTATTGTGTTGGAGTGAGCTGGGCGAGCGATGGCTTATTGGCCCTGATTTGGTGAAGAGCACCATGGAAGACATTCAGATTATCCGGGACAGATTGAAGATTTCCCAGGATCGCCAGAAGAGTTATGCGGACGTGAGAAGAAAGAGTCTTGAGTTCGATGTGGGCGATTGGGTCTTCCTGAAACTATCTCCGTGGAGGGGAGTTGTGCGTTTCGGGAAGCGTGACAAACTTCAACCATGGTACATTGGTCCGTACGAGATTACCGAGAGGGTTGGTGCCGTGGCTTACAGACTTGAGTTGTCTTCTGAGATGGCTCGTGTACACGATGTTTTCCATGTCTCGATGTTGCGGAAGTATATTCCAGATCCATCATATCCGAGAGGATTTAACATATGTGGAGGAGCTGGTACAAATTCTCGATCGGCGTGAGCAGGAGTTGAGGCACCGTGTTATACCACTGGTGAAGGTCTTGTGGCAGAATCACTTGGTTGAAGAGGCCACTTGGGAGACTAAGCAGCGTATGCGAGAGCAGTATCCTCATCTGTTCACCTAGCAGGTACATAAATTTCGAGGTCGAATTTTTTTAAGGGGGGTAGATTTGTGATGACCCGAAACGGAATCAGTATAGTAATCGGCTTAATCCACGAGTTTACGCGTAATCACAGTTTTCCGTAAATTAATCGAATTGGCGGTTTTGATCACGACTTAATTATCGGGTGAGAATCTGAGTTGAGTCTCTTCACGAGAGTTGTTGTTCGCGTGATTTCGAGTTCGTGGGCGGTTCTGGATAATTGTTTCGATAACCGAGGAATATGTTATGAATATTTGAAATCACGGAATTTCGTCGTGTTTATCCGTTTGGATTTGAGTTATCCAAAACGTGGATGTGATCCATTTTGGACCATCGATCGTATCGAGCTGCGAGTATAAATATCGGAAATAGTCTAAAAATTGTCAAAAACACTGTTCGGGAAGTTTGACCGGCGTTGACCAAGATTGGAGACGTTGGCCCGCGTTGACCGAAGGAGAAAACCGGCCACCGTTTGACTCGCCGGCGACCTTTCGTTTTCGGCCACCTCTGGCTACGATTTGGGTATGAATCGATTCCTCTCTTGATTTGCAACTGTTTAGAACTTGGATTTGTGTAAATTGATGTCGATTTGAGGGAGAACGGAGTGTTTGAAGTTTGTAGTTTTCCGGCCGGAATCGGCTCTGTTTGGGGGCGGCGCTCCGGTGACTTTCCGGTGAGATTTTTGGGTGGAATCGACTGGGTTATGCTCAAGGATGATTTCCCCTTTGGTTTTGAGGGACGAGGTGGCGTGACGGCGCCGGAATCGGCCGGGAAAGTTTTCCGGCGATTCTCGGCCGTGAATGTTTCGAGCTGTTTTCCGGCGATTTGAGCCGGAATTGGAGGTTTGTGTAGTTGTGAGATGTGTTGGGCTTAAGGAGGAGAAGCTACGGTGAGCTTGGTCGCCGGGAAATTTCTCCGGTTAACGGCGCGCCGGCGGCGGTCAATGGCGGAGCTCCGGCGACCTGTTGACTTTTTAGAATTTGATGATTTTTATGTCGTTTTGCTCGTAATCGCGCCCCGATTATCGCCTTGAGGTTTTCAAGTTGATTTGGATGCCGGATTTTTAGTCGAGGGTTTATGTGGAGAGTTTGGGGAATTTCGACGATTATTTTGTATCGAGTTATATGTTTCCGGAAATGGTTGGTTTCCGAGGTGTGGTACAGTGTGATGAACTGTGATTTTGATCAGTTATATTTTGTGGTTATTCAGGGGATCGAGATCGTACGTTGGGCAAGGGATCTTCCGCCGGATCTCGTGATTAACGCGTGTGTGCGCTGTGCTATCTGTGAGTGGAAACTTTTATTTACGCTGTCGTAGCGAGTTCTTGATTTCCGTATTTATTTACGATACGATGTTGAGATTATTTATTGTTTTTGGAGGTATTGTTTTATATTTTATATGGTGATGGCATTTACTTAGCTTTGATGCATTGGCTACTCGATTGATTACCGGTAGTCCAGATCCAGGGTTGAGAGATTCCCTTGATGTGCCCACTAGGCTTGAGAAATTCGCCTAGTCTATCACCGTCGGTCTTGAGAGATTCGCCTGACACCTCCATTCATTTTCTGAACTCGCTTTGCTTTGTTTTATGATATATGTTTGGTGAAAAGCATACGATTATTTTTGTCCACTCACTCTAGCGATTTTATTTGCCTTTCCCCTAGGCTTTTTGGTTTTCGTGCCCAGTTTGCAGTTCGGATTCTGGTGTCACACGTCGCGGTCGGAGGCTTAGTATTGGAGCTACCTTTCTTTTCCAGTAGGTTTCTTGTTTTGCCTACTGTTGTATATTTTTGTATACATATACACTAGAGGTTGCTCTGATACACTACTGATATGTTTTCGTATGATTTTTCTTCGATTTCTATAGAGTACAGTTTTGATTACTACTTTACTTTATTGTTATGATATTGAGAAATCTGGATGGGATTGGTGCCCACGGTTTGGCTTTTGTGGCATAGGATGAAGTGTTTTTTCGGGTGCAGATTAATGGCAATTCCGCGTTATAGTGAAACTCTGCCGAAATTTTTGTGGTTTTTGCAAGTTCGTGTTTTCAGAAGGGGTTTGATTCCGGTTTAGGAAACTAAATCGGGGTTTGGTCGTTTCATGCCCCCTGGTCATCGCCTTCCTACAACTCATCGTAAGGTATGACATATCCTGAAAGATCTTTGGGTTTCATACGTCAAAATCCATGCATGTAGATATGATTGCGTTCTCTTTTGGGGTGAAGACGCTTACTTGATGCTTGCCCGGTATGTGGTACAGATAGGTATAAGTTGATTTCTGCAGGGAATAAGAAAGCTGTGAAGATACTTCGATATTTTCCCACTGGTTGATAGGCTGGAAAAGTTGTTCATGTGTGAACACACGGCTGAAGCTATGAGATGGTGGGCTAAGAGGAATTTGCCTAACAATGATACCCTTATACACCCTGCTAACAGAAATGCTTGGAACCACATGGTGAGGGAGTTTTCTCATTTTGCATGAGAGGTCCAAAATGTTTGGCTCGGGCTCTCATCGGACGGATTCAACCCTTTTGGCAACATGAGTCTTCAATACAGTATATGACCAGTTATTTTGGTACCGTACAACATTCCTTCATAGATGTGCATGAAGAATGAATACAATATGCTCACTCTGTTGATTGCAGAGTCGGGTTATTCAGGAAAGAGCCTCGATGTGTATTTGAGACCCTTGATTGAGGAGCTTAAGAACCTGAGTAAATTTGGTCATGCCACTTATGAAAAGTACAAAAACCAGATGTTCCAGATGCGAGGTATGCTTGTTGGCACCATTAGTGATTTTCCTGCCCGCGGGATGTTATCGGCCAACGTTACCAGGGGATACAGGGCTTGTTCAGAGTGCATGACTGTTGAGTGCTGCAGACCTCAATGCAGGAAGATTGTCCAGATGCGTCATCGTTGTTGGTTTCCCCATGATCACCAATTTCGGGAGGATAAGGAGGCCTTTGATGGAACCGTAGAAACGGGTGTGCAACCCAGGAGCTGGTGATAGTCGCATATTTATGCGTCTATTTGGTATTTAATTTAATTTATATATTTAGTTTATTGTTATTAATTGAATATTTTAATTATGTTTGTTTGTTTTGTAAATTTTTGAAGAAAAAAAAAGAATTAAAATGATTTAATTGGTGGGCTAACAAATAAAGGAGTGGAGTCCATATGCTTGTGGAATTCGGTGGACTACATGGGCTACAAGGAAGAAGTCCATATATATATATTTGCAGCTAGCACGTGGAAAGGCAAGGGAAGACGTGATTAACTAGAAGGGGAGTCTATGTGGGATTGTAAGATAGAAGGGAGCACATGAAGGCATGATTAACTAGAAGGAGAAGTATAAAAAGAGTAGAAAGAAGAGAAGTCGGGGTTTTTGTGAAAGAAAACAGAAAAGAAGTCGACATAGAGGAGAGAAAACGTTAGGGAGAGAAGGAGGAGAAAGAAGAAAGAGCAAGTCAAGTTCTTCCATCTTTCACTATCTCGTTTGTATCAATTGTTTTATGGATTATTTTAGTTTTTCTTTTTTTACTATGAGTAGCTAAATGTTTTGTTAAGGGGTTGTTTTGAAATCTTGTACATGAAATTTAGATAATATATACACTTTGACCTAATTTTGTTATGTTTTTGGATGAGATTTCATTGTTAATTTTATATTGATGATGTCTATCTTGTATGCTTTGAGTGCACGCTTAGTATGCATGTTTAGGAATCTAAATCTATGATAATTTGATGTCTGTTGATTGTATTTGATCTTCCTCAATTTCTCTTGAGTAGAAACCGAACTTTTCGGTTATAAGAAA
The DNA here is from genome assembly GCA_946800695.1 of Geum urbanum. NCBI lineage: Eukaryota > Viridiplantae > Streptophyta > Magnoliopsida > Rosales > Rosaceae > Geum > Geum urbanum. The sequence continues at coordinate 2,119,340 of OX327011.1, forward strand.
TCCTAAGTCTAGCAAGGCCCGCCCTTAGTGTTCTTGTGAAGCTTTGTAGATTCTCACATCTTTTCTAGATCATAATGCATTTCTCTTAGTAAATCCGAGTCCGTGACTTTTGGGTTCTTAGAAAGATAGTCACCAGTGATAAGCGAACCTTCACCGGTGTAATCATAAGGATTAGGTACTAGGTTGTGTTCTAAGCGTAATTGAATCTTCATGAGAACTTTCATCCATTGGCATAATATTGTTAGGTTAAGCATATATTGTCTAATAGATGGAGTAACGGTGGTGAAGAACATTCCTCTTAACTCTTTTGTTTATTGATTTTCATCACTTTTTCAAAATTGATTTCCTGCATTTATCTGTTTTGTTTATTTTTTTTATCATAGAAAATCAACTTCGAATCTATTGAAATTTTACGTGGGAGTCCACCACTGTGTCTAGTATGTCCAGTATTATTTTTGTAATTTTTAGTTGAGTCTAGGTTAGATAATTAATTAGGTTAGTATCTACAAGTCGAGTCTATCAGGAAACTGATTTTAGTGTTTGTTTGCGTCTAACGCTTAGTTTCATCAATCTTTAGCGGGTAATGACCCCTATTTACCATACTACTATATTGATAAGCATTGCATAATAATAGGGATATCCTTGAGGGTGTAAAAAGCCGTATCAACTGGATGGGGGCCAAAATTTTACGAGTGCTGAATGAATATGATTGTGGGCCGCTGAGCAATCATCCCGAAATAGTGGGGTCGACACCTGACAGACCTGATAGGTACAAATTTTGGACACACAAAAACATATTCTGGGAACTCCCGTACTGGCCTAAGTTACCGATCAGACACTACCTAGATGTTATGCACATAGAGAATAATGTGTGCGAAAGTGTGGTGGAGACAATGTTGAATTGGGAGGGAAAAACTAAAGATGGCCCTAAGGAACGCACTGATCTGAAAAGAATGGGACTGCGGAAACATTTGTGGCTGAGAGAAGGGAAGAAAAAAAATGCCTCAAACTCCTTACACCGTGAAGCCTAACCAGAAGAATGAAATTTTTGGTTGGATGGGTAACGTTAGGTATCCTTATGGCTATGCAGGAAATATAGGCCGATGTGTTAACTTTCGGGACAATAAGATATATAGATTAAAGAGTCATGACGACCATGTACTGCTTTAACTCGTCTTCCCTGTTTTCATTCGAGGGTACCTACCCAAAGAGGTGGTGGAGCCGTTAGTGGCGTTGTCAAGATTCTTTCAAAAGCTATGCACCAGATAAGTGAAGCGGCCAGACTTGTGGGAAATGCAACAGGACATTATTTTTATCCTGTGCAAATATGAGAGGATATTTCCCCCAAATTTTTTTGACATCATGTCTCACCTGATGATCCATCTACCCAAACAATTGATGTTTACCGATCTTGTACACTACACTTGGATGTATCACATGGAAAGGTATATACGATTCGATATTTTTGTACTGGCTATGTTTTTATATATTAATACTTATTTAAGTATAATCGTAACATGCACTTTTCAACTTGATAGACAACTGGGAGACTACAAAGACTATATAAAGAATAAATCTGCACCTGAAGGGTGTATCGCTAAAGCATATCTTGCACACGAGTGCGTAACATACACCAAGTTGTATTTGAGAGCTGTGGAGGGTGCCGATAGATCAACCCTAGTTCAACCTTTCTATCATCTCCAATGATGTTGAACTATATGGAAATTTGCCAAAATCGTACAAGTTGGAACTATATTAGTTAGTCATTGCCCACTGGTGGGTACTGATTAACTATCCAGAAGTTCAATACTGGAAAGACATCCATCTTCAACACCCTTCTATTGCGGGTAATGTGAGTACCACAACAAGACGTTTGCAAACTATTTTGGCAAATGGGTAAGGTCATATATATATAGGCGTACTTGCATATATATAAAAATTATATCAACGTTCATATTTAAAGTGAATAGTTTTTTTTCTTTAGATGAACCATGTACAAGATAATGGTTACCCACAATGGTCACACGCATTGAGCCTCTTGGTGATGAAATCAGTAACTTCAAATGTTTACCCGATGTGTAAGGTCAATGGTGTAAAATTTATATGTCAACATAGAGACAACAGACTGAGGACACAAAATGCTGGGGTAATGGTGCATGGTGGGCAGAATGGCATTGACTATTACTGTGTTCTCCATTTAGTGGTGGAACCAATTTATGGGGAGGCCATGAAAGTACACTTGTTTAAGTGTAAATGGTTTGATACCAGCCCGGAGAACACAAGGACCGATCAGTATGGTATATTTTCAGTGAATACTTCTACAAGCTAGTATGACGATGACCCCTTTGTTTTTGCTACATCGGTGAAACAAGTATTTTATCTTGATGATCTTGTGCACAGAGGCGCGCAGAAAGTAGTTAACCATGTTGTTCTTAAAAACATATACAGTGCTGCTACACTTGGTGGCCGCAGATGATGTACAAGTTACTGCATACCAAGAGCCGAATGCAATTGACATTCCGGATTCTTCTACAATTTGCCTTAATAATGTGAGATCGAGTGTTGTGGTTCAAATTTCGGGAGCACAACTTCTTGATGTTAATCCATATGAAATTCACGAAGACTCAGGTGACGAGGAACAACACATCTTACCAGAAATTAACTATGAAATCGAGTCAGACTTAAGCGATGATTCTGATTATCAGCCGTAGTTAGAGACGTACGTACGTATTTGAGTACAACAAAGTGTTTATATGAGAAACATGTTTAATTAGTAATCATTCTAACTATGTGAATGATCGGTTAGTTAAACAGGTATTTAAAGCGTGTTTCTACATATCTATGTTATTGGGAAAAAATTCTCCACTATAACCGATGACATAGTGATATTGTCTTCAGTTATAGTTGTTTTTAAAATCCAGTCGCGGCCCATCGCTTTCACGCCGCAAACGTCCCTCTCGATCTCACAACCGTCGCGATCGATCGATTCAGATCTCCGTCCTCCGCCGCACGCCGTCACAACCTCCTCTCCCACTCCTCCTATCACTATCCATCGATCGCTCTCCCTTTCTCTCCGGTATCTCTCTCCAACGCCGGCCGGCGTTCTCTCTCTCTCTTCCCTTCACGCCGCCACCGCCACCGTCGCCTCCTTCATCCCCCCGACACCGTCGACCTCCATCTCTCTATAAATATATATATTTATATATATAATTATGTTTATATACATGTTTAATTATATATATGTTTATATGTTTATATATATAATTATGTTAATTTATATATGTTTACATATAAATGTTTCTATATATATGTTTAATTATATATGTATGTGTTTATATAATCCTATGAATATATATAAATATAATTTGAAATAAATATAAATATAGAGTATGTGAATATATATTTAAATATAGGAGTAATTATAATTGAATGTATATATAATCGTGAGTTTATGATTTTGTAATTTAATGTTGAATATGCCGATGAATATATGTGCAGTGGATATAAATTTGTGTTTTTGTTGAATTTGTTATTTTATTGAACATGTGTGATGAATACATTAATATAAAATTGAGTATGTGATTTATTGAATATATTTGGATTTATAGATTATATATGAATTAAATATACATTTTTAGGTATGAATTTGATTGTTTTCGCAAAAAAAATTCATCGGGATCCGGATCGAGATCTCGAGGTGGAAATGAGAGTAGCAGCTCGGCCACGATAAGAAATAGTTATTCTGGCCCTATTACCTCTCGCTAACGTATTCTACTTGGTGAGTATGTGTTTACATATAAATGTTTCTATATATATGTTTAATTATATATGTATGTGTTTATATAATCCTATGAATATATATAAATATAATTTGAAATAAATATAAATATAGAGTATGTGAATATATATTTAAATATAGGAGTAATTATAATTGAATGTATATATAATCGTGAGTTTATGATTTTGTAATTTAATGTTGAATATGCCGATGAATATATGTGCAGTGGATATAAATTTGTGTTTTTGTTGAATTTGTTATTTTATTGAACATGTGTGATGAATACATTAATATAAAATTGAGTATGTGATTTATTGAATATATTTGGATTTATAGATTATATATGAATTAAATATACATTTTTAGGTATGAATTTGATTTTTTTCGCAAAAAAAATTCCTCGGGATCCGGATCGAGATCTCGAGGTGGAAATGAGAGTAGCAGCTCGGCCACGATAAGAAATAGTTATTCTGGCCCTATTACCTCTCGCTAACGTATTCTACTTGGTGAGGATGCGATGCCGCAGGAACTCAACTGACCCTCCATCGCGAGGAGGCTCTATCAGGAGGCGACGCCACAACAAACAGCCAGCCGACGCTCAACGGGCGGCTCATCTCAACAGTCTATCCATTTGCGTATGCCGCACATTGCCGAGCTGACGCATGCTCCCTCTACGGCCCAATCATCTGAGGCATGTGCTTCAGGTAGTTCGAGGGCCGGTGTGCGATTATCACCGCCGTCTACCATCTTCGTGCTCGACGAGATACCGGCCATACCTATTTTCGATGATATGGGGAGGCCTATTGGAGGAAAAGATCCTTTTCTTACGGTGGACCAAGCGTACGTGTATATACCGTTCAAGACACCTCTTTGGAGTGCTCAGATTAAGAGATAGCAGACAGACGAATCGGGAAAATATTAATAAACATTACAATATGGCCTTTCAAACTTATATATATAGATGATATGTAAATTAAACTGGGTGCTTATGTTTTCATCTTATTACCATGTCTTAGGCACCATCATCAACGGCAAAGCCAAAAAGACCAGAGGCATCATCGTCGGCAAGCTTCTTGAACAGGTGACCAGGCACGGGCTGGTGGTCATTAGGACGACTGAAGGAGGCGAGGTGATTGAGGGAGATAATACTCGAAAGTACGGCTCAATGGCCGGAAGCATCATACGGGACAGAGTCCCAATGCTGTAGTCGGATTGGAATTCTGTGCCGAACTACGTGAAGTTTGAAGTGCATAATACACTATCGGTGAGTTACATTTTGCATTATTACGTAATTTTTTTACTTATTAATCAAGTCCACATTTTAAACTCAATTTTTACCATTTATATATATATATATTGTAGAGGTGGTTTCACGTAGAAAACATGCTCAGACACACGTGGGCAAATGAGGTGCAAGGGAGCACGTGATGTCTCCTAATTTTTGTATATATCAAGTTAGAATTTAATCCTCAAGAGTTTTAGTATCTAACATTTGTGTTGCATTAATATAGGTACAATGAGTGGAAGTCTGAGCTCAAAAAGCATTGGGAAAAGTACGGTAGCGACCAAGATGGTACCCCTAGCGAGTTTCTGTTTAGGAAGTACGAGTGGCAATGGTTGGTAACTCACTTCGAGCACCCGCGATTCAAGGTATGCAACTTGAACATATTTTTCTTGTGTTGTATTAATTATATTCATAAAATTAGTTAATCATTTTCTAACGTATGTTTATCCAACAAGACCATCTCTTAGACCAACACTCAGAACTGGGCAAAAAACACCAAGAACCATCATTGCGGTTCTAGATCTTATTCTGGTTGGGCTGAGGTGGCAGCTGCCAAACACCCAGAAGTCCCTCCGTTGGTGTTTACTACGCATCAAGTGTATCCACAGTGCCCCAAAGATGTTGCAAGTCTCTCATAAATTAATTCACATATTTGCTACATTATATATATATATATTCTCTACATATTTTTGTATGTTTAATACGTTAACCGTATTTCCTTGACAATTAGGCAAGAGTGGAGGAGGCGATCCCACAGGTGTTAACTCAGGTTGCTCGAGAGCAATATCCTGACACCTCGAATAAGGAGCTGACCCAGTACGCCTCTCAGATTGATACATCTGATCCGACTGTGTCGGCGAGGATCATGGCAGCCGCGATACCTCCTGGGAAGAACACCTTCTACGTCAGGGGTTTGGGAAAGAAGGTCCAAGAGGTCTTGAAAATGACTCATGAATTCTCCCGTCAGTCGGGATCTTCCAGGACCTCCCATCTACATAAGCAGCTCCAGAGGCAGACGAGGGAGATGGAGGAGCAACATAGACATATGTAGGAGCAACGGAGATGGATAGAGGAGATGGAGTAGGCGATTGCTTTACAAAATGCAAGATTCGCCGAGCATCAAAGATTAGCCGAGCAGCATGCATCTATGACGGTATGGTGGTAGCAGTGTATGCCACAGTTTGAGGCTGCTGGAATCCAGATCTCGCCCCTACCTTCGAACATTTTCAATGCTCCACAGCCACAGCCACCAGAGGATCAGCGCGACTAGGGGAGTCACCACTTTGATTATTTACACAACATAGATTTTGATCAGTCTTAGTGTAGTTGTTTTTTCTTTGTATGGATGCATACGTTGTTGGATAATATATGTTGTTGGAAAAATATGTGTTGTATTCTGCAATTGCATGTTCTGGAATTGGGCTCAATCAAGAATCTACCGTTTTAAAAAAAATGCACCAGCTATAGCAGACGACATGGACCTATGTCGTCTACTATAGTATTTCCCAGAATATTCCAAAACACACTATAACCGACGACAACGTCGTCGGCTATGATGCAAGTTATTACCGATGAATTTTTGTCGTCGGTTATAATCCCCCACTATAACCAACGACTGCCCTAACTGGTCGTCGGTTATAGTATAACCGACGGTGAATTCCCGATGACGGTATTATCGACGACACGTCGTCGGTTATACCTATAACTGACGAGTTAATTTAACTGAAGTCGTCGGCTATAGTAGAATTTATGGTAGTGAATTAAAAGATATACATTATTATAACTAAATCTCACTCTCAGAGGTCCGCTAACTTCAAACTCATCAACAACCGAATCATTATCAATACTATCGGCATACTGTCTTTCAATATAGAGAACCATGCTATCATCAAGAAACTCTTCACACATCTTATTTCGAAGAGCATTTTTTAAGATCTTCATAGATGAAAATATTTTCTCTGTTGTTGTAGTAGACACAGGAAGAGTCAACACAAGACATATTAATTTATAGATCATCGGGAAGAATGCATACTTTCTTGTTTCTACTAACCGTCGACACTAGTGTTATAAAGATGATGTTATGTTGAATCGTACATCCCTCTGAATATCTTCAAGAAAATATCCACACTCCAAACCGAAACAACTAAAAACATAGACTATATTGAAACTAATTTTTCCATTTCGATAAAGAGATATAGACTAACCACATTCGATATACAAATATATTGAAACATACCATTTAAACTAATTTCCCATTTTGATATACAAATATAGACTAACCACAAATATATAGATCTGTAAAACTAAAAACATATTAGTTTAAACATACTACAAGAATACAATATAGACTAACCAAATTAGTTTAAACACTAAAAACATAGACTATATTGTATTCTTGTAGTAAATCGAAATTGAACCCAAGACAATATATCATTTATACAATGCTCTCTTTAACCATTATTCCATTAATCCAACAAAATCAAATTGAATTGAAAATTTGAAATTGAAATTGGTAATAAATTAGAGAGAGAGAGAAAAAGGGAGATACCCGAGAGGGTTGGTGACTCGGTGGGTACGGCGGTCAGTGGGTTGACGGTCGATGGGTCGGCGGCAAAGGAGATCGTGGAACTGAGCAAGTGAGCAAGCAGACAGAAGACTAATCGGGAGAATGAGGATTGAGGAGATCGAGAGGTAAGCTTGGGCATAGTACATATCGGCTTAGGCTCATGGGCTGGCTACATAGCTAATTTTTTTTAATTGCCCAAAATTTGGGGTGGGCTGCAACCTATCTTGCCATTGGGTTGGCTCCGCCTCTTGTTCTAAGATGCTGATCTTGATCGATGGGTTGGTGCGTGGTGGGATGGATGCATGGTGTGGTGGGGTTTGTCAATGGCCCAGGATTTTTTGAAATTTTGAAACTCACGGGCCTCCCATTGACTTTTTAGGCGTCAGGCCTTAGCGGATTTTTTGGGCCAGGCCAGACTTTTTTTGTGCTAAATAAAAAATCTTATAAGATAGTAGTGTTTAATCATTCAATATATAAACACTTATATACACTAAATAATTTATATGCCTAAAAAATGGTATTTAGTTTATGAATAAATGATATTAAGATAAATTTAATAGTTTATATCTATATATTGATAAGATAATCTATAATATATAAAATTAATGGGTTTGACGAGCTTGGCCCTACGGGCCGAGCTGGGCTTTTTTAGGTCCGCAGGTTTTGGGACCTCAGCCCAAGCCTGGCCCTAAGTCCATAATGTCGGACTTTTTCGGGCCTAAATTCGGGACCAGTTCTTCGGCGAGGCCTCCTCACAATGTTCCTGTACGGTCCATCAAATAGCAAACGCCATGAAGGGTAGTTTTGGGCTTTCGCGGAGCATTTATAGGAGCAATTGAGGTATGAAATTTTGAAAATATGGCTTTCTATTTGCTGGGCCTTATAGCCTTGCCACGTCACTGCCCCTATACAATTGCTGCTCTAAAATTAGCCCGACTGTCTAGAAATTTTTTAAACCTATAGACCAAATAATGACTCCCAGGTGTGGTATTGTGCGTGGTTCGTTACTATTACTTCTCGCGAGACCATTTTGGTCACAAAGGTTGGAGAGACGTGTTGGCTATAGCTGGTTGCAGAAAATTTCCGTACACGTACGTACATTACGACTTACAACCTTCAATTTGCATCGTGAGATACCATAGTGGTCGCAACGCCAAGGCTTGTACGTGTACATTTGTTTTGGCGCAGTCTCCTCATCTCTGATCCTGCTTATTTCATTGAATTGGCCGCTTTCTTCATCTCCAACACGATCGGCAAACACCCCTGTGCATGCTTTAGTTATCAACTTCTCTTTCTCTAAGGTTGGAAAAAGAGATACTTCAGTCCTTACGATCTCGTCGACGTCCAAGTTTCCATCTCTTTGCAGTGACCTGGATTGGTTTGTTCAACGTGATTACTATACATGCAATTTCTGCACCAAGAATAGATTCGTCTTCCTCCCTCCTCTCCAATCGTCTCACCAGCTTTTAGAGTACTAGTACCTACAGGCTACAGGCCTCATCTGTGAACCCTACTATAGTATTAACGAGGACAATACTATCAAGCTTAATGCCGAGTATAATAGGTTCAGGGATGTGCGGTTACTCCCCAATTCAATGTTGACCAGTAGTAAGTAGTCCTGGCTCTGACGTAGAGATCTTCTCTTCCGAGACACATGAATGGAAAGTATATCACTTCCAAGGTCGAGTTAACTTCCCGAGTTATATGACTATGACTCCAGGCGTTTCTTCGTGACAGAACGTTAGAGACAACTATTAAACTTCTTCCAGAAGATGATTGGGCGAAGATTATAACTAGTTTCCCTTATGTGTTCCCATGGTGGCCAACACCAGTTCAGAAGTGAAGAACAGATGAATCTTCATTGTTACTACAGTGCAAATGATGATGAAGTGTGTGTGGACTATGGACTTCAATGGTGGTACTGTGTTTCCAGTTTTATCATTCATGTAGTTCCTTCTACTATGTAATTGGGACTCGTAGGATTAATGAAATATCAGATTATTATTCTCAAAGCATAAAGGGACATTATGTGAATAGGTCTCTCTGTAACTTGCTACTGTGAAGCAAGGCTCAGCAGACGGCAAATAAAGGGATATTATGTCCACAAGAAATAACTGCAGCAGCAGCATGTGCACAAGGCAAAGCGCATATATGCCAACGGCAACATGAGCACACACGAGTTCTTATATCGACTATTTTTGTCCTTAATTTCAGTCGACACAATGTCAAACTCAACTTCATTTGCACGAAGAACTTAACACCTTGCGAGCATCACCAATTGACTAGAATTAATGTCAACCTCATACCCATATTACGGCGATCATCAAACCACAATGACAACTGGTGGCGAATATGCTCCATCATTTGCACTATAGGAAGCTCGTGGCATTCAAGGACCAAAGTTGGTAAATTGGCCATATCGCATGCCTTCAAAGTATGCTACAGCCCAAAGTTGGGGGGGGAAGTGCTGAAACCAAGGTATCACATCTTGTGAAATCTCTATCATCTCTGCAATCTTGCTCTCAAATTCAACAGCAGTAAGGGCATAAACAGCATTCCAGAAGATATTCACCAACTTTGTGTTCTTGAATGTATCCCGAAACTTTTCACTGACATAACGTACACAAAAACCATGGAAGGCACTTGGGAAATGAGTTTCTACGGCCTCAACGATTCCCCTTTGTCTTTTAGGAAGTATTTTTAGTCTAGGCATGTTGTCAATGTTTACTCCAAGAAACTTCTGAAATTCTGACATAAACCACATCCAATTCTCATCACTTTCAACATCAACAATGGCTATCGCAAGTGGAAATAATGCATCATCAACATCAACAGATGCAGCACAGAGTAATGTACCCAGGTATTTGCCTTTAACATGTGCTTTGTCAAGTTCTAAAAGTGGTCTACAAGCATGTCTAAACCCATAAATTGAATCGCGGTAGGAAACAAAGAGCTGCTGGAAGCAATTTTCTTGTCCAGAGGAAAAAACCTGAGGCTGCATGTAAGAAACAGCAACACCATGCTGATCACGGATAGCTTGCAGGATCTCTTTTAGTTTATATCATGGATTATCCCACACTCGAGCTTCTACAGACCTAGCAACCCAACCTACTGATGCTTGCTGATGATGAAGGTGGCGGACTCCTTCACAGGTGTGCTCACCTTGCAGGGTTCTTATTGTAAAGACGGAAACTCCACTACATTTTGCTACACAAACACACCCAAGGACAACCTTCTTTGGAGCACTTGGCAATAAACCAGATTTGATCTGATTTCACAATACGAAGATCAAAATGCATTGCTATCGCAACATCCTTCAATGCTCTTCGGCAAGTTTCAACATCTGCAAATTCTTGGCCAATAGCTAATGCATGATCTTGCAAGCTGAGAAAATCATCGGGTGCAGAAACTAATGAATGATCTTCAATGTAACTATCAGCTGCAACAAGAGCTGAATCATCACAAGATTCTAGCCCCTCATCTTGACACACATTGAAACTTGTCTCTAAGGATGGCTTATACACACTGCACGACATGCCACCTCCTGTAAAGGAAAGATGCAGCGAGTAGAAGACAAAACATCATGTGAGTTTGCAGTACATAACCTGTATACTTATATATGATAACTCACAGAAACAGCAGAAAAGCAAGAGCCAAACAGTTAGAACCATACCAGTACTGACTAATACATTGTTTCAAGCAAAGGGTGTTGATTTTCCTTGAGAGAATAACATCTACATTTCACGGTGTGTCTCCTTCAACTCTTTTGACGTTGAATTGATTATATTGTCACAGGATCCAGATAACCTGCAAGAACAAAACAAAACCTCATGAGCATATTACATCAGCTATAAGCAAGACTCACTTATTTTCCTCACTTTGACTCCTGCAGTTATAAGCTTCACTCTCATCACATAGCTAAATACACACAACGCCTCGATTCTCATCCAAATTGTTCACACATCATCTGAATATCGAAAAATTAACACTGAATTTGGAACAATATGGCTTGAAAAAGTCTTTCATGAACTTCAAGAGTTATCATTTCTCATCGAAAAATCACCAAATACAAAATGTAGGACAATTTGCACTAGAACTAACACCGCTTCACTCTTAACAAAGCTAAACTACACACAGCGCCTCAATCCTCATCCATGTTGCTCAGCCATTAACCAAATATCCAAAATTTAAAGCAGAATTTAAACAATATGACTCGGAAAAGTCTTTCATAAACTTCAAGAGTTACCATTTCTCATTGAAAAATCACCAAATACATACAATGTAGACAATTTGCACTAGAATTAACACCACACTAACACAACAGTAAATGTGACAATCTGAGCAAACTAAATTCACCTAGCTCAACTCCAAGACCACAACTTTCACAAGCCCAAAATTTCAAAAACTACAGAGAATCTGACATTTCTGTTGGAAACAACGAATTGGGTTTTCACAGAACGGATATAAAATACTAAAAACCAGAGATCCCAATGCACAGCAGAGCATAAAGATCAAAACTTTGACATAATTCAATCACTAAGAACAATTCAATGTGAAAAATATCGCCAACTCGAGAAATAGGGAGGAGAAAGAAAGCACCTTGTTGTGTGACGAAGTGGTTTTCTGCTTCTTCTGTGTTCTGACTTCTGATGATGATGTTCAGGTCGGCGTCTTCTTCTTGATATGGATGTCAACTCAATTGAGGAATGCTCGGGGTTGTGGAGAATAGCATTGCATTTTCAGAGCGTCACAATATATTAGACCAAGACAGATGTCATAACCTTAACGAAGCAAATCCATGCATATGCCTCCTAGTGGTCACCATTTGGCACATGGCCCATTGAGCCCAAATTTAGCCCAAAATATCCGATTCTATGGGCACAAGGTTGAGTTTGGATCGAACTTTAAAAAAAATCAGTCAATCGAGACTCACCTGTAAAATAAATAATATAGATTACTTTATCATTATCAACATCTAAAATTTTTAATTTACCTTAATATCAATCATTTTTATATAAATTATCAATTTTTCAGGTACAATTAATTTTCAATTTTTTTATTTAATACATATACTTTAATATCAATCATTTACATAAAAATTATCAATTTTTTAGACAAAATTATTTTTCATGTTTTTTTATTTAATACATAAAAAAAGTACGGCCCAGCCTGGTCTTATAGGCTTAGCCTAGCCCAACCGATAAGATCCCGTTTATGGGCATCTCGTGAATTTCAAATTTTCTAAAACGTCTGACCCGATTCGGTCCAAATTTTGGAGATATTATGCTCAAACCTGGCTTGCATTGGTCCATCGTTGAGGCCTACATACGCGTATAGTGCACTTTCGAATCTCGATTTTGGCATATGCATAAATAGGCAGATGAGCTAGGACTAGTGGGTCGAGGGTGCTTCGCTCTTTGAGTATCGTCATTTCAAGCGAAACTTGAATGAAACTGAGGGGCGGATGCCGACTCTTAGCATATCATCATCTAATAAAAGTGTATGCTGACTGTACGTATTGTAGTAAAATGGTACGCAGTTTGTATAATTGATGATACACGGTTCCCATCTTCGATAACTCTTGAATCCGTTGAGAAAAAAATTGGCCAGAAAACTCACTTTAGTTTAATGAATTTTGGTTGGTATCGTAAAAAAAAATTCTGCTGCATTTATGTCGAAACTTTATGGGATATTGTATATCTGTTTGGCATTAAACTAGATTAAATATCAAGAGACGGATCAAATTTATCAAACTGTTCTGTATGTTCATGCTTGTAATTAAATTTCAATTACAGCTTAGATTACCTTAAAAATAATTATTTTGGCTGAAAATTTACATAAGTAATTTACATTAGACCTGAAAAATAAACGATAGAGATGACGTCAAAACTTGACAGAAAAGTTAGTATAATGTTTTATCCATAAAAATAACCAAAAAAATATATTCCCGAGTGTTGGTGCCTGATACTATCTATACCATAAATGAGGTGTCACCAATTTTGTTTGTCTAAACAAAATGAGAGAGGAGGGGCCATTTGAACAGTAATTAAGTTGATATCAAATTAGGATGACAGCCCCACCTCTTCTTCTGGAGTACATTGCCACCAAAGGTGCATAGGATTCAAAGAACTATACCTAAATTGTATAACCTGTGTGGTTGGAAACGATCGATGTAGTTGAACACTTGAACCTTCACCTTATCCTTTAATTTCATTCTCTTTGAAAGTCGATCTGTACTTTGAACTTTGAAGAACGGCCAGCTATCTACCTAGCTAGCTACTTCCCTTCAATAGTTCGATCTAACTACCGCCCCAATACTTCACTCAAATTATACCAATATATGTTCTTTGCGCCCCAATACTAGCTAGGAGCCTATGACACAATGGATGTTCTTTGCTCGGCATCAAAAGTGCAGAAGATCGATATGGATCCACCAGGAAGTACGTGGCTGATCTTGAAAGCAAACTGTGATGAAGACATGAAGTTAAGAAATGTGGTGGTGTCATGAGACATTGAGTGGTGGTGTCATGCATGAGACTTTGAGCAGTGATGTTCTGAGATGCTGATCGATCGATGGGTTGGTGCGTGGTGGATGCATGCACGGTGTGGTATTGTTCGATAATAACCATAATATTATTTCTCCTGATCGAGACCGACCATTTTGGCCTAAGGTTGGAGAGACGTGTGCGCTAGCTGGGTTGGCATTTTGTGTTGTGCGGGAGTTTCAACTAATACGAAGTATTAATGAATATGAAAAATAAACAAAAAATTTATAACACACAGATTTACGTTGTTCACTAAATTCGGTCACATTCATAGGCAGAGACAGTGAGGAGATTTCACTAATATCAAAAGAAAATTACAAGGTGTTTTTCACTCCAACCCAAAACTCAATTATATCCAAATACACTCACCGAGAGAAAAACAAAAGAAATCAAAATACTATAAAGATAACAAAATATAAATACACAAAAAGATGATACAAAATTCCAAGAATAATCTTAAGACTGCAAGCTATATTGCTTTCCTCTCTTAAATTAGCAACGTAGGCTAATATTCTCTCTACCTCTATCTCTATCGACATGCAGCAAGCATATATATAGCATATAAATATAGAGGATATATTCCCCAGAACCTTCGCCGTCCAACTAACCGTTCAAGAGAATACAAATCCTAATATACTTAGGTAATTATGCTTTATATATATCAAAGCATACATGAATTTGGTTTGATCAAAAGACCATAGGCAGTACCTACGTACCTAAGTTGGTAGGTAACTTAATATATAACTAGACTTCCTGCATGTGCATATGTGCGTGCGAAAGGCGTCACGTTCGCGTGTGTGAATTATCGGTGTAATACTTAAGAGTGTGCAATTATATTGTCAGTGTATCATTGCCTAAGCCACCTGCAGCTGCCACTCTCTATCGTGCACTTTCAAAACTATATAAGAAATTTGAGTATTGATATAAGACATAATCTAAGTGATTATGTGCGAAGAATTACCAAGGATCGATTATTATTATTTGTTGCGTAAAATAATAGTAGGCTACTTCATATTAATTAAGTCCACACTTTTAATAGAGATACTGACAGTTCACACGCGTGAGCGCGACGCACGTCCCTTCCACACGTACGCGCGTGCAGGAATGCTAGTATTATTTTACTCAATCCTAAGTCAATCTCATTGGTAATTACTCGAATTGTCGGTGTACTTATCAGGGTCATAAAACATTCACTATTTTATGAAATATATAATTCAACCACTACTAATTTTTGTGAACCAAATCATAACTCTCTTTGACGTACGAAAACGGAATGAAAATCATACGAAGAGAAACTATTAAAAATAGTTAATTTTTTTTTAACTATAATGACGTCGATATTTCCAATGAAATCCAACCACATTAATCATCGTGTAGAACGACTTGTCACTCCAACTACAAATAAAATATAGGAGAGTTAAAACAAAGTAATAAACGGTCATAGACATGTATATGTTAAACATGAATGCATTACGTATTTACCTGAATAATTTGTATCACATTTTTACGCTTTTTGTAGAAACGTAAAAGATACAAACACTTTGGCTCTAATTTTCTTTGAGATTGCTAGTTTGAAGATGGTCGCCACCAACGTAAATCATGTCCAAGTTTGGGAGAGCCATAGAGAACATCAAATTAAGTTTTTTAATGCATTTCCTAATTTCCTTAACCATCTTTTTCTTTGAACATATTTGGGCCTAATGCATGGACTAAAGCTATTGGGCCAAAACTTTGTAGGGAATTATATTAAATTTGTTGAGTATGCAATAACAGATTCACAACATAGCTTGTGCCAAACAGGAAACACATCATATCAATGAAGGAGCACGAAGCTAGGCAAGCATACTAGTAGAACAATACTAGCAGATGTTGAGTATGCTGCAGTTCCGGAACTTGGAGCTGGCGCATCAACTGCTGGTGCCGGCACTATGTTCATCTTTGGATGTGGTTTTGGAGGACTCGCCGATTTCGGAGGGTGTGCTGCAATAACAAAAGATTGTTACAAATATTTGCAACAGGTTCTTACTCGGTATCTAACTGAATAGCTGAATATGTGAATCTGGATCGTAGATTTACTATCAATAATTTGACAAAACTCTTAGAATATGGGCGTGAAACAACAAAAACACCAATCATCATTCCGATGGTACTTCGATCATCGATCTCCCAAAATGTGTAATAAACTTAAATAAATGAAAGAAATTGTACGTAAAAATTGTTAGAGCATACCTGGAATCTCAGAACCAGATGGCATGGGCACTGCAAAACATAAAGAGCTAGAAAATCACTTCAATGTTTCAGGCAACACGATCTATATATATCATGCATTTCACTATCGAGAAATGATAGGCCAGATTAACGTACTGACCGTCACAATCAGTTAGCGGAGGAGCATTATCGATCCCACAAGCAGAAGCAAGAGACATGGCCTTTGTGAGATTCAAAGGAATACCCAAGTCGACACTACTCTCAATAGATTCACATACGCATTCAGGATCAGATTTGACGACAGTTTTAAACCCAGAACAGCAAGAACCTTCGGGCATTGTGGTTTTGGATCCATCTTTCATGAAAGGGATACAATCTGACATGGCATAAACCACTTGAGAGCAATCTGAGCTTGACGACGGTGAGGCTGATGGTGCAAGTGGAATCAAAGGTTGGACATGAGGGCGTGCACAGTTTGCCAATACAGGCCATGTGGTCAAAATAAAAGAAACAAGAGCGATTCTTCTTCTCGACTCCATTTTCTTAATGCTTTAATCGATCTCCTCTTGGTGAAGAGAATGAGAGCTTTTCTTAGGTTAAAATGGCAAGGGAGATTAGAAAATTGTCTTTGAGTTTTATTTAAGGACATGGCCATCCTAGAATCAATCGGGTGGAGTTTAAATTCCCACTGAAAGTGGAAGATCAGTTAGGACCTATTCCTAATCTCCTGGTCTCTGATATGACTTATTCGTCTATTGGAGCCCTAGTAACCAGAAAAGAGGAAGCAGCCCAGATCCTCAATGGGCTGTTCTACATATATTCTGATTTATTAGATAAAATTCTAAAGTTAGTCCAACAATTTGAAATGAGAAAAAGGAAAAATTCTGATGCAGGTAGGTGGATATAGATGTTCATAATTTCAAAGAGTAATTAAGTAAATGGGACTGAAGACCATGCATGCAAGGGACATAGACGTATTGATAAATTAATTCCTTTCTCACTCATATATTGTCTTAATTATAAAACAAAGCAGCAGAGTACGTAGTTCATCAGTTCCGAAAGTTCGAGCTAATACATAATACATAGATAAAGACAGCAAATGTATAAGCAGGTCGACAATGGGAGCTCGAATTACTGATAGAAACTGTACGTACGTGTCTACATGCATGCAATAGAAGTACGTCTAGCCAAGTTTGTTAATTAGCTTCAGCTCAAGAGAATGAGGGACCATATATATATATATATGTGTGTGTGTGTGTATGTACTGCTTGTGCATTTGAGCTACAGTTAAAAGTAGCAATCTAATTTTCGTTATGCACATGCGCGCATCTGTCCGTTCTGAAGTTAGTACGTAGCTCTATGCCTCCATTGAGAATCTGTTGCAAAGAGGCTCATCCAATCGTTAAACTATAAACTTTGTAAATTGTAATATCTTATCATTCTTATGTTTATAGGGAGCTTCGATTCTCTATTAAATACCTCTAAATGAAGACTAGTTGAGATATTCTGATCAATGGTTTGTTGGACTCACATTTTTATTTCGAGAAGACATCAATGTTAGATGGTTAGATATATATAAGAGTGATTCAATTTTACAAAATTTCAACAACAGTAATTTAAAAATCGATAAAGGATTCATAATAATGATTTATAAATTACGAATATATGTTTGACTATTTTGGTGTACATGCTCATTGATTTATTCTTGTTAAACATTTCATTAATAAAAATTTACATGAATGATTTACTCAAATGTATCTAAACATCTAAAGATGATTTTCCAAAATTTTGTTGAGAAATAGGTTAGGTCTTATAAGAAGTACTTAACAAGGGCGGAGGGAAATCGACAAGAAAAAAAAAATAGATCAAGGAAAATAAAATAAAAGGGAAGGATACTATAGATAGGTAAATAGGGAGTGACCCTTAAAAATTAAATGAAGGTATAAAAATGATATAAGGTTAATAAAAGGGATATCATGTCATATGAGAAAAAAATGAACATATAAAATGACATAAGATTAGTAAAAGTGATATCATGCCATATGAAGGAAAAACTAGACAAAAATGTATGGAAGGAATATAAAATGCCATAGGGGAGATTCAAACCCAGGTCCCCCATGAAAAATGTCCAATGCCTTCCTATTTAGCTAAGCAAGATTCTATACTTTATATGCAAATTTTATGTATATATTGAAAATTTCAGGAGATAGTCAGTTCTCTCGAAACCCAGGTCCCCCGTGAAGAGTTCTGTCGACTCTTTCATAACTCCGTGTCCCTGGTACCTGACTAGTTCTCATAATAAATGTCTTCATGATAGTTTTTTTTTGTTGTTGTCCTTGACACGAATTGTCTCCTAATAAATAGAAGCTGCTATAAATCAACGAAAGTGAGAAAATTTATTCATCCCAACAAGAAAAAATTCTGAGCCAATAAAACTGGGAAGCGGAGGATTGTGCATGTGCACAGAGAACTCTTCCATTACCAGAGAGGGCCGAGAGGCCATTGCCTCAATGCATACGTACGTGTAGTCGCTGTCTACAAGGGGGCTCACAAAACAAATAAGAAGGCCCCTCCTCTAAAAACCAAAAAACTGTAAATGGAAACCAGTGCCCTTGACGATGACCTTCCACCAAACCCTGCAATTAACTAGCTAGGTTAATTTCTTAGGTGGCAAGCTATATATACTGATGAGTCCTGATCACCGGGTGTTCTTTTCTCACTTTATTTCTCACAGAAATGATGAAAAGTACCGATGTAATCGATCGATCTTCAACTAATATTCAGCTGGAGAAACATGATTCATATATATATGCACCTGTGACTTGATTTGACTGGGTTTAGGCGTTAGCAATTAGCATCGACCAATTTATTCCAGCTCGGTTGGACATAAGATGTTTGGGGTCAGCTAAGGCATAACATGTGTGGAAAACAAGGTTGGCATGATCAAATTGTGTTGTTTCTAGCTACCTAAATTATATATGTTCCATGCATGGGATCACCGTGGACCTAGAGTGTTCGTGCAGAGGTTTTATTCCCTTAGCTTAATTGGTTACGTTAACCTCGATTTCCACGTGCAGATGAATATATCAGCAAATGTGATCTATTATCTATTATTTGAGCTCTTCACATGACTTTAAACAAGTGGTGTATACATACGTACGTTTACGTATAATGTACGTGCGTGGGAGTACGTTGTCTCGTAATATCATGATGATGGTTAATGATTTGGTGTGGGATGAGCTAGCTTCAGCTGTAGGGCAAGCAATATTAATGGCATCGTACTCTTCTTGTTTGTATCTTTATCTATTATTTGAGCTCTTCACATGACTTTAAACAAGTGGTGTATACATACGTACGTTTACGTATAATGTACGTGCGTGGGAGTACGTTGTCTCGTAATATCATGATGATGATTTGGTGTGGGATGAGCTAGCTTCAGCTGTAGGGCAAGCAATATTAATGGCATCGTACTCTTCTTGTTTGTATCTTTATCGATTTATTACCATCCTAGACTGTGAGTCTGTATATAAGGTTGACTACAAAAATTTAATTTATTTTTCTACAGACACTTATTGTACCTATCAATTTGTTTGGGTGTGAAATAAAATATCTTATATTGAGTTTTGAGGGTTGAGTTTGGCGAGCGGCCCAAGTAGGTTGAAGTCTTGACGATCGAGCGGCCCGATTAGGTTGAAACTTGGCGAGTAGGTCGAGTAGTTTAATAAAGTCTGTTTTCGTATCGGTTTAGGACTGTAAATTAAGATAGCTGATTTATGCGGCTTAATGTTTATCAAACATTTCCTACATCGGTTAGGTTTCCTTCGTGAAAGGAATTAGGGTAACATTGAAACTATATAAAGATAAGACCCGTGTGCTGGTAAGCATTAGAATTGCATTGAGAATCAAATAGCTGAAGACGTACAAGTGAATTGAGGAACGACTACTGAGCATTATATAAAGAGAGCGATACCGATACTGAAGAATCCTCCTCGAGCACATACAAACTTTGTTATACGCAAATACATCTTGTCAGAGATAACCCTATAACCTGACGATCAAAGTGCTTGTTACCTATCGAGTGAGTGTATCAGATCAAAGGAAGCAATGCAACTAGAAGATTGAAGGGCTTGTCACATAAAGTTTGGATATCCAAGGAAGTAAAACCCCAGTGTTCTCAACACACCGTCAAAGAGATTGCTCTGCTTTGCACTCGTAGAGGGCAGTGTGAAGTATCGATTTCTGTGGCTCTGCTAGAGAGGCAAAAACCCTAAAAGTCTTAAGATACTAAGCGAGAAGGACTTATTCAGGCGAGGTTGGTGCTTTCCCTGCCTTAATCGCTTAATTAAGAAGTCAGGCAACGAAGCTTATATTCACATTCTGTCGTGAGATGGTGGCATGCCATCACACGAAGCACAACAAGATAAGCCGACACCTGCGGTTATACTATCCGAAATCAATAAAAGAGACAGTTTACAAGAGACTCTCTACGCGCTCCTCGCCAGAGAGATTTTGGAGTCAAACAGTTTGGCACGCCCAGTGGGATTATCTTTTTGTGTCTCTAAGCGACAATAGGGGATCCTTACAAAAGGGAATACCCTCAGTGTCGTATATATTCACAACCGGTATACCGTGAACACACCTATACTAGGTGTCGTTCACTGAGTAGTCAAGCGGTTGACATACTCTTCACTAAAGAATATCATTCAAATATATCGTTCAAATCATTGAGCGAAGCAGAGATCATGGAACTTACGTTCTAGGAATACCTAGCCTACGCGGCTAGACGTGTCGAACATCAGACAAATTACTACACAGCTCTCGGTGAAAGAATTGAACAACAAGCAGATCTCCTCACTACCCAAGGACGTTGGCCAAAATCCAAGCGCTAAGGGTAGAACTCCATAGAAATCAGGATGAGCGAGAGGCAATTGGAGCCCAAGTAGCAAGCCTTGCGGAAGGTCAGGACAAATTGCGGATTGATATCAAGCAAACCTTGGAAACAAGTTTGGATGAATACCGCCGACACGTGGCGAAACTATCTCAAAGGACAGACAGAGACATAACATCTCTAACAAGATTCGTTTCTGACCTCACCAGGAGAACTAGACAAGCAGAATCTTTTCCGCCAGCATGGGTGCAGAGGTTAAAGAGATTTATGAATGACTGTGACATACGTCTCACCAAGATGTATGAATCATACGAAACACCATCTCCCCCCCCCCCCCCCCGTAGTAACTCATTTAGCTTATTTCACGCTGCAAGTAGGGCAGTTTGTCGATAACGAGGGACTTCAAACCGAGAGTCTTTGGATAATCTTTGTCAGGATTAGCCCTCGTTTGGTATACGGGATTCAAAAAGGGCTCGATCAACGAGTGGAAGGATATGGAGGCCTTATTCATCGATCAGTTCAGAACGGCAAGACTAGAAACGAGTGTTGGAAAGCTGGCTTCCTTGAGTCAATCGGCTATAGAAAGTCCAGTTACTTTCCTGCACCATTTTCGGTCAGAATACAATCTATGCAAGACTCCTTTGGGTAAAGAAGAGGTCGTTGAAATGGCCAAGAATGGTTTGGAGGACACATACCATAAACTATTCTTAAATAGCAAGTACTTCTCCTTAAACGAGCTTATTATGATTGTGGCTAGAGCTTACAACACCATGCAAGAACGAGACACCAGAAGAAATGCGTCCAAGGGAACGTACACTACTAGGTCTTACGATAGACCAAAGCCAAGAACTGTGGCTTATATAGACGAAGTAGAAAATAACCTGGACTCAGATTCTGAAGGAGAACAGGTAGGGGCAGTAGATTTTGTGACCAACAAGGTTTTGAAACCCCGCAAACTTCAGAAGAGAAAATGACTAATTAAGCTTTCGACAGTAGCTTTTACTAAGCCAGAGTTTGATACATACACGTACGATGCCAATATGGCTCATGAGATCCTGGATGAGCTCTACAACATGCGAGCTGTCAAGGCAGACTTTGGACCTCTCCCCACATCCGAGCAGTTGAAAAGTAAAAAGTATTGCAAGTGCCATGCAGCATGGAACCATATCACAAAGGACTGCATCAAGCTGAAGGATCAGATCCAGAAGTGGATCAATGAAGGTAGGCTAGAGCTGGATGGAGCATTCAAACTAGCAGCATTAGTAAACTCTCAACCGTTCCCAGCACCTCAGGTCAATATGATCGATATTGACTGGTCACCAGCCGTTAGCCATACAGGAGGGGCAGAAGAAGAAGATTCATTCGTCCTGCCTCGCTATACTTTTCCACAGGATAAGGTGGAAGAAATCTTGGATGGGCTGAAAGAAATGAAGCTTATCGTCTATTGGTCAGTATTCAAACTGAAACATCTAAGGTATGAATGGCCAAGCGAACATTTCTGTCGGTTCCACAACAAGTTTGGTCATTGAACAACAATGTGTTCAACTTTAAAAGACAAAATTCAGGGTTTAATCAACTGGGAAGTGGTTATAGTTAACCAGGAAGGAATGGTAGAGTGGCACCCTCAAACACCATCGCCTTCCCCAGAAACATCCCTTTCTCCCAATGCATCTGGGTCCACACACAGAAGGACCCATAGAAGGAAAAGATCAAGGCGAAGGCCTAAACATAATATTGCATTTGTATGACCCAGGCGAGCAGAGATCACATACGATGCATCTAGGCGAGAAGAAATTTTTGGAGAGCTACTCCAGGCAGGGATAGTAGTGGTTCCTGATAACTGGGGAACTCCATATCCAAACCCTGAAGATGTAAGGGGTTTGCCTTACTGCCAGTACCATAATAAATGGGATTGCCATTCCACGAATGAATGAATTAAATTGATTTATAGAATTCAACCGTGGATTAACAAGGGAGAAGTGCAGATAAAAGCACCCTCACCAAGATTGGCGATTAAAGAAACATTGGCGGTTAGGATGCTAGAATTGACTAGGTCAACCCGGGCAAGAGAAAACAGACCGTCGATACCCAGACTACTGGTGAGAGTCCACCAAAGAAACAACCAACGAGATCAGCTAAAGGAAAGGAGAAGGTGGATCCAAAAGCAAAGTCGCCAGTGGCTCTTTGTGCTCATTGTAAGTTCAAGTGTGGTTTGAAGATTTCTTATGAGGAATTGGCGGAAGCAGCCAAGGTTTTTCTAGAGTTATTTTCAATTCCAGAACATAATCAACCGCATAGCCCGAGAGAGTTGAATCAAGGGTATTCCCAAGCGTTTAAACGAGTGAGAGCGACAGAGAAAGTCAGTGAAGCAAAGAAGTCCAAATCAGAAATAGCTGATATGCTCGTCAAGCCATATGTTCCACGGACTTCAAGAAACATCACTAAAGAGAATGTATGGTACGTGAAAGAGATGGGAAAGACCATTGGAGTAACCCCAAGCAGGAGATGTAATCTTCAACGACGATTTGGATAAGCTAAGAGGGCATTGGAAGCTTATGAGATGGGCATTCTCAAAGAAGAAGAACTGGTTTATTTCCCAGAAAAGCTACAAAAACGGTTGAATGCACTTGCAGTAAACCCTTTGGTGGTTTTTGGGAAGAAGTCTCACGAGCCTAAAGTGTGAGCACAGCGACCAAGTGTCTTTGATTGTAACCCAAAATTATAGGCCAGAGACAAGACACCAGACCATATACCTGTGGCTCATCATGACATACGAGAACGTAAATTAGCAAAGCAACGTCTTAGGCTTGACGATGAGGCGATGCAAATGGTGGGTTTGACTAGTCCACATAGACAAAGGAAACATGACAGGGGACATGTCATAGTGAGCGAGACCAAAGGCCTACAATGGAGACCGGAGCCTTTAATCGAAGAAGAAAAGAAAAAGGCCAGTTTGGACAAGACTTTTCCCCCACTCCAAATGCAAAACCTTGGATTATTTATGCCAACAACCGTAGAACCTACCCTTGAGGTTCAGATGCAGCAGATCACTTCCTTAGAAGTCACATCAGACATAGATATAGAAGAAGAGAAGCCTAAAGATGAGATCAACGAAGATGATGAAGAGCTACTGGAGTACGGTGAAGATGAAGAAGATGATATAGAAGAATATATAGATGAGGTTAACACTAACATTAATATGGTATTTGTCTTATCCTTTAAGTACGCAATACCTTCACAGAAGCCAACAATGATTGAACCACTCCTGACTCCCGAGGAGGGAGGTCAATAACTTGGCAGTGCCAGAAGAGGAAATAACACCTCCGGAACCGCAAGCGTTCGCCAAACAATCAGAGGTTGACTCACCACTACCAAAGGAACACATGATGTTCGCGAAGCCCACCCTGAACATGGTCATGCATATGCGACCATTGTACATGACAGAGATGATCCAGAGAATTCAAATTAACAAGCTTTTAGTGGATTCTGGGGTAGCAGTGAACATCATCACCGTTAAAGTAATGGCATTACTAGGCGTTCCCAAGTCTGCTATCCAAGAGACAACCCTAATTGTTAGAAACTTTCAGAGCAGCATATCTAAGACTTTAGGGATCATCTTTCTTTATGTGCACATTGGATCAGCCGCCAGAACATATACATTCTTTGTAGCAGAGAGCACAGCTCCATACAGTGCAATTCTTGGACGTGACTGGATCCACAGGAGTTATTGTGTGCCTTCATCCCTTAACCAGCATATGTTTCTTTGGAACATGGAGTCTGGCGAGGCAGAAATTGTTGATGAAAATCCTCTTCCATATTCCATATCCGCCAATTCTTTAGAGGCCAGCTATTACAACAGTGACCTTAGGCCACTAGAGATATGTGGCGTCGATAACAAAAGCCGCCCAATTAGTGTGACAGCCTCTGAACTAGCTCAATAGGGTATTATTTAAGTAGACCACGATAGTGGCAGAACCTATACCATTGAGCTATCATCCAAACCATCTCAATGATAAGGCCTCTATCGAGTATAGAAGCCGAGGCTTGTTACTTTCTGTACGAATGCTTCCACAATTTTTTAATGGAGAGTCAAGCCTACTTAAGGGTTTCAATGATTGTAGCATTGGAATATATGGATGAAGATGTACTTAACGAAGCAGATGAGGAGGAAGAGATCAGATTAGCCCCAGCAACCTTAGACGATATACATCCTAAAGTTAAACATCCCATTGAAAAGGTTAATCTTGAGAGTTCAGAAGAGCCAATATCTATAGCTATTAGTACCTTTTTAGAGCCTGAAGAACGACTGAGGCTTATTGAATTGCTATAGGAATACGCTGATTGTTTTGCAGAAAAGTACGACGACATGCCAGGACTATCACCAAAATTGGTTTATGACAACTTACCTATCATGGAAGGAAAGAAGCCGGTAAAACAAGAGATGTGTTGAATGAATATGGAAACAGCAATCCTAGTGAAGGAATAAGTTGAAAAATGAAAGGACCCAACCCCGATTTAGTTTCTTAAATTGGAATCGAACCCCTTCCGAAAACATGAACTTTAAAAAACCATAGAAATTTCGGCAGAGTTTCACTATATCGCGGAATTACCATTAACCTGCACCCGAAAACACACTTCATCCTATGCCACAAAAGCCAAACCGTGAGCACCAATCCCATCCGGATTTCTCAAAATCATATCATAATATAAAGTAATAAGCAAAACTATAACTTTACAGAAATCCGGGGAAAATCATATGAAAATATAAACATCAGAGTATTCAGAGCGACCTCTAGTATATATACATAAATATATAATAGTAGGCTGAACAAGAAACCTACTGAGAAAGAAAAGTAGCTCGAACACTAAGCCTCCAACTGCGACGTGCGACACCAGAATCCGAACTGCAAACTGGGCAGTGAAAACAAAGAGTCCAGGGAAAGACATATAAACCGTTAAAGTGAGTGGACGAAAATAAATGTCTTTCGCCGAATAATATATGTTATAAAAACATATGCGAGTCTAAATGCATGAAAATAATATGGTACACGAGGGAGACTCTAACTCCTCACGCGTACAGAGCATGCATCGAAAATCCTGCGGGGTCACTCATGGACACATCCGCGCTAGTATAGTCCGAATTACGGGATCCTAGACCCACACGTGATTCTGGCTAGAAAGACCTCAGGTCAGAGGTCTGCCCCCCCCCGGGTAAAGGCCTCGGGTCAGGGGTCACAACCTCCCCCGGTAAACATCCTCGGGGATCAGCCGGGATGTAAGTGTATCGATACAACAATATATACTGTGACTGTACTATGTGTAAACCAAATCATAAATAGTTCATGCAATTGTATAAATCATAATGTAAATGCATATTCGTAATATATAATTATATAAGCACATTTGTCGATGCATAATCGTGAAACACATGCTCGAATAAATCATAATCGCATATGCATGCTCATACTCATAAGACGTATGATAAGGACTCGCAACCAATCAGTGAAAAGAAATGTGTCCACTCACAGACAAGCACAACGCGCAAATGTGCTAACCCCGAGATCCGGCGGAAGATCCCTCGTCAAGCGTACGATCTCGATCCCCTGAATAATCATAAAATATCACTGATCAAAATCACAATTCAATACTCTGAACCACACCTCGGAAACCAACCAGTCCCGAAAATATATAACTCGGATAACAGAAAACTCGTCAAAAACTCCAAACATACTCCACAAAATCTTCGACATAAAATTCACTACCCAAATCAACTCGAAAACCTCAAGGCAACGATCGGAGCGTGATTACGAGTAAAACGGCATAAAACTTGTCAAAATCCAAAAAGTCAATGCGTCGCCAGAGCTCCGCCGGTGACCGCCGCCGCCGCCGGCAGCGTGCCGTCACCGGAGAGATTTCCTGGCGACCAAGACTCCAAAACCTTCCTCTCCGCAAACCTAACCTTTTTCCCTAAAGGATCATCACCGTCCAACCACCACCGTGGCTGAAAATCAGCTTGAAAGCCACCAAAGTTCAAACAGGCCAGAAAAATTGTCCGACGAAATTCTCCACCGTGAGGCCACCTCGGCCTCCCATCTTCAAGGGGTTTCATCACAAGCTCGAACCCAACCATTTCCACCCAAAATCCCCATCGAAAAACCGCCAGAAAACCCTCCACCATTAAACCCGATTCCGGCCAACTTCACGTTCAAAATTAACTAACCAAACTGCCACCAAAACACACCATATATACATCAATCGAAAGCCTAAACAAAAAGCTTCAAATCCATACCTTAAAATACGGCAACCGTGCCGTATTCCGGCAGCCACCTCGACGGCGAGTCCGTAACTCACTGAGTCAACATGGTTGACTCGGTCAACTCGGTCAAAACAACCCATTTTTGAACTTTTCGATAACTTTACGACTATTCGGCTATTTATACGTCGCGAATCAACTCTATCTACAATTCGGATAACTCAAACTCAAACGGATAAACACGACTAACTCGGGGATAATTTCAAATATTCATTTTATATTCCTCAATTATCCGAAAAATCCTCGGAAAGCTCATACGGACTAGAAATCAAATTCTCTACATTTCCCACGAACAAACCCAAATCAAATTCGTCCCTGAAAATTAAGTCGTGAACTAAGTCGCATATCCGATTAATTACGATAAACCTCAATTACTCGTGAAACTCGCAGATTAAGCCAATTACTATACCAATTCCGGTCCGGGTCGTCACAAAAAATACTCAAGTCAGGGATCATACGAGTGGCCAAGTACAATGAGTGGCTATCAAACGTAGTCCCAGTCAGGAAGAAGAATGACAAGATGCGAGTGTGTGTTGACTACAGAGACTTGAATAATGCAACCCCAAAGGATGCATACCCAATGCCAATAGCCGATTTGTTGGTAGATTCAGTAGCTCATCATGAAATGTTATCGTTTATGGATGGGACAGATGGCTACTATCAGATTCCAGTGGCAGAAGAAGATAGACACAAGACCGTGTTTCAGTGCCCAGATTTTGCAGGAGTGTTTGAGTATGTGGACATGCCATTTGGACTCAAGAATGTAGGGGTAACCTACTAGCGAGCAATGAACCTGATATTCCATGACCTTATTGGCAAGTCCATGGAGGTATATATCAATAACGTGGTAGTTAAAACGAAATACAGAATTGATCACATTGAAGACTTGAGACAAGTGTTCATCCGGATGAGACAACATCAGTTGAAGATGAATTCAGCTAAGTGTGTATTTGGAGTCCGAGCAGGAGATTTCTTGGGATTTGTGGTTCATCAATGTGGGATTGAGATACCTGATGATAAGAAAGAAGAAGCTCTCAATGCAATCTTGCCAAAGAGTAAGAAGGAACTATAGCGCCTATTGGGTAAAATAACCTTCTTGAGGCGGTTTATTGCTAATGATGCTGGAAAAACACAATCGCTCTCAACTTTGCTCAAGCTCCAGAATCAGAAAGACTTTGTTTGGGATCCCATTCATCAAGAGGCTTTTGAAACCCTCAAAGCATACTTAGCGAACCCACCAGTCTTGGTACCGCCAAGGCCAGGGGTTCCTCTCAAGTTGTATATATCAGCTACCGACCATTCTGTTAGGAGTTTATTAGCTCAAGCCGATACAGCGGGAACAGAACATGCTATCTTCTATCTCAGTCATACCTTGAATGATTGTGAGACAAGATACTTGCCAATGGAAAAAATGTGCTTAGCCTTGTATTTTTCCAGATGCAAATTCAGGCATTACATGTTATCCTTCACCACATGCATAATAGCACAAACTGATTTGGTGAAGTATATGCTTTCAAGACCCATACTAAGGGGAAGGATTGGGAAGTGGATTCTTGCACTTTCAAAGTTCTCTTTGCAATATGTTCCCCATAAAGCAATAAAAGGCCAAGCAGTGGCTGACTTTCTGGCTCATCATCCGATGGAGGATGCTCGCGAGGGGCCAGAGTTCGACTTAACTCGTATTGATCTAGCACCATGGTGTTTATACTTTGATGGGTCAAGCACGAGCACTATGGCTGGGGCAGGAGTGGCATTAGTCTCTCCACACGGCCAAATTTTCTCTTATTCTTTCAGATTGGCATGGATTTCTGGTGTACAAATAACCAAGCGGAATACGAGATACTTATCATTGGCTTTGAGCTTTTGCTAGACATAGAAATTACAGATGTGCACGTATACGGGGATTCTTTGTTAGTAATCCGACAACTTGAGACTAAATATAAGGCTGGACCAGTTTTAGAGCCGTATGCCAAACGAGATTGTGAGTTGCTCAAGTTGTTTACCGAAGTAGAATTGAGCCATATTCCTTGCGAGGAGAATTATGCAGCAAATGAGTTGGCACAACTAATGATAGGGGTGAGCTTGCGAGATGGAGTACGGGAACGTATATTTTATGGTATAACGAAGGACCCTACCATCTTTCATCACTCGCTAAGAAGAGAATAATGAATTGTACGTTGCCACACTCGATCACATTGATGTGGACTGGAGATGGCCTATTATTTCATATCTCAGAATCCTAATGATCCGGTAGACAAGCGGATTCCTTTCCTAGCTCCTAATTATATACTCAAGGAAGATGAGTTATATAGAAGAGGAGAAGAAGGCATTTTCTTGAGATGTGTCTACAAACATGATGCTAAGCAATTGATGAGAGAAGTCCGTCTGGGAGCAGCATGTGCACATCAGGTCGGTCTAAAGATGAGATGGTTGATATGAAGACATGGTTATTATTGGCCAGGTATGCTCAAAGATTGCATCACGCTCGCTAAAGACTGTGAAGAATGTCAAAAACATGGTCCAATTAACCACATCTCTAGAATACCATTACAGCCTATAATCAAGCCTTGGCCAGCTCGAGGATGGGCTTTGGATTTAATTGGAATGATTCATCCTCATTCATCAGACAGGCACAAGTACATTATAGTGGCTACTAACTTCTTCACAAAATGGGTTGAAGCTCGACCTCTCAGAGTATCATCAGCGAAGGTCATTCGCCAGTTTTTATTTGAAGATATCATTTGTCAGTTTGGTATTCCTGAGAGTTTCGTTTCAAGCAGAGAGGCAGCATTCATGTTTGGAGACATTGATAAGCTCATGAAGGATTTTGGGATATATTTTCTTCATTCTTCTCTATACTATGCCCAATCCAACGGTCAAGCAGAAGCGAGAAACAAGATCATCATACACATCCTTAAACGAATGCTTGCGAGCAATGCCATATTGTGGCATGAAGAGTTATTCAACACTCTATGGGTCTATCAAACAAGCAAACGAACCCCAATAGGCACAACTCCTTATGCTTTAATGTTTGGCCACGATGTAGTCCTGCCTTTGGAGATTAATGTACAATCTTCAAGAGTAATGGAGCACAACAATCTATTCAGTGAAGATTATGTATAAGTAATGTGGCAGGAACATGAAGACTTGGATGAGAAGAGAATACAAGCTTACGACAGTCTTTGTGTGGAGAAATGAAAGGTGGCTCGGGCTTATGACAAATGTACTATGGGCTTGAGTTTCGCAGAAGGAGAATTATTTTGGCAAGTGATATTACCTGTTGGCGAGAGGACTGAAGGACGAGGAAAGTGGTCAGAAAAGTGGGAAGAGCCATACATCATTGATCGACTCTTAGGCAATGGAGTTGTTCAGTTACGAGATCGAGAAGGAAAAATTCATGCCAATCCTACCAACGGACGATTCCTTAAAAAGTATGTACAACTAGCTTGGGAATATAAAGACCCGCCAACACTAGCTTAATTCAGTTCATATTGGCGACGCTCGCCTGATTGAACTGAATGGGCAACACGTAGGAATTTAGACATAATTAGCCTATACCTGTGGCTAACATTTAAAAATTTGTCTTTAGTGTTTAAATTTATGTTAAGAAAACATGTCAGCCTATACATGTGGCTAAATTTTTATTTTCTGAATAAAGAGTTCATGCTCACCAACCGTTGTGGCCAAGTTATGTACAAACAATGTTTGAGTTATCAATATGAAAGACGTTTGCATAAGGGAACTCTTTACTTTGAATATAAACAGATTACATCGAAACAAAAGATTACAAAGGCTTTACAGCCTTAAGCTCTGATACCATAAATGCTATGTTTAGCAACAGAACATAAAGATAAATACAATTTGTGTTTCCAAATCCTTGAACGGTTGATAGTCGATCCCTGGGTACACGTATCAAATATGCATACATGAAAAAGGGGACCTCAAGAGACAAAAGAAAGATGATTTGAAACGCCAAGGAAGCTAGTTCAGCAGCCCAAAAGACCACTTGAAGCAAGAGTGGAGTATGTTGCCTTACCTCGGGTTGAACTCCCTATCATTCCTCTCCAGAACGTCCGCGTTCATGGAGCTTGCAACCACTACGCATAGAAAAACTGAACATTTGCTGGCGAGGAAGACGAGGTGAGGTTTCCCCCATTGTTCTGGCTTTGTCACCCTGTAGATACTTTGGATGACGTTGCCACGGAAACACCTGGACATAGATATCACTATCTAGTCCAGGTATAGACATGGATATCACTATCTAAAGTCTGTAATTTGGGAGGTTTTTTTATCTAGAGGAATTTCCTGATAAGAAAGCCAGAGCAAACATAGAGAAAAGGGAGTTCATCTCGCGAAGAGGCTTGGAAGGTATGACCAAAAGCAGTGAATAAGGATGCTCTTTATAGGAAGAAACTACACTGAACTGTAGCAGTAAGGTTTCTCGAGATTAAATGTACCAGTTAATAAAGGACACGCGTCTACTAGGGATTGTGCACAGAGTGATTTATCTACCCCTAGATGAAGGAGTGATGAGCAAAATATTTTTTGGGCAGGTAAAAGATTTGAGTGATGGGACGATGTGTTACGGATTCCAAGCTTGAAAGTAAAGACCATTAAATTCAAATGACAAAGGTAGGCGAGCGGTTAGGTTCTATAACAGGCCTAACATTGTTAGGGTGGTCTACAACGAACCTATGTATGAGGCCCAGCAGGACATTCAGGGCCTAATTAAAGAACAAAAATACCAAAATATGAGCGATCAAAGAAAATACTTAAGATGGTAGAAATATTTTGGAATATCACAATACAAAGAAATGGCTTAATCTCTGAGGCCCAGTAATTATAATGAGAAGGCATTGTCCTTCAAAGACACTTTCAAAAGCTCGAAGTCTCGGTAGGCTTGGTTATATAGGTGTAAAGTGTTTGTGGCTTCTTCCTTAGCATCTTGTAGCAGTTGGGCCTGGTTCTCTCCTTCGTCTAGAAGCTGGAGAACAAAGGCTTGATTAGAATGAGTGTTTAAACGCAGGCGGTCCACTTCAGCTTGAAGCGCAAATAACTCAGCCTCCTTGGCTGCCAGGGCTTTTTCTTGAGATAAAGTGTTCTTCAGGAGTGCCTGGATTCTGTTATTATCCTCCTGTGTCTGGCGAGCTAATATCTCCACTTCCTCATTTTTGCGGTCTGCCTCAAACTTCAGACGTTGATGAGCTTCATATTGGTCTTGGAGCTGGTGAAGTCCTTCCTCAAAGACAGATATGGTCTTGAAAAATTCAGCAGGGTCAGTGGCCTTTAGATTTTTGACATGTTCTTGAATTTGTTTAATGCTTTGAGAGGAGTCTAAGCTGGCAGAGAGGAACTTCTGAAGGGCAATGGTGACGGTCGAAAGGGAGCTCAGAGCACTTAACCTAGTCGAAAGCTCTTGTAACATCAAAATTTCATCTTGGAAGGTGGGTGCTGGAGCGGAAGGCCTCGTTGATGAAAACGGAGCAACAGTTTCTCCACGGGAAGTATTTTGTTCTTCATAAGTAACATTTGGCAAGCTTGAAGGCTGTTCTACCGCGGCCATTGATATGAGCTCAGAAAATTGAGGAAGGATAGAAGTCTGAAGCTAGCCTTGAGAGATTGCCTCTTCCTCTGAGTTATCCTATTGTTCAGGAAGGATTGTGTCGCTATTCAGAGAAGTAGGCATAGATGAAAGGACCCAACCCCGATTTAGATGCCTAAACCGGAATCGAACCCCTTTGAAAACACGAACCAACAAAAACAGTAGAAATTTTGGCAGAGTTTCGTTACTAACGTGGAATTACCATTACCTGCACGCGGAAAATACACTTCATCCTATGCCACAAAAATCAAACCGTGGGCACCAATCCCATCCGGATTTCTCAATATATCAACAGTAAAGTAAAACAATAAATAAATCTGTACTTTACTGAAATCCGGTGTAAAATCGTATAATATATACAACAGAATACTCAGAGCGACCTCTAATGTATAATTGTATACGTATACCACAGTAGGTAGAACAATAAACCTACTGGAAGAAACAAGGTAGCTCGAGCACTATGCCTCCGACCACGACATGCGACACCAGAGTCCGAACTGCAAACTGGGCACGGAAACCGAAAAGCCCAGGGGAAAGACATGAAAACCGTTAGAGTGAGTGGACGAAAATAAATGTCTTTCACCAAGTAGTATATACGTATAAAATCATATGCGAGTCAAATGCATGAAAATCAAATGGTACGTGAGGAGACGCTGACTACCACCCACGTACAGAGCATGCAACGTAAATATATCACGGAGTCTCTCGTGGACTACCACGCGATAGCACAGTCTGAATCACGGGATCCCAGACCCACACGTGATTCCTAGCCAGAAAGGCCTCGGGTTAGGATATCTGTCCCCCCCGGAGCGTACTCGGGGATCAGCCGAGAAGCCAATGTGTATCGATACCACAACATATACTGAGACTGTACTATGTGTAAACCAAATCTTAAATCCTTTTCATGCACATGCATAAAACATAATATATACATATGTATATTCGTATACGTATATTCATATATACATAATCGTAAAACACATGCTCGTAAAATCATAATCAATCTGCATGCTCAAGTTCGTAAAACATATATAAAAGACTCGCAATCAATCCGTGAAAAGAAATGTCCACTCACAGACTAGCGTAATGCAGTTTGCGTTAACCCGTGATCCGGCGGAAAGTCCCTCGTCAAACGAACGATCACGAAACCCTGAATATTCACAAAGTCCATTTTTCAAAATCATAATTCAACAATTCAAATCAAATCACGAGAAACCACTGTTCTCGGAAACACGTAATTCAAAGTCGACGAATCGTCGAAAATTCGATATTTACACCCCAATACCTCGCTGTACTTTCGGATGCTCAAATCGAGAAACGAACCTCCCCACTGCGATCGGGACGCGATTTCGAGTGAAACGACATGCAACTTGTCGAAAACCCCAAAAAATCAAAGTTGACCGTTGACCGCCGCCGTTGACCGCCTGCGGCGGCGGCGCCGCCACCTGAACGGAGAATTCCACGGCGAAGCAACCCCCATTCCACTCCAAATCACCTACTGAGCAACTTTCACAACTGCATCAAAAGCCAATTCTCACTCTAACCATGTCAATTTCATGAAAAACTGAATGTTCACACAAATTTCAATTCCAAAATTCTCCATGTACAAGATGAATTAGAACACCAAACTTACATGGTAGCTTCATGGTGATGAGGGCTACAAAACTCAGTCCTTTTTGCAGCTCAATTTGGCCGAAATCGGAAACCACCATTAATCCCAAAACTTGCAAACTTTGGCCGGATTTTGCTCTCTCCTCCGGCAACCTTGCCGTGAAAGGAGACCGGGAACATCATGGGGGAGGTGAGACGAGTCGAAAGAGCCCAAGGTCAAGCCCGGAGGTGGCCGGACGGGCTTCACCGCCGTGGAGCACGCCGGTCACCGTCGCCATCTCTCTCACCACCGAGTTGACTCGGTCAACCACAATAATGACCTAACTTTGACTTCCCAAAATAGCAAGTTCACTATTTATAGCTTTCCCAAAATGGAAACTTCGTAATTATCTTTTCGACAAACTTCAAACACACGCAACTTTTCCGTCGTAACTCCGATTCCGATAATTCTAGTGGCAACAAACTCGTCTCGACATGTTCTTCAATTATCACCCGAAGTCAAACACATCGACCAATCGGATAAAAAGTCAACTGTTCAAACCAACACATATTTAAACCGACTAAATAATCAACAATTGGAAATATTCACAACTTAATCTTCCTAACTCGGAATAATGTTCCAGAAGTTCCGACGAGCTTGAAATTAAATTCTCAACAACTTCCGTGAAGAAGCCGAAACCAAATTCTCGTCCGGTAATTTAGTCGTTAGGAAATTCACCATTTAAATCCGATTTCGTCGAAACTTCAAATATTCATAATTTATTCCTCGGTCGTCCAAATAACAATCCGGAACTGTCCACGAACTCGAAATCACACGTACAACGACTCTCGAGAAGAGACCCAGCTCCAATTCTCGGCCAATGATTTAGTCGTTAACAAATCCGGCGATTCACATAACTGTCGGAAATCTGCGACTACGCGCATGCTCGTAGATTAAGCTGATTCCTCTGCTGATTCTGTTCTGGGTCGTCACAAATCCACCCCCCTTAAAAAAAATTTCGACCTCGAAATTTTCGAGTCTGCCGACTAAAAGTAGGAGCACTGCCTCTGCATACTGCTCAACTCTCCAGTGACAATGTCAACTGAACAACTCTGACAACTGACTCCACAATAGGAGATAGCTCCGTGCTGAAATCCTTGTACCCTCAAATCTCGAATCTGAACTGCCTCCACACAATAGCCAAGTGTTCCTACATAAGGAACAGATAGGGTACACAACACGAAACAAACCTGAAACATAGTTCCGCCACACGGAACACAACACAACACACACAAAAGCCAACATTATAGGCGACGCCGAACTATATGGCACAACACAAACTCGCCTATGACCACATACAGATCAAAATAATATGGCAAATCACAACTCAGTCCACACACACTAATATAACTCAAACATCGAACTCGGGCAATTATCAACCTGTTTCCGCTAATATGACAGTCTATGGTAGCACATTCCAAAAAATCAGAATCAAACGTCAACTCACATCGAACTCGCTCCAACACAATGGAGTATAGCATCGTTCCTCAAAAGGACATCAAGCAACATCAAACCCATAGTGGTCCACAAACTGGTACTGCATGTAATCTCAAACAGCTGAATTTGCTGGTCCCAAATCCTCCGGAACTGTAATACCGAGGTCCACAATATGCCCTCCAAGGTTTGAATAGTCCTCAAAGATCGCCCGCCAATCTGAGGATAAGAACCGGTATTAACTTGTAATCGGATCCCCAATGCTCACTGCAAAGCTCGCCAACACTCAGTTGTAGCTGATTATCTCGATTAACGAACTGGGACACAGGTACACCACATAGATGGACAATCTCAATCTCCGTCAAACACAGCTATGCCAGTCTGCCACTGAAATCGTCTCTGAAAGTACAAGGAAATGTACTGAGTTCGTCAAATGGTCCACAATGGCCTGACAACAAGTACCACAAACCAAAGTGTATACTGGTACACAAGATCACAACGACAAACATCACGTTTAACCAGAAATCTCAAATGGCTGACACTTCTCGGTAAGTCTCCGCCTCCTAGCCATCGCCTGTCGACAAATGTGGCATTTACACACACAAGCTGCTATATTCCTCTTCATGTTGCGTCACGAGTAGTAAACTCGAAGTATCTGATACATCTCCGCATCAATAGTGCACAACGCACACAAAACATTGAGCTTCAACATCATCATACTCGAACTCAGCTTCCGTAGTGCATAACCCGGTAACCACGGAAACTCGAACCATACACACATGAAACACTGAAGTTCCTGACTTCCAACTGAATGCATTAGCAACAACATCCCAGATGGGTAGTCAAAGTACAACCTCTAACCTTTCCAGAACAAGCTCAAAGGTGCAGCCATAGTTGTTAGTCGACCCCATCCATCTACACTGCCTCAAGCCCAAATCTGGCCGAAAATGCAAGTGGATGAAACTCAAGTGATCAGTGTACGTCCTACACCGCGCTGCACGCCATAGCAGTAGTGTCTCCAACTCTCTGATGCTAACATAAGGACAGCTACACGATAATCATACATAAGATATGTAGCTACATAAGGTTTCCACTGCCTAAAACCATGAGCCACCGCTCTGCTACACAACATCAAAACATAACCAAATCCAAACCTCGATGCATCGCCGTAAACCACGAACTCACCACAATCGTCAGGTAAGGTCAAAACTGAAGCAATAGTCAACCATCCTACAGGAGTAAGTAACTCTCCTCGCGTGCATCGAACCACTCAAACATGACGCCTTCTTCGTCAATCCGGAAAGTAGAGTGGTAATCCGGGAAAATCCTACACAAGCCGTCGGTAATAGCCTGCCGAACCCAAAAGTCTCCCGATCTCTGGTACAATGGTAGGGCAATCCCCAAATCAACACGGCTTCAAACTGGTCAGGATCTACGCCAACTCACTCGGATAGCATCACACAGCTCAAAATCTTCACGCTAATCGGCCAAAACTCACACTGGCTGAACTTCGCAAATAGCTGATCACCTCGCAAAGACCGCAAAACCGCTCACAATTGCTTCAAGTACTGGCCCACACTCCTGGAATACACCAGGATGTTGCCAACGAACATAACCGCAACTCGTCCAGAATCATCTGAACACCTGGTCCATCAAGTCCACACGATCTACGGGGAATTGGTCAACCCAAACGACATGACCAAGAACTCGTGATGCCCGTACCATGATCTGAAAGTTAACATAGCCACATCTAACTCATCGATCCTCAACTGATAATATCCAGTCCCGAAATCAATCCTCGAAAAGACTGAAGCTCTCGCGAGCTGATCAAACCAATCGTCAATCCGAAGCGGAGGATACTCACTCTCTTCTGAAGCGAATCAGGCTTCGGTAGTCAATGCACCACCTCGTCGAACCATCCAACATCCGTACAAACATTGCAAGAGTACACCACGCAAATACGTGGGGTCGCATGAAATCTCCTGAAACCTCCTCCAGCAACTCCTGGAGTCGAAACTGTAGCTCCATCAGCTCCGCTGGTTCCGAACGACAAAATGCTAGTAAAATGAGTCCAGCGCTCGGTACAAGCTCAATGGTGTAGTCAGTCTCCCGAACTGGAGGAACACCTGGTAACTCCTCCGGAACACACCTGGAAACTCGGGAACCACCTCAATGTCACCAACGTCGGCACCGCAACCGTAGTATCCACAACATGAGCTAAGCAAATAACACAACTCGTCTCCACCATCTGCTCGTCCATCACCGCGAAACAGTATCTCGGGGAAATTTGGTCGTCGAAACACAACCTCCTTCTCGAGGCACTCGAACACAACCAAATGCATCATCAGTAAGTCCATACTCACAATCACACCAAAACCACAATGTCTAACTATAACAGATCCGCGGCTAAACCATATCCTCCAACAAAGATCTCGCAACCTCCGGATGGATACAACACTCTCCAAAAACTCGGAAGTGGAGATGCAGGTACAATAGCCATGGATATCAAACAACAGTAACCTCAGAGAAAAGTCTGTCCTCAAACAAGGTCATGGCACGAACTCCATCATGCCCAACTAGTCACCCACGTCAATAGCGACATTGCTAATTAACTCGTCCAAAAGGCTGCGTTGGTCACACTCCAGAAATGGCATCATGACCTCCTCCTGAGCTCTGAGCTACCAAACCGCTAGAACAGCTGGCTAAGGGCGCTCCCTCGTAACGTGACCCTCCTGGTCACCACAATAGCAACTGAAAGTGCTCCACGAACACAAGTCACCGCAACACCTGCTGCGTGAAAGGATCACCAACGATCGCCCAAACTCATGCCACAGGAGCAAGTCCGCTACTCTGTGATCTGCACCATCACCACTAAACGGATCTTCTGCTCGATCTGATGACCCTCAACATAATCGAAAAGGCCACAGCCTGATGAAATCACTGGTTCCGAGTGCTTGAACTCAACCTCATCACATATCTCGACTAAGTCAACTTTCCTCAAACCACCACATCGAAAACCGCGTACACTTTTCCTTCGCAATAGCTTCGCCACTGAGTGCAGCACACTAAGCTCCTCACGGCAATCTCGAGGCACAACAATCAAACTTTCTCTGATGCTCAGGTTTAAACTCATCTCGAACCTCGTGCACTGCTTCCTCTGAAGCCACATAACACGTGCAAACAGGAACAAACATATGAACAATGCATCTCTGCCTCAGGTGGTTAAACACTCCTCATTCGAATGCTGGGTAGTCTGAGTGCATCATTACCGTATAAACAACACCCTGAATGTAGGCCATGGAGTTGCAACAAGAACTCACACAATACCAGCCCACCAAATAAACTGATCTGACTCAGGCAAACATCAACTGCCACAATTCTCAGCTCTGAGGCAACATGTAGACGCTCATACACACACAACCAGGCAAACCGTGCCACACAATTCTCTGAACTCAAAATACTCATCCAAACCCACAGTTCACTGGCAAATCGCGCGTCGATTGATCCTCAATAGGATCCACAACCGTACCGACACGGAAAGCACATCAGGGAGGCATCCTAATGAATAAAACATCGTTCACAACAAGTGGAACGTAATCATGGAACTTCAAATATTTGAAAGTATACAACACCCGGAATATTGATGAGTATCCACCGGCCGGTCGGGTCACCATTCCAGACATGCTGTACATTCTCAAATATCCTTAGTAAACACGACTACAGAAGTCTACAGAACCTATAACCTAATGCTCTCATACCGAGTTGAAAGGACCCAACCCCGATTTAGATGCCTAAACCGGAATCGAACCTCTTCGAAAACACGAACCAACAAAAACCGTAGAAATTTTGGCACAGTTTCGTTACTAACATGGAATTACCATTACCTGCACGCGGAAAATACACTTCATCCTATGCCACAAAAATCAAACCGTGGACACCAATCCCATCCGGATTTCTCAATATATCAACAGTAAAGTAAAACAATAAATAAATCTGTACTTTACTGAAATCCGGTGTAAAATCGTATAATATATACAACAGAATACTCAGAGCGACCTCTAATGTATAATTGTATATGTATACCACAGTAGGTAGAACAATAAACCTACTGGAAGAAACAAGGTAGCTCGAGCACTATGCCTCCGACCACGACGTGCGACACCAGAGTCCGAACTGCAAACTGGGCACGGAAATCGAAAAGCCCAGGGGAAAGACATGAAAACCGTTAGAGTGAGTGGACGAAAATAAATGTCTTTCACCAAGTAGTATATACGTATAAAATCATATGCGAGTCAAATGCATGAAAATCAAATGGTACGTGAGGAGACGCTGACTACCACCCACGTACAGAGCATGCAACGTAAATATATCGCGGAGTCTCTCGTGGACTACCACGCGATAGCACAGTCTGAATCACGGGATCCCAGACCCACACGTGATTCCTAGCCAGAAAGGCATCGGGTTAGGATATCTGTCCCCCCCCCCCCCCGGAGCGTACTCGGGGATCTGCCGAGAAGCCAATGTGTATCGATACCACAACATATACTGAGACTGTACTCTGTGTAAACCAAATCTTAAATCCTTTTCATGCACATGCATAAAACATAATATATACATATGTATATTCGTATACGTATATTCGTATATGCATAATCGTAAAACACATGCTCGTAAAATCATAATCAATCTGCATGCTCAAGTTCGTAAAACGTATATAAAAGACTCGCAATCAATCCGTGAAAAGAAATGTCCACCACAGACTAGCGTAACGCAGTTTGCGTTAACCCGTGATCCGGCGGAAAGTCCCTCGCCAAACGAACGATCACGAAACCCTGAATATTCACAAAGTCCATTTTTCAAAATCATAATTCAACAATTCAAATCAAATCACGAGAAACTACCGTTCTCGGAAACACATAATTCAAAGTCGACGAATCGTCGAAAATCCGATATTTACACCCCAATACCTCGCTGTACTTTCGGATGCTCAAATCGAGAAACGAACCTCCCCACTGCGATCGGGGCGCGATTTCGAGTGAAACGACATGCAACTTGTCGAAAACCCCAAAAAGTCAAAGTTGACCGTTGACCGCCGCCGGCGGCAGCGGCGCCACCTGAACGGAGAATTCCACGGCGGAGCAACCCCAATTCCACTCCAAATCACCCACTGAGCAACTTTCACAACTGCATCAAAGGCCAATTCTCACTCTAACCATGTCAATTTCATGAAAAACTGAATGTTCACACAAATTTCAATTCCAAAATTCTCCATGTACAAGATGAATTGGAACACCAAACTTACATGGTAGCTTCATGGTGATGAGGGCTACAAAACCCAGTCCTTTTTGCAGCTCAATTTGGCCGAAATCGGAAACCACCATTAACCCCAAAACTTGCAAACTTTGGCCGGATTTTGCTCTCTCCTCCGGCAACCTTTCCGTGAAAGGAGACCGGGAACATCATGGGGGAGGTGAGACGAGTCGAAAGAGCCCAAGGTCAAGCCCGGAGGTGGCCGGACGGGCTTCACCGCCGTGGAGCACGCCGGTCACCGTCGCCATCTCTCTCACCATCGAGTTGACTCGGTCAACCACAATAATGACCTAACTTTGACTTCCCAAAATAGCAAGTTCACTATTTATAGCTTTCCCAAAATGGAAACTTCGTAATTATCTTTTCGACAAACTTCAAACACACGTAACTTTCCCGTCGTAACTCCGATTCCGATAATTCTCGTGGCAACAAACTCGTCTCAACATGTTCTTCAATTATCACCCGAAGTCAAACACATCGACCAATCGGATAAAAATTCAACTGTTCAAACCAACACATATTTAAACCGACTAAATAATCAACAATCGGAAATATTCACAACTTAATCTTCGTAACTCGGAATAATGTTCCAGAAGTTCCCACGAGCTCGAAATTAAATTCTCAACAACTTCCATGAAGAAGCCGAAACCAAATTCTCGTCCGGTAATTTAATCGTTAGGAAATTCACCATTTAAATCCGATTTCGTCGAAACTTCAAATATTCATAATTTATTCCTCGGTCGTCCAAATAACAATCTGGAACCGCCCACGAACTCGAAATCACACGTACAACGACTCTCGAGAAGAGACTCAGCTCCAATTCTTGGCCAATGATTTAGTCGTTAACAAATCCGGCGATTCACATAACTGTCGGAAATCTGCGACTACGCGCAAGCTCGTAGATTAAGCTGATTCCTCTGCTGATTCTGTTCTGGGTCGTCACAGTAGACTAGAAGGAAACATGAGGTGTCAAGGTTTAATTAAAAGAAGCTAATATATAGAAAGGGTAAATAAATTAAAGTATTACCTGAGGAATGGGCAAGTCATTGGATGTAACCAATAGTTGTGGTTCTCCAACCGTTTGGACTTGGGGCATTGGTGAAGGCGGAGATTGAACCTTTGGCTCTGGAGTGACTTCAACCAACTGCTGTGGTTCCTTAATAATGACTTGGAGCTCTGGCGAGGGTGGAATTTGAATATCTACTTGGTCATTTTGGGAGTTGTTGTCATCGCCAGAAAGGAAAGAAAGATAGCAGGATTGGAATTCAATCTGTAAGCATTGAAAGAGAGTTAGATGATCTACTGCTTCTTTCTTTTCTGCTTCTTCAAGCTTCCTGAGTATTATCCCAGCAAGGAATCTGGTGATAAAGTCTTGACAACATTCTTTCCCGCTGTTGATAATTTTCGACCCCATCTCGTTGTCCTTACCTTCACACATTATGTTGGAACCATCAAATTGTAGTATGTAGGCTTGGTTGCACCCTTCGAAAAGCCTTTCCCCTAGCGAGTCAACAATATAATAGGTGTCAGCTTCAGTTTTGAGGAGGAAGAAGTGATCGTTCCAACTCACCAGATACACCTGAGGCTTGGTGCTCTTGTAGATGTTATCCCAGACTTGATCAAATGATGTAAGATCTCTCAGATTTTCAAATTGTGCTGGGTTGAAGTACCCGATGAAGAAGTCATCAGAAGAAACCTTTAGGGATCTGATGTTTGCCTTCAGAATTGTCTCAAGATCAAAATGTTGGTCAGGGTAAGAGCTGGCAAGGACCTCATCTTTACAGAGCTTCTGCCATTTCGAAGAACCTTGGACAATGAGGTCATCAAATTCTGATACCGTGGGCATGGCGTTTGAATTTGAACATAGCCAATGAGCAATGGTAAAGACCAATGCTGAACACGCGCTTACCCCAGATGCTTTTTCACTTCGTTGATCGAAGGAGGCAAAGAAGACATCGGCTTGAAGCCTAGCATGTTTGTTTCTGCTTATGATCTCTGTTGCTTCCCAACCAGCATTTGCGGAAGTTTCCAAAGCCAAAGTAGGCTAGGAAACATCTTGGCGAGCGACTTTGGAGCCTCAGGTCCTAGATGTTTCTCCAGAGGAAGAGTCAGTCCTTGTGCGCTTTATTAATTGATGAGAGAATAAGCGAGTCAGTTATAATCAGTGAGAAAGCAAGATCAATAAATATGGGTAAAGAATTTTGATACTTACTAATTGTCCAGAAGTATTGGATTTTTTATTCTTTGGGGCTGGCGAGATAACGGTCATGTCTGTTTCCAAGGAATGCTGTTGATTGTAAGAGAAAGGAAATTGGTCAAACGCTATTAAGAAATTGCCAATACATGTGGCAATACTAACGAGTTTTATGACTAATGAAAGAAGTATGCATGTGGCCAGGGAGTGTTGGTGATGTTTTTGTATAGTTTGCCTATTGTCGCCAAATCTTCTTTAATCGTGAATCTTCTGTCAAAGTCACAGAAGATGGTGGCGAAAAGATCAAGCGGTCCTA
Organism: Geum urbanum; assembly: GCA_946800695.1. Classification (NCBI taxonomy): domain Eukaryota; kingdom Viridiplantae; phylum Streptophyta; class Magnoliopsida; order Rosales; family Rosaceae; genus Geum; species Geum urbanum. The sequence continues at coordinate 2,163,430 of OX327011.1, forward strand.
CCCGTCGTATTTTTTCCCAAAATTGGGAATGCCAGACCAAGTACGTCTGGGTAACCAACTGAGAAGTGGAAAGTGGTTCCGTCAGGATAGGGATTGTCACGGTTGGAAAGCCAAAATGACCATCATGTAGATCATGTAAGAAGGATGGCCTAACCCTCGCCAGAGGCTGTATCTGTCCGAAGAATAGGCGAGGGGCATGGGGGGGCATCCTGGGTTAGCCCGAGCTGTTTGAAAAAATGATTAGGAGCGTACAGCTCATACCCGGGGCTTGAAGAATCAGGGACTGGAAGGTCCTTGCAGGTGTGACTTTGAAGGAAAAGGTTCCTTACAGAGTCATTTTGCTCTGGCGAGGGCATAAATTCACTCACAAGGTTGCACAATGGCGACGGTTCAAGATTACTTCAACTGCTGCGGTTGGAAAGTCTGTATACGAGCAGAGGTGGTTGAAGCAAGCTTGATAGGACCATGTTTTAGTCCTAGAAGATGCAGTCGCTAAGGTTTGGCCCAGAAGTTTTTCCTCTTTGAAGGAAGGGACTGCGGAAGGGCGGAAGAACGGGAAATACATCCGCAACCAGAATTGTCGCAAGCTGTAGTAGATGTAGACTTGAATTGTTGTCCCGTGTGTGTGATTGTGAAGCCAGATGTTGTTAGACATAGGAATTCCAAATAAGGCATAAATTTCAAGGATAGTGATGCTTACATCGCCATAGGGAAGACGAAAGCAGTTGGTGGAGCAATCCCAGAAGCACATGGCAGTGGCGAACGGAGCTCAGTTTCTACCAACAAGAAACGAAAAACATAAATCAATTAGTTGGGTGATATTGGCTGCTTCCCATCGGTCGATATCTTTTCTACGATGAAGCCGGTACCAAGCGAGGTCTTCTTTGTTTGGGTGCGGCCATCTACCAATTAGACAAAGAGTGTCTTTGTTGGTCCATTATTTGGGTTTCACCTTTGGATTTTTCTGAAAGATGAGGGCTGAATTGCAAAAGGGGCGGCAAAGAAGAAGAAAAAGTTCTGCGTTTATTGGAGATTCGAGAAAGGGACTAAGCAGGCCAGTGCCATTGCTTGGGTCGACACTCAGATGAATGATGGTCTCTGGATTTTGTCGTTTGGCGATGGCTTTGATGTTTTGGTGAAATTCTCGACATCTTGTTCTGAGTAGAAGATGGATATGTCTTTGCGAGGAGGCATGGTTTTTGATTGGAAAAGATGGACAATGTCGAGGATAGAAAAGTTTAGTCTTTGGAGAGGCTGAAAGATTGAAAATGAGGCAAGCGAAAGAGTTCTGTTTGGAAGTGAAATTTGATTGATGTGGACATGTGCTTTTATATTACATCAGCCGGAGTGACGCAACTTTTTATAGGGTTGTGTAACGTAGTGCTTACGTGTGATGTTACTGTTTGGAATAACAGCGCGTCATTCGGTAAGATTCAAGCCTTTTCTCTTGCATAAGTAATTTAAGCTCAAAGCTTGAGGTGCAATGTTTGGGCCTGAAATAAAATATCTCATATTGGACTTTGAGGGCTGAGTCTAACGAGCGGCCCAAGTAGGCTGAAGTCTTGGCGAGCGGCTCGATTAGGTTGAAACTTGGCGAGTAGGTCGAGTAGTTTAATAGAGTCCATTTTCGTATCGGTTTAGGACTGTAAATTAAGATAGCTGATCTATGTGGCTTAATGTTTATCAAACTTTTCCTATATCAGTTAGGTTTCCTTCGTGAAAGGAATTTGGATAACATTGAAACTATATAAAGATAAGACCCGTGTGCTGGTAAGCATTAGAGTTGCATTGAGAATCAAATAGCTGAAGACGTACAAGTGAATTGAGGAACGACTACTGAGAATTATATAAAGAAGCGATACTGATACTGAAGAATCCTCCCCGAGCACATACAAACTTTGCTATACGCAAATACATCTCGTCAGAGCTAACCCTGTAACCGGACGATCAAAGTGCTTATCACCTATCGAGTGAGAGTACCAGATCAAAGGAAGCAACGCAACTGGAAGATTAAAGGGCTTGTTACATATCGAGTGAGAGTTTGGATATCCAAGGAAGTAAAATCTCAGTGTTCTCAACACACCGTCAAAGAGATTGCTCTGCTTTGCACTCGTAGAGGGCAGTGTGAGGTATCGATTTCTGTGGCTCTGCTAGAGAGGCAAAAACCCCAAAAGTCCTAAGATACTAGGCAAGAAGGACCTATTCAAGCGAGGTTGGTGCTCTCTCCGCCTTAATCGCTTAATTAAGAAGTCACGCAACGAAGCTTATATTCACATTCTGTCATGAGACGGTGGCACAACAGCACACGAAGCACAACAGGATAAGCCGACACCTGCAGTTATACTATCCGAAATCAATAAAAAAGACAGTTTGCAAGAGACTCTCTACGCGCTCCTCGCCAGAGAGATTTTGAAGTGAAACACAATTAATTAAAGACGTTTATGTAGTTTATTTCCGTGTCAGTATTGGAGATAATTATATCATTACTAAAGTAGATATATATACGGTGGTATTTTAGTGTAAACTAAAAATATAAGTTTTAATGATTGACGTTTAGTACATAGCTTTCGATTACAAACATACTTGGTCAGAGTGTGGTCAACTAATGGATTCTTCACGTACTTGAACTCCCAAGGCAATTTGTAAGGAAAAGTATAGCTACATACACTTCCTATAGGGGTCTTAGGATGAGGAATCATTGTATATTACTCTTTACTTTTCAAATATTTTTCTTTTACATTTTTTTTATAAAATAAATATTCAATTTGTTCGAAAATCAGTTTTTATGGAGAATTGTACCCTTGATCTGTCAGCCTCTGAAAGTAATATCAGGTGGCCAATCACTGCATGCAGTACCAGTAGTTGGTTAAAGACATAATTTTCACATATGGTTGAAGTACTAATTTTGTAACTCCATCGGTAATAATTTAGCGTTGAGCAATTTTTCATTTTAATAAATCTGTTAAAAAAATATATAGACATAATTGAGATGCTTTATTGATGTTAAATTCTTGTTTAATTAGTATTGAAATATAGACGCAGATAGATGAAGACAGATTCCTACTTGCACAAGTTGTGCTCTAAACTATTGTGCTTAAACCTTGGAATCAATGGAATGTGTCTCTTTTTCGAGTGTGTTAATGCAAACTGAATTAAAAATTGAATTGTGTAGCCTTCACTAAACTTATTCCAAAAGTATGCAAATACTAGTACTTTAGAAACACAACTTGACCGTTTGCGCAAAAGAGAAAAAAAATTCACAGTTCGCATGTTCAATAATGCAAATGTATGGAAGAGTGATTTTATTCTGGGGAAAATTTTATTTTACTTGTTGTTTAGCATCAATTTCACTCCACTGCTTCACCTTTCATCTTAATTAATTTACTGTTTGTGATTTGCCATCAACCTCAATTTATTACCTGATATTTCAATTTTAATCATTGGACTATCTTGATTATTTAATTTTAATCATTTTACTAGCTATCTAATTAAAATCAACATTTTTCATCACTTTTGATCCATTTCATTTGATCTGGCGAGGGCGGCGACTGGTGGTAGTCGTCTGGGATATCATATGATGCATGATCCCGAATAGAAGTCATCATTTGACCCATGGGCCAGCGGAGGCCCCCAAGCCCGTGGGCTAAAAGCCCGGCCCGGCCCATAAAAAAAGCTCGTAAAAACCAGCCTAGGTGGTTAGAGGGCCGGGCTTGGTTTAGAGGTCTAAAACCCGGGCCGGCCCGTGAGTCCAGTCAGCTAAGGCCCGCTAGACCCGGCCCGTCAAAACCCGTCAATTTTTATATGTATAATATAATTAATTAAGTACATAACTAGTAGTTTTGATTAATAAAATAAAAAATATAGAAGTAAGGCCATTAAGCTCTAAGGTGTCACCAATAATATATGACATAACTCAATAATATAATCCATATATCCAAATAAAAAGTATAGATTTGATTATAATTGTAAAAGTATTCGTAATAATATACTTATAAACTTATATATGTGTATCTATTATTCTATATAATTCAATCATTGTTTAGATTTTAGGAGTTCAAAGTTTAGGGTAAGTTAGGATTTAGGGTTTAGGTTTAGGGGTTTTGGAGTTTGAGATTTATAGTAAGTTATGATTTAAGAGTATTATGTTAATCAAATGGTAAAACAAATTTAGATTTGGCTAACTAGTGGTTTTGATTAATAAAATACAAAGTTTAGAAGTAAGGTCACTAAGCACTAATGTGTCACCAATAATATATGACATAACTTGATAATAGAATTCGTCTATCCAAATAAATGTCTAGATTTGATTATAATCATACAAGTATTTGTAATAATATACTTATAAACTTATATTTGTGTATCTATTTTACTATTCAATCATTTTTTAGATTTTAGGGGTTCGAAGTTTAGGGTAAGTTAGAATTTAGGAGTTTGATGTTTATGGTAAGTTAGGCTTTAGGTTTAGGGGTTTAGGAGTTTGAGATTTATGGTAGGTTAAAATTTAAGAGTATTGTTTTAATCAAATGGTTAAACGAATTTAGATTTGGCTAATTTTTCGTATATTTTTTAAGTGTATATTTTTGCATATATGTAGTGGTTTTGATTAACAAAATACAAAGTACACTACAAGAAAACTGCACTTAGACCACGGACCATTTCCGTCGTCTAAGTGCAGTTTTCCGTCGTCTAAGTACTTGGACGACGGACACTCCGTCGTCCAAGGTCCGTGCTCCAAGTGCTGTCGTCCAAGAACCTGGACGACGGAGACTTAGTGTTTCCGTCGTCCAAGTGAACTTGGACCTTGGAAATTATCCGTGGCCCAGGTGTTCACCTGGACGACGGAAACACAAAGTCTCCGTCGTCCAGGTGAACACCTGGGCCACGGATAATGGTAGCAATGTCTGTGGCCCAGGTGCTCACCTGGACGACGGAGACTTAGTGTTTCCGTCGTCCAGGTGAGCACCTGGGCCACGGACATTGCTACCATTATCCGTGGCCCAGGTGTTCACCTGGACGACGGAAACACTAAGTCTCCGTCGTCCAGGTGAGCACCTGGGCCACGGACATTGCTCGTGTGTCCGTGGCCCAGGTGTTCACCTGGACGACGGAAACACTAAGTCTCCGTCGTCCAAGTGAATATTTTATTTTTTTTAAAAAATAAATTGAAATTAAATATTATTAATTTAATTTATTATTATTTTAATTTAAATAATGAAAAATGCTAATATTAAATAAATAAACTAAATTTTGAATATTAAAATTAATAACTTATATATATAATTATTAAATAATCAAAGTAAATTAATTTGTACATACGAAAAAACCCATAAATTAAAAATTAAAATATTGTTCGGAATGCGTAAAGAAACGAGATAATATACTACGTGCTAGCTAATACACTGGAGGAGCAGATGCGGGGCCGAGTCCTCCGCCTCCAGCCGGGTCGTTGTCGTCGGGGTGTGGGTTCGGAGGAGGTTGACATACTTCTCGATTTTGGTTCATGAGCGCGATGAGTTGGGCTATTTGTGCTTGTTGTTCGTCAAGTCTTTGCCGCATTGACTCATTCTGCTCTTGTGTCCGTCGATTCTCCTCTCGTGCCAGTCGAGCCTCTTGAATGGCTGCTTCGACGGCCGCAGCCTGACTCATTCTCCGCTGCCTCGAACCTCCCGTAGATGATGAGCCGGAGGTCGTTGACAAATCTCGTACCACCCTAGGCCCAAAGTGCCTAACCTCCTTGCCAGCTTTACGACCGTAGACCTCATCCGCGATTGCAATTTGGCTCTCTAAGGATAGAGGAGGCAGGTCTTCCGGCGGCACATCTGGGAACGCAAACTGAGTGTTGGCCAACTCTTCATGCGCACGCTCTATCGCCCTTGCCTACAAAATTATAATTAATTTATTATAATTTTGTAATCATATTTAAATAATAATTACTATAATTAAAAGCACATATATATATATCACTTACCCCGCATTGACTCGCTTCATTATCGAGCCCTGGCGTCACGTACGCGCTTACGCTTGCATCAATAAAAGGGTGTTTGGAACCCTTATCCTTGTGCTCCTTGGCAATTTGAATGAACTGCTTGGCGCCGGTAGTATGGTGTTTCTCCTTCTTCCCCCGGTTGGCTTTGTTGACACCGGAGAATTTCTGTTACACAAGATAATTAAATCATTAAAAAATGAATAACTACAATTTAAATAATTCAATTATTTTAATTGAAATAAAAAAATTAAATTAATACCTTAAATTGTTCATCGGCAAAGTGGTTACACAACCACTCCCACTCATCTTCTCTCTCCCCTTGCAGCTCTACCGGGGGAGGCACGGGACCGACATCTTTGAAGTACTTATGGAGCTTGTACTTCCAATCTTTGTAGATGGAGTTGGCGGTTTGATTGATATGCCTCAACATAGCCGGTGTCGGATCCACGTCAAATTGTTCCTATGAAAAATAAATAGAAAATTATAATCGTATATATTATGAAATTTTGAACCGAGATTAACAATATTATATAATAACTAAATTTAACGTATTACGTACCGAAAGATCTTTGAAGACTTTCGCCTTCTCATGATCCGGCGCCTCCTTCCAAGTAGGGGCAGTGATACGAACCCGGTTACGGATGATTGACCCTATCCCATGCGCCGAGAGACTTACTAGTTGAGCTGTGGGAGGGCCACCGGTGAATTCGTCGTACGGCAAGTCGATTTTTTTACCGGTCGCCTTGCAAATACGCTCCGCTTTCCCCCCTTTAACGAGACCCAGAGTCCTTTTCGGTTCCGGGTCAGTGGGGGCCCTCCTTTGCCTACGGCGGGCGCTGTACATGATTGATTCGGCGGTGGAGGACGCCTGAGTACTTCCCGTTGAATGAGTACCGGGCGTCGGAGATTGGAAGGGGTCGACGTCATCACCGCTCGAGATGAATGGGGGAGCGGGAATTTCCCCAGAGGGCTCTACGGACGGACCAGATGATCCGTCCGGATTGAGAGCGTCGTTGCCCTCCTGTTGAACCCAACCGACTTGGGCCGCCAACATTCGGAGCATCTCATCTTCAGCCTCCAGTTGGGCTTTCTTCTTGCCGGATGTGGTCTTTGGCGGAGCCATTTAAACCTAAGAGTACGGTGTTAAAATACCTACTTACCATAATAATTACAACTTAAAAATTAACGCTAATTAATTAAATACGTTTAAGATTTAAATAGAGTACACTAGCTTGGCATTTTCGGTCGTTCAATGGACGTGCGACCCGCGCGATAAAGTGTAAATTTTCAATTAATCAGCCTTGGTTAAATCGAAAAACATGGCCAGTTAGGGATAGAGATAACGCGAGAGGTAGGACTAATTTCGACAAAAGTCTTTCTTAGTCCAAATCCTGTCACCAGTCATAACCCGTTTCTAGACACCATGTCCGACATTCGGCCAATTTTTCGAAAATTTACACTCCCTCAAGTCCTTTGCAAACTCCGCCCTCAACCTCGTGTCCATAACTTCACTTAGGTTATGGTGTGCGGTGATGAAATCCACACATCACGAGGGGTTAAGGAGATAAGCAAGGAAAAGAGGCGCCATCTATTCCAAAGAGTGCGACTTAATTACACCAAGCCTATGTACTAAATTTAAATCGAACACGTACTACTAATTTATTTACTAAAAAATACACGTAATTACATGCAATAATTTATTTTCCATTTAGCATGCAATAATTAACCATTTAATTAATTAATAACAATAATTATTTATTTAATTAATTAATAACAATAATTATTTATTTATTTATTTAATAACAACAAATTTACAATTATTCATTTAATTAGGAAACAATAACAATAATTATGATTTAATTAATAAATAACAACAATTAATCATTTATTAAATATTTAAAATTAATTACTAAATTAATTTCTACTAATTAATTATATTTAGAATTTAATTAATTAATAAAATGAAAATTATTTAAATAAGGGAAAAATAGAAATGTACCGAAGCGGAGTTTACGGGAATTTCGCCGGACTTGAGTCGTCGGAGAGGAGGAACCACGCCGAAAAAAATGTCGTCGGAGCGTCGCCGGAGGAGGATCGCCGGAGGAGAGGAGAGGGAGAGGAGGAATGATGAGAAAATGAGGGGGGGTGCAACTCTATTTATAGAGTTGCACTTAGACGACGGAGCACATTCTCCGTCGTCTAAGTGCACTTGGACGACGGAAATAGTGTTTTCCGTCGTCTAGGTGGCGGTTTAAAAATTTTCAATCGGCGCGTAATTAATCGGCGGGACGTTTTGAACCGCCATGAATTTGGACTTAGACGACGGAGATGATCATTATCCGTCGTCTAAGTGAAAATTCAAGCGGTGCCGAAAACGGAAGCGGTAAATTGAACCGCCATAATTTTGGACTTGGACGACGGAGATGGTAAGTTTCCGTCGTCCAAGTGAAAATTACATGAAAAAAAATAAACAAAAATAAATTTGAACCGCCATGGTTTTTGAACCTGGACGACGGAGATGGTCATTATCCGTCGTCCAGGTGAACACCTGGACGACGGAAAATGACCATCTCCGTCGTCCAGGTTCAAATTACGTAAAAAAAAAATTTTAAAAATAATTCGCTAGGAATTTAGCGATCTGTCATTCGAGTGAAATAGTCGTACAATATCGATGAACGCATCGTGTATATAAACAGTTAAATTTGAACCGACGATTAATTTTACGTATTGAAACATGTTAAGTATCGACTAATCTTTACGACTTAAGTGTTCATGAGTAGACGCTCATTTGCAGCAGAGTATTAACGAAATTGAATTTGGACAAAACAACCGTTGGATATGTTCGTCGTAACATAATATATAATTGTCTTCAAAGGATCATAAAATAATAAGTTCGGGAAGGGTTTGATCGGCACAGTCAACCGCAAAACAGATAATTTCACAAACCGGAAACGTGGATACTAGGCATTTCGTAACTCCGATTTTCGAACCGTCGAAGCTCACACACCAAGAATTGTTTACTCTAAAGTCTTGATGAAAAGACTTTGCATTGGAAGAAGGTCTAGATGGTCGTTGTCTTAGAAAAAATTACGATATCTGCACCTGGACGACGGAAACACTCATTTCCGTCGTCCAGGTGTATAGACCCTGAATTCAGGGGTTAGGGCCTTAGGGTTTAGGGTTTAGGGTTTGTGAACTTGGACGACGGAGAATGACCATCTCCGTCGTCCAGGTGTAAAAACCCCGAATTCAGGGGTTAGGGCCTTAAGGTTTACGGTTTAGGTCGTCCCCAGTCATTTGTGTGTGCGTTCAATTATTCTGATTCAAAAATATAATTAAATAAATGATCGATCGATCTGAACTGCTAGATTTAGGGTCCAAGATTTAGCTAGGGTTTTATATGAGATTGAGATTTGGCGCCAATTAATCTGCAATTAATTTCTCCGTTGTCCAGGATATATAATTCGGATTAATTTCTTACCGTAAACCAGCATCGATCATATATATATATATATTACAATAATTACAGTAATTAATTACCAATTAATCTCCCTCGTCGTATGACCGTACTCTTCGTCATAATCATCATCGTCCTCATCCCCGTTAGTCGACGGCTCATCCTCGTCATCATACTCAACATCGTCCGACGAATAACCTGAGTCCTCGTCCGCGTCCTCTTCCTGCTCGTCTTCTTCATCTACCTCATGGATAATCTCATCTTCAGTTAGATCTGTACAACCATCAGGCATGGGTAACCGTTCACCATCTTGAACCAGGTCCATTATATCGGAGCGGACCATAGAAATATTAGGCTCTTGATAGGCAGGAATGTCTCTTTCTGGTTCAGCAGCATATTCAGTCGTCGCCGGTGTCCCTTCAATTGTCTCTGTATTCCATATTCCTCGGTGAGAGATATGGTTCACTATTTTCCACCCTTCACCGGCTTTCGGATCGTCGAGATAGAACACCTGCCGAACTAAGGTGGCGAGAGCGAAAGGCTCATCCTCATACCAGTGCGAGTTTGTATCGACAGATAATAGTCCCAGGTCTTCCTTTGTACGCTTGAACCATCTGCACTTGAATAGGAAAACGTTGACATCATTCCCGTAACATAGCTGAACCACGTATACAATAGCCCCGTAATATAGATCATTGTCTTTCCCAACGGCTACCCCACTGTTTTGTGTTCTTCTTCCTTCGTCTCGGGCCAATGAATGGAACTTTACACCGTTCACAAAACATCCGGGATAAATATAGTGTTTAACCGGCTTCCCTGCTAGCAAGTGCTTTGGCCATGACCACCACCCTCCGTGGTTATCAGATTTTTGCAGATCAATCATCTGCGAAAAAGGCCAAATTAATATAATGGTTTACTTTCTACAAACATGAGCAATATGTATTTAAATAATTAATACCGAGTCATACGTACGTACCCATTGGAAGAAATAATCAGGAAACTTCTTCTTAACCATTTTCTCAATCCACGCCGAACTCTTGTTTTGATTTAACGCCTGAAGCCTCTCCCTGTATGACATCATGTACGGCTCAACTTCATCACAGTCTCGCAACACTACCCAATGTGCCTCAATAAGTTCTTCCCGTGTTAACGATTCCTTTAATACTCCTCTAAACGGTCGGACGACATTGGTGACGACAGAAAGATTGATGCGGGCACTGCGATCGGAGGCAGTACTGGGAGGGGGTGGATCTTTGAGGTACCTGTTGCAGTAAGTAACACACTCATGCATTAGGTATGTCTCTGCTATGGAGCCATCCGGGGCCGACCTGTTTTTGACGAATGACTTATACTGTCCAAGCTGTCTACAAAATCAAACGTACACATTACATAAGTACATATAGCTAGCTGGCTAGTATATATATAATCTCCAGTGGAACAAATTAATTAATTAGTTGTATGTACCTTTCTTGAGGATACATCCAAGTGTACTGGACCGGACCAGAAATGAGCACCTGCTCGGGCAGGTGGATCATTAGGTGAATCATGATGTCAAAGAAAGCATGGGGGAAAATCCTCTCTAGTTTGCAAATGATGTGCACAATTTGTTGTTGCAATTCCACCACATCTGACTTCTTTAATTCTCTGGCGCATAACCTCTGCCACCACCTGCACAATGCCACTATTGGTTCTACGACGTCCCGAGGCAAGTATGGTCAAATTACCACTGGAATCAGACGTTGCAGCATAACGTGATAGTCATGTGTCTTTAGACCAACAAACTTGTGTTGCACCTCGTCCACTGCTCCAGTTATAGTAGCTGCATACGTAGCCGGATAACGAACGCCCTTAAACCAGTGAAATACAGAAGGTCTAAGCGTCGGCTTCACTGTGTAAGGTGCATCTGGCATCTTGTTGTACACTCTTTTCCTATCCCTCCTCAACCACAAGGGACGACGTAGATTCATTGATTCCAAATCTTTGCGCGCTTTGGGAGTATCTTTAGTCTTGAACTTAATACCGAGAATTGTTCCCACCACGCTGTCGCACACATTCTTTTCTATGTGCATCGCGTCCAAGTTGTTCCTCAGCTTCAACTTCGACCAGTAAGGGAGTTCAAAGAATATACTCTTGTGATCCCAATAGCTCAGATCATGTGGAGGAATTGGATTGCATTTCTTTACATCCGCGTCATTGCTCAACACACCAAAGTCGAAATAGCTCAACCTCTCTAAAATCTCTTCGCCCGACCAACTACGGGGTTTAGGATTGTTCTCTACCGTACCGTCGAAATGAGCTTCATCCTGTCGCCACGGGTGGTCGTGAGGAAGCCATCTACGGTGACCCAAGTAACACACCTTCCCCGCGTGCCAACTAGAGTTCACGTCGTCCAAATATATAGGACATCCATTATATCCTTTTGTCCTGCAGGCTGCCAACATCCCATAAGCTGGAAAATCGCTGATCGTCCACATTACAGCAGCCCTCATCGTGAACATCGTGTCAGTGAATTTGTCATAAGTTGGGACTCCATTTTCCCACAACAGTTTCAGCTCGTCGATCAAAGGTCTGAGGTAGACATCTAAGCACTTCGATGGAGATTTAGGACCTGGAATTAGTACGGTAAGGAAATTAAATTCCTTGTTCATGCACATCCACGGAGGCAAGTTGTACGGCATCAGAATAACTGGCCAAGTGCTGACGGCGGAGCTATTACTTCCCCAAGGATTGAATCCGTCTGTAGATAGGCCGAGTCTAACATTTCTAACCTCTGAAGCAAAGTCTCCAAATTCTCTGTCGAAATGTTTGAAACCCTCCCCATTCGCGGCGTGTCGCAGGACATCGTCATCTATTCGCTTTTCTGCGTACCATCGCATCGCCTCTGCTGTGTGTAGCGACATGTACAGGCGCTGCAATCTGGGAATCAAGGGAAAATATCGAACAACTTTCACAGGAATTCTCTTTTTCGAACTCTTCCTATTCAACTGGAATCTGCACTGGCCACATACGGGACAATAGTCCAACTCTTTATACTCTTTGTAAAATAGCACACAATCATTCGGACATGTGTCAATTATCCTGTACTTTAGGCCGAGGCTGCTCAGGATATTTCTAACCTTATAATGAGATTTAGGAAGATTGTGATCATCAGGAAGCAACTTACATATTTGCTCCTGAATTTCGTCAACAGCACTCACTGACATTTTGTGCTTCACTTTTATCTTCATTTGCTCCATCACATATTGCAACACATTCTCTCGACATCCAGGGAACACTGGGGTCTGCGCTTCAAGTAGCATCCGGTTGTACTTTTCCATCTCACTGGTGTCAGTGGCCAAGCTAGCTGCGGGGAATGTGTCATCATGCTCATTGGTGGTACTGTAACCTCCGTCTTGGTGTTGGTGTCCGCCATGACTACATCCCGGAAACGCATCATGGACCAAATCTGCAGTTGGGTTGCAAGCTGGGGGTCCGGCACCAAAGCCGCTGGATGAGGCACCATGGTAACTGTACCCTGAGCTGAAGTCTGCTGCGCTGAACTCTACTGCTTCACCATGCTCGCTCCATGTAGTGTAACTCCACATCATACCATTTTCGTACAAGTGTTGCACCATAACATTAACCTCCGCATACTGACAATTAAGACATTTCTGACACGGACACCTGAAACGTTTCTTTCCCTGACCATGTTCTATCGCAAAATTCACAAATTCGCTAATTCCATCCATATACCGGACATCACATCTATTCTTCAACTTCATCCAACTCTTGTCCATACTGCTACAAAATATTATACTTAATTAATTATTACATATATATATATATTTGTCCATTAATTTACACTTAATTATACGTACTCGATCTACATATCGATCCATCAATTATGTACGTATGTACGTAATTTAATCGATCTGTACATATATATATATATATATAGCTAACATCAGCTAACATCCTTGCCTGTATATATATATGTACGTACGTTTTCACTAAATACATATTAATTAAGCAAATTTTAACTGCGTACGTACGTACCTGCTGGCCTTCTCGATATCTTTACGTTAATTAAGCTAACTAGCGTGTCAGCGGAGATCCCGGCCTTATCGATCCTGATTCTTCTCGGCCTAGCTAGCTTCTAGCTACCTAGCTCGATCGAGCTCCCTAGCTAGCTTCTCCTTCTCCCTTCTCCTTCAATTATTCTTCAAATGGAATCGATCATGAAGAGATCGAGGCTAGCTAGGAATGAATTCGATCAGTACGTTTGGCCGGCAGTGGGCTTATATAATGCTTCACTTAGACAACGGAGGTGTCGGTACGTCGTCTAAGTGGAAGTACGTTTTGTGAACTCGGACGACGGCGTGTCGGTCCGTCCTCCAGGGAATCACCTGGACGACGGAGAATACCATCTCCGTCGTCCAAGTGGTCACCTGGAGGACGGAGAAGACTCCGAGGTCCAGGTGACCACCTGGACGACGGAGAATACCATCTCCGTCGTCCAAGTGGTCACCTGGAGGACGGAGATGGTATTCTCCGTCGTCCAGGTGGTACTTGGACCACGGAGTCTTTTCCGTCGTCTAAGTTTCACTTGGACGACGGAGAATTAGTGTTTCCGTGGTCTAAGTGCTATTTTCTTGTAGTGGTATACTTAGTATAGAAGTAAGGTAACTAAGAACTAAGGTGTCACCCATAATATATGACATAATTCAATAATAGTATTCATCTATACAAATAAAATGTCTAGATTCGATTATAATCGTAAAAATATTTGTAATTTGAATAAAGTATTTTTTTATTTTATTTTTTATTATAAGATACTTATTTCATTAATATAAGAACATTGTATTAAGAACAAAATATGATTTTTTGAATTTCGATCTCGATCCTCACAAATCTATCTCGATCTCACCGGCTTACCTATCTCGATCTTGATCTCCCCTATTTCTCTGGTTCTCTCTCTCACTGAGCTGCTCTGTGTAGTGTGTTGAAAGAGAAGTCAGAGAACGCAAGGAATAACAGAGGATCTCATCGAGCTACTTTGTGTTGTGGTTTGCTTCTATCTCATTTGTTTGCTTCTATTTGGTTTGATTTGCAGAATATCTCTCTCCCTGTCTCACAGTATTCTATTTGGTTGGTAGGTCCATCACAGCTTGATATTGATTCTGTCCCGATCCAATCTGCTACCACTTCGGCTAATGGGCTTGGTATTGATTCTGTCCCGATCTACTTATTTTTTGTACTTATGTTTTATTTTAGAAAAACTACAGAGAACCATGCATGACGTCATGACTAACATATAGATCTGAAAAATGATGAAGTTAGGATGGAATTTTGAAATAATTGATAGAACCATGCATTTTATATTTTTATTATTTTAGGAAGTAATAAAACCATGCATTTTATATTTTTATACATAGAACTGAATGACAAATATAATAGACAGATCTGAATATTTGACATATGCATGTGTTTACAACTTTACATCTGCATGTGTTTACATCTTTTAGCATCACATTTGCATGTGTTTATATCTGTTCTCGAATCCATTTGTGCTCAAATCAATTCCAACCCATATGTGCTTGAATTCAATCCGGTAGCTTGTATCTGTTTAGCTTTTGATGGGGAGAGGCTCTGTTAGCTTGCATCTGTTTGCTTGGATGGTGACAGGATCTGTTAGCTTACATATGTTAGCTTGCATCTGTTCAGCTTTTGATGCTGAAATCCAATCCAATCCAACCTATAAGTCTGTTAACTTTTGATAGTGAAATGCTTGCATATGTTTACATTATGAGTATCTAGTTTTTAAAAGCAAGCATCTGTTTAAAAGCAAGCATCTCTTTACATTATGGCAATCTTATATTAAATGTTAATCATTTCCATACATCATGATGCAGGAGCAATGAGGAAATGATATTGATGCACTAGCACTAAGAAGAGGAAAGGAAATCTTGCAACTTAAGTATCATATTCTGAACCTTTTATTTTTAGTTTAGAAATGGAGCGTGCAACTGATGATAATGACAATACTGCATCCTCTAAAAAGTCTAGGTTTACAAGTGATGTTTGGGAATATTTTGAAAGAATTGAAGTTAAAAAGGATGAAATCTTGGTACTGAAAAATAAATGCTTGATTTGTAATGATGAACTTAGAGGTGGTTCTAGTGGTGGTACTAGTCATTTAAGAAGACAGTTGCTCACTCATCAAAAAAATTAGAAAAAATTAAGTGTTGATATTTCTGGAAATTTGAATGCTTTTGCTTATGATAAGAATGTTGCAAGTAAAGAAATTGTTGATTATGTTATAAGATCTGAATCACCTTTTACCTTAGTTGAAAAACATGATTTTATTGGAATGATTAATTGAGCATTTTGTCCTCAATTTCGAGGAATTTCAACCTCAACATGTAAAAGAGATGTAATGGCTCAGTTTAGTAAGAAAAAAGAAAAGCTTTTAAGATATTTTGAAAAAAATTTCTGAAAAAATTAGTTTGACTAGTGATGTTTGGTCTTCCCGTCAAAAAATGGGTTACATATCACTTAGCGCACATTTTATTGATACTGGTTGGGTTTTGAATAAAAGATAATATGCTTTAAGATGATTGAATACCCGCACACAGGAGAGTCACTTGTAAGTCATATATATGAAGAGTTGTTAGCTTGGCATATTCATAATAAAATATTTTCTCTTTCTTTAGATAATGCGTCAAATAATGAAGTGGTTGCATGCATTCTTCCGGATTATCTAATGATAGATTTTGTGCCTAAAAAGTTATTTAATGTTCGTTGTTGTGCACATATTTTGAATTTGATTGTGCAAGATGGTTTATCTATTTTAGGTTCATCTATTGATAAAATTGTGAATGTTGTTCAAAGCATGAATTCTTCGAATAAGAGACATGAGTTGTGGGTGCGTTGTTGTATTGATTTGCAATTTTCTAAAAAAAATATTGATAATGATGTGCCTCATTGATGGAATTCTACTTATGAACTTTTGGAAGTAGCTATAAAGTACAAAGGGCCTTTGAATA
This sequence comes from Geum urbanum, assembly GCA_946800695.1. Lineage (NCBI taxonomy): Eukaryota > Viridiplantae > Streptophyta > Magnoliopsida > Rosales > Rosaceae > Geum > Geum urbanum. The sequence goes on from OX327011.1 coordinate 2,179,898, forward strand.
GGTATGCTATAAAATTGAATGAGTCACGATCTTGTAATTTAAATGTCCATCAAATCAAGATTGGGCAATTGCTACACTAGTTAATGGTTTTTTAGCAATTTTTGCATCCTCAACTAAGATATTTTTTGGTGTATATTACCCTACATGTTGTCGTGTTATTAGTTGCTTGATGAATATCCATGCTTCATTCGTTGCATATTTCTAATTTACTATGTTTAAGAATGTATTGGATGTAATGAAATTGAAATTTGATAAGCATTGGGGAACTTTTCCAATAGCCTTTTGTTTTGCCACGATTATGGATCCTAGATTTAAGTTATATGCTATTGTTGAATGGTTGAAATGTTTGAACATTGATCAGCTTGAGATAGATAGAAAATTGCTAGCTTTAAAAACTGAATTGCATGCTCTTTATGAAACATACAAGGTCAATGTTGTCTCTAGTGTACCTAGCCAACCTCAAGTTTTGAGTTCTCCTTCTTTGTCCTTAGTTTCTGATTCTTTAAGATTGCCTATTAGAGGAGATTTCTCAATGCATTCTTTAAAAAGAGCAAAGACATCAACTTCATATGCTTCTTCTTATGCTAGATCAAATAATTTATAAATATATTTAGATTTGCCAACTATCAAGGTTGATGATGATAATCAGTATAGTGCCTTGGCTTGGTGGAAAATAAATCAATCATTATATCCTATACTCTCTCTTATGGCTAGAGATCTGTTAACAATTAATGCTTCTACTGTAGCTTCAGAGTCATGTTTTAGTTTAGGTGGTAGAATTGTATCTGAAAGAAGGGCCAGTTTGAGTCCAAATACAATTGAGGCGTTAGTCTGCTGTAAGGATTAAAGTTTAGCAAAATTAAGGATGCAAGAGGCTATGCGCGAGAAAGAGAGAGCTGAAGAAATAAGGCTTATTAGAGCTGCACGACCAGATTGGATGATTGATAGTGGGGATGGAGATGAATGCAATTTTGAGGAATTAGGAGAGGTATGTTGATGCATTCTGTTAAATTTTTTGTTTTTTAATTTTTTTTGAATGTGTAGGTTATTAACATTTTTTGTATAATGTGTATGCCATATTTCCTTAAGTCTCTCAACATCCTCAAGAGAGGATTCCAGTAGAAGTTTCATCCGAAGTTTTCTCATCAACTAATCTTCCTGATTCATACTGATGTAATTCTGGGTTGATAGAATTATGGGTTTATAGAATTCTGGATTTATATATTTCTGGATTTATAAGATGTAATTTTGGATTTTGAACTATGGACTTTTAAGCATTCTGGATTTGGATTTATAGCATTATGGGATTTGGATTTATAGCATTCTAGATTTGGATTTATTGCATTATGTATTTGAATTTTAAGCATTCTATGGATTTGAATTTTTAGCATTCTAGATTTTTGCATCCAATATTTGAAGATGCATTGTGAATTTGTAAATCTGATATTCTGATTTGAAGATGCAATTTAGATGTAAAGATGCATTTTGGATTTGGATTTGCAATATTTTTAAACTTTTGATTTTAGTTATTTAAATAGACCTGGCCCGTTAAAGTCCAAGAGGCCTGTCCCGTAAAAGCCCGTCGAAGTCTATGAATCCCGACTAAATTGGCCGGGCCTGGATCTTAATATAAAAGGCAAAGCCCAGCCCGGCCCGACCCGCAAACATTGAAACACTGTTGAAATTCGGCCCGGCCCGACCCATACCAGCATTACCTGGGCCGAGCCGGGCAGGGTCGGGTCGGGCCCGTTGTTGACCCCTAATCCCGAGTAAGGTGATTTGGTGTTTGCCTACGTGAGTTTCGTGCGACATAACTTGCTAGGCTAGAATGATAGTGGGTCGTGGAGTATACATTTGGGCTTCCAGTGATTCTGTACTATGAGGATGGTGTGGGGCTTCTTGGACTTTTGTTGGACCTCCTTCGCTACTGTTACTTGGAGCAATTTGGTTCTTGAGCCAGTTCCTTTGGGATTCAGGAAGCTCCCAAATTGAGCCGCATTCTTTGCTGCACAATTATCTGCTAAAGTATTTATTTCGAGCAAGTCAATAAGTTCAAGCAGGAGAGATATTGTTTGTGTCACGTTTTGCACAACGCCATGGTTACAGGTTATGGAATCCGATTTCATTTTATTTTTTTAGAGCTTATTGTTGGTCGGGATAGTTATGATCCAGGCTTTACATATGATGTCTATCCTTGTAAGAATAGTCATATGTAATAATTTTTCTACATCCATTTATTAATAAGAACTGATGTCTCACATCCATTTCAAAAAAAAGAAGCTATGGAAGATTCATATGTGCTCTTGAAATTGGTCTATCACCTTAAATTTTAACCTGAATTTATCCGCATTTGAATTTGAAACCTCATCAATCTTATGAAAAAATAAAATATCACTTATCTATGATTTATTTTTTCAACACTTTTGTCTTTCAACTCCCAAAAAAAAAATTGCTTTTGTCACTCAACTATTGTTCATCAATTCAATTGCTTTAATTTTTTTTTGAAAGGTTCAATTGCTTTAATTTGATATCAATATGTATGGCTTTTCCGTCGTGCATTCTTTTGTTAAACCCGTAATTTTACCATTTGAAACTTTTTCCCTATACACATAGAAACAAAAAGTGTGGACAGTGTGGCTTCTAATAAATATATATATAATTGTCATTTTCAATTCCCAAAATATTTACAAATTCAATTATGTGATAGAAACTACGCTTTATTTAATTCTCAATTATTCAAGTAGATCAGATGGTCTTTATGACAAATATATCAAATGGTAAAATCAAATCCTTAAGTTTTACGAAGATTAATTTCACGAAATTAGTTGCAATTTTATGTACTAGAAAATAACAGACGACTGCCATTTTTGTGTTTGTTAATTTCCTGAAATTAACAAAAACAATGAAGTGTGGTACAGCAGGAAACCAAAGAGAATCTCTTGGAATCCAGTTACCAAACTCATGTAAACTTCAACCGGCCCGGCCCCTCATCGATCTGCAACAGCAGTAATTCACATATCTATATTATCCAATAATAATTGACTCTGCGAGTTCGGAAATTTCTTCCATTAATTACTACTACCTAAACAAAAACATACACAGCCATAATAAAAGGGAGAACCGAGATTAATTTTTTCGATAGAAGAACCGAGATTAATTAACTAGCTAGGTTGTTCTTCTCTGGCCGAGACTCGGTGACTTGTTAGAAGTTGAAGACGAACACTTCTCCTTCTTCTCGTCTAGAGTAATCTGTTGCTCACGGCACTCTAAACTGCAGAAAGCTGTGTCACCTCTGCACATGTAAACCAAATCCAAGTAAGCTTAACAGAGCCAAGAATCGACCTTTATAACAGTACCATGGTGAAGAAGATTAATTTACCTGTACATGTAAACATCGTGGCTCGGCACAAGGCCACGTTTGCAGAGACCGCAAGCTTTCAAGAAGTGAGGAGTCTCGAGGAAATCAGCAGATTTTCTACGATGGTTTCTCGGTGAAGGTACGGCCATCTTCACCATGAGGCCATCAAGGGCTTGATGGTTGTTGAAAGGGTTCTGGAGATCTGAGCTTGGAGCTTCACAGGTGAGATCAAATGTGATCTCGGACAAGCTCGTTGTTCTCTTCATCGGAGGCCTTGGTCTCTTCCCCAACATCATCTTCGATCCTCCAAAATAGTATCACTACTGCAAAAACTGCTATTCTCTCTAAATCTTCAGAGAGAGAAAGAGAGAGAGAATGGAGGGAGAGAAAGAGAGAGAGAGAGGCCTGAAGAGAAATGAAGGAGGAGAGGGGGAAAGATAAAGAGGAGGGCAAGAAACTGAGGAGCGAATCTAGACCGTTGGATTAGAGAGTTAAGAGACAAGAGACTGTGGGGACTTTGTTTGCAATTATATATAAGGGGAATCCACGTCATGCATGTCACTTCTTCTATTGTCACTTCTTTATCATTTGGCAAATGGGAGCTTCGGATTCTTTTTTTTTCCCTCTCTTCAATAGGTTGTACTGGCTCACACTGTGGCCACTCTGTTCTCTCATAATTGAACATAATTTGCACTGTAGCTAGAGCTTTTGGTGGATACAATGGTCCAGATGTTCGGCATTCCAAACTCGCTGTAACTTACACCGTCAAACTAGAAAAGTTTACTAATCCGCAAGTTTGTGTTGAAACTTATCCGATGAATAATTATGGAATGCACTCCAAGTCTGTGCACTCTTTAATTTATTTAAAAATTTTCACGTGACAACATTTGAATCTATTATTGTTTTGACTAATTTGACATTTGATTAAGCCTATAATAAACATGGTATATGTAATCTACTCCCCCATAAAATCATATACGGGAAAATTCACTTTCATCCTCAGAATTTTGCCACCGCCACGGAGAAATCCATCTCCTCTTCCTCCTCTCCCTTTCTCTCTCACTCTCTCCTTCCTTCACCCTCTCCATCTCTACCACCCATGCCGCCGCCTGAACTCGACAACTCCTCTAACTCACCTGCCCAAATTCACGGCGCCACAACCACTGATGGCCACAATGAAATCATTTGATTCTCCAACCTCTCCAAGCTCCTCTCAATCGCTTATGTCATCATCGTCGTTGCAGATTTGGTTGAGGTATGGTCGAGCACTAGAGTCTTACACTGAGAGTTTGTTGGCAGGAGGGTGTACTCTGGAGGTGTTTCGAAAATGTCCTGGTCGGCGTTGGTTTTGATGTAAGTGTTAACTCCGTTCTCTTCTTCTTTGAAATTGTATGGCAGCATGTTCATGAGAATAGTAGTGGTGATGGACTCGAACGACCACGAGTCGCTCACCTAAGAGTAGTCATTGTCGTCCATGGTCTTATACTTCAATATTAGTATCAGAGAGGGCTACGTACAGAAGCCATCGAAGAAGACAACAGATCGGCATCAAAATTTGTCATGTTTTGCGACAAAGAGGTTTACCGGTTACAACGGAGTTGTTGTGGAGTCGAAGTGTGGTGGTGGACAAAGACTAGGTTCACATGAACTGAGCTGGCCATAAACTCAGTCAAACTTCAAGAAATTTTACATTAACGACCTACCACATTGTGATGCGTGTAACATGGAAAATTTAGTCATCATAGTGCTTAACTTTAGGGTGCATAACAGGCTGATCCTTATCTGATATTTTTAGAGGTTAATGTTAGCAATTTCCTTCTACTTACAAATCTTGCAAACAAAACTTGTAGGCATAGACAGGGAAAGGATGGCACAATTGTCCTAAACTTATGATCATATAGCTTTTATAGGGTTCTCCTTTATACATTAAAATTAGATGTCTACTAAAATAAGTAGATTAACCTCTTAAAATGTGTAAATTATATTATTAAATAAGTAGATTAATCTCGTGAACAAGTAAGATAACATTGTGGCACAAGTAGACTGATTTTATCAAATCAATTTACTTATTTCTTGAGGTCAATCTACGTTTTTTTACAATGTTAGTCTACTTATTTTTTAAAAAGGGTCTAGTTAATTTATGTGGTGGTCTTCTAGTCAGTCTACTTATTTTACGATACCATCTACTTTTAATGTATTAATATACTTAATTTTTTTGATACAAGAGACACAAGTTTATTTGACAAAAAAATTGGCGCAAATGGCGCTCCTAGGGTTCACAAATTCCGTTTTGGCAGCTACGAGTCCCCGGCTTCACCACGAGATCAATGTGACGTGTGGTCTCATCGACTTTGCATCAAGGGCATTCTCCAGTGGCGTCAAACTCTCTTCCCCTCTGTTTATTGGTGTTCAAAGTCGACGCGGTTGGTTTATCTCGGTTTCGTATACAAAGTTGAGCAGCAATGTAGATGCAGTAGATGAGGTCGAGTGTAGATCTCGCTCGAGACGTCCTTGCCTGAAGATATCTAGTCATTATCTGCAAGTTCAGAGACGGAGAATGCCAGGATGGTGTGGGTCAGATTTCGATATCAGATTAGTGGCCGCAACGAGAAGGTTATATGAGTTCAATCGCCCTGACTTGGTATGCTTGTGAGGAGCAATCTTCGTCAGTTTCGGCTTGGCCTTGCGCCTTTTGGTTTAAGGAAGACGTCGTCAAAACTTGGTGGGACACTACCAATCGGCCAGGCCCTGGTGAGTCGAGAACTCTGACGGAGTTTGCTGTTCAACAACAGCAACTTAGGTGCAAGGCTTCAATGCATTCAGTTTGGGATTGCAGGCCTTAGGTGACAACTGGGCCTATGGTTTGTGGGTTGAGGCTGATTGGGTTTTAGGGCACAAGTCAGTTGGGTTGGATCATTTTTGGACCTTGGAATATGGGCTGAACTTGTGGCTTTCTAATGAGTTGTTTATGATTCAAATATGGGATCTAGGTGGGTTTCATATATGGGATCTAGTTAGTTTGGTATACATACGAATATGCTGGAATTGCTGTAATCGACTTTTGTATGTTGCATTTGAATTACAAATTTCATTAGAGTTTCTATACCTAGCACAATTGAGTGCTCAAGGGTATGAAAACTTATGTCAGTATAATTCTCTGGATTCGTTTAAGACGTGAGTAAACTTGATAATGATGTGCTTAGTAGATTTAAAGAGTAGTTCTTGATTCTGATATGTATATTCTTCTCTTAATTATTAAGTTAAGGTTGCTTGTTAGCTGTGTATGTACGTTCTATTTATGCTATGAATGTTTTAATGAACTCTTCTTTATTCGAACAAAAAAATATATACAGTAAAATCTCGATAATTTAATACTCGATTAATTAATAATCTCGTTAAAATAATATTTTTTTGTCGGTCCCAACTTAAGGACTAGAGTATTAGTTTATTACTCGATTAATTAATAACCTTACTAAATTAATAAATTTTATCAATTTAAAAATTATTAATTTATCAACATTTTACTGTACTTAATATTTTTTATTTTTAAAAACCTCGATCTATTTCATTTTGATGAATAATTTTATGAACACTTGCATCGCGCATTTCTATTTGTGATGTCATTTCCCGTCTTTCCTAGCATTCATTGCACAGTAGACATTGTCCAACTACGTAGGAGTTAGCTTAACCCCTGGTCTGCCCACTTGTTTTTCATATGTTCATGAAGTCCGCCCACTTGTTCCTTAAAAATGTCCAACTAGCTCAATAATACAAAGTAAATTTAACATAAAGAACAATCAAGCTTTCTTAATGCAGGTGTTGTTTGCCATATGCTCATTGGGTACCGTGGGGGAGAATATTTCTCTACGTAGACGAGTTGGAATGGATGTTCAATGAAAAATGAAGTCTCAAGTTACTTGGACGAAAGGTGAACAAGGAGATTCGAACAATGAGTAAAGCTCGACGATGAAGGAATTGCAGGTCAAAAACTCGATGAGAGAATGCCGTGCACTAGAAGGAGCATGACGAAGTCAAAGTCGTTGAGATATTCGCGGCGTCTGACCTGGTCTTGCCGAGAATAACTCGAGGGAGTTTCAGTCTCGACGAGAACATCTCAGGTGGTTTATCTCGATGAGCAGCAGAACGTGGACTTTCAGGTGAGGGGTAAGTTTCGGATGGGAAGGTCTGAAACTTGAGACCCACGAGTTGGTTGCCGATTTGGAAGGAAGGTTTGCTCTATAAATATTGTCATTTCCTGCAGATTACAAATCATTGAGCAACATCACACATTTTGCACCTCTACTTGCATTTACACTCTTAACCAGAGCTCTTGAGTAATTTGGGCGCCAAAGTGTCTTTGCAGGTACCAACCTCCCCCCCAATACTCGAACTTGTCAAAGACGTTGGATCTTTCGGTGTTCGTCGAGAATTTCTTGTTGAGGAAATTTGTCCTCGACGAGATTTTTACGCTCCAACAAGTATCGTCGTCTGTGGGAAACGATGATACCGAACATCCCCTAGAACAATGACAACGAGACTTTGCCACACAACGATGATGGTAACCGGTCCGAGGATTATGAGAGTGGTGAGATTTCGAAAGGAGGAACGACTTGACTCGCCGAAAAATGACCCATCGAGTCGAACGTGGAAGTCGTTCGAGAGAATGGTGAAAGCTCAAAGAGGACTCGGCGTAAGAGAGAAAACCCGAGAAGAGGCCTTCCCGAGGTGAATTTCACCCCCCAAGGTATCCAAGATATATGGTTGGAACTCGAGTGTCACCGAAAGAAAGAGAGAAGGAGAAAGAGAATAAGAGATACCACAGAAAAGGTCAACACCGGGGATGAGCTACCGGAGGATGACGAGTTATGGGAAGATGACGAGTCCTTCGACGAGGATTACAAACCGTAGAAAAAATCTCGTTGAGTGGGGAATCCCGTTGAGAAGAGCTCGTCGATGCTCACTGCCAATCAATTGAAGAAGCTTGTAGTCGAGGCCATGAAAGAAGCCACAGGGGCGAGGCCCCGAGACATAGCCACGGAATTGGCAAAAGAAATCACACAATCTACTTTTACTGACCATATTTTGGAGGCTAGGAAGCCGAGACATTTTCTGACATCGGCAATATTACCTAAGTATATGGGAAACACCAACCCCATCGATCATCTAAAGGAGTACATGAGGATGATAAGGATCGAGACAATCGACTGGAGGTTGATGTGTAAACTTTTCCCAACGAGCCTCTCAGAGCCGGCAACAAAGTGGTTCCAGGAACTCACTCCGAATTCTATAGCTAGTTTCGACCAAATGGCTCAAGCTTTCATCTCGTAGTACTTCTGCTCGAGGAGACCAAAAAAGGACATATCAGTCTTATTCAACGTGAAACAAAATAATGGTGAGAGGTTGGAAAAGTACTTCGCGAGGTTTAAAGAGGAAATTATTAGTATCCGTTGTGACTCGAGCGTAGTTGTCATAGCTTTCTGAGAAGGTTTTCTTGATGGATTGCCACTCTACGAGTATCGTATTTTCCACCAACCGACGAACATGGATGACATCCTCAACAAAATCGTGGGAGAAATACGACTTGAATGCCTGAAATACTCTCGACGAGGAAGGATGGAAGCCAACGTCGAAAACAAAGCAATGACAGAAATTCGGCGGGACAAGAGAAGGCCAAAGCCACCCAGACTTAGGGCAAGGATGCCACCCAAAGGCGGCAAGGAAAACGTGTGAATCAAAAAACGAAAGATGAATTGTGGTTCACGCGTAGCCCTACCTTCCTCTACCAGACACACGAGGATGAAAGCATCTTCAAAGATCCTGCACCTCAACCGAAATCCCCTAACCTCTTTGAGCGACGGACATATTCCATATACCATAAGACAAAGGGACACAACATCAACACCTGCTAAGCGATCAAGCCGACCATAATGAAACTCATTAAACAAGGAAAACTCTAACAGTACGAGCCGGTCGGGAAAAGAGAGACTAATGAAAAATCATCGACGAGGTACCTTCGGTTTAAGAGATCCTCACCGTCCATGGAGGACCCTCAACCATACGGGAAGAGGGAGTATGGCTGAGGAGTGAGAATAGGCAGGCTGAAAAAATAAGAAGAATATTCAACATGGAATGGGAAGCTGTGAAGGCAGAGGATGCACAGGAAGAACTCGTCATCAACTTTCAAGCAAAGATGGAGTGGGGATACAGTTCCCGCACAAGGATGCCCTCATCATCTCGATGAGGATTAGCAACTACATGGTACGTTGAGTCCTCGTTGACGCCGAAAGTAGCATCGACATCATTTACTACGGCGTGTTCGAAAAGCTCAAAATCAACCCCAAGAGGGTGAAAAGGAGCAAATCACCCGTTTTGGCCTTCGACAAAATTGAATTGTGGCCTTACGGAGAAGTAACGCTACTGGTGGTAATGGGGGAAAAAAGGTCGACGTCATTTTCGTGGTGATCGACAAGCATTTATCATACAACGTCATGCTAGGCCGAGGATGGCTACACATGATGGACGTAGAAGCCTCGACGAGATATCAAGTACTCAAATTTATCTCTGCAGATAACAAGAAGATCATATCCGTTCGAGGGGATCAACCGCAAGCGAAGAAGTTATACACAATGGAAATAAAGAAGAAGTTCGTCGAGCAAAAGGATGAAGGAGAAAGCTCAACGAAATTATAGAAATCATAGAAAGGCTTGGGGGCACAAGCCATATTAGAAGAAGAAGAATGGCAGACACCAGTCATGATGGTGTCTATAAGAGAAATGTTCCTCGGTGAAGGAAGGAGGAAACTAATCTTTGTCGGCGAGTTTCTGTCTGACGAGGAAACACGGTCATTAATGGATTTTTTTTTAAAATTAAATCAAGACGTATTCGTGTGGACTCACAAGGACATGCCAGGCATTGATCCAAGGATCGCATGCCATAAGCTAATAACTGATCCAAACATCATATCGTATCAACAAAAGATGAGAAGGCACGCTCCTGAGTGCAACAAGATCATCAGTGATGAGATTGACCGCTTGCTCGAGGTGGGTTTTGTGGGAATCAGTTTGGCCACCCCAGCTAGGGGAAGATGGGCCAGAAATGGGCCTAGGCTTAGATGATTAGAGCTTCGGTTAGAGAGTGAATTATCGAGAGGTTTCTGGAAGTGTCTGGAATGTTGTAGAGGTTTCTAGACTGTTCGGTGGCATGACAATCTCAATGTAACATCGGACCTCAGGGAGGCTGGGTAATCTGACCACGAGGGACGAGAGATTATATGATCGATCCTCAGAGGATTGATAGAATCTGAGAGGAATAAGGTAAGATTTTAGTGTATCTGAGGGTATTATGCCAAAGGGACTGTGGTAATCATAAAGATTTGATTAGCCTTGGATATGGAGATCCATTCCTTAATGGGTTCCTCATTTCCTAATAAAAAGTAGTCTGGTTCGATAAAGACTATGCTTAGACCTAGCACGATCTCTATATATAGACCGTCCATACATGGTCTCAGGTAACACGACTCTTCCCTAATCACTATATGATTCTGAGGATAAGTTTTGACTTAAGCTTTGGAGGGTCTAAGCACGATGCCATAACATACTCCAACTGGTTTTGTAAGTTCACAAGATTCAAGCTAGAGCGAGACAAACCTGCTCTTACAAATTAGTGCTTTCATTGATAGCAGAACCCTAGGCTGGGGCGTTGAAGCATGGGAGCTCGTGAATGGAAAGACATGGAAGACAACACCAACATGAACAACCAACATGACAAGGACATAACCTCGTATGCGGGAGATAACCAGATCACCCCCGACACTGGGGCGTTAAAGCATGGGAGCACCCTCTCGCATCAGGTTCTGCCACAAAACCTTGCAGACAAGGGGTACATAAGCGAAGAAGAAGGATCAGACTAGAAGAACGGAGGAGCCAGAGGATGGAGGGCTAAGGCCGATCATGACTTCCATCGGGCTGAAGAACAATACACAAATATGAGGATCTATATGGCTGCGCTACAATAATCTACGGATGAGGCCACCAGGAGCACGAACGAGCTGGCGAGCACCGTGGCTATCGTTCAGGCTACTTTGCTAAACCTGGTAGAGCTTCTCAAGAAGCAAAGGCTGGTCATATCAGATCCACCTCTATAAACGGAATGGGAAGTCTTGACAACCGTGCAAGATAACCAATAAGAGGAAGCAAAAAACGTGGAAACCTACGGGGTCGCAGCCCTTAGGAGTATGATAGAGGAATTCATGGAGACACAACGCGCCCAGAACATTTGGACCAACCAAGAAACTGAGAAGTTGAGGAAATAAGGGATGTCCAAGAAGGAATCGGAGGCATAACAGAGGGCTCAGAGGATGTCCAAGAAGGAATCAGAGGCATAGCAGGGATCGTCGTGGAAAACTGTTTATTCCTTCCACGATGATCCCAATCTCAACCATACTCCACCACATCAAGAATGAGTCATGGCTCAAAAGGCCTCCTCCGATGACCAGCAAGAATGACTCTAGGTACTTCTGCGCTTACCACAAGGCCAACAGGCATAAAATGGTCGATTGTGGCATCCTCAAGCTATACTTCGCAGAGCTGGTGGACCAGGGGTACTACTGGAAAAGCCTGACATAGGAGTATAAGATAAAGCTTGAAGATTCGTTGAAGCCGCAAGGTAATAGTAAGCGTTAGAGGAACAAGAAGACCTTAACACCACCACCTAAGGGCCAAGAGGAGAAGTACGATGTGCTAAACTATATCCTCTATGCCCCTGAGTACCCCCGAGGACACTATCTTCCTCATCTTGAATTGTATCATGGCTGATGCAGGAGAGCTGGGGGCAACCCTCAAGGAGAAGGAGCATGAATCGAAGAGGCTCAGAGCCAAAGGCGAGCCCAAGGCTTGTACGAGAACTAACCTGCTTGAGTTTTCAGACGCAGACATTCCGGAGGATGAGGACGACCACGATGACACATTGGTCGTTAACATCAGAATGGCCTACATGATGGTTGCCAGGGTCTTGGTTGACAACAGAGCTATTGTGAACGTTATATTCAAGGATTCATTGGAGAGAATGGGCCTAATGGGCGCAATTCAGGACCACCGTACAACCCTCATAGGATTTGAAGGATCAAAGGTGAGGATCGTAGGGATCATTCCCCTCTCAGTTGGAACACCCCTCACCAACTCAAACGCCTGGTTTGCTGTGGTCGATGCCCCTTCCCCTCACAATGCAATCTTTGGAAGACTGTGGCTCTACAAGATGAGGGCGGTAGCGTTGACCTACCACCAAGTCCTAAAATATCCAACACCAGAGGGCCCCATCATCATCAAAGGGGACAGGGTTGCCGCCAGGTTATGCACGGTGTTGGCTACCAAAGGCATGAAGAAGGAAACAGTAGGCGAAACTGGGGGCACGGTTACCCCAGCTTCGCCTGAATATTAATCACAAGATGTGGGTCAAGGCAGTGCGAAAATCAGTCCTCCAACGCACAGAATCAAAGGCAAAACCAGTCTCTGAGCCAAGCAACAAACTGATGTTGTGATGGTCCTAAGCCTTTGATAGTTGAAGAACAAAAGAAACTCGCTAGTACTTCTTCCCGCTTCAGTGTCAAGGGCGTAACGGCTAGTGATTCAGAACTCACAGCAAAGGTAGACTTCTCAAGAGGACCTAACTCAGAGGTTCACATAAGAAAGCAACAGAACCCTCCTATTGAGGATTGTCAACAAGAGCCACTATTAGTTGGGACTGAAACAAGTGACTATAGGGAAGATAGTAAGGACATAGAGGAGGTCGAAACCGAAGACATGCACGTAGGCATGGTGTACATGTTACCAGCCAAATTTTCCAAACCAGTCAAGGCAAAGCAGGTGGTTGTCGTAAGCAAAGCGGTTAGGGGAGTAACTCTAGAAGAACCAGAAGAACGGGGACCAATCGTGGATTCTGTTGTGCGAAAATCCTACATGATGTTCTCCAAACCAACAACCACAATGACTTCGCACATGAGGCCTTTATACATTATTGCGAGCATGGGGGGGGGGGCATCCAGCTTAGCAAGGTAATGGTAGATACCAGAGGAGTAGTGAATGTCTTGACTACTCGAGCAATGACATTATTGAGTATTCCAAGATCAGCCATTAAAGGGATATACATGACGATCAAGAACTTTGTAGGGACAGTCTCGCAGACACTAGGATTGTTGTTCATAGAAATAAAGGTTGGACCAGCGACAGGGGTTCATACTTTCTTTGTCATTGAGTGTAACTCACCCTTCAGTGCAATACTAGGCAGAGATTGGATCCATAGGAACTACTGTGTACCTTCATCGCTTTATCAACATCTCCTTATTTGGGACATGGAGACATCAGAATCGTACATAGTCAACGCAGACCCACGACCTTACTCAGTCTCTACGAATGCATTAGATGCCGATTACTACAATGGAAACCTCCGACCATTGGAAGTGTGCGGCGTCGACAAAAAAGGCGAAACTGTTAGAGTAACGGCCTCAGAATTAAATCAATGGGGAATAATGCAAGCAAGAGAAGACAAAGCACGACCTTACTTTCTCGAGCTAACCTCCACAAGCCATCAATGATACGACCATCCAAGGATGAAGAGTCGAAGGCAGGCTTGTGTTTTTCTATATGTGAGATTACAAACTTATTTGATAGAGTTATAAGCCTACGATTGTCTGCCAACCATCGGAACAATAGAATGTATCAATGAAGATGTGTAACAGGAAGTGATTGAGGAGGATATCATCCAGCTCACACCTGCAGCCTTGGATGACAAACCACCTAAAGTAAGAGATCCCATTGAAAAAATCAATTTAGGAAACCTAGATGAGCCAATGGAAGTGGATACCGGAGCAGTAGTGAATGTCTTAACTACCTGAGCAATGACATTATTGAGTATTCAAATATCATCCATTCAAGCGACATCCATGATGATCAGGAACTTCTTAGGGACACTCTCACAGACACTAGGATTATTATTCATAGAAATAAAGGTTAGACCAGAGACAGGGGTTTATACTTTCTTTGTCATTCTTGTTAGCACCTTTTAAGAACCTGAAGAAAGAAAGAGGCTCGTTAATTTGTTGTTCGAATATAAGGATTATCTCGTAGAGAAGTTTGAGGATATGTCGGGACTTCCACCAGCGCTTGTTGTCCATAAACTTCCAATAGCAGAGGGTAAAAAGCCAGTACAACAAAAAATGCGAAGGATGAATCTAGAGACAGCAACATTGGTCAAGGAAGAGATCGAGAAAATGTTGAAGTCCGGAGTCATCCAAGTGACTAAATACACATAATGGACATCCAACATAGTCCCAGTATAAAAGAAGAACAAGAAGATTAGAGTCTGTGTGGAGTTAAAAAGAACGGTCAAGGATATACGAGATCAAAGAACGGCAAAGTTTGAAGCTGCGTGGGAAGGACCGTTCCATGTGATTGAGGTATACATTCAAGGAGCTTATAGGCTCGAGGAAGTTGACATGGGGCGTTATCTTCCAAGGCCGAGGAATGCTGTTTATTTGAAGAAATACTAGCGATGAAACAAGGGAGGTACGCTAGAGCAATAAAGTCATTTTTAAATTTCAACGACGTACTTTGAATTTATTTCCAGAAATTGTAGAGTGCTTATGGCAAAGACAAAGTGAAATAAAGAAAGTCTTCATTGAGGCCAAAACTTTGTTGGTATGGGGATTATAAAGCATAAAAGCTTTAGAGCAAAAATGCATAAAGATCGAAAAGCTAAGGGCATATCGACGAAAATGCTCGACGAAATGATTTTCGACGAGAATGGCAAATGTGACCCAAAAGCCTCAGGCAATATGGGGATTAACAGGCATGGAAGCTTTAGAGAAAAAATGCATCAAGATCAAGAAGCTAAAGAAGCATATCAATTAAGTGCTCGATGAGAGATTCTCGACAAGTATACGATCCAAGAAGTCTCGGGCATAATTGAATTATTGGCATAAAAAATTTAGTGCAAAAATACACAAAAATCGAGAAGCTAAGGGCATATCGATGTAAACGCTCAACAAAAGGCTCTCATTGAGCATATAACCAAAAGTCAAGAGCATATGGACTGTGAAGAGGCCAATATACCAAATGGTGAAATGGTGTAAAATCAACGAGAGATTCTCATCAAGAAATTTCCTGTCCTCGAGGAATATCTTTTAACAGAATGTTTCCAACGAAAAGACATTGGGGAATGAACAGGGGAAAAAGCAGGAAATATATGTTGTACTAGCAATGATTACAGGAAAAAAAACTTCAACTGGGGACATCGGTGGAGGTGATAGCCATTGAGTTTTTCTCCTCGATTTTCTCCTCAACTGGGTCCTTGGTGCTCGAGGTGGTCTCGACGGGGGCATGTGCCGTTGAGGAAGGAGGCTCGGCGTGCTTGGAGATCATCCTAGCTGTAGGGACAACCTCGAGGTGCTTTAGAATTTCCTCAGATGAGGGGACCTCACCAGGGTTAGAACCTAACAAAGGCTCGCCGACGCACTGAAGGAGCTCGTCAATAGCATCAGGTCCCTCGTAGACATGTTCCTCGGCAGGAAGAGAAGGCTGGGTCCATGCGAGGCAGAAGTACTTCACCGAGGATTGCCTTACCGTCTGGTTGGCATTCTCAAACTCCTCGTCGCGGATCTTCTCCACGTCGTCGATTTGCAGGTCCAGCGAGGAAATGCGATTCATGGCCTCCAGGTTCTCTTTCTCGAGATTGGCAATTTTCTCGAAGCCTCCTCAACCTCTCAATCCTTAACGAGGAATCTCCCTTGAGCAAATTTGAGATTGTCGGAGAGCTCCTCGTTCGATTTCTTGAGATTGACAAAGCACTCTTCGAGGGCTTCGAGCTCTCGCACCTTGCTCCAGTATTGGGAGGTGGAGGCATATATTTTGGTCTTGGCCTCATTGAGTTCAATGTTGAGGGTGTCGATGAATGAGAGTCAAAGAAGAAGATAGTTTGTGCGTGGAGCGTGATCTGAAAGAAGGTAAATCAATTAAAGGTAAAGGATGAAGGGTGAAACATTTGAGGGAGGAAAAAGGTTTCTCAGCGAACTTATATAGAGAGAGCCTTGGATAGCACCACCTCTTCGTGTTGCTCACGAGATCCACGTAGGAGGGTGTTGCGGTTTGGTGAGTGCTTGTGGAGTAAAAGAGCCATGCTACAGGCCGCCTCGGGGTTGCCGAGGAGGGGCTGCTCCCTGTTGACAAGGGGTTAGACCGTAGCAGGATTCGAGCAACTGGTCAATGAACTCTTCTCGGCGGGGGTCGACGAGCTCTTTGGCGGAGGAGGTTTGGGAAATTGTAGAGCTGCATGATCGATGAACTTATTCGAAGGGGAATGAAAAAAGAAAAGCTTTAAGAGTGGTTTGAAGTAAAAATAAAGAAGTACCTTTGGTAGCAGAATGATGAGATGTTTTCTCATGAAAGAGGGGATCCAGTTCTTCCACGGGTGGTGGACGAGCTTCAGGTACGGGAGAAACAGTGAGTGAGTCCCTGGAAGATCGTTGAGCTTGGATAAGGTGCCATCGGTGCTCGACGAGGTTTTATGCCTCTTTTCTTCGAGAGGGTCCTTGAAGTTGACCGAGTGAGCAGGAACTCGACTTCTTTTCTTGCTACCAAAAGTGGCAGCAATCAGAGAGTCCACGGGGGCTTTCGAGGGGATTGCGGCAGCCTTGGCCCGGGTTTTGAGTAGGCTGGAGGTCTCGGTGGGGATGTTGAATGGCAGCTCCACCTGTATGAGCCAAGTAGTCCTCTCGGTGGTGTATATTTCGGTGTATCGAGTGTACGCCAATGAGGAGCGCTCACGTGCAAGCGAGAGTAGAATGGTGGAGGAGGTGAAACGAGCCAGAGACCAGTGGCTCTGGGCTAGGTTCTGGATAAGCCATGTTGCCCGATCATCGTCGAGCAGGAAAAGGTTGGAATCCACTGAGAGAGCTGCATGCGAAGTCGGAGAAGGGTAAGTTCTCGAGGAGGAAATCAAAATTGAAAACTCGATGAGAAATATTCGTTGGAGGGATATCAGCGAAGGGAAAATGGTTTGTCCCTGAAATTCTTGGGGATACCGGCCGAGAGAGAAGTCCTTGACTTCCATAGGCGTCCAGTTGCCCTTGATCATCACAGGGCTGGAGTTCCACCCCTGATAGTTAGTGTTGCGCTGCTCGAAACATTTCCTATTGTGGTGGGGCCAAAAATTGAAGCGGCGGAAGGGCCTGTTTGATTCTCGAGTACTTGTGGAGGAAAAGAAAGTCCCTGATCCTGAGGGGTACCTTCATTTGTTGTCCAAAAGCCAACAACGTCGAGATCTCGACGAACGAGTTTGGGCTTAATTGCATAGGATTCAAATCAAGCACCACGAGCAAGAGATAGATAGTAGGGTGCAGAGGGAAGCTTAGGAATTTCAGATGAAGCTGAAAGAGGATAAGGCAATCATCGGCCGGAGATAAAATCGATGTCATCACGTATGGCGAAGATTTGGACATTGCCTGGCGGGTTGAGGCGAGACCTCGTAAGTGAGAGTTGGCTCTCGGTGTGAGTCCACCGCTTCTTCTCGTCCCCCCTGAGATTCCACATCCTCGAGACCATCATCTCCTTCTTCTTCGAAGACCTCATCATCATTGAGATTTTGCTCTTCGGTGGTCGGCTCGTGGACCCGGTCGGTGGTGTACTTGGCCTGGGCTTTAGACCGAGTGGTGATCATGGTTGAGATGATGGAGAGTGGAAATCAGAGTAGATTTCTGGGTCAAGGGAAATCAGGATTTTGGTTTTTCTCTTTCATAGAGGAGGAGTTTGAGATAAAGTGATGTGAAGAAGGAGAGTTGGGGATGAGGATATATATGGAGCACAAAAATCCAGGGCGAACAAATAATGGTTATAGAAATTTAAAAGATGAGGGAGACGAAGTGGAGTTGTGGCAGCATTGAGTACGTTGAATGTGGGAAATGCAGATGAGATACGTGAGAAATTGAGGGGTTTTTCAGTTTCTCGACGAGAAAATTCCTTCTGGATTCTTCGGTGAAGATCCGAAAGAAATTTTGGAGGAATTTGTGGGGGAGAAGTATTTCTCCTCATCGATGAGTTGGAATGGATGTTCAATGAAAAATGATGTCTCGGGTCACTTGGACGAAAAGTGAACGAGGAGATTGGAACAATGAGTAAAGCTCGACGAGGAAGAAATTGCGCGTTAGAAGCTCGATGAGAGGAGGCCATGTACCAGGAGGAGCACGACGAAGTCAAAGTCGTTGAGATTTTGCAGCGTCTGACTCGGTCTCGCCGAGAATAACTGTAGGGAGGTTCGACCTCGACGAGAGCATCTCAGGTGGTTTATCTCGATGAGTAGCAGAACGTAAGCCTTCAAGTGAGGAGTCAATTTCGGATGGGAAGGTCTGAAACTTGAGGCCCACGAGTTGGTTGCCGATTTGGAGGGAAGGTTTTCACTATAAACACTGTTATTCCTTGCAAATTACAAATCATTGAGAAACTTCACACATTTCGCACCTCTACTTGCATTTACACTTTTAACTAGAGCTCTTGAGTGATTTGGGCGTCAGAGTGTCTTCGCAGGTACCGCACCTTCCCCCCCCCCCCCCAATTTCGGCGCAAAGAAGCCAAAACTCAGACTTGTTAAAGACGTTGAATCGTTTGATGTTCGTCAAAAAATTCTTGTTGAAGTAACTTGTCTTCGATGACATTTTTACTTTCCAACATGCATGCTCACTATGCTGTACCCCTTTCGCATTCAAGTATGAATATATGCACCAACCCTAGCCTGAAGGAGATTCCCATAAAATGCAACTAGTATTGCCAACTCTGGTTTCATTTTAACTCCATCAGTTCTTTGAATAAAGTACACCAAATGAGTATTCTTAAGTCTTAATATTGTGAGCCAAAGATCCGAATAAATATTCATTCATGGACAGTAACTATGAGAGTGAAGATATGGAATACAAATCAGATCGTTTGGGAACTCAATCTAGTCTTTTTAACGTGGAGAATATGCTTTGAACACAATGACTCACAATTGGGGACACATTATATATACTAATAGTAATAGCAAGTGATCGACATACGTGTACATATGCCGAGTTGATATGGATCAACTAAGGGCTATTATCGTGAAGATAATATGGCAGTGAATAAGCTTGTTAACTATGGAGCTATTCATACTGGTCACGAGTAATGAGACTCTTTGCCTTCATTCGTTGTCGAGGTTTTTGGAAATGGTCGCTTCTTTTACATGCACTATCATTTGATTTGATTCTTGTGCGGTAGTTTCTTCTTTTGGGAGTTTAGTTTCGTCTATAATTGTTTTCTTTCTGTTACGGCTTTGGTCAATACGACCTTACTTTGTTTTTGTTATCAATATAAATATTTCGATAGGGGATGGACAGTGGATTTTCAGAGTGTGACGGGCCTTTCACCTTGAGGGTGAAACTTGTTCCCAAAATTACATGTTTTTGAGGAGCTGATATCCCCCTAATTCCTTATTGATTTTTTTTTAAAAAAAACTAAGGACTATTTATGTATACATGAGTGTAATTTTTCTATTAAATAGCGAGGCTCAATCCAATAAATTTTTCATTCACATTTAGGCAAATCAATTTTTAAATCACATACTTAGCTAGATGTTAAAAAGTTATGAGTATATCAAATTTAAAATGTTTCATTCAAATTGAAAATTGTGACATTATTATATGCCGTACCCTTTATTACCCTTTATTAATTACGTACGAATATGAATCATCCAATTTTGACAAATATGGTGCATCTATTGATTTAAATATGTTTAATATATATCTCAATGATTTCAATTCATGTAAAGTTTTATAACAATAATATACTTGTAAAAATGTACATATATGACATATAAATGTTAGTTTGCAGAATTGTAATTGAACTTCTCGATCTTAGAAAATCAGCAACTAGTCCACATTAGTAGTAGGAGAACATATGCATTGTTGATTCTATTTCCCGCTTTATTCACATGGAAGGATTTACTTTCAGCCTAGATATTGTTCTATTCATTCTATTTTCCTCAGTCCTCACTCTACATGCAAAACCCTATAACCAACCAATTGCCAAGGTGAAGCTTCTTTAATATTTTCGCCAAAAACCCTACCACATTTTCGATTCATTTATTTGTGGACATGTAATACCTACCACCAAATCAATCAATGAGCTGGAAATAGACAAATAAAGAAAGAATATAGATAGCTAGTTTTACTGGCACCAGCCAATACGAGTGACAGTGAGAGTTCTAAAGAGATCGATTAGTGTCATTTTCTCATATGTCAAGCAGCTCAAGATCGATGAACTTGTTTCGTCTCTCCCATTGGCGTACGTTATACCTAGATCATACCACACGATCATCTGTATTATTGCATGATGAGTTTCTAAGAATGCTCAATTCCGATCCTTTCATATCTCTAATTAAACTCCACAAACCTAACTTTGTTTACCTTTTCCACAATCAAACAAAAGTTCTGAATGATCGATCTTAATTTAGAACTAAGTAACACAGCAACAACCTTCTTATGATCTTATCCTATCCGATAGTACGTAGCTGCATGTAGCTTAATTTGAGAATGATTTCATTAATTAATTTGTGATCGGCTAGATAGTAGCTTCAGTGTCAACCATACATATTCATCGATCCACAAGCTAGTACAATGTTTAAAACTATTCTTCAACTTGTCACCTTTACTGACTTAACATTCAGACATTTTACCTAAGTCATGGCTCGTCCACCTTCCCGCCAATCAGTAATGGCTCGATTGGCTCCTCCTTCTCATGGCTCAATTTCCTCCATTTTGGTTTCATCCCGTCCCTTGCTTCCTGACCTCCTCTGTTCCATTCCATTCCTCCTAGCGTCCATGGTTAATTTTCTCCTTTTATGTTCAGGCTAGCTACACTTTTTTCCATTCGTAGCGGTCGTGGTTGATGGAAGCT
Source organism: Geum urbanum (assembly GCA_946800695.1). Lineage (NCBI taxonomy): Eukaryota > Viridiplantae > Streptophyta > Magnoliopsida > Rosales > Rosaceae > Geum > Geum urbanum. Next base: position 2,201,210 of record OX327011.1, read on the forward strand.
AGGGTTTCCCTACTCCTAGAACTTGTTTGGGGTTCAGGTTCAGGTTCTTAACTGTACGAAGTCTTCGTACAACATGCATGATACGAGTATTGTTAGAATCAATCAGTTGTATACAAACAATATATGTATAATAACTATAGAATCGAAATTGAAATCAATAACAAAGACGAAATAGAAATTCATTAATTTGATCAGATAGAAGCCTGCAACGTAGTGTCCTAAGACTGAAATTCGCCCTCACTTATGCTTCCAGTCTGGACGTCTATCTAGATGATACAACTAGTTGGTTCAAGTTCTAGCACACGAACTTGAATCCTGACGAATTTACTTTATATTTTTCTCAGAATATTAATATTGAGGAAGAAGACGAAATCGATGGAATTGGATCGATGATTAATGACGACCTCGGGTTGTCTTTATAAAAACATCAAAAGGCGCAATTTTTCAAAAGTTGGGATAGCTGTCGCTTCTTTTCATATTTATCTTTTAAAAAATCTATTTATCTGAAATAATTCAAAATTAAAATATTAATTTTTAATAATTAAAATTTAATTTAATTTAATCAACAGAATTCAAAGGCCCAAGGCTTATCTTTTGATGATTTATATATTTGGGCTTTCCATTGGTAATCTAAGGTCCAAACCCACAAATCTATGTAAAAACTCATCTTCTAGCTTTCAGCTCAATTACTTCTCTACATGTGTAATCTTTAATAAATGTTCATGCCTTTCTAACTTTTTCCATGTGGGACTAAAGTCCTACAAATTTCAATAATACCCCACATTTTTTATTCAAACTCCAATAAGTATAACACACTTTGATTATATATATTACCTTATGTAGTATTTATTCACTATTTATACGTGCATTGTTTTTTTTATCATAAGATCTTTCGACGTATTTTTTGTATTGTTTTGTTCAGGGTTCTCTTTTACTGTTAGTACTTTTGTAACATTACATTTATTCGACTCATCTATGCCATGCATATAAATTTTAGGAATTATAGAGTATTAGGTATTGGTTGAGTGATTAAGGAAAGTGTGCCAGCCCCCGCTCATCTAAAAACGCCTCCTCCAATTATTGGTCGATTTATCAAAAAATAAGGGGACATAGGAATTTGATTATTCTGTCATTTATTCTCTTCAATGTTACAGTAGCTCAAATGAAAACAAAAGAGGTAACTCTCAATTTATGGAAAAAAGTTTTCCAGCTACCAGCAACTCCTATCTCTCTGCTTAGATTTTCTTTGGCTGTTATTATCAAGTTACAATCAACTACACACAAAATTCTATCGATCCAAATTGACCATTACAGATGATCATTGCTAGCTATAGCAATCACTTTAGTCTGAAAGAGACGATATCATGCCAGGCCAAAGGTCCATCAAAGACTTTGGATATTAACAGCCTACGCATGTGAACAGCTCAGATAGAGTTGAGATGTCATACGCTAGCTTACTAGCAATATTAGTTTCCTTATAATTGCTCCCAATACTTGTTTAGCAAAAAAGAGGTTTCTTGGCACCTACGAATCTCTTCAAGTACGTGGAGATTTACAAAGTAACTTGCTTCCATTGCAATGCCTAGTAGGAGTAAAATGCCCACCATGCCACCAAAATATCCTCCCTAAGATAACAATATATGGGAGGAGGCGATCACTCTAAGAATTATATCTCCAAATTCTTCAATTGCTCATGGACGTCAAATAAGTGTGGTCTCAAAGTGAGTGATTATAGGTAAGAAGGATCGCCTCAAATTCAACAGTTATTCAATACTTCTTCTTAAGTTGACACATACATATCAGCCATGCCCAATTCCTCAATTGAGTTGTAAAATATCTTCTTTGATACCCTTTGAGTGAAGACTTCTGCCAGTTGTTCAATTGAAGGAACAAACATGAAAAAAATGATCATTTTATATGGGTTCCATTTTTGGTACGTTGACGTACTAATACATCCGAATTATCGATATGTATAAGTAGACCGACCTCATTACATTAGTAGACCTGATACATAAATAGAATGACTCGATACATAAATAGAATGACCTTGATGCATAAGTATACTCAGTTTGTTAAAAAAAGTAGACTACCTCGATGTACAAGTATACAGAATTGCCAACTTTGAACACCTGTACTTTGAACAAAATTGTCTCACTGTTGCAATTTTTTTAACCAAATGAAAGTCTTGCAACCCTATGAAGATGCGACATCACACCATAGCAACTCTATGAAGGTGCGACATAACTTAAATACGGTTGTGTTAGATGCCTGACACCGAAACTCTGCACATAATAATCTACAGAGAACTAGAACATGCAGTAACACTTGATAGAAAAAAGGCACCGATAAACTAAGACTTGAACCTGAACACAAACAGAAAATTAAAACTACCCACGCGAAGGACATGACCCTCTCTTTGTAGTTATATCGAGAAATCCACCAAAATCCCAAGTAAAAGACTCAAAATCAGGTTGATTGCAACTCTGGAGTACTGTAGAACATCTCAATCGAAAACCACCCACTTCACCCAGCAACCTTCTTGCAAAATTTGTCGTCGAACTACCGCTACCAAATCAACCCTCCTGTATTCCTGAATATGTGGACCTGGAAACCTCCAAATGTGACGTCCTGGAGTCGATCTTGAACCTTAGAACCATTCTTGCTCTATTGGAACACGTCCAAACCCCGGCCCTCCGATCCAGCACAACCTGTCTACCCACATCCCATACCAACCTATGTGCCATAGGGCGGTACAATAGACCACAAGCAACAGAGACACCACGATCTTCTGCTCTTATCGCAACCTGCATAGTCAATACCTACGAAACACTTGAATCGAAATTGGGCTGGAAGAGGTGAGACGACAAGAACCGATCTCATCGTCTTTGACAAATTGGAAATGCTTGAAAAAAGTCCCCATTGGCAAGGGGTTCATTGCTACCGGCATAAGAACCCTAGCAAAGCCCTCGACATTTCTCGTCGTTGTTGTAACTTAAGTTCAACTATATGTAAATATTCTTAAATATTATGAATATTGTGGTAATTGTGGTAATTTTATTAATTAATATTTCAAATAGATGATATATTTGGTTCTCGAGCAAGTGGTAAATAAAAGTATGGATAATCCTTGATAGCCAAGTATATCTCCACATATTATGTAGCAGGTGGTGTAACAGAAAATTTTGCTTTAATATCTAACTTGCACCTTTCATTAAAGAACAAAATCCTTCAACATTACACATTTACACCTACACGGCTACACCAATTGATATTATCTAAAATTTCTAATGATTCGATTTATTTCAAATGTATCCATCATAGACATCAAAGTCATCAATTGATCATATTTTTAAGACATTCATAAGTAAACAAGAACTTGGTAGAGAGATATCAAAACCATCCCAATCTGACCCAACTAGAATAATTAATTAGATCCATATGTATTGAACAAGTTTAAATCATTTTTGTCAATTTAAGTATGTATGTCTTGTCCATTTACAGATGGATCCCACACGTACGTTGTCTATAATTACAATTGCAACTCCCTTTTTTTAATTTAATTCACTTTCATAACATATAATTCTTATGGTTACATATACTTCCTTTTTTTATTTAATTCATTTTCAAGAGTGTAGTACTTGCTTTTATATTAATATATTTCATTATATTGAGAAGAGATTCTATAGTATTTTTATTTTGGATAATAGTTTTCATGGCACTGAGAGTGTAATTTATTATTAATTTTCTTATACTTTGGTTCTAAACTTAATTTAACCAAAGTATTAGGGGAATAGCAAAAAAAGAAAGAAGAAGATATATAAGAAAATACAAACATAAAATAGAATACGGTAAAAAGGGGAACAAGTAAATTATATTTCATGAAAATTGATTAAAACTCAAAAGGGAGACTCAAGAGTACTTTTGAGTGAGAGAGGAGTGTATCAGCTTCCTAAGAGTAACTTTAGCATTATAAGTCATTTTTAGCTAAAATATAAATATTTTTTCTTAAAATTCACTCAAGCGGCTCCTATATTTTATTATCCAGTTTATGGATTATCTATATTTTATGTTTTCATACCCTATTCGTATACCGAAAACATGAATTATAGTTAACGAAACATTCAATATTGTAATTGATTCGCTCCTTATAGAAAATGCAATCAATAACTATATTAATAATTGTATCAAAAAATAACTATATCAATAAATAAATATTTTATTATCAACCAATCAAAATTAAGCATTTGTTTAGATCGATATAACTATATTTTAAGTGATATTGTTGGAGTTAATTTACACAAGTGATTAGCTAAAATAAGTTTTAGCTCTATTTTGAACAAAATAAGCAAAGTTTAGGTAACATTGTTGGAGTTGCTCTGACAAAATATATATAGGCAAAAAGCTTAAAATAATCACTTAAGTTTGGTGTATTTATATTTTGGTCGATCACTTAACTTATGAAAGGAAAAAATTCACCCATGGTGCCCGAACTTTTCAGGTCAGGTCAAAAAGGTACCTGAACTCTAAAAACTATCAATATAGTGCACAAACTCTTAAACACTTTAAGTGTGGTGCCTCGAACCATTTTTTGTCACTTCTCCGTTACGAGTGATGATGTGGCATTTTTTTTTAAAAAAAGAAAAAGTCGAATGACTTTTATGTCCTTATATAAAATTCACTCATGGTGCCTGAACTCTTCGGGTCAAGTCAAAAAGGTGCCCGAACTCTCAAACTATCAATATGATGCCCAGACTCTAAAAACGCTATAAGTGTAGTGCCTCTATCCATTTTCCTTCACTTCTCTGTCTCGAGTGATGATGTGACACTATGATAATTTGAAATTAGGGGTATTATTATCAATTACATATGTTTTAAAAAAATTTATTTCATAAATATCTCTTTCATTAAATCTCAGCTATTGAACTTGAAAAATAACATAGGTTATGATAAGCTCAGGACATCAGATCCACTTAAATTCACAAAACCGATGTCGACTACTGTCGACAAAATCTCCGGCAAAAATTTGTCGTGAGCTGCGCCAAGTGGCCTCTAAGTCGTGAGCCGCGCCGCCCTCGCCGTCGATGCCATTCCTTACAAGGCTTAGAGGCTAAGAAACTTTGGCGAGTAGAAGCATCGGTTGCGAGTGACATCAACGGTGACGGCGGCAGAGCTCGCGACTTGGAGGTATGGTTGTCTTAGGGTGAGAGAGGCCCACAGCTCGGACATGAGCAATCTGGCAAATTTGATTGATTTGGATTAAAATTAAGGATCTTCAGCGAGGAGGAGGTTTAGATTTGATTTGGGTTTCCATACAATTGAGTTAGGTTTTCATCGAATTAGAAAGCTCACGACGGATCTTAGGTGGAGATTTTGTCGACGGTGGTCAACATCGGTTTTGTGAATTAAGTAGATATGATGTCTTGAGCTTATCATAAGCTCATCTAAGTTGTTTTCAAGATCAATGACTGAGATTTAATGAAAGAGATATTTATGAAATAAATTAGTTTAAAACATATGTAATTGATAATAATGCCCCTAATATCAAATTATCACCATGCCATGTCATCACTCGAGACGAAAAAGTAACGGAAAATGGTTCGAGGCACTACACTTATAGCGTTTTTGAACAGTCTAGGCATCATATTGATAGTTTTGAGAGTTCGGGTACCTTTTTGACCTGACCCAAAGAGTTCAAGCACCATAAGTGAATTTTATATAAGGACATAAAAGTCATTCGACTTTTTTTTTCAAAAAATAATGCCATGTCATCACTCGTGACGGAGAAGTGACGGAAAATGGTTCGAGGCACCACACTTATAGCGTTTTAAGAGTCTGGGAATCATATTGATAGCTTTTACAGTTTGTGCATCTTTTTTACCTGACCCGTAGAGTTCAGGGACCATGGGTGAATTTTTTTCCTTTATGAAACTATAACTTTGGTCACTTAAGTTTGTCAAAAAGTGACACTTTGGTTGCTCAACTTTTGAAAACATAACTTTGGTCACTCCACTTTTGAATGTATAATTTGGTCACTCCTCTCACTAGGGCTTGGAATGGGATGGGTCGGGTCGGGTAAATTTTTGGTCGTTCCTATATATATGGGATGGGATTGTGCATTTTAAAAGTTAGTTCCGATTGTCTCGAAACCTGAATAGGATGGAACGGGTCCATTTCGGGCCCAATTTAAAATGAACATTTAGTAGAGTATGTAACAACTAAAATTCGAATGAGACGGATTGAACCAAAATTTAGGGTCAATATAACCATATTAGATAAACATAATTTGATATGACTTAAAAGTCTATAACTACAAAAAGTAATATGTATCGTTTCACTTAATGTTTAGGCCTTACATATATGGTCACTCATGTTTGCCAATTCGGTCACTATCGTATGACATCGATGTATGGTCACTGAAATCAAAAATTTGCTTTCAAATTAATTAGTATCTCGTTCTCAAACATCTATTAATTAAAAGATATTCCATTTATTTTAGGGCTATTTTCGTCTATTTATCCCTATGCCAGGAAAAAAAAACCTCGATTGTGGGATACATTCGCGACCACCTCGTCGCCCAATCATCGACTAAACTCATTTCTTCATCAACCCACTCGATTCCAATTCTGTCTTCAATTCAAGCAAGCTTAATTTCTTCGTCGACTAATTGGGTAAGTCGTATTGGAAAGAATATTCCTATTATAATTAGAATTAACTTTTGTAGATATGATATGATTATGTAAATATCTTTTCTTTTTGGGAAACCACTTGTAAAGCTATACTAACCCCAAAATTGGGATGATTGATATCATTGAATTCTCCCTGAAACACTTTTCTACTTGGCATCAGAGACGAATTTCTAGAATTTGAAAAACCTAAATTGAATTGAAATGAAACCCTGAATTTCCACCACCAAATTTTTTTCGCTGCACCTAAAATCTCAAACCTTGAAACCTCTGAAATTGAACCTACATCCTTGAAAATTGAAAACCCATAATCCCGAAGTATACTCTTGAAATACTGAATTTTGAAATCCTTCCCACTTGAATTGTATATGTTACTATTTCATAAGAAGGGCATTCATCAAGGGCCTCCGCTAATATAGTTGAAGTAGGTATGAAGGGTAAGACATAATCTCTCTCTACATTATATGCAAATAATACTTTGATAATTGATACTGGTGTAACTGATCATATGACGAATACTCCTGGTTTATTACAAACCATTAAATCATCCCCTTAATATGTTGTGACTACTGCTGATGGCTCTCCATCTGTTATTCTTGGTAAAGGTTCTATTAGAATTTCTAATAATCTATCACTTGATTCTGTTATTGTTTCTCCCTCTCTTGCCTATAACCTTTTATCTGTTAGCCAAATAACTTCGACACTTACATGTTCTGTAACTTTCTATCCATACTTTTGTATCTTTCAGGATATTCTGATAAGGAAAGTTCTCAGTTATGGTGTTAGAAGGGGGAAACTGTACTACCTTGATTTAACGAGCAGTGGTGAACAACAATTCAAATCACCGGGCCAGGAGAATAATACCATCAATGTGGATAAGTCTAAGGAAGATGTGTGGTTATGGTACCGTCATCTTGGTCACTTGAATTTTCATTACCTGCGGAAGATTTAACCTCAACTATTTTCTTGTGTGAATGCTTCAGAGTTTCAGTTTGATACATGTGAATTGGCCAAGAGCCATCACATTACCTATTCACCAATCTTGAACAAATGTTCAGTTCCCTACATGAGGATTCATTCTGATATTTAGGGTCCTGCACGAACCTCTTCTCGGTCTGGATATCTCTATTTTGTGACTTTTATTGATGAATGCACCATAATGACTTAGGTCTCCTTGATGAAGTGTAAAAGTGATGTGTTTTATAGATTGACTAAATTTCACAAGATGGTGGCAACCCAGTACTAGCAGCAAATTCGAGTTCTCAAGTGTGACAATGATGGAGAATATGTAAATAGTGAAATGTCAGCTTACTTAGGCACTCGTGGGATTTGACACTAGATTTCCATTGCTTACACCCATCAACATAATGGATTGGTTGAATGAAAGATTAGAAAATTGTTGGAAGTTGTTCGTGCTTCCTTCTTTGGAATGAATGTGCCTCGAAATATGTGGGGAGAAGCTTCATGTTCTGTTGTATACTTGATTAATTGCACACCCTCTCATGTGATTGCGTTTCAAAATCCTTATTAGAAGTTACATGCATTGCTGACTGTGCCATCTTTGAAAAATTTGGAGCAAAAAGCTTTTGGGTGTACTGGGTATGTTCACATCAACAAACAATTGAGAGGCAAGTTTGATCTATGTGCTCTAAAGTGTGTCTTTATTGGATATGCTGAGTTCCAAAAAGGCTACCGTTGTTATGATCCAGTTTTGAACAAAATGCATGTTTCTTTGGATGTTTCTTTCCGTGGATTTGAACCTTATTACTCAGGGGGAGTTTCAGAGTCTTCCCTTCATGGGAAGAAGAGAGTATGTGAAGGAAATCCTCTGAATATGATGGAATTTGAAGAATCGGGAAGCTTAGAACATCAATTAGAAGTTGGATTTGGAAGTTGAAAAATGAGTTGGACAATCTGCAGAAGAGTCCATTAACCCGTCGACTATAATCATCAACCCGTCGTGTAACGACCCAAACCGGAAATGGTATGTTAATTGGCTTGATTCGCGAGATTCACGAATAATTGCAATTTATCATAATTAGTTGATATGGCAGATTTGTTTACGACTAAATTATCAGGGGAGAATTTGAGATGAGTTCCTTCACAAGAGTTGTAGTGTTCGTGATTTCAAGTTCGTAGGGGTTTCTGGAGGATTATTTCGAATTACGAGGAATAAGTTATAAATATTTTTGACCGTTGGATTTAGTCATGTTTATCCGTTTTGGTTTCGATTCATTTTGGACCGTTGATCATCTTGGGTTGCGCGTATAATATTAGAATAGTCGTAAAATTGTCGAAAAGTCACATTTGGGAAGTTTGACCGTTGTTGACCAGGTTTGACCGCGTTGACCCGAGCTCCACCGTGACTGCAAACTGCCGCCGTCCGACCCACCGATTCCGGCCACAACCTTGGTATGGTTAGAATCCTCTTGTGATTTCCTATTGTTTTGAACTTGATTTTGTGAGAATTGATGGAGTTTTAAGGGAGAACGAACTCGGTGAAGTTTTGAGATTTTGCCAGATTCGGGTGGTGGTTTCCGGCATGATTTGAGGTCATTGGGGTTGGGGGTTTTGCTCCCCTCAACCTATTGATGCTTTTGGGTGGAAGAATTTTGGGATTTGACGCCGTTTGGAGCTCGCCGGAATCCATGGAGGCCGTGGGTTTTGGGCTGATTTCCGGCCGATGTGTTTGGAATTGGAATATGGTGATGAAGAGGAAGTTGTTGGGCTTGAGGAGGAGTAGAGTTCTGGGCTTTCCCCGCCGGAAAATCTCACCGTTGACGCCGCGCCGCCGCCGGCGGCGACGACGACGGTCAACGGCGGAGCTCCGGCGAAGGGTTGACTTTTTAGAATTTTTAGGAGTTTTATATCGTTTAGCTCATAATCGCGTCCCGAGCGTAGTCTTGAGGTTTTTGGGTTAATTTGAGTATTATATTTTGGGACGAGTGTTAATTGGGTATATTTTGTGAATTTTATAATCCTCGTAGCTATTTCGAGCGGTACGTCTTTCGAGAATGCGGGGTTCTTGACGTATTAGCTTTGTATGATGTGTTTCAATATGTATTGATTGTATCCATGCTATTCAGGTGATCGAGATCGAGCGTTTGGCGAGGGATCTTCTACCGGACCTCAGGGCTAGCTTTGCTCTGTGAGTGGACATTTATTTACACTGTTGTAGCTAGTTCTTGATTTCATGATTTATTTCCAATACAATGTTCAGATTATTTATCGTTTGAATTTTTTATTTTATTTTATTGGTGATGGCATTTATTTATTTAGCATTGATGCATTGGCTACGCGGCTGATCATCAGTAGTCCATCTATCAGGCTTGAGAGATTCACTTGATATGCCGACTAAGCTTGAGAGATTCGCCTAGTTTATCATCATCGGGTTTGAGAGATTCGCCGGACCTGCTACTCTGGTAGGGAAATCCGTCGGAGTGGTGACTTTTATGTACTTAAGATTTTATTTTCCTTTCCCCTGGTCTTTTCGGTTTCCACTCACTCTAACGATTTTATTTTCCTTTCCCCTGGTCTTTTCGGTTTCCCTTGCCCAGTTTGCAATTTGGATTCCAGTGTTGCACGTCATCGGTAGAGGCATAGAGTTCGGATCACTCTTCAGTTTCTGTAGGTTTCTTATTTGACCTACTCGTTGTAAATGTTGTATATAGGTGTCGCTCTGAGTACTTATACTGTGTTTCAGTTGAGTATACTCCTGAATGATTATGGATTTCTTGTAAACCTTTGAGTTTATTATATATATGTTCTTGAGAAATTCGGATGGGGAACGGAGCCCAACGGTTTGGCTTTTGTGGAATATTCAAAGTGTATTTCTTTGCAGGTTCTAAGAATGGTTCAGGTATTTCAAAGTAAATTCAGGCAAAAAAAAAATTTAAGGTCGTGTTTTGAAAGGGGTTTGATTTCGGTTTAGGAAACTAAATCGGAGTCGGATCCTTTCACGTCAATCTCGAGTGAAAAACCTATCGTCTAGATAGCCATTGACCAGGGATCTAGACCCGTCGACCAAAAATAAAGAACCTACGACTAACTTCATTCTCGATCCATCGAGAACTGTACCAAAATTTCCCTCTTTTGAATCAATAGCTCATGAAGAACCCCTTTCTACTACATCAACTGAAGAGTCTTCTCAGAATGTCTCACCTGAGGTACGTACTGATAACATTAAATTGGGTAATATAGAAGTTAGTCTGCCTAGGAGATCCCAACATAAAACAAAAGGGGTTCCAAAGAAACAATATGAACCAACCATAGAAGCCAAAGTCAAATATTCTATTGTAACTTTGTATCTAACCATAGATTATCTGGATCACACGCACTTACTGTTAATTAATTATCTACAATATCTATTCCTAGTAATATGCAGGATGCCTTGGCGGATCCAAAGCGAAAGCAAGCTATGAATGAAGAACTGAAAGCCTTACAAAAGAATGGAGTATATGAACTGTTGTGAATTCAGAATGTATTGAAGAAACTAGGTTTCAAGCTCCAAACAACCATGAATTTGTATTGTGACAATACTGCTACAATTGATATTGCTTATAATCCTGTATAGTATGGTCAGATGAAGCATACAGAGATTGATCGACATTTCATCAGAGATCACCTTGATAAGAAGGTTATACGGTTTACATTTGTAGCTTATGAAGAGCAATTGGCGGATGTTCTCGCTAAAGGGTTGTCACACTATGCATTTGTAGGATGGATTGTTAGGCATGATTGACATCTATGCACCAACTTGAGGAGGAGTGCTAGAAATAATATTCTATTATAATTAGAATTAACTTATGTAGATATGATATGATTGTGTAAATATCTTTTCTTTTTGGGGAACCACTTGTAAAAACTATATTAACCCCAAAATTAGAATGAATTGAATCATTGAATTCTCACTGAAACACTTTTCTACTAGTCGATTCATGCAAGGAGCAAAATGAAGGTGGTATCGATAGATGCCCTGCCACGGGGTCTTTTCCTTGGAAACAATCTTGTTAATCTCTTCGTTGATGATCTTGAAAGCTGCCCCAATTGATATAACTAATCTATGCAAATGTTCGCTGATGATCCTGAAAGTCGTCCCATTGTCTGCCATAGAATCTAAGCAACTGCTTTCTATAAGTATCATACACGTAGAAATTGATCGCTTTAAATAGCGCCGTGCGAAGAATGTTGACCAGCTATGCTCTTAACTAGCTCGAACAAATGCCTCCGTTCGCCACAAACTATATACTCAAGCTTTAGTCTCTCGAGTGGCGCAATAAATGTTTTATCATCATACAACAACATTCTATGAGAATTCAGCCATAATAGGCAAAATCTTCAACTAAAATTCCGGGCATTATATCAAAAACGGAATATACATTCCATCCAAACCATTTCTATCTATTAGTTATTTGTGACGACCCAGAACAGAATCAGTATGAGAAATCAGCTTAATTCGCGAGTTAGCGTATCATCGTAGATTTCCGATAATAGATTTACTCACCAGGTTTGATAACGACTAAATCATTGGCCGAGAATTGGAGCTGGCTCTCTTCTCGAGAGTCGTTGTACGTGTGATTTCGAGTTTGTGGGCGGTTCCGGATCATTATTTGGACGACCGAGGAATAAGTTATGATTATTTGAAGTTATGACGGAATCGGGTTAAATTAGTGGATTTCTTAACGACTAAATTACTGGACGAGAATTTGGTTTCGGCTTCTTCACAGAAGTTGTTCAGAATTTAATTTCGAGTTCGTGGAAACTTCCGGAGCATTATTCTGAGTTACGAAGATTAAGTTGTGAATATTTCCGATTGTTGATTATTTAGTCGGTTTAAATATGGATTGGTGTGAACAGTTGACTTTTTATCCATTTGGTCGATATGTTTGACTTCGAGTGGTAATTGAAGAACATGTCGAGTCGAGTTTGTTGCCGCGAGAATGATCAGAATCAGAATTACGACGAGGAAGTTACGGATATTCGAAGTTTGCCGAAAAGTGATTTTTTGAGGTTTCCTTTTTGGGAAGGGCTATAAATAGAAGTTTCCATATTGGGCAAGTCAACTATTGGCATTAATGGGTTTGACCGAGTTGACCGAGTCAACTCGGTGGAGGGAGAACTCACGGCGTCCTCCACGGCTCGCCGGCGGTGGTCCTTCATCCGGCCACCTCCGAGCCCGAATCCGGTCCCAAACGACTCGCTCCGATGTCCTAGTCCCATCCCCGGTCACCACGCACGGCGAGGCTCACCGGAGAGAGAGAATTTTCCGGCCAAAGTTCAAGGGTTTTTGGTGAATTCGAGTTTTGATTTTTCGGCCGATTTGAGCTGCAATTTGGAGTTGGCTTTGAAGCTCTCATCACTAGGAAGCTACCATGTAAGTTTGGTGATCCAATTCATCTTGTACATGGAGAATTTTGGATTTGAAATTTGTGTACCAATTAGGTTTTGCTTGAAATTGGACTAGTTAGAGTGAGAATTGGCCTTCGATGCAGTTGGCAAAGTTGCTCAGTGGGTGATTTTGCATGGAATAGGGGTTGCTCCGCCGAGGAAATTTCAGTTTGGTGGCGGCGCCGCCGTGGGCGGTGGTCAACGGCGGTCAAAGTTTGACTTTTTGGGATTTTCGACAAGTTGCATGTCATTTCACTCAAAATCGCGCCCCGATCGCAGTGGGGAGGTTCGTTTTTCGAATTGAGCGTCCGAACTTACAGTGAGGTATTGAGGTGTGATTTTCGGATTTTCGACAGTTTGTCGTAATCAGATTTCGTGTTTCCGAGAACGGTGGTTTCTCGTGATTTGTTTTGAATTGTCGAATTATGATTTTGAGAAATGGACTTTGTGAATATTCAGGGGTTCGTGATCGTTCGTTTGGCGAGGGACTTTCCGCCGGATCACGGGTTAACGCGAATTGCGTTACGCTAGTCTGTGAGTGGACAATTTCTTTTCACGGATTGATTGTGTGTCTTTATACACGTTTTATGAATTTGAGCATGTTTACGAGATTATGATTATTATGAGCATGTGTTATACGATTATATTACGTATATGCATTCATATGCTGTTTATTGTATTTGCATCGGATTATTTGTGATTTGATTTACACAGAGTACAGTCGTAGTTCATGTTGTTGTATCGATACACACGCATCCCAGTTGATCACCGAGGGTGCTTACCAGGAGGGGTACCGTACCTTGTGCCGATGTAGTTCCGGGTGGAAACAGATACCCTGACCTGAGGCCTTTCTGGCTCGAATCACGTGTGGGTATGGGATCCCGTGATTCAGACTGTACTAGCACGGACGTGTCCATGAGTGACCCCGTGGGATTTTTACTTGCATGCTCTGTACGCTGGAGGAGTATGAGTTTACCTCGCGTATTTTATTATATTTATTCATTCAACTCGCATATGTTTTTATAAAATATATATTACTTGGTGAAAGACATTTATTTTCGTCCACTCACTCTAACGATTTTCATGTCTTTCCCCTGGGCTTTTCGGTTTCCGTGCCCTGTTTGCAGTTCGGACTCTGGTGTCGCACGTCGTGGTCGGAGGCATAGTGCTCGAGCTACCTTGTTTCTTCCAGTAGGTTTATTGTTCTACCTACTGTGATATACATATATGATTATGCATTAGAGGTCGCTCTGAGTATTCTGTTGTATATACTATATGATTTTACTCCGGATTTCAGTAAAGTACATATATATTTATTGTTTTACTTTACTGTTGATATGTTGAGAAATCCGGATGGGATTGGTGCCCACGGTTTGATTTTTGTGGCATAGGATGAAGTGTATTTTCCGCGTGCAGGTAATGGTAATTCCACGTTAGTAACGAAACTCTGCCAAAATTTCTACGGTTTTTTGTTGGTTCGTGTTTTCGAAGGGGTTCGATTCCGGTTTAGGGAGCTAAATCGGGGTTGGGTCCTTTCATTATTGTTAATCAAATTACACATTTATCCCTATAGTGAAATATGAAGACTACGAAAAATTGACCTGGAAACCATGGTGACTATGGCGCTAGCCCACAGATGCTTAGTAGTGTTCATAGCCCGCCCTCTCCTAACCACAATAACTTTCTCTCTCTTACCTTCTCTGACGAAAGCCTCGTCACTGTTCTCCACCACACACACTCTTCCTCCTCTTCTTTTGGACTCGCAAACCACCACGTCATCGCTTCTCAAGATCACTGACAAAAATGCCAGCCAAATCGGGTGACCCGACCCGGGAATGACAGCGTTTGAGAAGGTGGTTTTGTAGAACGACACAGAGTTGAGGAGAGAATTGGAGACTGTGGTGGTGGGGTCCAGGAACAGACCACTATGGGAGCAAGATTTTTAAGGTTTGAACTTCGCACCAAGAATTGTGAATGAAGATCGAGTACGGAACGAGTGTGTTGAGAATTAAGTCTTTGAAGAGTGTTTCAAAGATCCCAGCCGGTTCCGGGTATGAAGATTGAGGTTCAAGTCTCGAACCTCGATGAAGAACTTTGAAGTTTAAAGAGTGTCTCGAACTTCGACTGGTGATGATCAATAGTGAGATTCAGATGGATCATTGGGCCAGGACCATAGATTGACTCCAAGTGCTTTGGGGCTGTTCAGATAAGTCCAAGAGGAGACCACTAACTCGAAGAGACACGAAATGAAAGGTAATAGAGTTAAAGGATCGAAATCCTAGGGACATGGCATCGAAATAGAAGGCGGTTGCTGGATGTAGCCGAGTTTTGAGGCTCGAAGCTCGGTGCAAGAACTTCGTAGTCCAGCCACTATGTTAGTGGACGTAGTGCGCCCCCCCCCCCCCCCACAATTGTTCAAACGCAGCTTCAACCATCGCACCAAGTCATCTTCGAACTGTCTTTATAGAGGATATCAATTCGATCGTCGAAGAAAACCTTGTGGAAACCTTCGAAGCTCAAGCATGACTTTTTTTGTTCTCCCACAAGTAGGCACCATCTGTGGGAACGATGGCAAATGACATCCCAGACAATGACGACGAGGTGTTGCACCACGACAATGGCAACCTAGTTGAAGATGACTCGGAGGAAAATGTTCTTGAAGATGGCTCCGAGGAAAATGTTCTCGAAGATAGAGAAGTTTATGAAGAACTGAAAAGTGGCGAAGGGAGAAGAGACTTATCTCCGAAGTCCAGGTGGTAAGGTAGAATGGAGGTTCGAGTTGCCACCAAGGAGGACTGACCAACCGAGAGATAAGGAACCTCCAGGCCAAGTTAGCTCACTTGAAAAGAGATGAACGGGCCAAAAAGAGGCACACGACAAGTTCGAGAAGGAATCGATCACTATCACTAAAGGATGATTCCCCACCTGACGAAGGAGATACGTCCGAGGAAAAAGAACTTATGGGAGATGGCAGCGAGACCAATGACGACTATGTGCCACCTCTAGAAGGTCGTCAACTGAAGGATTATATGGCAAGAGTGATGAAGGAAACTCGAGGATTAAGGCCACACGATATAACGACCAAGGTTTCATAAGGGCTGACTGATTCACTTTTCACCAACGATATCCTGAACATCGAGAAGCTGAGACGATTTTCCATCCCGGCATTCACAAAGTTTACCAGAACTTCTGACCCGGAAGACCACATTAAGGAATACACAGAGGTAATGAGGATCGAGGCTACTGATCAGAATCTAATGTGCAAGTTATTTCCGACCAGCCTTTCTGGGCCAGCTGCGAAATGGTTCTAAGGATTGAAGCCAGGATCGATATCGAGCTTCGAGAAACTGACGTGATTGTTTATCGCTCAGTATTTCTACGACCGAAGGCAGAAGAAGCACTTCTCTACCCTATTTAGTGTCAAGCAGAAACCAGAGGAGAAGTTGGAAAAGTATTTCGAAAGGTTTGGGACGAGATGGCAGCGACAAAGATGAATTCAAAGTTCACGGTCGTTGCATTCCAAGAAGGACTGCTCGAAGGTTCACTGTTGTTCGAAAAGCTAGTGAAGAAGGTCTCGAGGACCATGGAAGACATCATGGATGTCATAGAGGGAGAAATTCATCTCGAAAGGATCAAGGAAACTCGAAGAGGCATGGTCTCGATGAATATCAAAGTTAAAGCAGGAACCTCAAAGTCTATGGAGGTTCAAGATCGAAGGCCGAAACTGGCTCCGAACCCCGAGGATCAAAGAGACAAGAGAAAGCATATAGGACAGTGGTTCTCAATCAGTTCGGCAACCATATTCTATCGGCACGAGAATAAGGGTATATTTAAAAAGCCGCAGCCGCAAGCCAACGCTAAGGATCCCAACGAGAAGAAAATGTATTGTCCCTACCACCAAGACCGGGGGCATAGCCTTCGAAGGTGTGAAGCATTGAAGCCGACTATCTTGGAACTTATGAACCAAGGAAAGCTGCGATAATATATTAAAGGAAGTATCAGTGGGAATCAAGAGCAAAAGGTGGTGGATGAAGAACCTCTTGTGTATGAGATATTGGCCACATACGGACGTTCATCCACAAAAAAAGAGGATGAGAGACGAATCAAAAGCGAGACCCGACAAGTAGAAAAGATCAGAAGGGTATGCTTCGCTGAAATGAGAGAAATCTTCGAAGAGAAGGCGAACGAAAGCCTTTCTATTTGTTTTTTAGCGAAGGATAGGGAAGGGATCCAGTTCCCCTATCGAGATGCATTGGTAATCTCAACAAGGATTGACAATTGCATGGTGAGAAGGGTAATGATCGACACAGGAAGCAACGTCGATATATTGTACTTCGAAGCCTTCTGCAAGCTTGGCATCGATTCAAAGTTCATGAAGAGAAGTAAATCACCAATGATGGTCTTCGATAGTGCTGACACGTGGCCATATGGAGAGATCACGCTCCCGGTAATCAAGGCGGGAAGAAGGTCGATGTGAACTTCGTAATCATATATAAGCATTCAGCTTATAACGCAATGCTGGGAAGAGACTAGTTACACTACATAGAGGCAAAAGCTTCAACGAGATATTAAGTATTGAAGTTTATCTCAGAGGATAAGGGCCATGTGGTCTCAGTTCGAGGGGATCAAACGTTGTAGAAGAACCTGTAAATCATGGAGATTAGGAAGAAGTTTGACGTAGCACCCTAGCTTGACGTTCACGGACCCAAAACCTCTCACCAAAAAGCAGAAGAAGCTCAAAGCTGCTAGGCAGAGTTCAAAATCAAGCAGTAAGGAGCAGTTCAACTCGAAGATGAAGATCAAGGAGGACAAGCAGATTGTTAAATAGCAATCAGCAGAGGGCCTATCAACCGAGGATGAGGAAGTGGTTGAGCAGGAGACGACACCCACTTTGGAAGAAGTCAGAGAAGTGTCTCTCAACGACGACCTAAAAAATAAAGTCTTGATAGGAGCCCTCCAAACTGAAGAGGAAGTTTGATGTCTAGTTGTCTTCCTGACAGAAAACCAAGATGTGTTTGCATCGATGCATCGAGACATACCATGTATTGACCCAAGGATAGCCTGTCATAAGCTGAATACAGATCCAGATTTCCCACCATACAAGCAGAAACCGAGGAGGTTTGCGCTAGAGTGCAACCAGATCATAAGCGACGAAGTAGATCTTCTCCTCGAAGTTGGACATATCAGAGAAGTGTGGTGTCCGACATGGGTTTGAAACGTGGTGGTGATGAAGAAAAAGAACGACAAGTGGAGAGTTTGCGTGGATTTCAATAACAAAGCATGCACAAAGGACTATTACTCACTCCCAAAGATCGATCAAATGGTGGATACAACCGTGGGTTTTAAGAAGTTGTCATTCCTCGATGCTTACTCGGGTTACAACCAGATACCATTAACGCCAGAAGACCAGCTCAAAACCACATTAGTCTCTGAGATAGGCCTCTTCTGTTATAAGATTATGCATTTTGGCTTGAAGAACGTGGAGGCAACTTACCAGAGTCTGGTAAACCTTATGTTTATAGACTTGTTGGGAAAGACAATAGAGGTATACATACACGATATGGTGGTTAAGAGCAAGTACAAGGGGGATCACACTGAGGATTTGAGAGGTACTTTCGATATTTTAAGAAAGTACAAGATGAGGCTCAATCCTACGAAGTGTATCTTTGAAGTATCTTCTGGTCATTTCCCGGGATACATAGTTAGTAAAAAAGGGATCGAAGCTAATCCAAAGAAAGTCGAAGCTATCCTTAGTATGGAAGAACCCCAACACGAGAAAGGAAATTCAAGTCCTAACTGGGAGGATAGCAACATTGAGCAGATTCATCTCTCGGATGACCGATGGATGTCAGCCATTTTTCAAAGCTTTGAAACTCAGTTTCAAACTTCTTAGGTCAAGAGCAATCAGAGGCATTCCGAGAGCTGAAGCAGTACTTGGCAAGCATGAAATTCTTGATGGTACCAAAGGACATGGAATCGCTTTGCGTATACCTGACAATGTCTGGAGTAGTGACGAGTACAGCCTTATTCCGAGAAGAGGGAACACATCAATGGCCGATTTCGTTCACTAGCCACTATCTTCTCGAAGCTGAGACAAGGTACACTCCAACTAAGAAACTCATATTGGCACTAATACATGCGAAGTGAAAGCTTCAACAATACTTTAAAGGAAGAGAAATCGTGGTGTACATTTTCCCATCAAAGGAATTCTCACGAAACCAGATATGTCCGGGTGGATGATTAAGTGGGCTATAGAGTTAAGTGAGTTCGATATCACCTACAAGCCTCGAACTGCCGTGAAGGGACAAGTCTTAGGTGATTTCCTTGTCGGATGCCATATCCCGTTAGCCATAGCAGATGTTCCATAGGAAGAGCCAAGATGGGAAAAGAACATTGATGAATCCTCGAACTTTGCTGGGGCTGGAGTTGGCATAGTCTTAAAGAGTTCAGAAGGTTTTGTGCTAGATTGTTCCATATGCTTGGATTTTGAATCTTCAAACAACATGGCAGAGTCGAAGCCATGTTGGTTGGAATGCAAGTCGTGAGGTAGTTGAAGATCAATACCCTGCAGATACATTTCGACTCGCAACTCATAGTTGGACAATCCAATGATGAGTACATGACACGAGATGAAAAGATGATTCAATACCAATCGATGGTAAGAAGAATGATTTTTGAATTCTCCCAATTATCGCTGGTAAAGATTCTAAGAGAAGAAAACCAGATGGCTGATGAACTAGCGAAGATGGCATCTGGATATGTTGAAAAGCCTTTACCAACGAGGATCAATGTGCTCGAACGTTTGAGCATTGAGGAAACAATCGAATGTCAGGTCATGATGATCAAGGAAATCCTGAATGATTGGACGGGCGTGATAATCAACTACTTGGAGTTCGATATCCAACCGGAGGACCCCATAGAGGCTAGAAAACTTAGGTTTAAGGAAACAAGGTACTCAATGATTGGAGACGAACTATATTGAAGGTCATTCATGGGACCATTATTAAAATGTGTCGGACTAGTCCAAGCTTGAACTATACTCAGGGAGATGCATGAAGGGATATGTAGAGGACACGCAGGGGGCAGGAGCCTAGCAAGGAAGATAACTGCACAAGGTTACTTCTGACCATACATGTATCGAGAAGCATAGCAATATGCAAGAAAGTGCGAGGGATGCCAGTACCACTCCCTGGTAAGTCACATTCCAGCTCACGAGTTAGTTACACAGGCAGGACCGTGGCCATTTGCTTGATGGGGAATAAATATTGTTCGTCCATTACCGGAGGCCCAAGGAGGATTGAAACATATGCTGGTCACAATCGATTACTTTTCGAAGTGGGTCGAAGCTCAGGCTTATCCAGTAATAACATCCAAGGATGTGTCGAACTTTTTCTGGGACCGAATCATATGCCGATTTGGAGTTCCAAGGGAGATTATTTGTGACAACGGGACTCAATTCAACAACGATGGGTTCGAGAGCTTCTACGACAAGCATAGAATTCTCTTAATATTCTCTTCAAGAAGCTATCTGAGAGGAAATGGTCAAATTGAAATAACAAATCGACCTATCTTTGATGGGGTTAAGAAGAGGCTTGCAGTAAAGAAAAGAAGGATGACCGTTGGAGTTTCCTTCCATCCTATGGGCTTATAGGACCACACCGAGGAAGCCAACGAACGAAACACTATACGCACTTGTGTACGGGATCGAAGCAATTATCCCCACAGAGAACTTGGTGCCAATGGCAAGGAAAATCGCCTTCGAGCAAGGTTGAAACGAGAGGTGGATGGCACAAGAGTTGGATTTTGTGGACGAAAGAAGGGAGGTAGCAGTAGCTCACCTTCTGAACTACGAAAATCAACTTCGAAAATACTTCAATCCCGGGGTGAAGCCAATGTCGTTTAAGATGGGTGAATGGGTCCTTAAGCGAACAGTGGAAGGCATCGAGGCATACGGCTCAGCGAAGTTCCAACCGGTATAGGAAGGACCCTTCGAGATCAAGGAAGTCTATAGCAAGGGGTCATATCAGTTGAGGAACGTTAAGACTGGACAACATCTCCCAAGGCCGTGGAATGCAATATACTCAAAAAAGTATTACAAGTGAAAACTTGGGGGGTACGCGATTTTCTATTTTCATGCAAACAAAAACTTGTTAAGATATTTGGCAAATTTGAATGGGCAAGCTCCTGGCGAGGAGGAAATTTTTTACTCTTGATTAATGTTTATTTAAATCCAAGTTTGAATAAAACATATGTGTTTATTTCCAATATAAGTTTCGCACTGTGATCATTTACATGTCTATGAGTATCAGATGTATAAATGTATGTGTGGGAACATCGATGATGGAAATAATATTTGGTTAAAGTTTGAGAACTCGAAAAGCCGAACCTCTGGTCTCAACAAGGATCAAGTTTGAGGGCTATAAGAGTTGGGAACGGATTTGCCGAAATCAGGTTAAAGCTGAACTCCTGATCTCAACTAGGATCAAGTTCAAGAGCTATACGAGTTAGGAACGAGTATGTTGGAAATTGATTTAAGTTCAAGGACTCAAAAAGCTGAACTCCTGATCTCGATTAGGATCAAGTTCGAGAGCTAGAAGAGTCAGGAACAGAGTGGGTATAAAATGATCAAGTTTGAAAGGCTTTTGAGCGAAGAACCTTTAGTTAAAAATGAAAGTGATTAAGTTCGATAAGCTATAGAGCAAAGAATTTATGAGTCAAGTTTGAGAAGCTTTTGAGCAAAGAACCTTTGACTAATTAATAAGAGTCCGTTAGAAAAGCTTAAGTGCCGAACAAATGACTAAATATCAAGAGTTAAAGTTCGATAAGCTGAATGAGAGCTGAATTTTTTCCCAAAGATCAAGATGTTAAAGTTTGAAAGGCTGTTTAAGAGCCAAACTTTAAGTAATTTGGTGGAAAGGGTTCAACATGGCTTATAGAGCGGAACCTTTGACCAAGTTTTAGTGGAATCCTAAAAGCTTAAGAGCAGGACAACCATGTGACAAAATCCAGAGGTTTCATCCAGAATCTCACATTAACAACAAAAATTCAGTACAATATGTGTTTACACAGATCCAAAGAAGTCACGAAGTCGTTGCTTCGAGGAGAGCTTCGGGGATAAACTTCGAGATTGTTCAAGATCGAAGTTGGCTGCAAAATAACAAGTAAGTTTCTCATACACATAGAATAATCCTCCCCTCGATATTTAAAGATCAAGAAAGAGGAATTATTGGGAGCATGAGGTATGGAAGTTACATAAAAAATACTTGTCATATACAATTATATGATGCAAAAGTCATAGAAATTATTGTGCCACCAAAATCCTTAGTGAACTTTTGAAAGAGTACGGTACAATGATAAAAATTAGAAGTTTGAAAAGCAAAAAGTGCAGGATAATAATAGTGTTATTGAAGATCGAGGATTGGTTGAAAGCGGTTAGCGACGAGCAGCGAGGCCTTGGGAAGAGGGCAGAAAATGAGCGGGCACACCCTTCTCAATGAGTTAGAGTCGGTAGGAACTAACTCCGGCATTGAAGCCACGAGAATAGGCCGCGTCAACGTCAGCCCTAAGGCCACAAACCATGTCTAAGAGGTGGTGAGTGGTATTGTCATTATGAATCACATTCCCTCGAAGGGGCAATAGAGCATCCTCCAAAGCACTAACTTTGGCCTTGCTAGCTTCGAGTTCGAACTCAAGGTCACGAGAATCGTTCTGAACGGGAGAAAAGAGATGTTGAGCAGTGGCAGGTTTGAAGCGGTCTAGGTTGTAGCTTCTTACTATCACGAGGAGATGAGAAGCCATCCCGGTCATGGATGGACTCACTAGGTTCAACAACAGGATAACGAGAACGCAACGCTTTCTCAAGACGAGTGACTCTTCTCTCCAAAGTCATGTCGTTGGTACGACGGCCGTGGGAATTAGAGCGAGACGAGGGTGACATCGATTCATCAGATCGAGAGCATGACCTATAAGGAAAAATCAAGTAAATAAATATTATGTGAAGTGATATTGTGCTTAACATGCAGAGGTTAGAAGAATGTGTTACCGAGCAAAAGCTTCGGGCGAAGAAACAACTATTGACATGCTAGAGAGTTCTTTTCCCTTGCCATGACGAGGGGCAGAGGTACCTGCTAATCGCACAGAACTAACAAAACTAAACTTATAATTGTTAGAGGATGAGGCAATTCCTAATCTATCCTAAAGAGAGCTAAGCAATAAAAGCTAGCAATAGATGAAAGATCGGCCTTAGGTTTTTATAAGTGGGATCTCGAGAAGGATTTTTGAAAAAACCCTAACGACTGAAGTTTGAAAATATTTCGAATAGGGCTTGAAACCGAAATAAAAGAAGTAAGAAGTCAAAATGGTTTTTGTTTTGATTTAAAATCCATATTCGATCGAGTAAACAGTTCCTCGGTTTGACTTGGTCGAAATTCAAGTTTGAGAGGAAGAATCTTCATCTAGAGATTCAATCTCGAAGCTTAAGGTTCAAGGGAAGGATCTTCATCTAGTGGTCCAATCTTGAAGTCCATGTTCGAGTAAAGGGTCTTCATCTAGAGATCCAGTCTCGAAGTTTAAAGATCGAGAGAAGGGCTCGAAGTTCCAAGATTGAGATAAGGATCTTCGTCCAAAGTTCCAATATCAAAGTTCAAAGATTAAGAATAGGATCTTCACTTAGAGACCCTATTTAGAAGTTCAAGTTGGAGTGAGAGATCTTCGTCTAGAGGTCTTAAGTCGAAGTTGAAGGATTGCGGGAAGGATCTTCATCTAGAGATCCTATCTCGAAGTTTAGAGATTGTAAGAAGAAATCCTTATTTAAGGGATTATCCTTCGAAGTTCGAGCTAAGAGAAAGTTCCTCATTCAGGGAGCCATAATCAAAGTTCAGAAGATCGAACTGTGAATTCAAAGTTGTCCAAGACTTTGAGAAAGGTAAAGTTTGAAGTGAAATTATAAGGTAAGCAAAAGTTATTGGTAGAGATAACTACCTATGATACAAGCTTGAAAGCTTGAAGAGTTGAGCAGTTCGGCCAAAATCGACAGTCGAAGGTGCCACCCAAAAAGGGCCAAATAGACTGTTTAATTTACATGCCAAAAGAGTACGTCAAAGAAAAGACTAAGAACAAGCTAACGAGAGTCCGATCTCTCCTGGAACTCCACAATGGGGGCAGCAAGAACCGTCAGAAGATGTACAGGGATAGGTATAATTACTGAGCTGGAAGAGGGATACTGAGCTGGAAGACAATCTGCAGCATCGAGAGGCTATGAGGGAGCTTCGAGTGGATCCTCAACATCGACTGCCTTACCCTAAGCTTCGAGCTTCACGATGGCAGAGTTCACATGAGCAACTTTGGATGCCGCAACAATCTCAGCACAGGAGAGGTGAGCGTTGGATTTGCCTTCACCTGGGAGAGAGCCAAAGAGAGGGTCGTATTTGTACTAGCACCCAAACTTGTCATCGATCTCGCTAGGATCGATGCAGAGGTGATCCTCAGGAGAAAAACATGGTTTAGAAGACTCATTCAAGAGAAGACTGAAGATAAAAAGACCATTAACCTCGTATCATGAAAACCTCATGGTCTCAAAGGTAAAAACATGCATATGTATTTCACTGTTTTTACTGAGGATGACAAATGTGTTTTCCATCCCTGAAGTCCCTGGAACGTTTTATTCCATTCTGAAAAATATATTTCGACTTTAAACTGGTTGTAAAACACTTTTAAAATACTTCTCTGGTCAAGTGACTTAGTTAGAAAGATAAGTTTTTGTTTCTTACAAACTTAATCTTTAATCTTCATCCTTATCTCTTATAAGGTGAAGATATTTTCTCAAAGAAAGTACATACACCATTTATGTGGCTGTCAAGTATTGGTTACTTGGCTGTGATTAAACCTGTTTTAATACTCTTTTCTAATTCACTTGGCTGGTACGTGCTGGCTTTCTTCTAAGGCCATTTCATTTGGCCTATATAAGGCACAAACATCCCTTGTCTTCCTCGGTGGTTTTAGCTTGATATTTTGCTTAGTTGAGAAAATTGTCATTTTTCATTTTCTCTCTAAAACTGAGTCTGTTTATACCGGCTCTTTTGTGTCGATCTTTTTGTATTAAAGTCTTCAGAAAACACTCTTTAAACTCATGCATACATCTTGCATACCATGAGGTTGGATTGGTAGGTGCAAGCATCTCAAGTGTTCATAGTGAGTTAGTTGCGCGATAACTAGATTCATGGCTGAAACTTGTGTATATTTCTATTGTAAATCTTTGTAATACAAGATGGAGTATAACTCTTAGATCTAGCGCGCGAGTCTAGTGAAAGGATAGCACCGAAACTTTGCTATTATCAGAACTATAGTCTTGTAATAAGAGTTGTTACATAGTGAAAAGATTTGGTAGTTTTCATCCCTGAATTCAGGGGTTTCTGCCATAGAGAAAAAACATAATTGTGTTATTAGTTTCATCTACTTACAGCACGATCTGTTTACTTTCATAAACTGTTATCGGGATAGAACAACACCTTGCTGTCCTTGACAACAGTCTTATATTACTTTTGGTTAAAAGTAGTTAAGGGCCTAATCACCCCTCCTCAAGGAAATTCACATTGTGCGATCAACTCACCGAGACTTTGCAGCTCTTAGCTGGTCAAGTTCAGGATGGTGAGGACGATTATGTGCTGTTTTACCTTTCAAATTTTTCTTTAGATTTACAGTGGTATTAATAGTTAACTTGCTCTAACAGCTGAGAAAGATAAAGAGGCCTTTGAAGGCAAACTCTCTGCGAGTGCAGTAGCTCTTGATAGTTTGAATCAACAGATGAATGATCTGTCTATAAAGCTAGAGTCGGCAGAGGAAAATATACTTAACCGTAACTCTGTAAGCCATTTCCTTTTCTTTGCTTTTTCTGAGAGGTTGTTTAAATCTTAGATGTTTGAAGTTTTGCTATGTAACTAAATATAGATGCATTTACCGTTCTGTGATGTTTTCAAATCCTGATTATAGGTGAAAAGGAGCTCGAGGAACGCAGACTTGAGAAAGAGGAAACTGATAAGTTTTACAGAAATGAACAGTACAGGACTGCAAATCTCATAGAGGAAAAAGATACTCATCTGATCCTTTCAGATTTTGGCCAGCAACTTGTTTAGGTTTCATGATCTGACACTTTTGAGTTACTGCATTTAAGTCCATCAGAATGGAAATGGTCTGTTGCTGATGTAATTAATTTACAACCAGCTTAAAGAACGTTCAAGTGATAAGTCAAGATATTGTTATATGTTTTTTGCATCACTATAATAAATACCAACATTTTGATGTTAACGCAATGTGGAATAGGCTAACCTGAAAGTATATTTTACATCAGCTTAAACCTTGATATGTTCCATGCACATTTCTTACGCATGTCCAATTCGCAGTCATGAGAAATCAATTGCACCGTTTTTATAAATTGTTTGTTTAATATTTCTTGGAATTTTGTTATAAAGGCATCATTATTCTTTTCTTGCAGAGATTAAGATTAAGAACTTTGAAGAAACTCTGGCAACTAATAGGTTTGCTACAGAGAGTTTGCACGTCTTACGCATGTCCATCTCACTAAATCTTTTGTCTCAAAGAAGATTGAAACAGAGAAGTCGGTGTCTGAGCTAGAACGGCAAATCGATTCGCTGTCAGAAAGTTCAAGATCATCCGAGATTAAAATGGTTTGCAAATTCCAATACACATACATATTATATCATGAGATGTGATTTTTTCCATTTAAACTTGTTTTTGTTCTGTCTTGCAGAAAGATCTATTGCTGAAAATCTCAGCACCAGAAACTGAGAACAAAAATAATACAGAGAAACTATTACCAGAGGTAGAGAGTAAAGCGGAGCAAATAGATGGTTTATTAAAGGAAGGTATAACACATGAGCAGCATGTAGATTTGATGGATAAACAAGTCTATGAGCTTCATAACACACTGGAGGAAAAGCTTCAACTTATTCTGCAATATAAAGAACGAGAGAAGAATCTGGAGGAACAGATCACAGAGTTTTGTTACACTAAACGATAGTCAAAATTGTAAAACCATATTTTATTTACTTACGGTTCTGAACTATGTTGCAGAATCAGGCATCACTCACTGCTATTTAATCTGGACTTGTGGAAGATAAGAAACAATATGACCTTTGCTTGAGAGTAAACAACTAGAGCTGTCGAGGCATTTGAAGGACATATCTCAGAGGAATGATCAGATATGAGTGGTATGACCAATGATCTAAGTATACACACACCATTTACAGTTGTTTAAATACTTTTGAATTAACAGCAAAACAATTGTAAATAGGCAATTAATGACATCCGGAAGAAGTATGAGGTTGAGAAGATGGAAATAGTTAACATGCAAAAGCAAAAGGTTTGCTCATTTTACCATATTCTGGAATATTTTTGAGATAAATCCTGCTTTTGGAAAGATTTTCATTTAATTGAAACTACAGGCAGAAAAACTTGTGGGAGATATGAAGAAAGAATTGGAGAAAAAACTTGAAGACTGCAAAGAAGAATCTAGGCAGCACTTGATGCATGTGCAGGAAGAGCACGCTGTGCAGGTGTGTGTAGGGAGGTTGCATGCTATTGAAAATGAAACTGTTATTTCTTTTGCACTTGATATATCCATCTGATATTACAACAGATTATATTTTAGTTTTTTCCTTCACATCCTCTGATATAATATATCTTTTTCTTTCAACTGAGGTGTAATTTTGTTCCATATGCTAAATACTGCTGAACCTGTACTATGTTATACAGAATTTTTATTTCTTGGTATTCACCATTGTCTTCAGCATCTATAAATTATGAGTTTGACAAAAAGGATAAAAATGGTAGTATAGTCTTTTTGCACCGTAGTTTATTCTATGAAATAGCTTACCTGCACTGTGTCTTGGTGCTAGTCCACACGTTTGTCTTGGCGATGTTTTAACTTTTAAGTTGCAAAGTTTTCATCCTGGAAGGTAGCTATTTTTGGAGGCAATTCTATTGCATGCCCCTGACTATGCTCTTAACTACACAATCTAGCTTGCTACACAGGGGGTTGAATATATAACTGACTTTCATGTATGTAGGTCAGTAATCTTCGGCAGGAATGTGATGAAACGGAACTACTTCTAAAAGCTAAACACAATGAAGAGCTTAAGCATATCCAACTTCAAGCTAAATACAAAATGAGAGAGGTTTGTAACTGCAGCCTTAAGTTCATTATAAGCTGGGCTTAATCTTAGTTACTAATGAGATTATTTTTGTAGCAGAAAATAACATCAATGAGGAATGAACATGAAGCACAACTGAGAGCTTTGAGGCTTCAACATGAAGATGAGATTAGTTTCTCCATCTTGGACAGAGTGATACTAACCTGTGACAGATGAACTTAAATCTGTAATGTTTCAAGTTTCTCTTGCTGATTATCGTTGAAGTTTAAAACCTCAAAATGTGACAATAGACTGAAAATTTAATCAATATGATGAGTTCATTCTTTCTCAGGAATACTCAATTGCATCGAGGAGAAACCCTGAGGTCAGCGTTTGCCGAGAAGACAGGGACTTGATGAGAAGGTGACGTGATATTTTGAAAACGATACGAGTATCTTCCCTTATTCATCCTTTTGACATGATAATATGAATCTCTCTCTGACATTTCACACTTTGGTTTGTAGGGTTCACCTTTAGTGGGATGAACACAAACACCAGTGTCAACAATGTTGAAGAAAGCTTCAGAGAAATATGAATACACCAAGTGTAATTAATATTCCGAAGCACCACAAAAAGGTAGAAACTTCTGTCCTAGAGTCTTGGTGATAGTATATCTATAACATAATGCAAAATGTTGCTTTAGAGAATTACTGTAGTATGTAGCAGATAAATAATACGAATCTTCTTGCTAGTGGCAGTTTAATGTTGCTTACCTGAGCATTAAGACCTTATAAATTCTTGCCTTTGATGGGGATTTGCCCTCCTTTCACTAATTAGTTGTGCTTGTTTGCGGAAGCTAACACACCAATCCAATACGTGATCGAAAAACACACACAAGATTTTACGTGGTTCCACAACAATGTTGTGTACATCCATGGGGAGAGTATCCTGAATTCACTATGATGAATAAGATTACAAACTTACTTGCTCACCTAAACAATAATTCCCTATACCTCACCAAACCTCTAGCTCTCAATGCTAGAAGAAGAACTCTCAGTGCTCTTCAACTTGTGTTACTCTGTTTTTTTCCTTATGCCTACATGCTCCTTTTATAGACCAAGGAGCATGTAGATTTACATAATCTAATTAGGAATCGGATTCCACAATGAAACCAGATCCGTTATGTATCGGTTTCCTTCTGGTACGTACTGACTCTAATTTCTTGATCTCCTCCATCGAGGGATCCCAACAAATCTCCCCCTCCCGAGCCATGGAGGAGAGGGGATTTCCACCACATCTCAATGAAAGGAAGAACGCACCAAACTGAGACCAGCTTTGGTGCAGCACACTTCATGTTTACTCTTTGGCAGACCCTTGGTCATCATATCTAAGCCATTTTCATCTGTGTGAACCTTCTCTAAAAACAGCTCCTTCTCATCAAGAACTTTGCGTATCCAATGGTAGCGAACTTGTATATGCTTGGACTGAGAATGGAAACTCGGATTCTTACTTACATGGATAGCGCTTTGAGAATCGCTATAAATCATATACCTTCCATGTTTTAATCCAATTTCCCGAAACAACCGTTTCATCCGTAGCATTTCCTTGCAACCCTCAGTAATTGCAATATACTCAGCTTCCGTTGTAGACAATGCAACACACTTTTGTAGGCGTGATTGCCAAGACACAGCTCCCCCACCAAAAGTGACCAAGTACCCAGACGTAGATCCTGAACTATCCACATCTCCCGCCAAATCAAAATCAGAGAAACCTTCTAGAATTGGTTTCGATCCACCGTAGCACAAACATAACTTGGAAGTACCTTTTAGATATCTCATTATCCATTTTACGGCCTCCCAATGCTCCTTCCCCGGATTAGCTAGATATCGGCTTGTAACACCCACCGCATGAGCAATGTCGGGTCTTGTGCAAACCATAGCATACATCAAACTCCCTATCGCCGAGGCATAAGGAATCTTGTTCATCTTAGCTCTTTATTCTTCACTTGTAGGACACATCTTCTTGCTTAACTTGGTTTGAGGAGGGAGAGGGCAACTAACCGGCTTTGCTTGATCCATGTTGAACCTTTTGAGAACCTTTTCAACATAACTCTCTTGGGATAACCACAACTTGCCTTTCTTCCGATCCCTAGTAATTTGCATACCAAGGATTTGTTTTGCATGTCCCGAATCCTTCATCTCAAAAGCCTTCGCCAAGTCTTCTTTCAACTCGGTGATTCTTATCAAATGCTTTCCAATGATGAGCATGCCGTCCACATACAAGAGAAGAACAATGTAATCTTCTGGAGAAAAATTCTTCACAAACACACAATGATCCGAACTTGTCCTCTTATAACCTTGACTCGTCATAAAGGACTCAAACTTGCGATACCACTGTCGAGGTGCTTGCTTCAATCCATACAAGCTTTTTACTAGCTTGCAAATCTTGTGCTCCCTTCCTTTGGCGATAAAACCTTGAGGTTGTTCCATATAAACATCTTCCTCAAGATCCCCATGAAGAAATGTCGTCTTCACATCCATTTGTTCCACCTCTAAGTCTTCACACGCGACTAAACCCAATAACACTCGAATTGAGGTCATCTTCACCACCGGAGAGAAGATTTCATCATAGTCAACACCTTGTCTTTGTTCGAATCCTTTTACCACCAATCTTGCCTTGTACCTCGGTTTAGACTTTCCATCCTCTTGTTTAATCTTATACACCCACTTATTCTTCAGTATCTTCCTCTTTGGCGGCCTATCAACAAGCTTGAATGTGTGATTCTTGTAGAGAGAATTCATCTCTTCTTTCATAGAAATATTTCATTATTTCTTGTGATCATCATTAAGAGCTTCCTCATAGCTTAAGGGCTCACCACCGTCGGAGAGTAGAACACAATGTGTATACTTCCTTGCCGGATACTTTGTGGAAGCTATTAGGTTCCTTGTTGACCTTCTTAATCCTTCGACTTCCTGAGGTTCATTATCGTGCTCTTCATGAGCTTCATCTTCTTCATCATCCGATCCTTGACCGAGGTATTCACCAACCACTTGGCCTGCAATATCGTTTTGATCGTCACCAAGCTCTTGAGTACCCACATCATCATGCGGCTCATGATTTGCATCATCATCGGATTCAATTTCAGCTTGCTCCCCCGTAATAGGAGCGTTACTTGGCATGACCGGTTCCTTGAAATTCACTAGATCATCAACATAGTTATCTAGTTCCTCACCCTTCATAAAATCATGCACCGTTTGGTCCTCTAGAAAAACCACATCACAGCTGCGACGAACCTTCTTTGCAATGGGATCGTAAAGTCTATAACCCCAGTTCTCATCACCATACCCGAGAAAAATACATTGCCAAGCTTTATCATCAAGCTTTGTCCTCTCATCCTTTGGTACATGGACAAAACATCTACAACCGAACACTCTCAAGTGCTCATATGAGACATCACCTCCTCGCCATACTTTCTCGGGAACTTCACCATTCAATGGCTTCGACGGAGATCTATTGATAAGATAGACCGCCGTTTGCAAAGCTTCACCCCAAAAGGACCTTGACAATCTCGCATGACTTAACATACACCTCATCCTATCGGCAATGGTGCGATTCATTCTTTCGGCTACGCCATTGTGTTGAGGAGTCTTGGGAACTGTTTGCTCATGTCGAATTCCTTGGGTCTTGCAATACTCTTCCAATGGACCAATTTATTCACCACCGTTGTCTGACCGGAGAACCTTTAACTTCTTCCCCGTCTCTCTTTCCACCATGCTGTGAAAGGTCTTGAAGACACCAAGTACCTCATTCTTGGTCTTCAAACAGTAAGCCCATAGCTTTCTGGAATGATCATCTATGAAGGTGACGAAGTAGGACGCTCCAGCGAGAGTCTTCTTCTTTAGAGGCCCACAGACATCCGTATGTACTAGATCAAGTACATTTTCCCTTCGACAACTTGGTCTCCTTGAGAAGGCTATCCTTGTTTGTTTACCTAGTAAACAATGTACACATTTATTTAAATGCGTACCTTTTGGTTTAAAGAACACCTTCCGTCTTGCAAGCTCATCAAGTCCTCTTTCACTCATGTGCCCAAGCTTTTTATGCCAAAGCTCCAAAGGGGGCTCCCCCTCAATGGTATTAACTGCATCAACACAAATTTTGGCACTAGTCTTGTAAAGAGAGCAACACTTCTTTCCTCTAGCAACGACTAAGGAACCTTTGCAAAGCTTCCAAGCTCCACCACCGAGAGTGCTAACCATACCTTCGTCATCAAGCTTTCCGGTAGAAAGTAGATTAAACCGGAAATCTTCCGCATGTCTGACATCCTTCAACCTTAAGGTTCCACCAACCTTAGTCTCTAGGACAATGTCACCCATACCGACAACTTTTGACGATCCGTTGTTACCCATTCTCACTTCACCAAAATCACCGGTTTTATAAGTGGAGAAATATTCTTTATGCGGCGTCACATGAAAGCAGGCACCTGAATCCACTACCCATTCGGTACCTTGTGAGGATGATGTACTCAAGCATGAGTCACCACAGTTTGATAAACAATAGATATCGCCATCCGAGTCTGAAACTATATTCGCGGTTTCCTCATCATCTTGCTTTCCCTTTTTCTTGTCTTTCTTCAAGCAACCGTTGGCTTTATCATTCAGATACTCGTGACACTTCTTATTGAAGTGTCCTGTCTTCCCACAATAGTAACATGGGAACTTCTTCCCGGTTGGATTCCGTGACTTGCTTCTTGTCCTGCCACGACTGGAGTTACTAGACCTCCTTCTATCGGAAGTCACCAAAGTTTCTTCCCTTGACGAAGAACCGCTGCTTTCCCTTCTTAGCTCTTCTCCTAACAATGCGGTTGTGGCGATCGACATTGTTACCTTTCCACCTGGAGCGGAATTACTTAGAGAAACGGTTAATGTTTCCCAACTATCCGGAAGAGAACCAAGAACCAATAGAGCTTGTACTTCATCATCAAAGGTAATTCCCAGTTTTGTGAGTTGAGATATTACCTTTTGAAACTCATTGAGATGTGTAGGAATCTTCGAACCATCACTATAGCGCATATGAGTAATTTTCTTAATCAACTGGACTTTATTCCCTGCTGTCTTTCCTGCGTACATCGTCTCCAATTTCCTCCAAACATCATATGCCGTGGTTTCATCTTGTACTAGCCCAATGATGCTATCGTCAATCCAACGACGTATGTAGCACATAGATCTCTTCACCAACGACTTCCATTCCGTGTCTTTCTCTTTGTAAGAGTCAGGTTGATTGCCCTCTTCTTGAAGAGGCAGGTCCAAACTTTTGCATACTAGAAAATCCATCATCCTGCCCTTCCAACTATTATAATTGGTGCCATCTAATATCAACATCCTAGACTTCTCTCCCATGATGATCGATTTCTTAACGAAGCTCTGATGCCACTTGATGGGGATTTGCCCTCCTTTCACTAATTAGTTGTGCTTGTTTGCGGAAGCTAACACACCAATCCAATACGTGATCGAAAAGCACACACACAAGATTTTACGTGGTTCCACAACAATGTTGTGTACATCCACGGGGAGAGTATCCTGAATTCACTATGATGAATAAGATTACAAACTTACTTGCTCACCTAAACAAGAATTCCCTATACCTCACCAAACCTCTAGCTCTCAATGCTAGAAGAAGAACTCTCAGTGCTCTTCAACTTGTGTTACTCTGTTTTTTTCCTTATGCCTACATGCTCCTTTTATAGACCAAGGGGCATGTAGATTTACATAATCTAATTAGGAATCGGATTCCACAATGAAACCAGATCCGTTATGTATCGGTTTCCTTCTGGTACGTACTGACTCTAATTTCTTGATCTCCTCCATCGAGGGATCCCAACAGCCTTCACCCCTTGAACACCTGACACTTACTTCATGTGTTGCAGGTAATTCCTGATAAATAACTTGCAATGGAAGAACAATTAAACGGAAAACAAGAAGGACAGTGATGTTTGAGGTATGGACCTTGTAACTTCTGTGAAGCTATATACTTAACCTGTGTTAATTTCTCCAAATTTCATGTAATCTTGGGTAAATACATTTCCGGATACTGGATTTTAATTTCTGTATAACATCAGGATCCAAGAAAACATAAGAGGACAAGCTCACCAAAAGCCAAAAGCCCCGGGAGTATAGTCAAGGTATCAGAAGCTAATCATATTAACTATTTTTCACTTTTTGTAATATTTGTTATTTGTGTACCTCCTCTTGTCTTAAATTTCTTGGAAGTTTGCCTCTTAGAGCATCCGCACCCGTTGAGGACTTCCTATTGACAAGGAATTCCTATTTTCAGGACTTCCTGTTACTATTCAGCAAATAAGACTTCCTATTCAGTTTTTTTGCGCAGCAGTGCAACAAATAGGAATTCCTATTACTATTCATAATCATAAACTTAAATTTTGATTTTTTATTTGTAATATGTTTATCCAATAACTAGGCGACACATGTCATTATCGTGTACATTATTGAACCAAATTTTCGATAACATTTTCGACGAGTCATATTGTGACACGTGTCACTGTCGGCTAAATTATTGATGAAGATTTCCGGTGAGATTTCTAACCAGTGATAATGCGACACGTGTCACATCCACGTGTATATGTCGGATAAGTTATCAATTGAAGATTTCCGGTGAGATTTCTAACCAGTGATAATGCGACACGTGCCACTGTCGGCTAAATTATTGATGAAGATTTCCGGTGAGATTTCTAACCAGTGATAATGCGACACGTGTCACATCCACGTGTACATGTCGGATAAGTTATCGATTGAAGATTTCCGGTGAGATTTCCGACAAATGAGGATGTGACACGTGTATTCATCGTTCAACATCAGATTATCATAATTTTGCTATAAAATCATCATCTCTGGCTCCTAAAGATTGAAACCTCACAACACGCATAAGTCACTTGATATTCTACACCTAAACACAATTCTTCCGTTTTTCTCATCCAGAAGATGAATCATAACGATTACGAAGAGCCTTCCAGGAGGAGGCGCCAACAACGTCGGCAAGCTACCACAATGATGAATTCATTCATCAATGATGCAACCATGGTAGTTACCATGTTTGATGATGAGCCACCCCGCCGCCGCCTTCCAAACCATCCAAGGCAAAGGGAACCTAGGGGTGAGAATCTGCTTGAAGATTACTTCGTGGAACGCCCTGTTTTCCACGAGCAAGATTTTCGTCGGAGGTTCCGAATGAGCACGCACTTGTTCAACCGGATCAAGATAGACCTCTGTAATCACGACCCATTTTGGCATCAAAGAGCAGATGCCACTGGATTGCAAGGACTCCTCCCCGAGCAAAAGATGACCGATGCTATACGAATGTTGGCGTACGGCGCAGCCGCAGATCAGTGTACTGAGTACACAAGGATGGGGGAGTCAACGACGTTGGAATGCATGAAGAAGTGGTGCACACAAGTGGTCTTGCTCTACAAGGACCATTACCTCCGCACTCCAAATCCGGGTGACATAACTCGACTTTTAAGAAGGGCTAGGCAACGGGGATTTCCTGGTATGATTGGAAGCATCGACTGCATGCACTGGGAATGGAAGAATTGCCCAACAGCCTGGCAAGGGGCATACTCGGGCCGAAAGGCTCGTCCGACTATAATCTTATAGGCGGTGGCGTCATATGATACGTGGATATGACACAGCTTCTTTGGGACGCCTGGAGCACAAAATGATAGTAATGTGTTGAACAGCTCGGATGTCTTCGACCAGCTCCTTGCCGGAACAAGTCCGCCTTCGACGTATAAAGTCTACGATATGACTTACCACCACACTTATTATCTAGCGGATGGAATATATCCGAGGTATTCCTCGTTTGTCAAGACAATTTCCAATCCGCAAGATCAACCACAGAAGTTGTTCGCACGGAAACAAGAGTCATATGGTAAAGATGTGGAGAGGTGCTTTGGCATCTTGCAATCTCGTTGGGCTATCATTCGTCACTCAGCCATGTGTCATCACAAATCGACATTGAAAATGATCAGTTGGCTTGCATCATAATGCATAACATGATTGTCGAGGAAGCATTTGTGGAAGACGATTTTGAGGAGAATGAGGAAGAAGATTTACAAAACCCAGTGACTGCTTCCACAGTATATGATGGGCCGGTGGATGAAAATGGTCACCGAATTCCATTTGAGCCAGTGGGAAGAGATCAACATCATCAATGGTTTAGCGACCGGCTCATCGATTTACAATCAGTTTATCTCCATGGTGAACTTCAAAAGGACTTAGTGAAGCACAACTGGTTTCTTGAAACCGATGAACGTCTCTAAATAATGTGCGCGAGATATGTGTGTTTGCAATTTGTGTGTATCCCTTTTGTATGTGTGTTTCCCTTAATAATCAATGAATTTAAATTTGAGGTAAGCTCTCAATAAATAAAGTGCGTTTTTATTTCTTGAAATTGAAATTACATGAATTGAAATTACTAAACTAATCACTAAAATCAAGGTTGCGGGGACGATAACAACCGGTAAAGCTAGCATCGCCGACTTCTCCTTCATCGTCATCTACTTGCTGAAGGATCTCTGATTTCCGCTTCATGAAGTACTTCTTTGAATTTGGGGTCATAGCCTCGAAATTCATTGTCATGATTCTTGTTTCTTCTTCTTGTGCCCTTAATTTGTAGTTTTTCTCATCAAGTATTCGTTGATTTTCATCATTTGCCCTCGTCCAATCGGCAAACATTTTTTGATTAGCCGCAATGCTCTTCAAAGTCTCATCTCTAACTTCATTCGATGGTGTCATGGTCTTCTTTCCTCTTCTTTTCGCTTCCTTGGCCGCCTTCACTCCTTGAGGTCTAGGCGGGCTTGAGGTTCCTCCAAGGTTGATTTGTGATGTTGGTATCACTTCATCTTCATCCAAGTTGACGCTAGGAGATACTTCATTAACGGTAGGTGTTTCTTCGAAATATGAATTGTAAGAAGGTTGAGTGGTAGTTTCGACGACTCTAAAGGTAGGATGATTTTTGACCACTTCCCAACACGCAAAGTGTGCAAACTCCTTCTTTTTTTCCCCCACATAAAACGTTTGGGCTTTCCTTAACTACAAAAAAATATAATTACAAGTTACAAAAAAAATTACAAGTTATCGAAATTAATATTTCATTTTGGCATCAATTGAAAGGACCAACAAAAAAATATAATTACAAGTTAAAAAAAATTATAATTACAAGTTACGAATTAATATTAATTAAAATTGAAATGACCAACATAAAAAAATCATTACCTCATCATACACATTTCCGCCGGATTCCGGATTCCTTATCGCGTATGCAAGAGCCGCTTTCCATTGTGACAAATTTGGCTTCAACTTAGCAAAACGGGAGACAAGTGCATTTTGGGACCTAGGTTCCGCCCTCGCTTCACTTTAACCCATCACCCAATTTTGTTGGAAATCGCCGTGAATTTTTTCCCACAATTTGTCGACCTTTTGTTTGTTGCCGGAGATAGGGCATACACTATGACGACAATATGATATGCATAGTTGTACATCTTCCGACATGAGCCAATTGGTGGACATTTTTTGCCAAAAAAAACAAAGAGATTGTGAGATAGAGAGAGTAGAGAGGGAGGAGGAAGAGAATTTGTTTTGCACAAATTGGTGTGAAGTAATTGAGAAAATGAAGGTAGTATTTATAGAAAAATAGTATGGGGTTTTTAGAAATTTTTTGGTATTTTTTGGGATTTTTTTGATTTGTTTTTCGGGGTATTTTTGGTGATAGCCGTTCTAAAAAAATCAGAACAATCAGTAGCCGTTTGGTTTAAATTCTAGCCGTTGGATTCATCAATCAAATTTGAAATGGACGAACCAGATTGATCTGGCCGTTGCCAGGTTAGTGGGCCGACAGCCTGCCACGTGGCAGGCTGTCATTGGTCCGTTAAAATGTAAAAAAAAAATTATGTTTTTACTGGCGCGTGTATTACACGCGCCAGATTCAAATTTTTTTTTCCCGCCTGACTTCACCCACGAGCGTGGGATCCGCCAGGGGGAATTCCTCTCCGGCGATCGATTGTGGCACGGCTGGGAGGACGTCCTCGTGGTCCACGAGCGGTCAACCCCTCCCTTTCTCCCCGTTGCATGCCCCCCCAGCCCCAGACGTCCTATTTTTTGGCGGGTCCGACGGTTTTTCCGAGGACGTCCTCGGTGAGGATGTTGCCGGTGCAGCTGCTCGTACTAGTCTTGGATAGAATAGTTTTCGGTAATTGCATATAATGTTGCTATAAAAATTCCTCTGCTTTCTAAATTACAAATATCAAAGGTTCTGCACTGTTAATCTACACCTTGTAGTTGAAAGGAGAAGCTGGGATAAATGTTTCAGATACAAATGTATCAAACACATTGCTAAATGAATTAAGCCAAAAGATTATTACTGTATTGAATTACTTGACAGTGTGCCTTGTTATACAATACTGCTTTTGATTCTGCATATATACTGAATTTGCAACATTTTACTTTTGGTATGCAGGGATCAACAAGAGAGGTTCAATCACGTCCTTCAGACATAGGTGACCTATTTTCAGAAGGCTCTCTGAATCCCTAGGTGACCTTTATGTCAATATACAAATGTACAGACCAAACTACAAATTGTAGCCTTAATGCAGCTTTTCCTCATTCGGTTCAGGTACAAAAGAGATATCCTAGCCTTGGTACCTACTAACTGTTTCAGACAAATAGTCAGCGTGTTATTTGATCAAGGTTCTAAAAGGCGCTAGGCGGAATTAGGCGGTGGAGTTACTGCCTAGCGCCTAAGCGTTTAGGCGGAGTTTAATCAGTAATTAAGCGGTAATTAGACGGATATTATATATATATAATTAATTATATATTTATATGGTATATTGTAATTTGAAACATAAAGTAAAAATTATAAAGAAATATCATAAAAATTATAAACTAAGTTTATAAAGAAATTCAATTAACCATCCATCTCAATTTTTTGAAACAGATGTGCTTAAACAAGAATCCCAAGAATATGAAATTATCTATTTCGAAGCTGATAATTCACAAATCACAGTACATTATGAGTTTATGACAATGAAGCTTACATTATAAACTTGCAACTATGGAAACCATTCAAACATAAAGCTTCACGGAATCAACCATGACTCTTTCACAGAATCGAGTTTTGTTTGTGTGATGGCCATAGACACTATGCTCCTACCCACATTTAATTATATCAAATTATCAACATATAACAAACAATAATGACAGCGGTGGACGGCAAGTGGCGGCGACGGCGGTGATCGGCGAGCGGCGTCCAAGTCGCGGCGTTTGCAGAAGGAGAGAGACGACGTTTCGCGAAAGAAATTGGATTTGATTTTCTATTTGGAATTCATTCATTTGCGTTGTACCTCTTAATTTAAAAAATAAAAAATAAAAAAATCCGCCTAGGCGGCGCTTTTCTGCCGATTAGTCGTTAGTCGCCTGCCTAATTGCCGATTAGTCGGTTCCCGCCTAACTACCCCGCTCAGTACCAAAATTAGGCCATAAGATAGTTTTTTCCGATTAGTCGGTGCCTAGGCAGCCTAGGCGACCGTTTTTTAAAACAGTGGATTTGATGTACATCCTCTAGTGTATATATTGACCTAGGGTCATGCCATTTTTATTGATTTGAAGGTTCCACTTAGATCATTAGATCTGAACACATCTGTCAT
The DNA here is from genome assembly GCA_946800695.1 of Geum urbanum. NCBI lineage: Eukaryota > Viridiplantae > Streptophyta > Magnoliopsida > Rosales > Rosaceae > Geum > Geum urbanum. The sequence goes on from OX327011.1 coordinate 2,241,142, forward strand.
ATGGGGTCTGTAATAAAAGGACATCTTATATTCTGATGAATCTACTGAAGTGGGATGCACCATGTATACGCGATATGCTGAAACTTCATGAAAAAAATTGTTTGATGGTGTGCTTCTCTTTTTTCCATTTCTCTCTTTCTTTTACTTTTTCCAGTTCAAACGTTATGAAATAGAAAGGAGAAACTGAGCATCCAGAAGGAAATTCCTCACTGTAGTTTTCATATTTTGTTTTGAGAATTTCTATTTGGATCTCACTATTTCTTCAGTTGATCTCCTTGTCAATTTATCACATAAATATCCCATTATGAGATAAAACTGACATTTTCACACAAATAGGTAGAAAGTTCTCTCCTCGGAGAAAAGTCAGAAAACTCTGAGACTTGTTTCTTCCAGCGGCGGCTACGTCCTTTCATCATCTTCGTCAGGTGGCTGTCCTTTGGTAGGGCTGGCCTTGACCACGCCTCTGCTTGTGGGTGGTCGCCGGGCGAGGAGTCCATGGCCTGATGTCTTGCCGATTGTGGCCGGAATTTTGGTTTTGCTGGTTCTCTCTCGGGCAGTAGGCGGCGCGACGGTGTTTGGACGGTGATTGGCAGATTGATTTTTTGCTTGGCTGCTGGGTTTTGGTTTTTTGCTGAAGCCGAGGGTTGGGTAGGCATCGATTTGGGTTTTGCTTGGTAGATGGGGTGTTATTTCGAGCAGTGTTGCGGTGACGGATTTTGACCGGATGTGTGGAGGGAGGTGGCGGTTGAGGTGTGTGGTCGCGGTGGTTGCTCTGGTGGCATCGAGGAGGTGGGTCAAGATGGTGGGCTGATCGATGTTCAGTGGCGGCGGCGGTGTTTTGGTGTTCTCATGGAGAGTTCTTAATTGGACCAATTTTCTTGGGCCCATTTTGGTGGGCTGTTTGTCTAAGGCTTGTCTAAGTTTTTAGTTTTCCATTTAAGACTTTATGTCTTTCTTCTAGCGGGCTTGGACCGGAGTTCAGTTCTTTTTTAGTTTTTCTATGAGCGCAAGTGCTAGGATAAGTGTTAGGTTTGACCCTCTTTAAGTTGTGCGAGTTTCTTCTAGCGGGTTTGGACCCGAGTTTCGAGTCTTGACATTTATTAATAGTACACCACTGTCTAGTCTAGATTTGCCTCTCATTAAGTTAAGGAGGGTTAGGTTGGGTGTTTTTCGGTGTACTTGGCTTTATATCAATGCTATATGACATATCGATTGTTTTTGTCAAAAAATAGGTAGAAAGTTCTGTACCATCTTCACTCCTTTTTTCCTTTTTTACACCCGTAGTATAGTAATTAATGCGCGCACCATATATTTGTTGTAACCTCTAATGCAATCTCGTCAGAAGAAGATCTTATTATGATCTCATACTAATTGTTCTAGCTCCAATACATGATGGACCTTCAACATAACTAGTTGTGCATAAACTTCTAATTGCAGAAGGAAAGAAATCAGTTTAGCAGCAAATGCGAAGGATGAACGCAGAGACAACAACATTAGTCAAAGAAGAGATTGGGAAGATGCTAAAATCAGGAGTCATCCAAGTGGCCAAATATGCAGAGTGGATATCTAATATAGTCCTAGTATGGAAGAAGAATGTCAAAATTTGGGTTTGCATGGACTATAGGGACCTAAACCAGGCTACTCCAAAGGATGCATATCCTATGCCAGTAGCTGATTTGCTCGTAGATGTTGTGGCTCGGCATGAGATGCTCTCGTTCATGGATGGCACACCAGGGTATCATCAAATTCCAATCGCTAAAGCAGACCCACACAAAACTGCTTTTAGATGCCCTGGAGTTTTAAGTGTATTCGAGTACGTGAATATGCCATTTGGATTAAAGAATGCGGGGGTAACATACCAGCGTGCCATGCACTATATCTTCCATGACTTAGCAGGGGACACGATGGAGGTATACATTGATGACATTGTGGTAAAATCAAAGAAAAAGTCGAATCACAGGGAAGACCTAAGGCATGTATTCATACAAATGAGGAAACATCAATTAAAGATGAATCATGCTAAGTGTATTTTTGGAGTACAAGCAGGGGACTTTCTAGGTTTCTTGGTGCATCAGCGAGGAATAGAAGTTCCAGACGACAAGGAGGAATCCGTAATCAAGGCTCCTCCTACAAAGAATAAGCGCGAATTACAGCGATTACTTGGAAAAATTAACTTCTTCAGGAGATTCATTGCCAATGCTGCAAGGAAAACTAAGCCTTTTGCTCCTTTATTAAAATTACAAGGGGAAAAAGAGTTTGTAGGGAAACCGATTCACCAAGAAGCATTTGACAATATCAAACAATACTTAGTCAATTCACATATCTTAGTGCCACCACATAAAGGGAAGCCACTCAAGCTTTATATTTCAACAACATAGTCATTTATAGGAAGCTTGTTAACACAAGATGATGAAGCGAAAGTGGAACGAGCAATATTCTACATCAGTAGAACTCTCACAGACTCCCAATAGAGAAATTATGCCTCGCCTTTTACTTTTCTGGCTGCAAGGTTAGGCATTATATGCTTTCCTTTGTTACATGCGCCATCGCACAGATTGACTTAGTCCGATACATGTTACCCCGACCGATACTTCGAGGACTGATATAGAAGTGGATTCTCGCACTGTCTGAATTTTCACTGCAATATGTTTCACAAAAGGCAGTAAAATGTCAGGCAGTGACCGATTTCTTAGCACATCACCCTATGGTTGAAATTTCTGAGGCTAAGGAATTAGAATTTTCTCATATATCATTGGTTCCCTAGAAGCTCTATTTCGATGGTTCTAGTACAAGTGTTTTCGCAAGAGCAGGAATAGCATTGGTGAATCCTCAAGGAGAAACGTTTACTTATTCTTTTAGATTGGACTACTATTACTCAAACAACGCAGCTGAGTACGAAGCCCTAATCATTGGACTGGAACTAATGTTAGACCTTGGAGCCACAGACGTACAAATTTGGGGAGACTCACTGTTGGTAATCAGACAACTCCAAGCCAAATTCAAAACGGGGATGATCTTAGAGCCATACGTGAAGACATCAAGTGAGTTGTTTGAGCTATTCACGGATGTATCCCTCGATCACATTCCACGAGGAGAAAATTGTGCAACGAATGAGCTGGCTCAGCTCGCTATAAGAATGGAGCTCGCTGATGATGTGTATGAACGAATACTAAGGGTCAAAGTTAGTACTCTTCCTTCTTCCATGACCAGGGAAGAAGAAAAAGATGAGTGGTACGTCACAGCCCTGGATACCATTGACGTTGATTAGAGACAGCCAATAATTACATATTTGAAAGATCTTAGTTATCCAGCGGACAAACGCACCAGGTACTTTGCTCTGAAACAATGAAATGCTGAGACATGTAGGAGATGGAGTGGACCTGTTATGCGTGTTTAAAACAAAGGCAAAGTGAATACTGTGTGAAGTACATCTAAGGGTTTGTAGAGCTCACAAGTCAGGACCCAAGAAGTGATGGCTATTGCGACGACACGGGTATTTCTGGCCTTCCATGTTAAAGGACTGTATATCTTTTGCGAAGGGGTGAGAAGATTGTCAATCCTATGGACCGGTCAATCATATCCCAACATCCCTATGAAGCTAATCATTAAACCATGGTGAGCGAGAGAATGAGCCTTAGACTTATAATTGGTCTAATTCATCCTCACTCTTCCATGCAGCATAAGTACATTATCGTGGCTATGGATTTCTTCACAAAGTGGGTGGAAGAGAATCCTTTGAAAGTCGCTTATCCTGCTGTGATCAGGCAGTTCCTATACGAGGATATTATTTGCCGATTCAGAATCCCAAAATATTTTGTCTCGAATAGAAGAACACCGTTCATGTCTGGAGATGTAGAGGAGCTAATGATAGATTTTGGAATCAAATTCTTACATTCCTCACCATATTATGCCCAGTCTATGGCCAGGCTGAAGCAAGCAATAAGCTAAACCTTCATATACTAAAGCGGATGCTCGCAGACAACCCAAGACTGTAACATGAAGAATTATTCAGCACTCAATGGGCATACAGAACTTCTAAATGTAGTCCAACAGGAACTACTCCTTACGTACTTATGTTTGGACACGGCGCAGTTCTACCTCTGGAAATCAACATCCAATCGCTACGAGTCATGGATCAACACCAGTTGATTGGAGATGATTATGTGCAAGCAATGTGGCAAGAATTGGAGGATTTGGATGAACAATGCATAAATACATTAACCAAACTACTCGCAGAGAAATAGAAGGTAGCTCGCATCTACGATTGGCGTACCAGAGAACTTAGCTTCGCAGAAGGAGAATTAGTCTAGAAGACAGTTTTTTCTTTGGGAGAAAAACAAGATGGATGTGGTAAATGGTCTGTGAAATGGGAGAGCCATTTCATAATTGACAAAATATTAGGGAAATGAGCTTTCCAACTACGAGACATAGACGGATAGGTTCACTATAATCCTATTAACGGAAGATTTCGGAAGAAGTATAGATGTCTAGTATAGAAATACGAGGAACCTGATGAGCGAAAGACTTAGTTTTATATTCATTCGCAGCCTATGTAAGAGGCTCGCTCTTCATGTATAACTAGGGGGCAACCTGTATACATCAAGGCCAATCCATGTGGCCAAAGACTTCAATTTTTTAAAATTTTAGCGTTGATCCAATTTCTGTGGTTCTTTTATGACCAATTTTTGTGGTCTGCAATCGCTGTAAAAACTATTTTCGTTGCATATAGATTAAAATCAAAGACAATAGAAAATAAAAGATTCATTTGATCAAACAAAAATACACTTTATTATGAGGTTTTGCGGCCTCTACCTTTGATACCATACACCAAATAAACAGTCTACTGTTAAAAAAAGACCAAACCTAGTTTTCCAAATAGGGGGTGGTCGATCTAGTCCATGATTAAACTCAACAAACACCGGCGGATGATTACTAATCAAGGACTACATCTTTCTTCGGTTGTGTAGGACCTGGCAGCGCAAGCACACTCCCAACAATTCCTGGACAACAAAACCCTTCCTCTGATCCTGATCTTAGACTCTCCACTGAAAGAACTAGAAGAACTTTCAAGGAGTGTAGAGGAGCATGTCGCAGACCAGGGAGATCAGGTTCAGGGATGGAGTGAGCGAGTGCTTAGAGCCATATTGTCTGCTAATTCTCAAAGACTTGAGAGCTAGCACACAACCGAAGGACCTGAATAAATGATATGGAGGTATTGCTTGGAAGCAAAAGAAACATAAGCTATAAATCAGAAACACCATCTTTTGCTTTCTATCACTACATAAGTATTTTGTAAAGAAGAGGAAGAAGTGACAAGCTATTTATAGAGGCCTAACCCTAGAGGTCTCAAATGAAAGGACGGAGAGCGTTACATCGATTCAATATGGTAATTAAAAAAGTTCAACGTTCCACACTGATTCGCGTATCTCTTAAAAGCTGAAGACATGCCAAATACATTATCTCTTATAAGTTTTATAAAAAGTCACTCATCAAGTCTTCTATAACATTACAACAAAAAATACATCACAGATCTCTAGTGGACAAGGTTTTCAAGATTACAACAGAGATAACAGACACGAATACCATTAATTATACCGAACAAACTTAAAGTGCACAGCTATAAGGAATGCATGCAGCAAAAGCGATGGTATTGATTAATACAGATCGAGCTGTGGACTTGTGTACGTAGTTATGCTTAGTTTATTAAGAGATGGAAATAATGGAGCAGATGGTTTGAATGACGGTGAGCATGAGCAGAAATACAGCTGCAACGAAAGAAACAATTGCCCAAGGTGTGTTAAAATAGTTCTGCCTCAAGCTTGCCATTCTTTTGTGCCATGGTGAACCGCAGAAGTTGTTTAAGTCTTCACAAAGACTACTGTAATAAAATTTGCCAGAGTAACTGACCCCTGTCGAAAGACGATTAATCACAGTAGTCAACTCGTGATCGCCACCTCCTAGGTTGTTTTCAAGGATTTTGTACTCAACAAGCAACTCCACGTCTCTAGTAGTATCCACAAGCTGATCTATCATGCAGACATAGTCACTTATGTACTTGTATTTGCACGTACCCTGTTCAAATGCAACTAAATTTCTAACTACACACTCTGTGCCATCATATGTTTCGAATTTTGGAATTTCCAACGTTCCACTAACGAATCTTATGTATAAAAAGCAATCAGTTGATCCTGCCTTGAAGTTGACTCCTGCCCGGTATAGCTGTTCCATGCTTGGTGCTGTTGTAGTTTTGCGATTTCCCCCGGATCGTGCTTCCACTCTCATTGTGGATGTTAACCGTGCTATATGTAGCTTTCTTAAGAGATCTACAAAATGTTGTACCTCTCCTTCGTCAGAATATATGGAATCCAGATTATCCAACATTCCCCCCATAACCATCAAGCCTGTATTTAGAAGCGTCAGAGAAAGAGACATTATCGAGAGCCTCCCATCACCTTTAAGCATGTTAGAGGGGAGTAGAAATAGGTCTGGATTGAATAAGTCCTCAAGAATGAAGAAAGGCAGCTGATTTTCAAGCAATGTCAAATCATGCCATACATCTAGCCTTATCTTTGGTATTCCAAATATGCAGTCATTTTCATCTAAACTTGCGGGCTTAGGGTGCCAGTTTCTGTATGCAAACTCAATGATGAAGACGGCATCCACCAGAATGATTCTTACAAACTCTTCACTTGTAAACTCAAGAGTCTCTACATAACAGCTACGCAATTTTTTTTCTTGATCTTTTATTTTATCTATATAATGCATTAGACTCAAATTACTTCGACTTAGAAAATATTTTAGGTACCTCATTTTGTGCTCTTCCATGGCTTTGAAAGCATCTTTAGTTCCATGGTGAAGTGGGCCTATAGAGATGATCCTAGGTGTGTAGGAGTCCTCGTGTACACGACGGAGTCGATCATGAACACGGAAGATGCAACGGGATGGGGACATTGAGGATAGTCTACCCATCTCTTCCATCATCGTACTCTCTAATCGAGTGTACTTGTTCTCCAGGTCTTGTGAAGCAGATTGGATGATCATTTCGTCTTCCATTTTCTTCTGATGTAATCACCTGTAGAAAAGATAGAAGTCGAAATGTACATGTGGTCTCGATCCAGTACTAGTTAGCTAATATGTAGAAATGGATCTCATATATAAATAAAAGGCCCGGAACAGTGATCGATAAACATGCATGTGAATATTAGCAGTTTAGGACAAACTGATGGTGGATGGATGAGCTGTATGACTGTATCCTAAAGTTGCGGATAAGCTGTAGATAATGGAGTGTACAATGCTGTGTGAGGTACTGTTTTTCCTTTAATTTTTAAAAATGTTTATTTTTAATATTATTTTTTTGAAACGTAGTGGATCCATAATTGTTTTTGTTCTAACATTTGCAGCTAAAAATCTATCATTTATACTCAAAAGTAAACAGTTATAATTTATCATAGAAATTTCTTATTTTCCAAAAATATGTAGCTTAAGCATAAAAATTAAACTCTTGAGAGAATTCATTACTAACATTAAAGAAAGAATTAAACTGTTTGAAAAAACAAGAAGATCAGTCCGCCCTCAAGATCAGGCAATTCTTGATATTAAAATTGCTAGAGAGCAATCTTTTCTTGCAGCTTGTTTACGAGATAAAGTTGGAGTGGAACATCTTTTGCATAAACTGTCTATATATTTGATGAGCTGTTGGTTAGATCAATAATAAACTAATATAGAGCTTGCTATAGCTCAAAGATCCCACAGATGGGATCGGCATCTGAAAAAATAATGAAGAAAATAGATTCTCTATTAAATTTAGTAGATGCAAGGCAGCAAGAAACTCTATCAAAGATCTTTAGATACAAAGAGTATCTAGAAATTATTCCGGCCATTAGTATCTAATTACAGAAATTGGAAACAAAAATGGATTATATCAAAGCTCAACCTGAAGAACTGAGAAAACTATTAACAGAAGTTAATAGTAAGATCGAGAGACTAAATCTTCAACAGATGGAGATCCTTGACTATGTTCAAAGGATAGCCCGAGAACATAAAAAGTCTAGCGACAGTCCACCTTGAACAGTCATTAGGAAATCTAACGACTTCAAACCACTATAAGTTCCAAAATGGGACTTATTCCCAAGATTTATGGATTCCTCAATCTGCCAGGTATCAAATTTAGAAAAGCAAAAAGGGAAGATACTCGTAACATAAACATGTTAAGTATCTTCAAAATGAAATCGGACAGCTGTTGAATTCGGAAGAGTTTGAATTCAATGAAATTGAAAGCAATGTTCGAAATGCTTCAATCCCAAAATTTGAATTCAATCAAATCTACAAAAGATGAACTTTTGACATGTTGGACAACCATCAGTTCAAAATCCTTGAATTCGCCACTCCAGCAACAACAGGAGAAACGGGTCTCCTTCTGGTAACACCTGAAGAGGTTGCTAAAGCCAGAAGAAAAAAAAAACTTCAAGTTTATGCATATTGGAGCAGTCTAAGTAGGCATAAAACTACTAGCCAGCGAAGGCTTAAATTGTTCAGTCTTATGTGTCATACAGGACAATAGGTTGATTGACTTCCAAAAAATTTTACTGGGAATTCTCCAAGCATCTTTATGCAATCAAGTTGCATATTTCAATTGCTTCCCAAACTTTTCAACCAACCTGTCTGATGTAGGCAGCCCACTCTTGTCTGATGTAGGCAGCCCACTATTTAAGACTAAGAGACAAGACAGATGGCACTTCCATGAAAGAAGGCATGTAAGAACTTGTCATAGTTTATATTATCTACTATAAACTAATGAGCACCACAGTAGAACCAAAGACCAAGATAACAAATATCTCAGGTCTTACTACTGAATTCCTCACAAATCCCAAAAATCATTCCGAGCAAATTCACAAGATTACATGGGATGAGGTAACATTTTCACTAGAGTGAAAATTTTTAGGCCCCAAAGAAAAGCCAGAAAGTATGAAGGCAACGATCTATGAAAACAAAAAAACAGGAGACGTTAACCTCAAATTCAAATGACACAGAAATAGTGATGTATCCATTGAAACATTCAGAGGTGAAAGGTCAAGATCACCCTTCAGAAGAAGCAACTCTACTAGAGACATGAGTACTAGAAGTACCAGAATCTCTATAAGAGAAGAACCAAAGCCAGTAATGGAGGAAGATTTTGATGTTGAGTTAGAAAGAAACATCAACATTCTAAAATCTAAAAACTCAAAGACATAAGATCTCTTCAAGCTTTATGAAGAAGTAGAAGAGTGTAAAGATCCATATCGTCTGAAAAAATTGATCAAATAGATAGAAAGTTTCAAGTTCAAGAAGGAAAGATAATCTTTCCCTATCAAGACGTAGAGATGGAAGATGTGGAAGACGTCGAGCCTTTAACCACCATCTTCAGAATTGGTGAAAATACCAACCTTCCAAGAGGAGAAGGTCCTAGTGGAAAAAAGAGAGAAAAAAGTTCCAAAAAATTCATTCCACAAGAAAACATATCAAAGGTGCCCATCACTCAGTTAGGTATATGGCTTGATTTAGAATAGCTCTAGATAAGAAAAAGGCCACATATAGATGATTGGGCTGCTAGCCTAGTAGTAGCATCTTGTACCACCTTTGGAAAAATGGAGGCACAAGACCTGCAATCAGTGTATGAAGCAAACCTTCTGGGAATGGCAAAAAAGTTCTATTTTGCCTACAAAGAAACTGTCAGAGGAAAGGAATGGTTGGAAAATATAAAGACAGAAAGGTCAATATTCGTTTTTGCAACTCCACTATATAAACAATTCTGTGGAGACATCTCATAAGCTGGAGATAGAACTAGAGTGCTAGCCAAAACCAACATATATGTTTTCAAAATCTGCAATATGAAGTATTTTGAGGAATATCTTAATGAATTCCAAGACTACTATTGCAAGATAGGAGAATAGAGGATGTAGACCTGGTACATCTCCTACACAGAAAGCTTCATGAACCATGGAGAACAACAAGGAGAGAAAGCATAGAAGGAAGACCTCTAGAGAGGTTTTCAGTTGGAGGAGTGGCCGGAAAGAATCAAGGAACTGATGCGCAAACAATGTAAAGCCAACACCAGAGAAAAAACAACCAAAAAGCAGCTCAAAGGGACCAAATATTTTTGCGCCGACATGATAGACACCCCAACTAACTGGGGATGTGAAGAAAAAAGGCAGAAAAGAAAGCACTTCCAAAAACGTTTCAAAGGAAACGAAAGGAAGAAAATTGGAGATTCAAGAAAAGCTCCAATTACAAAAGGGAGAAACAAAATCCGAGAAAGAATTTCTTCAAGAAGAAACATTCCCTCAAACAGAAAAAAAGAAAACTTGCAAATGTTAATTATGCAAGGCTGAAGAACACTATGCTAACAAATGTCCCAAGAAGGAAAAGAGAAGTTTGAAAGTACTTCTTAGGGAATATGAAGGAGCCATAGAAATGGCTAACATGAAAGGCTACGAGGTAGTCTATTCAGAAGAGGAAGATGATATATCTATCTATTCTGCCTGGACAGAGTCGTATGAAGAGTCAGATTCAGATTCTGAAGAAGAATATGAACCTAGAGAGGTTTATCTTCTTGAAATAAAGAACTAGGAAGAAGGCAAGGAAGAAGAAAAGATTTCTTCTTACAAAGTCAAGCCCAGATAATTTGTTTCTGACTACTGTCGCTGCCATAAGAAGGATGGTCTTCCCATGTTTTGTGAAACATCAAAAAAGACGTATCACAAAGAATGCTTCTTAATTGAAGCAAGAAGAAAAATAAAAAATAGTTCAATAAACCAGATTATTGAACAGGAATATGAAGATTTCTTTTATGAGAAAGAAGAAAAACAAGAAATTGTAGAAAAAGATCTAGAAAGAATGAAGTGCGATACTACTAAGAAAGAAGTAGTAATTGCAGAAAGTCCAGCTTATAATACTACTAGAAAAGAAGAAGTAGTAACTTCAGAAAGTTCAGCTGATGAAGAGATAGTTTGCAAAGAAGAACAATGCAGTCCCTTTATAGAAATAGAGGGAGAAAGTTTATCAAAGCAAAATTTGTGCAAAAAAGCAACTATATCTACAAGTAGATTCAGTAACTACATGGAAATTGGATTGAAGTTTGTAGGATTTAAAAAATATCATCTACATGCCTTTGTAGATAACGGTTCTGGATTCAGTCTAGCAAAAATGTTTGCTATACCTGAAGAACTTTGGACAACTAATCCAAAAAGAAGTGCAATTAGAAAAACTATAAAAGGAAGGAGAATTTCCATGAATGCAGTTGCCAAAAAGATTCAAATCTTTATAGGAGATGGAACCTTTGTCTTTAAAAATATGTGGCAATCAGAAGATCAAGAGTCCGATATTCTGATTGGCAATGATTTTCTTCTACAACAAACATTTATTCAAAAGTCAGAAGTGAACTTACTAGGCTTTGAAAAGAATTACAAAATATTCTGGACAAAGTGGCTAAAAGAAGCAAAAAGTGTGGTTGGTCTGAGATTTACTAAGCAATATAAGAGATCGCAATAGAATAGTGGTGGATATACACCAAAATTCGAAACGATATTGCAACATAAACAAAAAGAAGAGATGCTTATTGAGGAATCCTAGAAGAAAAAGATGATTCTGAGAGTATGGAGTTCTTTAGGTTCTATGGCAACAGAGAGTTCAAGCATCCTGATGCTCCATCTAATGCTCCTACTAGAATCCAACTCAATGAGCACACAATTTACAACATTTCCCAAGAAGGATTGTGAAAAGTGTAAACAAGAAAAAAATAATCAAAAGGAAAATGAACAATTCCAAGAAGCCTTGTATGAAAACAAGATTTGAGAACGGGGATCGCAACATTGCTCCACTTCATGACCAGAACAAGTATCATTATTATGTGTTCTATAGTCCTACTGATAATCATCACATGACACAAGAAGAGTTGTCTAGTGAAGAACTATCAGAAGATGAATATGAAGAAACGGTCGAAGTAGCCTTCATACAAGAGCATAATCTCAAGCATTTCAAGGCCAAGGTTGAGAAGTAGAAGAAGCATACCCTTGCAGAGATCAAGGAAATGTCAAACAAAACATTGACATCAACCCTCTGAAGTACTAGGAAAAAGACTCAGACGTCTGTGAGATCAAGTTACATGATATGAATTCCATCTGTCATGTGAAAGCATTTCCCCAGTACAAAGAAAAAGATCAAAAAGAATTCAGAAAAGATATATCTAATCTTTCAGAAAAAGGATTGATAAGGCCATCAAATAGTCCTCATCACACTCCAGCTTTCTATGTCTGAAATCATGCAGAAGAAGTTCCTAGGAAAGTAAGAATGGTGATAGACTACAGAGATGTCAATAAGAAAACCGTAAAAGATAGTTACTAGATAGCATAAGCAAGAGTGCTCATCAACAGGCTCAAAGGAGTCAAAGTGTTCTCAAAATTTGATGCAAAATCAGGATTCTGGCAAGTTAAGATGCATCCTAAAAGTATTCCCCTTACTGCATTCGAATCTCCACAAAGACACTATGAATGGCTAGTAATGCCTTTTGGGTTGAAACAAGCTCCATCCATCTTTCTCTGAAAGATGGATGACATATTCAAGTAAATGGCAGACTTTTGTGTCGTCTACATAGATGATATATTAGTTTTCTCAAAAAACAAAAAGGAACACTTGAATCATCTCTATGGAGTAGTTAAGCTTATTGTGCAGCATGGAATCATCCTAGGAGGAAAAAAAGTTTTTCTCGTCCTTGATGAAATTGACTTCTTAGGGATCAACATAAGAAATAGGGTTATCAAGCTTCAACCTCATATCTTAATTAGAAAATGTATGGAAATTCCCACATAGAATTCTTGATGCTAAAAGTCTACAAAGATTTTTTGGGTCAAAAACTATGGAAGAGATTTCCTTCCAAAGATTGTTGGATTAACAGCAATACTGTCGCCCAAAACAAGCCCAAAGAAAGCTTAGAAATTCACAGAAGATAACGAAAAGATCGTCATACAAATCAAAGAGTTATGCAAAAATTTGCCACCACTTCATCAACCTAAAGAAAATGATAAGATCATCCTTCAAACTGATGCTAGTGACAACTTCTAGGCGGGTGTAGTACTGGCAAGAACGCCAAGAGCTAACACTGAAAAGATTTTAAAATTCTACTATAGAAAGTTCAACTCTACAGAACAAAATTATCCCACAAGGGAAAAATAAATTCTGGCAATGAAAAAGACAATTGAAAATTCTCTTACTTTTTTAGGAAAACCATTCACAATGAGAACAGATTATGTCAGAGTGAAAAAATTTAAAAAACTTCAAACTTGATAAAGCTACTGATAGGGGAAGATTAGCAAACTAACAATTATTTCTTAACTAATATGATTATAATGTTGAATTAATTGCAGGTAACATGAATTATTTTTCATATGCTTTAATAAGAGATATGGCGATGTTCAGAAGAAATAAAAAAGATGACGAAGGTCGCAATCTTAGGAGCTGGAAGCCAAGAAAAGGACCAGATCAACAAGAAGAATCTATTGATAAGGATTTTAAGAATTTTTTGCTGCGTCTGAAAAGACAAGCCCTAACTGACCAATTTCAGGGGAAATGATTTGCTAGCCCATCTCAAATGGCAGATGATAAATGCAAATCAAGATCGTTGATGGTTGCTGCTTTGCCAAAAAGCAAAATTTTTCCTACAAGTTTGGTGAACATCTTTGACTACCAACTGAACACCTTCTCTGAATCAGTTTTTCAGACGGACCTATGTATAGCTTTTCATTAGAAGGCTTTGTTAGACAACTTTATGTTTGCATTCCAAGAGCGAAACAAGAGACTTATGGTAGAAACCATGGATGCCTTAGCAGAAGAGATGAGTCAAAAGAAAAAACAACCTAGTGTTGTTAGTGAACAAGCAGCGCAATACATCAGAACCCCTAAAAGTGCAAAGGTACCTATTCAGGCGTTGAAAGAAGCAGAGTGGTTCAAGTGTCATAACCTCATCGGCAAAACATTCATCCAATTCAATTCTCCCAGATACCCTCTACATAGTACCAGGGCCATTCGTGGGAAGATACTTAGTGAATGTTCAAAGTGAACATCCTCAGGAGCACAAACTGTAGCTAGTGAAAAATGGTTTTGTTCATAATCTATGGACGAACATTATCATTAACAATACTTTCAAGAATGTAAGAAATTCCAATTGCATTCTCAGGATCAAGTTCAGATCTACACCACCAGAGTGGGTGCAAAAATTCAATGGAGAAATATAATACATTTCTCCATACCATTATGTTCGAATCATCCAAGACCAGTATCTAGAACCGACTTGTGTAGGATATAATAGAACTCCCAATAGTAGTATCCCATGAGTGAAAGCCATGACCCTAGAATATGTCAAGAAAATAATTGAAGAAGATCAAGAGATTATTTTTCTGGCATCAGGGGAAAGGTAATAGTCACTACCTATGACCACCCAGAAGTAGTAACCAGTGATCTGTTCGTAGCACTAAAGAGGAAAAAGGTAGACTCTAGCCTTTCATGTGCTCAGTGGCTCGAGAAAATCGAGAAGGAAAAGCACTATAAGATGTATGTGGATACAGATATGGAGGAAAATGTGACAAGAAGAAGAATCACATTTGAAGATCCATATCTTAGAGAAAATTCGAAAATATACGATGACCTGTAAAGACAGGTAAATTCGTATTGTCATTTTCCTAGAGTAGGAAACATCTTTTTATCTTGAAAGATTATGCTTTCCGAAAGAAGACAATGAAGGAAACAGAGTTCTGATAAGAAGAAGGCCATTATCCATAGTGGAGCGACTGTGAGTCTAGTTTGTGAGTCGAGAGATAGAGGGAAATCAACCTGTTCAGCTTCTCTATTTCCAAGTAAGTATGTCTACTACTATGAGTGGCTAAACAGCTTATAGTTGTTTACCAGAGAGTGAGGCTCTGGATCTATAGTTTGTAATTATGTTTGAATAAATAAGCTATGATTTTCCACTACAAATCTTTCAATTTATTTTTGTGTGTGTTGATAATAACTCATTAAACTCCTCTAAAAGGCGGATTACCGCCTAGAAGGAGGAAAAATAGGTTGTTAATACTTGTGCATAATCAGTTGATCCCCTATGAGGCGGACTACCGCCCAGAAGGTGGAAAAGTGAGTTAATTGTATGTCTTTATATTATTTTCTTAGAGAGAAAATTAGTTAGAAGAGAAATCACCCTTAAAGATGAGTTTTTCAGCAGAGAGTTTGTTCGCATGAGTAACCTGATAAGAGACCATAGGTGAAGTCGCGATTAAATGAAGGCTAGTTTAAACTTTTCTTGTTGGGTAGTTTTTCTTTTATGCTAAGTTTTTCCAGATCACTATTCAATAGTTATTGTGCACGACGCACTGTTCACTATTCTCTATTCAATATTTACTATTCACTAAGGATAGAATTGTCTTTTCACCCACCAACACACTAGTCCTTTGCCTATGGCATAACTACTATAGATAATGGCAACATAGAAGTTGAAATCACCTGTTAAAAAAGGTAGATGTCGAAATGTACATGTGGTCTCGATCACCTACCTAAGGCCATCTCCAGTTTTAGGAGCTACATTTAGCTCTGGGCTATAATTTAGCCTCTTAAATATACTATTTTAATTAATCGTGAGAGCTATATTTTGTGTGGTCTCCAACCCGTAAGGGCTATAATTTTAATTTTTATATTATTTATTAATTCAAACTTTTAAACTTATATATATTCAAACCGATATTTACCGTTGCATTTAATTTAGTTGTTGTAAATAATTGATGAAAATATTAGCATTAATATTTATATTGATATTTTAATTGTATTATATTTATTATATTCATTGATGATTTATTTAACAAATAATATCATTATAAATATCAACCGTAAAATTTTCAATATCAATATAAGTTAACATCAATATTAGTATAAATATCAATAATAATATTTTCAACAACTATTTCAACAACTAAATTAATTTGAATGCAAGGGTGATTTTTTCTTCAATAAATATAGTGATATGATCATATCTATAACAAAGAGTATTAAAAAAAATAGAATAATTATCTTCAAATCTCACAAAAAAAAGTTTTTATAAAAAACAATGTCTAAATCAGATAAGATAATCTAAACCCTAAGAGTCTCTATAGTGGATAATAAAAACGATGAGAGGGTTGAGAGAGATTCTCTCAAACCCTAAAACTTCATTTGCGGCGACGACAGCACCCTTGAGGGCCTGGTCTCCGTCGAGCATCACGGATGCCCTCCCCGGTGTGGCCTCCAGATCGTTTGTTCCAAACGATGGCAAAGAGGTTCGCTCCTTTATCTTGTGCTCGATCTTTAGGTGGTCGACACGTCATACGACCTTCACCGACTTCGTGGTCAATGGGTGTCTGGCTTCGATGCGAGACATCCACCAAGGGCACAATTGAAGGAATGGATGCCAGCGTGCCAGAGGCGGCTGCTTGGTGCGCTGATTGTGTAGTGGAGGTTGTTTGATTGGGTCGCGGCTAGTGTGTTTCACCGTGGGCATGCATGACAGTTGGAGTTTGTCCATGTGGTTGATTGTCAGAGGACGAGGCTTACTGGTAAGGTCTCAAGTGAGGTTCGTTGTAGGTGGGTGGCAGCTCTGTTGCAAAAGCAAGCCAGGCTTGGTAAAGTATGGGCTAGGGCAAACTCACATGAGGTTTGGGTTTGGGATTTTGGCTTGGGTCTGTGCTTTCATGTGGGCTTTGCTTTGGTGGCCCTAAAATCCTAGCCAACATGGCTGTGGAGAACCATAAGGAGTCACCGGATTAGTCCGGTAGGTTTAGGTGAACATTACCTTGGTTTACCCGTATATTTGTTTGCCTTATGAGAAGTCATTATCCTGGTTACTTGGCTAATTTTTGGTGCTTATTGCTTCAAATCATGTGTTCTTGTACTAGTTTAGGTCGCTTAAATTAGTACAACAGTAGTTCAATTCTCTCGAGCCCTACGGGCATTCTACTGCGTAATGCATGATTTTTCTCTTGATTATTAATATAATGCCTCTCATTTACCGTAAAAAAAATTTCTAAATCATATATGTTAGAATATAACAGAAATAGGTGAAGGTAAAGCTAATATGTATTGATATTCTTAAGTGTGTTTGGAACAAGGCTCCAAGAGCCTATTTATAGGTTACAAGCTAGTCTCTATTTGATAAGGGAATATATGTACATAATGAGAAAATATACTCAATATTCTAAGAGAATATTGACTAGCAAATAAAGAAAGTAAATCACACAAAAAATATAGACTTATTTCAACACTCCCCCTTGTGATGCCTTGACGATTTGCCGTCTTCCTTCACGTAACTTGATCGGCTTTGTTGGTGGCGTCTAGGCTACATCCCATCAAAAATCTTTGTCGAGCCAAAAATCTTTGCAGGAGAAAAATGGATCTCGTACATAGCAAAAACTGAGAGCATACTGCCTTCATATCAATGCGATGAGATTTTGACATGAATGATTTTCGTTGCCTAATTAAAAACTATTTCCAAACTATAATACCTTTTGGGAAAATAAACTTGATTGTAAGAAGAGTATAACTCATTACATCTTATCATATGACACGACGTTATATACTTCAACTCCCCCTGAAGTCAACGTCTCCCCCTGAACTTACCAAGAGAGATTCACTTTAGCTAAGAGCAACTCGATTAACTCAAGAAGAAGTTTATGTCAATACTGATGTGGACTTAGGCATAAGCCTAAGCAAGCATGCTAAAATATTTCCCAAGGCAAGAGTGATATACCCCAATATGCTCACATAGCAAGAACTTTAGCTCCAACGATACCTAAACAGGGCGAGCCCTTCCATTTCACTACTAGTAACATACCAAATAAAACTAAAGGATTAAGAGAAATAGAATCTCCTTATCTCTAGCAAAGAGACCAGGGGAGTCTTTGAAACATCAATCAATGATCTACAACTAAAGAAACCAGGGGATATTCGACAAACTGACCATAAGAACCCATGTCTTCGCACATTGGGTGTGCTAAACGCATACTTATCCCTCTTAAGGACCCATACTTGATATGTACATATGTAATGGATACACCACTTTGCATGGCCTCCAAAGATGAACCTAGAATTCAAGCATCGCTATGGTTAACACTAGGAAACCCAAGCCTTAGGCCAAGTTGTCGATGGTGCCATCATTGGCTGCATTTTCACCTCCTACGGTAGCCAAGCTATCTCTTATGTGGTGACTTATATCTGGAGCCGATCGTTGATTAAGGTTCCAGATGTTAAAGTTATGTTGAATGTTTCTAAATTGTCATTGATTGTCAGATTTCCTTAGTCACATTCGACATGTCAATCTGATGCTGTTTCGATCATGAGATCCAAACTCATGACAAGAAAGAAAGTTCTCCTTATAAGTAGTCACAGTAGCACAATCAGTGAGTTTTTCATCTGAATCCAACTCAAGTTGGTGCATAATTTCAAACTTCACTGATAACGAGACAATCCAAATTCAATGGCCAAGTAGTGCAACGTACCAAACCCAGACTTCTCTTCTACTACATCTATATATGTTTCAAAGAGGAATTTTACTAGACACGAAGCAAGTTCAAGATAGAAAATGATCACAACATATGTTAAATGAGGCTACACATAAGTAACAACTTGTAGACCGGTCAAGGTAGGACGCAGTTGGTTCGGCACTTTCTTTGTTACTGCGATATCGAGTACTAAGTTGCAACAATGTACGTTCTTGGAGTTAAAATATCTATCAGAAAAACCTGATATGCATGTGAACGTGACACCCATCAATTTGATGATGTACTTACTCTTATCAAGTAGTCACTTGTCAACAGAATTACTAGTTCAATCTATCAAAGTCACATCCTCATATGATGAGCCATATGTGGTTCGAAGTGTATACAATGTGGCCAACGTTGGATATCACGTGTGGTGCTAACATGTAGACCACCAATTCTCTCGCAAGAGCTATACTTTAATTAGACATCTCAACTCTCAAGATCATTCTCAATCCCGTAAGAATGTCTCAATAAAAGAGGTAATAGTGCTACTAACAGTTGATCGAAAATACCATTAACTGCCAAACAGTGAATTACTTCTCTATCAAGGACATTACTAGGAGGCCTCTGGGCTGACAAGAAGAGACTTCTTGACTCTCTCAATGTTTGATATCGCGTCTAGAACATTGAGAAACCATACCCAAATTATCCTACGATATTGAACTTCGCCAAAGTTCCCTTGATGAAAATTCCATTTTGATGTTAAAACGATGTGCCTTTCAGCTACACTTCTTGCTCAGATAATCACAAGTACCATTTCCTGTACGTACGCATGTAACTAATTTAGTTCCGAATAAACTGGCAACAACCTAGTGGAAACGGGTCGTGTATCATCTTCACAAGTCATGCACTAAAGCCTTATCTATTTTATCATCACCATGCAGTGGCCTTCAAGCATATGGGTTTCAGTCATGAGTCGCTTGAGGTCATGGTGACGCCTTCTAGCTCTGACAAGGTCGGTGCCGGTTAGGTTTCCATTCTTCATGGATATATAATTGCACTTAGTAGCGTGGTAAGTATAAGAGGAATCATCGATGTCACCATGGAATTTTAGCTTCGTACACTGAGATTCCAGTGCACTAAAATCAAATTACAAAAAATTAGAACTCTTTGTACATGTGTATAAGTACAAAATACGATTTTTCCGGAAAATAGCATTGGTCCACGTAGACACATGGACCACTCATATTGCGCCACGTTAGCAGGTGATGCTGACGTGTTGACACATCATCAAAGGCTCAGTCCAAATGGGTTTTAGGCTGGGTTTGGATTTCAGAAACGGGTAGGGCCCAAAATCACTTGGGTTGACCCATTCAGACTTGGGCCTGGATCTGAATCCACTGGGCCTGACCCGTTTGGGTCATTTGGGTTGGGTTTGATCCATGGCCCACTGATCGTCGGATCTGGCTAATTTTCCATGGAACCACCTGCCATGCATGGCTGAAAAACCACACGATGATGTATTTCCCGGCTATAAGGGGACATGGAGGTAGAGGAGGCAACGAGGAAGCTGGCAGTGGAGGAGATTGGCTGAGATCTCTCTCCATTACGGTGTAATAGATGCTCGAAAATCCTGGTCGAATCCGATTCGGGTTTTGATCGAGTTTCTCTAGTTTGGGTCATCGGAGGTCGTATCCGAGCCGGCGAGGAGCTCTGCTCAGTTTGCAGCGGCAAATTAAGACCAATTTGGCCATAAATGAAGGACGATCGTCAGAGGAGATCGAACCCGATTTGGGTCGATTCCCTCTTATCAATCTAGATCGAGTTCTCCCCCAATTCTGTCTAATCAGGCTAGAGGCATAACTCAATCAACTCGTAAGGATGAGGGGAGCAAAACCCCACTACCCTCGATGGCCCAGAGCGCCGACAACCGCCGCCCAAGGCAGAGGCCAGATGCCTCGAATTGAAATCGATTCAATTTCAGCGAAAAACACTTGCAACCAAAATATCTCACACATAAATATATGGAGGAGCTCAAAAGGATTTGAACCATACCATTCTTAATGGCCAACTCGCCGGAAAATTCCACGGCCCAAAGCCTAGGTTTTGGCCAAACCTCATCAGGAAATCTGGCTTCTTCCTGCAAAATTAGAGGCGAAGACCTTAGGGTAAACATAGAGAAGGTCGGGTCGATAAAAACCATACCAAGATTGGCAGTTATGGTGGCCGGACGGCAGCAACTCGCCGAAGCCAAGCTCGACGATGATTTTGGTCGCTAGAGCTTTGGTCAACGTGGGTCAACCCGGCCCGAAAGTCGCAAGTCTTATGTTTTCCAATATAGCAATGCATATTTATACTTTGACATTTATGACTATTATATTTCCGATATTTTCGTCAAACTTTCGATAACCTTAACTGTTCCGTCGTAACTCTGATTACGACATTTTTTGCATCTACAAACTCGTCTTAAAAAATTCTACGACTTTCACCCAAAGTCAACTAACTTCGACAATTTGATTATAAAAAAGTCAACCTTTGACCTGTCAATATTTACCAACGTAAAAATTATTTACCGTAGCTAATAAATCGAACTCGAATTATTCATAAACATTGACAATTATATGAAAAGGTCGGGGTATCATATGAAGTGTGACTTCTTAAACCTCCAGAACTTCACGCCTTGTCTGGTGTCAATTCCTCCGATCCCCGTCGTCTGACAAAAGAAAACCTTCAAATCTTCACGCCCTGTTTGGTGTCGATCCTAAGTTCGATGTTGTTGATTTTTTCTCTTGAGAGATAGCTTGTTTACTGAGAGCGAATTTGCGTATGTGTGTAAAGGTCCCTTTTCTATCTTGATTTTTTTTATTTATAGAAGCAAAATATTTCCTCATCGATCAAGGGAAGTGTTTTCCTGGATCGTTTATAGATTCCAATGTCCTACTTGATCGCACCAAAATGTTATGATGTGGGCCGCAATAGTCGCCCCATGATAAAATTAGCCCAATTGCCAAATGTATCATTTTTATTTAATTTAGGCCCAAACGACAACTATGTTTTGAGTTATGGAATTGAATTTGGTTTAGCTTCCTACTTGTTGTGAATGGGTTTGATAGCTTGTGATGTGATTTTGGTATATTTCCATGTTCGGACTTGATTCATTATTTTTATATTCATGTCTTAGCCATGACTAAGTTGAGATATGTTTAGGAAAGCTAAAAATGAACCTAAGTGAACTAGTCACTCACCTAAGGAAGATAAGCATGTAGACATGACTTAGGTTGCATTTGAAAAGATGGGCTTAAGATTTGGTTTTTATTGGTCTTGAGCATGGATCCGAAGCCTTCTTGAAGTCCAAATGAATCAAGGAGCTTCAGTCAAGCTTACATTGACTCAAATGGGCTTTGTAGCTAGTCATTACTTTTTCTAATTCATGTTCTAAAAATTGTGGAGTAGGAAAGTCATTAGAACATATTTTTATGTCCTCTAATAAGAACTTAGGAAGGAAAACCATTCACATTCTTCATAAGTGCACACATATTAAACTCATTAGACATGTGGTATGATTAGGATACGATTCATAATTGAGTTACGTTCTAGTTTCGGTTTGCTTTATATTTGAATGTTGGACCGGAACACTTCTAGTATCCCAATGGCCTAGGAGATTCGATCACGAGAAACCTAATCGATGTGCGAGGATAGGATCAGGGTTAAGCAAAGCTAAACGTAAGAGTCTGATAGACCTGCTAAGGGAGTACAGGGGCGTGTTCACATGGTCAGCAAAGGATATGCTTGGGATAGACAAAACAATCATTGAGCATCAACTATACGTAAACCCGAAGGCAAATCCCGTTGCTCAGAAAAAGAGAACTTTCGCAGCATAATGTAACATGATAATCGAGCAGGAGGTGCAGAAGCTGCTCGTAGCAGTTTTTGTCAATGAGGTTGCACACTAGGTATGGCTGTCCAATGTGGTCCTGGTCAAAAAGAAAAATGGGAAGCCTAGGGTCTGTGTGATTTTACAGACCTCAATAAAGCTTACCCTAAAGACGATTTCCCTTTGCCCAGGATATACCAGGTGGTAGATTCCACGGCTGGTCATGAGCTCTTTAGCTTTATGGATGCATACAGTGGCTACAATTAGACTAAGATGGTTTAGGATGATCGTGCGAAGACATCATTTGTGACAAAGAAATGGGTATACGCTTATGAAGTAATGCCTTTCGGTCTGAAGAATACATGAGCAACGTATCAGAGGCTGATATACAAGGTGTTCAAACCCCTGATAGGAGACACGATGGAGGTATACATGGACAACATGTTGGTAAAGAGCCAGAAAAGGCAAGATCATGTATCAGACCTAAGGGGATATTTTGACCTTCTGTGAAAGCATGGGATGAAGCTAAATCCAGATAAGTGCACCTTCGGCATTACTGGGATACTTGGAATGCTGCAAACGTTAAGATGAAGTCCTCGTCAACAGTTAAGGAGATCCAGAGCCTGAATGGAAAGCTAGCAGCCCTAAGCAGATTCTTGTCAAGATCAACAGACATATGCAAGTCGTTTTTCGAGGCACTCAAAAAGACCAAAGGGGAACTCTGGAGGGAGAAGTGTGAAAAGGCATTCCAGGCCCTCAAGCACTACTTAGTCTCTCCCTTATTCTGAGTAAGCCTGTACTGAGGAAAGACCTATACATGTATCTGGCAGTATCAGAGGTAGCTGTAAGTGGAGCTCTAGTCTGAGAATATATTGGGGGCAGCTACTCGTATATTGCGTCTCTAAATCTCTTCTCGACCCAAAGACTCATTATCCTAAGCTAGAGAGGTTGACATTAGCGCTCGTTATGTCATCACGGAAGTTCATTCCTTAATTCTAAGCTTTCAAGATAGTCGTCATGACCAAGTATCCGCTAAGAATGATTCTACATACCTCAGATTCCTCCAGCAGGGTAACCAAGTGAGTTATTGATCCTACACAATACGACATCGAGTATAGACCCCGAACAACCATGAAGGGACAAGCATTGGCAGATTTATTGGCAGAGTTCACAACGCTAGAGTCGAAAGTGCAGGAGTGAATAGAGAAAGCTGAGGGAGCTGTTGAGCAGGGGGTCGATCATTGGACTTTGTGTACTAATGGATCCTCAAAGGATAAGGGTGCAGGAGCAGGGTTAGTGTTAAAAACCCAGATGGAATGATCATAGAGCAAGCCTTAAATCTAGGGTGGAAGGCAACCAATAACGGAGCCGAGGATGAAACCCTTCTGGTCGGGCTAAGGCTGGCTCGAGATATGAATGTGAAGAAGATCAGGGTATTTTTTGACTCCTAACTGATTGTAAACCAGGTACTTGGAGAATACGCAGCTCATCATGCATCCATGGAGGCGTACCTTAGGTCAGCGAAGGGATTGGTTAGCCAGTTTGAAGATTTCTCAATCATACAACTCCCTAGGTCAAAAAATGCACACGTGGATGCTTTAGCAAATCCTGCCTTCAACATAGATTACCAAATGAGGAGGACGATTCTAGTAGAACACCTCATCAACCCAAGCATGGACGAGGAAGAAAGGATAATAGTAATGCCGGAACAACTGGGACCCTCATGGATGGATGAGATAATAGACTACATAAAGACTGGAACCCTACCTGAGGGACAAGTTGGGGCAAGAAGGGTTGTTCGCCAAGCAGCATGTTACAACATTAGAGACAAAAAATTGCATCGTCGATCCTTCAGTGGGCCAGATCAACTAGCAGTGCACCCTACTTAAACTAAAACGATAATGCGAAAACTACACTCAGAAATATTTGGCATGCACATTAGGGGCAGAAGCCTTATGGTTCGATGCCTGACTGAAGGTTACTACTGGCCCATGATGAAAACGATTGCATGGAATACGCTAACGCTTGTGAAGTTTGCCAAAGACATGCTCTCCAACCTCTAATGCATCCAGAATAGTTACATCCAGCCTCAGTTCCATGTGCATTCGCCTAGTAGGGGGTTAAACACAATGGTTGATTTCCCAACCGGAGTTGGGGGTAGGCAAAAGAAGTACTTCCTGGTCGCCACAGATTATAACTCCTAGTAGATCGGAGCTGAGGCCTTGTCAAAGATAAGGGGGACAAAGATAAAGAGTTTATCTAGAAGTTCATTATATGCAAAGTTTGGGATCCCTCAAACAATCATAGCAGCTAACGACCCTTAATTTAACTGCCAAGAGGTCAAGGACTATTGTGTATAGCACGGGATCAAGATCAAATTTTCCACCCTAAGGTATCCTCAAGGTAACGGACAAGCAAAGGCTTCAAACAAGACTATCTTGTAGGGTCTAAGGAGGAGGTTAGATCAGATGAAGAAAGGACAGTGGGTATCTGAGTTACCAAATGTACTTTGGGCATATAGAATGACCAAAAGGAAGCCCACCAGAGAGACTCCCTTCGCCTTGGTTTACGGAACTGAAGAAGTCATACCTATTAACCACAAGATTCCTAACCTCAAGGTGGCAGAACAAACAACAGAGAGGAATGCAGAGAGCCTGAGGCATGAGCTCAATTTGCTAGAAGAACACAGGGATCAAGCTCAGGTTAGAGTGGCCTCTTACTAGCAGAAGCTGAAGGCTTACTATGACATGAATGTTCGACCTAGAGTTTTGCTCTCATGCACCATGGTTTTACGCAAGGTGTTTGAAAATACCAAGGTACCGGGGGAAGACAAACTGGGGGAAAATTGGGAAGGACCCTACATGATCGTTGAAGAAGCCTATAATGAATCATACGAACTGGAGAATCCAAGAACTGGATTCTTTGTCGATAAATGGTGGAATGCTCTCTACCTGAAGGAGTATCGCTCGGAATAGAGCTGATGACCTAGAAACATAATAGGGCAAGCATCCAGAAGGGGCACGTACTCTTCCTAAAAAACTTGATTTTTTATTAGATTGTTGTACAAGTTGGCAGGTTTAACGAGACGTGTCAGTAACATTGCTTTACATTGTGCTTTAAAGTTTGATTTATCTTTACACATATTTGATATATGTAAAGTATTTTGGATGTTTTATTGTTTGATGTGTTCGATCACGAGGAGCTTAATGCCTAGGAAAGGCACTGAGCTTAAGTAAGACAGACGATGTTGGTTCCCATGGGAAGAACTTTCACCCTGCGAGCTAATCAACTCTCCCAAAGGTAAAATATCATATAGGAAGGAGGTTAGGGCATTGAGGAGGAGGCCCATGGATAGACCAAAATACTATGAGAAAAGCCCATAAGTTCAAAGTAATCTTGGGTTAGTAAGGCCTCGAGGTTAGATCTAATGAGGTTATGATCGATGAGGTTGGATTGACAATGCCCCATGGGTAGCTTAGCAATATCCTGACACTCTAGGAATTTAAGTCCCAAGAGTATTCATCTGGCAATGCCTTAAGGATAAGCCAAAGTCGATTGAGTAAGGAAATTAAGGACTCCACCACGGCACTCGAGACAAGCCATCGAGAAAGAACCTAAGCTGGAGGGCAGTTCTAACATGGTCTTTGTGATAATACTAGAAGCCTTAGGAAGGCCAAAGGACCTCTAACTAGTAAATGTTTGGTTGTGGGAAAATTACAGAGGACGACGGTCTTTGTACAGACCTGGAGCTAAACATGTGAAAACCCTTGATGGGAGACAATCTCAAAACCGCAAGTACTTCCCAAGAGACCCTAAAGTTACCAGGGCTCTCCTTAAGCCTCTTCCGAGAGCAAGTGCATGCAGAATTTTGGGGATTCGAGAGTCGCACTAAGGCCACATGCACTCAGAGGCAAACCCCAAGGTTGGAAATTGAACAAAAAGGAAAAATTACGATTTAAGAAGTGATGATGTCACACACAGACATAAGCCACATAACTTAAGTTCATAAAGAAAAAGTCAGCAAAATGATAAGTTATGAAATACGATATTGTTTAGAAAGGAGGTCCTAAACTTTTACATCAGTACACCCTAGGAATAAGCAAGGATGGGGCTTCATTCTTCGTCAGATGGTGCTGGGTTATAGGCATTGATGAGCTCATATCTATCCTTCTCGAAGTCCACTCATTGGCTATCAAGCTCTAGCTTATGAAACTCCTTGAAGGCCATAACCTTCCCCTCGTACTCCTCCTGGAGAACCTTCATCCTTGCTTCTAGCTTCACCTCAGAAGACTTGATTACTTGGCTCAGATCAACTCAGACCTTGGCTAGTTAGGCCATCAGAGAGGTTGCTTAAGCTTGGAACAAGGCATGCTCTTCCTCAAGGGCACAGTCATTTGCGTCTAGCTGCTAAATTCTGATGATCCACCTACTGATCTCCAATGTCAAGAGATCTAGTTGACAGGTCTAGGTGACAAATATGGGTAGCGGGTGATAGACAAAAAGCCACATATCAAAGATAGTCCATACTAATTATCCAAATATGTTCAAAAGATGTCAATGCATTTCAATGGAAGTAGGGGTCATTCCCGCAGAGGACTGATGAGACCTAAATGCTTAAATACTAATCACACACAAATATCAAAATAGTTGACAGATTCGACCACTAGATGTTAATGAAATTATGAACTATACATATACTATTATAAATGCCACAAAATTTATACACATACAACTAGACTCAATGGTGGACTACCACGCAAAAATACATATTGTTTTCAATAATATTTGATTGCCGAACTTAATCGTTGAACTACAACTAAATGTAGAAAATTAAATGCTAAAAAGTAAAAGTGAACCAACAATGGAAAGCAAGCTAAGGGCAACTACCATCCACCTCGATACGAGTAAGAATATGAGACACATTAATCTTGAATAAAAATTCCCATGAAGAGCCCATCGTTATGACAACATCCTATTACCTAATCATTATGCATATGTAGGTTTGTCATGGACATCCCCTACATTTATCCATCTATGAACCCATAGTCATTGACCCTAAGATTTATAAAGAAAAAACATTACGATCTAAAAAAGGTTTGAGAAGCTACAAGGATTCATAAGTACACTATGGGCGTGTCTTGCTAGACATAGGGTTCGATTACTCGGCGACCTTGTCATTCCGGTGTTTCACTATGGGAATCTAGTGGAGGAAGTTATCCCTAGTCGCCCGTATCCTATGATAGTAGAATTCTTAGCATGCAGACTAAGTTGCACACCAAATTAAATAAACAAGAAACTCATTGTTGAACTACATAGTAATCTAAACATCATTCAATAAAATAAGAAAATTAGGTTAAAGTATACATATCATATAAATCCCATGTGTGTGGCTTCAAGGAATCCCTTAACTAAATAATGAGCCCCTCATAGACAAGGAAACTAAACTACACAAATTCATAAGAAAAGGAAAAGCAAAACAGATGAAAAAAGAAAAGTTTTTGTCACTTCTTCTCGTGGCTCCTTACACTCTCTTTCCTAGTTATTCTTCCTCCCAAAGCTGATTATTCTTTCCAAAAATCCTAAAAAGAGTATCTATATAGGCTTTGATTTGGCATCTCCCTGTTCACTTAGGTTTTGGACTCTCTTATTTGACAATTCAAACTTCTTTAATCCTTTTAGCTCTTGACTTCTTTTCCATAAGCCACATTAATAATTTTATTATACTTTAAAGCAAAAATTCGTCCTTGGATTTCTTGGTATGATATGGGTCTCCAAACATAACTTTCTCATCAAAATCAGATTTCCAAACAGATTGACATGTGTAGACTAAATCAGCCATAAATTCTTCTAGACACATGATAATCATATTCTGGAAGAAGCTATGGAAACTAGACATCTTGAGCTTTCCACGCATATAATGTTCCGAACTGCTCTGAGTTTAATGTCGAAGTTGACTGACTTGCGGAAACAGATTTCCCAAATTAAGCTTTAAATTCCCTTTTTACTTCTTTTCTCCCTTATTGACTCAAAATACATATAAAACAATAAAGTAAACTAATATTTTTGAATAAATAACAAAAGAATAAGTATGTGAATATCAATAAATAGCATAGAGGTGCATATTTATACACCGATCAGTGGGCTAAGAAACTTTCGACCGATCTATGTTGTGTAATGGCTGGGTTTATGGGAGAAAGGCAGCATGGTGGCTTAGTTGAGACGACGCGAGATAGGACCAGATGACGGGGAAAATGCACTTAAGGTTGGGTGAGGCGGCGCGAGCTTTTCAGTCACTGTGTGTGTGTGTGTGTGTGTGTGTGTGTGTGTGTGTGTGTGTGTGTGTGTGTGTGTGTGTGTGTGTGTGTGTGTGTGTGTGTGTGTGTGTGTGTGTGTGTGTGTGTGTGTGTGTGTGTGAGAACAATAATAATGACATTATTGTAAATAAAAGAAATTGACAAATAGAAAGACAAATATAACTCTTATAAGTCATATATTTTTACATTTCAGTTAATAGAGAAGATAAGTGACCACTTTGACATATGTCATTCAATATTTACTAAAGTGTCGTTTTAGGTAAATATTAATGAACATTTATCTAATTTTGGCTAATTTTTCAATTAAAAAGTAGTAAAATTATAAATAATTTTATTTCATATTTAATTGATACATATTACAAGTAATGTAATACTTTGATCATCGTAGGGTAATTTTATATTTTGAATAAATATTGCAAATTGTTTGATAATTTAATTTGTCAACTCTTAAGAAAATAAATGATAAAATATACAAAATATTATGTAGGACAGGACGGGTCTATTGGGATTTCAAAATTAAGACTCGATCTCATCCCTAAAAAAACGGGTTTGGTTGTGACACTCACTACTTCTCGGATTCAGGAGTAGCGGGATTCGTGCCCAACCTCACCTTTCACCCCATAAAATTGAGTGATCAAATTTACACTTTGAAAAAATTGAGTGACCAAAGTTATAATTACATAAATTAAGTGACCAAAATGTCAAATACACTAAACTTGAGCGATCATTTTTGCTTATAAGTTGAAGGGTGGGGCTTCATGTCTCTATTTGTTTGTTCTTTTGACAAATCCTTAGTGTCACGCCCCGCCATCATTCCAAGGGTTGCCTTGAACATTTGCGAGAGAAGCATGGCTCAAGGATAGGATTGGAACACCCTAGAAGCATCTGAGGGCAGCTAGAGGCACCCAGAGGGGCTGCCAGAAGCACCCGGAGGCAGCCGGGTGCCAGCCAAAGGGCTGCCAGAAGCACCCGGGGGGCTACCAAACGCACCCAGGCAGGCCTGGGAGGTTCTGAAAAGGTTCGAAACAGCAAGGACGGTTCCGGAGGGGTCCGGAACATCGCGGTGGCATCCGAAAGGGTCCGGAACGGTATGGAGGCACCCAGAACACTACGGAAGGTTCCGGAAGGCCGTAGAAGGTCGCGGAAGACTTGGGAGGCATCAAGGCAAGTCTTGAACCCTCTAGAACCTTAGAGAGGCTCATGGATCAAGGTCACTCTGGAGATCTCTAGAAGCGTCACGGGACATCTTGGAGTTGTATAGATAGGTTTAGAACTCCCTATACTTGTACATGTGCTAGATTAGTCTAGAACACTTAGGCTTGGAGGTGGATGCTATAATAGGGAACCACCCCTCTCATTTGAAGTAGGAACTCTAGGAAGGAAATCAAGGAGCTTAGCTTAGGAGCAAGCTATCAAACTCTTGTAAAGCTTTCTTTAGCAATACAAGTTCTTACTTTCAAAGTTCTTCTCCCTTTGTTCTTTCGGTTGTTCTAGCCAAACGATAGTTAGACTGACTTAACATAAGAAAAGTGCTAAGGCCGTACGAGTGCTAGCAGAAAAATAAACTCGTGACATTTGGCTCTAGTTTTAATTGAAATGAGTGAAATGAGTGTAGGTACTAGGAGGAGTGTTCTTTGATGTAATCTTTTAGGTAATTAATAGGGACTGTAAGCCAGTCACAGATCACTGAATCAGAAGATTATATTGATATACTATCATACCGTTATGCAATTTTGAGATCATTGTGATCCCTACGTACAGACACACCAAGCTCGATTTGTGCAGGTACAACGATCGAACTGTGTAAATCCTAAATCACATCAAGTTAGTTTAATGTAACCATTGTTTATCATCCACTCAAGACTCCAATGGTTATTGACGTTCCTTAGAGTCCAATAAGCCCACCCAAATGTTGCTCGGCCCCAGACTTCCAATTGTGCCTTGGCAAATCTTTGGTAGTCCTCCTTTGTTGCATCTTTCACATTCCATTCAGCCACCCACTCACCTACAAAAATCATATACGTGCATTAGCCATTAGCCTATAGTATTAGTCAATGTTCTAAAAAGTCATTAATTGAATTGGGTCGATTCAGGACAAAATGACTAGTTAGAGATTAATTAGATAAGTCAAATTTATTATTTTTCAAATAAATTTAATAATATTCATTCAAATAAATGAAAGAAATTAAAAGTACTTAGTTAAAAATAAACAAAAAAATAATATTCATATACATAAATCAAATAAATGAAGTAAATAAAGTTTTCTCCAATATTTCGGCTTATGCACTTTTTTTTTCTTATTGAATTTGTGTACGTTTATAAAAAAAATGATTTATTAGTTGAATCAACCCGATTTTGATCGACTTTTGACCGAGTTTAACCGATTTTTTTGTGTTGACCAACTTTTTCGACCAACTTGCTAAAATTTGTTCGGATTAAAAAATTACCGACTAGTCGCCCTTTTAAACACTGGTATTAGCAAATCGATCATATTGTCATGTAACTGGGTAGTTAACTAAAGTGGAAATGGACAATCATGCAGATCTAATTCCCAGCAACACATCATACATACGTACACAAAATTAAGTGAGATTTTGATGACATACCAACAAAAGTGAGAGGGCCATTTGATGTTGTGACAGTGTTCAAATCTGCGCTACGATTGGTGTTGATGTAGTCGATGTTCTGCTGGACAGTTAAGTTGTCAAATTCACTCACAAAGAGGTTATAGTAATGGACATCAATGACGACTTTCTTCAAGCCACTGGCGACGGCGAAGAGCTCAGTCGGCTCCATCGGTCCTAGTCGATTCGAGAACACCACGTATGCTGTGGAAGAGTGCTTGCGCACAGCAGCATAACCAGCCTTGTAGTATGTTGTCACATTCTGCAGAGAAGCTCCTGGGGAGAATGGCTCGTTGATGAGCTCAACTGCGTATAGGCTTGGACTCTTCGCATACCTGCATGCAGTTGCAAATTTGTAAGCCCTAATTTTTTAATATGGCAGAACAATTGTATATGGTAGTTAATTGGTATATTACCTTGCAGTCAAGAACTCAATGACATTAACAGTCTGCTGTATGTTAGCATCGGTTTGTCCCCACTCCTGAGAGCCATCTCTTGAGGCACTGTGTTCAAAAGGATTTTGACATCCTGGTGCTGCGTGGAGGTCAATTATAACCTTCAATTTATATTTCCTGCAATGACAACAACAATAGACCAATAGTGTATAAATTGACAGCCATTTCTCTCATCATCAACATGCTAGTGTCATTCAAATATGGTCCATATCGTTTAATTTAGGTTGTACAGTTTGTCTTGGGTCCAAATTCTAAACCACAGAATAACACTGTTTGACATAGCTTATTGTCTATCTATATACTCAGGATCAATTATATGTTCTGTGTTTTCGTTGTTCTTAGTAGGTTTTTTTTTCTTCAAAGTTTGCAAATGATTGTATTAATTGGTGATTTTGTTTCCCAGTATGTGTTTTGTTCGAGCTGTCCCCCAGTTTTTTACTTGTTGATTTATTAAAAAAAATCCGTGTCAGGGCGATAAATTAGTCCCGATGACACACTTTCTAAATAAAAAAAGTTGACATGTTTAGAGGAGAATGTACATACTCTGACCAGCGGAAGGCATTGTCCAAGGCTTTCAAGGAACCACCAACGTAAGGGTGTGGAGGATTCGGATCACTTGATATCCACCAACCAACTGGGATTCTCACAGCGTTTAATCCATTTTTTGATATGAAATTAAAGTCTTTTTCAACAATAAATGTGCTCCAATGCTCCTGAAATGCATAAATCCCACACAATAATTTCAAAATCCAGTCTCACATATTTCGTAACAGAATACTATTGGACAAGTATGTTATTTGGTTAGACCATCACTTTTAGTTATGAAAACGTAGCATACCTACAATTATTTGAATCCAAATTTATTACTATTCATAAGCAAACATCTTTTTTTAGAGTAGATGTCACTGTATGACTCTGACAAGATTTAAATACGTAACTTCAATAATCACTGTATGACTCTCACCACTAGACTTTAACTCGCCGACGACAATATAGCAAGTTAGATTGACAGGAAAATCGAGTGAATATATGTCTTACGTTCATAACTTGAGGAGCCAACTTTGGACCATAGCCATTTGTGACCTGAAACTCCCCTTGCAGTGTTCCAGAAATGTTGATCACAAAAACAGAAGGATCATCGTCTCCCCATCCACTCCCACTCTCTGCATAATCAGCTGTAACCAAGTCCTCTGTCTTTGCCTGCAAGAACAATCCATTGCTAATTGCTTTGATCCTAACCCGGCTAGAATCATCGGGTTTCCTAATGATCTCGAATGTCTCATATACACGCGGCGTGCTCGCAAAAGCCACCACATCTTTCCCATTTACGTCAATCCCCACAAATTCTCTGTTGAAGACCCTGAAATTGAATGTGGTCTCATTGATCCTCCACAACTGCAACACCATATATTCATCAAGTTATAAACGTACAGAACACCATGTGTATATGAACTAACTAAACTGCTACAATTCAAGTTGCATACTTTGAATGTTTCCCAGCCTGAGGCTGATGTTCTGTTGGCAACTATGATGCTGCTTCCTCCACTCTCAGCACAAAGAAACTTCCCAGTTGTGACTGATTTGAACTGAAGCCCAGTTCCATCCTACAATGAAATTTCAACCTATCAATGTGAGCACAGATATAAAATATATCATCAATAACGAACTAGCTAGCAGCTAGAAGATAAAGAATGAAACTTTACCAAGAAATCCTTGTTGGGAATGCCATCAAAAAGAGAAGGTTTAATCCAGCCTTCTGTTACTAACCACCCTCCAAGATTAACAGCCTTCACTTTAGTTGAAGCTGGATTTAATTTTCTTCCAGAAGAGAATGAGAGCAGAGAAGAAAGGATGAGCAATACTAAAGCTAGCGGCAATGTCCTTGAGTTGAAAGCCATTTTGGTTTCTTCACAGAGTATCCACGATCTCCACAAGTGTTTAAATAAAGGTAGAGATAGGCAGGTGGATAATAAAAAAACTTTGACCAATTGGAAGTTGAACATTGTTTATTTGATATGGAAATATTCACAGGCTCTTGAGAAGAATTGGGTTCATTTAAACTATGCCAAAGAAAGGCAGAGCACCAAGTTTGGTTGACTCAGTTTTTTGGATTGTGCTCGATTTGGAATTGGTGTCAACAAGAATCATGTTTATTATTTGGTAAGTCATTTTATTTTATTTTTTCTAGGAATATATGCATGGATGTAAATTTATCTTGTACGTGTTATTCTATAAGAACATCGATCATTTGCATTGATTTAGTCTAATTACAGATACAATAGTATTACTAGATATTGAACAATGGTCCTCCATATACGCACCAGTCAATCTAGAGTTCTAGAATTTCATCCCACCATATGTTGTGTGCGCGGTGTGCCTAACTGCCTATATTGAGTACTTTGAGTAGAAGGTCAACACGTACAAGCGAGGGTTTCTTTAGAACAGGCAACCCTGCTATGCTTTGAACAATTCTAAGCAAGTAAACTATGTCATTTGACATAATTGTCAATTTGCTATTTTAGGAATGATCTTGTGTCAATTTGTTATTTTAGAAATTTTTCTTGTCAATTTGTTACTTTAGATTTTAAAAACTAGCCAATTTACTACCTTAAAATTTTTTTTTGCCAATTTACTATCCTAGGTTTACATTTTTTATATATATAATTTTTCATGTTTTTTTCATTCAAATCAATAGAGTATGGGATTTAGAGTACCAAAATAGTTTCAAATGTTTATAATTTGATGAAAATTTTAATAAAATTCAAGTAATTAGACAACAAGGTAGTAAATTAGCAATTTATACATAATTTCTAAGGTAGCAAATTGACAAGAAAAATTCTTAGGGTAATAATTGACACTAAAATGATTCTTAAGGTAGCAAAATGACAATTAAACCATGTGATTTTGGCATGAATTTGAAGCCAAAACAAACGTGAACATATCAAAAATAACGAGTACGTACATGAGGATCTTCCCATGTATAACCTAGATGGTTGCGTTCCCTAGCCTCTATTCTTTAAGTGATTCCATTTGGATCCCAAAGACTTTAAGGAAGCTTGTAAATGAGATTCAACAACTTTTTCAAGCAAACACCATGTTCGATAGAAGTTTGAAGCATAGAATATCCTATATACGTTGTGGGGTTGGAACTAGTTCTATTGAAAGAAGCCCATGCCACAATGATCGATGTGTCTTTCTCATTGTCCATGCATCGTTGGAAACCATACACACAATAACTAATTAAAACAAATTAATCGACTAAAAGTGACCAAGTGAAATGCACTATATTTTCATGGGGTTGAATTAGGACCTATCCAAATATCATTGACATCCAACATTTCAACAGATGATATAGAATACCTTGCATTAAGTCGTAAAAGTTCATTAGTTGACTTTGCTATGCTTCTAGATATATAGTTGGATATATAGATCAAAATTACTCCCTAGCTATTTCGTTTTTCCTTTCTGCATGCGCGTACGTACCAACCAAAAGAGAAAATAATTTAATGAAATTTATAGTTGAGTGGGGAGGCTAGGGAAGCTGGGAAGGTTTCAACTTCTGGCTAAACTTTTGATATAGCAGCCGGTGATGATCAAAACAAAGTTGAATTGGCTTTGCATGCTCGGAGAATATGCATGAGGACATCAGATCACACTTCGCTGCAAGTTGAAGGGAATTCGAAGCTAGGGTTGACGAGAAAGTTTCTATAAAGTTTAGATATTGCTTCTTCGTGTATGATAGCACTACATAAAGATGTCGATGGCTAATATAGGTACGCTTCTAATGTGTTTCCCTCCCAGAATACAAATAACAGAACGTGGGTGTTATTCAAATACGTTAATTTAACGATAGAAACGAAGGAATTTTAAATCAACACCATTTTTTTTTACAGCAAATCACGTTCGTCATTCATATTTTCATGCAAACGTGTATTGAAAATATACACATACCAAACAAAGAAGAGAACTTGAATTGGATTATAAAAAGGGGTACGAAATCAAATCTTGAAAGAAAATTCATATAAGATTTGAGCCAACAAGAAGTGGAATGTAAGTTCATTATTATTATATAAGATTATAAGATTAAAGTACAAAATGCATGTTGATCCGGTTTCCAGACAACTAAATATGTATTTCGATCTTGTTTGATCTGGAATATTATTTAGCTATATACATCTGAAACCTAAGAATCATACCGAGACACTTAAATTATCTTTATATCTTGAAAATCGTAGTCTTACTCACGTTCCATTAATTTCCTGAATCGAACTAGCTAGCTAGTAGATCAGTTTATCATGCCTGTTTACTTTGTTTAGCTCATTGCTAGCGTTAGGGTTCGGCAACGGACTGGGCCACTCAAGCTCAAACTCGTCGAATTTGGGCCGGGCTTATTGTCTTCATATTGGTAATCTTAATTTACCTACTCCGTTGCCCGCACCTACTGGGATATAAATTGTAGTTGGGACTTGTTCTTGTTCTAACATGGAAGAAACCCGAATCCGATCCTCTCCTAACCGTGAGGACCTAACCATCACCTAACCCCATTATTCGGGCCATCTGATTTAATGGACAGCCAGAATCTTCTCTTTTTCCTTTTTTTTTCTTCCCTCTACTCTTCTCCTTCTCTTTCTGATCTCTTCTCTCTGACTTGTCGATAGATCAGCGCAAGTTCTTTCAATAGACCTGAATTCTCTCTCCTCTCTCACGGTTTCTTCGATACAACAGTCGTAAGACTCTACTGAGCATGTTCTCCGCTAACTAGGGAGTCACTGGCCTTAGGAAGAGTACTAGGCAGGAGGTGGTGGAGTGAATTACATCGACGATTCTCTGGTGTTGGAGAGGCGAAAGCTATCCAATTCATCATGGTGAGTTGACTGACAACAAAACCCACATATGAAATACACTATAATCAATCAGAGCAAATTCATCGACAAATCCAACATTTTCTTCCCCTTTCATAAATGAATTATTTCATCTCATGCGCTCTGCCAAAATAAGCTACAATACATCTTAGATTAAGCTACAACCCAGAAAATTTTCTGGAAAGGTTTTAGAAAAATAGCATCAATCAACCCAAGAAACTTCTACAAGCCAACGAATTCCATTCTTATGATATCAGCCCACGATCAAACAAACTTAGCAATGGATCCTTGGATTGATACTTGGGAAATCTACATTAACCAATGGTTAAAGGTAGATCAAGAGCCCTCTTGTTCATAAGAATTCTGGGATTCGGGAGATTTCTTAGACAAAGGATTTCTGGGAATTGAGTTTATGGTATTCGGTGGTCTTAGAGAGTCATTAATTTGGGAAAGAAGGAGCTATGAGATTTTGAGAGTGAAAGAGACGAGATGTTGAGGGAGTGATAAAAGAAAAGAAAATGCCCAGAAAAAAAAAAAGAAAGAAAAAGAGAAGATCCTGCTGTCCATTAAATCAGACGGCCCGAATAATGGGGTCAGGTGATGGTTAAGTCCTCTCGGTTAGGAGAGGATCCGGATCCGAAGAAACCAGGGACGGAGGGACATGGGCAGGCCCAGCCTGGCCTCCTTGAATTTATGTGGAAAAAATTAGTATACTATTATTATTATATAATATAAATATTATAATTTATTTTAAGTATATCTAAACTTCAATAACGTGTATGAGTATATGACTAATTCAAATTCGACGATTGTGTAAGAATATTATTATATATTATTTCAATAATGAAGTCTAAATATTAGGTCAATTAGGATTCAATCTCTTATCAAGTTTAGAATTTTATGGTCTTTTTTCTTTATAAAAACTCTACTATTTCTGAGATTAAAATACAATCATTTTTATTAAGTTTATTAGATATGGAGAAATACTTTAAAAGAAAAGAAAAACTCTCTTCTTCTACTCCAACATCAGATGAGCAACCACTTACGAAAATTCAAAAGAAGAATAGTAACAATATGAAAAAGTCTCGTGCTGAAGATATTACAGAAAAGTATTCATCGGATCCTGCTAAACGTTCACCAATTTCAAGTTATCATCCTAACATTCAAGAAAAATTTCGAAGATATTATCTACAAAAAGGCCCTTGTCAACCTAAAAATCATACTTTTCCTTTCACAGAATTTGGGGGAAAAAAGAAGAAAAGAATGTTTATTTGTAATTGGTTTATTGAATTTCTATATTGGTTAGAGTACAGTATTAAAGAGGATACTGTATTTTATTTATGTTGTTATCTTTTCAAACCAGTTATTGGAGAACAATGCGATGGTGAAACTTTTGTTGGTGATGGTCATGAATTCAGTAATTGGAAGAAGAAACAAACGTTAATATCATATTTTGGAGGATCAAATATTACTCATAATCAGGCTGCGAGTAATTGTGATGCTTTATCAAACCAAAAACAACACATTGAGACTTTTTTTACAAAATATACAAATCAAGATCAAATTGATTACGTTAACCGAGACTATTTTTTAAGTTTTTCATTTAAGCCCCCTCTAACCGAAAATTCGGACTCCGTCTCTGGATGAAACTGATATATATATATATATATATATATATATCTCGTAATGTTATAGATTAAAAGATTATGCAAATTTCTTACAACAAATATGAATTATTCAATTTATATTAACATCGACATATTAAGGTAGTATGCAATGGAGACTCTACGACTTGAACGTACTGGTTCGAACAACATGAGGTAAGTTGCACAAAGGCTACATATAGGATCAAAACAAACTACACTACCAGGACTCTCCAGGATTCGAGTCTCTTGACGTTTTTGTTGAGTTATAATTCGCCAAAGCACATTTTTAGTCTGTGTAATTAAATTGAAAAAAAATCACCTACGATGCCTAAATATTTCGGGTCAGGTCAAAAATGTGTCTGAACTTTCAAAATTATTAATATGGTGCCCAGACTTTTAAAACGCTATAAGTGTAGTGCCTCGAATCATTTTTCGTCACTTCTCCATTTTTGAGAGTTCGGATACCTTTGTGACCTGATCTCCCGAAGAATTCAACCATCATGAGTGAATTTTTTCCAATCAAATTTTATCAGTACGTACTCCTGTCTACCTCCTTGAACTTTAACATTTATACCTTTACAAGAGCATGAGTTTGAAACAAGAAATTATTAATTGATGAATGCATGTATGTACTTACAACCACTATTTGTTCTAGAATTCTTTAGCTCGGATCAAATCATAATGATTGAAAACAAGACCAACTAGAAGCAAGTCACCAATTTATTATTGAGAGGGGAAGCCCTTATAGTGACTCCATAGTTTGTCATTATAATTGTAATATGTTGTAAATATTCAAAAATAGTAACAAGTACATTAGAGAGGAACATATTACACAAATTTGGACAAAAACTATGTTTAGTCTAAAATTAAAGAATTACTACTATAAAATCCATATACTATCATAGTTGTAAAACTGATTACAAATTTGTAAATTGGATAATAATTTTTTTAATTACAAAATTAGAACCAAAGTAATTACAAAAACGAGGACACTTGACGTTGTAATTTATAAATAAGAAAGTTGGTAAAACATTTTAAAAATAAAATAAAGGTGGCTGATTAAGTTATTATTTGTTAAGGAAAGTAATTAAGAAGAGTGAATCAAGTCAATAAATTGTTAATTAATGAATAGATCCTATTACCATAATTGATATGAATAATTTGGAAATTATTTAGTCAATAACTAAATATTCATGATTGTTAGATATATTATGAATTTAATGGATAAAATTATTCAAAAAAATAACTCTAAGATGGAGTCACTCCACCTTAGAATTATACACATATATAATCAGGTGCGGACGTCTGCACAAACGGAATTCGTACGAATTTCGGCTTTTGGCCGGCGTTCCGGTCACCAAATTCGATCTCCACCGGTATAGATCAACAATTTCATTCAATTTGGTGATCATTTGGGTCCTCAAAATCGTGATTTACACGAACGAACAGAAATCAGTAAAACCGGAACCATTCAGATTTCGATTGGTAAATCACGATTTTGAGGACCCAAATGATCACCAAATTGGATGAAATTTTATATGGTTGATCTATACATATGTATCTATATTTTTAATAGTAGAGATGAGATTTGGTGAGCAGAATGCGGGCCAATAGTCAGAATCCGTACGAAATTGCTCGATACGGACATCTGCACCTGAGTCGCACTGTATATATATATATATATATAATTATATTTATATTTATACATATATATATACACACATACACAGAACCCTTCCATTTAGGTATACTTTTTTTTTTTGTCATTTTTAGGTATAGGGCATTACACCAACTTTTCGATCATATTTTACTATCTCCACCATTCAGATTTTAGGTCTTAATGTGTAGATCAAGCCTGTAAATTTTCAGCCAAAATGGTGATCGCTAAGACATTCAAAACTACAATTGAAGTTTATAAATATGAGCGTTCAAGTTTGACAGATTTGGTCCGTCCCTTGATTTAACCTAGTTCGATACTTTAACGATCACCATTTTGGCTGAAAATTTATATGAATGATCTACTCATATAGACCTAATAATTAGACGGTGGAGATGTTAAAATATGATCGAAAAATTTGTGTAATGTCCTATACCTGAAAATGACCAAAAATAAGTATAGTGGAAGGCCCTATATATATATATATATATATATATTTCAAGTTCTAAACAAGTACCTAGCAGTCCGTACACTAAGAAACAACTTACACTATCTCACTCGATTGAAATCTTGAACAACATGGTGTTTCAATTCTGTACGTCTCACCGGGTTGGACATCAACCAAAGACGACTTACAATTTTTTTGATAAATACTATTTTGTGACCTCTTTTTTTTTATAAGCGGACGAAGACGCCAATTTCATTGAGAAATGTAGATAAGAATACAATCATGACTACCCATTTAAAAGTGACGACAGATAAGAAAGACACAGCATATGCCAACTTAGTGGATAAGCCACCAAGTCAACACAAATATTCCTAACCTAGCAATAGGATCAAGAGTAACCAGTGACGTTACTATGAAAGGAACAGTAAACAATACCTATTCCGACCAGAGCATAAAGATCGAAAAGAAAACCAAAAGGAAATCCAAGAAACAAAATAGTTCCATGCAACAAAACATGAAAGTATAGGACCTCGAAGAGGCTTAGCTCTGGGTCTCTCCATCAGGGTCGAGCTCCATAGCATTGTCCTTCATGATCACAACATCACTCACCATAGCGCCGAAAACCTTAGAATGCTACCTCCATGCATCAATGCTAGGCACCAAAGCCAGAGAAACAAAAGGGACGATTTCCTGTTCAGTATTAGGTTGAATTGCACCCACCTACATACCTGACATCTTGGCCATACAATCCTTTTTCTCCGGTGATCCATCGACCGATCTACTGTGTCGCACCTTCCATCGTCGCTGACCAAGGTATAAATCAACCTAATCGATTCAATCACTCTTCCGTTCTCTCATCGATTCTATGATGCTATATGGGTTTCCTCTTCGGTGGGGATCTTTTCTCTCATATATTTGTATTTGGTGTATGTCTACTTAAACTAAGGTAGAGTATATCACGACTGGATCTAGGTAACTCATGATTTGCCATGCTCTGTTTTGGTCTCATATTGATGTGCTCCATTTGTGTGAATTCAATTTTTTAGGGTAATCTTAGGTTGTTAATGGTACAAGTAATCAAATCTATTACTCTTGAATCTTTATTAGATTTACCTTTTTTATAATAATTAATGGCTAACTTGGAGTTGGCCTACATACAAAATAATAGTCGTCTTAGTCGTTCTATAGAGGAAATCAAGTGAACTAGTATTTTCTAAATCATTACATCCTCTATAAATTAGTTTGATAGCAACCTCAGTTGAAATCACCATATTATACAATCTCCTCTCTGCTAGCTTATATATTCAAAATGGAGTTTTTGATTGTGAGATTGATCCTCCTATACTCTCTGTTTTTTGCAACGTTCATCTTATGTATTAGTAGCTCCATGATGAACTTGGAACACTATTCCTTAACCGGTTCACTCAGTGCAAATGAGACTTCATCCCATTTACTTCAATTAGTGTATGGATTAAGTCACATTGTTTTATTGTTGGATTTTTTATGCATATTGGTATTACAGCTGTAAGAGAGGACTTTAATTAGTATGCTGTATTTGAAATATGAAGTAATTTGATTAGTTATATGTTCATACATGCATGTGTATTTGTTTGTCAGATCATTTTCTTTGAAGAGCCACAGCAGTATATCCAACATCCTTCTAATATTAGTTTATTGTTTTAAGAAAGCTTAGGCTTCCTGATTCCTTCACAAGGTATTTTATTATGGCAATTCATGCCTTATTACTTGGTATCATTGAATTCTATCGAGTATGATACATTGAATATAGTTAAAGCCAGCAGGTGCGCATATCACAATATGTCCATCTATTTTGTTTCAGAATTTTTATCCTTGATTACATTACTGTACTCATTGCTTTCACATTTGGTCAGATAGGTAGTAGCACATCTGAGATGCCCAATTTTCTAACTAAACTTTCACAAGTGAGTTCCTACTTTGAATTTTATTTTTGGAGTTCAGACCATCCTACTAATTCTGAAACCATTATGATTTTACAGAAGTTTTGGTATTGTGTAGTTTCTATAGTAAGTACCAGGTCCACCTGGTTTTCGAAATTTTTGTGGTGACATTTGCAAGATAATTGGTACCGGTCCAGTGTTTTATTTGCAATGGCAGGAGGGATAGTCCTGAGCCTTGGAAATCTAACCACACAGTATGCTTGGGCTTTTGTTGATTTGTCAGTGACAGAAGTGATCACTTCAAGCATCACAGTTGTCATATGTCTCTATTTACTGTGTTATTTTACTGTAACATTTTGCAGTATTTCGAAGTTACTGTGACAATCTTCTTTTTCTAAATGCAATAGGCACAACGTTGAATTACTTCTTAGATGATAGAATCAACAGAGCTAAAATTCTATTTCCGAGTAGTGGTTGCTTCTTAGTTGCGGTTTGTCTTGGCTCTGCTGTTCACTCATCTAATGCAGCTGATAGTAAAGTAAAACTTGACAGTGCTTCAAGTGTGATTCCAATTAAGGGTGAGCAATTCTGTGAAGTTAGAGCATTTTCATTCACTTTCTTTGTCTTCTATAACTTAGTTTGGTAAAGGTGAACTTAATTCTATGTTATCTATTTTGTCCTTTGTAAGAGAAGTGATTAGAATAGATATTGGAGACCTTTTTTTTTTTTTTTTCTGTGAGGGCTTCAATGTATAACTTTTATATAGGAGAAATACCTTCAATAGTTTAGTATTCATCTCTTCTATAAATGTGTTGATGATACCTTTCTTTTGGTCAATCCTAGGTTGCCTGTATTAGCTGGTGCTACAGGAGCCTTGGGGGCTACATATTGTCCACCTTATATTACTATGGATGGTTCCTATCATGCTCGCCCGTCAGGACAGACTTCTACCGTGGGTTCCTTGAGGTTGGTGGGACTGCTATTGTTATAATCATGCTAATTTTTATGCATAAACAATCCTTGCATTTTTTTGAACTTTTGTGTGTTAATCTGCGGCAAAGAAAATAGTTCAAACAAATTGAATAATGAATTGAAGACTTCACAAAA
This sequence comes from Geum urbanum, assembly GCA_946800695.1. Classification (NCBI taxonomy): domain Eukaryota; kingdom Viridiplantae; phylum Streptophyta; class Magnoliopsida; order Rosales; family Rosaceae; genus Geum; species Geum urbanum. The sequence goes on from OX327011.1 coordinate 2,284,572, forward strand.
GCCTAGTATGAGATTATCTTGCAATTAGAAAACAACTGATAATGTATGTTGGCTAATCACTTACTGTGGTAGCTTATATTTTTTCTTTTTCTTTCTTTCTTAAACTAGAAATAGTGGGTGATGAGTATGGGCAGCGACAAAACAAGCCGTGTAGAGCCACTTTTGGTTTCCCTTCTCTCGATTTGTCTTGAGTTTGATTTTGAGTCTTGAAGCCATCTCCAATCTGATTCTGATTTCAATTGAGGGAGAAATAGCTCAGTTGCAGATCATATCTATTGGGTTTAGAGGAGTTTGACGAGCATGATATTAGTAAGTTTCTCATGCTAATCTTTTGTTAATATGTTGATGGGAGATTACAGTGAACCTTGCATATATGAGAAGATAGGTAACTGTGATGGGAGTGTGTAATTGATACTATGATCTGTGATTCTCATTAAGAAATGATTCACTGTAACTTTATGTCAGAATCAGTCACATAGCTCAAAATGTTTAGACTAGAGATTAACAGTATCATAACTCATCCAATGAGAATAGAAGATGATTAACCGTATAAGGATTTCTGTAACATTTGTTGAAATTTGCTGAATTTTTTATCTTTATTTGTTTACACATATATGAAATTTTAAGCTACTGGCCCTAATAGTTTCATACGTTTCTATCTGTGATCCTATAACCTGTATTTTTAAATCGAAATGCATAATGAATAGTTGATCACATTTTTAACCGTTTAGTGATAAGGAAATTTACGAGTGCATAACCATCACTACCACATTTTGACCCATTGCCGGCGATTTTTAAATCGCCGGCAATGTTTTTTAACATTACCGGCGATTTTTGCCGGAAAAATCGCCGGTAATGTCTTTTTTTTTTTTTTAACATTACCGGCAATGTCCCGTTGGTAATTAAAAAAAAAAAGACATTGCCGGCGACATACATTATGTCGCCGGCAATGTCTTTTTTTTTTTTATAAACATTACCGGCGACGGAAATTTATGTCGCCGGTAATGTCTTTTTTTTTTTTTTTGCATTACCAACGGGACATTGCCGGCGACTTACATTTAAGTCGCCGGTAATGTTAAAAAAAAAAGACATTACCGGCGATTTTTCCTGCAAAAATCGCCGGTAATGTTAAAAAACATTGCCGGCGATTTAAAAATCGCCGGCAATGGGTCAAAATGTGGTAGTGCATGGCCATGTTGTTGATTTCGTTTTGTCCTGCATGCCCATTAAATCGATCAATTTGAAAATATTTTGGGATCGATTTGGTTGGTAATGTAAGATTTCACATTGTTGTTGAGTCTCTGAGTTCAAGTATAAGCAGATCTACCTTTGTCTTCTGTCTTTGTGATGTTCTTGGGCACATATTGCACATGATGAAGTTCTGTATTACTATTTTAGGATTGCATGTTAATTCAAGCTTGCAAAGATGAATAGTTATAATGTAGGTAATAGGATAGGCAATTTCACGTTATGTGAAGATGGAGAATTGGTTCCAATTGTAGTTGAAGTCATTCGACTTTCAGCACCTGTTCCCCGAATTGAATCCTCGATTCCAGAAATAAGGAGAGAAGGGATGACTTCCAATAGACAGGATACTCCAGCACCACCTCTACATCCTCAATCCTCCACTTTCATTGAACATGAATGACCTGATTTGAGTCACGAGAACATTGGACAGAAGGAAGCACTAGGTAATAGGAAGTCTAGAGAAGGGAAGAGAATGGAGCCAATTTTTAGAATGCTCAATGATCCTGAGCCAAAGAGTCCAAGGGGACGAGGATTTGCAAAGTTAGTGATGATATTTATGATTAACTTATCAAATTCGCTTAGTTGTTTCTCAGGTCTTGATTCATTCTATTTGAACCAAGAACTTAAAGTAATTTTTTATGCAATAATTTTCTTAGGAAAGAGGCTATAGTAGGCAATTCAACTGGTGTAGCAAATACTAATGTCTCAGGTAGGTGTTCATCTTATACTTGAAAAGAAATGTGCAAATTATTGATCTACAATGCGTGGACATTATGAAAGAGAGAATCGGAGAGAATTGTGTGAGAGAAACTAGGAGAGAGTGTTAGATAGGTGTGAACACAATTGTGAACAGTGAGACAGGAAATATTCCTCAACTATTAACAGTATGAACAATGAAAATTTTATTTGTTCTCTTTAGATTTGCTTTTATTTTGTTCAATTGTGATTTCTCTCTACTTTGCCTACGTTTTCAAATGTTGTAATTTGGCCTAAAAATCTAAACATTAATATGCTGGGATATTTTAAAAAATCAACAAAATAAAATAAATATAAACATATAAAAAAATGCTGGTCCTAACGATGAGATTAGAAATCAATCTCAAAAGCCCATACTCATTTGTTCTTCGATACTTTCTTCCCTTGAAACTTTACCATCGCCACTTTTCTCCATCGGTGCCCTAATTTCCTCCTATTCGAACAGTGTTTTCCGTTTAGAAGATTTTACAGAGAGCAATCATGGATCAAGAGCCACGCAGTGGTGCGATAAACGAGGTCCAATAATCAGATGAATGGGCGTGGGCGCAGCCCATGACATAAGTATCCATCTCTCAGATTATCGATCGGCTTCGCCAGTTGTAGCTTCAGATGAAGACCAGATTTGACAATCAATGCCATGTTCGCAATCAAATGGTATGGAATATGCAGAATATTATGTCTATACTACACAAAATTGACAAAATTGTAGATAGACTTGGTAAGATTGTTGAGGAGGATGACATTTGATTATGTTAGATTTCTTATTTCATCTCAATGTTAATTAGCCTATGTACTGCTGCATATTCATTTATGTTATTGTAAGCTATCATATGTTTAAGTGTTACAACGTAGCAGTGCTTTTTGTCTATGTTGTTAGTAATGAATTGATTCTTGACTTCATTGGATGATCTTAGATATAGTTTATCCAGACTGCCAATGAATTGAGTTAATATCGTATATCTTTTTATGTTGTTTTTGTGTGATATTCAATTGCTGAGTTTAACTTTGTAACCTAACATGTCATTTCAGTTATAATGTAGAACATTTATCTCAACTTTACTGTGTTTGATTTGTATTATTTTACACTTGAAAATCATTTTCTCAAATTGGTTTACAGTCCATGCATATTCAAGTTGATTACCTGAATCAAATTCAAGCAGAGAGTGAAATAGTATCTCAAAATTTTGTTAAGAGTATTAGTTAGATTGAAGATACTGTAAAATAGTTAGTGAATATAGTGTTCAGGTTGATGGAGACATCATGTTAGCGTTTTCTTGAGTTTTAGTTCTTGGATTTTAGTCCTTGCTGAATATTTTGTATGGATATCTTTTCTTTTCTTTTCTTTTCATATATATGGTGTGAATCTAAAATATGTGATACATACTTCCTTTTCTTTTCATATTCTAGAGTATATATGCTGTCATTCTGGATTTTGCTATTGTTTTATTTATAGTCTTATTAGTGTTTTGTTTTTTCCAAATTACAACTTTCGTACTGTGTTTAGCCTAAATTTGATGGTGTATAATGGGATATATGTCATGTTGTTAGTATGATAGGTCTTTGGGTGAACCGTCATCTCAGTCACATTGGTATTGGAAATTGGAAGACTATTTTTTTTCCTGCAATCAGCAAGCATATGATTTCTATCTAGAAAGTGAGAGTCTGCTATGTTGGTGTTATATGTCCGGGCATATTTTGCTGTAACCCAACCCAGCTTATTCTGACATAAGTTTTGGTTTTGAGGTTCCTCATATATATTGCTTTTTTAAACCACAGACATAGAGAGAAGGAAAGGGATTTGATACTATTTGTGTTACAAATAAAATGGATCAACTTCATTGACTATTTCACCGATGATCACTGTCTATTGTTATCACCTCCTATCCTGAACACAAAATTGACAAGAAATATGAGTGCACCAACAACTGGAAAATATAAGTCGGAGTAAGTTGTAGAAGAGAACTTATGACATAAATTAGAAAAGGCTCTGAAATGTCTCTACACCACATAAATCAACTTAAGGTGTATGCGCTGATACACAAGCAAAAAGTTTACAAATATTGTATTCAAAGAAAAACATGCATACATCTCAATCCCTTTGTAAGATTTATGATCTCTTTGTATCAGTGTGAAAGAAAATTCCTATAGTGTTTGGTAAAGTGTTGTTCTGTTGATAAATACCGTTATGTTGATAAATACACAGAAAATTCATTACTACTCTTCTCTTTGCATACATTTAGTTTATGCGTCAAACATTTGATTCCTTAAGTAGTTTGTAAGACTTGATCTCTTTGTATTGCAACACCAAACCAGACTTAATGTACAATTATTAACAATTGAATGCAGATTCTTAATGTTAAGCTACTTAAGTTTTAGCTGCTTTGATACATACTTGATATAGACTCTTTGCCTAGGACTTTAATATCAATGTTTGACGCATAAACTCGCTTTGTTCTACAAATTCTTGACTGATTTTACCATGAAGTGTACATGCTGTTAGTGTTCTTGAATGACATAGCCATAATTGTATCGAACATACAATAATATCAAAATCTAACATGAATCAGAACATGAAGATATCTGTTGTATCAATTAACTGAGTTATCATCACAATATATTGTCCAAAAGTAGTAGTGATTTTTTTAGTAGAACAATTGTGTGACTGCAGTAAGATATAAATTCTTTGCCCAATGATCAGTTACATGGAAAATTGGCTCCAATATTATCTGAACATGATTTCGTGCGAAACATAAATATCTAGCTAACTGTTGCAAGATTTATATTTTGTTTAGATGAGGATTGAGTTACATGGTATTTTATGTACATAAAAATAAGGGTTATACTGGATAATAATTTTGTGAGAGACATGACAATGACCTTTTTGTGATAAATTTTGCGTAATAGGCACAAAACTTTGTCTTCTGTTAGTGATGGTTTTGTACTTTTCCTTAGGACCATGAAAATTATACTGGTGTTATTCCTAATGTTCTCTTTCTAACTTGTTTGAAGATGATTCCTTCAGCTATGAAATGTAATACTGACTGTAGTATGACTGCATGCCTTGCTCAAACACTTTCTGCAAATCTGTGAATAAAAGTTTCTTTTCTGTTTAGTAACACAGCCCCTGGGGGCGGGAATCAACCTAATACAGAATACAGAATCAAAAAGCAAATCATATCGAGAGGTCGAGTAATAATCTTTTCTCGAGGTGCACTCATATTGCACCTCTCCATTGCAGTATAACTCACTTCAAGGGAAAATGTTTAACTTCAAGAACACAAAGCCTAAACTGAATGAAAAACCAGAATCAATTTCCCCACATCAAATCAAGTGTGAGGGCCAATGCACACCGATATGTTCTTGACATTGTTCGTTAACAGCAAGTCTAATCTTTGTGGCTTTGTGCAGTATGAAAAAAGGAATTGCTACGGTTGTTTTTTTTCCGCTGATTAATAGGATCCCGATCTTTAGATACAGTTGTTGGAAGAATATCAAACTGCCAGTTAGTTTCTTCTGACGTAAGATTTTCTGTGTGTTTTACTATTGTATCATTCGATAATTATTTTTTTGTGAGAAACATATTTGACAAGAAGGACAAAGTTAAGAATATTGAATGCTCTACCTCAGCAACTGTCGTAAAGAGAATTTTCTTAATTAATAGAAATTTTATTAATCTATATTTTTTTAATTTGGTAAAAATTTCAGAAATAGAAATTAAAAAGTGAAATAAATCCAGCCCATCACCATTTGCATTCACAAGTTTCCTCCTCTCCCTACGTCCCTATGTGACCCACCGACAGCGCAGCCCAGCTGTACTTAATCACACACACCACCGTCTTTTCCCCTACATCTCTCCTCACTCCATTTCCCTCCAACCCTCTCTTCCTATTGGCCTAGCCCCCCTCCCCTACCTGGCATGTCCCCCATCCCCACTCTCTTATCGTACGAAAAACATTTGATTCCAAAATTACTATAAAGAAAAATAAGATAGGTATTTTAGTAACAACTCGGTCTTTGTCTATTAATTTGGTTACTCTGTCTATTTTAGACGTTACATATATGACATATAATAGATAAATAAGTCTTTCTATTTTTAGTTTATTTTTATTTATAACAATACTATTATTATTATTTTCAAAAATTACAAAATTTATGCAGATCATTCTCTCTCTCTCTAGATTTGATTTTGTTCTCTCGCTCTTGCTCGCTAGCCCGATCCTTGACTCAGATCCTTCCTCCTCGACGCTAAGGCAACCGAGTCTAATCCGTCTAGGTCCTCTTGCCCTCCCCCACCAAGCTCCACTTCCACTCTAATCAGAGCTCCAAAACTTGATCCAAACCTGAGCCAAGTCTCGAAGAAGACAAGCACCAAGTCCTCTCCAAGTTTCAAATCATCGCCTGAAGCATTGTCGTAGTTGTGGTTGAGATCTTTCACCTGCTTCAATTTCAAAGATGAGAGCATCGAAGACCCATTTGATCATATATATCTGTCGCCTATTCCTCAAATTAGTCACTCAAAAACGACGCCGGATCATGCAAAAATAGGTCTGAATTAATCATTCAATTCTGATTTAGTTTACTTTGATTAATGGCTTCTTGAAACAAGAATAGAGCTCTTGGTTTTGATCGACAGGAGACTGTACCGCAATGGAGGCGCTGGGGAGGAGTGTCTGATAATCTCTCCTTTGCTACTACATTATTGTGGGAGAGATTGTGGGTGCCCATATTAGATTCTTTGGGTGCCCATATAATTAATCTGGGCACCCAAAGTAATTGAAAACGAAAAAAAAATTGGAAAGACATAAATATCTTCCAGAATTAACATAATGTTTCATGATTTAACATCCATTGAAGTGGAGTGACCATTTTGATATACGGACACCAAATGTGAGTGACCATTTCGATATATGTCACTCGATAATTACTAAAGTGTGTATCTTGATATTGTTGGGTGATCATTTGAACAATTTTCCCTTATTTAAACTACCATAATTTATATAACTTCTAATATGTGATTCTATAATCGCAATCACCAATCTTAGATTATGAGTGAAGATCAACTCAACAAAAAAAATATGAATATCGTTTGGTGCTTTGGTTATATAATTTTATTAAATAAATGAATATTCATTGTGAATTTTAATATTACATTAACAACCACTTATTTGTTTTTTTTTCAAAATTTAATGAGCAAACTATCTCTTATTCAATCAAATTTTTTATACATAATATTTACGGAATAAATTATGTACTATGTGACTTCGATTTTAAAATTTACAAAAGCAATCTTCGATTGTATAACTGGGACTACTATGGAAGTAGTGTGGACTAGTGTAAGTATGGACCATATATTTTCCCCCACATACTCCCTCCCGCACCTGATCCCCACCTCTTACGCGGTTCCCCGCACTCAAATTATCCGTAAATAACTCGACATTTCTCGTCCTACGTCGCCTTTTATTACCATCACATTTCATTTCTCACTATCATCATCTTCACTCACATTTCTCTCATCTCTCTCTCTCTCTAAACCTCAGAAGTCTCTAATGGCGGTGACGAAGCTCCTAGTGTTGTTTGCTCTGTGCGTGCTTCCGGCAATCGCCGTCGCCACGCGTCCGATGAAGATTCCGTTCACTGTCGAAGGGAAGATCTACTGTGACACTTGCCGCTTCGGTTTCGAACACTCCGCCATTACCTATGTTGCTGGTAAATAAACCATTTTCTACTCTCAAATCTAGATCTCTTTTAGTTTAGATCTGTAGAAATCTCTGTGTTTTTGTTAGTATAGTTTTTTTTATATACTGTACATGATGACAGATCTGACTGAAACTTGAACCAGTTGGACTGTGGTTGTTCAAATTGAAAGCTTAAGATTATGTTGGTGAGGGTGAAACGTTTAAACTTGCAATCTGTTGAACTGTTGATCAATGCTAGTGTTAAATTTGAAGGAAGAAGATTTATTGGTTCTAAAAATGTTGAAGTTGTTTATTTTGTAGTATGAGTGTCTCATTGTTTTGATCTTTTAAGTATGATAGACTCTTTGTATTGTTAAATCAAAATGAAGACGAAGAATGTGTTGATTAGAAGGAAAATTTCTTATATATTTTTTTCTGAAGGACGGAGATTTTTTTTTATGAAAATTTTGAAGTTGTTTATTTTGTAGTTTAAGTGCGTCATTGTTTTGATCTATAAGTATGATCGACTTTTTGTAGTGTTAAATCAAAATGAAGACAAAGAATGTGTTAATTAGAACTTAGAAGGATGAAAATTCCTTTTATATTTTCTTGTGGATGCTTCTGCTAAATTAGAAGGACGCAGAATTTTGTTTATGAAAATGTTGAAGGACACAGAATTTGTTTTTGCCTCCTTCTTTTGATCTTCAGTAGGATGGACTCTCTTTGGTGTTAAAATTTTAAAGGAAGATGAAAAATTTGTTGAATGCTGATTTCTTTCTGACTCTGAATTTTGGTTTGTGATTTTAATAATAGGTGCTAAGGTTAGAATCGAATGCAAAGACAAATTTGGCGTGGATGTGAAGTACAGCAAAGAAGGAACAACCGACTCGACCGGAACCTACAGGATTACTGTTACAGAGGATCACGAGGACCAGATCTGTGATGCTATCCTTTTGAGTAGCCCACAGAAGAGGTGCTCAGAGGCTACCCCAGGGCGTGACTGTGCTCGCGTCATTCTCACTGGCGCTAACGGCATTGCATCAAACAACCGTTTTGCTAATTCCATGGGATTCATGAGGACTGAGGCCTTACCTGTCTGTGCCCAGGTTCTCAAGCAATTGCAGGAGTTGGATGTGTAGAAATGCAGTTTGAGTTTCTAGAGTATTGCATCTAGTTTTAAAAGCTTTGCTTCGCTATCTGCTGATGAAAATCGGTACTATTTGTTGGTTTGTTATCTCAACACCTAGAGATTCTTCATTTAAATGCTAATGTATTTATTATTCATGACCATATATATATATATATATTACATGTTCTGTGTTCGATCTGGAAAATAAATAGGTTTGTTAATTTGTGGTGATACCAGTTATGTGTTGGTTTTCCTGATGGAATAGAACTTGGTGTAGCCTTCACCTATTGCATTAGTCTCTTATGATTCTTGTTGTACTTGCTACATGTTCTTGTGCTAGTCTATATTTGAATTGGAACCTCTTTTGTGCTCTGATGCTATGTGCCAACTAAGGCCTGCACACACCAACGGCTTCACAGAGGCCGTAGTTACCTGGTGAATCACCGGAGCTGGTTTAGTCAGTCTGAGCTTTGCCAGCGTACAGAGCTGTCATGGATGAATTGATCAGAGCTCTGTCAATAGTAATGGTGTCAATGAAGAAAATACTATAGGGTCTTTCAATATAGTCAACTAACCAAATTGAGGCTTACACCTTTAGAAAAGGTTGTGAGAAGTAGGGGTGGGATTTGGGCCAAACGGTTTGATTTTTGGTAAAAATCAAACTAAATCGTAATGATTTTCTTGGCTAGATTCGGTTTTTTATTTTTTATCAGAAAAACTGTGATTATTCGGTTTGATTTGGTTCAGATTTTTTTTTGAATTATTTCGGTTTTTTTCTATTTTTTACATAATATATAAAAACCAATTTTTTTAAGAAAAAATTGTCTCTAAAAGACTTTATTGTATCGCTAAACATTTTGAATCGTTCTGTGAGAGAATTTGTTAAGGATCATGCATAATAAATTAAGATTTTAAGAGTTTGAAGTTTTTAGTTTGCATATATTTATATAATATATTATAAAATACACACAATGATATCATTTTTTTACATACTTCAATATTTTAGTTCGGTTCAATTTAGTAAATCAAAAACCAAAACCAAACCAAATGTCTCGATCGGTTTCGAGTTTTTTTTTGTTCGGTTTGTATTGGATTCAGTTTTTTTCGGTCGCGACTCGGTTTTTTTTGTTTTTGGTTTGAATGTCCCAGCTCTAGTGAGAAGTAACCTTGTTCTTAATATTTCTAATAGAGCGAACAAGCAAAAGAGATTATTCCAAAAAATGAAGAACAGCAAGGGAAACATACTACAGTAATTATCAAACTTCACTAAATAAATTTAATAAGGAACATTAGAAGAAATAAGAAACCAACGAATAAAATGCATGAAAAGGTCCAAAAGGTACATTTTTATTTCAGTCCCATCAATTACAGTATTCCAATTGAGGAGTATTAATAACATACAATAACAAATTGAACTCTTGTTCTACCGTAACAGATCTCACTAATACAAGAACCCAGAAGAAACCTAAGAGCTGCACCCATATATTTCATGTATCTGTAGAACAAAACTACCGAAAGATAAAGCCCCTGAAAGCAAAAGAGGATATAGCAGAAGCATACTTCAGAATTTCAGAAATAGAAGATAACCGGAAGATTGTTGTTCTCTGCGTTGAGAGCATAAGATGATGTTAACTGTACGATAAAACAAACTAATGAACCATCTCGTCTAACTTCTGTCGGTAAAGGGCCAACTTCTGCAGCAAAACCAAAACAGCAGAAGCATTAGGAACTAATTTCAGGGTAAATAGGTCTACAAAATGGCAATAGATTAAAAATAGTAACTGCAAGCCATTATTATGCCGTTGTCTGTTCATCTATTAAAAAGGACTTCATATCAAATCCATCTTGAAATGTCTATTAGGGCCTCATAAAACAACGTAGAAGATGACTCGTACAGCTCTGTTTGTTGAGAAAACAAAGGGAAGTCGAGCGAAAATAACAACATTTTCTTATAGCCCAAGTACTTAACGTTTTCATCGTAACATTGATTGCACAAGACAAGCTGTCGATGACATATAATTAAAGTAAAGAAAAGGTCCAACTAAGTACAATAGTTTCATACCTTAGTATAGGCGTAAACTCCAGCCTCAGTAGGTGCCGGAGGACTTCCCCTACGAGTGAATTTTCCCTCTTTGAAGATGTAAAGCATGGGTATTCCAGTTGATAGTTCTAAACTAATAACCTGCCAAGGAAGAACAGTACAAAACATGACATCGCAATTTGATGTAAAAAAAGTTGAGGGAGCCATATATACATGGTGGACGTCTCAATAGTAGATATGGACTTTCACCTCTTCGGAAGTCAACTTATCAAGATACATTATAATAGATCTCAATGAATTCCCGTGGGCAGCAATCATAATGTTCTTTCCAGATAAGAGCTGGGGTTGAATCTGCAGAGCAATATTTATGGTGTCAGATGGTAAAGAATGACATATTGTCACTGCAATCACTCGAGTCTTTTTAAACTACGCAAACCTTTATCACAAAAAAGGGTGTTATTTACGTAGTTAAGAACAATCTGATACAGGTAAGTATGATATAATACGTACTTGATCTTTGAAATAAGCAACAGCTCTTTCAGCACACATTTCCAAACTCTCGCCATTTGGAGGGGGGACATTGTAACTTCGACGCCACTCGTGGACTTGTTCCTTTCCATATCTATCAGCTGTTTCTTGTTTATTGAGGCCCTGTAATTCCCCATACCTATAACAACATTAACATCATTCAAGTAAGAACATGAGATGGAATAACAAGCAGGAAAACATAATTTAAGAAAAGCAGAGATAAGATAATTTACATTCTTTCATTCAAGCGCCAATCTGCTACCACAGGAATGGATTGCAATTTTGTGTCTTCACTAAAAATCTGGCTCCATGCCATAGCCTGTTCACTTTCATTGTGTAACATAACTGGCACCTGTACGTAAACTGAAATTTAGACCAAAAAGAACTTTTTGTCCAATTCCATACAATGTGAAGATTTATAAAGAGTTGAGACACTAAAAAATTGTGGAAGTTTAACTTAAGAATGTAGCTTTCATTTCTCTCTTTTACTCTTTAGATACAGATTGTTTAATCAGTCTTCCCCTGCCAGTTACATGGATGGTTTTAAACCAATTCCATCATCCACAAACTTCAGTAATATGTCTCCAAATACCTATATATTATGGTGTCTTCTGAACTCAATATAGTTTTCCCAAATTTACCTTCTTACGACGGTGCTGTGTCATGGCTAGCATGGCAGTCATCTGTGCACGAATCAGTGCAGAAGTATAGATCATGTCGACATCCTGTGAACAAGTTCTTTTCGTTCCACAAGGACTCACCATGCCTAATTAAAATCAAAGCCGCTTCGTCTGAATGGAAATAGAAAGATCAGTGTAAATATTTCAAACTCAAGCAAGCTGTATCACTTCTATAAAGAAAAGTTCAATGAGTGGTAATATCTACAGCTCTAAGTAAATGCTTCACAGAGTAAAAAAAAAGTCTAATATATGATATATTTACTTGACACCAATAAATCAGACATAGGACGAGTAAAAGTGGCTTACTAGATTTCTTCCGTGAATCACTTTCTTTATTCTTTGAGGGGAATGAGACGTGATCAATCACAGAAGTTTGGGAAGTCGAAGCTCAAACTACACTAAGTTTTCTCTGGCCAGAATTGTAGCATCGTCTTTCCGACAGTCCAATATCAACCTCAAAGGCCTTTGAAAACAATCTCACCGAACTTTTCCCCAACCCTTGATGAACGCCAGAATTACCGAGCTGTCCAATGGACTGATGAGTTCCAATGGATTGGTGGAACACAGCAGTAGCCATTCTGAAAAAATTCAATAAATATCCCAAGTAAATGACAAAAGTCCAGATACAACAATTTGGAAGCAAAAGTGATCATAGCTTTTGTCACATAACAACCAACTATTTTGTTTTAAGAGTGCTCATACTAATCTCCAAATGAATACACCCTCATCACTTGAATCACAATCAATCAATTTTCAATAGTTACCAACAAAACCAATTCAGCTCAGATCAACATGTTCATCTACTTCATCCATCATAGTTACAACTCACAAAAAAGTGAAAAAAAAACAGACAAAAAAGCAATAGGTAATAATAATATACAAAACACTTCCATATTCATGGTCTACACAAATCAACAAAACAATTAAATATCACATTTTTAATCACATTTCAATCAGAAAAACTCAAGTAATCAACAAAAAAACAGACCTCCTTAGCAGAATCAGAGAGAAACCCAGAAACCAAAAACACTCAGAACCAAATGCAAAACGAATCAAGATTCAGTCTTGAAGATACTACTACTTAAAAAAAATTTACCTTTGACAAGTTTATATATGAGCAAAGTCGACGAAACCGAGGCAGAGCAAGCAAATGGGTCCAGAGTTTATTGCGAGAGAAGTTGGCGGAGAAGGAGATGAAAGACAGAAAGGGTTAGCTGCATTTACATGTCGATTTCTAAGAGAACCAACAAAGCATTTGAAAACGTAGAAAGAGAATATATTTGGCGAGGGAAAACTGGGATAGTGAGTTATATATAGTTTTTGTTTTTGTGATTTATTATAGAAGAAATCGTTCTAAGTTTTGTCGTCGTCACTGAAAGAGCTCAGGGGAGGAACAGTATATTGACAAATTGCCCTACTTGGCAACACCATTGGTGGGCTGGCTGGCTCGTTGTTTGACTTCAGTATAGTATCATATATATACCAGTAACGTTTTGTTGAATGGGTTTTGATTTTATTTAAATGTTGTTCATGATGTTGCATGTACTAAATGTTCAAAGTTTAGGAGAAGTTTAGTATGTAGACTCAAATGTTGATCCTTTCAAACTTGAATCATTTTTGAGGTTAATTCATGTAATGGGGTTTGGGGTTTGGGGTTTTACTCAAAGTATCTCAAGTATTTCGGTTAATATTGATTTAGTATTGGTAAAGTTACGTTTTATTAGTCATTTTTCCGGATGGGAGATTTTTCTTTTTTCACACGTACCATTTGGTACTAGGTCTGTAGTTTATACGTGAAAATGTGGAATTGAAAGAGCCGGTTATGAAATGAACATCAGAAAATTGAGAAACATCATCTATTTCAGAATGAACATCGGAAATTGAAAAATATAAAACATTAATGGAATGGAAAGAAACTGAACGAAAATTGAATTTACGGAAAATGAGTAATTTTGGAGATGGCACATTCTGATACCATGTTAAACAACTCAAACAACATTGTGCAACCTCTCTAGGTGATTTGTACATTGAATTGAAAGAAACTGATTCCAAAAAATGAACATAAAAAATTGGAAAAAAATCATCGATCCATTTCGGAATGAACATCGCTCCTAACTAATACGGGTACCAAATATCTGATTGAAAAACAATAATTATGTCCACATGGAACTAAAATTATGTAGACGATTAATTGTTTCAAAATGAGACTTAGTTTTAAAAATGAGTTTAAACGATCGATGGTGGACAGTTGCGACGGGGGTCTATTTTCTTGAGCATAAAAACCACCAATATCATTTGTGTAGAAGGGTTACTTAGCCCCCAACACTTACTTAGAGCACCTGCAGCGCAGCTGCTTTTCAGCACGAGCAAGCGTGGGGGCCGCCAAAGTCGTCGGCGACCGGCACGGCACGAGCAGCTACTCGAGCAACAATTGCTCGAGCGAGAGCACGAGCACGGGTGGGGCCACGGAGTGGGTGAGAGGGGGGAGGTGGGCCCGACCGGCGAGCAGCACGAGCAGCTCCGTGCAGCGGTAACTGCTGTCGTCGGCGACCGCTCGTTGACGAGCTCGGGAGCTGCTGCTCGAGCTCGCTGCGCTACAAGTGCTATTAAGCATCCCTTCAAAACTAACTAGCTTCTCTAATCTCCATCCATAGTTCTTCATACCAGCACGGCAGTATGCACCTACCTCCACTCTATGTCTCTATCTCCACCAGTTCGATCGGATTCTTGGTCCTCCTGATTCTCTTCTCTATTGATTCTCATACCAATAACACGTACCTATATGCATGCAGATGATCGAGCTTAATGAAATAGGGCAAATACAAAATCACACACGCCACCTAACTTTCAAGATCGATTCAATACAAACCGCCTCTATCTTCAGGTTAGAATTCAATTGTGTACTGTATTCCAACCACGTACCTTCAGGTCCTTAGATCTTGTTAGCTAGATGTCTTGGTGTAGAGAATTCCAAACTTGTAGGAGACTCATTCTGCCTATACTAATGATCTGATCTAGTATCAAAGTGAGTTTAATTTCATCAACACTCATGCATTTTTTTTTGAAAGGACACTCGTGCATTTTATTGGATCCGATCGAGTTTGGTTGCTTTAGTTTCCTTTACTTCCGTCCAAATCAATGTTTCTCGATTTTCAATGTGCATTATGTAATCGGTCATTTCCTCGATTTATAAATATTTATGCCCACGGATATGTGCCCAAATCGAATTCGACCGAACCTGATTTTTTAGGCAAATAACGGGTATCGAGTATCGAGTATTTACCTAACGCAGACACGACTATTTGGGGTCGAGTTCAGGTCGGGTACGAATATGCATCTACCGAATCCAAACTTGGACTCGAACCGCCTATTTTTTTAAAAGAAATTTGTTATATTTTATAATTTATATCTAATTTATAATATTTTGTTTATATATTTTATATAGAATAGTATATATATAATCCTATTTATATATATGTTATTTTATTTTTTTTATTTTCGAGTAAACGGATCGGATTCAAGTATTAATTATATATCCGACGGGTGAAAATCGGGTGAAAATCGGAACTAAAATTTTGCAGATGCTGTCAGACAAGTTAATTTTAGGTTTGAGTTCGGTTATCCAAAATTCGACTCCAACCCAATCCGTTGTCATTCCTAGTTGCATGTGAGTAGCAGTGTTGGAGTGAATATATCTCATCGAAAGTATTTATATCTTTGTTTTTTCTCATATATATTCCTCATTTGTTTTTGTTTCCTGGCCAGAATACCAAACTTCGTTTCCTCTATTATTCGGGGAACTGTTGCCCTCAAATAAGCTGATGATCAACGTACATGAATTGAAGTTCGTATTAGCCATTGTAATTTATAGCACAAGGTGTCTTCCTAGGTGCAGCTTGAAGGAGCGAAACCCACTTTACCACCCACAATATCGAATTCCCAAAGATAGTTTTGCTGCATTTGGTTTCCAATAATAGACTGCTTCCCTTGAGCCGGAACAAACCCCAGACACTTGACCGTTTCATCTGTTGCATATGCATTCAGAACATAGTTCTGCACCGGCGGTTCGAAACGGCTTCCGTCTGCGAAATGAAACGCAAGTCTCGGAACCGAAGACTCTTGGAACCCCGTGGCATTGAAGCAGAACTCGAATGGGATGCCCTTTTCGACGACGTTCTTGTGCTTCGACAACGCTTTTTTCAGTTCATCCATGACAGCTTTGTAAGCTGGCAAGGCTAGCCATGTCATGGTTGCGCCTGAGTCAAGTATAACACGACCACCGCCACGCTTTACGTCCCAAACTTGACTCGGTATGTTCAACAGTGTGCCCCCTAAGGAGATGCCTACAACATCCACGCCGTAAAAATTGTATGCATTATCCATCAAACCCGTCATGAACAAGTCTGTGTATCTCATAGTGCTGTTAACACTTTGGTTATTGGCGCCAAATGCAAGGTAGCTAAACACATTAGAGTTGCTCCTGTGGTTCACTAGGCAATAGGAGAACTTTGTTGCAACCTTGTAGGCGGTTATCGTCTCCGTGAAGGAGTAGTCGCCGAAGCCTAAACCCAAAAGGCCATCACCTTCCAGAGATTTAAAGGTGGACTCGGTGCAACCGATCGTTATGTTAGGCAGATTTGCTTTGCTGCCATTTGTGAGTGGAGCTCTTACAATGTCGTAACCAATGAAGCCTTCTACAACATTGCCTCCCAAGTAGGTGTAGTTGTATCGGCAAGGCGACGACGGGGTCGGGCAGTTGTCGTAAGTATTCATGTGTGCAAGCCCTAGCTGGCACATACCGTGGGAGCAAGGAAGAGGTTTGAAGGTGGAAGATTGATCAGCTTGGAATACCCTCCTGTTTAGGAAATGTAAGGACTTGTTGTGAGTCTCATGAACGTGTTCCTTCTTCAACAAGGTTTGGTTGTCCACCTTTGACGAGGTTTTATTATATTTGCAGTTGATCCATGTCAAGTCGCTCCCTGTATCTGCAACCAACAAGAACGTCCTGGGAGGTGTTCCAATTGTTACGTCGACGAAGTACAGCCCCGACCGTAGATCGAATCCCGAATGCAGTGACATTGAGATGGAGGAGGTCTCGGCAACCTTTCGCCTCGGATGTCGAAGACGGTCACCGTTCTGGAAACTTGTTTGGTGTCGCATCTTGTCACGGTGGTGAAGCTCTCTGAGGATTTCTATCTCGGTTTTGTTGATCAAACCAAACCTAGCATGGAGATGTGGTGAGTACTTGTGAATTAACTGCAACCTCAGGGTTTTACCAGTTGCACCAACAAAGAGAAACTCATGATGAATGTTAGAGAGGATGAAGATGACGAAAAGGAGGATTGCTGAAGTTGAACTCCACAAACCCTTCATTGTCAAACTGATAAAAATAACCCGAATGAAACAAAGATGGGAATGGGAGGACTATGTAGACATTGGGATGACTAAATTAGTGGGTAGGAGGGCTAAAATTAGACGTAACAAATAAGCAATTTATTAGTTGTAACTGGTTGTACACTTCTTACATTAGAATCGACAACGAATTCAAACAAACAAATTTACAAAACGCGCTACAGTTCATGTATGGTACCGGATATTACCTAAAAATAGCATTGATGTGATTGTTTCTATGATATCAACTCAGGAAGTTATAAACTTGCGGCACTTTGCTGCGTTGGCTTTATAATTTGAGAAAAATTCAGAAAATGCTTAATGAAAATGGAACCTCTGAGGAATGATGAACTCAATAAAGTGAGAACTTTTTAACTGCACAAAATCTGACCACATGCACAGCAATAATATCATAGAGAAATCAGAAATGTTCTTACGCTACAAAGATTGAATTTACTATATAACAATTCTGATCCGACCTGCATACTGTTCACAGTTATTATTGCATATTGCCCTTTTAGTCATTTTGAAAAATTGGTGTGCGAAGCGTGCGGGCTGTCCCTTGCAACCTCATCGTCTTTATTCCCAAATCTTCTCCTCTCTCTCACCGTTCTATTGCGACTCCGGATCTCTCCATAATCAACCAATCGCTGCCTCAACTCACTCTTTTTGATTGGGTAAGATTCTTCGGCTGTGTTTTTTTTCTTTCCATCAAGATTCAGCTTTTGATTAAGCTAAATTTCATCTCCATCGATCTCATGATTTTGTTTCCGTTGATCCTTCCTAGATTTCAGTCGCCACTTTTGGTTTTGCTTCTCACAATTTGTTTTGATCGCGAGCTTGATTTTGAGTTTGGAAACCGTCTCCAATCCGATTTTTATTTTGATTGAAAGAGAATGAGCACTGTTGCAGATCGTCCCACCACTACCACATTATAGGGCATTGCCGGCGACCTAAAGTCGCTGGCCTTTCTTCTTTTTTTTCGCCGGAAATGACTATTTTTCAAGTATTACCGCCGAAAATTTGGCGCCGGTGAAAGTATTACCGGCGACTTATTTTTCAAGTCGCCGGCAATGATTGCTCCGCCGTGGCCGGAAAATGAGGGGTATTGCCGGCGACTTTGGTCCAAGTCGTCGGCAATACCCAGAGAAATTTGTCAAAAAAAAGCCGGTTCTGGATTGGGCCTAATTCCAGAACCTGCACTGAAAAACAGAAACCGTACAAATACAAGTTCAACAGTACACACATAATTGTCCAACGTACAGTACAAATAACAACAATACGAAAATAAACTACAACTACACGTCAGGGTCGATGAACTCCCGCGTCAGGGTCGAAGAAATCCATGTAATCATTTGAACTCCGGTGGCTACCCTGGTCTTGCTGTGGCGGTGGTGGATAAGTGTGGAACACAGGGACCGGGGGAGGTGTGGGGAGCGGTTGTCCGGTAGTCTGGCATGCGTACATCGTCTGCATCCATGTGAACATTTATGTCCGCTGCTGGACCATGAGTCGGTGTTGCTCGAGCATCCCCCGGTACTCGGCATCTCTGACTGCCTGTTGCTCGGCCAATTGCCGCATCTCCTCCATCTGCCTCATTTGCTCCTCCAACTCCCTCTGCGTCCTCTGAAGCTGCGCTGCTAGGTTAGAGTTCCTAGAAGAAGTTCTTGACCCACTAGAGTATTCCGAAGTGTTCTTCAATACTCCTTCGCCTGCCGAGCCCATTCCCCTGCAGTAGTAGGTATTCTTTCCAGTCCCGCACGCTTTTTTCATGATCTGAGCCGCTATAGGGCGAACAAGCGGATCGATCTGAGAGGCATACTGGGTCACTTCTTCCTCCGAGCAGTCAGGATGGTTGTTTCGAGCTATATTCATGGTGACTTCTGTGATCGCTTCCTCCAATCTCGCCTAATTGAAAAGCGAATATGAATAACGTATTATTAAACGAGTTAAATTAATAGAGAAAAATAGTTTTATAAACACATGCATATGTGAACTACAAACTAATTAATTAGGCTAAAGACTTACCGCTTCTTCAGGGCACTGCGGATAGAACTTCTGATGAACAAACACTAACGGGTCGACTTCTTGTTGTTGCTGCGCCTTACTCGACCAACCCAAATAGTTGAGTGAACCTGCATGATGGGCCTTGGTGTTTTTCAATCTGTTCTCCCTGTTCGTCTTGGAAATCGCCTTGTTTGATAAACATATGTAAAAAAATTAGTAACTAACTATTTCAATGTGATACGATACATTAGGGTTGTAAAATATATTCAGGATGCATACCTTCGCTTTGGGGTGCTCGAAGTGGGCTACCAGCCACAGCCACTCGTACTCCCTAAACCGGAATTCGCTAGGGGTAGAACCTCGGCCTAGCTCCTTGTACAGTGTGTAATGTTTTGAAAGCTCGTTCTTCCACTCTTTATACCTATATTAACACCATAAAAAAAAGTTAGAGATATTAAAACACTTGATAAAAAAAAATCTAACTCGATATATACTCAAATAACTCGAATCACATCACCTGATATGTAGTTGACGCTCTACCCACGTGTGAATAAGGCATTCATCCACGTCAAACCACACCTGCAAGATGAATATATAAACGGTAAAATTATATATTTATTCGGACTTAATTAATAAATGAAAATTTTACGTAATGAAAATACGATTTAACTCACACTCAGTGCATTATGCACTTGCATCTTCACGTAGAGAGGCACAGATTTCCAATATGGCCAAAGCATTGGGACCTTGTCCCGCACGACGGCCCCGGCCATGCTAGCATACTTTCGCGTGGTGTCAAATGTCTCGATCACCTCACCATGCTCATTGGCCCTAATGAGCGTTTTCCTTCCCCCGGTGGCCTGCTCAAGTCTCTTTCCAGTGCAGGGGCCTCTAGTCTTTCGTTTTCCAGTGCCATTAACGAAATTGCCTAATAATACAATGTCAACAAATTGATATCATTAATTGAACCTATCGTAAGGCTTAAGTAATAATTGTTGTAATTAATCTTGTTAAATAAAATTTACCTGCATCGTCTGTTTGCTGGTTGGTACACCTCGCACTCCAAAGATACACGGGGTCGAACGGGATGAAGTTGTACGCTTCCTCCACGCTCAGGAACTCCAGCCGTCCTTCAATATAAATAGGCCTCCCCCTATCATCGAATTCAGGGATCACAGGAATCTCGTCGGGCAGGAAGAGACCAGATGGTGGAGATAGACGAGGCCTGGACGATGAGGCGCCAGCACCATCTGCCTCAGATGATTCCCGTGAAACGGGAGTAGGCACCGGGCCAATAGGGGGCATTCGGATGGAGGGAGTTTCTGATGCCCCATTTGACTGTCGCTGGTCTGTGGGTCTGCTGACTGAGCGTCTGCTGAGTGAGGCTCGAGGCTAGACTGGGGGTTGCACGGATCCGGATCGTGCAGCTTCCTCCTCTCCTCGCACAGCTAGCAACATTTGTGTGCGAGCATTCATAATTGGCCCACTGCGCGTGTTGCTGACTGCGGCTGAGGAACCTTGACTGCTGCTCCCTCCACTGTTTCTAGTCCCTCTCCGTTTGATGCCTCCAAGCCAATTTGCCGCAAAACCTCCTGCACATCCAACAATTAGTCCTGGATTCGGTTCTATGAAAATTAAGGAACCGGAACCGGAACCATTTGGTTTGGAACCGGAACCGTTTGGAACTGGAACCGGAACCGATAACCGCTAGAACCGGAACCGAACGGTTCCGGTTCCAAACGGTTCCAGTTCCAACAATTAGTCCCGGTTTCGGTTCTATGAAAAACCGGAACCGTTTGGAACCGGAACCGTTCGGAACTGGAACCGTTTGGAACCGGAACCGTTTTGAACCAGAACTGAAACCGGAACCATTCAGAACCGGAACCGTTTTGAACCGATAACTGCTAGAACCGGAACCGGAACCGAACGGTTCCGATTCCAAACGGTTCCGGTTCAAAACGGTCCCGGTTCCAAACGGTTCCGGTTTTTCATAGAACCGAATCCAGGACTAATTGTTGGAACCGATAACCGTTTGGAACCGGAACCGTTTGGAACTGGAACCGTTTCGAACCGGAACCGTTTCGAACTGGAACCGTTTCGAACCGGAACCGTTTCGAACTGGAACTGTTTGGAACCGGAACCGTTTCGGAACCGGAACCGTTGGGAACCGGAACCATTTGCATATATCATATAAAACATTAAATTAAATTGCATCATATCATATCGATCATTACGAATATAATTATCAAAATATCAATTAAATATTACCCAAATGCTTATTTAACCAATATATTAAGTTAACAAATATATCTTAAATTATCAACTATATCAATTAATCCAAATGACCTTAATTTGTCCAACACCTTAAATTACCTTAAATTACCTATATCAATTAATTTGCCCATGCAACACCTTAAAAATACAATATAATTATCAACTATATCAATTAATCCAATTAAATCACCTTAAATTACCTAAATATGTTGTACATATATCCAAACATACACTTGCCTAATAATTATCAAAAATTAACTCAAAACCCAAAACTTAATTAATCAAGTTAATTAAAATGCATACAAATATAATTAAAATGCATATATATACACATAATTATAAAAAAACAAAAATAGAGAGAGAGAGAGAGAGAGAGAGAGAGAGAGAGAGAGAGAGAGAGAGAGAGAGAGAGGACCTGTCATGGTGGAGCTCGGATTCCGGCGGCCGAGGTGAGGGGAGGAGGTAGAGGAGGAGGAGAGGAGGAGGGGAGGTATAAGGGAGATTTGGGGTTTTTGGGTTTAGGTATTTTTGTGTGGAGAGGGGAGGGGAGAGGGGAGGAGAGATTTGAGGAGAGGAAGAGAGGTTAATTTGAGAGATTTGAGGTGAGGAAGAGATGGGGTTAATTTTAGGGTTTTCAAGGAAGAAGGGGAGGAGAAGAAATGAGGCAGCTCGAGCTGCCTATCCTGGATAACATCGAAGTCATTGCCGGCGAGTTACGAGTTAACTTTTGGGCAATACTATTACCAACGAGTCAACTCATGGGTAATAGTATTGCCCACGAGTTGATAAGCAACTCGTTGGTAATACTATTACCAACGAGTTGATAACTCGTGGGTAATACTATTACCAACGAGTTATCAACTCGTGGGTAATGATAGTGATTCCCGACCAATTCCGACCAGTTTACGGCCAATTTCCGACCAATTCCGGGCCAATTTCCGACCAATTTAGGACTATAATTTCCGACTCTAATTTACGACGTACTATAAATTAATACAACTATAATTTCCGACTATATATACGACTATAATTTACGACGTACTATAAATACGACTAGAATTTCCGACGTACTATAACCGATATATAATTTACGACTATAATTTCCGACTAGAATTTCTGACTGACTGTAATTTCCAACTGACTATAATTTCCGACTGACTATAATTTCCGACTGACTAGAATTTTCGACTATAATTTCCGACTAGAATTTTCGACTAGAATTTTCCACTAGAATTTCCGACTATAATTTACCTCCAAGCCAATTTACGACTATAAATACGTACATCATTAACGTACTAAGGATGATAATCATAATCATCTTCATCACTTGAGTCTGACTCGGTTTCATAGGTAACCTCTGGCAATATGTGCCGCTCCTCGTCATCTGAATCAGCGTCAACTTCATTTGGATTAACATCGAGAAGTTCTTCTCCAGTAATTCGAACCACACTCCCAGATCTCACATTATTAAGGCGAATCGTAGATGATTCCGGAATGTCAAAAGCGTTCGGCTCTTGGTATGCAGTAACTTCCTCATCATCTGTGGTCTCACCAAGTGTGGCAGCACTGTATATGTTTCTATGAGCAACATGGTTAACCACCTTCCACGGGACTTTGTTCAGAAGATCATCAAGGTAAAACACTTATTTTACTGATGTGGCAAGAACGAAATGGTCTTCTTTATACCAGTTTGTAGCACTATTCACCGAAAATGTTTCGTACTGATCGGTCCTTGTGTTCTCCGGGCTAGTATCAAACCATCTACACTTGAACAAGTGCACTTTCATGCGGTTCCCATAAATTAGTTCAACAACTGAATGAAGGACACCGTAATAGTCAACGCCATCCTGCCCATTATGGACCATCACCCCACAATTCTGTGTTTTCAGTCGGTCGTCTCGATTTTCACATATAAATTTCACGCCATTGACCTGACACATCGAGTAAACTTTTGAAGCTATCGGTTTCATCGCCAGGACCCTCAATTCGTTTGACCACTCTGGGCAACCATCATTTGCTACATGGTTCATCTGAAAATGATAAGAAACCACACAAGAAATTATGAACATAGAAAAAAAAACCACGTACACACATGCTATATAAGGATATAAAAAATAGATATATACACATATACCCTTACCCATTGACCAAAGTAGTTTGCAAACGTCCTGTTGTGGTAATCAACATTTCCGGCAATAGCAGGGCAGTGAAAATGATAATTTTTCCAATATTGTACTTCTGGACAGTTAATCAGTACCGACCAGTGGGCAATGGCTACCTCATTTCCATCCAACTTGTACGACTTTGGCAAGCTTCCCTGTACTACCACGTCATTGGAGATGATAGAAAGGTTGAACTGGGGTTCATCTATCGACATCTATTGTTGGGGGTCCTCAAGCGCTCCCAAATACACGTTGGTGTACGTTACACACTCGTGCGCAATATATGCTTCAGCGATACACCCTTCAGGTACAGATTTATTCTTCACATAGTCCTTGTAGGCTCCCAATTGTCTACAAGTTAACAAGTGCATGTTATGATACTTAAAAATTAAGAATTTACATATAAAAACAGAGACAAACCAAATGTATGAATCATTTGTACCTTTCCATGGGATACATCCAAGTGTAGTGTACGGGACCGGTAAGCAACAATTGTTCGGGAAGATGGATCATCAGGTGAGGCATGATGTCGAAAAAATTTGGGGGAAATATCTTCTTAAGCTTGCACATGATAAAAATGATGTCATCTTGCATCTCCCTGAGATATGATTTTTTAACTTCCCTGGTACATAACTTCTGAAAGAATCTTGACAATGCCACCAACGGCTCCACCACCTCTTTGGGCAGGTACCCTCGAATGAAAATAGAGAAAAGGCGTTGAAGCAGTACATGGCAGTCATGACTCTTTAATCCGTACATCTTATTGTCCCGGAAGTTAACACACCTACTTATATTTCCTGCATAGCCATAAGGATACCTGCATATATATATATAGCCATAGGCAACAATTATATTTCTCGCATATAACCATATATAAGTAAAAATTTAAGGCCAATTTCCTGCAGAGCCATAAGAATATATACCTGACATTACTCAGCCACCCAAAAATTTCATGCTTATGCTTCGGCTTGACGGTGTAAGGAGCTTGCGGCATTTTTCTCTTACCATCTCTTAACCACAAATGTTTCCGCAGTCCCATAGCTTTCAGATCAATGCGTGCCTTAGGGATGTCTTTTGTTTTCCCCTCCAAATTAAGAACTGTGCCCACCACACTTTCACACACTTTCATCTCTATGTGCATGACATCTAGGTAGTGTCTGATAGGCAACCTGTGCCAGTAGGGGAGTTCCCAGAATATGCTCTTGTGTGTCCAAAACTTATACATTTCGGGCTTGTCTGGAATTGACGCCACTATCTCAGGATGATTGCTCAGCTGGCCAAAATCATATTCATTCAACACTTCCAAAATTCTAACAATATTACGTACTATAAATATATATATATATACACACATTCACTACTAATTAATTAATAAATCATCATTAATTACATTCGAATTCATCCGATTAATTAACAAAAGTCGACCCATGCATGCATATAAATTAAAAAATATATATATATACCAACAATTCACAATTACAAATTAACATGCATGTATATATATAGACATATTAACAATTAATATTCACAAAATAATTTTATATCCATACATATATATACACACACAAATTAACATATTTTCATCGAAATAATCTCAAATCCACTCAAAATCAACAGTCAATCACTCGAAATCAACAATATATCCACTCTATTTGCATATCAAACCAATAATCGATATCTCAACTCTAAATCAACACATGCATATATATATATATATCGATCTAATTAAATCAACACACAAATATATACATACGTATATACGTACCTATATATAGCTACGTATATAGCTTCCCGAGCGGGTTTTCGACGCCTTTTGACAATACCCAAGGATTTCAGAGCGTTTTCCTTCTTTCGATTTCACCGGATTTTTTTCTATCCAAATGAATGAGCTGCTGCGATCTGCATCTAATATAAGAGGTATTGCCGGCGATTCAATGGAGTTATTGCCGTCGAAATTCCTGCCAAAAATCGCCGGAAATGCTTGAAACTTATTGCCGGCGACTTTCTCTGTCGCCGGCAATAATTTTTCACCATTGCCGGCGATTTTCCGGCCGGAATTTCGCCGGCAATGGTTGAGAGATTATTGCCGGCGACAGAGAAGGTCGCCGGCAATAATTTTGAGCATTGCCGGCGACATTCCGGACTTTTTGCCGGCGATGGAGCAAGTCGCCGGCAATAATGAGCATTGCCGGCGACTTGCCCGGTCGTCGGCCTTTTTTTTTGAAATTTCGCCGGCAATGGTACTTAATGTGGTAGTGCACTCAACCAATTCAGGTCTTCTTTCAATCTTGCAAGGTATGAAATATTGTAACTTTTCTGAGAATGCTGAGAATGCTGAGAGAGCCAAAATACAAAGCAAGTCATGATATATATTAAGCTGTAGGAAATGGCAGTTGAGTGGACATCATAAAGATATCGTATCCAACAAGGAAAATGAGTTGTATAATGCAGTGTATATGAAGTACCCAACAAGGAAAATCAGTTCTTGAAGGAACAATTATACATGATCGGAGGGGGAAAAACATCAGTTCATATACTTCCTCAACTAAAATTTTATTTAAAAAAGGACTTACGGGTTTGGAGTGGGGAGCTTTATGTAAACTCGAAGCGAGATATAATTAAATTGGTGATGATGATTATGGTAAGTTTATTATGTATGAGTGGCGAATTTTGTTGATGTTTTGTTTTTTTGAATAGTATTATATAATGACAAATTTTGTGTTGTTCAAAGTTGTGTTTGACAGAATATTCAAGGACTTGCTTACATATCTACAGTTTTGCAAGGTTGTGGTCTTCGTTGGATCAGAATCATCGCGTAAGGATGGATGGGAGGGAAGAAAAGCTAATGGAATATTTATGATACTTCTATCAGAGTGAAAAGGTATAATGTAGCTTCCTTGGAGTTGTGATATTTGGCTCCAAAAATAATGTATTTGAAGAAGTAGTAGTAGTAGTAGTAGTAGTAGTAGTAGTAGTAGTAGTAGTAGTAGTAGTAGTAGTAGTAGTAGTAGTAGTAGTAGTAGTAGTAGTAGTAGTAGTAGTAGTAGTAGTAGTAGTAGTAGTAGTAGTAGTAGTAGTAGTAGTAGTAGTAGTAGTAGTAGTAGTAGTAGTAGTAGTAGTAGTAGTAGTAGTAGTAGTAGTAGTAGTAGTAGTAGTAGTAGTAGTAAACCAACCAGTGTTTACTGACAAAGGTCTATTTATTAGTTAGGATGTCTCTGGACTTCATATTTGATTATAGTATTTGGTTGTCAGTAACATGAGAAGTGGGTATTCCAGATGAACGTATGAACCAATTCGTCTATTACTATGCCATTATGAACACTGACCCCATTCTTCTAGATCTTGCTTCTCTAGCGAAGTGGGTATCCTATATGTCATCCCTTCCTTCATGTACGGAACTCGGTCACAAATATTCTCCTCCCCTCTCTTCTATATGTATTTGGTTCATATCATACCCCCTGCCCTTAATTTTTTTTCCTTCAACAAAGCCACTTTGTAGAGATACGATTTGTACCTAGCCCCAAGTATGTTCTAATTCTTTGAAACTTGGTTTCATTTTTTTGTTGCAGTTTTGACTCTGTTGCATCACAGCTAATGATATCTGTGTACCTTTTTCTGTGTTTTTGGTTTTGTTTTGTAAGCTAAGAATCAATGCCACGTTTGCTTCATGGGACACTTTATGCATCAAATTATGAAATTGATAAGCTGAGCAACGACTGTGGACTAAGCTTATTATGGAAGGTACGTAATATCGTATGCATATATTTTTGCTCTCCTTTAAGAACTGAGAGTTGAGAGTGCACCCATGACATAATGAAAAGAGTCCCTGAATAAATATACCCATGAGGCCATGAATATTTTATGGTTGTAAAGTTTAAGAGTAAGGAAGTTAGGTAGAAAATGAACATGATCTACTGACTACTACAGTACTACTTACCGAACCACAAATTTATTAAATGATGATGAGTAGTGCAACATTTTAAATGACAAATCTAATTTCTGTATTTCACTTCAATTCCAAGGTGTTGTGCTCACATTTTAATCATGGTGTTTAATAGTAGTCTATATAGTGTTATTGATGTATCTTTGTTTTGTGTGTTTGAATTAATAGGAGCATCGTTCGATTGCGAGCTTTATAGGGTATGCGCTGTGTGCTGCTGTTGATGCACTTAGAGATGCTAATTGGATTCCTAATGAGCCTGAACACAAAGAAAGAATGATAATTGTGAATAAAGATTACTACTTTATTAGTATTTTTAAGTTGGTGATAAGTGAATTTGAATGCTTTGTGTGATTATGGTTTAACTTGAAGAATGGTAGGGTGTCTCAGTTGGTGGGGGGACTGGAAGCATTAGTGACATATTGAATGTTGCACAATAGATTTGCGAGAAGGTTGGTCTTTAACTATGCTACGGTTATATTACGCATAATATTCACTGTTTATGTATAAATACATGATATGATGATATGGCCTGGGAGGATGGAAATGTTTGACTTGATATATGCTGATTCTGATGCTCACCGTCTTCGTCAGCTTAGTCCTTTTTTTATCCCATGGATATTGATCGACATGGCAGCTGGTCATGTCAGCATGAAATATGGATTTCAAGTACGTGAACAACTTGCAAAACTACAGTGCATTGTAGTGTATATAATTTGAGCTCTATATATAAACAAAGGCGCATGCAACTAATCCAACTATGGCGCGTTGACCACATGATACTTTCATAGGCCATCGAAATGTGAATGATCTTGGTAGCAAGAACTCTTAGATTCTAACATAGTTAGAAAAGTAGATGAAGCTTGCATAATCTGGTGTTCTTTTTTAATGTAGGGACCAAACCATGTTGCAGTAACAACATGTGCTACCGGTGCACATTCTCTAGGTGATGCCACAAGAATAATTCAACTTGAAGATTAAGATGTTATGGTGATTTTGTTTGTTGTTTAATTTTAAGTAAATAACTGAAACTCGAGTTAGTTTTGCTCTCTCCTCGCCGAGCTCGATCAGGTTCAGGCTCAGAAGTACAAGCTCAATCTACAACCCGTACGTTTCGATATCTCTCTACGCAATTTCATTTTCATTGAGATTTTTAGGGTTTCGATTATCTATTGTGGCTTGAATTTGTATTGAACTATTTATACATAGACTTTGTTGAATGTGATTTTGATGTTGCTTATCTATTATTGGGTGGCGATGGTTTTGTGTAGATCAAGTTAATAAAGATAGTAAGATAGAGATGTTGAAGGCGGAGTTGCACAGATTGAATAGGCAGTTGATAGAGATAGTGGAACATAAACAAGAGGAGATGGTAAGCTTATTTTCGTTCTTTCTGTTTTCAGAAATGAGGCCATAGTATGTGTCTGCCCTTCATTTTTAGTGACACAGTTTTGTTACCTAAGTGCCGAATTTGCTCTTTGTTTTGAACTATTTCTCTCTATAAATCATGGCCAGAAAAATTAGTATCGAAAAGTGTGAAACTTTTGAGAGAGAGAGAGAGAGAGAGAGAGAGAGAGAGAGAGTACTCAAGAGTAGAGAACGGAGAAGATGAAGCTGAAGGTATACGTGGATAGGCTGTCACAGTCATCCCATGCAATTTTGATCTTTTGCAAGTAATTCACTTTAGATTTACTCTTTCTAAATATTACTGTTTTACTGATGATTATGTGATTATAGACTTATAGTGATGAAGGGTGTTGGTTTTCGGATGTAATTTGAATATGGGCTATTGTTTCTTTTTTGTTTGAATGTAAAGTTTTGATCTTTTTCTTGCTACAGCTGTGATAGGATGAATGAGATTGACTTCGAGAGGTTATCAATTGAACTTGGCCAAAGGCTAATAGAAGACTCCTGAATTCCAAAGTAAGAATCTTTGTTCTAATTGTTATTGATCTGAAGTTTATAATTGGTGTAAACAGTTATGGGTTAAATCATTTTTGTGTGGAAAGTTGCTTATTGAAGACCTGGTAGCATAGAACTAATCTGCTCATATTGGAGCAGAATAAAAATAGAAGTCACAATGTGTTGTCACTTGAATGAAAAAAAAAATTGCCTAACAAAATCATATAATGTATTGAGTCACGGTATTTGTGGCAAGGCACCACAATCATGTATGGAGATTAAAAGAAGGAAGAGATGTTCTCATTGTTATTGTGTTTGGTATGAATGTAGAGATAAACCCAATGGGACAAGTTCCTGCGGTTTCTAATGAGAGATTTAATGAGTTTGAAAGGTAATATAGTTTTGCTTTGTACTTTCTGAATGATATAACAATTGCTCAGTATGTTCATTCTTTCATTTTATATTTGCAGTCATGCTATAC
Organism: Geum urbanum; assembly: GCA_946800695.1. Taxonomy (NCBI): domain Eukaryota; kingdom Viridiplantae; phylum Streptophyta; class Magnoliopsida; order Rosales; family Rosaceae; genus Geum; species Geum urbanum. The sequence goes on from OX327011.1 coordinate 2,314,786, forward strand.
TATCGATTACACTGATCTGAATTGTTTCTCAACACAAAGATCTCAATCGATATTGTTGATTTCGACAACACTTAAGTCTTCCTCTCGCTGTCTCTATGCCTTTTTTGTTGTTACCTAAATATAGGATTACCTAAGTATCAGATTACCCAAGTACCCTCGCTTCGACTCGATCAAATAACTCAAGATACAATCACCCAATCGGTAGGCCAGGTAACTTTGTCTACAATGTTTTGTTTTGTTTCTTTGAAATGACGTAATCTGCCGAGTTGAGTTGTGCTTCACAAATTTAAGAGGCTAACGGATGTTGTATTCAATAGGGTTTGAACTTTTTTTTTACCTGTATTTCCTTTCATATGTGTGTGGTGATGTGGATTGAAGTGTCAATTGTCATAGGTAGTACTATGGATTGATGTAGAGTTGATGAAATAGTATGGTATATGTATTCCATTTGCTTATGTTAGTTATGTAAACAGTAAACTTCATTTCCTAATTTCATAAGCTGGAAAATATATACGCTATGAACTTAACTATGATTCTTCTTAATTCGTAAGCTTAATCAAATTCGTAAGCTTAGGTTTGCTACGTTTGATATGGCTTGGTCTGATAGCTAGATTAACTCTAATTTTTTGTGCTTATCTTGAGGTGCAATTACATACTACAAGTGATGCAAACAACGCATATTAAGTCTGAAAGAGAGTACTAATTGTTGTTAAAATGATCAAATAACTAAAAAAGGAACCCACTGTTCGTGACAGTTGTTTGTTCAAGTTATTTTGTGTGACTATTCTTCATTGCACCTTGCTTTTCTCTTGAAGATTGAACTTATGGGTGTGATTTCCTGCTTTTAAGTTCTAAATGATCTTGCATTTTTGGTGTTTGGACCTGAGTTTTACTTCAATATCTGCAAGCTTATGTATATAGTTGATTCTTCATCATGTGCAAACTTTATGCTTCATTAGTAATGAATAGAAATATGTAGCAACTTTCTTTTTTCGTTTTCCCTCTTTTCATGTTAAATTATTGCAGTATTTCAGATATTTGATTATGAATATTGGTTGCTCCTTTAATCAAATTATGATAGCATGAAATCATCGTTTCGACTCATTCTATCTACAACGAAGCAACTCAAGCAAGATATGAATCATCATCATCTTCAAGTTCACGCCAACCGAGGAAAAAAATGACTTGATATCAATCCCCTTCTGTATTTTGCAAGTTTGCTTGGTTTAATATGTCACTAGAATTTATAGGTAACTCAACTGTTATTTTTGGTGCAGCAGCAGTGTATGGAGAAGCTGCGGTTTTTGTGTAGAACTAATCGGAGTATTCAGGACTAGCTAGAAAATGAGATCAATTTTGTACGAACTTCGGTGTAAAGGTCTCTTAAAACTTCTATTACTATAACCTCATGTAATATATCTATGGGAAACTCTTTGTATATGTTTTGTGAAATAAAAATCTTGCAATTTCATATGTTTAAGGATTCACAACGAATATAAACGTCCTATTCCTCGCGCTGGCACGGGCTTTTCACCTAGGTGTTATAATAGAGATAATATCAACAACTTTGTTATTGGCTCGTACTATAAATATATCATTGCTAACACTCTCCTTCGCTCAATCTCAATTGTTGTATTATGTTAAAATAGTACTAGAAACACCACCCAAGGGACGGGCAGCCACCAAGTTTAAATGAAAGATGGAATTAATGATCATACTACCAATGAATACTGTATCGTAATCATATTTGACAAGTACCTTGAAAGTATGTATTTATTTAAAATATACATTATCATACTATTGTAAAAACAAAGTACTAGGGCATCGGAGCAAATTAGACATAATTTGATGAAAAGTTATCCATCTAAAACAAAATCCCTGTAAATAACGCATAGTGAAGAATGAACCGTAGGGGTGAGAAAATTATCCCTAGCCTGAATGGTTTTGAGAACCATTTTTTGAGTTCTGAGTTACTCACAAATTCACTGGGTGTTATTTTGAGTAACTCGAGTAACTCAGTAACTCACAAGAAATAACTCGAGTATTCAGTAACCCTCTAAATTCGCCACACAGTCAAAGAATGAGGGAGTTGCATCACTACAGTCAAGTAACCATACCTTGAACCGGTTCATATCAGTGGACATTGTACTTGATTTATACTTTATCTATATCAGCAGTAGCATTTGGGGTACTAGCAGTCACCGCAATATTGGAGTCTGAGACAACTTCGGCTTCTATGCCATGGGTTAAGGAACTGTCTGTTTTCTCATTATCGGAAGCATCAGAACTTGAGTCTAACTTGACAGAATCCAATGAAAGAGCAGAACTGGTCAAGACAGGTTGTGCTGCTGCCAGGGGTGGATTTCCACCTGTCCAATTTGCGGGCATCCTTTTGTCATCCTCTTTCATCCTCTCTGCATACTTATTTATATCGAAACTCGCAGTATCATTTCCACCAAATGCAGCCTCCAGTTTGTCAAAATCAAATAGATCTTCCATCATCTTCATACTATTGAGGTCTTCCGCATAAACAAACTTGACTTTGTTGTAAGTCTTTGGCTCTAGGAAAGGCTTTACTAACTGCAGCAAATACACAATATTAATTTGGTATGATAAAGAAACTTTTATTAAATACAGGTCTGTCACATATGGCTTTAGTGTTATCAAAGAATTGCCAAAAGAAAATAAAAAATCCAGCAGCATATAATTTTGGTACAGATCATCCCACATTAATAAAAACTGGTACAGCATAATATGATCTGATCCTGTTTAGAAGTACAGTTCTAGTGAAAATGATAAAAATAACAATTACCGAAAAGAATGGCTCAAAAAACTTGGGTGGGTTGTACAGTATTGCAAGACCTAAGCGCTCCGGATATTGGTCTTGCAAAACACGGGCAGTTTCGCGTGTCACCTTTACTGAAATGTGTGACAAATTGAAACCTTGAAAATCAATCAACCAAACCATCTGTTCATGGTCTGGTGGCAGATTTAAAATAGCATTCTCCATGCAATACACTAAATATCGTATCTGGCCTTTAGTTGACTTTGTGTTCTGCAATTAACAAAACTACAAATTAGTTACCAAGGAAAAATTAGCTTTCTGCGATCTCTTTCTCAAAAAATGAAAAGTAGTTTTTTTGATAAAAATTATTCTCCAGAGCATGGCATGCATTTATGTTCAGCATATCATAAATCACTATGGTTGATAATATAACCAGAGCTTGATAGTCAAATAAGTTCTCTTTCAAACATGATGTCACAAATTTAAGTTAGATAAGATGAATTAAGTCGACAAATAGAACAGATTTACAGCAAATACAAGTAGCTCAAGCAAATACAAGTAACTCATCAACATGTAAGAGAGCTCCAACTCTTCATTAGAAGTAATAGCTAATTTGTATAGTAACAATAAGTTATAAACGAGTGAGAAAGGCTTGTAATATAAGACCTGGCAACTAGGTCTCATGACAAGAACTGGTCTCCCATGCTTGTCCATATAATTTGCTCTATAAATTTTCCCCGTCTCTGCTTCCCGAGCTACCTCCTCCTGTGTACAAAATGGACGGAACAAACTTGTGAGACACATTCATTTTAAAATAAAAATAATTTTAAGACACATCTCTTCAGTAACAGAAGAACTTAAGCCATGCAGTATGTGCATGTGACGTAACTATAACTACGTTGGACTCTGTTAATTGTCCACGACTCTTTTCCACTTTACATCACAAGTTCTTAATCCTAAAATGTAGAAGTTCTAATAAGTATACTCTTAATAGAACTATTATGTAAAACATAGAATTATACAAGCCATCAATGAGTGAATAACAATAGAAAAAAAATAAACAAACTAGAGAACACAACCTGCAGAAGATTATCAGGCCTCGTTTAAGTACTAACACACTCATACTGGCCAATAGTTTACAGAAACCTATAGAGTAAGGAACCTGCTGTAAGGAGAGGGAAAAGGGAAGACTTCGGTACATTTGTTCACAAATTCTGAATAAAGCTATCAATAACATACCCAACGAATCTCCTCTGGTTTGTACTCTGACCTCCACTTCAAGGTATCTTTCAACATCTTTGTGGCCTTCTTAACATTCCAGTTTCTTGCCCTTAAATGCCTTGAGATGGATGCATCAGAGCAATATGTGGACAACTTATCAGGTACTGTCCCTAGCAACTTCCTCACCTCGTTAATCTGCAAACATGACCATCTTATAGGGTAACTAGATTGTCTCCACACTATAAAGTAGAAATGTCCGTGCACCAACTAAGAGCTTGTAAACTAGCTAAACAGAGAGAACTTGTGGACATGCTAAATGAGCACATTCACTACAGATACCTTTGTCTGTTGCTCTTCACATGGTAAAATAATCTCAGAGCCATTTGAAGGGGATTTCTTTATTGCAGCGCTCATATTTATTAGAGAATACTCTGCAAATCAACAACGGAGAGTTTAATACTTGTATCAAAGTTTTATACTTCTCACTTCAGTCTTCCTTTACCATTGTTTATGATGAAGCGAAAAACATGCATCAACTGAATATGTTCTTATGTTAATATAAGATATGCACATAAGCAAGCAAAACCAATTTTTTTAAGTCTTCTGTAATAATGACCAGCTCTTCCCAAATTTATCCATGCTGATATAAATTCATCATGAATTAGATCAAACTTGTTTCTATATATTCTTTTAAAGAACTGTCTACCAAACACAAAAGTTCATTATATTTTACAAAAAAAGACCGCATACTGAATCAGCTATTGGTAGTCCATTCTGACATGATCCTGATATATGAGATTATTGTATGTTTCAATCTCATCAATAGGTTATAAGATTTTACTTTTGGGAACTACTTCCACATGAGAGAAAAAGGTTTGCCATTTGTTCCTTTTCAGCTGAAAAGAGGAAATGTACTTCCACGAAGCTGAATAAATAACATAACTGACAACACTACTGAAATCATTCGCTACTCTATTATCAGTTTAGACTAGACTGAAGCTGGAGTACATCAACATTGCCTTCTTCTTTTCTATTTTGTCTTTTTTACTTTGACATTGCATCTGTTAGTTGGCCTATTAAGCTAGACAGAACCACCCGTTCCCTTAATATCATCCTCCCCTCTGAGATGTCCTTCTACTTAACATCATGATCATCCTTCCCTCCGAGATGACCTTCTACTTAACATCATGAATCTGTTTAATACCTCACCTTCACTCCCTTTTCGATACAAACATTTCCAGACAAACCATATCGACCTCCAAGATTAGCCATTTTTCGTGATTCAACACCACTAATGCCAATCCATAATTCAATCTCGAAACATTACATTTTCCTCACAAAGTATATATGCCAAGTTCCCAAAGGTGATCAATTGATAAGCACCAGTTCATTGTCCACATTATAATGAGATCTTAATCACAATCTTATTGACCTTCTACTAATCCTTCTACAACAGCTAAGATTTAATCCAATCAAGATAACTAACACGTATACGCAACCAAAATATAAGAACTGTTAAAATTGTCATCACAATTCTCTGCAACCCCATAATCATAACGACCGGTTCTTTAGGGACCAGCAAAAGCAAAATCCACTAAAAACCAAAGTAACTAATAACACAAGAATCCAAGATCCCTACGTACCTGACCAAAACAGAAAAGCTGAGAGAGAGAGAGAGAGAGAGAGAAGAGAAGTGTTACTGAGTCTTTGGTCTGAGTACCAAAAGCCAAGCCAATAAGTCGGAGCTAGCTCTCCTTGAACTCAGGTTTCAAAAGCCATCAGAAAAAAACTGGTCAACTGTCAAAGACACACTGCAAGTACACAACACAACACAGAGAGATGGGGGAAGAGAGAGAGAGAGATGCTGGAAACTCTCCTAACACGTGAACCATCTGCTTTCGTACATTTGTGGTGTGGACTTTTCAGACACGAACCCCTGCTGGACCGTTCTGTGGGCGTTTCTCTTTTGGCCGAAAATGACGGAATTAACCCTGAATTATTAGAGAGACGGGTGTGTTTCTGTGGTGACTGTACATTTTTACCTGCCCCTAGATGGAAATTCAATTTTTCAATTGGCCTTTTATGCTGGTGTTACTATGCACGGAGTTTACTATGTTTATTGAGCAATAATAATAATAATAATAATAATTTCGCAGCTCTTATATTGTTCTAATTGTGTTGTTATTATATGGGATTATTCTCTATTTTTTGTTGTTATTATTGGGATTATTCTCTATTGACTTAGGTTCACAATAGTAACCAAGATAGACTTTGAAAATAAATATTAAAAGTTATGAGTTGATAATATGATTCGGGTGGTAAATTTGATGTAATTTTATGGTGAACCACACTAAACTCAATTTACCGCAGCGATATCTTCCGGAGGTAATCTAGTAATAGTAGAGAGGCACTGGAAATCTTGTTGCGTAGTATCATCTAAGATATCGACAATGTAATTGTTAGATCCTTTCAGTATTTCTTTCAATTATATTTAGGAATTTTTTTTCTATGATATTTAAAGTTATCCGATCTTATTATTTTCAAACCTGAACTTTCTAAACCTTATCTATTTAATCCCCAAACCCAAATTTTCGTCCATCTCTGTTTATATACTAACGTGACAAACGAAAATTTCAAATTCAAAAAATAAATAAGTAATATTAAATATAATTTGATTTTTAATTTCTAGTAAATACTATAGCATCATACATTACACCAGAAAAAAAGAGTTTTATTACCGAGGTTCAAACACTTGACCTCAGTTGTGTAACACAAAATCTTTTACTACTAGACCACAAGTAGACTTTGTTATTACAAGCAACACATATGAATTTATATTAAGAACCCGATCCCAAGATTTTCCAAACACAAATTTGCTCTGCCCTCCAAAACCCGAATCGTGCCCGGCAGTACCTCCTCCTTGAAATTCTTCACTCTCTTCCCTTCCCGCCATTTCCTCGTTGTCACCACCACGAACGTCGCCAGCCCAATACATAGCAGACTCGGCCCGTCTATCCTCAATCCCAACCCGACCCAACCCAGTGACCTGACAAACCCTTCGTCTCCATCAATGAAATCATCTTGGGAGCCATGATGATGTAAACCTTGGAGACGTGGTGGGTTTTGATTCGGTTCCCGATCAAGATTCCGATCAATTTTTAAAAAAAAAAATTAAAAAAAGCTCGGATCCGGGTTTGTTAGGTTGGGTCGGGTCGGGTCTGTAGTCAAATCGAGTCTACCCACTGAATTAACAAATAAAAGAAATAAAAGAATAATGAAATAAAAGGGTTAGGTAAGGGCAAATTGGTAATTTAATGTCAAATTAAAATTTTTGTTTACCACGTCATTAAAAAAGATGGAGACGCAACGGAAAATTTGCCTCAAATATCACGTAGATAAAGTTTGGAAAGTTGAGGTATGCAATTGATAAGTTTTAAAATTTCAATATAAAAGTGATAAGGTTAGATATCACAAAAAAAAAAATCCTTATATTTATGAGTTAAATTTCATTACAGATAGTTTATGGCAGTTTACTTCCATAAAACATATGCTCTACACTTCGATCTCCTTGGAAGTGGCTATCCCAGATGAGCATTTTTTTGTTACGTTAAGCTTCCATAGGACATATGCCCTAAAATTCGATCTCCTTGGGAGTGGCTTTTTTTTTTTGTTACCGTAAGCTTCCATAGAACATATGCCCTAAAATTCGATCCGCTTGGGAGTGACTACTTCCATAAGAGCTTCTTTGTAGCTTTGCTCGTGAGCAGAATATGTTTTCTTTCTTCAGAGGAAATTTCATCTTTGGTAAATTAAAATGGCGACAAAGGAGAGGAGGCGTAAAGAAAGAATTGATACAATTGATTCCACAGCTGAAAAAAGATGTGTATGTACATGTTAGCCTGACACTACAAATGCTCCTAATACAATTTCTGTACCCCCATTTCGATCTATACAGAACATTGTAGCAAACTAGCAATGCCACATTTCTAATTGACTTCAAACGAGCAAGACATTAACATTCCACCTTTTGTGTGGTACGTGGACATCATGCATTTGCATGTATCTGGAAAATGTACAGAACTTCGTTCAAATGGGATCTTCTGCGCATTTCAAGCACCAAAGTCCAGTCTTTAGATCAATCACCAGAAACCAACAAGTCAGCAGGGATTTGTCAGAAAATATCTACAGAGCCATTACAGTTGCATAATAGCAACAGTAACAGTCATCACCACCAGTGATATTCGCATTGCCATGCTTCGCAATATTTGCTGGCACCACCATTTGGATTCCTGATTTCATCGGTACTCAATGCATGAGAAAAAATGACAATGAAGGGAAAACTAAATTCTTAACTTACTTAAGTTCTTGGTTTTTGGCACATCATAGATCTTTTGTTATGTTGTAAGAGAAATTTTTACCTCTGACGACTGTAAGCTGGTGGAGTTAGGGTATGATTTACACGATCTACCCAAAAGCATCCAGCGGCTTGCTTGAAGTCAAAGGAATGACGTCAACCAAGATGAATGTTGAAAGCGACTTCCACACAGTCCGAAAGCCCCAGCCAAATCCTCCCCTTACAGCCAAACTTCACAGCAAACCAATAGCCCATTCCAAACTTTGGCTTTTCTAATTTCAAGAGTCCAGCTTCTGTAATCAACACAAAAACCAGCACTTGGCGGGCTCTGTGGCGGAATTATCAAAGTACATAACTAAAGAATGCCATGAAGCACCCATGATGCAGAAAGAGGATTCAAAAGAACTATCAATACTTAGATCTCTCTCTTTCCGACGACTCCAGCTGGACTCTGCTTCTTCTGTATACCATATTGCCAAGCATCTCTAGACTTATCACCCGACTGGTCAAAGTCATCTAAGGAATTGTCAAACTGTGGTTTCATAGGCCGGTAGTGACCATTTCTAGAAATCATGGGTGCACCCAACTTCTCATCATCTTCTGATGGTGTTCCTGACCTGGAATCCATGCGCATATCCAGTGATCTATGTCTTGGTCCAGCAGGTCTAAACCCTCTCATATTAGAGGAAGGCTTTCCGGCAGGTGGATTGTAGCTGGGTCCCCTGTGAGCCAGAAAATCTTTGGGAAGAGTCTCCATATCCATATAACAGTTCCTGGCCTTGGCATCAGTAATCAATGCAGCCCAGTCTTCAGACTGCATCAAGGCAGTAGCATTCCCCATGACCTGTTGAAAGAAACAAAATTCAATGAGCAACTGAGAATCAACACTGGGTGGCAATTTGCATACAGATACATTGAGCTAGTTAACAAATTTTAGAAACAGCAAACATGATAGGATAGAAAGAAAAGCTGTACCCATAGTGCCCTTCTTGCACGAGTCAGAGCTACATTCATACGGCGGATGTCTGCAACAAAACCTACCCCATGATCAGACGCACGCACACACGACATGATGATCACATCTCGCTCTTGGCCTTGGAAAGCATCGACTGTGTTAATATACATATCCTTCCCCTCTTCCGACTTCAAAACATCATCAAACTCACGCTGAAGACATTTAAGTTGGAGTTTGTATGGTGTGATTATGCCGACTGAAATCTTCCCCAAGCCCAAAGATTTTGCTGTCTTCTGTAAATGCTCATACAAGCGTAGACAAAATTGAGCTTCATTTATGTTCTGGTATGAGACAGATCCTCCTTTGTGAGACTCCCGCCCATGGGTAATATCATAAAACATATAAGGTTTAAGTAACGGGTCCTTGTAGTATGTTTCATCAGGTAAATTAGCAATACTTTCACTGTCAGTAAGGCGTCCTTGGTAGAAGTACCTTGAGGGAAAATCACGGATTTGAGGATGCATTCTATATTGCACAGATAACAGCATTGTTGGACATTTCGCTTGCTGGAATCTTTCGAAAAGACTCCTACTGTACAACAAGGTTCCAGCAGCCTTACTAATAACTGTTGCAGGAAGTTGCTGAGGATCCCCAACAAGAACACATCGTGCAGCACCAAGAGAAAGGGGAGGAAGAACTCCTACTTCACTGGCTTGGGCTGCTTCATCAATCACAACCATATCAAAACCATGAGAAAGGCGAGAGAACAACTTACGGCCACTGCTTGACACAGTAGTGAAAACAATTTCTGCCTCATTGGCAAAACTAGCCTCGAGATTAGCACGAGCCTCTTCCAAATTAAAAGTGCTTGCAGAACGAAACTTTCCTTCTAAAATGAATAGGCGTGACAGCTCAACCAGAATTTTGTCCCTGGTCTCAACCACTGCTGCAAGGTTCTGGAGCAGTGCATCACGATTCTGGTCCCGAGCCACAAGAACATCTGGATCAACACCCACAGATCCTTGAGAGCGAACAGCAGCAGCAGCAACAGTAAGATCTCTTTGTAGAGTAGCAATTTGCATAGACAACTGAGCTTCACGACCTCTTAACTGATGCATCCACCCATAAACTTCATCACGATTCTTGACCAAAAGCTGCTCAGTCCTCCGTTCAACGGAGACAGCCTGAGCAGCTCGGGTCTGAGAATCAACACCTACTCGTGCTACATCAGGCCGATATACTTTCATCTCACCATCAATAAATCCACGGTCAAGAACACGTGAAAGAAGCTCATCCGTAGCAGCATTTGAAGGGGCGCACACCAACATTCTGGGCTTTGGGCAGAGCTTTGGCAGTGTACGAAAGAGATTCTGGTCCATGCTCTGAAGAACCTCATCAATTGATCCCATAGCAACATTATCAGAGCTGCTCTCAGCATTTTGCTTATAGCTTTCAGGTGCTAATTTCTTCAGTAAAGATGCATAATACTGCTGATACTGGACCAGATGAATGACATTTAGCATTCCCCATACAGTGTGTGTCTTACCAGTTCCTGGAGGTCCTTGGACAAGAGTAAAAGGCCAAGGATCTTGTCTCTTGCCACCACTTGTACCAGATGCAGTATGCACTGCAGCCCATTGGATTGCCGATAGCTGGGGTCCATTAAAGCTCCTACGCAAATGATCAACAAAATTTGGTGTGAAACATTCAGGCATAGCAGGGGACTGCTGCTCATATTTTGGGAAATGTTCAGGGCTGGGCTGAAGAATTGCAGCTTGCATCTGTGAAATTCAAAGGAAGATTATCAACAAAAACAAATCACCCAGAAGATATATTGAGCCAATAATAATTATCCCAGAAGATATTTCACCTGAACATTCAGATGACGAAATGCATGCAGTGCAATGTACTCCCTCTGGGTGGTTGCAAGAGAACCAAGCACTGTCAAAAACCATGTTCCTTTCGGCAGCAGCTTTCTCAGAATGTGATCATCATCAGCTGAGCTGGTGTTTGAGAGGGGGAGAGAGGGAAAAGAGAAAAAGAAAAAAAAAATGTCAGCACACTTGCTAAAAGAAATACGAAATACTAGAGGAGAATTAACTTAATCATCCAATATCATCAAGACAGAATTATTGAGCAACCTATTAGAATCATAGGAGTCCCCAACATAAAAATGAATGATTGCTCCTGATGGATCACGGGTATCGACGGGAATATGTCGCCTAACAGTACCAGCCACGCGTCCACTGGTTTCAGGATCCTCATTGACCTCATTTGAAGAGTTGTTCCTTCTAAATCTGACTGCTTAATAGTCGAATTTATTAACATCATCAAAAACATAGATGTCCATTAAATAATAAATTGACATGAGCAAATAATGGATAAAAAGTCTATTCACCTGAACCAGGCCTGGGGGTTGAAAGAACTGCAACATCTCCTTCCTTGAATGACCACTTGTTTGATTCATTTACTGGAAGGACTATAACATCATACCATCCTAGAGTCACAAAAAACAAAACCCAAGTCATTATACAGAATAACAGAATGATAGGTATTTATAGTGTGCAGAAACATGACATTACACTTGGTACCTCTCTCTCTCCTTTCAATGCTCCTAACACGAACCATAGTATGAGCATTACTTGAAACAACTTCAGTTAATTCCTCCCAGGTGCTGTAAAGCTGTGCCCGGCATTCCTCAAATAGCAAGGGTTCAAATACTTTAACATAATCCTCAACGGATTCAAACCGATCAGGAACACATTGGAGGTCAGTCTCCCCTGCTAGGCAAGAAAAAAATTGATTTAATGAAGGAAATTATAAAATAAAAAAATACATATTGACGGAAAAGTAAATGACATGTCAAAACCCAGAGCAACATGTACATATGTGTAAGGTTATGAGTAGTTGAGAACACATAACCTACATAAACCAAAGTCAGAAATTACAATTAAAAGCTCTTCAGATCTCAAAGAAAACTAAAACTTTGCATAAATTAGAGAGTACAGTATTGTGATGGTGGAAGTCCTTATATTAGCTCAGAAATTATAGTGTATCTTTGCTCAATAACAAAGTCAGTTCGAAAGCAATATTCTCCCAATATGCTTTCCAGATTGAACACCCACCACACGAAGCTGTAGAGATCCCCCTCCACTAATATGTGGGCCTGAGTAATACAATATCAACTCTTTACTTCCTTTAATACTGATGTAAAAAAATAAAACACATTTCACCACAGTTCCACACTTTGATAAGTAATGCAAACAAACCAAACTAAGCCTGCATAGCTATACCAAAAGAGCATGACTATATTATAGAAAGTATCTCATCTCTCCCCTTCACCCCCCTCCCTAAAAAAAAAAGATTAAACCATGAGAGCATTCGCACACAAGATGGCATGATGGTGATAATAATTACAAAGTGAATTGAGAATATTCAATAATGTGTTAATCAAAATCTCAATTTCACACTAGCATAGCTATACCAAAAGAGCATGACTATTATAGAAAGTATCTCACCTCTCCCCTTCCCCCCAAAATTTTTTATACCATGAGAACATTCGCACACAAGATGGCATGATGGTGATAATAATTACAAAGTGAATTGAGAATATTCAATAATGTGTTAATCAGAATCTCGATTTCACACTATAATTGCCATCACCTTTCCAGTTCTTTTTTGTGCTATATGTCTCATAATATAACAATTGGAGGGCCAAGGAGCACTGGCATAAGAAAACCAGGAAAGTTGTCAACACTAATTGACGGAATTTCCCAAGAGTAAAATATTCGCCAACCAATCTCTAAGAACTAGTTGATAGCAATAAACATGCAGATTTGCCAGTAAGATAGAATAACAATACATAATGAAGATAACTCTGTACCTGGATTTTGCCAAAACTTTTCATTGGTAACCTCCCGTATAAGACGCTCTACTGATGTGTCTTGGTAACTGTTACTGACTGTTGTGTGCTTCTTGGCAGGAAGAGACTTTTTGTTGCCCAACTTGGCATCCACAGAGCTTTGAGCAACCAACTTTCTATTAGCAACCTGTGAATTCTTTGTGATTCTCATATCTGTGGGCTGCTTCCACGAATTCTGTCTTGGATTGGGTGGCAGGACCTCTGCAGGAGCTTCAGTATCACCATTTTGCCTTTTCAGCCTAGCTGATCCATAGTTACCATCCCCATTACAATCAGACTTAGATTCACTAGACTCGCCAGCAATCCCTCCTTCACTACCTAAGACATCAGTTTGCTTCTGATCCTTGATTGGTTGTGCCTGCTTTTCTGCTACGCGTTCAGTAGGTGGAAGAACTGTAGGTGGAGAAATTGTACGAACCTCCTTCAAAGTGCGAGTTGTAACAGGAGCTGGGATGGAGTGTCTTCTAGGTGTTGAAGTTTTGATAGGACCAGCTTGCTTAACATCTTCCAAATTGAGGAACATTGTCTGTCTACTACGTTTCTTTCCCAGCTTGGCTTCATTATGATGGTCTATCTTCCTCTTCACCGGATTATTTGCACCCTTGAGTACACGACTTGCTTCAGTACCTTTTAGTTTCTCTTGTTTCACAACCAAGCCAGGCTCCTCATGACAATCCATTGGTGCATGACCTTTTGCATGGCTGTCCGAATTGCGGCTACTGTTGCTACTCTCTTCCTTCACATTTTCTGATAATTTAATATTGCAAGAACCACCATCTGGAGCAACACCAGAAGTGTCAACCTCCAGAGTCCCCAATTTCGTCCGTTCTTGGGAACTGTTACCCTGTTCGTGCAAACTTCCACTGCCATGTGTATCAGCAGGTCCATCAGCATCACACCACTCTCCTTCTTCTCTTTCCACAAATGGGGCATCTATGGGTACTGAAACAAAAGATGGCACTGTTTTAATGTCCTTGCTATTATTACTTGATGTAGAAAGTGGGCCATCATTGGGAGTCCTATCTCTTGCCTCCTGCTGCTCAGCACTACCTTCAGAGCCATGAACTAATTTAGACCGACTAAAAGGTTGAAAACCTGATACAGATGATGCATGTGAGAAAGCATGATTATTAACAATTCCTTTTGTACCAGCTGCTACTGCGAGCATTTCAGAAGTGTTGTGGTTCGTTGAAGGAAGTGTCTTTTGAGGCTGCAACGGGACGACGCTATCACTCTCTTGATCCTCGGCTGGGGGCTCGTTGAGATCAAATAATAGCCGTCCTCGAGAACCCATCTCATATGTAAATACATGCAAACTATACTATATTCCCGAACTGATTCACCTAACGCTATTGCGTTATCTCCTTCTACGAAAACATGCACATGAAATATAACCAGTCAGCTAACATTGAAACTATCACAGACAAATCAAACACACAGAATATAGAAGGCCATAAGAACACAGTCGAACAATAATGGAAGACATATTCAGCTACTTCTATCATCAGTCTATCACGAATGAACAGTGCAGATTAAAACTTGAAACAATGACAGAACATGCTTAGACAAAGAGTCATTATACCACACATTTCAACAGTTCTTAGATTCAAATCGCATAAACTTGTATCTCAAGCCCTAATTTACAATTTCCAGTCAATTAAAAGCAGCCAACGCAAGCATTCACCATTTCAAATCAAAATCAAAAAGCCCTAAAATTTCAAACCTAAATCCGAAATCCACAAGCACAGTCCCTCTTTCCTGATCCAACTTTAAACCACAACCACAGCCAATACCTCAGATTGACCTATCTCCCCTTCCTAGGGTTTCAAATCCAGATCGGGAACCCCAATTTTTCATCTCAACGCATTAAAACCTAATCTAATTCCAAGTCTTAAAGTTCACATTATTCAATCGTCTTCCTCATCACCAATCATCGTCTTCCTCACCACAACAAATCAAATTCAATTCAAAATTCGCGAATTATTTAAATTTAAATATAAATATATATATATAAGAGGAGTCGAGAAATTTGTACCTCTTTTTAGAGCTTGTTCTTGTTGTAATGTTTAAGAGAGAAGAAGAAGATGGAGATATATATATATATATAACACACACACAACTTTCGACTATATATAACCAGAGAGAGATATAGAGAGAGAAAGAGAGAGTCTCCCTCTGTAAGGTGAGATTTTTAGAGAGAGAAAGTGAGCGCGTCACAGGAGAGAGAGAGAGAGAGTGATAGAGAAGCTCTAAATATGATATGAGAGAAAACAAGGGGTGGTGACGGGTTTATATAGGAAATACAAACTAAAATCACCGACCGGTTTTTTCCTCCGGTCGCCGTCGTTTTTACTTTTCCGGCTTTATTTAATACTAGTTATCCTTCCGAGGAGATCGAATTTCCCAGACTGCCCCTGTTTTGCACTCGTTATTACGGAGAGATGGGAACTCTTGACTTTTATTTCTCTTCCCGGAAAGGACGGAGGGTAGTTTGGGTATTTTACCGCGCCTGGGACTATAGCAAAAAGAGCCTCCGAGGGGGAGATTAGACTGGCGTGTATGATACTCGCACATAAGAATCTTGTGGGGCCGAGGGGATGCACACGTGTACGAGGGTGATTTGCTTTAGCGAAGCTTGTTTCCTCGATTTGACGTTTTTTTGGTGTTGAAGCGGTGTAATTTTAGGTTGCAGTTTTAGGGGTAGAATGGTCAATTTATGGATACGATCCCACGGGGCTTTTAAAGCGGAGGAGCAGAGCATAGGGTACTGGAGTACGGGGGTGTTACAGCTTGGCTCTCTGCTTTGGGGGTGTACGACACGCGTGAGTAGATGCGCGTGAGGATTTTGCGTTGGAGAATTAGTAAAAAGGGACGTGTTGTTAGATCGAAGCTCTCTATTCCTCGTTTGTTTGTGTTATTAACGTTTCAGTCCACATGGTCCATTTGCCGTCTCATGGCTATCGGGACTAGAATGGTAAAGGAATCTGGACCGGAAATTTCTTCTCTTTTTTTTCAGTTTTCATTTTTAAAAGAAGAAGGTAGAGAAAAGTTATAAAATAAAAATTTGAGAAATATAACAAAAAACTTGTGTTGATGACGAGTTCAAAATAACATTATTTGGTTTTACGGTGACTGAATCGGTTGTTTTCGTGATGATTCAAAGTTTCATAGCATTGATCTTTTACTTTGAGAGAAATATCAGGTGATCATTGTACTAAAAGAAGTGGTTAAAGATAAGCAAGTCGCATCGATATAGTGACATACTAGGACATCATTCATCGGCAAATTTTTAAGCAGTCGGCATCATGTTTCTAAAATATTGTCATTAGTCGGGTTCTAATGCTTCCATTGGTGTTGGGGGCCATACTAAAATGGCCATGGGTTTGGTATCAATCGTTCCAAGTAGTGTGGCGAGAGTAGGTGGCAATGGCGGCCAATATTTCTCGATCATTTGGTATCATTTTGAAACTTAAAAAGTGGTATTACAAATACTGTCACACACCCAAAACTCAAGTAGTCGAGAAATAAACAAAGCAAAAAAAAGACGTAACATATATTATTTCATTCGATTACTAAGACTACAATTTCCAATTTCCAATTTATTATAGTGTGTCAAACTACATTCTGAACTTAGTGAAGCATTTGACATTTACATTTGTCTCATCAATATAACTTGCAAAGTTTTCTACAATATTTGTAACATTGTTTGCAGGATTTGGTGGACAATAAATACGAAATAAATATTTGGAAGACCAAGTAAAATTCATAGAACTTGTTGGGGGAGTAGACAGTAGTTAAATAATCATTCATTGTTTCGGCTATCTGGGCACCCATATAGCAATGCCACGTCACTCTAGAGAAAGTGCAATCAAGTTGCCAATTTTCATGTGATTTGATTTGAACGACTCAACACGACAACATTGCATTGTTCAAAGAAAATTTCATCTGTCGTATTCGATGAATCCTTTTTCGAGTTATGTATATACTAAATTCACTTAATTGAGTAAAAAGAAACTCCCATTTTAGAATATTAGTCTGATTTGAAAATCACAGCTTAAGTGGAAACCTATGACTAGTACGAAGGTAATCTTTAACAGCATATGCACCATGTAGACATTGTTGGTATCCAGCAAAAGTGTACTATTGAAAAATATTTAGGTATCCATAATGTGATAAATTGGAAAGACTTTATTAATGTAAAAGAGTTCTCCTTAAGATCTCTAACAAGTTTGTTGGCTAGAAGAAAGGCTCCTTTGTTGGCTATAAGAAAGGCTCCCTCTCTAGAGCCGTTAGACTTACTCTTATCAATTCAAACCTTACTCGTATGCCTAATTATATGTTTTCTTGTTTTAAATGTCCTGAAGGTTTAGCCAAGAAAATTGATTCAAAAATTAGAAATTTCTTTTTGGGTTTAAGCAAGGCTCATCCTGTTTTATGGACTGATGATTGTACCCCCAAGCAATATGGAGGCCTTGGAGATAAACAAATGAAGACTTTCAATAATTCTGCTATTGCTAAATTGGGTTGGAAAATTTTGACAGAACCTTCTAACTGGTGGACTAAAATTATGAAAAAGAAGAATCTCACGAACAAATCTTTCTTCGTTGCTGAACCTAAGCAAAGCCATTCTTATGCTTGGAAAGGTATTCTAGAAAATAAAATTGTAATTACTGAAGGTATGAGATGGATCATTAGTAATGGTAAAGATATAAAGTTTTGGACTCATAATTGGGCTTATCCAATCCCCCTCTATCATCTCATTGACAATTGTATGAGAATGCAGGTAGATCTTGATGAGCATGTTGTTGACTACATTATTAACTGAAATTGCAAATTGTATTGGAAAAGGATATTGTGAATGTCATATGCAGTATTCATATCCTAATCTGTCCCCATGATAATGCTTTTGTTTGGGGTCCCTCCAGTTCAGGTAAGTTTTCTATTAAGACTGCTTCGAGTATGCAGTTTACTGGTTTACAGAAACATAAACATGTTGATATCCTCAAAAAAATGTGGACATTAAATGTTCCTCCCAA
Source organism: Geum urbanum (assembly GCA_946800695.1). Lineage (NCBI taxonomy): Eukaryota > Viridiplantae > Streptophyta > Magnoliopsida > Rosales > Rosaceae > Geum > Geum urbanum. Next base: position 2,333,059 of record OX327011.1, read on the forward strand.
ATTGAAAATTTTCAGCTGGCTCCTTCTTAAAGGAACACTGAAAACCCGAGATAGACTTCTAAAAATGCACTTGATCCCTAACAATGTTTGCCCCTTATGTTTAAACAAGGAAGAAGATATTAATCACTTTTTTTTGCAAGTGCCGGTGGTAGAAGTTTGGAGACTTTTCAATATTACTGATCTTACTGGTTCTGATGATTTAATCAAGAATATGTACAAGTTAGTTGATGTTAAAGCTCATGACACTAGTATATGGCCTATGGCCTTGAATATTTGTTGGCATATCTTGTATGCCAGAAATAACTTGATTTTCAGGAATGAGATCTTTGACCCCAAAGCGGTGGCCATTAAAGCTGCTACTGTTTGGAATAATTACAAGAATGCTACATACTCTCCTACTGCTACCAGAAAAGTTGACTCCATCATAAAATGATCTCCTCATGCATCCAACACTGTTAAGATCAACTTTGATAGTTCTGTTAGAAACACTACTAGCTCATCTGCTGCTAGTGGCTATGCAATAAGAAATTCATATGGCTCCAATCTTGTTAAGGCTCCTGTGACTTTGGCAATTCAAACATCCCCCTGGTCGAAGCTCAAGTTCTTAGACAAAGTCTAATCCACCCCAAAGAAGTTGACTATGACAATATCATTGTAGAAGGAGACTCCATTCTCGTCATCAATTGTGTTACATAGTTTTGATATTTCGGGTGTTGGATGCCTTAGAGGCTCCTCTTTGTAATTTTTTTTCCTAGCAAAAAAATAAATAAAATATGCATCAATGTAGCACCTCCTATTGGTCTTGCACCTCCTATATGAGGAGGCGCAATCACTATTCATCGAATATGAGGTGCAATTCTTATTTTCCATGTTGTAGTGCAAAAAATGGCCCCTTTTATTACTATTTATTAATTATAAACTATTTTTTTATATATATTTTTGTTAGATTTCCAGCTAATAACTAGACAACATGTGTCGTTATCGTCTGAATAATTCAATAAGATTTTTGGTAAGATTTCTGACCAAATACGAGATGACACGTGTCACTCCTACAATTCATTGTTGTCTAATAATTGAATCAAATTTCCAATACGATTTCCGATTAATCACAATATGACACGTGTCAGTACCATGTGTCATTGTTGTCTGAATAATTGAAGAAGATTTTCGGTGAGATTTTCGACCAATCATGAAGCGACACGTGTCATCTTCTTCAAACATTAGATATATAATCTGGAATTGGCTATAAAAGAATCATCTATGGCTCCTTGTATGCTCACACCATCTACAAATCACTTGTTATTCTAACCATAAACACATTTCTTCAAACATTTCCTCATCAGTAAAATGAATCCTTTCGATTTAAACAATTTTTTCACGAGGAGGCGACAACAACGTAGACAAAATGCAAAAATTGTTTATGCATTCGTCACTAACGCATTCATGGTAGCTACAACGTTCGATGATGAATTACCTCGCCTCCGTCCAAATGAAGAAAGGTTGAGGGAGTCAAGGGGACGAAATTTGATAGAAGATTACTTCATTGAATGTCTTATCTTCAAAGAGCAAGCCTTTCGTCAGAGATACCAATTGTGTACGAACTTATTCAACCTTATAAAGAAGGATCTCTGCAACCACGACCCATATGGCATCAAATAGCAAATGTCACTGGATTGGTTGGACTTTTTCCCCAACCAAAAATGTTGGCGTAAGGCTCAACTGCAAATCAATGTGCTGAAATCACAAGGATGAGTGAATCAACAACACTAGAATGTATAAAGAAGTGGTGCATTCAAGTGTACGAGATTAACGGTGACATTTACCTCCACTCTCTAAATGCAGCAGATGTCTCTCGACTTCTAAGGACGGCAAGGCATCGGGAATTTTTTGGTATGATTGGAAGCATCGACTACAGGCACTGGGAATGGAAGAACTGGCCAACAGCTTGGCAATGGGCATTCTCGGGCCGAAGAAGGGTCCCATTATTATCTTAGAGGCGGTGGTCTCATATGACACGTGGATATAATACATCCTCTTTGGGGTGCCAGTAGCACAAAATGATATCAACTCGCTCCACCAATCGGATATCTTTGATTCGCTCATTGCTGAAAGCAACCCGCAACAGACTTATAAAGTCCATGGTATGACATACCACAACACTTATTATCTAGCTAACGAAATATATCTGAGGTACTCCTCGTTTGTCAAAACAATTCTCAATCCCCAAGATCTACTACATAAGCTATTCGCAAAGAAACAAGAGGCATACCTCAAAGATGTGAAGAGGTGCTTTGGCATTTTACAATCTCGTTGGGGAGTTATTCATCTTGCACCTCGGTGTCACCACACATCGACACTAAATATGATCATGTTGGCTTATATCATAATGCACAATATGATTGTTAATGAAGAATTTGTGAAGGATGAATTTGAGGAGAAAGAAGAAGAAGAAGATCTACAAAATTCATCAAGTGCTTTCACAATTTATGATGGGTCAGTGGATGAACAAGATAACCGAATTCCTTTTGTGCTAGCTGGAAGAGATGGATTGAATGAACAACAGTTTCACGACCGTATTGTGGATCTCCAATCTGCTTATATCCATGGAGAGCTTCAGAAGGACTCAGTGAAGCACAACTGGTATTTAGAAACCGGTGAACGTTTTTAAATATGTTGTTTCAATTTTATGTGTTTGCATGTTGTGTGTTTGCATTTTAATTTACTACGTTTTAATGTAATGTGTTTGAATATTATCTAAATAAAGAAAGTGCATTTTTATTTCTTGAAAATTTAAATTACATAATGACAAGTCAAGTCTAGATTTATTATGAAGACAAAACTATTGAAAAGCGGACGATAACAATTTGAAAATGTTTCATCGCTATCTTCTCATTCATTGTCATCTCCTTACTTAAGGATTTCAGTTTTCCTCTTCATGAAATAGTTCTTTGAATTTGGGTTCATGGCCTCCATATTCATGGTCATGATTCTTGTTTCTTCGGTTTGCAATCTCAATTTGTAGCCTTTCTCTTGAAGGATGAGTTGCGATTTGTATAAAGCAAAATCGTTATCTTCAGTTCCTTACATGCTTTTTTCTTGGCCCCAATGCTTTTCAAAGCCTCATGCTGTAGCTCATTTGTAGGAGTCATGACTTTTTTTTTCCTTTTTTTCTTGCTTCTTTGGCCACCTTCACTCCAATTGGTCTAACAGGACTCGAGAGACCTTGACGGTTATTTTGTGGTGTTGCAATCACTTCATCCTCATCCAAATTGACGGTGGGAGACATTTTGCTAACGGGAGGAGTTGCTTCGAAGTTAGAATGGTAAGAAGGTGGAGTAGTAGTTTTGATGGACCTAAAATAAGGATGAATCTTCACTACTTCCTAACATTCAAACTTCGTAAACTCTCTATTCTTTTTTGTCACATACCATGATTGAGTTTTCCTTAACTAGAAAACATAACAATTTTCTATGTCACAATATTATCTAATATAATGGAGATGACAACATTTATTTTCATAAAAGTAAATAAAGTAGAGATGAAAAAATTACAAAGGACTTACCTCATCTTGCAAATTTGTGCTAGATGGTGGATTCGTTCGTGCATAACTAAGAGTGTCACCCCAAGTTTTCAAAATTGGTTTCAACTTAGTAAAACGAGATGAAATTACAGTTTGGGTCCTAGCTTCCTTGCTTGATTCACCATGAGTAATCTCCCTATTTTTCAAATAATCGACATAGACTTTTTTCCACAATTTGTCGGTCTTTTGCTTATTGTCGGTGAGAGGATCAATGCTAGGACGAACATAAGAAATGGACAATTGCAAATCTTCGGAAGAAAACCAATTAGACAATTTGTTTTCCAAAAAATACAGAAGAACGAGAGATAGGAAGAAGGGAGATGATAAATTTCTTGTGCACAAATAGGTGTGAGAGGTGAATGAAATTATGTAGGGTGTTATTTGCAAATTTTTAGGATTTTTTTTTACAATTTTTTACGATATTTTTTAACAAAATATTTCAATTTGCTCGTTTTATACAAAAGTAGCCGTTTCAGTTGAATGTGAGATATTGGATTAAATTTTCGAATCAAAATCAACGACCCATATCCACTTGTTCGTTGGGATTGCTCTGGCATACGCAAGACAACGTGTCGCGTTTTAATTGGCTCGATAATCCACCGTAAAAAAAACTAATACACGCGCCTTAAAGAAAATAAAAAAATCGCTGTCCGACATCACCCACGTGCGTGGGCTCCACCAGGTAGCAGTTACTCTTTGCCGAGCTATTTCTGCTCGAGCTCGAGCTCGCCAGCTCCGTCGACGTGCGGTCGTCGTTTGACTTCATCACCGCGAAAAATTGAACAACTCGTGCTCTTTTCTATTCTGACCCACCGATAGTAGCTGCTATCGAAGCATCAATACAAATGCTCTAAACTATCACAATGGAAGAATAATAACTTCACAGTACAACAATAACGGCTATACCCAAAGTTCCCAAACATTCCATCTTACAACAAGAATAGTGTCAAACACAATTAATCCTCGGTGAATTTTTGACCGATGAAACTACCTTGGACAAAACTTTGTGCCAACAAAAGCATACAACTCTCAAAGTCTTGGAGTATAATGATTGGAGACAGATTACACCACTAAATCGATCATGCCTAGGAGATGGTATCACTTTGCAAAATGATTGATATGTGTAAATTGAATTTTAAAATGTACGTGTAAAAACACATTTCAATAAAGAAAAACGACATCGATATATTATAGGAATCCTCTACGAAATTTAAAATAGCACCCTGGTCGTGACACTCCCGGCCCCCTCTAAACAGCCTCGTTAGTCATCTCTACGTTCCGATCCCTGTATGAGTTCAGATTTTGGAACAGTAGGTTGCAGGATGATTGAATGAGAATTACAAATTTCTTTAATGTGAATCATATGCTTTATAAATAGTATCTATGTTTGTAGATATCAGTCCATATTCTTTATAACAAAGTTTGAATCTCCCCCATTATCATGGTAGATTCAAATCTAGCTAGGATATTGTTAATTTATAAAAGCTTCGTGTGTTACAACTTACAAGTAGTCGAGGAGCTAGCCTGAGGCATGCATGACCGAACTACCATTATTTTGGGAATATATACATTCTTCATTCTTTTGGGGAAAAGTTGTGATATATTGCGTATGGTTTGGTTGGTGGTATGACTGGTGCATCTGCTAGCTAGCTAAATGGCAATTTAAGAGAACCATACTGTAGCATGACTAAACAACCATATTGTTTGGTGGTGCCACACTGGTCGTTGGACTCCTATTTATTGGCATGCATGGGAAACTATATATTCAGACGAGGAAATTAAACTATTATGTATCAACATCAACATACTTTAGTCAAAAATCTCAAATATGTATGTAACCAAAACAAAAAAAAACTCAAATATGTACAGTATGGACGGTTGGCACTGGCCACTAGAAGGTAAGAAAATTTGAAGCACGTTAAACCAAAGTTAATTTATGTTCTATAAGGACCATAACAAAATAACTTTACGAATAAACAAAACGTACAAAGCAAATTAAAAGGCCAGCTCCCAATTAGCGTACAGCTTTTCTCTCTCAAAAGCACTCGAGCGCCGGAAAAAGCAAAACCCCAAAGTCTTCTGGTTCGCTCGTCCGACGAGAGGCGATCGACAATCGAGTTTGGGGTTTCATTAGTTCTTTGTGATGGCATGGGAGAGGAGAGGCGGAGAGGGTGGGGCCCTTGACAGCTGCCTCAGATTGCCGCCTTCGACTGAGGGTTGGAGATGGAGTGCTTCCAATTTGGGTGGGGATGCTCACAGAGGCTGCCATGCAAGTGGGTTGGATTGTTCGGTAGCTGAAGGTTGGGCTCCAAAGTTGGGCCTGCGATAAAACCCTGGGCCTAGTTTTCTTATTTGGGTATTAGTAATTGTAGTTTTGTATGAGTTTCATGGATTAGGAGATTTTTTGGTCTCGGCTCGTAGTTTAGTAGTCTAGTTTTCTTGGATTTTATCTAGCGGACTTGATCCGGGCTTGGTATCCTCTAGCCTAGCAAGGATTTTAATTTTTTATGGGTTTCAATAGTTTAATAATATCCCACTGCTTAGTTTATATTTGTCTCTCATTGAGTTGTGAAGAGTTAGGCTATATATTTTTCGGTGTATTTGACTAATGATCTAATACAATCTAGTATTTTCTCGTCCAAAAAAAACAACAACATAACTTATGTATGATTCCATATCATAGTAACAAATCTAATACCTATGTATTTGAGTTTTGTTTTCAATACAAAAAAAAAAACTAAAAAAAAACTAAAGAGAGAAGTCTCTCTCACAACCTCCACTCGCTAGGTGAAACCAAAGAGTTGAGTTGGAGGAGGATGAGAGATGGCTAGAACACCAAACGGTATATATTTGAGTTGTCTTTCAAACACTCGTATATTAATTTGTAAAAATTTATGGCAATTGATCACCCAGTTATCGTATGTCATTATGATATATGACATATGATAGTGACCAGATTGTCGATCTTGACATAGTTGGATAACAAATTATTATTTTTTTGCCAAAAAATGCATCAAGTGCAAAAACACCTAGAATAACCCTTATTCAAAGAAGTGACAAATCTAAAATAGGTAGTGATGTATCCATATTCATTCAGAGCTCATAGAAACTAGGTTTAATCTATCATAGTATTGTAGATGAAACTAAACCGATAAAAATAACATCTTAGAAGAACTAGAAATAAACGGGTCCATGCCTGTTAGAAGGAAGTTAGGTGACGATTTGACCAATCTTGTCAAAATATATTGAAAACTAAATTTAAGCATGTTTGAGAGTGCTTTTGACCTTTAAAAAAAAAGCTCTATGAAGCATGTAAGTTTGGCAATATTTAAAAGTGCTTAGAAGCACTTAAAAGTAGTTTTTGGAGAAGCTATCCAAAGTTTCAAACGTGCTTCATCTTGAAAGCGCTAGAAGCGCGACTGATGAAAAATACTTCTGGGTTGAATATGTCATTTGAGGTAAAGTAATAGGTGGATTGAACCGACCAAACAATAATAGGGTCTGGGTTGGGCCAGACTGTACCAAATTCGACTAATCTAAAAAGTATGGGTGGACACGAATCTCGCAAATTCCGAACGTAACCCGATCCCGCTCGGGATGGGACAGGACGAAAAATAAAATTTTCACTATTCTATCTCGTCATGTTTTTTAGGGACGGGATCAGATCTTGATTTTGAAATCCCGATAGATCTGTCCCGTCCCGCATAATATAATTTATTTATTTTATTAAGTGTTGGCATATTATATTATTAAACAATAACATTATTCAACAAAAAAATAAAATTACCTTCTAACGATCAAAGTATTATACTTTTTTTAGTATGAATTAAATGTATCAATTAAAAATGAAATAAATTGCTCGTAGTTTTACTTCTTCTAATTAACCATAAAGTAAAATGGTATTATTTTGTGTGGTTGTAGAATTTTAAGTCTTATCAAACTATATTTATCTTATATTGAACCCGAAAGTTAGTTCGTCTAATCTCATTCGAATTTTGGTTGTTTAATACTCTATTAAATGTTCATTTTAAATTGGACTCGTCCTGTTTGAGTTTTGGGACAACCGGGACGGACTTTTAAAATACCCAATCCCATCCCGACGGGTCCTATTCGGGATATGCATAGGGATAAAGATGGACAAAAATGGTCCCGACCCCGTCCCGTACCCACCCTTACTAAAAAGTAAAATTCCATACTACTTCAGGCCCAAAAACATTATGGGCCGGACAATACCGACGCGGCAAAAATCTGAATCTACTAAATTCGAGTCGTCATCATTTTCGTTCCACCATAGTCGGTCGCCACTCAATTCTCGCAAGTCAACCGAAAAAATGGCGGTTACCTTGAAACCATTGCTCCCTATACTCATTCTCTCATCTCTTCTTCTCTACGAAGACTGGCTCTCCAAAACAACAACCCGGCCCACGACCTTAACGTCATGCTCGTCGCCGATCTCCTCCTCCTCGGCTCCGACGCCTCCTGTTTCCACCTCATCTTCCGCCACTACCACCTCTCCAATTTCTTAGAAGTACTAATTTGATGCGTTATGTTTTACTAAATTTCTGCAGGGAGGATGTTGGTAGAGGTCCATAGAATTTGAAACAGAAGCTACCGCCGAATGCTACTGAATACATATTTCAAGCTCTCAAGCCGAGGTTAGTTAAAACATGCTATGTACAAATTTACTATATAACAATTTTGATCCTTCTTCTGCACTGTTCACAGTTCCTGTTGCATAATGCCCTTTTGGTCATTTTGCTTCATCTCTCTCTCCCTCTCTCGACTGACTATCTCTCTCTCTTTCTCGATGCTCAAACAACATCTCCGTTATCTTCTACCAATTCTCAGCTTTCCGCAGATGGCGTCTCAGGTATCTCAACCTTCTTCCCCTCTTCTTACCCTCTTTCTCTGTTTCTTCGCTTTCTTTTAGTCTCATGTATGGGCTTTGATTTTCCGGGTTCCATAGCCGGCTCGCCCGAGTTAAATCTCACTAGGATTTCGGACAATTTGGTTTTACCAACGCTTTTAGATGGTTGATTTTTTATTTGAGCACTTCGATGTTAAAACGGCGTCGTAAATTGTTCGGTTGTAAATGGTAGTATGATCTCAGATTGTTGCTGTGTAGATTTGTGTATTTGGGTGGGGATTTCTCTGTGAATTGTACAAGTAGGAAAAACAGCAACCAATTTGTGTGGTGAGGTGAAAAAAGGATACGAGAATGCCAATGTGTAGTCATCAGAGTTTGAAATTCTGAAGTAGGTACATGTTTTGTTGTTCGATTTACCAGATGTCAATTTTGATTATGTTTGGTTCGTTCTATTTCCAAACCAACACAAGTAAACTCTTTCTCCCCCTCTATCTCTCTCTCGATGCTTAAACAACATCATCCCAATTCTCGATCGGGCTTCCAATTTCTCCGTCTCTCGCCGCAGCCATCGCCAATCGCAGTAACCCCGTGTGCAGTAATCGGTGAATAAGCAAGATGTCGAGATCGGCCTGCGGTGGAAGATGTCGAGATCAAGCTTTTTCTTCTGCGGCAGTGTGCTGGATCCTTCGGTTGAGGAGGGGATTGGTGTTCAAGGAGGGGATCCGAGGCAGAGACTGTTCGGTGTGGTGGGCACGGCGGCAAGTAATAAAGAGGAGGAGATCAGTGTACTGTAGAAGGCGACAAGTATAATTGAGGATGGGGCGATGATTTGGACTCGCCGGACTCGGATGGAGGACAGAGAGGTGGATTGGGAGATGGGGCTGGCGCTTTTGTTGTCGACGATGGGGATGGATGGTTGATCGGCCTTCTTCTTCGGACGCAGTGGGTTTGAGCTCTGGACCTCGATTGATAGCTTTCCAGGTACTTGCTTCCCTTTACTCAGTTTCCTTTTCTTTTGATGAATAATTGTATGGAAGTTGAATGGATATCTACAGTACTTTCCATTCCAAAAGTTGCAGCTAGCATACTGCTCCACTACTATAATTGGTAAAAAAATGTTGTCGCCAATCTGTTGTGTGCAACATTATCTGGATTACTAGGAAGAATACTGCAGTTTGCACAATTGATTATCATGGTTGCTTCTCCTGCATTGATTGTACAAATTTTTTAAAAATTGAAATTCAATGCTTTACAGAAGTGTAAGCAAAGTTCATGATGAGTGGTTTGCAGATGAAGAAAAGGTTCGCAAGGCCGTTTCAGCTTCATCTTGGTATTTTTCGATCAGCTCAGGTATGATCTATTTTCTTTGTCGCCTCTTGATCTATTTTGCTTTTGTACAGTTTGTGATTTCTCCATCTTCAATTCTTAGTTTCTTCGATCCAATTTTTCGTATTGATTTATTAATTGATCTGTGTTTTATAGATTACGGGTATATTTCAATTATGCCTATGTTGCTGCTTCGATTACGTTTTGTAGTCTGCTTAGGTCCTATTTCGTTTTATGTTGTCAAGTGTTGATCTAGGTTTTCGTTCTGGGTAGTTGAACTGATCATAATGTTATTGGTTTGTATCAATGACTTCATTGATCATTGCATTTCTTTAAAGATCTGGGTATCAAGCCTTTGAAGGAACATAATGTAAATTTTATACCCAGTTTACTTATATACCCAATTATATAAGTAAATGTTTCCTTAAACATAGCATTCATTCAATAGTTTATTCATAGCATTCCACGATTGGCCAAACTGAAAGTTACATTTTGAAAGTTAAAATTTGGTTTTGTTTCACGCTTAGTTGGCTTCTGATCGAAGATCCATTTTTGTTTTCAATTAATCGTTTGTGATGCTGCTTGCTTCCAATACAGCTTTCGCTCTCCGACGGAATGTCAATTCTTGCTGCATTGAGTTCCAAACCTAAAGAATTTCGAGCCTTTTGTTCACCAGCTGAGATTCTCTTCAGAAACATAGGTAAATGGTTGAGTTTTTTGTGTATATTTTATCAATTGAGGTAGGTTTTGTAGTTTTTGGTGGACTTTGTATTTGGGTTGAGATCATGCCTTAAGTTTGGTGTTTCGATGATATAATTGTTTCTTGATGGAATGAGACTGCACGTAAGTAGGACTATGATAGGAACGGTGATCTAATTATCATATGATTAGGATTCCATTTCTTTCTCATGCCGTGACCAGCCCGAGGTAGCACAACAACAAACCAAGAGCTTTTAATCTAGAGCTAGGGGGTTCTCCCTCTTATCGTAATGCATTGGATAATGCATGATTAATAGTTTATATGCAAATTGGAGTAATAATTTTTGGATTTTCTGGATGGTTTAATGAGACAGTTCTACTTCTTTTGTACTCTATTTTTCAGGTTGAATTTTTATTATACGGATATATAGTAAGGTGTGGATTATAGATACATGCTTCATCATAGAAAGGAAACAAGCTCACATGCAATTGTTTCCATCTAAGCACTTCATGAGGTCACTAGGATATGAATTTTGCTTTTTATTGGGTTTACATGAATTTGGTGATCCGTTAAGTGGTTGAGAGTGCTTTATAAGAAATTGAGAACTGTTTTGTGTTATGTGTGATACTAATTGATTCGATTTGATGTTGTTTCAGTGATACATAGTGTTTTTTTGTCTCAACCTTCTGCATTTAGATGCCATGGGTAGAACTGTTCCTAAGACTATTGTCATTGTTGTACTTGAAAGTGTTCTGGCTTTAATGTTCATTTATTTTTTCTGCACGATTCGTAGGTTATATGCAAAAACTTCTTTGCTGTATCTTTGTGCTATTGTTTTTTTGGAAATTATCGTCTTTTTTTCCTTCGTCATTGACACTCGGTTTGTATTTGTTGCTACTTTATTAGTTTTTTGCATCAGTTTTATGTAGTTGCAGCTGCATTGTTTACAGGGGGGTCATAGTTGCACTGTACTCAATTTCTGTTATGAAACAATGCAAATTCTGGCCAATTTAGTTGATTCAATGGTGAGTGATGGAGCAAATAGGATGGAGGAAGGTGGGAATCAAGTTAAGGGAGGAGCTTGATAATTCAACTTAGAGCTGTTGCTACTGCTTTTCAATCTGTGAGTCTCCTCTTTGTTGCTCTGTTTTTCTTTCTAACTTTCGGCGCATGAGAATTTTTTGGTGACAATATTGATTAGTTGTTGTGTACTCAATTTTCTCATATTGTTCTATGTAGCTGATTATCAATGACAATTGTGTTTCTTTTGTCTAATTCTCTTGATTCCCAAATCCCCATTTTCATTTTTTGTTTGTTTTGCATTTGGTTATGTGTGTTCTAGAATGAATTAAAGGATTGGATTTTTGTTTGATTTTGATTTGAGCTGTTAACTTTAGTTCAAATGTGTTCTTAAATGAACTAAATATGGATTTTTGTTTTTTATTTGAGTTGTTAATATTGAGTTCAATGTTTGATGTAAAGAATTTTGTGTATTCCAATTTGCAAGTTAGATAAGACCAAATTTTGTGTAGTTGGAGCTGGATTCTTTACAGGGGACACAGTTGCACTGTATCCAGTTTCTATTATGAAAACCAGGCTTTAGATTGTAAGTTACTACTATTTTTCAGTATCAATCTCCTTTTTTGCTGTGTATTGTTTTATTTTTTTCGATCAAGATTTCATCTTTCAATTACTCAACAATTTATAAATATGATTATTTATTAAATGTCATTTAGTAAGATTATCACCATGCGTCATTCAGTAAGATTTCACATACACATGCACACTCTCACACATATAAGTGCAATGTGATTAAGTATTTTCTGGCTTTTATATCTTAGGTCTGTGAGAGCTGCTTAGGTAGCAGTAAACAGCGATTAAATAGATATGCAAAATCCTGGTGAAGACCCAAGACCCATGGTGGTTTTAGCGTTAGATACTCTCTTATAAAATACTATAAATAGATCATTGTTATTATATCTCAACAACACTCTTCTGCTCTATCTCAATTATTGTCAAATTTCGGGTTATATTATGTTGAAACAGTATTGGAATCACCGCCCCAAGGGGCGGGCATCACCTAGTATGAATATACTTCTCAATTGCTTGCTTTATTATTGCCTTTGTCATTTTAAGCTCTGAGTTTTCTCCCTTTGACATGAAACTTGTATGCTTTGCCATAAAAATACTTTATTCATGACGATATGAGTTATAGGCTTATAACTTTAGGGATATGGCTTATGAGGTACTTTGTTGCTAAGAGCATTTGTTTTTTGTAATATCTGGGTTTTTGATAAAAAGAAAAAAAGGACAGTGGGGAAGCTGACTTCCTAGGTAGTGAGTGATTCATTGCATTTTGTTGATTACTTCTTTCTTTCACAAAAATAGGAAGCCATTCATATTATCTCTAAAAAGAAAGAGGAATTCAATTATCTTTCTGTGAAGTTGTCTTCTTTGCAATATCCCTTCTCATGTCTGGTCGCTACAAGTTATGACAAACTGTATAAAGTTTTGATGTTACAAGAGGAATTCCTTGTTGCTGATGGAAGTCTGGTAACTCATACTTTCCATTCCTATAATGCTAAAAGTCGGCAAACTTTTAATGCAAAGACGTTGATAAATTCAGATTACAAGGGTATAGCTTTCTAATGCTGTAATGCTTGAAAAAGACTTGGAGATGAGTAGATTAATTGGTAGTTCAGGGGAACAAGCAATACACCTCCAATAGAATGATCACCTAATGTTCTTTAATTCATACACATATCCTTCTTGAGATTGATGGTCATGCAAGGTTGATGTTATAGTATTGATTGATCATATTGTTGATTACCTAAACTAACTACTGAAAGTTATGGGTTGATGAGGCTGTAGTGTATCCTATAAATTTCTGAATACTTCATGTGTCGGCCTTTTTTCTAATTTATAACATGCATCATACCTTAATGGTAAAGTTCACATCCTTACCCTTGAGCTAATCAGGTTGTTTCTTCCTGTTTTGTAGGATTGTTTTTAGTGCCCACACCCAGGAATTCAACGATCATTTCCATCCAGATGGCACCCGTGGGGTTACCGTTCCAGCCATGACATGGAATGCGAGGGTTGATCCTGGATTTGTCATTGCTATTTTCTGAAGAAATGAAGGAGCAGTAAGCATCAGCTATTGCTCTCTTCCTAGGGAGTCTCACATTTTAATAGTATACGCATTCTTTCTGATTATTTCGGTATCAATGCTGGCTTTGTCAAGGACACCTAATTTAAGATATTTGAAGTCGATGATTACCTGATAAGTGTACATACAGTTGTGTTGTGCATTACTTCCCATAAAATTCTTGTATGTACATTACTACAATAGGTTCGGTTAGTCAAAATCTTACAAGGAGAAAGCTTGTTGCTATTGTTATTTGGGATAGTCTGTACCATATTTGAAGAGGCAGATTGACTTATTCCGGTGCTTGTCCTCGGTTGATATAAATGAAGCGTCCTCGGTTGATATAAATGAAGCAAGGAATGATATGATCTGATATTCACCAAGTGCAGCACTAATTTTGGTTTGTCCTAAATTCATTTTGTTGACGATGGAATGTAGCAAAGAATTTTGGCTGCCAACTGAGCTTGGTAAGAGAATGCTGGAGTATCTTCATTGCTAGTCTTTGCCTTTTGGATTGCTGTGTTCTGTTGTTGAGGTTATTTTTTGAAAAACGAATCTCAGATGAGTGAGGACCTTTTCATTGGACTTGCATCTTTGACAACCTGGCTGAACCTCACCAGAACATTAGTGGGATTCTAGAGCCCCTTTTCCTTTGGTTTAACACACTGTACAAGACTTTTGGATCGAATATACTGGTCAGCGGTATCAAGAGCATGTTCTTGGTATACCGGTCGAACAGTTCTACTTCCAAATAGACGAGTCACCGGAACATACAAAGATGCATTTTGTTTTCAGCGAAGATCAGGTGACAAAGCGGGTAAACACCTTTCAAAAATACCCTATTCATAACCTGGATATATCAATGTAGTAAAATAAATAGGGGTTGTCGAACACAAGGAATTGGTGAAACTAAATCCTAACAACTACTACGCTGACAGACTCGACTACAGTGCACTAATGACAACGCGAGCTTAAGCTAGACAAACTCAAATGCTACGAAATTTGGACACAATAAACTAGACACAGTGGCGGACTACCACAAAAAATTTGAGGGTTTTTTGAGTTGAATTGGTTACCGAAATAAATCAGCTAAGCTACAGCTAATGCAGAAATCAGTAAATTGTAAAAAGTAAATTGTTGTATATAATCAATGAGATATGAATGTTAAGAACTTCTCTCCACCCTAGACATACTTATGACCTCCCCAATATAACAGAACTAACCATGGATGAATACTCTCCACACAAGAGTTTTGGTTAAGTCATCTTGTGTATTACACTCTCTTACTTGGCATGAAAGAGGGAGGGACAATTCGCTCGATCTTGATCCTCATTTAACCGACTTATACATATGGTGATGTAAGCCTAGAGAACTGAAGTCATTACGTTCTAAGAATGTTTGAAGAATAACAGAGCTTCAATGGTTGATAAGGTGGTCACCCTTACATCACTAAGGCTTGTTTCACACAAATTCATGTTTGTCTCTAGAGAATATGCAACGATAAGGTGGTCATATACATAATCAAGACTATAGATCTTAAGCCATGCATCTAAGCGTGCACTCAAAGAAACATGAACATAGAAATCATACGGTGAGAAAACAGTGAAACAAAACTCATCTAAATAATTAATAGAATCAAAAGGGGTTAAAAATCGTAAGCATATCTAGGGCTTCAATCAGCCCCTAACAATGAAAATTTAGCTACACATAGTTTTAAATAATAACATTAAAGAATTCATGAAAGATGAACAAAAGAAGGAGAAGAAATAAACTCTTGATCCCCGTCGGGATCACAGACTCGCAATGCAGCTCCCCATTTTCCTTCCACTTCTTCTTCTTTCTTTATTCTCCTTTTCTCCTCCTTTTTGTCTTTTCTTCTTACTCTCTCTCTTCTCTCGCCAAGCCACCGTACGTGCTCTTCTTTTCAGCCCACTTGCCATATATATATATGCATGCAACATAATTAAGTACTTAACCTAGCAAGATCACGTGCACCAGTACGTCTCCAATTCCAAATGGAGTTCTTCCCAAATTCCAAGTCAAACACCACTTCTTTTGATTTTCAATTGTTCGCCAAGCTCTTTTAATGTAAATATATATATAAGCTCCTCTCCAAGGTCACTCCAAATATATATCACGTGGGCAACTAGTATTCTTCTCAAATTAGGATTCCTTCACTCCGTAAGTCCTCCTCTTCCACAATAACTCTTAAAATATATTATTTAACCTCATTTTCTTCATCAATCTCCAAAATACCTAAAAATAAATAAACATAATTAATTCACTCAATAATAACAAAAAACTAAATATAGGGAACATATTAAATACCATATAGACGCATAAATATGCGACTATCAAAATACCCCACACTTAGACATTGCTAGTCCTCGAGCAATACACTAAACTAAGACCCTGAAAAGACTCAAAGACTCTAACTACACGACTCTAACGCCCTCAACAAATTGTCTCAGCAATCTTCCACAATTGTAACACCAAGATTTGTGTGACTCCTAACTTATATTCCGTAGAGTTTCGAAAGTTAATTTCAATGTATGACACACATGTAATATGTAGGACGAAAACATAATCATGGTGAATATAAAGCTGTAGCATGCAACAAACTTGTCAAGATTCAACCTCACAGGTATATGCTCTCAAAAGTGTTTCTCTCAAAGTATGTCTAAGGTAATCACTCAACTCAATTACTTGCCAAATGGACCACACCATATGCTTACTTGTATGACTAATCTCCACAGATCAAAGGCCGCTATCTTGAGAATCAAAAGGACTTTCTTGGGTTGTAATGGGGCTTGGCTTATAGATTAAAAAATAAATGGATAACGAATTCAAATATAATTCTAGAACCCAGTAGAGCACCAAATAAGAGACTTCTTCAAACTTTACAACCATGAACTTTCTCACTTTTGTGGCCTAATTTCATCTTGTTGGGCCTTCACATCATTGTTTTCATCAACAGTTAACTCGGGTATCAAGCTAGACATCACTTTTTTTTTTCGAATATTTTTTTTTCGATTTTTTTTAAATACTAGCTTAATACCCCACACTTATTTCTTTGCATCACCTTCAACGTTGTCGTTGTCTTCACATACTTGTCTCATGTATAGCTCTACCAAGTCCTAGAACAAGGGTAAAGATATAACTATATTAAAGTTTAAGGTCAGAGATATGTGGGTGATGACATAAAGTTCAAACATGTAGGCTCAAAGTGGTTAACTAAGGGGTGCACATCTTGTGTACACAAAATTAGGACACAGGCTTCATATGGCTATGATGGTGTCCCCTAAATGCCTTTATCACTTCCTCAATCAAAACATGTATTGACTATAAGCTTTGAAAAGAACAAGAGCAAGTTCTAGTAATATCTAGAGTCTATTAACTTGATCTGTGGCAAACAATCGACACTCAACAAAGAAAGCATGTGTATTCACATATAGGCTTAATCGCTCACAGGTTAAATGAATCTCAACAAAGTTTAAGCATGCCAAAAATCTGTACCATGTTAACTCATTTCTACATCCACTACACATTCGCATATGCAACATATATCAAGATTAACCAAAGAAAATCAAATAACATCATCATCTTTTAGTCACAATTCCAGAAGATATAATCACTTTATGGACTAGTTAAGGGCACCTAAAACTCAAAACAAGAGACTCTTTTTATGTTGCTTTTCTTGACACTTTTTATTTTTGTATTTTGTTTTTCAAATAAGACACTAAATCATACAAGAAAAACAAAGAAAAAACTCAAAAATACCAAATTCTGGCGAGGAAGCCCTTCCACGACGAACTAGTCATCGGAAAAGACCCCCTCAGGCCCGCCTGCGCACTCTATTCGCCAGATTTTTACAAAATTAATCACACAGTGGAATGAGCTGAAATTTTAAGACCATAAACTAGAAACATGTAAAAACATTACCTCAAAATTTCAGAAATTTAGGAGACCTCTAAATATGTCAAACAAATCACACAATACATCAAACTGCACAGTATCGAAAAACGAAGCTCGCCAGAGACTCATCCCACTCGCAAGAATTTTACAGAATTAATCACTCAGTGGAATGAGCTTAAATTTTAAGAGCATAAATTAGACACATGTGAAAACATTCTCTCAAAATTTCAAATTTTAAGAGCATAAATTAGACACATAACATATCACACATCACAAATCACACTAAACATGGAGAAAAATAAAGTAAATGAGAAGGGATATAGAGTTAAGAATTTCAAATCTGGTTTTCCATGCTTTTCCATCAACATGGGTTGCCTCCCAAGTAGCGCTAAGTTTAACGTCTTCAGCTAGACAGTGCACACCATCATAAATTTCAATCCTCTAGTGTAGGATCTTGAAGAGGAATCTCTTCCACGTCTCGCCCTTGAGACGGCTCATAGAATGGCTTGAGTCTACGTCCGTTCACCTTAAATGTGTTGCCGTCTCTTGGATTTAGAACTTCAACTGCACCATGAGCAAACACATTACGAACAATATAAGGACCAGTCCATCTGGACCGTAGCTTACCTGGAAACAACTTCAGCCGCGAGTTGAATAACAACACTTTTTGCCCATTGACAAAAGTTTTTTCCTTGATCATGT
Organism: Geum urbanum; assembly: GCA_946800695.1. Classification (NCBI taxonomy): domain Eukaryota; kingdom Viridiplantae; phylum Streptophyta; class Magnoliopsida; order Rosales; family Rosaceae; genus Geum; species Geum urbanum. The sequence continues at coordinate 2,351,297 of OX327011.1, forward strand.
TGTCATGAAATATTTTTGTCTTCTCCTTGTAAATGCGGCTAGATTCATATGCATTATTTCGAATCTCAGCAAGCTCATTCAGTTGCAACTTCCTATGAACACCGACATCATCAATATTAAAATTGAATCGTTTCACTGCCCAATATGCCTTGTGTTCAAGCTCTACTGGAAGGTGGCAACCTTTTCCATAAACCATCCGATAGGGAGACATTTCAATAGGCGTTTTGAAAGTTGTTCTGTAAACCCACAACGCTTCATCCAAGCGTTGGCTCCAATCCTTCCTTGCTGGTCCGACAGTCTTCTCCAGAATTTGCTTGATCTGCCGGTTAGATACTTCTACTTGCCCTCTCGTCTGAGGGTGATAAGGTGTTGCCACCTTATGATGCACATGAAACTTCTTGAGCAACGCTGCAAATGACTTGTTGCAAAAGTGAGAACCACCATCACTTATTATGTACCTGGGAGTGCCAAATCTCACAAAAAGTGATTTTAAGAACTTCAAAACAACAGCAGCATCGTTAGTACGAGTGGCTACTGCCTCCACCCACTTTGAAACATAATCAACTGCAAGTAGAATGTAGTTATTTTGAAAAGAGCTAGGAAAAGGACCCATAAAGTTAATACCCCACACATCAAAAATCTCATCCACTAAAATTGGGTGCTGGGGCATTTGATCCTTAGGACCTAAGTTACCTGTCAGTTGGCATCTAGCACATGATTTATGGAACTTATGTGCATCACCAAACAGTGTTGGCCAGAAGAATCCACTCTCAAGTACTTTCATCGCAGTCTTCTTTCCAGCAAAATGGCCTCCTGCTACATGTGAGTGACAAAAAGATAAAATGGAATGAAACTCAGTTTCAAGCACACACCTTCTTATCAGCAAGTCTGGACAATGTTTCCATAGATATGGCTCATCCTACACATAGTACTTAGCTTCCTTGACAAGTTTGTCCTTCTGCGCTCTGGTGAAGTTTGGTGGAATATATTTACTTACCTTGTAGTTAACAATATCAGCATACCAGGACTCCACAGCTTGAACAACAAAGAGTTGTTCATCTGGAAAGCTATCTCTGAGAGGAAGAGTGTCTTCTTCGGTCGTAGACCCATGGGTGAGTCTACTCAAGTGGTCTGCCACCACGTTTTCAGTGTCCTTCTTGTCTTTGATCTCAATATCAAACTCCTGAAGTAAGAGTATCCATCGAATCAACCTGGGCTTGGCATCATGTTTAGTCATCAAATATCTCAAAGCAGCATGATCAGGAAATATGATAACTTTAGTTCCTAACAAGTAAGACCTAAACTTTTCAAGAGCAAAAATCACTGCTAAGAGCTCTTTTTCTGTAGTTGAGTAATTCAACTGTGCATCATTTTAAGTACGGGAGGCATAATAAATGACATGTGGAAGTCTTTGTGGTCGTTGGCCAAGAACAGCGCCAACAGCATAGTCTGAAGCATCACACATGAGCTCAAATGGTAGACTCCAATCCGGTGCTTGAATGATATGAGCTGTAGTGAGCAACTCCTTGAGCTTATTGAATGCTTGCAAGCACTCATCGGTGAAGTTGAAAGCTACATCTTTCTGGAGCAATGCACACAATGGTCTGGATATCTTGGAAAAATCCTTGATAAACCTGCGATAAAATCTTGCATGTCCAAGAAAAGATCTCATCTCCTTCATAGTGGAAGGAGGGGGTAATGTACGCACAATATCAACCTTAGCTTTATCAACCTCAATACCTCTAGCTGAAATAACATGTCCCAAAACTATACCCTGCTCCATCATAAAGTGGCATTTTTCCCAATTAAGTACAAGGTTAGTTTCTACACAACGCTCTAAAACCATAGCTAGATTATGAAGACATATGTCAAAATAATCACCGAAAATAGAGAAATCATCCATAAATACCTCAATGATCTTTTCAACCATGTCTGAGAAAATACTTACCATGCACCTCTGAAATGTGGCAGGTGCATTGCATAAGCCAAATGGCATCCTCCTATAAGCAAAAGTGCCATAGGGACATGTGAAGGCGGTCTTCTCCTGATCATCCTTATGTATGGCTATCTGGTTGTATCCTGAATAACCATATAAGAAACAGTAGTATTCATGACCTGCCAACATTTCCAACATCTGATCAATGAATGGGAGTGGAAAGTGATCTTTTCTTGTGGTGGCATTGGTCTTGCGGTAGTCAATACACACTCTCCATCCCGTTTGGACTCTTTGAGGCACCAACACGTTCTCATCATTTTTTACCACCATGATTCCTGAACGTTTGGGCACAACCTGCACAGGACTAATCCATTTGCTATCAGAAATAGCATAAATGATTCCTGCATCTCGAAGCTTGATGACTTCTTTCTTGACAACTTCCATTATGGGAGGATTGAGACGACGTTGAGCTTCCCTTGTTGGCTTAGCTCTCTCCTTCATATGGACCCTGTGGGTACACAATGTTGGGCAGATGCCCTTGATATCGGCTACTGTCCATCCAATGGCAGCCTTGTACTCTTTAAGTACAGTCAGCAACTTCTCCTCTTGTAATGTTGAGAGCTTGGAAGAGATGATGACTGGAAGTGTATTATCCTTCCCTAAGAAAGCATACTTCAAATGCTCGGGAAAAAGTTTCAGCTCTAATATGGGTGCTGCCTGTATAGATGGAACAAGAATATCATCCGAAACTGGAAGAGAAATGGGTTTAGAATATTTACCTTTCATAATTGGCAGGGATTCAAGTGCTTCTTCCATAGCATAATACTCCTCTTTCACTTCAAGATCCTCAGCTGAAGCTATCTAAAAAATAGGTTCAAATTTCTTCTCCTCGTCAAGCTTCAATCCTTCCTCGCCAAGCTTCTTGACAAGCTTGCCAAGCTCCAGACCTAGAATGTCTTCTTTCCCGGATACCTCTATGACCTTCCTTAAAGGATCCTCCTCCAATGAATAGTGAATGAATTCCTGCACAAAACTCGCAAAAGTATCAATTGAACAACATGAATAAGCATCATCACTATTTGGATGTCTGAGAGCTTCATAAATATTGAAGTGGATTTTCTCCTCAGCTACTTCCATACTCAATGATCCATCAAAACAATCTATCTTTGTACGCGCTATTCTCAAGAACAGTCTCCCAAGAATCAATGGTATTTCTGATGGAATTGGCTCATGCTCCATCTCCAGCACAAAGAAATCTGCTGGGAATATCAAATCTCCCACCTGCACAAAAACATCCTCAATAATACCTTGAGGGTAACAGTTAGATCGATCAGCAAGTTTAATGGTGACACCTGTGGGAATAAGTTCTCCCATTTTCAACCTGTTATAAGCAGTGTATGACATTAAATTAATGGAAGCACCTAAATTAAGTAAAGTATCCGCAAACCTGTGATCACCAATGGTACATGGGATCGTAAAACGTCCTGGATCACCCAACTTAGGTGGAAGCTTTCTTTGAAGCACTGTAGATACTCTCTCTCCCAAAGCCACAATCTCAGTTCCATAGAATTTTCTCTTTGTTGTGCACAAATATTTTAGGAACTTTGCATACTGTGGTATCTGCTTGATCACATCCAACAAGGGGATGTTTACTTCTACCTTTCTGAACACAGCCAAGATCTCCTTCTCTTTGTCAACCTTCACCTTCTTCTTCAACCTACTAGGAAAAGGTAAATTAGGAATAAGAAGAGGAGAAGGAGTAGAGGATACCTGTCCTGATTTTTGATTTGTCAGTTTTTCTGTTTCAGGTGCATTTTCGACGGCTCGAATTTGGGTTCATGCAGAATCTTCTGACGGCTTGTCCAACGGCTTGTCAGGGATAAGTTGTTCAAGCATGGGCTCCTCCCACTTTCTCTTTGTTGTCTTGGGCAGTTCTTCCAACACCTTCCCATTCTTCAGGGTCATGGCATGAGCTTCATATTTTGTATTGGGATTAGGAAGAGTGTTGCTGGGAAGACTTCCTTCTTTGACTTGAGCAAGTGTTTGCTGAATTTGGCTCACTTGTCGCTCCAACAAGTCAATTGTCTTCCCTTGTTGCAGAGTTGTAGCTTTGATATCTTGGCGAAAGGCACTACTCTCCTCTCGTTCCTTCTTGTTGTCAAACATCATTTGTTGCATCATGGTTTCCAAGGTAGAATTTCCTAATGATGTTTGAGCTTGAGCTTGTTGTTACTGAGGCATACGCCTTTGGCCAAACTGCTGCCAATCTCCTGTAGGCTGTCTCTGCTGAAATCCAGGTGGAACAATAGGAGGATTGAGCACATTGTTGCTCCTATAGCTCAACGGGTCTCTATTTTCACCATATGTGTTGGGTTGTCTTTGGAAGTAATTTGCTTCTTCCTCTTGATCAACCTCTTCATCTGCTCTGAACTTGGGACATTCTTCTGCTAAATGGCTTGTAGCGGAACATAAAGTGCACACAACCTGAGCTACAGCAATCGTTGTCTTCTTGCTCACTTTCAGACTACTCGCAATCAGAGCAATATCATTCTCCATAGAGCTTAATCTTTTTTCCATGGCTCCATCGATTGCAACTGCATTGAGAGACCTTCTACTTGCTCCCATGGATCTATCCCTTGACTGAAATTGCCTTGAATTTTCTGCTTGGTTCTCAACAATTTCTTTGGCTTCTGTTCCAGTCATATTCCATAAATTTCCCCCACAAGATGAATCAAGCCTTGACTTGTTAAAAGAATCAAGTCCTTCATAGAAGAACTCCATTTGAGTGTTGATGTCAAACTTATGGTGAGGGCATTGTCGAAGAAGACTCTTAAACTGGCTCCATGCTTCATGTAATTCATCACTGTCTTTCTGCCTGAATGTGCTAATTTGCTTCTTCAAGTTCTTGGTGCGAGAAGCAGAGTAGAACTCTTTCATAAATACAGAGCACATCTTCTCCCATGTGTCCATAGATAAAGGAGCTAAAGAATTATACCATGCTTTTGCTTGCTCCTTCAAAGAGAACGAAAACAAGAGGAGTTTCACAGTATCCTCTTCCATATTAGTCGATCTCTGGATTCTGCATAATGCTGTAAACTCATTGAGATGGTCCTGAAGGTCTTCATAAGGCGTTCCTATGAAGTGTGGCAGATTCAATATAAGTGATGGGCGAATAGAATAAGACCCCAAATTCTCTGGTAGTACGATCGGTGAATCTGCTGCACCTGTGCCCGGTATAAAGGACTCTCTCAGCTTGGTTGCATTTGCCATTCTTTTTGGTGATGGTGGTGGTGTTGGAACACTCTGTTCTTCCTCAAATTCAGATCATGTATCGGAATGTATTTCTTGCTCAGGTTGACCACCACTGATCACGTTCATGGACCGTTGTCCCTGCTGCTTCCTGTTTTGCCTTGCTGAGCGTTCAATCTCTGGATCAAGTAATAATGGCTCAGCGCTTCTTGTGTGCCTAGTACGCATACACAATGCTCCTGCACACAGAAGAGACAGTAAGACACAAAAGAAAAACAAAACAAAACAAAACTGAAAATTATAGACTCTATTAGGACTTAGAATTAAGCAATTCCCCGGCAACGGCGCCAAATTTGACAAAGCGGGTAAACACCTCTCAAAAATACTCTATTCACAACCTGGATATATCAATGTAGTAAAATAAATAGGGGTTGTCGAACACAAGGAATTGGTGAAACTAAATCCTAACAACTACTATGCCGACAGACTCGACTACAGTACACTAATGACAATGCGAGCTTAAGCTAGACAGACTCAAATACTACGAAATTTGGACACAATAAACTAGACACAGTGGTGGACTACCACACAAAATTTGAGGGTTTTCTGAGTTGAATTGGTTACCGAAATAAATCAGCTAAGCTACTGCTAATGCAGAAATCAGTAAATTGTAGAAAGTAAATTGTTGTATATAATCAATGAGATATGAATATTAAGAACTTCTCTCCACCCTAGACATACTTACGACCTCCCAAATATAACAGAACTAACCATGGATGAATACTCTCCACACAAGAGTTTTGGTTAAGTCATCTTGTGTATTACACTCTCTTACTTGGTATGAAAGAGGGAGGGACAATCCGCTCGATCTTGATCCTCACTTAACCGACTTATACATATGGTGATGTAAGCCTAGAGAACTGAAGTCATTACGTTCTAAGAATGTTTGAAGAATAACAGAGCTTCAAGGGTTGATAAGGTGGTTACCCTTACATCACTAAGGTTTGTTTCACACAAATTCATGTTTGTCTCTAGAGAATATGCAATGATAAGGTGGTCATATACATAATCAAGACTATAGATCCTAAGCCATGCATCTAAACGTGCACTCAAAGAAACATGAACACAGAAATCATTAGGTGAGAAAACAGTGAAATAAAACTCATCCAAATAATTAATAGAATCAAAAGGGGTTAAAAATCATAAGCATATTTAGGGCTTCAATCAGCCCCTAACAATGAAAATTTAGCTACACATAGTTTTAAATAATAACATTAAAGAATTCATGAAAGATGAACAAAAGAAGGAGAAGAAATAAACTCTTAATCCTCGTCGGGATCACAGACTCGCAATGCAGCTCCCCCTTTTCCTTCCACTTCTTCTTCTTTCTTTATTCTCCTTTTCTCCTCCTTTTTGTCTTTTCTTCTTACTCTCTCTCTTCTCTCTCGCGAAGCCACCGTACGTGCTCTTCTTTTCAGCCCACTTGCCATATATATATATGCATGCAACATAATTAAGTACTTAACCTAGCAAGATCACGTGCACCAGTACGTCTCCAATTCCAAATGGAGTTCTTCCCAAATTCCAAGTCAAATACCACTTCTTTTGATCTTCAATTGTTCGCCAAGCTCTTTCAATGTAAATATATATATATAAGCTCCTCGCCAAGGTCACTCCAAATATATATCACGTGGGCAACTAGTATTCTTCTCAAATTAGAATTCCTTCACTCCGTAAGTCCTCCTCTTCCACAATAACTCTTAAAATATATTATTTAACCTCATTTTCTTCATCAATCTCCAAAATACCTAAAAATAAATAAACATAATTAATTCACTTAATTAATAACAAAAAACTAAATATAGGGAACAAATTAAATATCATATAGACGTATAAATATACGACTATCTTCAGGGTATAATGATTGCCAGAAAACAAAGTCCCGAGAGGACGGAGGAAAGACCTACTGCTCTTTTTCTTGCAGCAACTACCCCAAAGGTGGAGATTGAGGCATCTTCTTGTGAGTTTTTGGGATTTACATACAACCATTTCGACTGAATGTAAGGTACTAAACTACTAATCGCTGAACTTCTCTCTGAGTTAATTTGAGCCTTCATATTACATTTCTTCAACCATTTTATTGCTAATTTTTCCATTCGATGTTTAGGTAGTCTGTTACACCTCTAATGAATTACCACTAAGAATGGGTACACGTCACATTGATTGGTGGGCATTGAGGTACACTTCAATGGGCAGAAAGAAAGACACAACAGCTTAAACTACTCAAGGTTATGCCATCAAATATTAGATTTGCATTCATAGTATTCATCAAGGCAAACCATTTAAAATCATGTTTAGTTCATTTCTAGATCAGTTGTTGCAAGAAGCAACAATTCTTATCAAACTATGATATCGATAGGGTACTCTAGATCCCCCACAACTAAGAATCGCGAACCTTCTTCGAGTACCATCAAGCCATCTTCGTTTGCATGGCTGAGGTGCTCGCAAGGGTTCAGCATGAATTCGAGCTCAGCTCTTTCTCCAGCATTTAGTATCACACTCTGGAATCCAACCAACTGTTTCATTGGACTTCCATTTCTGGGATTTTTCTGACTCACAAATAGTAGCACAGGATGCTTACCAGCCATCTCTCCATCGTTTTTAGCCCCAACGCCGACCTTGAACAGCTTACTCTGACAGAACTCATCACCTAGATCGGAAACTAATTGGTAACGTCCAGAGTCTGAGTTCTTAGCTGTTAGACCAACCGATGACTCATTTAGGTAGAGCTTGTTTTGTGTCACTGAAGATACAAAGTCATATGCATACTTGGAGTAGCTCAGGCCATAACCAAAATCATACACTCTTTTGCCTGTGTAGAATCTGTAAGTGCGTCCAGGATAGCCTGACTTCTTATCAGGCCTCATCCTCATGTCTGTCATTGGTGTTTTGATGTAGTCTTGTGTATACCATGTCAGTGGCAATCTTCCACCTGCATATCATCATTAAAACAGTTTGTCAGCAACACAATTGTCTCTTGCTAGATAGTCCAACAAGTTATGTTAAAGAAATAATGTGTCAAGATTGATCACAGATTTATCAATACAAAATCAATGAACTTTGTCTATTTGCTAAGGTACATTGTCATTAAATTTACCTGGGTTGTGATCACCAAAGATGATTTCTGCTAGGGCAATGCCGCCAGCTTGCCCTGGATATCCAGCCCACAAGATACTTCCAATCTTTGGATTATTCTTGGCTGCAGATATGTCAATAGGACCTCCAGAGAGAATCACAAGAATAACTGGCTTCTTGGCTACTTTAGCCACTCTGCTGATGAGTTTCTGTTGCTTGCCAGGAAAGTTTAAGTGGTCTCTATCATGTGCCTCTCTTTCTTCACCTTGGTCCAATCCCACAATCAAAACCACGTGATCTGCCTGTTTTGCTACTTCAACAGCTTTACCAATTGTAGGGTTGGGACATTTGACTGTATCACAACCCGGGTGATACACTGTTTTAGCATAACCTCGTAGTCCTTGCAACGGCGTGATGATCCTGCATGGTGGACCATGATAGTTTCCCAGAAGTGTTTCTGAAGCATTGGCATTGGGACCAATGACAGCAAGTGATATACCCTTTGATTTAGGTAATGGGAGAAGTTTTCCAGAGTTCTTCAAAAGCACTATGCCATCTTCTGCGGCTTCTAGGGCTAAAGCCTGGTGCTGTTTGGAGCACACTTGTTCTGGACCAATGTTGCCGAAAGCTAGCTTGGTTGGGTTGCCATCAAACAGACCTAACCTCATCCTAATAGTGAATAGGTTGTGGAGGGCTTTGTCTATGTATGATACATGCAGCTTTTTCAACTCCACTGCCTTTTTTGTGTAATTCTGCAAGTAGGTTCCGCAGTTCACATCCATGCCTGCCATATTAAGTAGTAACATCTCAGCTAGCTTTCAACATTTATCATTACATCTCTAGTAATTAGACATGGACTCTTTAACCTTCACATTCAACCTGTCACATACTTACACAACTTTGTTATTGTTCTAGAAGCGCAATCATTTCATTTTGATAAGAATTTACCCCAAGTTTTTCACTTGTTATCCAAAAGAAGGAATCAACAATTGGCATCCAAGGAGAGAACAAGTCCATTTTGAGGGCCACACTGGGAGATGGCTCAGAGGAGCAGTACTTACTTTAATATTGACTTTCAGACAAGAACCTTAATTATTGAGCCAATATGATCACAAATGGACCATTATCTAGCAAATAATGCAGCTCAGACAACTAGCCCAGAAAACATGTAGAGATAGAAAGAATCCCCATGGGAAGGAAACAGAAACAAAAAGAAGCTAGGAAGCCAAGAAAGGAAATGCCCCAGCTTACCTGCTTTGAGTACATCAACGACGGCATCTTCTGGCTTCTTAGCGTAACCTTGCACGTCGTAAATGATGCTCACTGCGTCACAATCCGACGTGATGTACCTATACAAGAGTATTCCACTAATTAGCACAACAATGTCACTCCATTAAGTTCGTCTTATACCTCAAAGGTTAGAAATGCAATCCAAATTGGTTCTAGGCGAAAAATCAGTTGTCGTTAAAGAAATTATCTGCGACTTCCTTATATTTTCTCGTATAAATTTACTCACTTCGGTTATCATTCTCCTTTAATATGTCATTTCTATTTGACAGGGTGACAACTCTCAAATCTTAATTATGTTCAATTATATGTGGAACATGTATGAAGGGTTAGAAATACTGTACCCGTGAAAACCCCATTGTCCACGAGCAGTCTTGGACAAGAGATTGTGATCTGCACAGCTCGGGACTCCATTAACTTGATTATAAGCACACATGATGCCACTGGCTTTGCCTTGCTCGACGCAACTCTTGAAAGGAGGTTGATACGTGTCGGCCAGGTCCTGCTGAGTCACCTGACAACGCATGCGAACCAAAGCATGACTTTTAGATTCTGTGGCAAGTAAATCTAGCAAATCTGATGTCATTTTTTTTCAGCAGCAGAGAAAGCACGTCGTTGGTTCACATCTCAACTCCTTTTTTTGCTCATTTCCTTTTCACTATAAGATTATTCTCTCCCGATTAGATTTTACGGGAATATTAGTTGGCATCTACTTTTTCTTGTTATAAATCCTACTTAAGTTTTGGGCCAATAAAATGAGAAAAACACATACGCTAGGCAAAGGTGAAATTTTTCTTGACTAAATATTGCAAGGTGTTTTAGCTCAATTTCTTTTTTAAAAGAGAAAACATTGATTTTCTTTTCAAAACATTAATTTTAGCGAAGGAAAATAAAATATATAGCTTTCCTTCCCTTAAAAAGGGTGGAAAATTATATAGCTCTTATACCTGAGTTGCTGGGTGGAGTAGGTGATACTTTAGAAAAGAAAACATTGGATATTTGGATAGAATGAGATTAACTGACACATTGTCATAACCCAAGAAAGAGCTCGTGATTCATCAAATCAAAATCGTATATATAATGGACGGCACATTTCTCTAGAAGTCTTCGAATTGGTCCAACCAACCAAAAAACAAAAGTCACAAAGCGACCACCAAATAATGTAAACAAAAGTAAAACATTCGAGTCGAGGCAAAGATCTCTCTGCCACAAAAATAGGGAAGAAGAAGAAGAAGAAGACTATTAACAGTAATAATACTAACTAACCTTAGCGTTAAACCCAAAACGAGTCACATCGTTCCAGTTGTCCAGATCGTACGCCGTGAAGTGTTTGCAGCAAGCCGAAGCTTGCAAATGCCCTCCGACCTTGAGCTTCCCTCCTTTGTACGAGTCACCCTGAACTCCTCTGACATACGACACCGCGTATTTCCCAGTCACCAATGGGTCTTCTCCGGGGGTCTCTTGCCCTCTTCCCCATCTTGGGTCCCTGAAAATGTTTATGTTCGGTGCCCAAAATGTCATCCCCGTCGCCTGTCCGGCGTTGTACACCGCCCTTGCTTCAATTCCGATCACCTAACCGATCACAAACAAAATATTATTATCAGATGACATTCATTGTGATCAGATGACATTTGAATACGTGACATCAATAATTACGATAAATTATAATCAACCGACTGACTACACATTAGTGAGTTAAGAATACATGTTACGAATCTAAACGCGCCTACATTCATTACATGTACATTATACATAGTAGTTCAAACACAACTACATTACAAGAACGACAAAAGATAATCATCATTTATACGCCGATTATACGATTTTGAACATATAAATTATGATGGGTAGCCAAAGGAATAGGAAAAACATCATCAAGGAAACTAAATGGGGGAGAGTTTTTAGTTTTCATATGTGGGGTTACGAAGAAAAGGTGCTCTAATTATTTTGATCAAGAAAAGTAACAGATCGTGCCGAGTTGTTAGACTCAGTGTGTCACATTTTGAGTTTTAACTTTGAAGTGGAACAAGATCCATAACACAAAAAAGGGAGACATGGGTTGTGATAATGAGCTACTTTAACGAGTTGGGTTGTGATTGTTTTGATCGAAACATGAACATGGCCGAGTTTGGTTGTTTGACTCGGTGGCTGTGACTCGGTCACTAGCTAGCTAAGGTATACCTGTCCGATACGATACCAGAGACGTTCATTGAAAGAAGCGGCGGTGAGAATGACTTGAGGGAAGCTCGTGGCGTGTGAAACGGTGCCGTACAGTGCGATGCCTTTGCCGACGTCGGCGACGCCGTGGAGGGCCTCGGACCACCACTCGTAACTCGGGACGCCGAGTCGGGGGATGGAAGGGGCCGAGTTGACGAGTTGGGAGATCTTCTCGTCCAATGTGAGGCGGGAGACGAGGTCGTGGACTCGTCGGTAGATGGGGAGGTTGGTTTTGCAGAAAGGGTAGGACTCTGTAGAAGGGTTGGACGAGTCACATGAGAATGGGGGCTGAGTCGACTCGGTGGGAGCAATGCGGAAGAGGAGGGTGGAGAAGAAGAAGAAGAAGGAGAAAGAGAGAGGAGTGAGAATGGGAGTTCGGAGTTTCATTGTGGGGTTGTGTTTGAGATGCAGAAATGAATGTTCGAAAGAGAGTGAGAGTTATATAGCATTGAGCAGCTGAAAGAGAGTGAGTGTGTATGGACCTTATCTAGGTCTCCCACCGAATCGACTGTGAAATTTGAGGGCGGCATGTAAATGATGTAATAGAGCTTTTCGCTCATTTAACAATTTACTCCTTACAATTTATAATTTTTGCAATTTTTTGTAGTCAAAATGATGTTCATTTACCATCACTCAGAAATGTAGAAATACATTAAGCTTGTAAGTTTGTAAGGACATCTCCAATGGGAGGTGTTAAAATAGGGTTCTATATTTATATTTAGAACCTCAATTTAGGACTTTTGATTTAAGACTTCACTCATCTCCAATGGTGAAGTCCTATATTATAAATATTTTTATTTTATGTTATTTTTCTTGATTAATTTATTTTGTTACAATATTATTATGTATAATAAATATTAATTATTATATGGATTTATTAATATTTTCAAAAATTAATAATTTTTTTTCTATTTTTTTCGGACTATTAATTATATGGAAAAAAAGGGTTTGATCGAATAATAATCGTTGGATCAATTTCGGGATATATTCTTTGCCGTTGGATTAGAATTAATTTTTTTTTTAAAAAAAACATATTTCTTCTCAACTAAAATCTGGCCGTTGATTTCAAATATTCATCGAAATCTGGCCGTCCATTTCGTTACCGTTGGAAGCGCCGATTTTGTCACGTGGGCGGGTCCCACGTCTGGCAGCTCTGTCGCCACTCTCTTGGCATTTTGGCGCGTTGCGCGTTGCTCCTCCGCCCCTCCTTCTCCAGAGCTGGGCGTGTCTTCCACTCTCCTCACCTCCCATTGGAGAGTTATTTTTTTCAAAGGACCTAGAAAAATAGGGTTTAGCACCTCCCATTGGAGATGCCCTAAAAATGTCGAGCGTGAAGCACCTCTCTTTGTGCTAAGCGTTTGGTGGCGACTGCATCCTCTCTTGTTTTAGTCCTTATGGCTTTATTTCGGCATATCCCGAAATTTTACTTAAATTTTTTTTTTATCTACGTTCAAGTTGACCAGGGCCAGGGCGAATCCAGAATTATAAATTTAATAGAGCTAATTTATCCTACCTTTTTTTTCATTCAAGATTGATAATATAGACAATTTTTATTTTAAAAAGAACAAAATGGAAGAGGAGTGGAAACTAAAGAAGAAGTTGAGAAGAAAATGGACAAGGTAATTAATGAAGAAGGAATAGGACTTTTGTAAAAGATACAAGGGTATGCATTTCCCCAAAAAAATGGACCGGAAAAAGGCCTTAATGAGAAAGTAATTAAAGAAGAAGAAGGAATAAGACTTGTAAAAGGTATAACGGTATGCATTTTGGAGAAAAAATGACCAGAAAAAGGTCTTAATAAGAAGAATGTATGATCTCTTAAGGAACATATTTAATGGATAAAAAGAAATAAACACATCTAATAATTGTAATTTAAAGATATAAGCATTATAATAAATCGTGTTAATTGTTTTGGGATACGTCCATCTTTCTCTAGAGAACAAATCTCATCTACATATTAATCACATATTTAAAAACTCAACCGACTGAATAGATCCGCGCGCCTGAAGTTGACACATGACCATTCAAAACGGTTTTTACTCATGTATATGATAAGTTTTAATTACCTTGATTTTTTTATTTTGCATGTAAGACACATGATCTTTTACTCATGAAAACCCTGCTCACGAGTGTATCTGCTATGCAGAAATTATTGAGAAATGAAGCATGACAATGTTCACCACCACATGAACCACCATCGCTAAAGCGTGACAAACCGTCGTACACATCTCCGGCACCAACCACAACACCCTAGTGACACGGCCTCACATTGGATACGGGATTGGTAATTTTTTTGTCTAAATATCGATCATTATTTGTCAATATTGTGGGCAACAACTTTTAGCATTGGATTGGACCAGGACAAGACCCTTTATTCGGATCGAAGTGGTGTATGTCGTAATGTACGTTGGATTGATCTCCTCCTCTTTTTAACAAAATAGATCACTCCTCAAAGTATCAATCCACAATATAGATTATGGTGCAGAGTTTCACACATGCAATGGTTCAAAACTTCAAATGTAGAGTTGAAGAAAGAGTTACGCTTATGCATATCTTCAACAACTAGCACGGCTATTTGGTAGCATCAGGTACACAATCTATCTCTACTAATATAAAGCCAAACGTAACTTTTGGTGTCATCCCATACCAAATTATGGAAACCCAAAAATAACCCTATAAAAAAATAAAAACAGCCCCAAGAAAAAAAACAGAAGATATAAATGGAGGGTAGTATTGTAATGCACTAGAAAATAAAAAGAAAGAAAAGAAAACCAGGCGGGAGACAAAAAAAAAGGTGAACAACAATTTTGCCCAACAAAAACTGTCATAGAAGTGGATAGAGTAGTGGTTGATCTGATTTAACACGTGTGTACACACGGGTGGTTAAACTAGTTTTTATAAAACCACCTTATTCACTACTTAATGGCTTCGGTCACTTAAATTTTAAGGCTGCATGTTTTCGTAGAGATTAAATCTTTCTACTTTAAAATTGTCTTGGAATTAGATGGAAAATAAAATAAAAACCTATCCTGAAAAGGTTTCAAATGCTTTCTTTTAAATGTTTTTTTTTTAAATTTAAGGGCGGTGCGACAGCCTTCAAGCCTTGATTAATGAAAATATTGAATACATAAGGGGGACATCTAACCTAAATCCCATATTACAATAAGCTCATATAAACTATCTTGAACACTAACAAAACACCCTATAAAAACTATGTAGACAACCACACACCAACTAACAACGAACAGTTCCTCAATGGTCGTTCTATCTGTTTTGAGGTAATGACGACAAATCGGAAAAGAAAAGCGACTTTCCCAACAAAAGCAATGCATCAATACATGTTTTGTAACAGCTTTCCTAATTTGTTGTCGACAAATGTCAACACTTCCTCTCATCCGAAACTAAGGTCGACAAAGCACAAACAATGCACACACGGACAGACCTCCTTGACCGCTTGACATTCCTCGCTACCCGAGGTTTTATTTGTGACATGAGATACACAAACAAAACATAAAAACTAAAACAAAAAATAACAGAATTTGGACCTAGGGTTACCCAAGTAAGACTTGGCCCAACATCAGTGATGATTGTGCATCCCCATAGAACAACCCATGACCCAGCGCCGCCGCCGTCATCCCACGAGCCACCGTTGCACGTCTTCGACTGTTAGTATTGCATAATTAGTTGTACGATTAACATACTTATCCACTTAAGCAGATTAGCAACACCTACCGGACCACATGCAAGAACACCAAGGAGGCTCCAACTTCACTCACCAGACCCACCCCCTCCGGGCGCACACGCGCCCGTGGGGGGCGTACCCGAACATGCGGATCACACACCAGCAAGAACAACCAGTCCCACATCGAAGAACAACACCAGGTTCCAATCTCAACCACCTTTATATATCAGGTATTTATTACAGGTAAGATCATCCCATTGATTCGACTTTAACCCATCGCGATCAATTTCATGCCTTACTCCATTAGATCCAATCTGGACTAATTCACATCACACTACTCGCACGTTCGCTTGACTGTTATATCCAATACATATTCTGACTTAGGCATCGGAGCGTTGAAGGCGGGCCACCCCGTCTCGACCCCTGACCGCCTGCTTCATTGTTGTATTCTTCTAACAGCTGCACCCGAACGCCCGAGGGAAGGAAGCCCGCACGCACGAGGGAAGAGGAGGATCCGCCCATCCGAACAGCCCCACCGTTCGGACGCACCAAGGAGGAAGGAAGCAAGTCTATTTCTTGTTGCTTCTGCCCCTTTACGCCCCCGCGCGTAATTCGGTGGAAACATCTGGCGCCGTCTGTGGGAAACTTACAAATTGCAAACCTCGTATAAACACCACCGAAACCAAAGGTCCACATGCTCGATCCAATGGCTGACGACAGCAACACACCCGGAGGAGGGACTCCGCCGGGCTCACAGGAGCGGAACGCACGGACGACCAACAGGAGTGACGATGACGGGCGCATCAACGGCATGGCCCAGGAGTTGCGGGAGGCGGCGCTCGAGAGAGCAGCGGAGCGCCTGGCCCGCCGGAGGATGGAGGAACGATTGGAGGCGCTCATTAACCGGCAGGTGGAACAGTCCGAAGGGTTCCAGGAGACCACCAGTGGGGAGCGATATGTGTTCAACAGGAACAACGCCCGAGCGCCCTCGCCCGCGGAGGAGTCAACACCCCCGACGAACAACAGCGTGATCCTGCAGAGGATGGAGGAGCTGGCAGAGGAAGTCTCGCGCTTGCGCAAGGACAAGCTGGCCGGTCAGGGTGGGACGTTCGCCCCCCGGGTCAGCCCGTTCTCGGCGCACATACTGGAGAGGGGAAGGGATCCCCACGCGAAGATTACGAAGATTGCCCGGTTTGACGGGAGCGGGGATCCACGGACGCACGTGGACGAGTTTCGGTCCACCACGGACGGGACCCGATATTCAGACCCAACCTTGTGTTTCCTGTTTCAGGAAACACTGGCGGAGGAGGCACGGAGCTGGTTCTACGAGATCCCGCCAGGGTCCATTCACTCGTTCCTCGAGCTAGCGGAGAGTTTCCAGAGGCGCTATCGGCTCCAGGGGAAGTACAACACCACGGGTATTCTCCTGAAGGTCCGCCAGGGGGCGGACGAGGGCTTGTCGAGCTACATCAATCGATGGAGGACGCTCGCAAGCACATGCAGGGACCTTGACAAGCGGGTGGCCAAGGTCGCCCTGATGGACAACCTGCTCGCCACCCCATTCGTAGAGAAACTTGTGAGGAAGGAGCATCTCGACTACGACGAGATCATGGATTTGATTGTGCAGAATGCACTGGTGGAGACGCGGGTGTACGGAGCCGCCTCCGAACCTAGTTCCAGCAGACCCGGGGCGACAGGCGCTCAACCACAACGGCTGACGGACAGCGAGAGGCCAACCGGGGGCTTCAAGAGGAACCGGGACGTATACAGGCAGAACTTCCAGAGGCCCTTCTACCGCGGGTACCAGGGCAACAACCACAGCCAGGCGCATGACGCCCGTTTTCCACCAGCACCACGCTACCGGCCAGCAGCACAGGAGGTCTTCACAATCAACGGGCAGTCACCCGAGTACCTGCTCCGCCTGCATCGACACCGAATACCTCCCCCAAACAACATGGCAAAGACGGGGGTACCAGCCGGCCAACTCCCGGAGGTATGGTGCGAGTTTCACAACGCCACCACCCACCATACCAACAGCTGCATCATGCTGAAGAAGGCCCTCGAAGACATGGACGAGCGGACGATCGCTCCCAGGGCGGAAGGACAACAGCGCCAGGTGGGCGCCAGGACCCGCGGGACTATCAACACGATATCCGGGGGCAAACGCAAGGAGAGACAACCGTCGCCCGACCGCTCGAGCAGGGATGTGCTAGCGATCGGGGCAGGGAGAGCGCCCAGGGCACGACGGAAGGAGGCGCCCACCATCAGCTTCACAGCGAAAGACGAGGAAGAAAATCCGAGGGACAGCACCCTACCGTTCGTAATCGACGCGATCATCGACCAATTCCTTGTGAAGAGGGTGCTAGTCGACAACGGGGCGTCCGTGAGCATAATCTACTTCGACGCATACACGGCGCTTGGCCGGCCCGCCAGCAAGATGACGCAGGACCACGAATGCATCGCCAGCTTCACGGGCGAGACCTCGTATCCTATCGGGAGCGACAACCTGCGGGTCGAGGTTGGCGCACTCGATTCCCCGCACAGTGAGATCCGGACGGACTTCATCATCATGGACACCCCCTCCCCCTACAACGCCATACTTGGGAGGCCGGGAATCTGCAAACTGAAACTGATCATCGCAGGGCACCTGCTCTTGGGAAGATTCCCAACCGAGCATGGGATCGAGCACGTCCAGGGATACAACCAGGAGGAAACCTCGGAGACTCGGGGCAGGCAGGAGGTCCTTGCCTTGGGACCCACGGATCGGGAGGCGCGATCCACACACGAGCGGCGCAAGGCCACACTTCAAGTAATCCACTGAGGGCGAGGAACGGACCGCCCGATCATCCGTACAGGCGCATCTAACGGAAGAACACCCCGCCCACTGAGCGTCCAACATCTGGGGAAGTACTTTGTCACTTATCGCATTGATCATATCGTACTTTTCATTTCTCCTTTCCGTTAGTTTGTATTTGCGCGTTCGTTTGTCCTTGATCCGCCCGCCCATGTACTCGGGGGACTGGGGGACTGGGGATAGGCCACTGAATGTAATTTTGCTTTGCATGCTCGCACAAGTTAGTCAAAAGATGCCAAAAAAAAAAAAAAGATAAGGCACACAGGCGGGAAGTAAAGAAGTTCCATTCAGTTCAACAAAGTTATTACAAGGCCCTACTCTATTACAAACAGAAACAGGAAAACAACTACTCTACTCCGCCCCCGTCTCCACATCCATCTCCTCACCCTCATCCGATGACACCGCCACCTCAGCTTCCGCCTGCTCGCCAGCACTCATCCGCCTGACCACTGGCTCATTTTCAGCACGCTCCCTGGAAGCATCCACCGCCCTCTCATACGCCCGACAGCCCGACAGCCTCTCAACCTCAGACTCCAGGAACGCCACCCGGGCGGCTGCTTCAGCACGAACGCGCGTCAGCTCACCGCGCAGGCACTCCGCCTCGGCCATGGCCTTATCTCTGTCGATCTTGGCCAGAGTTTCGCAGGCAGCAGCTTCTCCCGCCCGGATATCCGCCTCGCTCACACGAGCGACATATCGGCGCACCAGTTCGTTGGCCTTCTCTTTGGCAGCCACCGCCACATCCATCGCCCTCTGGTGCTCCCGCTCGCCAGCCCTGAGGCGTGCAAGTTCCGCAACCTCCCGCGAGCGGTAGCGGAAGGCCTTCTCCATCATCCGAGCGCAGGAACCAAACACTCCACCCAGCCCATCAGCAGGAGCTTCCTCAACTGGAGGCAGCGCGGCCGCGAGCGCAGCAGCCTCATTCTCCAGGACCTGCCGCACTCTCTCCACAGCATCATCGCCCGTCCCAGGGGCGGGGCCGGGAGAGGAGTCTTCCATCCGCGCCCTCTTCCGCGCACGTTTCTCACTTTTCCCGTGCGGGGGAGACTTTGGCGCATCCGAGTCCAGAGGAGGAGGATCTGGAAAACAAGCACTTGGGCCCGGACTTGGGACAACCGCCTGACTGTGGGAAGGCACCACCACGAGCGCACGGCTCACCGGCGTCAGCGCACGAGCATCCTCCCGCTCGGTCACATCACCATCCAGCACGACCAGCTGTTGCTCACGTTCTACCTCGACCGGCGTCTCGGCTCCAGCAACATCGCCTGCCGGCAGGAGAAGAACATCCGCTTGTGGCACTTGGACAGGTTGGGCAGGGGCACCCACATCGCCCGTTGGAGGCGCACGTTCAGTTTTTACCACCCCAACTGGTGGACCACCCAGCAGCCCAAGCATCCGGCGCTTGCTCACTTCAAATCTCTTCTTCGCTGCAAACGCACGCGCAGACAGGTTAGCACATCAGATACAACACTTTCACATCAGTTAAAATATTCTACTTATCACTACTCCACGCCCTCCCCCATACTGGGCGAGCGCGCGTTTACTGGGGGACTCCCGCCCATGTAGCCCCATGAACGACCGGGCCAACACTTAGCAAACAGACAGTAGACAAACACCAAAAATACCAAAACCCACAAGATATCAGATCTAACCCACCCCACCTCAAGAACAAACCCTGTTCTTGAGAACAACAGAAAAACCCAGAAAAAACCCAAACACAAAATCAGAAACAACAAAAACAAACCCAGGGGGACTCACAGGCTTCGGATGACATCACTTGGTACAAACGACGGCAACGTATTCCGGCAACGGAGCACACCACTACAGAACAGGTACAAGGAGCAGAACGCGAGAAATTTTGAGCAGAGTTTTTGTGTGTAATGAAAGTGTTGGAACAGGCAACCCCCCTACCCCTATTTATACCAATCGCTCGATGTCAGCCAGTCAACACTAGCCGTCCGATATACAACACCCACTGTAGGATTGGGACGCGTGGCACCACCCGGTCCACTTGCCTCTCCTCAGTAACCGTGCAAAGCCCATCATCTTCCCGCCTTAAATTCAACCCTAGCACGACCCCCAAACAGTTACACGTGTCAACCATGCAGCCCTTCACGCGCCCACGCGCGGAACGCCTGCCCTTCGGCCCATTATGACGACAAGCAGCATTAAAACACGACGCCCAGCACTTATCACACCAGTTTCCCAGGAGAAGACCAAACGAACTGTCACCTCAACCGTCTCAATCAATCAGCACATCACCAAGTCCAAAACAAGTTAGACAACCCGCACGACCACGCAAGGTAAGCACCACTGTGCGCACGCAATAACGAACTGGCAGCACGGTTTGCGCGGCAACAGGCATGGCGCGTCAAACTGTGCGGGCGCCACTGGCGTCGGGTTCTCCCCGCATACACTAGCTCGGCCCTGGCAGGTTGCAGGCGCCGAAACTATCGGGCGCACGGGCGAGGGATACGTTCCCCCCGTACGCGCAAGGACACAGGTTGCCTATACGAATGGGCAAGGGGCCTGTCCTCCCCTTGCAGTCCCTAGGACTAACGGGTGTGGGGTACGTCCCCATCCGTTCGCACATAGACCGGTCAGATTATGCGCCAGAGGCACGAGGTTCGCCCTCTCTCTGGCTGTCCCAAACAATCGATGGGCGGCAACAGGCACGGGGCCCGTCCCCTCTCTTGCGCGCGCCATGGGTGACACGGGCGTGGGGTTCTTCCCCTCCGTTCACCAGTTCATTCCTGGCAGAGGCATGAGGTCCGCCCTCTCTCTGAGTGTACCACAGTTCGATGGGCGGCAACAGGCATGGGGTCCGTCCCCTCTCTTGCGCGCGCCATGGGTGACATGGGCGTGGGGTTCTTCCCCTCCGTTCACCAGTTCATTCCTGGCAGAGGCATGAGGTCCGCCCTCTCTCTGAGTGTACCACAGTTCGATGGGCGGCAACAGGCATGGGGCCCGTCCCCTCTCTTGCGCGCGCCATGGGCGCTATGGGCGTGGGGTTCTTCCCCTCCGTACGCCGCATTGTTCCACGGCAGAGGCATGAGGTCCGCCCTCTCTCTGAGAGTACCACAGCTCGATGGGCACCACGGGCGTGGGGTTCTTCCCCTCCGTGCGACGGCTCATTCCTAGCAGAGGCATGGGATACGTCCCCTCTCCTGACGATAATTGATTGGCAAAACACGGGCGTGGGGTTCTTCCCCTCCGTGCCAAACTAAGTCCTAGTAGGGACGAAAGGTCCGTCCCCCCTATAGGCAACATATAGGACGTGAGTGGTGGGTGCGCCCTTCATTCCCGTTCGCAAAAAGTGCAAGCCGACTTAGCGGGGCTAAGTTCGATGGGCGACACGGGCGTGGGGTTCTTCCCCCCCGTGTGCGTACGTTAACGATCGATTCGCCGACTCGGATTCCGGTAAGGCGCGCGGGTCCGTCCCCTCCTTCATGGGTCCGAGACCGATGAGCGTAGACCGGGCATGAGGTCCGTCCTCTCCGGGCGCGAAATCTTCCCGGGTTAGGCGGCAGAGGCCTCTGCGCGCGCTAAGGCCGATGAGCGGCACGAGTACGTGATCGTGGGCGCTGTAACACTTGTAGGTCGCGGTTCTGATCGTCCCATTGACGCTACAGCGTGCGCGGCGGCATCCCCGTTGACGTACGGCGTACGCAGTGTATCCCATAACTGGCGTACGGACAGCATATTGCATACACACACCTCATACCATACACTCACGCATCATATCATACCACACCTATGCATCTATATATCTATATACATATGTACTTATCTGCCTATTCCTTACTTATATGCTTATATCTCTGTTTTGCCATGAATGTCCCCAACACCCCACCCCATCTGGGCGCGCGGCTCCCAAGCATATAATAGCACCTCGTGCTTGGCGGCCGGGCCCATAGGTACACCAACGCACGACCATACCACTCTACGGGCGCGCGGGTCCTAAACTAGCAAGATCAGTTGGGATGCCGGGCCCAGAACACACCAACATGTACACCATCGGACGAACAGGTACACGCTCGGCCACCCAGGTCCCGCTCCGTCATGCGAGCTCTTTCTTGACCGGAGAGTTGGGGGACTTGGGGGGTCACAGGATCATGACCGCTGCTCAACCGGATAAGTATTCCTGTTAATCGCACCACCCTTTTTCAACTCCCCAGTCAAGAAAGTTCTCTTTGACTTGGGGAATTGGGGGACTTGTTAGTATTGCATAATTAGTTGTACGATTAACATACTTATCCACTTAAGCAGATTAGCAACACCTACCGGACCACATGCAAGAACACCAAGGAGGCTCCAACTTCACTCACCAGACCCACCCCCTTCGGGCGCACACGCGCCCATGGGGGGCGTACCCGAACATGCGGATCACACACCAGCAAGAACAACCAGTCCCACATCGAAGAACAACACCAGGTTCCAATCTCAACCACCTTTATATATCAGGTATTTATTACAGGTAAGATCATCCCATTGATTCGACTTTAACCCATCGCGATCAATTTCATGCCTTACTCCATTAGATCCAATCTGGACTAATTCACATCACACTACTCGCACGTTCGCTTGACTGTTATATCCAATACATATTCTGACTTAGGCATCGGAGCGTTGAAGGCGGGCCACCCCGTCTCGACCCCTGACCGCCTGCTTCATTGTTGTATTCTTCTAACAGCTGCACCCGAACGCCCGAGGGAAGGAAGCCCGCACGCACGAGAGAAGAGGAGGATCCGCCCATCCGAACAGCCCCACCGTTCGGACGCACCAAGGAAGAGGAAGCAAGTCTATTTCTTGTTGCTTCTGCCCCTTTACGCCCCCGCGCGTAATTCGGTAGAAACATCGACTACCTACGAATTCCCGTCCACCTTCCTTGAACTTATCGGCTTGACCCCATGGGAGGCAGCACACCAGTAGGTCTTGAACCAATCTGACAATGGTCTTGAACCAATCTGACAATCCAAGATCGGACAAAACCTTAAGCAACGCACGCCCAACATCTAGCTCCAGCCATTCCATTCACGTCGGCCTGGGAAGGAGGGATTGTGACCTTGTGCACTAACAAGACCTTGAGTCGTTGCCGTTATGCACCGTTGACTGCCAGAATACAACGAAAGTATGATTGAGACCTGAGCATTCAAACCAGAGCCCGCACCCCACCGGCCACCACTGCCTGTCAAAACTAGATTTGCACCACCCAAACACAGCCTCATGTCGGGACAACCTTGCCCGTCCGGCTGCACCCGTACCCACGACATAGCGACGCGGCGAGAGGCCGGCGCTGCCGAGGTGGGCCACCGGACGAACACGAACAAAGCACCCTAGCAACAAAAGTTTTTAAGCGCGTGAGGCGTGTTCCTCTCGTTGTTTGAGCTTTTCAAGACCCCGGATTGTGTTGTATGTTCATCAAAACTTTAATCCCAATGTTTCGATGTTCTAGATGGATTAAGAGTTGGTCATTCCAAATAGGTAAGGTAGCCGAAATTAATGCTATGTTGGGCATTCTTGGTTACTAGTAATTGATGTATGGTAACAAGCTTGTCGCATAATCTTGGATCCAGATGATGAAGATCGATCAATAGACTAATTCTAATTCTAATTGAGTACAACTATAATAAGCATTGGTAGGGTTAGACACGAAACGGGGCGAGCTCTATTCTTATTTCAAATGAGACAGGATGCGACATTTAAAATTACGTCCCGAAAATCGAATAGGACGGGTCCAATTTTAGGCCTAATTTAAAATGAACATTTAACAACAAAAAATCGAATGTGATATTACGAACCAAACTTTGGGCTCAATATAAGATAAACATAAGACCTCAAAATCTATAACTACACAAAGCAATACTGTTTTACTGTACTTAATGTTTAATTAAGAGCAATAAAACTACAAACAATTTTATTTTCTTGTTTAATTGAAATATTTAATTCATATTACAAAGTAGTATAGTACTTTGATTGTTGTAGAGTTTTTTTTTTTGTTGAATTGCTAATTGTTTGATAATTTAATATGTTACTTTTAATAAAACAATAATAAAATAGACAAAAAGATATTACGTGGGACGGGTCTATCGGGATTTTAAATTAAGACTTGATCCTATCCCTGAAAAACGAGACGGAACAGAATAATGAAAAAATAATTTTTCGTCCCGTCCCATTTTTTTTCCTTACAGGATCGGGTTGAGTTCGAAATTTGCGAAATTTGTGCCCACCCCTAAACATTGGAAGTCATTCAACACAGTTACACAAATAATTCTAGGCCCAAGTATAGGCTCAATAGGTATTGTCATATGGATTGTATCACTGTGGTCGACTTTAGTTTTATAAAATCCCTAAATCATTTCTGCTACATTGATCTAAATCTAAAGCTCGGCCCAATACGGTTTAGACGATGGCGTCGTCATGTTGGCTACTACAGTTCTCTTTATCGCTGATTGATTGTGCATGGGCCCATTGTTGGGCTTCCTAGGCACTCATGGGCTAGGGTTTCCCCTAGATTGGGCTTGGTTGCTAGGTCCACTAAGGCCATTTTTTGGTTCTTAGGTTATATATGGATTCGAATTTGGAAACCGGGCTAGTTGTTAATCCGGACTTTGATTCTGGTTCAGCTGTACTTCTCCTACTGACATTAGTTCTTAAAAGTAGCCTCACACTTTCTGTTAGAATTACAAATTGACCTAGAACAACTACTTGGTTACGGTTCTTGCGGTAGCCTCCCACTTCTTGTCTTACATAATACGAGTTGGTCTGGAATCACTACTCACTATGGTTACAATTACATTCACATTTACATTGTCTATCACAGTGTTTCTACCAGATTCCGTAAGCAGAGGTACGGATGGGGTCAATTCTGGTGATCCGAGCTGTCACGCGTATATCGTCATTTACATGCTGTTAAGAGTAATACACCAAACGGTCGTTAGAAGCCTTGACGGGTTGTTCCCGCCTTCGACTCTCAGACGCTTAAGTTAGTGTATGAAGCGTAACAAATAGTATTGGTACGTTGAGTAACGGGTGTGATATGGCGTACCTTGTAACTGTCATAAATGTGTTGTATATATTGACGGTTGAGTATGGGATGTTTTGTTGTTCTTCGATGTGGGATCTTGCCTGTTTGGTCATGTTCTGTCTTGGTACCTTCCGTTTGTCTTTCCGAGCCCGTGGGCTATCAGATGGTGTTGCTTCCTTGTTTAAATTTGAAGCCTGTGTTGCTGTCTTACGTTTGGTCTAAGCTGTGTCGATCCGTTTGGAGTGACTAAGTGTGCGATAATTTTGTTTACGAGATCACGTACTAACAAGTCCCCTAAGTCCCCAAGTCAAGGGAACCAGCTATTGATTGGGGAGTTGCAAGGCTTTGCTCGGATTTTGCACATGTGGTCACTCGAGAAGGGGGGGGGAGGATCTTGCTAACCCCGAGTCCCCCAACTCTCCGATAAAGAGCTGATTTTAAGGTCGAGAGTCGAAGTGTAGTGTTTGTGGAGCCTTGTTCCGTGATGATGCGGGAGTTTGTCGTCCTGTGATAGCGCGAACGTTGTTGCTGTTCGGCTATCGGATTGGACTCCGAAACCTGATGTTACTGTTTGGAGCCGCTTATGTGGTGACAAGTGATGTTGCTACTCGTCCCACGATAGCTCGAACGTTGTTGCTGTCTGGCTATCGGGTTGGACTCCGAAACCTGATGTTGCTACTCGTCCCACGATAGCGCAAGCATAATTGCCACTTGCTTATCGGGTATTACTCTATAGAGTGGATGCGTAACGGGAGGTCCCAGACCTCAGTCTGTTAGCCCCGATCGATGGCGCATGTCATGATGGTATCAACCGTGCCCATGATAGCGCAAGTGATAGTTGCATATTTATGCAACGTTTATGTGCTTAACCGAACCTTATATTTAGCTCTTTTGTTTTGTTTTTGAGTGAATTAATTATGTTTATTTGTTTTTAGGTATTTTGGAGATAAATGAAGAAAAATAGATTAAATATATAATGCAGCTTGGCGAAGGAACGAGAGTCCTTGGCGAGGAGGTTTGGTTCTTGGCGAACACGTGATAGAAGAGTGCAAGTGCGTTTTGCTAGTTTAATTAAACTAGTTAAATGGGATTAAATAATATATCTTGGCGAGCCTCGCGAGAGAGAAGCCCTTCTGCAAGTTGATTTGGCGAGCACGTGGGAATTTATATATATATAATGGAAGTTGACTTGTGCTTGGCGAGGAACAAAGAAAGAAGTATAATTGAAGTGGATGGCTGCATGCATATTTATATATATCAAGTGGAGTGAAAAGAGGGTCAAGCACGTGATGCATTCTTGCCAGTGAATCAACTTAGACTTAGACTTATATATATGGCTTGGCGAAGTTGCTCGCGAGGAGAAGAAGAGGAGGAGTCCTAATATAATAATGAGATTATGAATATTGGGCTGGATTTTGGAGTCTTGCACGTGGTTTGCTAGCTAGGTTAATTAACCTAGCTAGTCTGGAACATATAAATAGCTAAGAAGAGAACGTACGCAAGGGGGGGGACGGACGTAACGAAGAGCAAGGAAGCTGCAAGTTTCTCTTTCATCCGTTTGTATCAATTTCTTTCATGGATTATTTTAGTTTATTTTCTGATTCCATGAGGAGCTAAACTCCATTGTTAAGGGGCTGTTTTGAAGCCCCGTTCATGATATCTAGATTGCTTATGCATGTTAACTAAGTTTTTCTTTTGTTATTTGAATGAGGTTTCTTTGTTATTTATACGGTGATGATTCTTGATTATGTATGCTTTGAGTGCACGCTTAGTATGCATGTTTAGGAATCTAATTCTAAGAAAATTGATGGCTGTTGGTGATTATTACCTTCCTCAAGTTTCAATAGTAGAACCCATACATGCTTGGTATAAGAAACCCTAGGTCTAGTAAGACACGACCGTAGTGTACTTATGAAGCCTTGTAGATTCTCAAACCCTTTCTAAATCTTAATGCTTTTCTCTTAGTAAATTCGAGTCCGTGACTTCGGGTTCTTTGAGGGATAGACAATATTGATAAGCAGACCTTCAATGTTGTAAACATAAGGATCGGGTAATAGGTTGTGTTCACAGCTCGGGGCCTTCCTGGGAATCTTTCATTCATAACATTTGCATTATTTAGTTAAGCATTTGTCGTCTAGATGGATTGACGGTGGTGGATAACACTTCCCTTAACCCATTTTATCATTGATTCTCGTTTTACTTATACTCTGTTTTCTGTTTCAGTTTAGTAGTCTGTTTTGCATAATTTTGTTCGCCAACCAAACAAACTTCGATGGTATTGAAATTTCGCGTGGTAGTTCGCCAAGGTGTCTTTAGTGTTCAGTGTTAATTTCGTAATTTTAGGTTGAGTCTAGGTATTTTAATTAATTACGTTAGTGTCCCGTGGTCGAGTCTGTCAGATTTCTGACTTTCGCGTCTGTTTGTAGTTTAGAGTATTGAGTCTCATCTTTCCCTGTGGATTGACCCCTATACTATTGTACTGCATTGACAAGTATATTGAGTTCATTATAGGGTAATTTTGAGGGTGGTTAAACACCGATCAAATTTTGGCGCCGTTGCCGGGGAAAGATCTAGTCTTTATATTCTAACGTGTCTTTTGTTTCAGTTTTGTTTTGTTTTGTTTCATTTCTTTTATAGTGTAACGTGTCTCTTGTGTGCAGGTACTTAGTGCATGCATACTCGAAGGTCAAGGAGAACTGAGCCTTTATTGCTTGATTTAGAGATTGAACGCTCAGCTAAGCAAAACCGGAAGCAGAAGAGGCGAGCAGAACTGGAGGGTTTAGGAAACACGAGTGGCACAGTGTCAGAACCTGAGGTTGAGGTGGAAACAAGTTCAGAAGAAGAAGAAGAAGTTCCTCAATCGCCACCACAAAGAGAAGCAATGGGAGAACAACCAAGAACGTTGATGAATTCCTTTGTACCTAGTGCTCAGGGGAATTCATCACCAATAGTGTTGCCGGCTCTTGGGACATATTCAGTTCCCCCTGCTTTACTATCAGCCCTACCTCATTATAGGGGGGTATTCTCAGAGGACCCTCAGCAACATTTGGCTGAGATTGAAGCTTTAGCATCAACACAAAACTTACAAAATGTTGAATCTAATGTGTTGAAACTAATTTTATTTCCTTTTTCTGTGAAGGAAGGAGCGAAGATGTGGTTCAATTTTTTGGCTCCTAGGTCTATACAATCTTGGGATGAGATGAAAGTGACGTTCATGAAAGAGTATTTCTCAGCCCAGAAGACTAAGCAGTTGAAGAAGGAGATTAATAGCTTCATACAAAAAGATGGTGACATGCTTCATGAGGCATGGAGTCATTTCAAGGAGCTGTTGAGGAAATGCCCACATCATGGGTATGATCTAGAGGACAGGATGACTTTCTTTTATGAAGGTCTAGAGCCATCTAACAAGACAAGAGTGGATTTCGCTTGTGGAGGTATGTTTTTATGTACCAAATAGGTCAGCAAGCTCATGATACCATAGAGAAATTGGCTGAGAACACCAAACAGTTCTATACAAGAGAGAGAACGTTGGCGAGCAAGAAACAACAAGCTGTATTTGAGATTGCCACCAACCCAGACATGGACAAGAGAATGAAAGAAATAGAGAAAAAGTTGGAGTCCATTTCTACTGCCATCAAGAGCCAAACGACATCATCATCATCTGTTTCTCAGGTATGTTCTGTTTGCTCTATGTCGGATCACACTAATGAATCTTGTCCTTTTATTCCTGAAGAAGAGCAGGTGAATTTTGTGCAACAACGTGCATCAAGAAATGATCTATTTTCAAACACATACAATCCGGGGTGGAGGAATCATCCCAATTTCAGCTATGGAAACACAAACAATGTGCTGAACCCACCCACCGGATTCAAGGTAAGACCTGAATATCAGCAAGTACAACAGCCGGTTGCAGCTCCAGCTCCTGATCCTATCATGGCAGCAATATTGGCTAGGCTAGAGGGGATTGAGATGCATAACAAGAACTCTAGCAAGCCATTCGAGCTTATGGAGAAGCAGCTGAACAGCTTGCAGCAACAAGTGTCAACAAGAGAACAAGGTACTCTTCCAAGCAATGTGGTTAAGAACCCAAGATCTCAACATGAAGCTAATGTGATCACATTGAGAAGTGGAAGAGTGATTGAAGAGGTTGAAAAGCCTACAAAAAAATCTTTAGAAGATGAGCCGGTCCTAGAACAGGTGCTGCCATTTCCACCACTACTGCAGGATCAGGGAGAGAAGAGTGTACCTGGACAGAAAAATTCAGCAAATGAAAAATCAGGTAAGTCAATTTCTGAACCTTCTCCTTCAATTCCTTTACGTGTTCCTTTTCCTGGCAGGTTGAAAAACAAGAAGAAGGATGAGTTGGAGCAAGAGATTCTAGATACATTCCGGAAGGTGGAAGTGAACATTCCGTTGCTTGATGCGATTAAGCAAATACCGAAGTATGCAAAGTTTCTTAAGGAACTTTGTACAATGAAGAGGAAGTTCACAGGGACCGAGACCGTGGCCTTGAGTGAGAAGGTGTCAGCGGTACTTCAGAGGAAGCTACCACCCAAGATGGGTGATCCTGGACGATTCACCGTTCCATGTACAATTGGTAACACGAACTTTAC
This sequence comes from Geum urbanum, assembly GCA_946800695.1. Classification (NCBI taxonomy): domain Eukaryota; kingdom Viridiplantae; phylum Streptophyta; class Magnoliopsida; order Rosales; family Rosaceae; genus Geum; species Geum urbanum. Next base: position 2,381,297 of record OX327011.1, read on the forward strand.
TGGAGCTTTACTTGATTTGGGTGCATCAATAAACTTAATGCCATACTCTATGTATAAAACTTTGAATATTGGTGCATTACAACAAACTGGTGTTACAATTAAATTAGCTGATCGATCTAACTGCTACCCTAGAGGTTTTGTTGAGGATGTTTTGGTGCAGGTAGGTAAGTTGATCTTCCCAGCTGATTTCTTCGTATTAGAGATGGAGGCAGAGCCTCAACCATCCGAGCTACCATTGATACTTGGTCGTCCATTCTTACGGACCGCTAGGACCAAGATAGATTGTTTCAATGGTACCCTCTCCATGAAAGTGGATGAAGAGAAAATCCGCTTCAACATCTTCGACGCAATGAGGCATCCTAGCGATAATGATTTGTATTCCTGTTTTTCTATTGATACATTTGATAATTTTATACAGGAATTTATGCAGCACTCGGTGAATGAGAATGATGATGCGTTGAAGAAAGCGATTGAAGAGGGGGGGAAGAAGTCTGAAACTCCCCCATGTTCTAAAGTGTGGGATGAACTTGAGGATTTGATCACCCAAGTTCGATCCATGGATGATGAAGAAGAAACAATGAGAATCAGCTCAGCTGAAGAGTTAGTGATGGGTGAAGAGTACGATGATGTTGTGGCAGCCCTTGAGTCATTGCCATACATAAGAGGTAGTTCAAAATCTCTTCCTCTTCCTATTACTAATGACACGCTTCTTTCTTCCATTGTAACAGCACCAAAGCTTGAGCTCAAGCCTTTGCCTGAGCATTTGAAGTATGCATTCCTTGGAACTGGTGAGACTTTACCAGTCATTTTATCTTCAAAACTAACAGTGTTGCAGGAAGAGAAGCTAATCACTGTACTCAGGGAGTACAAGGAGGCTATTGGCTGGACAATTGCAGACATTAAAGGTATAGATCCAACATTGTGTACTCATAGGATATTCCTTGAAGATGGAGCAAAGCCAACGAGAGAACCACAACGAAGACTCAACCCACCTATGATGGATGTGGTGAAGAATGAGGTTATCAAACTTCTCGATGCAGGTATTATTTATGCAATATCTGATAGCAAGTGGGTGAGTCCTGTGCAGGTGGTACCCAAGAAGTCAGGCATCACAGTGATTAAAAATGATGAGGATCTGCTGGTGCCAAAGAGAGTTCAAACAGGATGGAGAGTATGTATTGACTACCGCAGGCTTAATGCCACAACCCGTAAGGATCATTTTCCTCTTCCTTTTATTGACCAAATGTTGGAACGTCTTGCAGGTCATGCGTATTATTGCTTTCTAGATGGTTATTCTGGCTACAACCAGATTGCCATTGACAGAGAAGACCAGGAGAAGACCACGTTCACATGTCCTTTTGGCACGTTTGCTTATAGGAGGATGCCTTTTGGGTTGTGCAATGCACCAGCTACTTTCCAGAGATGCATGATGAGCATCTTTTCAGACATGGTGGAGAAGATCATCGAGGTATTCATGGATGATTTTTCTGTTTTTGGTGATTCTTTTGATACATGTTTGAATAATCCGTCCTTAGTTCTAGAAAGATGTGTAGAAAAGAACCTTGTGTTAAATTGGGGAAAATGTCATTTCATGGTTGAACAAGGTATTGTTTTGGGACATGTAATTTCTGAAAAAGGTATTGAGGTAGACAAGGCTAAGGTTGATGTTATACGTACCTTACCACCTCCCAATACTGTGAGAGAGGTGCGCTCTTTTCTTGGACATGCAGGTTTCTATCGCAGGTTTATCAAGGATTTCTCCAAGATAGCCCGACCTCTCAGTGCATTGCTCCAGAAGAGTGTGACGTTTGATTTTACTGAAGATTGTCTTGCTGCCTTTAACAAGCTCAAGGAGTTGTTGATCACCGCCCCAATCATCCAAGCACCAGATTGGAACCTTCCGTTCGAATTGATGTGTGATGCATCGAAATATGCTGTAGGTGCTGTGTTGGGACAGCGGGTTGAGAGGGTACCACATGTGATTTATTATGCTTCTCAAACCCTTAATGATGCTCAGTTAAACTATTCAACAACTGAGAAGGAACTTTTGGCTGTTGTCTTTGCTTTAGAGAAATTTAGATCTTATTTGTTAGGAACTAAAGTGATTATTTTATCTGACCATGCTGCATTGAGATATCTTATGACAAAGCAGGATGCAAAGCCAAGGTTGATTAGGTGGTTACTACTCCTTCAGGAGTTTGATGTGGAAATCAAAGATAAGAAAGGAACAGAGAATGTGGTTGCAGACCATTTGAGTCGGTTGACACATGGGTCCAATGCGGAGGAGGATAAACTCCCTTTGCATGAGAGCTTTCCGGATGAGCAACTTTTTGCTATCCAGGATTCTGAGCCGTGGTATGCGGATATTGTCAACTACCCGGTTTCAAAACTGGTACCTACTAACTTTACCCGTGTTCAGAAGGACAAGTTGAAGAAGGAGGCCAGATATTATGTGTGGGATGATCCATACTTATGGAAGCATTTCCCAGATTCCATCATATGAAGGTGCGTTCCCGAGTCTGAAATTTATTCAATTCTTTCTTTTTGCCACTCACATGTAGGTGTAGGACATTTCGGGGGAAAGAAAACTGCACTCAAGGTGTTGGAGTGTGGATTTTATTGGCCTAGCATTTTTAAGGATGCTCATGATTTCTACAAGGCATGTCCAAGATGTCAGATGACAGGTAACATAGGTCATAGGGATCAAATGCCTCAACAACCAATTCTTGTGGTTGAAATTTTCGATGTGTGGGGTATTGATTTCATGGGTCCTTTCCCTTCTTCGCATTCTAATGTGTACATACTTTTGGCAGTTGATTATGTGTCTAAGTGGGTGGAGGCAGTTGCCACCCGAACTAACGATTCTGCTGTTGTGCTTAAATTCTTAAAGTCCATATTTGCTAGATTTGGCACACCTAGGTACATCATTAGCGATGGAGGCTCTCACTTTTGCAACCGCACGTTTGCTGCGCTCTTGAGGAAATATAATGTTCAACACAAGGTGGCGACACCTTATCATCCTCAGACCAGTGGACAAGTGGAGGTGTCTAACCGAGAAATCAAGAAGATCCTTGAGAAGACCGTAGGCCCTACCAGGAAGGATTAGAGTCAGCGATTAGATGAATCTTTGTGGGCTTACCGTACAGCTTACAAAACACCTATAGGGATGTCTCCTTACAGGCTTGTTTTTGGCAAAGCTTGTCATCTGCCGGTTGAGCTTGAACACAAAGCTTATTGGGCGGTCAAACAGTTCAATTTTGATATTGATGAGGCTGGGATTCACAGGAAACTGCAGTTGAATGAGCTGGCAGAAATCAGGAACAATGCATATGAGTCCAGCAGGATTTACAAGGAGAAAGCCAAGGCTTTTCATGATCAAAATATCAGGAGCAAGACTTTTGTGGTAGGACAAAAGGTCTTGGTTTTCAACTAGAGGTTGAGACTGTTTCCAGGTAAGCTTCAGTCTAGATGGATTGGTCCATTTGTGGTTACTAATGTTTTCCCTAGTGGTGCTGTAGTGGTGAAAAGTGACAAAACAGGGAAAGTTTTCAAAGTCAATGGACATCGATTGAAGCTGTTTCACGAATTGATGATGGAGCATATCGTTGAGCAAGTACCTCTCGAGGATGTGCCACAAGATAAAGAGTGATACTTGGTACCGTCTGGCTGAAGACGTTAAACTTAGCGCTACTTGGGAGGCAACCCATGTGGATGGAGAAGCTTGGCTGCCAGATTTGAATTCTTTTCCCTTCTCATTTTCTTTATTTTTCTCCATGTTAGTGTGGTTTGTGATGTGTTATGTGTCTTATTCCATGCTTGTTTGATGTATTGTATGTTTTAATTTTGTCTTACATTGAGGACAATGCAAATTTCAAGTGTGGGGTGGGGTTTATATCATATCCTTAGCGTCTATGTATAAATTTTTCGTTATTTCGGTACTGTACAGTATGCTGTTTCGTGTCAATTTATTGACATAGTGTGAGGTCTCGTAAATTTCTGAAATTTTGAGGGAGTGTTTCTATATGTGTCTAGTTTTTGGTCCCAAAATTTCAGCTCATTCCACTGCGTGGTTAATTTTGTAAAAATCTGGCGAGTTGAGTGCGCAGACGAGCCTGAGGGAGTCTTTTCCGACGACTAGTTCGTCGCGGAAGGGTTTCCTCGCCAGAATTTAGCATTTTTGAGTTTTTTTTTTCTTTGTTTTTCTTGTGTGTTTTAGTGTCTTATTTGAAAAACCAAATATAAAAGTAAAAAGTGTCAAGAAAAACATAAAAAGAGTCTTTTGTTTTGTGTCTTAGGTGCCCTTAACTAGTCCATGATGTGATTATATCTTCCGTAATTGTGACTAAAAGATGATCATGTTATTTAAGTTTCTTTGGTTAATCTTGATATATGGTGCATATGCGAATGTGTAGTGGATGTAGAAAAAGTTAACATGGTACAGATTTTTGGCATGATTAAACTTTGTTGAGATTCATTTAACCTGTGAGCGATTGAGTCTATATGTGATTACACATGCTTTCTTTATTGAGTGTCAATTGCTTGCCACAGATTAAGTTAATGGACTCTAGATATTACTAGAACTTGCTCTTGTACTTTTCGAAACTTATAGTCAATACTTGTTTTAATTGAGGAAGTGAGAAAGGCATTTAGGGGACACCACCATAGCCATATAAGCATGTGTCCTAATTTTGTGTACACAAGATGTGCACCCCTTAGTTAACCACTTTGAGCCTACATGTTTAAACTTTATGTCATCACCACATATCTCTGACCTTAAACCTTAGAATACTTATATCTTTACCCTTGTTCTAGGACTTGGTAAAGCTATACATGAGACAGATATGTGAAGACGGCGACAATGTCGAAAAGTGATGCAAAGAAATAAGTGTTGGGTATCAAGCTAGTGCTTGAAAAAAAAATGAAAAGAAAGAAAAGAAAAAAAATTGATGTCTAGCTTGATACCCGAGTTAACTGTTGACGAAAACAATGACGTGAAGGCCCAACAAAATGAAATTCGGCCACAAAAGTGAGAAAGTTCATGGTTGTAAAGTTTGAAGAAGTCTCTTATTTGGTGCTCTACTGGGTTCTAGAATTATATTTGAATTCCTTATCCATTTATTCTTTAACCTATGAGCCAAGCCCCATTACAACCCATGAAAGTCCTTTTGATCCTCAAGATAGCAGCCTTTGATATGTGGAGATTTGTCACAAGTGTAAGCATATGGTGTGGTCCATTTGGCAAGTAATTGAGTTGAGTGAAAACCTTAGACATATTTTGAGAGAAACACTTTTGAGAGCATATATCTGTGAGGTTGAATCTTGACTTGTTTTTGGCATGCTACAGCTTTACATTCACTATGATTATGTCTTCGTCCTACATATTACATGTGTGTCATGCATTGAAATTAACTTTTGAAACTTTGTGGAATGTTAATTTGGAGTCACTTATCTTGGTGTTACAATTGTGGAAGATTGCTGAGACAATTGGTTGAGGGCGTTAGAGTTTTGTCGAGTCTTTTCAGAGTCTTAGTTTAGTGTTTTGCTCGAGGACTAGCAAAAGCTAAGTGTGGGGTATTCTGATAGTTGCATATTTATGCAACGTTTATGTGCTTAACGAACCTTATATTTAGCTCTTTTGTTTTGTTTTTGAGTGAATTAATTATGTTTATTTGTTTTTAGGTATTTTGGAGATAAATGAAGAAAAAGAGATTAAATATATAATGCAGCTTGGCGAAGGAACGAGAGTCCTTGGCGAGGAGGTTTGGTTCTTGGCGAACACGTGATAGAAGAGTGCAAGTGCGTTTTGCTAGTTTAATTAAACTAGTTAAATGAGATTAAATAATATATCTTGGCGAGCCTCGCGAGAGAGAAGCCCTTCTGCAAGTTGATTTGGCGAGCACGTGGGAATTTATATATATATAATGGAAGTTGACTTGTGCTTGGCGAGGAACAAAGAAAGAAGTATAATTGAAGTGGATGGCTGCATGCATATTTATATATATCAAGTGGAGTGAAAAGAGGGTCAAGCACGTGATGCATTCTTGCCAGTGAATCAACTTAGACTTAGACTTATATATATGGCTTGGCGAAGTTGCTCGCGAGGAGAAGAAGAGGAGGAGTCCTAATATAATAATGAGATTATGAATATTGGGCTGGATTTTGGAGTCTTGCACGTGGTTTGCTAGCTAGGTTAATTAACCTAGCTAGTCTGGAACATATAAATAGCTAAGAAGAGAACGTACGCAAGGGGGGGACGGACGTAACGAAGAGCAAGGAAGCTGCAAGTTTCTCTTTCATCCGTTTGTATCAATTTCTTTCATGGATTATTTTAGTTTATTTTCTGATTCCATGAGGAGCTAAACTCCATTGTTAAGGGGCTGTTTTGAAGCCCCGTTCATGATATCTAGATTGCTTATGCACGTTAACTAAGTTTTGCTTTTGTTATTTGAATGAGGTTTCTTTGTTATTTATACGGTGATGATTCTTGATTATGTATGCTTTGAGTGCACGCTTAGTATGCATGTTTAGGAATCTAATTCTAAGAAAATTGATGGCTGTTGGTGATTATTACCTTCCTCAAGTTTCAATAGTAGAACCCATACATGCTTGGTATAAGAAACCCTAGGTCTAGTAAGACATGACCGTAGTGTACTTATGAAGCCTTGTAGATTCTCAAACCCTTTCTAAATCTTAATTCTTTTCTCTTAGTAAATTCGAGTCTGTGACTTCGGGTTCTTTGAGGGATAGACAATATTGATAAGCAGACCTTCAATGTTGTAAACATAAGGATCGGGTAATAGGTTGTGTTCACAGCTCGGGGCCTTCCTGGGAATCTTTCATTTATAACATTTGCATTATTTAGTTAAGCATTTGTCGTGTAGATGGATTGACGGTGGTGGATAACACTTCCCTTAACCCATTTTATCATTGATTCTCGTTTTACTTATACTCTGTTTTCTGTTTCAGTTTAGTAGTCTGTTTTGCATAATTTTGTTCGCCAACCAAACAAACTTCGATGGTATTGAAATTTCGCGTGGTAGTTCGCCAAGGTGTCTTTAGTGTTCAGTGTTAATTTCGTAATTTTAGGTTGAGTCTAGGTATTTTAATTAATTACGTTAGTGTCCCGTGGTCGAGTCTGTCAGATTTCTGACTTTCGCGTCTGTTTGTAGTTTAGAGTATTGAGTCTCATCTTTCCCTGTGGATTGACCCCTATACTATTGTACTGCATTGACAAGCATATTGAGTTCATTATATGGTAATTTTGAGGGTGGTTAAACACCGATCAGCAAGCATAACTGCCACTTGCCTATCGGGTATTGCTCTATCGGGTGGATACGTAACGGGAGGTCCCAGACCTCAGTTCGTTAGCCCCGATCGATGGCGCAGGTCATGATGGTATCAACCGTGCCCATGATAGCGCAAGCATAACTTCCACTTGCCTATCGAGTATTGCTCTGTCGGGTGGATGCGTAACGGGAGGTCCCAGACCTCAGTTCGTTAGCCCCGATCGATGGCGTAGGTCATGATGGTATCAACCGTGCCCATGATAACGCAAGCATAACTGCCACTTGCCTATCGGGTGTACTCCGAAACGGTGTTGCTGCTTTCGAAGTAGGCCCCTCTTGTCTTTTCGTATTCTGGCCCTTTCATCTTCGTAACGGTTATCTGTCGTTTGGGGTGATCGTGTGTCAGGCGGTTTATTTCAGTTGTTTGCTGCATGCGTGACGCGTGGCGCGCCGAATTCGAAGCGGTAGGGTAATTAATTTTGGCGGGAGCGCGTGAGGCACGTGAGACACGTGTCGTAATCCTGCGGATGGAAGCACTGAAAATAAACGGTAGGCGTTTGCCTAGGGTTAGAATTGTGGCCTATAAATAGTGGTGCTTTCACTTTCACTTTTTACACTTTGCTTTGCTTGAACTGAAACTCTGCGTAAACGTGCCCTTGAATCTGTGTGCTTTGTCAATGATTCATGTTAAACCAAGCACTCAATTAAAAGCTTAATCAAACAAAAATACAATTAAAACCCTTCTTGGATGTAGCATTGGTGAGTAGAGATCGTTCTTAACCGGGGATTGAGGGTGCATGCATAACTATGCTAAGGTTGTTTATGGGGGTGCAAGATTTGTTGGTTTTAAGTTTCCTACGAAATAAAATAAGAAGATGGTTAGATACATATCAAGAAATCACAAGTTCTAACATGTTTAAACTCATAGACAAGCAAACAATCAAGAACACATAATCCTAACATGCATCTAGCCGAAAATAAGTTCCTTAATCTATTATTTACACGTTGATTATCACATCTAGTTACCTAGCCGTTTATCCCATCTTCGTTTAAGTCCTACGAAATTTCTAGGTTAATTAAAACACATACACATGCTTACATCGAATTAGAGAGCAACCAAATCATCTAGTTAACTTCCTAACTCAATTTTATCTTGATTAATTCGGTGGAACATGCTAGGGTGAACCAAATCATCTAGTGTCATCCTAAACAAGTTTCAGAGCATTAAGAACTTAGTAAGCAAGCATACATGTTCGAATCCAACCTACAAACACATGGAAGAACTCAAAACAAGTCAGAAATAATCATCTTTACGCTAAAACATTAGTCTTTTATTACAAAGTCTCGAAAAACCAATATAAATCGAAAATAAATACAAAGAGGTCATGTTACACTTTTTGCTCCGAGGTAGTCTCTCTCCGCAAGCTCCAAGCGCACGTCCCTTTTTTGGTGATGGTGAACGCAAGATTCCAAGGCCAAATCTAGCATAAGTAGGCTCACGGGTGAAGGAAGGATTATTTGGAAGGTGGTGGAGATGGTATTTCGGTTTAGGGAGAGGCTGATCTTAACTAAGTGTGAGAGGAGTTAGTGTTTGGACAAGGGTTCGGCTCTATGATGTGTGATTCCCATGAATGAGTCGAGCTCCCCTTTATATAGGAGAAGGGTAGGGTTTTTCCTACCAAAACAAGATATTCCATATTAAAATCGGGGAAATCTGACCAGCTGTAGTAAAACGGGTTTTCCCGAAGTTTCAGATGTTGAAAAATTCTGATTTTTCTTTCATTGGAAAGATTATTCAAAGGGCTATAAAATCCATATAAGGAACGCCATATTTTGAATTTAATTGGATTTACTACGGATTTTAGAAGTTAAGTGACCTGGTTGCCCTGTTTTCTTCTTCTTCAAGGAAAAGGAAATCTTCATATCTTCAAATCTTACGTTCCTTATTCCCTAATAATTCTTGGCCGAATATAGAATATTCTTGCACATATTTTGGCCCTCAAATCAGGTCTGAAAATTCATATAATATCTCCCAAAATTCGTCCATTATATGCTCCATATATTTCGCCATATTTGCTCTTTCCTGGGTCGCGCAGGAGAAATGTCTTCATCTTTTTGTCCACCATTTTGGTATCCATTTCATTTGGCATTTGGTTTTCAATTCTTGACACCATATGGGAATGCATTTTAGTAACTATTTGAAGACAATTCCTCGGACCATTTCTTCTCTGGAATTAGAAACTTTTCTCCTTAGCCCGCTTTTAGCTCCGAAACGCCTCCTTTATTATTTCCTCCTTTATTTCTACCTAAAAACATAAAGTAAGTTAGAAACATATTTACTAAGCACAAAACAAAGCTAAATATAGAGAGAAATACATTAATAATCAAGCATAAAATGCGTATATCAGTCAATCTTGGAGTGTTGCTATCTCGTGAATTCTCGTCTCATCTCTTCAAAGGTAGTGTTTTCATTTTTGTTGCTTTTCAAAAATTGTTTTGTGGTGTATGGCTTTTGTACTTGTTTTGGGTACTGTTTTTGGGGTAATTTCTGGGTTTACGTTGCTTTGTGTTGTAATGTAGAGAGGATTTCTGGGTATTGGGAAGAACAGCTTCAAGTTCTTGGGTTTTTGTTGATTTTTGGCTATTTTGATCGATTTTTGGGTATTGGGGAAGATTTGTACTTGTTTTTGCTGGGGGATTGGGGTTGCGACAGTCTGCACGTTTGCCGTTTTGGCTTATTGGCCGTTTGCTTTTCTCTTAGGATCATGGAATTGGTAGCTGTATCCAGTGATGAGTCGCCTCCGTCAACCCCTAGGTTCCATGTAGGGTCTCGGGTTTCATCCCATAGTGTTTCAGACTCTTCGTCCGATAGCGTACTGAGCGTCTCCCCACTGTTCGTTAACGCCAGTAGTGCTTTGCGTAGGTCGTCGGTGCTAATCATGGAGCAACCTGGGTCAAGTGTGCCGAATGCTGACGCGTCCTCCTCTTCCGGGGGATCAAATGGATACGTCGTGCTCCCACGCGGTGAGCGGGCGTCTGGGGATGCCCTCCCTATTCTTCCTCAAGGCGGGCCCATATTGTGGCGACTGACATACGACCAAGTGGTGCAGGAGCCAGAGGGGTCCCCGTCAGTGTGGGAGATCGAGCGATGGTATCAGGACTACCATATCCCCCATACGGTGAAGCTGAGGGCACTCCGTCAGGGTGAATCGTTCACATGCCCTCCACGCAGCTACGTGTGCATAAGTGAATTCTAGCTGAAGGCCGGGCTGAAGCTTCCCCTTCATCCATTCTTCCAGTACGCGCTCGCATTTTTCAACATTACGTTAGGCCAATGCGGACCAACGTTGACGCGTGTACTGATTGCCTTCTACAATATTTGGAAGCTGAGTGGGCTGCAGTTCCCTACATGGGCGGAGATCGGGCACTTCTTCCATTTGAAGTATTCTCTCCGTATGAAGGATAAGGGTACGATGACGGTCGAGCCCCGAACGAAGTGGTGGCTAACGGAGCCCGCTTCCTCCTCCACTGCCTGGCGCCGGTATCACTACCTTGTCGGAGGCGAGTGGGATTTGACAAGCCAGATGGCACTCTATCTCACGGGCGTGATCAGATACACTGAGTGCCCGAGTCTTTCTAACCACTAGGTGTGATTAAGTGTCGACTAGCGGTGTTTTCCCTCTTTGAAGTTTGTATTCGTGTTTGCTAATCTGTTTGTGCCTTTTGCAGATCTGAGTTCATATCCTCTCACCCCTTTGGAGGACAAACGGTTGGCGAGGATCAAGTTTGCTTTCGACCCCCACCCAGACGCGAAACATCTGGGCAGTCAATCACTGGGAGCTTGTCGAACGCTGTGGTCTTTCACGCCCTCCTGGTATGTATCTTCTTATGTCGTTTGAGTAATCCGTTTGTGTAGGTTATCGGGCTGGCCTTGTGTACACTGTTTGTAGCTAAGATAAAGAAGTCTAGATCCTCCACGAAGCAGGATGCTGCCCATCAGCGTATGCTGGTGGTAATGGAGAGGGCCTGGCAAGCCCGCATGGTCGTCGAAGACCCGAGTAGCCAGCTGGTGCAAGGCGATACTCCTCAAGGTGTCATGTAGCCCCTCAATTGCAATCAGTACCTGGACTCGGTACCAGAGGGTGATGAGGAGGTTAAAGCCGTGGGTGCGGCTATCGGAGTCTCAGCCGTCAACCCAGAGGGACGGGCTGAAGAAGTTGCCCCCCAAGCTCAAAGGGGAGAGGGCGAGCAAGCTCAAAGGGACCGCCTCCGGTAGGAGAAGGAGACACGCAGTCGTGAGCGCGGCGAGCTTCGCGTCGTGTCGAACGCGTGGATAGGCGTGTCAGCCAGGGCAAGTCTCCCTCCACCCACACAGGCTCGAGAAGTTTGCTTGAGATTTCCCCCATCCGTCAGCCTGGAAAGGCGGATGGTCGCCGGTCCAAACCTCGGCTAGAAGGCCAGACAACCAAGGCACCTCCAGCCGTCCATTGAAGCGCCCTCGTCCATCTAGCGAGGCCTCCCCTGCCGTGACTGTGGCAATGGCAGGCGAAACGTCTCTCTTATCGGAGTTCATTGCTCGTATCCAGAGCTCTATGGGTGTGGGCATTGAGTCTCTCCAGAAGTGGCGTCAGCTGGGCGCCGACCCAAGCGAATCCCTCAGTGCGGCGTTTGATACCTACACACAGCTCCAACATCAGCTCTTCCTTATCAAGGGGCTCGAGGGATCAATGCTGCAAACCACCCTGCTGTCGAAGTCGAAGGCCTAAAACCGGAAGCTTCAGGCTGACGTGGGCAAGCTACAACAAGCTTTGACCAAGTCCACTGACATTGCCAACCGGAAGATCACACGAGTGAACGAGCTTATGCGTGAGACCGACGAGTTGAAAAAGGATCTTGGGGAGGCGCGATCCGGGGTTGCTATCCTGGAGAATGACCTGGCTGCCCTCCGAACGTCCAGCGGTGCGCGCATAGCAGAGCTGGAGCGCTAGTTGGCGGAGGCCCGAGCTCATGCCGTGATGGAGGAGGTCTGTCAAAGGATTGCGGAGGAGGCAGTGGCCGAGTACAAGGCCTCTTCCGAGTTTGAGAAGGTCAGGGCTGACGTGGTTCAGGCTTTCAAAGATTCGGAGGAGTTTAAGGACTTGGTTGCTGCTGAAGCCAACGTCCAATGTGAGGACTTTTCCTCACTCATGCTGCCGTTTGTCAAGGTGGACGAGTTTGAGGCGTGGCAGGTTGCCGGGGCGGAGAAACTTAAGCGCTCGTTGGAGGAGCCAGAGGTGGAGGCGTCAGCTGGGGGTGACGGGCCAGTGCCTGGGGAGGGTGGAGAGGATGCTGCTGCTGGGGCCAGCTAGACTATCTTTTGTTTTTGCTTTCTTTTTGCTTTTGCCTTGTACTTTCGCGCCTGCGTGCGTTTGATGAAATTGTACAATTTTTGGATAATATATCTAAGTGCTTTTTGTTTCGTTTACATTGCTTGTCTGATTGCGTTTGATGTATACTTATATTGCTACTGGCACACAACAAAACATACATATGCAAAAGTTTACAATCACTAGACTATCGTGCGTTTAGATTACAAAAGGTGCTTGAACGCAGATAGATGAGTACTTAGTGAAAATACTTCCTTAGGTGCTGTGTATTCCAGGGATTGCCTATCTTTCTCCCAAACATGTCTTTGATGTAAAACATACTCGGACTTGCGACTGTGTCGATGACGTATGGGCCTTCCCATGACGGGCGTAATTCCTTGGGCTTCGTTTGAATTGCTTTCATGACCCAGTCCCCCAGTTGGAGTGGGCGCTCCTTCACACGTTGGTTGAATAGTCAAGCGACTCGCTGCTTGTTCGCGGTGTTGTGAAGGTGTGCCGTGTCGCGCCTTTCTTCGAGGAGGCCGTTGTCGAGTCTGATTCCTTCACCATTGGTGGTGGGGTCGCAACTTTCGATTCTTGGGATTCTATATGTGACTTCGAGTGGTAGTATGACCTCCGTTCTGAATATGAGGCTAAACGGGGTTTCTCCTGTTGCTACTGTTGCCGTAGTTCGGATTGACCATAGTATTTCGGGGAGTAAGGGTGGGCCATCATCCGTACCAAACGTCTTCTTTCTCGATGAGTTCAATCTTCTTCTTGATTCCTTCTTTGATGATTTTGTTTGCTGCTTCTACCTGTTCGTTCGTTTGAGGGTGTGCTGGTGATGCGAATATCAAATTGGTGCCTTGCCTTTTACAGACTGCCTTGAGCTCGTCATTATGGAATTGTGGTCCATTATCGGTGATGATGTTGAGCGGGGTTCCGTAACGACAGTAGAAGAAACGCCATAGGAATCTCTTCACCATTTTGGTTGTGATCTTGACCATCGGTTCTACCTCGATAAACTTTGTATGGTAGTCAATGATGACTATGATGTATCGGTATTGGCCCTTGGATTTCGGAAGCTCTCCGATGAGATCGAGTCCCCACTGTGCAAACGGAACAGGAGATGTGAGGATAGATAAGGGAACTACGGGCGCGTGATTATTGTGTGCGTAGAGTTGGCACTGATGGCATGTCGTAGTGATTGTGGTCGTGTCTGCGTGGATGGTGGGCCACCTGAATCCGCAACGGAGTGCCTTTTGTGCGATGGATCGTGCTCTCGCATGGTGGCCACATACGCCCGAATGGATTTCCCTGAGTATTTTGTCGCCCTGCTCCGGTATAACGCATTTGAGGTTGGCCTACGTCTTCCCCTGCCTGTACCAAGGTTCTAAAATGCGCTAGGCGGAATTAGGCGGTGGAGCTACTGTCTAGCGCCTAGGCATTTAGGCGAAGTTTAATCGATAATTAAGTGGTAATTAGGCGGATCATTTGTTATATATATTTAATTAATTATATATTTATATGGTATATTGTAATTTGAAACATAAAGTAAAAATTATAAAGAAATATCATAAAAATTCTAAACTAAGTTTATAAAGAAATCCAATTAACCATTCATCTGAATTTTTTGAAATAGATGTGCATAAACAAGAATCTCAAGAATATGAAATTATCTATTTCGAAACTGATAATTCATAAATCACAGCACATTATGAGTTTATGACAATGAAGCTTACATTATAAACTTGCAACCATGGAAACCATTCAAACATAAAGCTTCACGGAATCAAGTTTTGTTTGTGTGATGGCCATAGACACTATGCTCATGCCCACATTTAACCATATTAAATTATCAACATATAACAAACAAGGATGACGGCGGTGGGCGGCAAGTGGCGGCGACGGCGACGGCGGTGATCGGCGAGCGGCGTCCAAGTCGCGGCATTTGCAGAGGGAGAGAGACGCCGTTTCGCGAAAGAAATTGGATTGGATTTTCTATTTAAAATTCATTCCTTTGCGTTGTACCTCTTAATTTAAAAAAAAACGTCTAGGCGGTGTTTTTCTGCCGATTAGTCGTTAGTCGCCCGCCTAATTGCCGATTAGTCGGTTCCCGCCTAACTACCCCGCCAAGGACCAAAATTAGGCGATAAGATGATTTTTTCCGATTAGTCGGTGCCTAGGCGGCCTAGGCGGCCGTTTTTTAGAACAGTGGCATGTACAAGCTGTCGTGCCGGATACTAAAGTTGACTGCTCGAGTTTTGATGTTTCGGGCCTGGGTCCGATCAGCTGGTAGTTCGCCCTTTGTCTTATATTTGATGATCGGATCCATCCAACTGGCTATGTGTGGTTCGATCGTAAAGATCTCTTCTGTTGTTTTGGTGATGCTTGGCTTTTTTAGTACTTCCACTACTTGCTGCCCGGGCTCCGTATGTACGTGCGATGTTGCAAAACGGGCAAGTGCGTCTGCCTTGGTGTTTCTTCCCCTTGGGATATGGTTGATGTTGAAGTATTTGAGCTTGCTTAACATTGTGCATACGAGGTCATGGTATGCCGTCATCATATCACCGTTCGTCTTGAAGTCGCCCCAGATTTGGTTGACGACTAGCTGTGAATCGCTAAAGATGTTGATGCTCGGGGCTTCTGAGTTTCGGGCCAGCTGTAGACCGGTGATAAGAGCTTCGTATTCGGCCTCATTGTTCATTGCTTTGAATTCGAATCTTAGTGCGTACTCGACTCGTACGCCCCCGGGCCCGGTGAGGATGATCCCAGCCCCACTGGTGTTCTTGGTGCTTGACCCGTCCACGTAAAGGTTCCATGGCGATTCGGGTGTTGGGGTTCTTCCTTGTGATGTTCCATGCTGACGGGCGGTGTTTCGAGGGGCTGTGTCGCTATTGGTCCTTCGGCCTCCGTGTATTCGGATATGAAGTCTGGGATAGCTTGGACCTTTATTGCTGTTCGGGGCGTGTAGTGGATGTCGTATTCGCTTAGCTCGACGGCCCACTTCGCCAGTCGACCACTGTGGTCGGGCGATTGCAACAATTGTCGTAATGGGACGTTGGTGAGGACGTGGATGCTGTGGGCTTGGAAGTATGGCCTGAGTCGCCTTGCAGCTGAGACAAGCGCAAGTGTCACTTTCTTGATTGTAGGGTGTCATTCCTTTTTCGGGAAAGAAGACTGGCAATTCGGAAGTCATTTCTCTTCGGACCAGGGCCGAACTAACGGTCGTTAGGGAAGCAGATAGGTACAGGTAGAGGGCTTCTCCTTTGACGGGTCTGGACAGGAGGGGTATTGAAGCGAGGTACAACTTGATTGATGCGAATGCTGTTTCACAGTCGGTTGTCCAAATGACGCTTCGCTTATTTGTCGTTCGGAGGGCTTTGAAGAACGGTGCGCACTTGTCGGAATAACGGGAGATGAAGCAATTAAGGGATGCCAGTTTTCTAGTGAGGCTCTGGAGTTCAGCCTTGGTTGTGGGGGGTTGCATGTCTAGTATTGCCTTGGCCTTTGTTGTTGATTCCTCGATGCCCTCTTTGCTGATGATGTATCCAAGAAACTTGCTTGTTGTTACGTCGAACGTGCACTTGGCCGGGTTTAGTCGCATGTCGTTCTTGATTAGGTGTTCGAGCACGGTTCGTAGGTGTTCGGGGTGATCTGCTGCCTTGGTGCTCTTGACCAGTATGTCATCGATGTAGACTTCTACAATTTCGCCCGTCAGCCCATCAAATATGATGTTCATCAATCTTTGGTATGTGGAGCCCGCATTCTTCAAGCCAAATGGCATGACTACGTAATAGTAGAGCCCTTTGTCCGTTGTGAAGCACGTTGCCTCCTGGTCTTCGGGGTTCATAAAGATCTGGTTGTATCCTGATTATGCGTCCATCATGGACAGTAGCTCGTGCCCAGCAGTGGCGTCTACGAGCTGATCGATCCGGGGTATTGGGAAACTATCTTTCGGACAGACCTTGTTCAAATTGTTGTAGTCTATGCACATACGCCATGATCTGTTTTGCTTCTTGACCATAACGGCGTTGGAGATCCATTTCCGGTAGTCAACCTTTCGGATGAAACCGATTTTTTGTAGTCTATCGACCTCTGCGTGCATAGCCGCATACCGTACTTGGTCATATGCCCGCCATTCTGCTTTACGGGTTTTGCAAGTGAACTGATGCTGGGTTTGTGGGAGATGATGCCTGGGTCGATTCCGGGCATGTCCGTGTAGGACCATGTGAATACTTGTTGGCAGTCCGTCAGGACCTGGGTTAGCCGAGCTGCCATGTCGGGCTCCAATTGCGCAACGATGGGGATCGTGCGTTCTGGGTGTTCACTTGATAGTTGTATTGTGCGTTGCCCCTCCCGCTCTTCAGCGGGTCGGATAACGTTCAATCCGTCACGCGGGTCATCAGGTTAATGCTCTTCAGGGGAACACTCCGCCACTGCGAGCACTTCCAACCGTGTGTTGTCTTTGTCTGGTCGAGCAGCTTTTTCCACGAAATCATACCCTCTGATCGTGCCGATTCCGTGGTCTGTCGGGAACTACGCCATGAGCATGTGGCCTGCAGTGATCAGCCTTAGCTTCGAGATACCCGGTCGTTCGAGGATCATGTTGTAAGACGTGTGGAGGTCTATGATAACGAAGTCTATTATGATTTCGCTCTAGGGGTTCCCGGTGCACCGATGCCGAATCGTATGTAGTCGCTACTGAGGGGGTAGGTGGTCTCACCAGCGAAGCTGGCGATGCTCTCATGGTCCTGCGTCATCTTGTATTTTGGGCGCTTGAGGCCCTCGTAAGCCTCTCGAAAGATTATATTGACGAAAGCTCCATTATCGATGAGGATGCGCTTGACTAAGTATTGATCCACCATTCCGTCACTGACGAATGGGAACGTGCTGTTCTGGTTGCCTTCTTCCTCGTAGGTGAAGGTGATTGGGGGCCAATCCTTCTTGACTGCCTTGGGTGGATTTCCGGGATGTACTGCAAACACATCCCTAGGCCGGGGTTCTTCCCGTTCCCGTGGGCATTCAGCCTTCCGCTTTCCGCCCGTGATGTTATTGATGGTGCCTCTTGTTTGTATATATGCCCGTTGTCGGGCGTTCCGCGTTCGTCGCTCGGAAGATCAATGAACCCTCCGTGTGCAATCGTTCGATTTCCTTGGCTAAAATTTCGCAGTCATTAGTGTTGTGGGTGTTCGACTCATGATACATGCACCACGTTCCCTTGCTGTTCCGCATGGGGGCGATGTCGGGTGCCCTAGGCATGAGCGGGCAGATTTTGCGTTTGTTCTGCTTGAGCACTTTCTCGTTTGTGCCCTGTGTGATGGAGAAGACTGCGCGTCGCTGGTGTTGATCTCTGGGCGGTGGGTTTTTTAGGTGGTGTGCGCTCGCGGCGCGCCTGCTGATATTGCTTGTGGTTCCTGTGCTCGCGATAGTGATCTTCGTGCTTGCGGGATGTGGTGGGCTGTGCCTTTGGTGGCGGATCCTTGGCTGTATGTGGGGATGACAGGCGATCTTGTGCGTAACCCTGCGTCCTCGGGGTCTGCGTCGTGCTCGGGCCTTGCGCTCCGTATACGTGGGTTTCTACCAGTGCCTTTTGGACGATTAGGTCGATGATCTCGTCGTACCCAAGGTAGTCCTTCCTGACCATCTTTTCCACGGACGGGGTTCCCATCAGGTTCTCTAGCAACGCCATTTTTGCTACGTTCTTGTCGAGGTTCCTGCACATGTTCGCAAGGGCCCTCAATCGGTTGATGAAGTCGGATAGGTTTTCGTTGTCCTCCTGACGAACCTTTAGTAGTGTGCTGGCGGTGTTGTACTTGCCCTGTAGCCGGTATCGCTTGAGGAAGCACTCCGTGAGTTCATCGAAAGAGCGGATGGATCTCGTCGGCACTTCGTAGAACCAGTTTGGCGCTTCTTCCTACAGCGTCTCCTGAAACAGGAAACAGAGGGTTGCATTCGAGTATCGGGTACCTGCGGTGGCGGATTGATACTCGTCAATGTGTGTTCGCGGGTCTCCCTTCCCGTTGAACTTGCTGATCTTAATGGTTTTGGAGTACGGATCCCTGCCCTGCGCCAGGATATCGTCCGATCAGGGGCTCACACGAGGAGTGTACATTCCTTTTGGCCCGGCGTGCGTGCTTTTCTTGAGTGACATGATTTCGGCCACCATCTCCGCCACTCGTCGGAGCATGGCGCTCCCAGCTGTCGTGGTGGATTCCTCGTCGTCGTACCCCCGTATCCTTTCGGCGGCGGTGGAGGTCCTGGGAGCCGGTCGTTTCGCCGTCCCCATGGTGGGTCTACCCTGACGGCTTGCCTGCTCAATCCTGGCTCCTCCGTTGGTCCAGATTCTTCTCGTTGGGTTTCTTGGCTTCGGATGAACGCGTCAAGCCCGTCTTCCAAACGCTGTCGGGCTTGGTGTTCCTGGTCTCTCTCGGTTCGGGCCGTTTGGAGTTCTTTCACAAGGTGGGCTTCTGCTTCGTCCTCCGTTAAGTCGTTGATGCTGCTGACCGCGTCGATGGGTGTCTCTCGTCTTTCGGCTTTCAGGTGTAATGTGGTCCGTTTCCATCTTCACTATTACGGTTTCGGGTGGTTTATGATTGCTCGCTTCCCACAGACGGCGCCAATTGTTTCTACCAGATTTCGTAAGGATTCCAGCAGAGGTACAGATGGGGTCAATTCTGGTGATCCGAGCTGTCGCGCGTATATCGTCCTTTACCTGCTGTTAAGAGTAATACACCAAACGGTCATTAGAATCCTTGACGGGATGTTCCCGCCTTCGACTCTCCGACGCTCAAGTTAGTGTATGAAGCGTAACAAATAGTATTGGTTGAGTAACGGGCGTGATATGGCGTACCTTGTAACTGTCATAAATGTGTTGTATATATTGGCGGTTGAGTATGGGATGTTTTGTTGTTCTTCGATGTGGGATCTTGCCTATTTGGTCATATTCTGTCCTGGTACCTTCCGTTTGTCGTTCCGAGCGTGTGGGCTATCGGATGGTGTTGCTTCCTTATTTAAAGTTGAAGCCTGTGTTGTTGTCTTGCGTTTAGTCTGAGCTGTGTCGATCCGTTTGGAGTGACTAAGTGTACGATAATTGTGTTTACGAGATCACGTACTAACACACAGTTATAGTGCAGTCTTAGGTCCCCCTCGACATCATCTCTTGGTTCCTTTACGTTTCTATTATTTACGTCGCTTCTATGCGTCGCTCTATGTTATTTCTTTTAATTCGGTGATTGTTTATGCCATTTGATTGATTTTTAATAGATCGCCACATCATTCAACATTAATATATTATTTATCTTAAATATGCTCGGTGGACGGAAGCCACCAAATTGTTCTTGTTTGCCACAAACCCATTTACCCAGCAAATCACTCTATTGATCAAAAAACCCTTCTCCATCATATCCCTAACAACTCATACCTTTTGATTGCTCTATTTTTTTTAAATTGAAATGGTAGAATTATGAATATGGTAAGTTACAAAGAGGAACGTCGGTGTCTGGCTCAATAGAAAGATCCTCCCAAAAGTCTACACTATTATAGTTTAATCTGGTACCCAATAATCATAGCTAAACGTGACTAGGTATAGAATAAGTAGCTAAAAGTTACGCATAAAAGTAAGTGGCCCCACACCTTAACTAGCTATGCCCTCAAAACTACATTAACACCATCCGGCGCTCCTCTGTTTGTATCTGAATAGAATGCCACTAGACCCATCACCACCTTCTTTGAAAGTGTATTCAGTGCAAGTTAAAAATGAGCCTGTTTGAGATTGTTTTTTGATTGCCTAGAAGTGCTTTTGAATTTCAAAGAAAAATTAATTATAAATAGAAAAAAAATTATTTAGTTAAGTTTCAGAAGCACTTAAAAGTGATTTGAGAAGTAGGTGATATGTGCTTCCTGGTTTAAAAGAGTTTTCAAAAATTTCAAGAGCACTTTTTTTTAAGTACTTCAAAAGCACTTCTAGAAGTCTAGAAAGCCACCACTGTGAGGCGGGACAAGGAGCTGGGAGAGCCGCCACTGGTGTGAGAACCATGCCAAACTTCAAGAATAGCTTTACTAGAGATGGAATATCTTATAGAGATGCTGTAAGGAATGTCCGTGGTGGCAGAGGATCCATTATCAAAAGGGGTTAATGCTGCTGCCAAATCTAATTGGATCAAGTTGACTCACCAAATTCTAATGACATGGTGAGTGATTTTCTAGATTCTGATACTGGTAGCCTTGATCTATCTTTCTCTTCACTATCTATTATAAAATATCTTCTGAAAACACCTGTGGTACCTGATTTGAACATAGTCTTTGATCCTATGAGTGACTATTCCCTAACTATGGCTATTGGCTTCTACCAATACTTCTTTAATGATGAATTAGAAAATGCTCAAGAAAAGTTTGAGGACACTGAGGGTCACAAGTGTGGGAGTTCCCTATACATGGACTAATAAACACAAAGATCAGTCTCTTATGTTCGAGAAACTAGACAAGTTCTATACTAACACTACAAATTTCAATTCTTTCCTAGATATGGAAGTAGTACATATGCCAATTAATGGGTCTGACTATAGCTTAGTATACTTAACTTTAGGCGAAAACACAAAGAAAAGATCTAAATGGTTTGAATTTAAAGCTTTGTGGCAGCTTCAGCCTGCCTTTAAGGATTTGGTAAAGAATACTTAGCTGAAACTATATGACAGTGACTCTATCAATATTTTTTGTATTCTTACCAGAACATTTATGCACCATGCTAGAATCTGGAATAAGAATGTGTTTGGTGACATTTTTACTAAGCTTAAAAATCTACAGGAGGAAAGCTCCATCATATAGAAGCAACATGTGGATGATCCGGAATCCATTGTGTTACAGGAGAAAAACAAAGAAATTGAAAATGCTTTAGCCTGACAGTCACAAAAAGAAGAGAGTTATTGGACACAAAATGCCAAAGCAGACTGGCTCTCTATGGGTGATGAAAATACCACTTACTTTCATACTCAAGCAACAATAAAAAACAAAAAATAATAGAGTTACTCAACTAAAAAATGCTGATGGTGAATGGATTACTAATCATAAGGAGATTGTCTCTATGATTGTTACATATTTTAAGAACAGATTCAAGGCTGATAGAAAACCATCTAAGCAAAATATGGATAAATTCTTGGAGGTTATTTAAGCTTGCATTAGTGAGGAGGATAACCAACAGTCAAACAAGAAAATCACACACAAAGAGGTTGTTGATGTTGTCCATGCTGACTTCTATCAGAACAATTGGACTGAGGTAAGTGATGGCATAGTTAACATGGTGAAACAATTATTTAATCATGATTGCTCTAGTATGGCTATCAACCATACCAATATTATACTACTTCCAAAAGTTTCTTACAAGATCCTAACAATTTTTTTGGTTATGAGACTGAAACCACTACTGGAAAAGTGCATATCTGTTAATAGATGGGCTTTTGCTCCTGGAAGATCAATACATGATAATATCCTAGTGGCATATGAAATCTTTGATTTCTAAATTAAAAAAGGGAAGATAGGGTCTATGGTCTTAAATATTGATCTAGAAAAAGTATATGATTTTTTAGCTGGAAGTATATTAGGAAATGCCTAGATAAATTTGGTTGTTTCCAAAACTGGATAAACCTGGTTCTTGATTGGATTTATACATCTTTTTATGTTATTGTTAATGAAAATTCCATTTCTCCTTACATTTTTTATACTGTGCATGGAATCTTTGATCAGACACCTGAACAACCAAACTAAGAATCCAAGAACCACATTGGTATACTGTCCTCTCCAAAGGGATACAAAGTCTCTAACTTAATGTTTGCAGATGATTGTCTAATTTTCTATAAAACCTTTCCTAAGGCAGCTAGGAATACTATTAGGATACTAAACTGTTTCTCAAAGAAAAAGATAAACTTCAAGAAATCCTCTCTTTATTTTCTAATAAAGTACTAGCAAGTACTAAAAATGAAATTGTTGATATCCTAGGCAGTCGACATAAGACCACCACTGGGAAATACCTAGAAATTCATAATGTTGTCTTCCGGAAAGATCCAATGAACACTAAATAACCGATGACTAGGATTTCAAATAAGCTTGCATGCTGGAAAATGGATTCTTTATCAAGAACTGAAAGACTTACTCTTGTCAAAACCAGTTTAACATGCATGCCTAACCACATTGTGTCTTGCTTTAAAAGTCCTGAGAAAGTGTGGAAGGAGATTGACAAACATGCTAGAAATTTCTTTTGGGGTAAGAGCTCTAAATCAAATCCAATTGGATGAAAAACCATTTGCACCCCAAAGCTAATGAGGGCCTTGGAGTTAGAACCTCATCTGACTTTAATAAAGTTGATCTGACAAAATTAAGATGGAAAATTATAACAAAATCAGATAACTGGTGAGTTGATATTGTTACTAAGAAATATCTCAGTAAATGTGATTTCTTTAATCTTAGAAAAAAAGGCTTCTTCAACTGCAACCTGGAAAGAAATCCTTGATGGTAGAGAAATTTTGTCCCAAGGCCTGAGATGGATAGTTGGAAATTGTGAACAGATTAAGTGTTGGAAGTATAATTGGGCCTTCCCACATCCCCTCTTTGATGTAGTTTAGTCAACTGCTGCAGTAGGGATCAATTGAGAGGAAATTGTTAATGATTTCATGTGTGAAAAGTCTTGGAATGCCCAAAAACTTGAGAACTTTTTTGACAAAGAAATAGTGGATCATGTTATTGGAATTCCTATTTCAACTGGGAATGAAGAAGATAGTTTTTTCTGGGGTCTTGTTCCTAAGGGAGAATTCACAATAAAATTAGCTACTAGATGTAGAAAAAAGAAATGGGAAATGCCATAAACCAAGACCTGATTAATCTAATATGGAAGATGAATATTCCACCAAAATTTAAAATATTTGGCTGGATTTTATGTCACAAAATATTAAACACTAGAGATAGATTAATGAAAATGAAAGTGCTAAATTTTAATAATAGCCCCATATGTGATTGTCATGAGGAATATATTTCTCATATTTTTAGTGAGTGCAGGTTTGCAAAGGCTGTTTGGTCAGCATCTGGTTGCTTTTCATCCACTCTTGGGAAAGGTTTTTTCGAGCAATGCAAAGATACCCTAAGAGGAAGCCAGAATAGTATAAAAAATTCAGAGAAGTTATGAAAAGTTATGATAACATGTTGGCAAATCTGGAGAGCCAAAAATCTCTTAGTGTTCAAGAATGAACAAGCTGATCACACCACTGTGGCCATTTACTCAGCACAGATTTGGTCTTAATACAGAGATTATCACAAGAAGCCTGAGAAGATCTCAACTCTCCCTCAATCCATTAGGTGGCTTCCCCCTACTGGCCTTGTTAAATTAAATTTTGATGGCTCAGTTATGGAGGGAGGCTTTGGGAGTGCGGCATGAGGTTTTATCATTCGGGACTACTATGGTGCCCCTATTGTGTCAGGTGTTAAAGCTTTTGGACGAACCACCATTTCACTAGCTTGAAGCCTTTGCTCTCAAGGAAGGGTTGTAAGAAAGGATATTTTCATCTTAATTTTAATTGAATTAGGTGATTGTATATGATTAATCTTCATGAGTCAGCAAAGGTAGTTTTTGCCCCTACACAGTCCAGGTTCTCATCTTTCCCAATTTTTAATTTTTTGAAGCTCTCTGAATTGAGATTGAAGGCTTTAAAATTCATTCTAGTACTTTGAGACGCTCATTGTTTCAATTTGGTTAAAGTTAATATAAACGGTTCTTTTAGAGGCATTAATCACGATGGCTTTGGTGGTGTCTTTAGGGGTGCTGATGTGAAGCTTCTTGGGACTTTTTCTAAGAAGATTGAGGCTTATAGTGCTGTGGAAACAGAAGTCTGTGTTGCTATAGAGGCTATTAAAGTGGCTAAATAGAGAGATTGGTTGTTCGTTTGGTTAGAGGCTGACTCTATTTTGGTGGAGAAGTATTTTAGTTTTCCTGACATGGTTCCCTGGAGGTTACATACTCTATAGAAGAATTGTCTTCACATGACCGTAGGTATGTCAATTCATGTTTCTCATATTTATAGGGAATGAAATGTTGTGGCAGATGCTCTCGCAAATTTTGGTGCAACTATGTATAGTGGGATATAGTCCCTGCTTTTCGGAGGCATGTCTTTCCAGCTGATCTCTTATCTTGGACTTGGTATCGGTTCCGTTGATGATATAGTTCCTAATATTTGTACTTTCTTATCTAGCTTTAGGTTTCATTTTGGTTTGTTCTTTACAGTTTGGCTTGTACTTTGTATTGTTTGCTTTGGCTGGTTTAGCTTCATGTCCTCCAACTATGTACCTGTTTGATCCTTGTTTTGGCCTAATTAATAATATTTCGAGTTGGGACGTGGAACTTTGTCCAAGTCTCGCTTTTCTAAAAAAAGAGGGTGATTTTATATGATTAGTTTTCTTGTATTTATCCTAGATTGTAGTAATAGCAATATGTAGGACTCTTGGAAATTAAGTTCTTCTCTTGTATATGTACTCAATATATGCATTAATGAATTATTAATTCAGCCAATATGGGTTGCTTGCTCTTCTTTCATGGTATTAAAGCAACTACCCATGCCACGTGTGAATACGTAACGGCCACACAAACTCCACGTCATCTAAATATCGTGCACATGTTTGGCTTGAGATGTCGCCACACGTGCGAGTGAGTGTTGAGATATGAATCCCACATTGAAAAATTGGAACCTTTCCTGTGAGTTTATAAGGATTTAGGGTACTTCAACCATTGCCAATTGGTTTTGGTGCAGAACTCTAGATTACTTTATCATGGTATCAGTGCAGGACTAAAATTCTGACTCATCACTGCACTCTAATCTCTCTTGTTGTATCTCTATTCCGTTGTACTCCACTTTCTCGTACAACCTTGCATCAGTTCATCTTGTATCATGGCTTGTGAAGCACAACAAGATTCGCAAAGTCTTATGCAGAGACTTATGTAGCTCCTAATTGTTTTTTGGTATTTCAAAAGCCTAGTTTCAACGGCTTTTGGTTCAGTTGAGCACTACAGAAAGTGAAGGTGCTAATCCTCAGGCACATGGAGTCGTCACTAAACCTACCTTGTCAAAGGTTTCGTCTTGTCGTTGGATCATGGAGAGTGGCGAAATAGATCACTTCATCTCATCATCAATCATGTTAACACATAGCAAAAAAATCACTCTTTGCCTCCTGTGTTATTATTGAGTGGTAAAAATGCACAAATTACTTCTTCAAGATCAGTACCTTTAAATTTCTGCTATTATCTACATGATGTGCTATGCGTACCAAATTTTAAAGTTGACCTAATATCTATTGATCGGCTTACACGAGGATTAAATTGTTCAGTGACCTTCTATCCGTACTTTTGTATTTTTCAGGATATGGTTTAAAGGAAGACAATTAGTTTGGGAAAACATCGTGATGGTCTATACTATTTGGTGGCATTTGCGGCGAAGAAACCCATATCCAAACCAAATAGCCAAAATACTATTCAACCAGCTTGTCATCTCACAGTATCATTTACCAATCTTTGACACCGTCATTTAGGTCATGTCTCTTGATTATATTGCCAAAAAATTTCTAAACATTTCTCTCACACTACCGCTGGAAACACTATAGCCGACTATTTTTTTAAAAATATAGCCGACGAGATAAAAATCTCGCCGGCTATAGTGGAAAAAATGATTTTTTTTATTTTTTATTTTTTTTAAAAACTCGTCGGCTATAGTACCATAGCCGACGATAATGGGTAAAAACCTCGTCGGCTATACTATTACCGACAGGTTTTAGCCAGCCGACTTTAGCTGACGATATTTAAGGGTTGTCGACGAGGTCGGCTGGCTAAAACCTGTCGGTAATAGTATAGCCGACGAGGTTTTTATATTTTCCACTATAGCCGACGAGATTTTTATCTCGTCGGCTATAGTTTTAAAAAAAATTTAAAAAAAAATTAAAAAAAAATCATTTTTTCCACTATAGCCGACGAGATTTTTATCTCGTCGGCTATAGTTTTAAAAAAATCGTCGGCTATAGTGTTTCCAGCAGTAGTGTCAAATCCAACAATGCTTGCGATGTTCGTCCATTAACAAAGCAACACCTTCTTTCTTTTGGCACTAGCTATATTTCTTCTGTCAAACCTTTTGATCTTATTCACTACTATATTTGGGGTCCTTATAAGCATTCTTCTATGTCAGGAGCTCATTATTTTCTTACTATTGTAGATGATTATTCCCGTTTTACTTGGGTATTTTTGATGCGACATAAAAGTGAGACTCAATCTTTGTTAAAACAATTTTTTGCCTTTGCTTGTAGTCACTTTTCTACTAAAATTAAGAGTGTTCACAGTGATAATGGGTTTGAGTTTCTTTCTCTTCGATTTTTTTCAAAGATAATGGAGCCCTTTTTGAACATTCTTGTGTTTATACGTCTCAACAAAATGGGGTAGTAGAACGCAAACATCGTCATATCCTTCAGGTCACACTTGCTCTCAAATTTCGTTAATCATCCTCCAAAATTTTGGGGAGAATGTGTGCTAATTTATGTTCACATTATTAATCGTCTTCCCACTCCTCTTTTCTCTTTCAAAACTTTGTTTGAACGTCTTTATTCTAAACCTTCTCCTTTTCACCATCTTCATGTTTTTGGGTGTTTAGCATATGCTACCAGCGTCAATGTCAAACATAAATTTGCTCCTAGAGCGGTCAAGTGTGTGTTTCATGGGTTATCCGATTGGTAAAAAAGCCTACAAGTTTTATGATCTATCTACTCACAAGGTTTTTACTAGTCGTTGTGTTTCATGAAAATACCTTTCCTTTCACTTCATCTTCTCTTGAGCCCAATTATGTCTAATGTCATCCTTTAGCCGATATCATAAGCCCACCTGATCTGAATTCCACTATCCCCAGCTTTCTCACTCCACGATAATCTCTTCCTTTGGACAAACTCACAAGCCCAAATACAATACCACAAACTCAAGTTGCATATCCTTACTCGACATCAATTTATCTCGCGTGTTTGTCATCTCGCCAGTCTATAGAGTCGTCGTCATCCTCACCGCCCTGTTAGCTCTGGTTAGGGCCCAACCTATTCCGGATGAAGCCTAGTCTATTTCGGCCAAACCCCAGCCCAACCTAGTGGTTTATCTCCACTAGTTGAGTCGTTATCTCCATCGTCACCTTGCCGCTCCTTCTACCCATCAGCCCGACGCAGCTTCTCCTGCCACAGTCGATCCTCTATCTCCCATCCTTCTGCCCAACGTCGAGCCACAACCACGTTGCTCTCAGTTCGACATGTTTACGTGACTTTATATGCTCCCACATCACATATTGTTTCCCACATTCGTCATCTTCATTGTCACCAGGTTCTGTCAAAGGTACGAGGTATAATTTTAGCTATATTTTCCAATTAATCTTAATTGCTTCGACAATATAATTTTTCTAATTCTAATTATACCCATGAACTCGAGTGTCTATATAAAGGGGAAGCCAATTGGAAAGAAAGGAACTCAAGCAACTTTTCACAAAATGTGGAAGCTTAAGATTGCAGAAGGTGGGAACGCTTCTACATCACCTTACATTCACAGCACAAACAACTTCGTCGGAAGGCAGACATGGGAGTTTGATCCGTACGCAGGAACCGCCGAGGAGCGAGCCGAGGTTGAGGAGGCTCGTCTCAACTTCTACAACAATCGCCACCAGGTTAAGCCTAACGGTGACCTCCTTTGGCGCATGCAGGTATATATATAATTATATATTATATATATGTAATTTCTAGTTCTACCATCTCCGTGAAGAAATAATCATTTTGTATCCGACGTACGTAGTTAGCTAGTTCTTGTTTTTTTTTTTCATTTTCGGTTCTCTACTGGAGGAGAGATTCGAGGCGACGAAGATTGGTGGTCGCCTCGTCTCGATTTTACGTCGCCTAGATTTCTTGTGACCAAAACTACGTCGCCTCGTCTTGTCGCTTCAGATTGATCACTCTAACATTGGGGCGACAAAAACCCATTCTTCGTCGCTTCATTTGATTTCACGCGACGTAACAAATTTTACGTCGCTTCATCGTATCGCCACCTGAAGCGACGTAGATTGATCAATTTACGTCGCTTCATTTTATTTATTTTTAAATTTTTTTTCTTTTTGGCTCAATGAGGCGACGTAGATTTCTCAATCTACGTCGCCTCATTGTATTTAATATTTAATATTTTTTTTAAATAAACAAAGCGACGTAGATTGCTCAATCTACGTCGCCTCAGTGTATTTAATATTTAATTTTTTTTTTAAATAAACAAAGCGACGTAGATAGCGCAATCTACGTCGCCTCAGTTTATTTAATATTTAATTTTTTTTCTTTTTGGCTCAATGAGGCGACGTAGATTGCGCAATCTCCGTCGCTTAAATGTATTTAATGTTAATTTTTTTTCTTTTCGAATAAAGGAGGCGACGTAGATTGCGCAATCTACGTCGCCTCAATGTATTTAATTTTTATTTTTTTTTCTTTATTTAGACAATGAGGCGACGTAGATTACGCAATCTACGGCGCCTCCTTTATTCAAAAATAAAAAAATAAAAATTAAATATTATTGTACCAAGTCACGACCTATCGCAATTTACAAACACAAAAACCCATTTAAACACAAAAACGCATTCAACCACAAATCAAGGTATATAGAAAAAATTGGCACAAATCAAAACGTTAAAAGTTTATACAAATCAAGTTTACACAAATCAAGTTTATACAAAGCCTAGATACAGTTTACGAGCCAGGAGGTGGTGGAGGAGCTTGAGGTTGTTGACTCGCAGCGTGGAATGATCGCATCATGGCCTCCATCTCTTGCATCCTTTGGGCGAGCGCATTAAATTCCGCTATGGCCTTCTGCGCCACCTCGCTCGATCTACGCGCCTCCTCTTTAGCTTCATCGATCTCCCTTTGCATTCGGGTTTGGGTTTCCTGTATTCGGGCCCCTCCTCTCGGTTTGGGGTCGTGTGTGAGAGTGCGCCCCACCCCTGTAATGTCGAACAAGAACAAATATTAGTATACTCTATGGTAAAGCAAAACGTAAATCGAGATGAACGACGGTGGTTTAGGAGATTTATTACCTCTTATAGAGGTCCCGGGCCTTGAACCCACCTCTTCCTCTATGATATTTATTTGTGTATCAAGAGGAAGAGGCTGGGGTTGGGAAACCTCAAAGCCGTCAACTGGGCCCGCAACACTATCTTGTTGCGACAAGACTTCATCGAGTCGACGCTTCACTGCCGCCTGCTTAATTAAAATAGATCAAATAAATAATATTACAATATAGTAAACCATTCTTCAATTGAAATAACGTAACGTGAACCTATTTGTCTTACCACTTTCTCAGCCGCATTCTTGTCCGGCTGGTATACGTTAATCCACGTCTGGACGGCGGGCGCTCTATGACCCTCCTTCTCCAACACCTCGCTTCGGTACGAGAGGGCGAGGGATCCCGAATGGTGGTTGAGCTGCTGCTCCTTGTTCTTGTTTCGGTTTCCTCGGTTCCGTTCGCACAATCGCTGCCACACACACACAAAAATCATTTTAAAATAAGAACAGATAAACATGCATATTGTTCGAATGTTGGCTACCAAAACTGTGCGGATAGTTTATGAAACTCACCAAGTAAGCAGGGTCTTCGAAGTGGGCTTTTAACCACGCCCATTGGTCTTCCCTCCCGAGAAACTCGGCCGGAGTCTCCTGGCTGACGTGGAGATAATGTTGATGGCAATCGTACTTCCAATCCTTATAGATTGTTTGCACCGTCGCATCAATGAAGTTCCACATCTCCACATCAGTCGCCGGGATGTCGTAGTTCGTCTAGCACAACACATTTAAATTCCGTTATGTAAAAGTTATATTTACATTTACTACAAGTAGGTAAGTAAGCTAAGGCCAGTAAGTATACCTCAAGACTTCTACTGACGATATCGCGATGCAAATCGCTAAGTCCCAAAAAGCTAGATGCAAGCATTGGAACTTTTCCGCGGATGATGCTACCGATGTCTCTGCACATCAGACTCCTCATTTCCCTCGTCGCATTCCCCCCATGCCTCGTAGAGTAAGCGACTTGTAGTCGCCTATTGTTGTTCATCCGGACGAGGTACTCCGTCTTCGTCCCGACAACGACTCCGCGCTGTTGCGTCGTCGGATCTCCGGTTGCCATGTCGACCATGTCGGGGAGTTTGGTCTTCTTGCACCGGATGCTGAGGGCGGGAGGGTGCTGTGACGCCGTAGTGGCGTCGCTGTCATCCACTTGAGGAATCGCATCCTCAAGGTTTGGGGCGGGCGTTAACATGGGAGCTTCTGGAATCGTCGGGGTCGCCGATTGTCCGTGGGGCAACCCGACCCGGAAGCCCCATCTCTGCTAAATGCTCGCCACGCCGCCTCCGTAGCCTCCGCAGCTGCCGCCGCGGCCGCTTCACGACGCCGGATCGCCGCTTTCTTCCTCTGGTATCCAGTATCTCCGGGAGCCATTCTGTTAAAACTATTCTATTAAGATTGAACTACGCATATATTCACTCATAGAGAAAGAAAGATTCATTCTTTTTTACATTACGCATATATTCATTTAACCAATGCAATATTACGAGAGATGAACAGTCAATCACGAGATGTCTTACAAAGCACTACAGAAATTATAGTACATGCAATATCAAGCTTAGAAAGCATACAGACCGTTAAGCACAAAAAAATCCAAAACAACATTCCTTTGAATATCACATTCCCATCGAACAAAACAACATCAGTTTCCCATCGAATCAAACAGACCCACTAAACAAATCAAATTTCAATGCAACACGATTTCGGAATTTGTCCAAATTTCGCTGTAAAAAGGAAAAGCTTTTGATCTTTTATCAACATATCAACATCACAACATCACAACTCCAAAACTAACCACACCTAAACAACAACATGATCACAAGTTCACAACTCCAATTATGCCCACACCTAAACTCCACGGTATTACTCAAAAATGCCCACACCACAATTATAACCACACCTAAACAACTCACGGTATTACTCAAAAATGCTCACGGTATTACTCAAGCAAACAACAACATAATCACAAGTTCACAACTCCAATTATAACCACACCTAAACATATACATTATGTAAATGCAGGAATTTGACGAACCTGGAAATGAGAGGACCGAACCTGTGAACAATTTGACGAAAAACCGAACCTGTGAACAATGAAAGCACAATCCAATTCAGATGGTTTCGAAATGAAGTTAGTGAAATAGAATGAGAATGGAGAGAGAGTGAGAAGAGAGAGAGATAGAGAGAGAGAGAGAGAGAGAGAGAGAGAGAGAGAGACGAACCTGTGAAGATTGAGATTAGGGAGGGGGAGGAAGAAAATGGTTTCGGGATGTTGGGATTAATTAGGGAGGAGGGTTGCGATTGAGGGTTGAGATGGAGGAGTTTAGATGAGGATAGGTCGATTAGGGGTTAGGGATTTCTGGGTTAGGGATTTGGGGGCGCGGCGCGAGGAAGAAGAAGAAGTTTGGACGAAATGAGAAGAAGAAGAAAGCAATCTGTGACTCTGGAATTATAAAGGAAACGAGGCGACGTAGATTGCAATCTACGTCGCTTGGATTATTATGACGCGACGTAGATTGTAATATACGTCGCTTGGATTAACATGACGCGACGTAGATTGCAATATACGTCGCTTGGATTAACATGACGCGACGTATATTGCAATATACGTCGCTTGGATTAATATGATACGA
Organism: Geum urbanum; assembly: GCA_946800695.1. Lineage (NCBI taxonomy): Eukaryota > Viridiplantae > Streptophyta > Magnoliopsida > Rosales > Rosaceae > Geum > Geum urbanum. Next base: position 2,413,697 of record OX327011.1, read on the forward strand.
CGTAGATTGCAATATACGTCGCTTGTATTTATTTTTTATTTTTTTTTGTTTTTGAATAAATTAGGCGACGTAGATTGATCAATCTACGTCGCTTCATTATATTTATTTTTAATTTTTTTTTCCTTTTGAATAAATGACGCGACGTAGATTGAGCAATCTACATCGCCTCAATGTATTTAATATTACATTTTTTTTTCTTTTTAAATAAATGAAGTTTAGAATTATTAATTTAGTAATATTTTCTCGAATACATAAATTATGCTTTAAAGAAAATACAAATTTAGGTTTCAAATTCATAATAATATTAGTTTAGTCCTCGTCTTCGTCCTCCTCCTCGTCTTCGTCCTCCTCCTCGTCCTCGTCCTCGTCGTCCTCCTCATCCTCCTCGTCCTCCTCGTCTTCGTCCTCGTACTCGTCCTCCTCATCGACCTCGTCCTCGTCTCCTTCTTCGTCCAAAAGTAGTTGAAAATCTGGGTAAAATTGCATCACCGTTGGAGTGTCCTCTTAGTAAGGCTCGAATATATGATCTCCTGTACGTGATATGTTTTCATCTATGGCAAGTACTTCGGCGCTGTAGACATTGCGGTGCTTCATTTCTTGTACTACCTTCCAAGTACCACCAGCCTTTGGATCGTCTATGTAGAATACCTGTTTTGCTTTGGTTGCAATTATGAAGGGTGAATCCTCATAGTAACTGTTGTTTGTATTCACTGATATCAGTCCATGATCTTTTATAAGGGTGTCAAGATCTTCAGGGTCCTCGGAGTTGTGCCATGTGCACTTAAACAACACCACTGGCATACGGCCTGCATATAATACTTCGACCACGTAGTTAACATGGCCGTAGAACTTGGATGAACCCATGTCTATCATGACACCGCTGTTTTGAGTCACGGTTCTTTGATCTTTATCAAACGATGTGAACTTGACACCGTTCACATAACACGACTTATAAACCCGACATTGCTGAAGTCCTTGAGCTAATGACTTTATTCCTGCAACCAAGCTCGGGTCCGAGTTTTTTTTTTTAAGGGACACCTGAGAGATAAGTGTTATAAACAAGTTAGTTATAAGTGTTATAAACCCTCAAAGAACCTTACAAGAATTAATAGGCATATGTACCCATGTTAAGAACCATCGAAGAAAACTCCTCCTCCGACGAAGCTCGTCGAAATCTTCACCATTTTTAGCCTCGAACCTTCTGAGATGTTCTTCTAGGTAAGGTTTGACTTCGTCTGTTTCCACCAAGACTTGCCAGTGAGCCTCAGCAGTCTCTGCCTCAGTCAACCTGAACTGGCGACGAGTCTCGATAATATCTGGTCTTACTAAGAGTGAAACACAGCTGACATTCCACCCAGCTATGGAAGTGTCGATATCTTCGTTGTCCATCCGTCTGAGATAAGACTTACAATACGTCACCGACTCATGTACGAGGTACTGTTCAGCAATACTACCTTCCGGGTAACGTGTATTCCTCATTGACTTTTTATATTTTCCTAATTGCCTGCAAAAAACACCACTCAAGATTAGTACAATATTTTCCTAATTGCCGACATATTACACAACGAACATAATATTAGCAATAACAAAACATTTTACCTTTTTCAATTGGATACATCCATGTATAGTGTACTGGACCTGTAAGGAATACTTGTTCGGGCAGATGAACCATGAGATGAACCATAGATGTAAAAAAATGTGGAGGAAATATGAGCTCCAAATTGTAAAGAATCATCATTATCTCAGTTTCCATGTCACGCACAACCTCCTTCTTAAGCTCCCTACTGCATAGTTGACGAAACCAATTTGACAGTGCTATCAATGGCTTCACAACGTTTTCTGGCAGGAACCCTCTGATAACCACAGGAAGAAGACGTTGAAGCAAGACATGGCAATCATGCGTCTTCAATCCATAAAACTGTGACGGGGAACTTACTTTCACCTTACTTCTCAAACTACCTGCATAACCAAGAGGATACTTAACATCCCTGAACCACTGAAACACATCTTCTAGATCATCCTTTTTAACTAAAAAGGGTGCATGAGGAACTTTCCCCGTACCCAAGTCACCCGCTCTTTGCCACTGGTTTTTTCGCACATTCCTCTTCTTCAAAGCAGCGCGAGCTTTTGGACCATCCTTAGACTTCGATTCAATCGAAAAAATGGTTCCAAGGATGTTGTCACACACATTTTTTTCAATGTGCATGACATCTAGGCAATGTCTGATCTTCAATGATGACCAATACGGCAGCTTCCAAAATATGCTTTCGTGAGTCCAACACTGTCTGTTATTCGGATTGTACGGCACCTTCAAGTCTTCATGTTGGCTAAGAATAGGGTAAACGTGTGACCTAACGTCCTCCAAAATTTCATCTCCACTCTTACGATAGGGTCTTCCGCCAAACTCCTCCTTCCCGTTAAATGCCTTGCTCAATCTCCAAGGGTGATCTTGGTGGAGCCATTTTCGATGACATTCATAAACTATCCTCCCACATATATGCTCTGAAGTTAGCTCATCTAGACAGATTGGACATGCCTTGTACCCTTTCACAGTTGACCCCGCAAGCATCCCTAAACCTGGAAAATCGCTAATAGTCCACATTACCGCTGTCTTCATCAAGAATACCTCATTGTCAACTCGATCAAAAGTATGGACTCCAACGACCCATAAATGTATTAGCTCCTCGATCATCGGCTCAATGAGTACACTAAGGCACTTTCCGGGAGATTTAGGGCCTGGAATCAACACTGATAACATGTTATATTCCTTCTTCATGCACATTGATGGTGGTAGATTGTACGGCATCACAACAACGGGCCATGTACTATGCAAAGTTCTCATTGTTCCGAATGGATTGAAACCGTCTGTTGCTACTCCAAGGCGCACATTCCTGCAGTCCCGTGCAAAACCTGGAAAAGTTCTGTCAAAATGTTGAAACGCTTCTCCGTCAGCTGGGTGGCTGAGGCTACCAGCCACGCATATCCGCTCCCCCAGCCATCGCATATGCTTGGCAGTGTGTGGGGACATAAACAAGCGCTTCAACCTTGGTGTTAGAGGGAAGTTACGAATTATTTTTTTGGGAATATCATTCGTATTTGGCTTATATCTTTCAGAATAACACACTGGACAAATCCTCTCGTTTACAAGCGCCCCCCTGAACAACACACAGTTAAACTCACACGCATCAATTCTTTCGTAACCCAGTGAAAGATCACTCAAGATTTTTTTTATTCTCGAGTATGAACAGGGGAATGTGTGCCCTTTAGGAAGAAGTTTATTAATGTAAATACATAAAGAGTCAACACTTGTGTCCGACCATCCATTTTCATTTTTCATTTCCATTGCATCTAATATGGCACTCAAAACAGTTTCCTCACTGCCTTCATATAATGGGGTCTGTGACTCCTTCAATAATCTATCGTACTTTTCATAATCATCGTCTACCATGTCATTGAAGTTCATGCCCGAATTATCTTCCACTAATTGTTGGGGTGCATCTGCATGGTATCCAGGATAATAGGGATATGCATCATGTAGAATCTCCAACTGCGGGTTCACTGAAGGACCGGCACCACTAGAAGGACCGACTCTGTCTTGAAGCCACTGTCTTCGTTGACTGAGCATTGCCGGTTCACCAGAAACTTCCCCGTGAAGGTGCCAGACTGTATAAGTAGGACTCAAACCATTGTGTGATAAGTGATGATACATGACATCCATAGTAACCTTGAACGGACCGTTCTTACAACGTTTGCACGGGCAGAAGTAATAATCGGCTCTGTTACTATGTAGCCGGGCAAAATTCATGAACTCGAATATGCCTGTGATGTACCTTGGATCAGCACGATGATATGTCATCCAAGTTTTGTCTGGGAGTCCGTCCATGTTTCCTGTCAACATAAACAATCAATATGAACAAAGTTACCACGCCACAGTTGCGATTCAACCAAAACCCCACACTTCTTCGCCTTATGCCTCCGGGTTGGGTCCTATCCCCTTCAGGGGAACACGACATTTGTCAACGCTTTTGCACCCATGCGTTTCAGCTCCAGTTTAGGGAAATTTCGGCAACATCTCCCTACAGTTCCCCGAGTGCACACATATCTAAACAACCTAATTTGCACTCGGGGAACATTTAAAGGAGACACTGTCGAAACCATATCCCAAAACTGAAACTGAAATCACATGAATAGCAAAAGGATCAATAAAGTCATGTTCACCTAAAGTGTCCAAAAATGGGACAATTCGAGAATCAACAACTCAACTCGATCAACTAGATGAGTTGTTCATTCTCAAACGGGAGTTCTAAGTTGATAAACACCACAATTATATATAGCCATACGCTCGATTTCATGATTAACACTAATAACACTACTAATTAAGGCTCGAATACACATAATCTACACTAATCATCAATTAATTTCACTAAATTTAACCAAATTTCAAACATTAATCATGAACCCATAACATGATTTATCACAATTCAATGATTAAAACACTAAAACTACAACATAACACCAAATTCAATTCAACTTCAAACATTTCACCAAAACTTCAATTTCACTTCTAATCATCAATAAATTTCACTAAACTTAACCAAATTTCAAACATTATTCATGAACCCATAACATGATTTAACACAATTCAATGATTCAAACACTAAAACTACAACATAACACCAAATTCAATTCAACTTCAAACATTTCACCAAAACTTCAATTTCACTTCTAATTTAACATATTATGGTCATAAAGAGGGTTAAAGAGATACAAATCAAACTAACCTTACTCAAGAATCAAATCAATGGCAAGAACAACCTTCTTTCTCAATTTCCTCTAATTTCTCCCAAAATAGCCCAAAACAGCTGCAGAATGACGGGGAACTGTTTTTCTAAAATTCTAACTTTATGAACGGGTTGACTTTAAGAAGAAGAGTAGATCCAGATTTAAAAAAAACGAGGCGACGTAGATTGAGCAATCTACGTCGCCTCGATTTGATTCGAAGCGACCAAACTAATCTACGTCGCTTCGAATAAAATCTAGGCGACGTAGATTGCTCAAACTACGTCGCCTAATTTTTATTCGAAGCGACGTAGATTAGTTTGGTCGCTTTGAATGAAAAAGTAGTCGCCTCAGTTTGTTGAAGCGACAAGTATGAATCTACGTCGCCTTAGTTTTTTGAAGCGACGTACTTTTTATCAAGGGCAATGTACGTCGCCTCATCTAAAATCGGAGCGACGTAGAAATATAATTACGTCGCCCCGATTCTCTCCTCCAGTAGTGGTTGTGAAATTACATTAATGTTTCCAGTTTGAGACTCAAACTCAAATAGAGTAAATTGTAAAAATTGCAGTTCCTAAAGGAGAAGAAATTCAAACAAACAATTCCTGCAATAAAAATCGAAAACGGTGAGGTAATCACACTTGAAAAGGCCACAGATGCACTGAGAAGATCCGTCCACTTCTTCTCAGCCTTGCAGGCAAGCGATGGCCATTGGCCTGCGGAAAATGCCGGCCCTCTGTTTTTCCTTCCTCCATTGGTCAGTATTTTGCTTCAGTTCACTATTGCTGGCAATTCCTATATATATACATACATGTAGATCAAAAAAAATATACATGCATGATGCGAACCCTAATTATATTAACTTGCAGGTCATATGTATGTATATTACGGGGCATCTTAATACCGTATTTTCTGAAGAACATCGTAAAGAAATATTGCGTTACATATACAATCATCAGGTACATTTTTAAGCTGCATGGAGTATTTGCCATAAAAGAGTAAAAAGACAACGACATCATGCTTACTTCCGTAATGTATAAACTCATGCTTGGAAAATTTGTTAATTTCTTATAAACTCATAAATATGTTGATGAAAAAAAAAATAGAATGAAGACGGTGGTTGGGGACTACACATTGAAGGTCACAGCATCATGTTCAGCACCGCCCTCAACTACATTTGTATGCGTATACTTGGAGAGGGACCTGATGATGGTGGTCAAAACAATGCATGTCCAAGAGCAAGGAAGTGGATTCTTGATCATGGCGGTGCCACACACATTCCTTCTTGGGGAAAGACATGGCTCTGTGTAAGTACCAGTAGTGCAAGGGCCGCCAAATTCGTTTACCAAATTATGTCGATCAAACCTTTGCATTTGATTCGCTTTGTTTAATTACAAGTTATTTTTCGAAAATGTTTATGCATGCAAAAAAGGTATTTTAATTAGTGAGAAATTAATCAACTTGTAGGTACTAGGTTTGTTTGATTGGTCTGGAGCAAACCCAATGCCCCCAGAGTTTTGGATTCTGCCTTCATTTCTACCTTTCCATCCAGGTAATTAGGACAACTTTCATCTTTATGTTCGCCATTGTTTATTGCAAAGCATAATATTACTCACTGATATCACAAATATGCAGCCAAAATGTGGTGCCATTGTAGAATGGTTTACATGCCGATGTCATACTTATATGGGAAGAGGTTTGTTGGCCCAATCACACCTCTCATTCTTCAGTTGAGGGAAGAAATTTTCACTCAGCCCTACCATGAGATTTACTGGAAGAAAGTGCGCCATCTATGTGCCAAAGTGAGCTTATTTTTTTTGTTCATATTTCAGTCCACAAAATAGAGTAGGTGCTTGAGCTGATTAAACTAATCTATTTGTAGGAGGATATCTACTACCCTCATCCTTGGATGCAGGATCTCCTATGGGATAGCCTCTACATTTCCACAGAGTTTCTTCTTACTCGTTGGCCACTTAACAAGCTGATCAGAGAAAAGGCTCTCCAAGTGACAATGAAGCATATTCATTACGAAGATGAAAACAGTCGATACATTACCATTGGATGTGTAGAAAAGGTAATGTGACACGAAATCTTGATCTATCCTAGTCCTAACAGGATTCATGTTCTCATGGTATTTGCACAACTCGGTAAATAGGTTTTATGTATGCTTTCATGTTGGGCTGAGGATCCAGATGGGGACTATTTCAAGAAACATCTCGCAAGAATCCCAGATTATTTATGGGTTGCCGAAGATGGGATGAAGATGCAAGTTAGTACACAACTACAAACATTAGCAGCTAAAAGAAAGATACCATTAATATGTTCTTCTTTTTCGATTTTGAAAATGTACTGTTTTATGTGGTTTTCAGAGTTTTGGTAGTCAGCAGTGGGATACTAGTTTTGCCATTCAAGCTTTGCTAGCTAGTGATCTCACTGAGGAAGTTGGACCAATTCTGGCTAGAGGACATGACTTCATAAAGAAATCTCAGGTTCATTGTTGGTTGTAATCTTGAGAATTAAGAGCATCTCCAACAGCTCTTGTAAAAACACAAGAATTGCTATTTTATTGAAAAAGTATATCTTTTTTGCTCCAACAGCTCTTGTAAATTTTCTTGTATTCTATAGAAAATGGATAAAGAGGAGAGAGAATCCCTATATCTATAGAAAACTCAAAATTTGTATAACCATCTAAAAATCTCTAAAATTTATTGCTCACCTACACAATTCAACCTTCTCTCCTCAAAATATGAACAAAAACACATCAATTTTTTTTCTCTCCTACAATTTATTGACTTGATTTGAGAAATATCCCTATACTCATTAAATTATAGAGATTAGCATTTATTTTTTAAGAATAGAATAGAAGAGCTGTTGGAGTTGACCCCAAACAATTATACAAATTTTGTGTTTTAGTCTTGTATAATAGAGATTTTATACAAGAGCTGTTGGAGATGCTCTAATACAGTTTATTTTGCAAAAAAAAATGTTGGTCCATTCATTTGCTTAAATTAATGACTCCTCTGCACTAATTTTTGAAGGTCAAGGACAATCCATCTGGTGACTTCAAAAGCATGCACCGCCACATATCTAAAGGATCGTGGACTTTCTCCGATCAAGATCATGGATGGCAAGGCTCCGATTGCACTGCAGAAGGTTTAAAGGTAAGGAGGATCATGGACTTTGCTCAATTGCTAGCTTCAAGTCATTCTTATCCATGTTTCTCACCATATATAGCCACCTCCACAGTGTTGCCTTCTGATGTCCATAATGCCACCGGAGATAGTTGGTGAAAAAATGGAACCGCAACGCTTGTATGATTCTGTGAATCTTTTACTTTCCCTACAGGTGATAACTTAATTACCTTAAATGATGAGGCTTTTCCCTTACAATAGTTGCTTTGGTTTGCAGAGAATTCACTGGTATCTTAAGTTTGTGTAGACTCTAATATCTAGACATTAAAACAAATTTGCTGAATTTTTTATATAATACAGAGCAAGAATGGTGGTTTATCAGCCTGGGAACCAGCAGGGGCAGCAGAGTGGTTAGAAGTAAGACTTTGAAAACGAGAAGTACATTGTCAGACTTTGAATGGTGGTTTAATATATCTCTCTTATTTTCTTCAGATGTTGAATCCCACAGAAGTATTCGCCGACGTAGTGATAGAGTATGAATATGTCGAATGTACTGCTTCTGCTATCCAGGCTCTCATTTTGTTTGAAAAGCTATACCCTGGGCAGAGGAGAAAAGAAATTGAACGTGCCATAATCAACGCTACACGATACATAGAAAGTATACAGATGCCAGATGGTTCATGGTATGTTTCTAATCTTGGCAAACTTTCTATAATATATACTACAAATATATGCATATGTTTATATTACCTAGTACCGAGTAACCGAGAAAATAAACTTTTTAACTAGCTAGAATTCAACAGGTATGGAAACTGGGGAGTTTGCTTCACATATGGTACCTGGTTTGCCCTTGGAGGGTTGGCAGCCGCTGGCAAGACATTTAACAATAGTAAAGCCATCCGAAAAGCGGTTAGTTTCTTACTGAGGACACAAAGAGAGAATGGTGGTTGGGGAGAGAGCTATCTCTCCTGTCCAAATAAGGTAACAACTAACTCCACACTTCAAGTTTCTTAATCCTTCTTTAAATTAAGAAAACTCGATCAGTAAGTATGATGCAGAAAAACATTGAGTTGTGAAAATTAATACATTCTAGTGGCTAACACAGACATACATTCCTCTGGAAGGAAACCGTTCCAATCTAGTACACACTGCATGGGCAATGATGGGTCTCATTCATGCCGGACAAGAAGACAGAGACCCAACACCTCTTCATTGTGCAGCTAAGTTGATAATCAATTCTCAACTAGAAAATGGAGATTTTCCACAGCAGGTATATCTTGCTTAGCATAACAGACTTTGCATCGATCCTGGTAATGAAGAAGATATTATGCAGAGTAAATATGTTTCTATATATGTAGTATTTGCAGGGTTTGGTATGTATTAACATGACTTCATATGGTAGGAAATCACTGGAGTCTTCATGAAGAACTGCATGCTACATTACGCAGCTTATAGAAACATATTCCCACTTTGGGCTCTTGCAGAATATCGTAGACGGGTTGCATTGACATCCAATGCCTAAATTGCTCCACTATATGTTGTCAGATCAACCAACAAAATAAATAGGATCATAATTCCTAAAAAAATGAGTGAACGTGATTTCATATTTATATGACTTATGTAGTCTTTTCTTGAGCTTGATTTTGTCAAAATATTATTACAACACAATAAATTACAAATATTAGATGTGTATCCAACATGCCCGCTACGAGACAGGATTTGTGCTGTAGTCTTGTACAAAAATAATAATAATCCTATTTATTGGAATATCAATGTAATAATTTGAAGGTAATAGTTATTCTGTATTGATTTGATATTGAGATGTATATAGTGTTGACAATTATTGATTTCTAGATATCTTAGTGTTGGAAAATATTGAATTATAGATACTTTAAGAATCCTTTTGTAGTTAGAATATATTTTTTTATTATTGTAGATATCTTTTTCCTATTAGGAATCTGTCATGTAAGTTGTATATATATATTCCAATTCGGGAGTGAATAATGTATTGGACTCTACCCTAAACACTACTGCATATACTTTTCTAGTTATAGAATCCTATGGAGATATGGAAATACAATAAGTATAGGTAACTTGGTTAGCAAGTAAAGAATGATGAATCACACACAAAATATAGACATATCTCAACACTCCCCCTAGCTTGTGATGTTCTAACGAAACATATTGTGCTCTTCCTTGTAACACGATCGTCTTGGTGGTGGCAATCATGGTTGCTTCTAATCAAAATCTTGTCCAACCAAAAATCTTTACAGGAGAAACACGGATATTGGACAAAACAAAAACTTAGAGTATCCCGCCTTCATGTCAATGCAGTCAGACTTGACAGAAACGTAGTTAACGTTACAATGGCTGCTTTGGTTTGTAGAGAATTCACTGGTACCTTAAATCTACGTAGACTGTAGTATCTAGTCATTAAGAAAAGAATTGCTGAATTTTCTACTTGATACAGACCAAGAATGGGGGTTTATCAGGCTGGAAACCAGCAGGATCAGTAGAGTGGTTAGAAATAAAACTTGAAAAGCAAGCGGTACATTGTTAGTCTATTGCTACTAGTTTAATTTACCTTACCGTCCCAAGACCTGATATTGTTTAGTACATGTGTTGAACAGGTTTATGCATGAGCCATGCAAGCCTCATATAGATGTAGCATTACGGGTAGTTCGTTATCTCAAGAAAGCACCCGCACAATGTCTTTTCTTTTCTGCACAAAGTGATATTAAATTACGTGCATATTGTGACGCAGATTGGGTAAGCTATCCATTGACCCGGAGATCAACCACAGATTATTGTGTTTTCTTTGGTTCTTCACTAATTTCTTGGAGGTCGAAGAGACAGAAAACTGTATCACTTTCTTCGGTAGAGGCAAAGTATAGAGCAATGACAGGAGCTTGTTGTGAGCTAATATGGTTGAGATGCCTTCTTAGATTTTTGAATATTCTCCATCCAAATCCTATTTTATGGTATTGTGACAATAAATTTGCTTTACATATTGCCGCCAATCATGTGTTTCATGAAAGAACTAGGCATATTGAAATTGATTGTCACTTCATTAGGGATAAAATTCAAGATAGTTCAGTGGCTACAATGCATGTGAGTTCTGCAAATCAGTTGGAAGATGTCCTTACAAAACCTTTGGGAAAAGATGCTTTCATTCCTTTGGTTCGCAAGTTGGGAGTTCGAGATATCCACTCTCCAACTTGATGGAGGGGTGTAAGAAAGGATATTTGCATCTTAATTGTAATTGAATTGGGTGATTGTATATGATTAGTTTCCTTGTATTTACCCTAGATTGTAGTAATAGCAAACTGTAGGGATCTTGGTAATTAAGTTCTTCTCTTGTATATGTACTTAGTATACGCATCAATGAATTATCTATTCATTCAATATTGGTTTGCTCTTATTTCAGTTTGCTCTTTTTTCATTACTCAAGCAAGAAGAAAAAGGACAACATAATTGTTGAATGTTATGTTATTGTACTTGTTTTTAGTATGTTTTCATTTTGTGCAGGCACTATTACATTATGGGGTAATAGCCACCCACACAAAGGTGGCCAATAGGAGGGTGACAAGTCATATTAATGGCTTTTTAGTCTTGTGAACCAATGTAGTCACAAATAGGTTGTTTGTGGCCAATAGGGGGGGGGGGGGTGGCAATGCACATTGTTGGTGGTAACAATAAGTATATTGGTGACAAAAATAGATATATTGGTGAAAAAAATGGGTATATTAGTGGCAATAATGAAGGGAAATTTGAATGGATGGGGCAGTGTGAGCAATTTTAATCCCTGATAAGTGACCCTCATGTTCATCTCGACGAATAAGGGCTAAAAATCCCTCGGCCACAAGAATTAAAAGATACGGCGATACCGGATAGCCATGACGAATACCAGAGGAAGGAGAAATATGCTCAAGAGAAGAGCCTTGCCAGAGCACTAAAAATGAAGTAGTTGTAACACAGTCCATGATCCTACGAACTCATTCTGGATGAAATTTCAAACGTAATAACATTGCTTCCAAGAAACACAATTCCACCCGATCATAAGCTTTAGCCATATCCAATTTAATTGAAGCTGCTCTAATATCTCCTTCTTTTAAGTGTTTAACATAGTGGGTGACTTCAAATCCTACCATAACGTTATCAAGAATATTTCACTTTGAAACAAATTAAGCATTTTGAGTCAAAGAGACCACAACTGGGAGAACCTTTTTAAAACGGTTTGCAAAAGTCTTCGCAATCAGCTTGTAAAGAACGTTACACAAGTTTATGGGTCAATAATCACTAACAGTAGTTGGAGTAGAAACTTGTGTGAGAATTGAGGGGTGCATGCGAAATTTGTGTGAATAAAAGGGGGGTTGTAAAAGTTGATTTTAATTTTCTAAGTTACTACCTAAAAATGTCACAAGCATAAATCAAAATTCATAAGATTCTAGTATGCAAAAACTCATAGACAAGCCACACATAGAAGATTCCTAATAACGTACTCTAAATCATGCTTAAGAAAAAAATAAACTTAACTAATTATATACATGTGATCGACTTATTCTACATCATCTTGCGATTACACACATAGTCTCAATCAACTACCTACGAAATTTACATGCTAAAATTTTATATTACATGCTATGACTTTGAATTAACGTGCAACTAAGCGTCTAAACACATTAATCTCGACTTCATTGGTTGAAAGAAATAAGCGATTGACTAAGCGTTTCATCTCAAGACCTAACCAAAGAGTTAGGCATGACACATAACATGTAATCAAGATTCAAAGCTCATAAACACATGGAAGATATGTTGAATTCGAAAATAGCACAAAACTAAAACAAATATTTGGTCTTTACAAACAATGTAATACAAGTACAAGGAGAACTACGGAGTAAAGGTTTCATTGACACTTTTTTATTTTCGGTAAGCCCTGTAAAATCGCGAGTGGATGGATCATTCGGTGAAAGCTACACACCTTCTAAAGGGACTAAGCGTATTTAGAAGTTGTGAGATGAAGATTTTGAGAGGTGGTGATGGTGTAGTTGCCTAGCATTTGGAGAACCTTGTTGTAGGAGACTTGTGAAGATTTTGGTGGCAAGAGAGTATAGAGAAAAGTGATCGGCAAAGAGGTGTGGAGAGAAAATGGGGAGGGAGAAAAATGGGAAGAGAGGAAGTATGGAGAATATTTCAGGATTTTTGGGATGAATGAGGGATTTGGGGGCTTTGGATTTTCGGGATGAGAATGGGGACTTGGGGGCTTTGAATTTTCGGGATGGTGAATGGGGACTTGGGAACTTTGGATTTTCGAGATATCAGAATGGGCAGTCAGCCCCCTATTTATAGGATCCCAAGTAGCTCTTCCATCCCTTTTTTTTTCTTGCTTTTCTTACCAACTAATTACCTACCCTTGCATCTCTTCCTCGTTTATGCTGGTCTGCTCTTCTTCTTTCTTCTTCTGTTTTTCTTTCCTTGATTGATTTTCTCCACTTCTTCACTCTTCCACCTACTCCTTTATGCATGCAAGCAATTGTCGGATTATCCTTCATCTCTCTTCTTCTTTGCTTGCCAACTTGCATCAATTAACTGCTCTTCATACATGCAAGCAATCCTTATATACTTCTCTATTCTTTGCCTTGTCGATTTGTTCTTTCTTTGGTTCCACCGGCCACCATCTCTTCTTACTTCCATCAACCCATCACTTCTTGTCTTGTTTTCTTCTATAATTTCTTTCTTGCCTTTCTTTGCTGTCACTCACTTGCTAACATGGTACACAAGTTAGTGTAATTAGTATCATTTATTCCGTCTCTTTTGGTCAACACCAGAAAATAACAAAATGAGTAAACACTAACGATATTAAGTGAATATATAACACAATTAAATGTGGAAATAAATATATTAATTAATACGCCTAAAATACGTAAATCAGTATAGTTGAAAGATTCAACACTGCAGTGACGGATTAAGCAATTGAAAATATGTATACAAAATTGCAAAAATAAAACATGAAAGAAAATATTTATACCACACGTAACAGATGGACCGTCACGTACATATCTTCATATATCTTTTAATTGAATAACGATGAATGAGTGCACGGTGCTCAATTAATTACATGCTTGCTCATTTTTGTAAGATCAGAGTTGTTGATATATATGTGAATTTTGTTCGTTGATCAATCACACATATCACCAATTCTTACGTACGAAAATTTAAATGAGCATGCATGCACGCAAGAAATTTTACTGAATAGGTGAGTACCGTGTAGACACGAAACCGACTATATGTATATAAGGAAACGAAGCTCTAATAAAAAAAACTATTAAAAAAATAACGGAAACGAAGCTAGGTTAACATTTGAAAGAAGTACGTAAGTAATTCTAGCAATATTTTCCAATTAATCTTAATTGCTTCGACAATATAATTTTTCTAATTCTAATTATACCCATGAACTCGAGTGTCTATAAAAAGGGGAAGCCAATTGGAAAGAAAGGAACTCAAGCAACTTTTCACAAAATGTGGAAGCTTAAGATTGCAGAAGGTGGGAACGCTTCTACATCGATCACCTTACATTCACAGCACAAACAACTTCGTCGGAAGGCAGACATGGGAGTTTGATCCGTACGCAGGAACCGCCGAGGAGCGAGCCGAGGTTGAGGAGGCTCGTCTCAACTTCTACAACAATCACCACCAGGTTAAGCCTAACGGTGACCTCCTTTGGCGCATGCAGGTATATATATAATTATATATTATATATATGTAATTTCTAGTTCTACCATGCATCTCCGTGAAGAAATAATCATTTTGTATCCGACGTACGTAGTTAGCTAGTTCTTGTTTTTTCTTTTCATTTTCGGTTGTGAAATTACATTAATGTTTCCAGTTTGAGACTCAAACTCAAATAGAGTATATTGTAAAAATTGCAGTTCCTAAAGGAGAAGAAATTCAAACAAACAATTCCTGCAATAAAAATCGAAAACGGCGAGGTAATCACAGTTGAAAAGGCCACAGATGCACTGAGAAGATCCGTCCACTTCTTCTCAGCCTTGCAGGCAAGCGATGGCCATTGGCCTGCGGAAAATGCCGGCCCTCTGTTTTTCCTTCCTCCTTTGGTCAGTATTTTGCTTCAGTTCACTATTGCTGGCAATTCCTATATATATACATACATGTAGATCAAAAAAAATATACATGCATGATGCGAACCCTAATTATATTAACTTGCAGGTCATATGTATATATGTATATTACGGGGCATCTTAATACCGTATTTTCTGAAGAACATCGTAAAGAAATATTGCGTTACATATACAATCATCAGGTACATTTTTTAGCTGCATGGAGTATTTGCAATGAAAGAGTAAAAAGACAACGACATCAGGCTTACTTCCGTAATGTATAAACTCATGCTTGGAAATTTTTTTAATTTCTTAGAAACTCATAAACATGTTGATGAAAAAAAAATTAGAATGAAGATGGTGGTTGGGGACTACACATTGAAGGTCACAGCATCATGTTCAGCACCGCCCTCAACTACATTTGTATGCGTATACTTGGAGAGGGACCTGATGATGGTGGTCAAAACAATGCATGTCCAAGAGCAAGTAAGTGGATTCTTGATCATGGTGGTACCACACACATTCCTTCTTGGGGAAAGACATGGCTCTGTGTAAGTACCAGTAGTGCAAGGGCCGCCAAATTCGTTTACCAAATTATGTTGATCAAACATTTGCATTTAATTTGCTTTGTTTAATTACAAGTTATTTTTCGAAAATGTTTATGCATGCAAAAAAGGTCTTTTAATTAGTGAGAAATTAATCAACTTGTAGGTACTAGGTTTGTTTGATTGGTCTGGAGCAAACCCAATGCCCCCAGAGTTTTGGATTCTGCCTTCATTTCTACCTTTCCATCCAGGTAATTAGGACAACTTTCATCTTTATGTTCGCCATTGTTTATTGCAAAGCATAATATTACTCACTGATATCACAAATATGCAGCCAAAATGTGGTGCCATTGTAGAATGGTTTACATGCCGATGTCATACTTATATGGGAAGAGGTTTGTTGGCCCAATCACACCTCTCATTCTTCAGTTGAGGGAAGAAATTTTCGCTCAGCCATACCATGCGATTTACTGGAAGAAAGTGCGCTATCTATGTGCCAAAGTGAGCTTATTTTCTTTGTTCATATTTCAGTCCACAAAATAGATTAGGTGATTGAGCTGATTAAACTAATCTATTTGTAGGAGGATATCTACTACTCTCATCCTTGGATGCAGGATCTCCTATGGGATAGCCTCTACATTTCCACAGAACTTCTTCTTACTCGTTGGCCACTCAACAAGCTGATCAGAGAAAATGCTCTCCAAGTGACAATGAAGCATATTCATTACGAAGATGAAAACAGTTGATACATTACCATTGGATGTGTAGAAAAGGTAATGTGACACGAAATCTTGATCTACCCTAGTCCTAACAGGATTCATGTTCTCATGGTATTTGCACAACTCGGTAAATAGGTTTTATGTATGCTTTCATGTTGGGCTGAAGATCCAGATGGGGACTATTTCAAGAAACATCTCGCAAGAATCCCAGATTATTTATGGGTTGTCGAAGATGGGATGAAGATGCAAGTTAGTACACAACTACAAACATTAGCAGCTAAAAGAAAGATACCATTAATATGTTCTTCTTTTTCGACTTTGAAAATGTACTGTTTTATGTGGTTTTCAGAGTTTTGGTAGTCAGCAGTGGGATACTAGTTTTGCCATTCAAGCTTTGCTAGCTAGTGATCTCACTGAGGAAGTTGGACCAATTCTGGCTAGAGGACATGACTTCATAAAGAAATCTCAGGTTCATTGTTGGTTGTAATCTTGACAATTAATATAGTTTATTTTGCAAAAAAAAAAAAGGTGGTCCATTCGTTTGCTTAAATTAATGACTCCTCTGCACTAATTTGTGAAGGTCAAGGACAATCCATCTGGTGACTTCAAAAGCATGCACCGCCACATTTCTAAAGGATCGTGGACTTTATCCGATCAAGATCATGGATGGCAAGTCTCTGATTGCACCGCAGAAGGTTTAAAGGTAAGGAGGATCATGGACTTTGCTCAATTGCTAGCTTCAAGTCATTCTTATCCATGTTTCTCACCATATATAGTCACCTCCACAGTGTTGCCTTCTGATGTCCATAATGCCACCGGAGATAGTTGGTGAAAAAATGGAACCGCAACGCTTGTATGATTCTGTGAATCTTTTACTTTCCCTACAGGTGATAACTTAATTACCTCAAATGATGAGGCTTTTCCCTTACAATGGTTGCTTTGGTTTGCAGAGAATTCACTGGTATCTTAAGTTTGTGTAGACTCTAATATCTAGACATTAAAACGAATTTGCTGAATTTTTTATATAATACAGAGCAAGAATGGTGGTTTATCAGCCTGGGAACCAGCAGGGGCAGCAGAGTGGTTAGAAGTAAGACTTTGAAAAAGAGAAGTACATTGTCAGACTTTGAATGGTGGTTTAATATATCTCTCTTATCTCGTCGGCTATAGTTTTAAAAAAATCGTCGGCTATAGTGTTTCCAGCGATAGTGTCAAGTCCAACAATGCTTGCGATGTTCGTCCATTAACAAAGCAACACCTTCTTTCTTTTGGCACTAGCTATATTTCTTCTGTCAAACCTTTTGATCTTATTCACTACTATATTTGGGGTCCTTATAAGCATTCTTCTATGTCAGGAGCTCATTATTTTCTTACTATTGTGGATGATTATTCCCGTTTTACTTGGGTATTTTTGATGCGACATAAAAGTGAGACTCAATCTTTGTTAAAACAATTTTTTGCCTTTGCTTGTAGTCACTTTTCTACTAAAATTAAGAGTGTTCACAGTGATAATGGGTTCGAGTTTCTTTCTCTTCGATTTTTTTCAAAGATAATGGAGCCCTTTTTGAACATTCTTGTGTTTATACGTCTCAACAAAATGGGGTAGTAGAACGCAAACATCGTCATATCCTTCAGGTCACACTTGCTCTCAAATTTCGTTAATCATCCTCCAAAATTTTGGGGAGAATGTGTGCTAATTTATGTTCACATTATTAATCGTCTTCCCACTCCTCTTTTCTCTTTCAAAACTTTGTTTGAACGTCTTTATTCTAAACCTTCTCCTTTTCACCATCTTCATGTTTTTGGGTGTTTAGCATATGCTACCAGCATCAATGTCAAACATAAATTTGCTCCTAGAGCGGTCAAGTGTGTGTTTCATGGGTTATCCGATTGGTAAAAAAGCCTACAAGTTTTATGATCTATCTACTCACAAGGTTTTTACTAGTCGTTGTGTTTCATGAAAATACCTTTCCTTTCACTTCATCTTCTCTTGAGCCCAATTATGTCTAATGTCATCCTTTAGCCGATATCATAAGCCCACCTGATCTGAATTCCACTATCCCCAGCTTTCTCACTCCACGATAATCTCTTCCTTTGGACAAACTCACAAGCCCAAATACAATACCACAAACTCAAGTTGCATATCCTTACTCGACATCAATTTATCTCGCGTGTTTGTCATCTCGCCAGTCTATAGAGTCGTCGTCATCCTCACCGCCCTGTTAGCTCTGGTTAGGGCCCAACCTATTCCGGATGAAGCCTAGTCTATTTCGGCCAAACCCCAGCCCAACCTAGTGGTTTATCTCCACTAGTTGAGTCGTTATCTCCATCGTCACCTTGCCGCTCCTTCTACCCATCAGACCGACGCAGCTTCTCCTGCCACAGTCGATCCTCTATCTCCCATCCTTCTGCCCAACGTCGAGCCACAACCACGTTGCTCTCAGTTCGACATGTTTACGTGACTTTATATGCTCCCACATCACATATGGTTTCCCACATTCGTCATCTTCATTGTCACCAGGTTCTGTCAAAGGTACGAGGTATAATTTTAGCAATATTTTCCAATTAATCTTAATTGCTTCGACAATATAATTTTTCTAATTCTAATTATACCCATGAACTCGAGTGTCTATATAAAGGGGAAGCCAATTGGAAAGAAAGGAACTCAAGCAACTTTTCACAAAATGTGGAAGCTTAAGATTGCAGAAGGTGGGAACGCTTCTACATCACCTTACATTCACAGCACAAACAACTTCGTCGGAAGGCAGACATGGGAGTTTGATCCGTACGCAGGAACCGCCGAGGAGCGAGCCGAGGTTGAGGAGGCTCGTCTCAACTTCTACAACAATCGCCACCAGGTTAAGCCTAACGGTGACCTCCTTTGGCGCATGCAGGTATATATATAATTATATATTATATACATGTAATTTCTAGTTCTACCATCTCCGTGAAGAAATAATCATTTTGTATCCGACGTACGTAGTTAGCTAGTTCTTGTTTTTTTTTTTCATTTTCGGTTGTGAAATTACATTAATGTTTCCAGTTTGAGACTCAAACTCAAATAGAGTATATTGTAAAAATTGCAGTTCCTAAAGGAGAAGAAATTCAAACAAACAATTCCTGCAATAAAAATCGAAAACGGCGAGGTAATCACAGTTGAAAAGGCCACAGATGCACTGAGAAGATCCGTCCACTTCTTCTCAGCCTTGCAGGCAAGCGATGGCCATTGGCCTGCGGAAAATGCCGGCCCTCTGTTTTTCCTTCCTCCTTTGGTCAGTATTTTGCTTCAGTACACTATTGCTGGCAATTCCTATATATATACATACATGTAGATCAAAAAAAATATACATGCATGATGCGAACCCTAATTATATTAACTTGCAGGTCATATGTATGTATATTACGGGGCATCTTAATACCGTATTTTCTGAAGAACATCGTAAAGAAATATTGCGTTACATATACAATCATCAGGTACATTTTTAAGCTGCATGGAGTATTTGCCATAAAAGAGTAAAAAGACAACGACATCATGCTTACTTCCGTAATGTATAAACTCATGCTTGGAAAATTTGTTAATTTCTTATAAACTCATAAACATGTTGATGAAAAAAAATTAGAATAAAGATGGTGGTTGGGGACTACACATTGAAGGTCACAGCATCATGTTCAGCACCGCCCTCAACTACATTTGTATGCGTATACTTGGAGAGGGACCTGATGATGGTGGTCAAAACAATGCATGTCCAAGAGCAAGGAAGTGGATTCTTGATCATGGCGGTGCCACACACATTCCTTCTTGGGGAAAGACATGGCTCTGTGTAAGTACCAGTAGTGCAAGGGCCGCCAATTTCGTTTACCAAATTATGTTGATCAAACCTTTGCATTTGATTTGCTTTGTTTAATTACAAGTTATTTTTCAAAAATGTTTATGCATGCAAAAAAGGTCTTTTAATTAGTGAGAAATTAATCAACTTGTAGGTACTAGGTTTGTTTGATTGGTCTGGAGCAAACCCAATGCCCCCAGAGTTTTGGATTCTGCCTTCATTTCTACCTTTCCATCCAGGTAATTAAGACAACTTTCATCTTTATGTTCGCCATTGTTTATTGCAAAGCATAATATTACTCACTGATATCACAAATATGCAGCCAAAATGTGGTGCCATTGTAGAATGGTTTACATGCCGATGTCATACTTATATGGGAAGAGGTTTGTTGGCCCAATCACACCTCTCATTCCTCAGTTGAGGGAAGAAATTTTCACTCAGCCCTACCATGAGATTTACTGGAAGAAAGTGCGCCATCTATGTGCCAAAGTGAGCTTATTTTTTTTGTTCATATTTCAGTCCACAAAATAGAGTAGGTGCTTGAGCTGATTAAACTAATCTATTTGTAGGAGGATATCTACTACCCTCATCCTTGGATGCAGGATCTCCTATGGGATAGCCTCTACATTTCCACAGAGCTTCTTCTTACTCGTTGGCCACTCAACAAGCTGATCAGAGAAAAGGCTCTCCAAGTGACAATGAAGCATATTCATTACGAAGATGAAAACAGTCGATACATTACCATTGGATGTGTAGAAAAGGTAATGTGACACGAAATCTTGATCTATC
This sequence comes from Geum urbanum, assembly GCA_946800695.1. NCBI lineage: Eukaryota > Viridiplantae > Streptophyta > Magnoliopsida > Rosales > Rosaceae > Geum > Geum urbanum. The sequence continues at coordinate 2,434,605 of OX327011.1, forward strand.
CTAGTCCTAACAGGATTCATGTTCTCATGGTATTTGCACAACTCGGTAAATAGGTTTTATGTATGCTTTCATGTTGGGCTGAAGATCCAGATGGGGACTATTTCAAGAAACATCTCGCAAGAATCCCAGATTATTTATGGGTTGCCGAAGATGGGATGAAGATGCAAGTTAGTACACAACTACAAACATTAGCAGCTAAAAGAAATATACCATTAATATGTTCTTCTTTTTCGACTTTGAAAATATACTGTTTTATGTGGTTTTCAGAGTTTTGGTAGTCAGCAGTGGGATACTAGTTTTGCCATTCAAGCTTTGCTAGCTAGTGATCTCACTGAGGAAGTTGGACCAATTCTGGCTAGAGGACATGACTTCATAAAGAAATCTCAGGTTTATTGTTGGTTGTAATCTTGACAATTAATACAGTTTATTTTGCAAAAAAAAAAAATGTTGGTCCATTCATTTGCTTAAATTAATGACTCCTCTGCACTAATTTGTGAAGGTCAAGGACAATCCATCTGGTGACTTCAAAAGCATGCACCGCCACATATCTAAAGGATCGTGGACTTTCTCCGATCAAGATCATGGATGGCAAGCCTCCGATTGCACTGCAGAAGGTTTAAAGGTAAGGAGGATCATGGACTTTGCTCAATTGCTAGCTTCAAGTCATTCTTATCTATGTTTCTCATCATATATAGCCACCTCCACAGTGTTGCCTTCTGATGTCCATAATGCCACCGGAGATAGTTGGCGAAAAAATGGAACCGCAACGTTTGTATGATTCTGTGAATCTTTTACTTTCCCTACAGGTGATAACTTAATTACCTCAAATGATGAGGCTTTTCCCTTACAATGGTTGCTTTGGTTTGCAGAGAATTCACTGGTATCTTATGTTTGTGTAGACTCTAGTATCTAGACATTAAAACAAATTTGCTGAATTTTTTATGTAATACAGAGCAAGAATGGTGGTTTATCAGCCTGGGAACCAGCAGGGGCAGCAGAGTGGTTAGAAGTAAGACTTTGAAAACGATAAGTACATTGTCAGACTTTGAATGGTGGTTTAATATATCTCTATTATTTTCTTCAGATGTTGAATCCCACAGAAGTATTCGCCGACATAGTGATAGAGTATGAATATGTCGAATGTACTGCTTCTGTTATCCAGGCTCTCATTTTGTTTGAAAATCTATACCCTGGGCAGAGGAGAAAAGAAATTGAACGTGCCATAACCAACGCTACACGATACATAGAAAGTATGCAGATGCCAGATGGTTCATGGTATGTTTCTAATCTTGGCAAACTTTCTATAATATATACTACGAATATATGCATATGTTTGTATTACCTAGTACCGAGTAACCGAGAAAAGAAACTTTTTAACCAGCTAGAATTCAACAGGTATGGAAACTGGGGAGTTTGCTTCACATATGGTACCTGGTTTGCCCTCGAAGGGTTGGCAGCCGCTGGCAAGACATTCAACAATAGTAAAGCCATCCGAAAAGCGGTTAGTTTCTTACTGAGGACACAAAGAGAGAATGGTGGCTGGGGAGAGAGCTATCTCTCCTGTCCAAAGAAGGTAACAACTAACTCCACACTTAAAGTTTCTTAATCCTTCTTTACATTAAGAAAACTCGATCAGTAAGTATGATGCAGAAAAACATTGAGTTGAAAAAAACTAATACATTCTGGTGGCTAATACAGACATACATTCCTCTGGAAGGAAACCGTTCCAATCTAGTACACACTGCATGGGCAATGATGGGTCTCATTCATGCCGGACAAGAAGACAGAGACCCAACACCTCTTCATTGTGCAGCTAAGTTGATAATCAATTCTCAACTGGAAAATGGTGATTTTCCGCAGCAGGTATATCTTTCTTTAACATACCAAATTTTGCATCCGGGTATTGAAGAAGATATGATACATAGTAGATTTATTAACACCGACTTTATATGACAGGAAATCGCCGGAGTTTTCAACAAGAACTGCATGCTACATTACCCAAATTATAGAAACATATTCCCACTCTGGGCTCTTGCAGAATATCGTACTCTAGTTGTATTACCATCCGAAGCCTAAATTTCTCACCCATATGTTGTCAGCTCAACCAACGAAATATATAGGATCATAATCATCATATATATCAGAAATAACCAACGAAAGATTTGTGTTGTAGTCTTGTTTAGGTTTTCCTGTACTAAAAACAACGTTGTTTTATAGGATTATATATAGCTTCCATCTTTTTGTATTGGCATAAACTGGACTTGATTAAGGTTCTAGTGTTCAATAACGTTCATCCTTTGAATATATGATCGATTAGCCAGAACCGATATCACAAGTTGTTTGAACAACAGATCGAACGACTTCTGAACATGAACATGAGAGAGGACCTTGGTCTTTTGCGTCATTCTAGCAATGTCAGCAGCATGAGAGAATATCTAAAATCTTCTCGTCGGCTAACCGACTTTTGAAGATGGTTAGTTAGTTTTTCATGAAAATAGCATCTGTACACAGATTTGAGTAGTCATATACGACAGCCTTCTCCCCATGCATGTATGTGGAGTTGTTCATATATAGAAGATAGATTTGGGACAAGTGTTATTGAATCTGTTATTTTTTTTTTCCGATTAAAAGTGTGATTGAATCTTCTTCAGGCTTTAGGAATGTATCACATGATATGCTAGCTGCATTAATCATATGTCGTGACTTTAATCGCATCGACTTAATTTGCTGATATGATAGTGAACAATCCAACAAACTCAAAATGAAACGTACGTGCATGTTTGTAATGTACATGCATCAGTTCCTTCACGAACTCTCAATAGTACTGATGGACTACTAGCTGGCTTTCAAAACAAATAATTCACCACGGTCAATGTAAAAGTCTGATCTATCGTGACAAAGTTCAGTGATAATTATAATTATTTTCTTTTGAGCATTGTTGGTAGCTAGTTATTGACATAAGTTTAGACGTGAAATATATTAAGGCATCTCCAATAAAATAGCTAAAGCTAAACTATATTTATTTTTTAAAGTTATTTTCAATAGCTTAATTTAACTAGGGAGGAGAGAAAAAATGACTAAAAGGTATAATTTTTCACCATGACTTAGCTATAACTTTCATTACCAAAACTAAAGTCAAATTAAACTAGCTACAATTAATTTTTTTATCTAAAAATAATTATAACTATAATTTTAAACAATCTCGACCGTGAGTCCTGATGATGAAGAATCGATCAATTGAGCACCAAGCTAGCATTAGATTCAAGTCATTCAAGTCATTCAAGTCATTCAAGTATTCAACGCAGATATGTCATTCCAGGCCCAATGATAGGCTCAATAGAAATGGTATGGATCGTGCCATTGTGATCTACTTCGAGGTTATGACCTATCAAGTCCAAGAATCATTTCTGTACATGCATCTTTAGCTTGGCCCATAAAAATATTGGTTTGATTTAGTTCTTTGGTTATATAGGTCTCAAGTTTTCTTCATCATATTTAGGTGTCAAGTTAACATCGTGACTGAAACATGTGTTTGGAGTTGTGGGTTTGAAACTTAGGAAGAAGAAACTCGAGCTTGCTACTTCCATTTCACTTTTCGCTCTTGATATTCATTTTATGACTTTCCCGAACGAATATACAACTATTTCATGAGCACTACTTTAATGCTGAATAGAAAATTAGGAATAAAAAACTTTATCCAAACTCAACTACCTTGTGTCACCACCGTAGTAATAAGTTGATTAAGTCATGGCTAAGTTTTATTATACCATATTGAATGTCGGTCACTATAAAAAAATGATTTAGAAAAACATACTCGTGTAGAATTTGCGGTAGTTTTATCTGAAGGATTTACATATCCTTATGTACATTGATTTTCAAACTCAATCGCTAAATGCATCCCTTCTCCAAAAATGTCATACTAAAGAGGAACGTCGAACACGTACGTACGGTTGCTTAGTTATATATTCATGATTTTTCGTTCGAGTTAGATATTCATGATCACTTACTTGCATGTACGTATATACATGTTTCAGACTCATTCATCAGTATATTTATGTTCTTCTGTTTGTATATATTATTGTATGTGTTATTTGATAGCTACTTAGCTAGTCATCGATCGCAGTAAGTGTTTGGAATACGTTCTATCTAGCGCTATTTAATATTTATAGTGCCATGCATGCATGTTCCAGATTGGGGTTGGACGCTTGGTGACCGAAATTGGTAGCTAATTAAAGTTTTGGCGACACATATTGGTCGAACTAGATAAGTAACCTTATCTCACGGCATCAACCTAGCTTATCTTAGTCAATTCTTCTAAGCTCTGATCGTATTAGATAAACCATGCATGAAGGTGAACGTCTTTATCATTCACCTAGCTACGTACCCATACATGTTCGAATTAGTATTAATCCCGATCTTCAACTTGTACGGCACACAGACATACACACGCAGGTTTGTTCTAGATAGAAAAGACTTGTCGACTTTCTTCACTATTGTCATCGCGACTGACTTACCGACCATGATTAAGAAACTAGAAAGAAATATGTTTACGCTAACCGCCACACTAGGACGTTTTAACGGTCGCGTTTAACCTGTAACGGCGTCACATCGAGCCAGGTGGGGGCACAAAGTTGTTGGGTGTCGTGCTGTGAGCCAACCACGTGGACTCGTGGCACTGATACATGGTGGACTCTTTTCGAAGCCCACTGGGACGTTGTGGGATCACTAGCTTTTTAAAGATAATTTTGAGTGGATAGTGCCCAGGTCAATAGTAGTGCAGGCCAGTAACCGACAGGTGTCGGGTATGGCTACTTGTTCGTGGTCCAGGAGACTGGTTTGCCGACCTGTAACAGTGACGCAATTTCGTTTATTTCCCGGATTTGCCCTTTATAACGTTTTGTCAAATATTCGGACATTTTTCATTTTATGGTGACCATAATAATATTCTTTGCTAATTAGTAAAATGAATCTGCAAATTCGCTAGTTGTATAAGAGCAATTTTATCAATGTCACGGAAAGTTTGTTTATTTTGTTCAAAAATAAATTCAAAACCTATTTTAGCTAATCACTTGTATAAATTTATTCCAACAATATCAATTAAAATGTAATTAGATCTAAACACATGTTTAATTTTGATTGGTTGATAATAAAATATTTATTTATTAATATAATTATTAATTACATTTACAATCTAGAAGGAAAGAATTAATTACAATAATGAATGTTTCGTTACTTATAATTCATGTTCTCGATATAAGAATAGGAGATGAAAACATGAAATATAGGAAATCCCTAAACTGGCTAATAAGATAAGGAAACTGTTTGAGTCAATTTTAAGAGAAATTTTTTATATTTTAGTTAGAAATGACTTATAGAGAATCTACTGAAATTGCTCTAAATATTGAAAAATTTGATAATTTTCGATTAAATTTAAATGAGAAGATAAAGTAAAAAAATCAGGCTATAATTCATTTCTCTTAAAGATTAGTAAGGCCCTAATAAATATTGGCTGTATTGACCTCGTGTTATTGACTAATAACTCTAACTTCAAGAGTTTTCATCGATGTGTATATATTGTTGGGGAAAAGATCAAGAACTTTAATAATCAACGCTCACAAATAAAAAATGACTACATATCTGAAACAATATGTCATCATTTTCACAACCAAGTTTCAATTCATTCCTCATTCCTTCTTTCTTGTTGCTTGAATTAAACAAAAATATGTAAGCAATCGTCAATGGAATTGAATAACTCATAATATCAAAAATACAATTCTATGAAAATAAAAATCAAATAAATGGAAATAAAAACATTTATAAAAGAACTAAAAATCCGCTGTAATAAGGATAATCCAATTAATATGTAGTGGCACAATGGTCATTACACAAGGAAAGAATATTCGTTTCACTCCCCTCACCGTGTTTCTAGGATCATCTCACCAAGACTATAAGTAGACCCAGCAGCCTGAGCCTTCGTTGCTCCATTTCATCGAACACAAAATTTTCAATTCCAATTCTTAAATCTCCTCACCAGAATCTTCTATCCCAAACCTTTTCACTTTTTCTCTCTCTGATTCCTCTAAAATCATCCTCATTTTTCTGTTCGATTCTCTACGACTTCACTAGGTAATCGCTTCCTTCTGATTCTCTCTCTCTCAATTTTGAATTCTGAAGAATCCATTGACGGTTTTACTCAAAGGTTTAAATTTTTGCGGTGCAGTTTTCTGTGTTATCAATGGCGTACTTCCAGAACGATGACCTCGAATACGTCATGAACGACTACTACGACGACGACGACGACGACGTCGTCGTCGAGTTCGAGGATGACGTCAGCGACGCTTTTGCTGACATCCATCCCCGGAGAAGTAGGAGTAGAAGCTCCGACGACGACGACGATTTCGAAGACGACTTCGACTCGGTACTATTACTAACTAGCTCTACTGATCCTCTCGTGTTTATTTTGTTGTTGAATTTTGGTGAAAATTGATTATTGGATGGAGTGAATTTTGCAGAGGAAGGCGAAGAGTGACACGTCAGCAGTGGAGGCTAGAAATGGGAAAGATATACAAGGGATACCGTGGGAGAGGCTCAACTTCACTAGAGATGAGTATCGAAAGGCGCGATTGAGGCAGTACAAGAACTACGAGAGCCTCGCTCACCCTCGTCAAGACCTCGATAAGGTTAAAGATTTCACCGCTCAGTTTTTACATATATATCTGTGTGTGATTGACTGAATGATTTGATTGTTAACCGTTGAGTGTACATATGTATATGTATGTAGGAGTGTTTGCAAGTTGAGAAAGGGAAGACTTACTATGACTTTCACTACAACACGAGGCTTGTCAAGTCCACAATTGTGCATTTTCAGGTAGAGATAATGCTCTTGGGATCTCATTACTGTTCGAATTGGTCTACATCTTGTTTTTTTTTTAAACAAAATTAGATTTTGGCTTTGTTTTGGAACCGAACACGTAGGGGTCTTGTGATGAATGTGTTTGAATTTATCAATATTCTTTGGGGAAAAAATGATTGTCCATGTGTAGTGGTGCAATATGAATGCATTCATCTTCTTACTTCGCTTTGTATTATGCAAGTCCCTGCATGTAGGTCATCTTGTGTGATGGTCCCTATGTAATGGTGCATTTTGCATATCTTGTCCATTTAGTTCATTTGATTTTGCAGGAGTGTTGCATAGACTAAGCTTCTCTTATATTTGGTACAGATGCATGGTTACAGCTTACACTTTTTACCTTTTGTGTTGCAGCCTTTTGATATTATTATATAGCTGATCATGTACTTTAGTTATATGCAAATCAATATTTCGTAGTTTTGCAGGTGTTATAAAAACTTGTTATATCCTGTGTGATGGAAATCTTAATTTATGATTATGGTCCTGTCCTCAACTTTTCACAGGAAGGTATGGAATTACATAAAAAGTTTAGTCTTACTTTGGGTGCATTTGTAGATCTTGTATCAATCTGAGATATAACCAAATTTGCGTGCCTGATAAGCTTATTAATGAGAATCTAGCTTTAATTGTTAGGAAAGGGGATCCTAGCATAGATTTGTTGTTGTCGATTTTATATCACCGTTTAACGTGTTCTTAAAAAGAAAACCAATAATAAACAACTAATGGATATTTTTTCTGGGAATATAATCACCTAACCAGATCCAGATTAAATCGCTCACCTTTTCCAGTAGTGTTATAATCTTAGATCCTTTGAGAAGTTAATTGCTGATTCTGTAAGTTTTAGAAGTGACATATGACATACAAGGGCTGTAGATATCAGACAATTAATCATGCTATTCTGCACCGACATAAAAATTGCAGTAGTGTTATAATTTTAGTGTTTGTTGTAATTTATTGTTTCTCCCATCTCTGAAATATAATTGTACCACTTAAACTCGTATGTTGCATTTAGGATTACTATTGCTTCTTTATTCCAGCTTTTATGCAGGGTGGAAGTTAGAGCTGCTGGCGCGTCTTTGGTTATATGGTATGATAGGAATCATATAAGAGGCCTCTGTAGCAGATTAGCAATTCATGTTATTGTTGAGTACTGTAATGCATTCACGACGGGTCTATAAACATTATCTTTGTTTTCTTAGACTTGAGTTTTCACGAATTTTGCTGGAGGCATCCAGGGGCTTCGCTCATGCCTTACACATATATAGGTTTATATTTCATTTCCATTCAAAGTCTAAATTGATATGATTACATAGTTGCTGAAACTGTTCTATTTTTATGTTCTGTTTTCTGGTAATGATGTATTTGCCAATTTGCCAAGTTTCACATTTTTGGGATGTTTTTTGACTCTGGTTCATTAATTACGGGTAAGGAGTGGAGTGGTTACTTTATTGATGCACCTCCTGGTGGTAGTCAGTTCCCTAGTTCTGATGCATTTTCATTCCAACATCCTACTTTATAGGTCCATTTCTTGAGAGGGGGGGGGGAATCAACTCAGAAGAATGGCCCACACATATTCTCTGTTCTGAATGGAATGAACAATGTGAATCTTCTTAAATGTATAGTTTGTCACTTTGCGTCCATCAACTTGGTTTGTTCTCCTTGTGCAGCTAAGGAATTTGTTATGGGCCACATCGAAGCATGATGTATACCTTATGCAGAACTTCTCAGTAATGCATTGGAACTCTTTACTCAGGAAAGGCACAGAAGTAATCAATGTGGCTAAGCCAATTGTGCCCACTGAGGTACTTGAACACTTGACTGATCAACTAGGTTATGTTGCTGAAACACTGCCTTAAAAAGTTTTTTTTTCTGATTTATGTGTGATACATCCTTACAGACACGACCTGGATTGTTGGCTCGACCACTCTCCAGAGTACAGATAAGCACCATGGCTGTTAAGGAAGATTTAATGGTTGCTGGTGGATTTCAAGGCGAACTCATCTGCAAGGTACGCAAGTGTTCAAAATGAACGATTCTTTTCTCCAATGGAATCTGATATGGTATATTCACTTACCAGCTTTATATTTCATTTTCTTGGGCAGCGTATGAAACAACCTGGAGTTGCTTTCTGCTCAAAATTAACAACAGATGACAATGCCATCACAAATGCGGTGGATATTTACCGAAATCCTACGTAAGTTCTTCTCCATAAGATGCTATCTGTCATTTGACTTGAAATCGTTTGACTGGGTGCTCTCTCTGTAGTGGCTCTATGAGAGTAATGACTGCAAACAATGATGCTCAAGTTAGAGTTTTTGATATCGAGAAGTTTGCTTGCTTGAATCGCTTCTCGTTTGATTGGTCCGTAAATGTGAGTACCATACAGAAAACCAATGTTCTTCTACAATTTGGGTTATTCATTTTATTATTGTCATGTTGTTTCTTTATGTATTGGCAGAACACATCCGTTAGTCCAGATGGTAAGCTGCTAGCAGTGCTTGGTGATAGTGCAGACTGCTTGATTGCTGATGCTCAGTCTGGAAAAGTAAGTTGCACTATTATGTCTGTATGATTTGTTCTATGCAAGCAGAGCAGCGCTCTTATAAACTACCTACTTCATATAGGCTGTTGGGGGCCTCAAAGGGCACTTGGACTATTGTTTTTCCTCAGCTTGGCACCCAAATGGACAAATATTGGCTACTGGCAACCAAGATACTACTTGTAGGCTATGGGACATAAGGAACCTCTCGGAGTCCCTAGCTGTGTTGAAGGGAAAAATGGGAGCGATAAGAGCCATAAAATTCACTTCTGATGGCCGATTTATGGCCATGGCTGAACCAGCAGACTTTGTTCACGTCATTAATACCCAGTCTGGGTACGCTAAGGAGCAAGAAATTGATCTCTTCGGTGAGATTGCTGGGATATCCTTCAGCCCCGACTCTGAAGCTCTGTTTGTTGGTGTTGCTGATCGCACATATGGAAGCGTGCTAGAGTTCAACAAAAGGCACCATAACCCATCTTATCAAGGACTAATGTTCTAGTTGAACTCCATCGCACATGGGAAGATGTCGGTATATATTTGGCCGAGGCTTCTCCGTTTAACTGTGGTTACAACTAAAGTCAGAAGTACATGCCTTCGGTATATTACTGGGGTTTACTTTCTGTAATCATATTTTGCATGCGGATAGAGATCATATAATAGGATAAAACACTGGAAGCTCGTGCTCAGGTTTGTTATTCTTCGTTGGTCTGCGAAGGTACTTTTAAGTTGATCAAGCAGAGATGAAGAGTGGTTTTGTAAAGGTTGTTCCAGGGAGTGTGAATATGTGTATACAGTTGTGATTTAGTGAAATTTTCTTTGTCATCTGTTGCATCGTTTGTAGATTCTGCCACCTACGAATCAAATTTATGACAGAATAGAACAATAAACATCTTCCAAGTTGGTTTTAAGAGCCACGAATTGTAAAATACTTATATGGCCGCCGTTCATCATCTTTCGAAGGACTAGGCACACCATCCAATACTCGCAATTTTATGTTTAAGCTCCTAATAAATTTGTTTTTGTATGAATTGTATCATAACTAGATCATCCCAATTACCAATTGTCCAATTCGATCTGCCTGCAGGATTTGTATGAGGCTGGAATTGATCTGCATGATATATGATGGACATATAGTTTTCATGGAAGTAAGCCATCTAAATTAGATATTGGAAGAAACTGAATTTGAAGGGAGAAAACTTATCTCCTTCCCTGTCTCTCTTTCAATTTATGACATGCGTCACTGATCATCTACTCAGCAAACCATCTCAGTAACCCTGTTAAACTCTCTGACCATCTAACCCACCCTTCACCTCTAACTCAGCCTCCTCTATATCTTCCCATCAAAACTGAAAAATCAAGGTGATTGGAAAATTTTACGCTCTGCAATACCCAATACCAGACATCCACCACGAGTTTAAGCAAGACTCTTTACTCTTATGCTGAGTAGATAGTCAGTGACACGTGTCAATAATTGAAAGGGAGACAGGGAAGGAGATGGGTTAATGGAGAATTGGGATTGAAGTGTAAAATCCGCTAAAACCCTACTTAAACCCCTCTCTCTCTCGCTCTCTCGCTCTCTCTGAAAAACAGACCAACCAAAATGTTACCCTTCCACTTCACCTTCCGCTCCGCCCTTAACCACCACCACCGCCATGTCATCCGGCGCACCTTCGTCGATACCACCAGCATAAACTGGGTCCGCGACCGTGGCCTCGACCACGTCGTTGAAAGAGAGAAAAACCTCCGCCCAGTGATCAACATAAAAAACCTGATCAAATCCGAGCCGTCCAAATCCCTCCCAATCTCCGTCCTCACCCAAAGCCGTGACTCCCTCATGATCCCCACTCGTCCCGTCGAATTTGTCCGTCAATACCCTTCCGTTTTCTCCCAGTTCCTCCCCGGCGGCGTCCACCCCCATCTTCGCCTCACCCCCGAAATCCTCGAAGTCGACGCTAAGGAAGAAGTCATGTACCAAAGCGACGCCTACAGGCACCAAGCCGCCGAGAGACTATTCAAGATGCTAATGCTCGCGAGATGCAATAGGCTTCCTATGAATGTCATTGATCTCTTCAGATGGGATCTGGGTCTCCCTCCCGACTACGCCAAAACCATCGTGCCGGAGTTTCCGGACTATTTCAGGATTGTAATGGGGAAATATGGCCGGCCGGATTTGGAAATGGTGTGGTGGAGTGATGAATTGGCCACTTCGGTTATGGAGAGCAGAGCGAAGAAGGATAAAGGGTATGCCAAGGGGTCGCCGATTGCGTTTCCCATGCAGTTTTCAATGGGTTTTGAGATGGACAAGAAGCTAAAGAATTGGATTGATGAGTGGCAGAAGTTGCCTTATGTGTCTCCATATGAAAATGCAGCTCATCTTCTGTCGCAGAGTGATGAATCGGATAAGTGGGCGGTTGCGGTTTTGCATGAGCTTCTGCATATTTTGGTTCCCAAGAAGACATGCATGGAGAATGTTTTGATTCTCGGAGAGTCTTTGGGTATTAGAGCGAGGTTTAAGAGAGCATTGCTTCACCATCCCGGGATATTTTATGTTTCGAGCAAGTTGAGAACTTATACAGTTGTTCTGAGGGAAGGGTATAAGAGAGGGGCCATTGTTGACAATCATCCGCTCATGGAAATAAGAAACCAGTATACTCACCTCATGAATGCTGTGAAGGAAGAAAGTAAGGCGACAAGTTCTAAAGAATTGAAGAAGAAGAAGAACAACAAGTCAAAGGGGGTTAACGATTTGAAAGGAGAAGATGGACACGAGCAGGAAGATGAGAGTGAGGACGAGCGGGAAGGGGAGTTGTGCGAATCTTCCGATGCTGAAGTTGAGCATAAGGATGTTGAGAGTGAAGATGCTGAGGAGGAGGACGATGAAGAAGATGCTGAGGAGGAGGACGAGAGAATGATTAGCATTCGAAAGAATGATCCTCATAACAGAGGAAGAGAGGCTAGGAGGTCGAATGTTGAGGTCAGGACACCGTCACGAAATGCTGGAAGAGGAAGGTCTAGCAGAAGAAGAGCTTGGACCTCCGAGTCTGATGTAAAAGCTGCTCACGGAAATGCTGAACGAAGGAGGTCTGATAGACAATACCCCGTTAAACGAGGGGATGAAGAATCACGTGGAATTTTTAGAAGATCACAAATTGATGTCAGGCATGATGACCGCAAGAATTCAAGAGTTGGATCGAAGCGCTCTAGAAGTAGGGGGAAATCATCACCGGATAAGAAGACTTATGTTTGAAAAATACTCGGACAGCTTTCGACGACAGCATTTCAATAGGTTAGTGTCAAGTACTAGACATTACCTTGTTTACTTGTTATGAGTTATGAGCATGTAAATATAATTTCCTGCTAAATAATTTTGTGATTGACTGCCTGTACGTTTGGCTTAAATGATCTCTTATACAATCAGAACTCAAAGTTGAGTAGACCAATAGTAACAGATCTATGGCTAGGTTAGCAGGAGCACATAAGCAATTCCACAACAGAACAAGAAGAATTCATGGGCTGTTTGATAGTTTAGGAGGATCCACAACCTTGTTTCCAGAGATCATATGGTAGCGGAAATGGATAACAAAAAATCCTCCTTTTTTCTGCCTGGGTACAAAAGGAATCATGTACAGGTTTGTATCCTTTTTCAATCCTACCTCAAATCCCTTTTTTAGCCAGTAGGTTACAGAATTCTAAGTTGCCATGGAAGCAGTAGAATCAAATGACCAGAAATAACTATGGATCAGTATTTTGGCTGCCAATGGTTTATGCAATTGTGAGTAACTCTAAATGTTGTAGTGAACATGACTGGGCAATAGAAAGATGTTGTAGAAATCATTTATATATTGCATAAGATGACACCCTTAGTATAGAGCTCTTTGGCGGGTTGGCATGCCTAAAATGAACAAGCCTTATTCTTTGAACTTTTCATCACATACTAAACAATGAAATAAAAACAAATGAGCCAGAGCAACTGTCTTGAAGCGAAGAATTCACAAATCACATTTCAGTGTACTTTCCTTAATAGCTATAGGGTGAGTTTAGTCACAAAATGGATACAAACCTTTACTGATTCCTTTTGCTATAGGGTGGTTGAAACCTTTACTTGTGTTAAAAAACATGTTCCTGCTCAGGCTTTGTGTTTTTCAGTATTCTCACTTTATACCTTTATTACTTCATATGTCCTTTCGTGTAAAACGGGTTTTTAACATCCAAATTCTGGTCACTAGTTACTGTCACTTAATAACTGGCATTTTGTTCACTCCCTATGGTGCCTTCGTTATTATAATACATAGACAAGGTGTGCTTCACCTATCATTTGAGACCATAGGGTTTTTTTTTTCTCTCTCTTTCATGAAAATCTATAGTTGTAAGTTTAACATTTCTAATAAGAAAATGGACAAGAATGAGAGGGAGTAAGAATATAGTAATGTGGGGTGGACATACTAGAGAAATGAATTTGGGTGGCCAAGGGAAATCTTTGTGCTGTATGAGTAGACTAGTTGGCGTATGGAAGGAGGTGTATTTAGTGGAGGGTTGTCTATTGGAAGTGAAGATGTAGAGATCTCTTGTTTCACTTAGTAGCTCGTTTTTAAGTTTTCCTGCTTGCAGTTAGATTAATAATTCATGACTGAAATTTTGGCGTTGTATAAGAACAAATCTGGACCTGATCTCTCTTTTTATTGGCAGATATGCTTGTGGCATCATTTGTCCCGGTGGCAACTTGCATACTGCCAAACATGACGAAGAGGACCATGGGAGTATCTGGGAGCTAAACAAATCTTACCTCCAATGGTATTGAGAATAGTCTGATACGAGTCGTAGGGTTTCCAGTTTCCACATTCAGTATGATCTTACTCATGACGAGTTTTTATGTTTCTGCCAAGTGTAAATGGTCCTTTCTCTTTGACATCCTAAGTGAAAGATGAGGAGGAAGGAGACCAAGACTGAAGAAAGGGATTATTTTAAAACTCAAGAATTGTAGGGTTGGATCTACAGAAAGATAAGATTTACCGGGCAAGAACCAGAACTATTATAACTGCTGTGCTGGTAATTGTGCATTTGCATGCCGTTTTGTAATCCAGATTGATTTACCGAAATAGACTGTTTCATGTCGTTTTGGTTCCCTACTAAAAGAGTTCCATATTGTCACATTGTCATCGCATTGCTACTTAATGTTCAAAATTGCAAGATTTCCAAGTTTTTGGATCTCGCTTTTGCATGCTCGAGGATCTTCTACTTGTGTTGGATATTTTAAGATGCTATGATGTGCAGAGAGATGAATGAGTAAATTTTTTGGAGATTTGTGTGAGATGTGAAAATTTTAGATGCCCTGCTGGAATGCAACCCAAGCTAAGCACCCTATAGACCATATAAGTAAAGGGCCTTGTGAACTCAGAGTGATTGGACTCGTATAAAATTTGTTATCAAGAATCCATTCCACCAAAAAAAAATTGCTCCTTTTTGGAGCAAGTCGCTAAAAACTCTAAAAAGCGATAGAGAAGAGTACTTCTCGTTTATTAATCTTTTATATCTGTAGTTTCTACTAATTGCGATCTTTTCCATCTTGTGTAGTTTCTACTAATTATGAATCAAATGTAGGTCAGAAAATATATCTGCTTCCGAATTAGTTTCTAAGGCCCAGAACAACTCATGTGGGTGGCGTTCATCATCTTTGGACTGAATAAACACACCACCCAATACTCATCGTAATCTTATTATGAATTTGGCTTGGGATTTTTCAATTTGCTACTAAGAAATGCTAAGCGCTCTTCAAGCTTACTCATGCATATAGAGGTTTGCTGCTAGATCTTGACCGAGAGCTGACACTTATCCCAGTTGTGCAATGTCGAGATTGGTTTGCTTATACATGAAGCAGCGGCAGCACTGGAGAGTTATCAGGATGAAATAACAAACCAATCTTCCGATCTTAGCAAGTCACATCTTAAGCTCTGTTAAAGAACATATGGCACATTTGAGATCTTTGGTTTTCTATCTCATATCTGAGTATTCCGAAAGCACAGACTACATGTCACATGTAATCAAAAGAGATATAAGAATCTATCTAACTAGCAAATCATATTTAGTTTACATGGCCACATAGAAACTAGGTATCTACAGAATGCTGGTTTTAACTTAGACATGGCATGGCACATTTGAGATCCTCTATCTCATAAGTCCCACCTTAAGCTCTGTTAAATGACATGGCACATTTGAGATCTTTGGTTTTCTATGTCAGATGGAGGTTGCTACTCGACCAACATACACGCACAAACTTCTGATTCCAAAAGCACATACATGTCACATGAAATCAAAAGAGATATAAGAATCAAACTAACAAGCAAATCATATTTAGTATACATGGCTAAATAGAAAATAGGTACCTACAGAATGCTGATTTTAACTTGGTCATGACCCTACATAAGGCCAGGTAGAGTTATAAAGTAACCTCATCGACATGAGCAAGGGATTTCAATGGGATGCAGCATTGATATCTTTGCATATTGCCTTCCAGCACAAACCGGGAGCAACTCGATTGTCTGGTGATTCTGGATCATTGATCGGGTCCGGACAATGTATATCCCAGTGGTCACCCATCTTACCACAACGAAAACAGGACATAGGAACAACTTGATCATCAGAATATCTTACACGGTAGCGACCTCTCTTATCCGTATATATGTGAGGCATGTAACCCATTCCCCTTGGGAGAGGAGGCCTCTCCTTTCTTTCACGGTCTTGACATTTCGAACATTTTGGGTAGAAAAAACAATTACTTTGTTCAAATTCAGCCAGACGTTGCTTTTGCAGTTTCGCACGATGAACAACAGAGCGCGTGGGTCTAAAATTCCTCAATATATACTTCCATGAGAGAGTATTTTTAGCTTCTTCATCTGTTTGTGGCGGATCGTTGATCGGGTTTGGGCAACTTGTATCCCAGTGGTCTCCCCGGGTATCACAACGGCAACAGGACATGCCGACAAAACGATCAGAGAGCATCTCATGGTAGTGACCGTCCTCATCCACCCATGTATGCATAGGAAGGTAAGCACATCCCTCTGGTACATGAGGAAGCTCCTCAAATTTTGGACGTTCCATTGAGTTTTGGAGTCTGCGACAGTTTCGACAAGCCTTCTTTTGCTTCTCGTCTCCGGTACGGGGGCGCTTGCCACGCCGGTGCTCCGATTCAATCTTCATTCCGCGTTTCGTCATATTTCTCGTATGTCGATTTTCACTGTTGGATCTATATATATAAAGCAGGTTTAGTAGTTTTCTAGTATCCTACGTGGTCTAGGAAAACTATCCAGTTGTCTGATGGATGCATGTTCTCTGATCTCGGAGAAAAGGTAAAAAGACATACATGGTTTCGTTTATCTTAAAAGCCAAGGCATGATGAGTCGCTTACCTAATCTCGTGGTCTTCCAAAATATCGACTAAACTTGATTTTTCATGTCTTCCATTGCGACAAGCCTTTTGTTTCCTAGGTGGTGTTTGCGAAGACTCTCCTAATGAGATGAGATGAGATGAGATGACAAAACTAAAACATGAGCTAGCCGCAGATTGTCTATGATCCCATATAGTGCTTATTTCCCAGGAACACAATAGTTATGTAGAAACCGACTCAACAAGTGCAGGAAACGTTTCTTTATTAATGGTGAAAATAGAAACCAGGTAACCCAGAAAATGCGACAGTCGATCAAACCAAAATTAATTTATAAAAGTATGTATGTACCTCGGTCATGAATATCGATCTGTTTGTCATGGCGTCGCCGCATCGCTTTAATAAGGGATGCAAATTCCGACGAATCAGCGAGTGGAACGTTGTCCGTCTCCTCCGACATTGTTGGTTTCTTGGGGATTTTTCCAGATTCTTTCTCCTAAACCCTAAAGTGTTTACTGTTTAGGCTTAGACGAACAAGAGGACAAGAGGTTTTGCGCCATTTTCTATCAAAAATTCCAAATCTTGTTGGATAGCTAGTGTTTGGGCCGAAAAAAGGATCCACCCACTATCTCAATTTAGAATATTCATTTAGGCCCAAGACTGCTTAAAATGATTACATGGTCTTGCGCATTTTTTATTTTTTTTCAACGCGAACCAAGTACTAATTTAGTTCTGGACGCAAATTTATCCAGGAAACTTCAAACGATTACAAAATTTGGGGGACTGTCTTCAAAGGCCCAACATCACACAAAAAAAGATTACAGAAACTAATGAATGAATGTAACAAAAGAGAAATTTTAATAGCACATATCTATTCTCGAGCATCTCCAACAGCTCTTGTAAAAACACAAGAATTGCTATTTTATTGAAAAAGTACATCTTTTTGGCTCCAAGAGCTCTTGTAAACTGTCTTGTATTCTATAGAAAATGCATAAAGAGGAGAGAGAATCCCTATATCTATAGAAAACTCAAAATTTGTATAACCATCTAAAAATCTCTAAAATTTATTGCTCACCTACACAATTCAACATTCTCTCCTCAAAATATGAACAAAAACTCATCAATTTTTGTCTCTCTCCTACAATTTAATGACTTGATTTGAGAAATATCCCTATACTCATTAAATTATAGAGATTAGCATTTATTTTTTAAGAATAGAATAGAAGAGCTGTTGGAGTTGACCCCAAACAATTATACAAATTTTGTGTTTTAATCTTGTATAATAGAGATTTTATACAAGAGCTGTTGGAGATTCTCTAAATACACACCCTATAACTTTTGTAACCAATTATCTTTCCAACACAAAATCACCATTACATACAACAACTTCTTAGAGGTTTGTAAATTTTGATGAGATCAATCAGGTAACAACATGTTAAATAATAATAAATAATTGAGCTCTATTTAGTTTCAGGAGGCAGGCCGGGATCTATTGAAGTTGGAGTATTTCTTGACAAATTTCCACCATGTGGCAATAGGTTATTTGGAATAAAATTGCTGTAGAATGGGGGTGATGGAGCATGTTGTATCCAATTATGTAGGAGCAAACCCATGCCGACATATAATACACAACAATCCATTAAGCAACGTACACAGCTAATCAAATTCATTTTAGAAGTAGGGGGTGGGGGAGGCTCGATCCAATGATCTATCAAAACAAGAACCAAAGAAATAATCTTCAAGATATTAGTTATTGTCTAATTCATGATAAAATGTTTCATAGAGATATAAGTGTTTGGGCCTAAATAAAATATTTACTTTGGGCTTGGATTGCCGAGGTCTATCGAGCGGCCCGTCGTGGGTTATTAGATTCCTATCGAGGAAAGCAATTTCCTATCGAGGAAGTATAAAATCCAGCGAGAGTTGTATCGAGCTTCGCTGGAGGAAGACTTAGAGTTCTATTAGAACTGTGTCTTATCGAGCTGGGTTCACGCGGCTCAGTTTCTATCATAACTAGTTGATATTTGCAGGACTCTTAACAGAGTTATGATGGAATTAGAATACCTATGAGAGGTGACACGATGCTGGTATGAAGATTCAGACAAAGTTACAAGAGCAAAGGAGTTAGAAACAGAATCAATGACTGATATGTAAGCGACTATATAAGGAACGCAATGATCTTATGAAAAGCACGACAACATACAAACAATCCTTGCTATACGCAATACAACCTAGAACTTCTCGTCTTCGAGATTTCTAACTTGCAACCCAGAAAGTCTAAGTGCTCGTCAACTATCGATTGAGAGTATTTACGGCTCAAAGGAAGCAAAAACCTGCAACCTGAAGGTGGAAGGGCAGCTCACTTGTATGCTGAGGGCTTGAAAACTCAAGGGAAGCTAGTGTTCTCAAACACTTCATCGAGAAGATTGCTCTGCTCTACACGAGAGACGTGGGGGTATCGATTGTCGCGATCAAGCTAAGAGACACATATCAAAAGTCCTAGGTTCCTAGGCGAAAAGAACTCATTCGGATAGGGTTGGTGCTCTCCCTATCTTAATCGCTTACATTAGAAGTCAGGCAGGCTATACTTAGTCCAAATTCCGTCGAGAGACGGTGGCACGCCAGCATCGAAGCACATACAGGATAGACCGGTACACGCGGTTGATACATCCGATACCAAAAGAGACTGCTTCGCGGAGAAAGTCTCTCCAGGGAGATATTTCTGCATCGAACAATAAGGATTCTCAGCTATCGAACCATGGAGATCATGATCGAAGGTTTGTTCCTTTTTTCCCTGGAGTTTATAATTGTTGAAGGGATAAAATTGTATTTAAAAAAATCCAAAAACTTGGAGTGGGTATTTAAAAATTAAGGATGTGTGAATATAATCACTTGTAACAAAACTAGAAAATTACTAAAGAAAAGTATGATCTTGCATACTTGTGTACGTTCTACACCGAATAACGTAATTAATAAGATCTGTTCCTTATAAATATGTGATTTATAGAAAATATTATTAATATCAATATACATCATGAACTAAGAAATATGTAAAAAATTTGATAAATTAATAAATTATTTATAAATTGTTAAAATAATAAATTCGCTAAAGTAATAATTTTCTCCATTTCCGAAACTATTCATTTATAGAAGTTTTATTGTAATAACTAAATTTAATAACAAACAAGAAACAAAAGGAAGAACAACAAAAGAATAGAAAATCAAAAACCCTAATTTCATAAACTTATAAGAAAAGTAGAAAACAATTAAACAAATAGATTAAAATAATCTACGTACGATCGGTTTGGGTTGTGGTTTTCGTCTCACTCTCATGATCCATCGAGAATTCATCTGTTACAAATTGGGTAATTGACGTTTGGAGTTGAGGGGTGATGGGTTGTGTGGGGCCTGAGACCATCAGATGAAGTTCAACATAGGCCTGGACGGGCTGGACACATTGGATTCGGGTTAGAAAACATCCCAAATTGAATTCAAACCGATCCATTCGGTTGGGCCAAATCTGTATTTTTCTCAATGCCAAAATATCGGTTGGCCCGAATTTTGAGTCAGGCGATTTGGGACGGGATAAAGGTGAGGGTTTTCTTAGAGGAGGAGAGGCGAGGATTTCTAGACACAAGAGAAAAGTCAGTAAGCCAGAATTGAGGGTGAGTGTGATATACGGAATCCCCTACTTGTTGGAGGAGGACAACGTCCCACTCGCTGATTCGCCGGACTTTGCATCCCTTATTAAAGCGATGCGGCGGCGGCGCCATCACAAACAGATCGATTCTGATGACCAAGGTACACACATACATACATAGGTACATACTCATATATTGATTACTTTAGGGGTTGTCTGGGTTACTGGTTTCGATTTGATTTGATTTCTATTTTCACCAAAATTATAAGGGAACGCTTGCTGCACTTGTTGGGTTTCTACATAATATTGTGTTCCTGGGAAATAATGCTGGTTCCATTGATCAATTGGGTACATGTCTTTAGATTTTGGTGTATCTATACTTGGCTAATGTTAGAAAGTTGTCATTAAAAGCTTCTTCTTTTGCATTTTGGGATCATCCCGCAGCTAGCTCATGTTTTGGTTTTGTCATCTCATCTCATCAGGAGAGTCCTTGCAAACACCACCTAGGAAACAAAAGGCGGCTTGTCGAAACTGTCGCAGACTCCAAAACTCAATTGAACGTCCAAAATTTGAGGAGCTTCCTCATGTACCAGAGGGATGTGCTTACCTTCCTATGCATACATGGGTGGATGAGGACGGTCACTACCATGAGATGCTCGCTGATCGTTTTGTCGGCATGTCCTGTTACCGTTGTGATACCCGGGGAGACCACTGGGATACAAGTTGCCCAAACCCGATCAACGATCCGCCACAAACAGATGAAGAAGCTAAAAATACTCTCTCATGGAAGTATATATTGAGGAATTTTAGACCCACGCGCTCTGTTGTTCATCGTGCGAAACTGCAAAAGCAACGTCTGGCTGAATTTGAACAAAGTAATTGTTTTTTCTACCCAAAATGTTCGAAATGTCAAGACCGTGAAAGAAAGGAGAGGCCTCCTCTCCCAAGGGGAATGGGTTACATGCCTCACATATATACGGATAAGAGAGGTCGCTACCGTGTAAGATATTCTGATGATCAAGTTGTTTCTATGTCCTGTTTTCGTTGTGGTAAGATGGGTGACCACTGGGATATACATTGTCCGGACCCGATCAATGATCCAGAATCACCAGACAATCGAGTTGCTCCCGGTTTGTGCTGGAAGACAATATGCAATGATATCAATGCTACATCCCATTGAAATCCCTTGCTCATGTTGATGAGGTTACTTTATAACTCTACCTGGCCTTATGTAGGGTCATGACCAAGTTAAAATCAGCATTCTGTAGGTACCTATTTTCTATTTAGCCATGTATACTAAATATGATTTACTTGTTAGTTTGATTCTTATGTCTCTTTTGATTTCATGTGACATGTAGTCTGTGCTTTTAGAATCAGAAGTTTGTGCGTGTATGTTGGTCGAGTAGCAACCTCTATCTGACATAGAAAACCAAAGATCTCAAATGTGCCATGTCATTTAACAGAGCTTAAGGTGGGACTTATGAGATAGAGGATCTCAAATGTGCCATGCCATGTCTAAGTTAAAACCAGCATTCTGTAGATACCTAGTTTCTATGTGGCCATGTAAACTAAATATGATTTGCTAGTTAGATAGATTCTTATCTCTTTTGATTACATGTGACATGTAGTCTGTGCTTTCGGAATACTCAGATATGAGATAGAAAACCAAAGATCTCAAATGTGCCATATGTTCTTTAACAGAGCTTAAGATGTGACTTGCTAAGATCGGAAGATTGGTTTGTTATTTCATCCTGATAACTCTCCAGTGCTGCCACTGCTTCATCCCCAAGTCCCAACTCATGATCGTTTGTTTCTCCTCTTCTTCCTTCGTTTCATTTTGTCAAAATCTTCTCTTATTATGTAGTGCCAGTATTAATTATAGATCTATACCCAACACAAACTTATGGAGAAACCACTTCATCTTGTCCAAACTTTCTTTATAAATAGACTGGTAGTTCCTCTAAAATTTTCATAATCTCACTCAGACTCTCTCGCAATCCATGCCAGTCAACCGGGTTCATGGTATTCGATGGGATTCTTCACCAACATCATTGACGAATCTGTTCGCCAAAACTTTTGGAGTATTCAATTTTGGGTCAATCCCAGAATTGATTTGCATGCATTTGTATTGCTATTAGATTTTTGTTTATGAATCAAATTTTTAGGAACTCCTCCATGATTATACTCGAGCTTAGTAGTATATTATGACTTGGATGTTTTTAGTTTATACAATCTGGGTAGTCACTTCAGTTCTTAACGATTATGGACAATATGATTTATTTTAGAAAGTTACGAAATTGTGAATGAGTCTCTTTCTTTTTGTTTTGGTAAGGTGGAAAATCAGTATATGAATCCCTTTTCCATCGTTCTAATATAAGGGCCCTCGATATTTTCTTTGCCAAGGGACTTCAATCTTCTAGGGTCAGGCCGGGCCTACTCTTTCAATCCAAACTGAACTAGACTTTTTGAATAAAATGAAGGTTTTTGGTTAGGTAGTGTTATGCCCACCGAATATTAAACCGGTTGGACATAAATGAGTATTTGTTCGAAAGCACAGCGAGAAGAACTTGTGGCCCAAGGTTTTGTCAACGTCCCGGTATTGATTATGTGGAGACGTACTTTTGGATCATGGACATTATTACTTTCTGTTACCAGATCAGTTCGGTAGTGTCCGAAAAATTGAGTATGTAGCTAATGCCTAATAGATGTGGTTGCAACATATCTATAGGGTATTCATGATTCATAGATATATGAGACAACCAGATGGCATATTTCAGGTATGTGTTCAAATTGAGACGTTCAATATATTAATTATTAACTTGATTGGGAAGGGATACAAGAATGATGAGTTATGCCCATGCGTGTTCATTAAACGAACAAGTTTACAATTTGTAGCGATCTATGAAATGAGACAGATGACTACCGGAAATCTGAATTTGAGATCTGAATTTGAGATGAAAGACCTTGGTAGGACTCGACTTTGTCTCGGATTAGAGATGAAACATCGAGTTGGTGGAATTATGTTTCAACAGTTTGCTTATGTCCAAAAGATGCTCAGGAGATTTATCATGGACAAATCACACTCTCTTAGCAAACCAATGGTTGTTCGCAGTCTGGATCCCAAAAAGTATCTATTTCGTCTAGAAGATGATGATGAGAAACTTTTGGGAGCTGAGATTTCATGTCTTTGTGTTGTTGGAGCTTTCTTGTATTTAACTCAGTGCACACGTCCAAACATTACTTTTTTAGTCTGCACCTACGCAAAATCATTGGAATGGAGTAAAGCATATCTCCAGGTACTTGAGGGGATCCATTGACTTGGGCTTGTTCTTTCCCTTCAAATAAGCAAGAGCGAGTCGAGACTTGAAAATACAGAAAAAGGAATTGTTGAATCGCAGTTATCAGACTCTACCCAATTCGACACGTCGAACTATCCATTCGGAACAGTTCTACTAGAGTCATTTGACCCGTCGAGTGGATTTCTCGATCCTTCAAAAAATGCACCCTAGAGGGATCAAAAGAGGTCACTTAACCCGTCGAGTGGGACCTTCGACCCATCAAATGATGCTCTTGCTGCAAGCGTTGAAGCACATTTCAGTGTAGTCCCCTATTTTGAAACACCGTGTGATGTGTTGGTAAGATTTGTTGATGTTGGGTATCTCTTTGACCCATATAGAGACATTTCCAAACTGGTTATGTTTTCACCATGGGGAACATCGCGATTTCTTGGAGATCCACAAAGCAAAACATTGTTACTACTTCCGTGAATCATTCTGAAATCATAATTTTTCATGAAGCGGTTAAAGAGTATGTCTGTCTTTGGTCAGTAAGACACCATATTTGAGGGTCTAGTGGATTACCATATACTATGAAAGCACTAACTTGTATTTTTGAAGATAAAACAACTTGCATTGATAAAATGAAGTTGGGTTACATTAAGGGTGATCATTGTAAACCCATTTTGCCGAAGTACTTTTTCAATCAGCAACAGCAACAGTTACTGAGTATCCATGTGAACCAGAATTGTTCGGCGGATAACGCTGCGGTTTTTTTCACCAAGTCACTTTCAAAATCTATATTTATGAAACATGTGAGACGAATTAGTATGTGATGTTTATTTGAACCTCGAGATTGAGTTACCAATCAGAGGGGGCCACATTTTAGTAGAGACAACATGGAGAGTCTACATCACATGCAGTACATTTTGTAGTTGGTGTGTTTTACAATTTTTCCCTTAATTTTTGTTTTTGTTTTTCTCAAGAGGTTTTTGTTTACTTGGCAATATTTAGAGTGAGACAACAAGTTATGCATCATACATTAGAATCTCGACACAAAGATGAGTGTTTAAGGAAAGTATATTCATAGTATTATGATATGTGTCTTGTCCTAATTAGAGTAATAGATATTCTGATAATCCTATATAAAATATAATTGGTTGTTATGCCTATATTTAAGACTATCTACTAATGAATAAAGATACAGTTTCAGTCCACAATTAACGTGTTTAATCTTCTTTTTCAATGCTTATAAAATTTTGTAATCATTGTCATTTTCATATTTCTTTACGAATAAATTCAAACTCTCACTACAATTCGTAGTGTATATTACGCTTGTAGAAGTGCACACAAGTGCTCAAATAAATGATGCTAAATAATGTTAAAAATTTAGCTCCTTGTTAAGTGGTACGGATATTTTTATAATTATTGACGAAGTACTTAGTTTAAAAACTGTGTCGTAGATTATTATGGTTAATGGGTATGCAAAATTTGGTGATGTTGATATGGTTAATCTCATTTGACACATAATTAAACCTCACATGACACTCAATTCTGATACTCATTTGAACCTCACATGACACTCGGTTTAACCTTATATGACACTCAAATTCAGATGAACCTCATATGAGAGTCAAATAAATATTTATCAGGTGAAACCTCCAATGACAGTCTAACACTCAATTGAATCTCAAATTGACACTCACAATAACCTCATTTAATATCGAGTAGAAAAAGTTCGACTCACACCTAAGTGAACCTCATCTGACAATCAGATGAACATCAATTGATGCCCAGATGAACCTCATCTGATGCTCAAATTAACTTATAGTATAGAGAACTTGACATTCAAAGTCATTGGAATCGGGAAACTGATCACTGAAAAAAAGGATCACGGTCAATGGTCAACGTCGCCAGAGTCGAGTCATTAGTCAATATGAGAGAGTAATGACATAAAGTAATTTTTAAATTAAGCTAAGGGTATATTCGTCGTATTGAGTTAGTAGGTATTAAAAAAATTATTCTTGGACTAGGGAGAATTAAATTTGCTTGTAAAAGAAAAAATATTATTGGCAATATTCAAATGTATCATGATTTCTCAATCAAACATTAACGCGAAAAATTAAATTGTTTCAAAAACTAATTTTGTTTAATTATAGTATATTATCATAATATAATAACATCATAAATCTAGAATAAAAAATTAAATAATAAAATATTCTAAAGGGCTAAAATTTAGCCCCATCTTGTTGAAGATGGTCACCAAATTTTGAATAAAAAAATAATATTTTTTGAGTTATATTATAGCACTGGGCCAATTTGAACCTCATAGCATTAGTTTTTGACTACCGGTGAAATTCTCAAATATAATCCTACCGAAGATTTGTTTTGGGATGTCGATATAGTGATAACGTTTTGGATACATATGTTAAAGTGATGGAAAGTCGTGTATTGTGATGAAACGGATCGAGGATAGTTTTAGGGAGGCTAGGTGGTGTATTGTGATTGTATTCATGAGTACGTAATGCATGAACGACTTGAAAAATCAAGTATAGCCGATATTTTGGAAAAAATACCTATGCCTTGACTTTTGAAAAAACCGATTAAAAAACTATGTATGCCTTTCGATCAAAAAATAAAAAAAGAGAGACCATGACACAACTGGTCTCTTTTTTTTGAGATGAACTGCAGCATACCTAATCCGGCAAGGAGACCATGAGACAACTGGATAGTCTTCCTAGATCGAGTAGGAAACTAGAAAAACTACTAAACCTAGACGGATTATGAAACTTGAGCGGCATATAATTATATGTACGTATATTTAGATCCAACAGCTAGCGCATGCAAATCAGAGACCAGAAGTATGACGAAACACCCCGGAAACAAGATCGAATCGGAGCAAGGGCGGGGCAAGCGCCCCCGTACAGACGAGAAACAAAAGAAGGCTTGTCGAAACTGTCGCAGACTCCAAAACTTAATGGAACGTCCAAAACTTGAGGAGCTTCCTCATGTACCAGAGGGATGTGGTTACCTTCCTACGCATACATGGGTGGATGAGGACGGCCACTACCACGAGACACTCTCTAAACATCGTCGGCATGTCTTGTTACCGTTGTGATACATGGGGTGACCACTGGTATTCAAGTTGCCCTAACCCGTTCAACGATCCGCCACAAACAGATGAAGAAGCTAAAAACAATTTTGCATGGAAGTATATATATATTGAGGAATTTCAGACCAAAGCGCAATGTTGTTCATCGTGCGAAACTGCAAAAGAAACGTCTGGCTGAAATAGAAGAAAGCAACTCTTCTTTCTTCTTCCCAAAATGTTCGAAATGTCAAGAACGTGAAGGAAAGGAGAGGCCTCCTCTACTAGGGGAATGGGTTACATGCCTCACATATATTCGGATAAGAGAGGTCGTTACCGTGTAAGATATTCTGATGATCAAGTTGTTTCTATGTCCTGTTTTCGTTGTGGTAAAATGGGTGACCATTGGGATATACATTGTCCGAACCCGATCAATGATCCCGAATCACCAGACAATCGAGTTGCTCCCGGTTTGTGCTGGAAGACAATATGCAATGATATCAATGCTACATCCCATTGAAATTTCTTGCTCATGTTTTTTTTTTTCGATTGAATCCCTTGCTCATTTTGACGGATGACATTTGTTTATTTTCTTTACTTGGGGCACTATTCTTGTGTATCTAATCAGTAGCTACTGCTTGTTTGATTCTTATCTTTGATCTCGTGTAACGTGCAATTTTTGTTAAATATTGTAACACGCAGTTTTCCTCGCTATAATTTCCCCCTTTTTCTATTTTCGGTGATATTGGTTATGTGTTAGGGGTTAGATTGTAATGACGCTAAGAGAGATGCGCGCATTTGAAGCCTTTGTTGTGCTTAAATGTCGAGACTTGAGAGCTTGTGTCCAAGATCTATAGGCCTTTCATCTGAGAGCATCTGCACTGGTCGAGTTTTTGTTCGATCAACATGGTAGAGTCCGTCAACAGAGGTTTTACTCGAACAAGAGGAAGAAACCCCTTCCTTGCTCGATCAAGATGAAGAAACCTCTTCCTTGCTCGAGTTTCGGTCCCGCTAGTTGCTCGAGCAAATCTCTCATTTTGCTCGCCGGTGCAGATGCCCTTACATACTACTCTTGAACTAAAAGTTCCTTAATTGTTTTGAGTCTAACCTATAGCACATGAATCATATTGGAGTCAATAGCCACTGATTATCTACTGCATGGCCAGGAATTAGGGGACTACGTTAAATTTGAATGGTGGTCAATATATATAGTGAGTTTCAGGTGTGGACGTCCACACCAACCGAAATCGTACGGATTCTGATTTTTGACCAGCGTTCTGGTCACTAAATTTCATTTCCACCGTTCAGAATATAAATATGTATATATCAACCCTGTAAAATTTCATCCAATTTGGTGATCATTTAGGTCCTCAAAATCGTAATTTACACGAACGGACAAAAATCAGTAAACTAGAACCATTCGTGTAAATCAAAATTTGGGGAACCCAAATGATCACCAAATTGGATCAAATTTAACAGGGTTCATCTATATATATATATATATATATATTTATATTTTGAACGGTGGAGATGGAATTTAGTGACCAGAACGCTGGCCAAAAATCAGAATCCGTACGATTTCGGTTGGTACGGCCGTCTGCACCTGAAACTCTCTCTCTCTCTCTCTCTCTCTCTCTCTATATATATATATATATATATAATAATAATAATAATAAAATTGAGGGCTAATAAGCTCTAAACTATCAATCGATTGGAGTAAACCTGTTCATGGTGAACATCCTAAAAAAATATACAAAAATCAGGTAATGCCCACTGAGGGGAAAACCAGAGCCCCATTGTTTTTGTGTATGTATATTTTTGAAGGTGTTCACCTTGAAGAGGTTTACACAAGAACCTTTGCTAAATATCCAAAATTAATTTTCCTTTGTGAAACTATACTAGGTGTTTTTTTATATACAAAATAAAACTAACAAAAGATCCTAGAGAACAGATTCTCTAGGACAACTAACACCAAAGGGATGAAAAATAGTAGCACGACCAGCAGACAGCAGAAGAGAACGATTCCACACATGAAGGTTTTGCTAACTGTGACCCCGGCTAGCTAAATTATCAACGACAAAATTGGTCTCTCGAAGCACATGGCTAAAATGAATCTCTTCAAACTTTCCAGTAAGATGTCTGATATCTTCAATAAGAATATTAAGTCTCCAAGGAATATAGCACTTCCCATTGATGCACTTGATGACCAAAAGAGAGTCTCCTTCCACAACCACTTTTTTTAAGTTAAGACGTTATGCCTGAAGGAGAGCATCTCTAAGGGCAGAAGCTTCAACAATGGGTACAGTAGTCTCACCAAATCTTCTTGCACCAACTACAACAATAGAGCTTTTAGAGTCTTGAACTACAAAGCCACCAACCTCCTTAACAACACCATTGCTTAGGATAGATCCGTCAAAATTTAGTTTGAAGGTATTGGGAGAAAGAGGACACCATTTGACATGAACATTGTTAAGGGACTTCCTGGTGGAACTTGGATGATGATCCAAATGGCCTTGGAGAAAGGCCATTGCAGCAATAACAACAATGGAGGGCAGGTTTGGGTTGTCATTCCTTAAAACAAGAACATTTCTAGCTTTCTAAATATACCAAAAAGTAGTAAGAATCTTCTCAGATAAGTGATCCACACTTGCACTGTTCATGATCAGTTCACAAATATTGTCATAAAAATTGTCATGTGTCTTGAGCACATTCAAGTTCATCAGTCTATAAACCTCAACTGCAAGAGGCAAGTCACAAAACATATGCAAAGTGGTTTCTTCATAGGTAGAACATACATGACAAATATAAGTATTAATCACTAATGTCGATTATCTTATATTCTTAGTGAATCTTAGAGTGCGATGGTCTGACTGTAGCGGATCACATTGTATGCCTTCGGGTGTAGATCGATCACTAATGGTATAAGATAATCTTTGAGGTGTGTGTCAGATGATAGTGAATTTCTTCGATCTCTAGTGTCATGCCTCATAGACGTGATCAACAACTTCAACAAAACCTATCTTTAGTAGTGTACAAGACGGTTCCAGAATATTTTGTTATGATATATTCCGATGATTTTCGTGATATGGTAGGATTGCGAGTCAGTCATGGGTATCATGAGGATGGTTCTTTCCAAATATGTTGGATTTGGAGTAGTCATACTGGATGACTAATGAAGGCCTTTTGTGGTTTGTTCCTCCGTAGTGCAGTGTTGCGAGGGAAATCAATTGTAGTCCTTCTTGGGAACTTATGTGTAAGTCGTTAGGGAGACCTTGTTATGAGATTAAGTTATCTCGATTCTCGGCTGGGAAATCGTTATAATATGATATGTTATTAGCTCTTATCAGTTCACATGTAGTTGTGGGGTTAGAGGAAGTAAGTGAACTAGTATTTTTATGTATCTTCCATTCTTCGGAGTACATGACGAGGTTCTCGCAATTTTTTGTGTCACTAGGAAGTAGGCTACGGTGAGTATCACTGGGTATTTTATAGGTCAGACGAGGGCATTATGAAAATTCAGTGCTAGTAGTTGTTCAATTATCGATTACTGATGTTGTATACCGCTAACAATTCCTTCACTCGCAGGATGTCACAAGCGTGGAACAACTAGACTAATATTATAATTTATTTAGCTTAGTTAGGAATCACGAGAACTCACTAGAGAGAATGCGTGACGTGCGGGTCGTAGTTGTGTATACTACATTCCTGAAAGAGAAATTTTAAACCCTGATAATCGTTAAGAAATAGTATTATTTATGAGTACACTTAATAGTAGAATGAAATGAGTCACTTGATCCAGTAGGTGATGCATGATTGCAAGATTCCTTTTAGAATAGATGGAGTATCATTTTGACAATTCAAGCAATCTTTGTTTAGAGGATTGTATGTCAAAGTAGCATAGAAGAAACGTAAAGGGAATACAAAAAGGCATTTTAATATTCTTCACTGCAAAGTATGTAATTAGTGGTTCGCAAGGAATAATGCTAGCTTTCCTAAGAAATTATTGTGTTTCCTTCATTAAGGGAGATAATTTCTTCTAGGTACAAGACCGATTGCTCAAGTTCATTTTTTACGGATTCCGTGGAGTTGACTGAGTCATGAATTAATCTCTAAAAGTTAATTAGATTCTCTGTATAAGTCCCTGATTCTCATCTTTTCAAGCATTTAATTAAACACTTAATCAAACACGAATACAATTAAAACCCTTCTTTGTAGATGTAGCATTGATAAGTAGGGATCGTTCTTAACCGGGGATTGAGGGTGCATGCATAACTATGCTAAGTTTAAATGGGGGTGCGAGATTTGTTTGTTTAATACCTACAAAATTAAAGACAAAAACGTGGCAATCATACACATAAAGAAACCCTAGGACTCTAACATGCTTCACTCATAGACAAGCAAACAATCAAGAACCCTAGAAACCCTAAACATGCATCATTGCCGAAAAAAACTAAACTAGTTATTTACAAGTGATCATCACATACTAATTACCTAAGCCGATTACTTCTTCTTTAAACAAGTTCTACGAAATTCATAGCACACATTAAAACACATACACATGCTTACATCGAATTAGAGAGCAACCAAATCATCTAGTTAACTTCCTAACTCAATTTTATCTTGATTAATTCGGTGGAACATGCTAGGGTGAACCAAATCATCTAGTGTCATCCTAAACAAGTTTCAAAGCATTAAGATCATAGTAAGCTAGCATACATATTCGAATTCATACTAAGAACACATGGAAGAACTCATAAAAATCCAAAACAATCATCTTTACACTAAAACATGTTGTCTTTCTACAAAAAGTAAAGAAAACCAATACATAACCGAAATTTGATACAAGATGTCATGTTACACTTTTTGCTCCGAGGAATTCGTCTCTCCGCAAGCTCCAAGTATAGCATCCCCTTGTTGGCGTGAGGGAGGACACAAGTGTTCAAAGCCAAATCTAGCGTAAGAACACTTATGGGTGAAGGAGGGATGTTTTTGAGGTGGTGATGGTGGTGTTTCGGCTAAGGAGAAGAGTTCTTCGACTTTGTGTGAAAGGAGGTAGTGTTTGGACAGAGATTCGGCTCCTAGAATGTGTGATCCTGAAACCCTAGTCGAGCCCTCATTTATATAGGCCAAGCAAAGCCTAATTCGACTCATTTTAGAACTCTTACTACTCCACCCGGGTAACCTGACCCTTCTCCACTAAAATAGGAGTTTCTCTCGTTCTAGGACTCCAAATCGCTTGATTCCAGTTGCGTTGGAAACTAGACTTCTAGATCTTTCCAACCATATGCTAATCGCGTCTAGATTCATCCGGATCTGTTCACAGTGGCCTTTTGAAGTGGGCTGATCTGCACAGGCAGATTTCCTGATTTCTAGCTTTTGATCCATTTTCTTCTTTTGGGCTTCTTTGTGGGTGAATCTTGACATGATCTTGGACATTCTTGGACACATGAGCATGGTCTTGACCCATCTTAGTGATCTTTGATCCATTCTTTATAAATCGTGGCCCATTCTTCTTCATCTTTCCTCCTCATTTTAGGAACTTCCTCCTTAGTAGGTTTTGAGCTCATTTCTGCCTCCTTTACGGATTCCTCCTTTATTTCTACCTACAAACATAAAGTAAGTTAAAAACATATTTACTAAGCACAAAACAAAGTTAAATATAGAGAGAAAGACATTAATAATCAAGCATAAAATGCGTAGATCAGTCCCAATGAATCTTTTAGCTTTGAATAGTAACAGAATCAACTATAGTGCATTTTGGGATGCTCAGGTCTAGTACGATATTAATTGTCTCAGATTGAGGTACTTGAGTTGTGCAAATAGTCACAGTGAGTTCTAAGACTCAGCCTATTCATCGCAGCCAGATGCATAGCATGTCAGGATTACTTATACCTCGGATGAGATCCGAAATCTTTCTGCAAGAAATTGTCCTGTTTCTTGGACTTTAAAGCAGTCTAATCCTCTTATTAGTTATCATTGGGTAGGCATCCAATGTTAAGGGAATCATGAATGTTTATGGTAATACAGCAAGGGAAGTTGTAGTGATTCAGTTGTTCAATTCAACTAGGCCTGGCATTTTCAACCGAGTTTGGCCAAACCAACCAAACACCAATCGAAATGGGCCGAATCAAGCCGAAATTTTGGTAAACTGGTGGTCCGGTTCGGTTGAACCGAGCTGAAGCCTATTGTCCAGTTCGATTTCAGTATACAATTTTGGACGATCTGGTTCAACCGAACTTGTCGAAAGCAAAAATCCCTCAAATTTTTTAGCGTGCTGGGAATCGAACCTCGCCCACTATCTCAAACAACATATACCTTAACCATTGGACCACACCAATTTATTGTTATATACATAAAACTTTCTTTATTTAATATGTTGTATCTTATTTGAAGTTTGCTACATTATAGTTATTAATTTTGATATTTGAGTTAGTCCAGCTAGTGTATTGAACGAGAGTTAGTTGGATTGTGGAGATGTTTATTACAATCGCTGTGATTCATAAATTCGGTTGAGTATTAGTGACTTATATTCATAGTGTTGTTCAGTTTGATTATGAAAAAATTTTGGATGGGATTCGGTGCCCGTGGTTTGTTTTTGAGATTTGTTTATTTGAAATGTTCCCCATATGTCAGTTTTTGGGTTTCCTAGAGTTTTAGGGGAAACCAAGTAAAATTTCCAGTAAAATTTTCATGAATAAGATATTTGAGAAGGGTCATAACTTTCTTTGAGATAGATCAAATGCCCACTTATGTTACGGCTTTAGAATAGTCAGTCCGGGTCTTCAGCTTGTTACCTTTGTGGCAACGAGGTCACTTTTATGTGAGAGAGTTTGTGGAGGGACACCTCTGGTAAGCTTGCAGTGGAGGGTTCAAGTGGTGATCAGGAGGTAGAGCCGCACCACTATCTAGACAAACTGGCATATCAGGACCGCAATTGAAGGATGGTATGACCGGCCATTCCGAGATCATTAATAGTACTTTCCAACATCATTAGGTGTTTATGTTTTAGAGTTTGCATCAAGATCCTTTCTTGTACCAGGCTTATATTGAGTAGTTGTTTGTGACTCTCGATCTGAAGAGCAAGAATTAAGAATTAGGCGATAATATAGTGAAAGTATTATGGACAACTTATGCAGTTGTAGATGTTACTTGTGCGCTTGAAGAACTCATCCGAGATTGGTATTAGTATTCCATCTATTTAGGTACATAAATTTTGAGGGCAAAATTTTCTTAAGGGGGTAGGTTGTAACATTCTGTCTCGAGAATGTTCTTTTTATGATTTATTTAAGATAAATCCGACTTGATAGAGGATGAATTGGTTATGTGATTTTGAATAGGTGTAGCTTTGGTCCGCTGAGAAATGTTGTCGCCGCCGTCGCCGGCAGTGGTTCACGGCGGTGCATTTGGCGCAGGAAATTTTTGACAAGTTTTATATCGTTTTGCTCGAAATTAAGTACCAATTGTAATGAATAATTTATTGAATTGATTTGGACATAGTTGATTAAGACGTGTAATTAATCGATATTAATTAAACGATTTGACGATAGTATTGATTGGTTGAGTCGATCGTCGATTCGCATAACATTTGAGGAATGTATTGCGACTTTAAAATAGATTCAATAATTAAAATTTGAAAGTAGATTAAAGCTCATCATTAGTTAGAAAAGCACGTTATTCAAGAATGCAAGGTTCTCGACGATAAATGCTCGTAGGTGAACAAGCTTAGATATTCATTATGATATTCGACGATTAGTTAGTAATTAATAATTGTTGTTTCAGGGCGACGTGTTAGCAAATGATAATGCTAGAACTAAGCATTAAATTAAAGACTTAACAATAATGCATACAATTTGAAAACCCTAGCCTATAGATGTAGTATTTTAAGCAAGTATGGATCAGTATAACCAGGCATTGAATGATGCATGCAATAATTGTGTGAAAGAAGGAGAGGGGTATAAAGAGTTGATTTTAATTACCTATATTTTCTATCTAATTATTACCTAAAATGTCATAAACATAACAAGAATTCTAGGACCCTAGCATGTATTAGCTCATAGACAAGTAAACACACACAAAAGACCTTAAAACTCTAAGCCATGTTTAAGACAAAAATAAAGACCTAATTACTATTTACAAGTGATTATCACATCCTAATTAATCATACAATTATACATATTTTCTCACCCATTATAATCTACGAAATTTAGAAATCATAATTCTGATTACATGTTATGATAGTTGAATTAAAGTAAAATGACAGCATCTAAACACCCTAATCACATGAACATTGAATTAAATGAAGAGAGAGACTACGTGTATCATCTATACCTACACGAAGCATTAAGTTTGACGCACAACATGCAATCAAGAATAAAGATTCATAAACACGTAGAAGATATATGGAATTCAAAAATTGTATAAAATCAAAATAAACATGTAATCTCCAAATTTACACACAAAGAACAATAAAAACAAGAAGGATTATGGAGTAAAGGTTCCATGTTTACACTTTTTGTTCTGTAACAGCACTGCAAACGCCAAGAAAAATAGGAAGCTTTGGTGAAGGAATGGGTGTTTGAGTGGTCGAGGTTGTGTAGTCAAACTGGCTTTAGAGAACTTTGGTGGAAGAGGGTTTGTGATGGTTTTGGCAGCAAGACGGCTAGGATAATAGATGATGTCTGTTAGGGTCGAGCATCGTGCTTATATAGGCATTACAAAGTGGTGTTCCTCACAAAACTAGGTTTTCATACTCCACCCAGGTAAACATGGTAGTCTGCAAAGAATCAAACTTTGCCGGAGTTGTAGACCTCCAAAAATTATGATTTTTGGCTCATTGAAAAGAAGACTCACGTCAACCATAGGTCGTTCACCGTCTAACTCCTCCTGAGTTGTTCCTCGTCGTCCGTTGAAGTTGGTTGTTCTACAAAGGCAGATTTTGCTTTCCTTATTTTGAATGATTTTCTTCTCCTCTTCAACTTGGGAATCATATTCTTGCCAAATGTTGTTCTCCACGAATTTTATCTGTCTTGAACTTAATCTCGGGCCTCTCGAATGGTCTTCTAATTAGTTTGGCCCATCTTACATTTGTTCTTTCTCCAAGGTTCTTCTGGAAGCTTCTTTCTCCTAGTCAACAAAGGAATGGTTTCCTAGTCAATATAGGACTCTTATTCTTCTCTTTTCTTCACGATATCTTATGGAATTTTTGGCTAATTCTTAATCTCCCTTCTTGGTGATCATTGCTTACTTGTAGGCTCATTTACTCCGTCTCGTTTATTCTACACCTAAAAATTACAAAATAAGTCAAAACTAATAATACTAAGCAGTTAACATAATCAAATGTAGAGAAAAATATATTAATTAATACGCCTAAAATACGTAGATCAAATTTCACACACTTAGATTTTGCTAGTCCCTTCGCAAACACTAATTTAAACCAAGACTCAATATTTTCCAACACATGACACTTTTAAAATTTCCATGTTTTTCACAAGTATATGTTGAAAACAAAACACTATTAAACCCTTTACCCAATATCTCTCAGAGATTCTTCAAATATTATGGCAATAACAAAGTTTAAGCACAAGGAATTCAAGAGTTCATGAAGACATTCTCATGCATGAACAAGTAAGACCTAGATGAAAATAATGGTGATTTAAAAACTATGCATGCATTAGAAACATGATAGAATATCTGGGTGATAATGAGGGGGCTAACCCATCTCGATCTTAGCTTTCCCAAATATAGCTCAAGTCGAGAATGGAAAACTATTACTTTTTGTCCGACTTCAAACGACTTGTTCTTAATCACCTTGTCATGGAATGTCTTAGTCTTCTATTTGTAGATCCAAGAACTCTCATAAGCTTCATTCCAAATTTCTTCAAGTTTATCCAACTGCAATTTTCGATGGAGACCCGCATCATCATAGAAAATGTTAAAACTCTTCACTGCCTAATATGCTATATGCTCCAACTCTACCAGAAGATGACATGTTTTTCCATAAACCAATCTGTAAGTCTGTAAGGTGATATTCTGATAGGCCTTTTTGTAAGCTGTTCTGTAAGCCCACAAAGCATCTTCTAGATGTTGGCTCCAATTTTTTCTATTAGGCGCCACAGTTCATTCCAAGATTTTCTTGATCTCTCGTTTGGAAACTTCGGCTAAGCCATTAGTCTGTGGATGATATGGCATTAAAATTTTGTGAGTGATACCATACTTCTTCATCAATGCATCCACAGTTTTGTTGCAAAAGTGACTCCCTCTATCATACACGAGGCATGCCTAACCTAGAAAAGATGTTAGGGCGAGGAAAATCTACAACAACTTTTGAATAATTAGTGTGGTTGGTCCAGGATCTACTAAGAAATATCAGAGATCGCAGCAAAATAGTGGTGAATATACACCAAAATTCGAAACGATATTGCAATATAAGCAACAAGAAAAGTTGTTTATAGAGGAGTACTCAGAAGAAGAAGATTCTGAGAGTATAGAGTTCTGTAGGTTCCATGGAAACAGAGAGTTCAAGCATCCTGATGCTCCATCTAATTCTCCTATTAGAATCTAACTCAAAGAGCACACAGTTTACAACATTCCCAAGAGGGATTGTGAAAAGTGTAAACAAGAAAAAATTCTCAAAAGGAAAATGAACAATTCCAAGAAGCCTTGTATGAAAACAAGGTTTGAGAATGGGGATCCCAACGTTGCTCCGCTTCATGAATAGGACAAGTATCATTACTATGTATCCTATAGTTCTACTAATTATCATCACATGACACAAGAAAAGTTGTCTGGTGAAGAACTATCAGAAGATAAAGATGAAGAAACGGTCGAAGCAGCTTTCATACAAGAGCATTATCTCAAGCATTTCAAGACTAAGCTTGAGAAGCAGAAGAAGCATACCCTTGCAGAGATCAAGGAAGTGCTCAAACAAAACATTGACATCAACTCTACGAAGTTCTGGGAAAAAGACCCAGTAGTCTATGAGCTCAAGTTACATGATATGAATTTCATTTGTCATGTGAAAACAATTCCTCAATACAAAGAAGAAGATAAAAAAGAATTCATAAAAGATATATCTGATCTTTTAGAAAAGGGATTGATAAGGCCATCAAATAGTCTTTATTACGCTCCAGCTTTCTATGTCTGAAATCATGCAGAAGAAGTTCGCGGGAAAGCAAGAATGGTGATAGACTACAGAGATGTCAATAAGAAAATCATAAAAAAACGGTTTCCAGATAGCACAAGCAAGAGTGCTAATCAACAGGCTCAGAGAAGCCAAAGTGTTCTCAAAATTTGATGCTAAATTAGGATTCTTGCAAGTTAAGATGCATCCTGAAAGTATTCCCCTTACTGCCTTCGGAACTCCACAAGGACACTACGAATAGCTAGTAATGTCTTTTGGCCTGGAACAAGCTCCATCCATTTTTCAGAGAAAGATGGATGACATATTCAACCATGTGGCAGACTTTTGTGTCGTATACATAGACGATTTATTAGTTTTCTAAAAAAACAAATAAGAACACTTGAATCATCTCTATGAAGTAGTTAAGCTTATTGTGTAGCATGGAATCATCCTAGGAGAAAAAGAAAGTCTTTCTCGTCTTTGATGAAATTGACTTCTTAGGGATCAACATAAGAAATTGGGTTATCAAGCTTCAACCTCATATCTTAGACAAGGTATGGAAATTCCCAGATATAAATCTTGACAATAAAAGTATACAGAGATTTTTATAGGTCATTTCCTTCCAAATATTGTTGGATTAATAGAAATACTGTCATCCAAAACAAGCTCAAAGAGAGCTTGAAAATTCACAGAAGATGACGAAAACATCGTCAGGCAAATCAAAGAGTTATGCAAAAATTTTCCACCATTTCATCAACCTGAAGAAAATGGTAAGATCATTTTTCAAACTGATGCTAGTGATAACTTCTAGGCGGGTGTAGTACTGGCAAGAACGCCAAGAACTAACACTGAAATTTTTTTGAAATTCTGCAGTGGAAAGTTCAATTATGCATAATAGAATTATCCCTTAAGGGAAAAAGAAATTTTGGCAATCAAAAAGACAAATAAAAATTCTCCTACTTTCTTAGGAAAACCATTCACAGTGAGAACAAATTGTGTTAAAGTAAAAAATTTCAAAAACTTCAAACTTGATAAAGCTGCTGATAGGGGAAGATTAGCAAACTTGCAATTATTTCTTAACCAATATGATTATAATGTTAAATTGATTGCATGATAACAAAAATTATCTTCCAGACGCTTTAACAAGAGAGATGGTGATGTTCAGAATAAATGAAAAAGACGACGAAGGTCGCAATCTAAGGAGCAAGAGGCCAAGAAAAGAAGAAGATCAATAAGAAGAAACTATTGATAAGGTTTTTAAGAATTTTTTGCTGCATCCCAAAAGACCAGCCTTAACTAACCAATTTCAGGGGAAAGGATT
The DNA here is from genome assembly GCA_946800695.1 of Geum urbanum. Lineage (NCBI taxonomy): Eukaryota > Viridiplantae > Streptophyta > Magnoliopsida > Rosales > Rosaceae > Geum > Geum urbanum. The sequence goes on from OX327011.1 coordinate 2,473,878, forward strand.
GGCTCGCCCGTCTTAAACGACATACGGTAAAGGCAAATCAAGATCGTTGATGGCTGTTGATTTGCCAAAAAGCAAAAAATTTCCTACATGTTTCGTGAACATCTTTGACTACCAGCTGAACACATTCTCTGAATCAGTTTTTCAGACGGGCCTATGTTTAGCTTTTCATCAGAATGTTTTGTTAGATAACTTGATGTTTGCATTCCAAGAGCAAGACAAGAAGCTTATGGTAGAAACCATGGATATCTTAGCAGAAGAGATGAGTCAGAAGAAGAAAAAAACCTAATATTGTTAGTGAACCAGCAACGCAATACATCAGAACCCCTAAAAGTGCAAACGTATTTATTCAGGCATTGAAACAAGCAGAATGGTTCAAGTTTTATAACCTCCTTGGAAAACATTCACCCAATTCAATTCTCCCAGATACCCTCTACATAGTACCAGGGCCATTCGTAGGAAGATACTTAGTGAATGTTCAAAGTGAACATCCTCATGAGCACAATTTGTGGCTGGTGGAAAATGGTTTTGTTCATAATCTATGGATAAAAAATAATGAAGACCTCAAAGAGTTACCAGCTATCATTTACAATACTGTCAAGAATGTGAAAAAGTTCAATTGCATTCTCACGATCAAGTTCAGATCTACACCACCAGCGTGGGTGCAGAAATCCAATGGAGAAATAGAATACATTTCTCCATACCATCATGTTCAAATCATCTAATGCCAGTATCTAGAAGTGGCTTGTGTGGGATATAATGGAACTCCTAATAGCAGTATACCATAGATGAAAGTCATGACCCTGGAATATGTCAAGAAAATAATCAAAGAAGATCAAGAGATTACTTTTCTAGCATCACAAGAAAAGATAATGGTCACTGCCTATGACCACCCAGAAGCAGTAACCAGTGATATGTTCGTAGCACTAAAGAGGAAAGAGATAGAGTCTACCCTTTCATGTGCTCAATGGCTCGAGAAAATTGAGAAGTAAAAGCACTATAAGATGTATGTGGATACAGATTTGGAAGAAAAGGAGACAAGAAGAAGAGTCACCTTTGAAGATCCATATCTTAGAGAAAATTCAGAAATATACGATGACATGTAAAGATAGGGAAATTCGTATTGTCGTTTTCCTAAAGTGGGAAACATCTTCTTATCTTGAAAGATTCTGCTTTTTGAAAGAAGGCAATGGAGGAAACAAAGTTCTGATAAGAAGCCGGCCATTATCCATAATAGAGTGACTGTTTTTAGAGTGTGTTTGAATTCCGTTTTGAGTTCCGCTCCCTATATAAGGAGTCTTGAGTCTTAGTGTTAGGCATCGAAAATCAGAATAGAGGAGTCTATCTGAGAGTAGAAAAGCCTGAGAGATTGAGTTTGTGAGACTAGAGTAAGAGTCGAAACAACCTGTACAGCTTCTCTATTTCTGAGTTAGTATGTCTACGTAGTACTATGAGTGGCTAAATAGCTTATAGTTGTTTACCAGAGAGTGAGGCTCTGGATCTATAGTTTGTAATCATGTTGAAATAAATAAGCTATGGTTTCTCACTATAAATCTTTCAATTTGTTTTTGTGTGTGTTCATAAAAACTCAGTAAATTCCCCTAAGAGACGGACTACCACCCAGAATGAGGAAGAAAGTGGGTTGTTTATATTTGTTCATACTCAGTTGATCCCTAGGAGGCAGACTACCGCCCAGAAGGTGGAAAAAATGAGTTAATTAAGCACATTTTATTTCTTAGTAGTTTTTCTTATTCTTGAGAGAAAATTAGTTAGAAAAATCACCATTTAAGATGAATTTTCAGCTGTGAGTTTGTTCGCAGAAGTAACCCGGTAAGAAGTTACAAGTGAAGATTGTGATTTAATGAAAGCTAGTTTAATTTTTCTTATTAGGTAATTTTTCTTTTTGCTAGTTTTTTCAGGTTATTATTCATTTGTTACTGTGTACGATGACTGTTTACTATTCACCATTCATCAAAGATAAAATTAATTTTACTTTTCCGCACATTAGTACTCTGCCAATAGAAGAACTACTTGCATTTAAGGGCGCCCTACACTTAACAACAACAAATATCTACAAAATTTGAGGACTTTTTGGAATTCCATTTGCTCACTTGTTAGCAACATTCCAACCAGCATTATGATGCAGCTATAGATTTCGGTTTTTTTATTATGCTCGTCTTCGGATTGGTTACGCAGCTGCAAAAAAGTCTTGATGCTCGATCACCATTCAAACTCCGACATTTTGGTCTGCAGTCTCAGGCAATTGAATTCACACTGCAACTTAGAGCTCAGCTTAGCTTTGGCAGAAGAAAGCTTTGAAGAAATGCACATGAAACAAAAGAGTTGCGGGGTCATCATCGATCAACAATAGTGTCGTGAATGAGTAGAATCTTGGAGAAGCAGAGTGTAGAGACTCACCCACCAAATCCACTGAAAATATCTTTGGCTATTATGACAATGAAAACTGACTTTGAAAATGACTACCGGAAACTGTTGCTTGCTTTGCTTCCAAGACTTGGATTCCGAAATGGCATTGGCCCCTCTGCTCTGCCGATTGTGAACTACTCATATATCAATCATTAAAGGCTTGCCATCCCCATTATTTTCCATGTTCTGAGTGGAAGGGGACGGTTATGTATGCAAATTAGCTCCCATCACTCTAGTAAGGAATTATATTATGCTACGTGAATTGTGAGAGAAGTTCAGACTCTAAAATATGCATGATACATTCATGTTTAAAGTAATTTTAGATAAAGATATCAGTAATATTTCGTTTCATACATGGTAATAAAAGAGGCGTCGATTTCACCTCTCTTTTTTTATTACGACATGCAAGAAGCATGTCATTTTGTTATTACAACACGCAAGAAGCATTGCAACATTGCATCGAAAGAAATATGTGTTAAGCAAAACTAGACCACTTTCTGGAAAAGCACCTGAAAATTAACCCTAGTAGGACGGTCATCATAATCAACACCTTATTATTCCAAGCAAATTTAAGGGTTTAATTTAGACTTGTGACAAAGAAATGGAGGTAGACAGGTAGTTGATCGATGGAGCTTTTGCACTTCACTACGACTGTGTTGAAAGAACATTGTGGCCAAACGGTGATCATAAAACAGTCGACGAGAACATGTTTGGCATATGGACCTCTCAAGTCTCAATTAAGGCAGGTGTAGTTTGAAGAGTCTTCCCTTTTTATTTGTCGGTCTCATGCAAATGGAATGTACGTGTTACAGTGTTACTAAATAGCACTTAGAAAACTTGGAAGGTTTTGTGCACTCGATAAGTCCGTATTAACCACTCCACATTCTTTTAATGGATATTTACACGGGTGTTTTCAAATGTTTTCTAGACACATATAATAATATGTGCCGGGGATAATATTGGAACAATGCTAAAAAAATAAAAAATATATAATAAAAAAATCCCGCCTAGGCCGAGTATCCCCGTATATGATTTCTAGGCGTTAGACAGTGGTGATTTACTGTCCTGATTAGTAATAAAACTCGTGGAGTTTTGAGTAAATATGATTTACGCAAGTGAATGAATGAATATATAATTTGCTTAAAAAATGTTTAAAATAACCACCTAGATGACCCCTTCCTCACATACGGACAATATTGATAAAAAGTATTTACAATATTCCAAAATATTGAAAAAATATCCATAATTTTCGACGAAATTATACAAAGATCAGAGTATGTGTGACTAACTAACAAAAGACAGAATGACGAATTCGAAATATCAAAGATATTATTGATTATAAAAATCGTTGATTAAGAATAACAACTTAATAATCATATAGTTGCAACACAGGATTAGCTTTTAAATAGAAAAAAAACAAAGGATTAGCTTCGAAATTCACCTAATCCTAGATAAAATAAACTTGGTGAGGATCAAGTATATTCGTCCTTGAGCTAAAGTGACACGATTGGCTGATAACCCTAGCCCCTGTCCACTAATGGTTGTCTCTTTCTTTTCTTAGGTAAGGAAATGATGCTATTTCATGTTATCTCAATCATCATACAAAAATGGTTGCCTCATAAAGAATTACGTCGGTAATGGGACTCATTATTATCACGAAAGGTAAAAATTAAGATCATTTTCTCATAACTCTTAAACAAGGAGATCCCTTAAGAGTTGGGTTACGTAGAGCCACTAACTCGCATTTCCATTGGTTACATATACGTACTTAAAGTAATCGAACCAACCATCTTGTATGAATCTACTTAGTAACATATTCATAAATCATAAGTAAGTCTAGGTATTCTTATTTAGTAGCGTGAGTGATTAGTCTATTGTGTTGTGTTAAGTCTAGGTACGTTAGGTATACGAGGTGAGAGATATGATCGAGTTGTTGACACATCTAATAATCGTCTACGAATGAACATATTCTTCAGAGCCACTACGTCTATTTGCCCTGCTCCTAAGAAGGGGTTACAAACAAACTTCTTTTCAGATGTCATTGATGTGTGGCGTACCGGTACGTACTTAGGTGCATGTGTCGACGTCGAACAGGTAAACATATTGCGATGTTATTTTTTTGCCTCGACGGTGACTTCTACTAAAGTGTCTCCAATCGATAAGTAGAAACTTAAGCCGAGTTTCCTAGACTCACTGGAAAGTAACTCTTAGTCGCAACCAAGAGGGTCCTGTGCTAACTTCCTAGTTGAAATCAGAAAAAGGTCAGTCATAATCGGGGGTGACTTCTAATTGGAACTAGAAAAAGGTCCAGACGAAACTGTAGGATTTGTTCTCAAACTAATTCCAGAAAGGGTGTAGTTGGAAATAAAACCTTTTTTTTAGAGGGCGATAAAGATATCATTTATGAAATTGTTACAGTATTACAAAATTTCACAAGATTACTGGATTCGACAAAGAGAAATCCTGGTGTACTACTACATTAAAATACAATGGGAATCTCAAATGCCTTACACTAACAAATCAGAATAGTAAGAGTAACTATCGAAAACTAAATGCACCACTCCTTAATTAGTTAACACCTTCTTTATTGAGTCGCGTTCCGCCGCATCTCCTCGGCATCCATATCAACTAGAAGCAAAACAACCGGCTTCTAGGGAGACTCTCTCTCGTGTGACTTCGGGGGAAGCCCCAACTTTGACTTGCCTCTATTTGTGCCATGAAGCTTCCCATACTCTACTGGGATGCTTCTCATACTCTCCTAGGCGACAGAATGGCCAGGATAACATAGCTGTATCTCAGGTCCCCGACCCGAGACATCCTCTACTTGTACCGCTGACTAGACTAATTCCGCCATCGGTTCCAAGGCAACCGTTGTTGGCCTTACGGCTGTTGCGATCATCATAATCGTCTTGCTTAACAAATCTTGTAAGTCGGTTGTAGAAGAAAAAGTGCATGTAGGACCCATGTTGGTGTCCACATGTTGAATGACTAAAGAAATTGGTGCATCGGACGCGGTCACTTGTGGCTCCGCCTCCACCACTAATGAACCAACCGGTCCTGAAAAAGGTTGTTGGCCTCCTTGGTCAACCTACAAAACAACAAATGTATTATACGAGTTCCTCTCGAAGAGAGGGTTACCCTGCATGTGGGCCACCTCCCCCTTAGTATCATGTCGAGATATCATCATTGTCCTGATTCGCAACTATGGCTCCCACTACCACATTTTAACCCAAAATCGCCGGCAATGTTTTTTAACATTACCGGCGATTTTAACATTTTAACCCAAAATCGCCGGTAATGTCTTTTTTTTTGGGTTAACATTTTAACTCAAAATCGCCGGCAATGTCTTTTTTTAACATTTTGGGTTAACATTTTAACCCAAAATCGCCGGCAATGTCTTTTTTTTTTTAACATTACCGGCGACGTCTTAAATGTAAGTCGCCGGCAATGTCCCGCCGGTAATTAAAAAAAAAAAAAAACATTGCCGGCGACTTACGACTTAAATGTAAGTCGCCGGTAATGTTTAAAAAAAAAAAAGACATTACCGGCCGGCAATGTCTTTTTTTTTTAATTACCGGCGGGACATTGCCGGCGATTTGCCGGAAAAATCGCCGGCAATGTTAAAAAAAAAAAAAAAACATTACCGGCGATTTTTCCGGCAAAAATCGCCTGTAATGTTAAAAAACATTGCCGGCGATTTAAAAATCGCTGGCAATAGGTTAAAATGTGGTAGTGGATCCTCCATCGTCGCACTCTTTGCAGACTAATCCACCAAAGTCTTTGAAGGGGGTCGATGCATAGCCTCAAGAAGGTTCGTTATAGGTCCTTTGCTGGCCTCTGGAACACCTTCAACATGTGTCCTTTGTACACCATGAATCAAACCTATGTAGCACATAAGCTTCAACTTGGTCGCGTTTCGCGCTACGGAAGCGGAAGTGTGATGGAAGCGCTTGGAGACGTCTGGAAGCACGATTCCCAAAATTTTAATTTTGGAAGCGTGTCGGAAGCAAAAGCTTATATTTTCGGAAGCATGCTTTCGAAAATATTCTTTTTTGGAAGCCCAAAATTGACAATAAATAGAAATTTTGAGGGAAATAAAATATTTTTTAGGTATAAATTGAGTTTTCTCTATGAATTCTAACATTATTATAAGCGTATTGTGTTCATAAACAATCAAACCAGAATTAGAATATTATATTTTAGTTTTCTAATATCCTATATTTTATTATATATTTATATATTTATATATAATTAATATTTTATATTTTATTACCCGCTTCCCCTATTCTTCTGAAAAATTCTCTTCCACGCTTCGCTTCCTCTGCGTATCTGCACGTGTTTCCATGCAACCTAAAATCAGACCCTCCGCCCATCTTGCACCATAAGCCGTCACTAAAGATGAACGACTCGCCACCATAGACCAAGCCGAGTGGGAGACCGTTCGGTCAGCCACAACCAAATCTGAAGGTGTACCTATGGGCATTGCACAACCATCCGGTCCATACACAAAAGAATTGCAATCTCATGTATAGTAAAACTATAGTGAACAGAACCTCAACAACCTAGTTAATAAAACTGAAACTCGACCAAATGTTTTTTTTTATTTATAATTAATTTTACTTATAAATTCAAAAACACTTATAGACATTAGAAAAACAATACCAAACGTGCTCAAAATCTCAATGTTTGAAATTTTTTCCCGACTAGCCCGATTAATCTCTTGGTTAAACATAAATTCTGAAATATAATGAAAAGGAAAAATTGAAAAGAAAAAAAACTTGCTCAGGTCTGATATCACGTGAGGGGTGCATGCATGCATGTGGGAGTCTTTCAAATGCTTCTGCCTGATGAGTAACGTGTGTCTGAGGACAGGTGGTGGCAGTAGTCTAGACCAGAATTAATGACCGTGAGTCGGCAGTGCCCCATCCATTACTCTCCTCCGGTCTAAGTTGTTTCTACATGGCGGCAGACGACGACGCCAAGCACACTGAAAAGGCGTTGTTCTGGAAACCGCGTGCCCTAATGCTCCCGTTGGGACCCGCCACCAACTCATACTCCAAATCAAATAGCCCCATTAATTGTTGGCCTTCGTCGACACGCTTCTCCACAATAGCTTTAGGCGCGTGTGATGCAGAGCCCAAAATTGTCTTATATCTCCGTACTCTATGGAGCTTAACACGAAGTCTTTTCTGAATTAAACTTCACAAAGTTATTTGCTTGCAACTTCATTTCTCTTTTTACAAGGTGATGTTCTTTAACTTTTCTCCTATACTGATAATCAGTTTTATTTTATTTTATTTTTTTGACACATGATGAAAAACTCTAGCGAGCAGAACCTCTAGAACAGAGGCGTATCTAAGAGGAGGCATACCCAGCAGGCAAATTTTGTAATATATATGGGCTTAACCAAATTTTGTTCGGTCAAAAAATACTAATCAGTGAGTTTATGAAGAACAATAAGAGATCAATAATATTTAAGACAATCAGAAGAGAAAAAATGAGTTCTTTAATGACAGATTTTAAGCGTCGCATGTTGAATGCATTACAAACTTACCATTTTTTACTGTTATCTTTTATATTTTTTATATATATTTTTTTTTCATAATCTTTTCTATGATATTATCATATTACGTATACTAATTTATTATCCGTATTTTTTTTTTATTGTCGCACATAACCAAGACTGTAAATCTGTAATTAACTAAAAATTAATGATAAATATCGTTCGTTTTCTTTGAAATAAACAAATTATAAAGACGAAAATTACAAGATCTAAAATTTTTTTTTACTATTTAAATATTTGTCATTATTACTTTAGTATGTAATTTTAATTTATTTATTCTCTTATAACAAAAAATCACACACCTAAATTTCAAACTCCAAATCCAGCACTGCTGTAGAAGATCCCAACGTAAGACGGTCAAGTTAATCAAAGTAAGGCATGCGATAAAGAAGCTAGAAGCCTAGAATTGATCTTTCCCAAAAGTACATGCATGGGAGGGAGTGCCCTTTGTTTGTTTGTAAGCATATCAGTTATCAAGTTGGGCTAGGGAGATGTGTTGGAAGCTGAAAATTAATGGAAGAGAAAAGAGGCCAGCATCTGACCCAAAAAAAAAATTAAATTATTTGGATAGCGTCTCAATGTTGCTGCCTCGAACAATGTGATACTCGAATTTAATATTCTAAACTATTTTTTATTATTAATATAATAAAAAAAATGAATTTTCCGTCTCGATTCCGTTAACTCGATGACGTGAATTTCGTTTTCCGTTAGTCTTTAACAAAAAAACGTAAATACCCATGGATCGATTATATAAAATTAAAAACAAAACAAAACATAATTTAATTAATTAAAATCCCATCTCTGCCGCCCAAATCCTCGTCCTCCATCCAGTGGCGGAGCCACGTATAGGCGAGCACAGGCAGCTGCCTATGCTGGATATTAGATTTGAAAGCTTTTGGTCGAAAAAAATGGTGGTTTTGCCGGAATCCGGATGACTTTTTGTTTTGTTTCAGAAAACTCAAATTTGCCGGAATCCGGATGTTTCCTTTAATACCTTGTTTTAGACTTTTAGTAGGAAAAGAAAAAAAAAATATAAAAGTGGGGTGTGTAACCGTGTGTTTAGACTTTTAGTAGGAAAAGAAAAAATATATATATAAAAGTGGCATGGGGTGTCAGTCTCATAATCACCCTACGTCCCTAGTTTGAGTAGTCTCCCTACCCTCTATTATATTAACTTGAGCTGTATAGAGGGCTGCTCTATTAAATCAACTTGAGCATAATCAGTTTGAGTAGTCTCCCTGCCCTCTATTATATATGTAAGACAGCTTGACAGTCTGAACTGTCTGATATAATAGACAGGCAAGACAGCTTGACAGTGTATATATATATGTAAACCCTACGTGGCTACGTTCCTACCCGGCTACCCAAAGTACCCAGTATCCTCTATTACTCTATATCCCCAGACGGCCAAACCCCAAATCGGCAAATCCCCAATTATTCATCATCATCTTATATTCCTATTCATCCATCTCGTGAGTCGTGACTCTCATCAATCTCTCTTTCATCGAATCATCGATCATCATCGTTCTTCAACCACGTTAGTTCTCTACTTCTCTCTATTATCAATTTATATTATTAATTCCTGGCCTTAACTTTTCTTCTTTTTATTTCATTGGTTCTTTTTGTTTTCTTTCTCAAAGTTCTCCGATTCTTGTTTTTGTGGTGGTAGAGACTGCAGAGTTGCACAATTATATGCTCATTCTGTACGGTTGATAGTTGATAAAATAGTTATGTATTTTTTTTTATAGATACGTAAAATTGATACGTAAAATTTTATGATAAACAGTTATGAAGAGGTATTTTCAGAAAGTGTCGGGGTCAGGGGGAGAGGCTTCTAGTTCTTCTAAGAGAATCAATGTCGACTCTGAAATCTTTAAAGAAAAGGAACTTGAAACTGTTTTGGGCAATCTTCCATCAGATCCCGCAAGGCGAAAGCGCATCGTGGAATATGATCCGAATATTCGTGAGCAAGTTCGACGACATTATTTGCTAAAGGGTCCTTGCCAGCCTCGAAATCACCAGTTTCCTCAAACCATAATAAGCGGAACAAAGCGGCGTTTTGTGACTTCTTGGTTTGATGATCATCCAGAATGGTTAGAGTATAGCATAGAAAAAGATGCTGTGTTTTGTCTATGTTGTTATCTCTTTAAGCAACATCATGGTGACCAAGGAGGTGGTGATGTATTTACTGGCAAAGGTTTCTCTAACTGGAAAACTAAAAAAGTACTTCAGGATCATGTAGGAGGAGTGGATAGCGTTCACAACAAAGCCTTACAGAATTGTCATGCTCTTATGAATCAAAAACAACATCTGGAATCAGTTATTAGTCGTCAAGTGGAATCTGCTAAGAACAACTATTACATTCTCTTGAATGCTTCAATTGATTGTATTCGTTTCTTGTTGAGGCAGGGTCTTGCTTTTCGTGGTCATGATGAATCTGAATCGTCCAGCAATAGAGGGAACTTTCTTGAACTATTAGAGTTTCTTGCTGAACATAATGAGAGTGTGAAGGCTGTTGCATTTGAAAATGCTCCTAGGAATCTACAGTTGACATCACCTGATATACAAAAAGATATTATAAATGCAGTTGCAGTTGAAACAGTTAATGCAATAAGATTGGAGATCGGTGATGCGCCATTTTCTATTTTGGTTGATGAAGCACGGGATAATTCAGTGAAAGAGAATATGGCCGTTGTTCTTCGTTATGTTGACAATAAAGGTCAAGTGATTGAAAGATTTGTGGGCATTCAACATGTTAAAAGTACTGATGCACGGTCCTTGAAACTTGCAATAGATGAGTTGTTCTCTAGAATTGGATTGAGCATTACAAATCTTCGAGGACAAGGTTATGATGGAGCTAGTAATATGCAAGGTGAGTTCAACGGACTCAAGGCACTTATCTTGAAAGAAAATCAATGTGCTTTTTATGTTCATTGTTTTGCACATCAACTTCAACTTGCTCTCGTGTCTTTAGCTAAAAATCATGTTCCAGTTGCTTCATTCTTTTTCTTAGTGACTCGAGTGGTTAACCTTGTTGGAGCATCATGTAAACGTCGTGATCTTCTTCGAGAACAACAACAGAAGAAAGTGATGGAAGCTCTTAATAATGATGAGCTTTTAAGTGGAAGAGGGTTGAATCAAGAAACTACTCTGAAACGTCCTGGTGATACACGTTGGGGTTCACATTATGGTACCTTATTGAGTATTATTTCTATGTTTGCTTCTACGATTGAGGTGATTGAAATTATTATTGAAGATGGAGTGAACTCTGATCAGAGAGGGGAATGTAATCTTGTGCTAGCACAAATGCAATCATTTGACTTTGTATTTTGCCTGTTTTTGATGAGACAAGTGTTGGGAGTTACGAATGAATTATCACAGGCATTGCAGAGGAAGGATCAAGATATTGTCAATGCTATTGAATTAGTTAAGGCGTGCAAGGAACAACTACAAGCAATGAGGGATGAAGATTGTGAATGGGATAATTTACTTAGCAAAGTTTATTCTTTTTGTGGCCAGCATGGTATCAACATTCCCAATTTGAATGACAACTTTGTTGCTCAAGGGAAATCTCAACGCAGAGCTGAAAAAGTAACAATCCTTCATCATTATCGGGTGGAGATCTTTTATACTGTGATTGACAGACAACTTTCAGAACTGAATGATCGTTTCAATGAGGTAAACTCTGAACTTCTTCTTTGTGTTGCAAGTTTAAGTCCAGATAATTCATTCTCTAGGTTTGACAAGCAAAAATTGCTTCAACTTGCCAAATTCTACCCGAGAGATTTTTCTGACCGAGAAGTGTTATCACTTGAAGATAAACTTGGTATTTACATTAATGAGATGCGATCCAATAATAAATTCTCCCAGTTGAAAGGAATTGGGGATCTTGCAAAAAAAATTGTGGAGACAAGAAAGCATATAACACATGCATCAGTCTACAAGCTTCTAACATTGGCTTTAGTTCTACCGGTTGCAACAGCTTCAGTGGAAAGGGTATTCTCAGCATTGAACATTGTGAAGAATCCACTTCGTAATAGAATGGGAGATCAATGGATGAATGATAGCTTGCTTGTTTACATTGAAAAAGAGGTATTTAATAGGATTACCAATGACTCTATCATGCAGCGTTTTCAAAATATGAAAAAGCGTCGAGGACAACTGCCGTCTCGTCATTAATTGAAAACTTGTAATATAATCTTTTATTATTGGAGGCAACATTTTTATTGACTTTAGTTCATTTTTTTAAAGCTAAATTCTTGCCTTACCTGAGATATTTTTCTGGCTCCGCCACTGCCTCCATCTCCCTCCGCTTCCTCTTCTTTGCCACACCTGAAGACACCTTCACCGAGAGCCGTCGCTGCAAGCATCACCTCTGCATCGAACCCCCACCCATCCTCCGGCAATCCCAACCCTCATCCCCTCAAAACCCTAACTCCCCCAAACTCCCCGAATCCGTCACCGCTCTCTCGGGGCCGAGTTTGAAGTCGGATTTGAGCTCGAATGATTTTGATATAAAGCTCAAATCGTTACGACAACACCGATGTAGTCCACCACTCCCACTACGTAGTCGACATCGCATCGTGAGTTTTTTTACCAACCGAAGTCGGTCTTCCACCGTCCCTTGGCCGAGATACGCTACGAGGTTAGTCGCATTCTATTCCTTGGCTAGTGGGCTTCAAAATCCCTATGATTTTGTGACCCATCGCCGGTCGGATAACTTTCGTCGACGGTGGCCGTAAACACCCCGATACCCTGGAAATCTCTCCTTCTGATTCTCTCTCTCAGGACCTCGATAGGTGGAGTTAATTCAAGTAGAAGAGGAGAGTGAGAGGGTTAGATGGAGGCGGCCGGCGAATCGTCGTGGCCGGACAGCGACAGTTCGCCGATCACCATCTCTCAGCAATATGTCAGGAGAGAGAGAGAGAGAATCTTGGCAAAAAGACTAATTTATCCTTCTGATTTGAAATACACGTTTGACACGTCATCGACTTAACGGAATCGAGACAAAAAACTCTTTCTTTTTACTACATTGATAGCAAAAATTAAGTCTGAGTACCACATTGATAACTTTGTAAGTTCGGGTACCACATTGACCAGGGCACCAAAGTCAAGACACTGTCCAAGTAATTTTGTGAAAAAAAAAAGAGGCTGGCTTCTTTCTAAAATTTGTTCGAAGAACTCAAATTTGAAGAATATTATTGATATTATAGAGGAAAAATGTCTCAAATGATCACTCAAGTTTGTCATAATCAACAATTTGATTATTGAAGTTTGAAAAATATTAAAAATGTCATTGAACTTTAACTTTGTCTATCAATTTAATCACTTTGTCCATCTCGAATGTCCATTTTTTTTATTTCATTGTGGTTTTTATACTTCTCTCATTTATGCTATGTGCATTTTTCTCATAATCCGATCTATATAAGCAAAATATTTGAAAAATTAGAATGTTTAAAATAGACAAAGCGATCAAATGGATAGACAAAGTTAAAGTTCAATAACATTTTTGATATTTTCCAAACTTCAGTAATCAAATTGTCGATTGTAACAAATTTGAGTAATGATTTAGATTATTTTTCTTATTATAAATAGTCTAATGCAGTTAATTATAGGGCTTAATTATATCAGCTCATTTACTCATTTAGAGTATAAAAAATTGAACAATGTAAAAATTGGTCCCAGCTAAAGAGCCTCTTCATCATTCATTCATTATAGTAGAATTACATTATTTAACATTTGCATATCCAATTACTTAAAAATCTTTTCTCACTTTTCCACCCAAAAAAAAAATCTTTTCTCACTTGGCCTCAAAGTGATACACCTCGATCAATCACATAAAGTAAGTTGCACAGTTAATTTTAACTTTGAAAATTAACAATAATGCATTTATTATGCTAATTGTTATCTTCGCCGGTTGAGTCTATAAGGAACATATGCGTCAAACGTATACATTAATTATCACACTAGTTGGTATTAAAATAAAATAGAATTGTGTTCTACGTACATGCATAAATTGATTTGGTTGCATTATGTGAGCGATTTTGTACCCATTAATCAATTATCCTAATTAATCAAAGAACAAAGTCAAAATAATTAACGTGTAATGGACATAATCGATCTCCAAATAATGCTAAACAAGAGTTGAAACCCCAACATAATTCAAGAAAAGATATAGAAAAATATGAAACCAAGTGGGGTAAAAGAATGATTGCTTTACGTTATAACATTGCAAAGGACTTGAAAGTAAAGGCATGCAGTGGAGAAAATAATCGGACTTCGGGTTCCGCCCGACATGCCCCACGATTCATTATGGTCTTGACCCGATCCGGGTCAACTAACTATATCAATGCTCTTCGTGCTTCAGTTACACTCCCCCATATTTTAAGCATTTAGCACGTCGATTACTTGAGCGTGAATCTCACGTGCTCTTTTGGAATTGACACGCGGAGACGTCACAATCGACTTTATGATTTGAGTGGGATAGTGCGCGTGGGTCAAAAGTTGGAGAGATTGGTCTGTGCGCCGCAATTGAAGAGGTTGTCCCTACTCGCGTGGTGCTCCCACGTGACATGTTTGTATTCTACACTTCTATGGCGTATCCTCCGCCGAAATCAAACCCACGGTCATGGTTTGGTTGGAGCCTTCCAACAGTGATACTAGAACGTTCTAAATCCTCCATTGACTGTTCATATTTATTTTTTTCCTAGATAAATATTTTTATCTTCAAATCCTTATTTCTTTTGGAAGTCATCATATGATTGTATCAGACACCATATAATAAGATTATAGGAGAAATTATTCTGTTTAGAAACATTTTTTTTTGTTTTTTAGCAGAATTATTTTAATTTTCTTAATTATACCGCATTATACTCACATAAAAAAACGAGTGAATTTCACTTGGCATTAATTTATAAAAATAACTTCAAATACGATAATATAGTCGAGCTAGACACAACTATGACAAATACGTGAAAATCATTATTTAATATTTATAAGAAAATAAGTCACCCCTGATAGAGGAGAGATGCAAAAAAAAGTGTGATCGACGCCCGAGATGAAAAATTTAAGTACTCGACATCAGAAGAGATGACAAAAAATCAACCTATCGAAGTTGAATGATCATGAGGTGCTAGCTAGAGAATACTTTGACATCTTGATTTATTAATATTTTTTTAGATGATTGATATATTTTTCATATGCATATCATTTCCAAAGTATAATGTTTTGTTAACATCAATGATATGTCAAAGGCTCTTTATGCTGAAAAATCGATCTATCACCGCACGTGAAATACTTCAACAGAGTACTTAGCGACTTTGACACGTTCGTTTTTTGCACACGAGTAATTAGTACTTTAGTAAGACTGTATAACCAAAATGCTTAACTATGAGGCATGAGTTGCGATGGTTTTTTTTCCAGAGCAAATACTAAACTTATCGAGAGAGATGGGTTGGAATGATTTAGAAAAGAAAAAACTAAACTGAAACTACACATTTTAGCAAAATTAGAAACAACTAGAGGAATCCAAATCACAAATTGGCCGTGATTTGAGAGCGAGAGATAGCTGGTGCCTTCTAGCTGAATACCGTGACCACGTCCCACACGTCGCAAGTTTCCAATCTCATAAACTCCTGAATAATCACGAAAAACAGACCTGAACCATCTGGCTACATACAACCTTGACGTCAAAAGTGCTCCATCTCCCTCATCCAACGGCTGTCACGCCTCCTTTAAGTCAGCATCACTCCAACTACAATAGTGCATGATTGTAATGAAGCTCCCCCAACTTTTTGTCCCTCTCTTCCTTTTGGTACGCGTATACGACTTTTATCGAAAACGATTGCCCTAAGCTTAATTAATATAAAGGCTTGAGAGGATTAGATCGTGGAAGGAGGATGAGGATGACTAATTAGATTGGGGGCCTCCTTTAAAAAAAAAATTAGATTGGGGGCCAGTTAGAAATTTCGAAACGATTAGCTTTGTTAATTTTTGTAGACTCCCGACTCCAGAGGCTTCTTCGATCGCTAATTGTGCTTGCTACTTGTGGAATGCGACTTGTCTTAATCGGTCAAAATAGAAACTAGGTGTGAATTGTATATATGGTTGCATTACTAGACCACCCATCATACTAGAAAATTTTTTGTTATTTAAATAATGGGTTTGTGAACAAATTGTCAAACTCGAAAATGGGAGAGGTTGGTGTAAGTGGTGAGCTAATTATTTCATCACCAACCGTCCATTAAGGTGAAGAGCCGGTGAAGCTTAGGGCTTAATCGTGAGGTCATGCGGATAGGATTTTATAGGGTGTGACTGTTTGTCAGACGTAGTGGATCATGCGCGCACATAAGACTAACTACCTCATCATGTTTGTGTGCTCGTATTAGTGATTTTAAAATTACTGTGCTAATCCTATTCTAGGTCATCCACATGTTTTTTGGACAAAGTTATCGGTTAGAATCCATTTATTAAATGTATAAACCACTAAATTAAGATATCATTTCACTGTAATGATTATAGCTCTTTCTCAAACCCTAGAAAATGGTTGTGACGGCGGTGGCATCTCTAGCTACGGCGCATGACCGGCCTTGCAGTTGAATCATCTCATCTTACACAACTCATATACAGCATCAACTTATAGTCTTATAGCCTACACCGATGTTCATTTAAAAAAAAAATTATGTTCTTATAGTTATTTTCTCTATTTAACATTTATAATTTTTTGTTTTACGAAGCATACATCAAACAGACGTGTGGTTGCTAATTCATCAAATTACTTATAATTGAGTCGACTAGTGAAAAAAAAAGGGCCATGCAGAGAAATTAAACGATCCTAGTAAATGAGTATTCCTAGCAAAATGTTCTTCTAGCTTCCCTTACGATTGATGACCAATACTTCTTATGACTGTTTTATTGGAAACTGACACATTTAGTGATTAATTTGCGTCATAACAGGGTGCTATATTGTTCTCATGAGTTTGAAATGACCATCATGCGATCAGTGTTTTGAATTTTTTCTAAAAGTATGTACGTTACAAATTGAAAAGAATTATTCGGTTAATGTTGGTTTAATAAAATACGGGTATCATAACCTTCAACTTTGTCCATTATACTTAACTCAGTAGCACTGAAACTAATTCAACAACCTTTCACATGTTATGTACTCTTGTAACTCGAGTTGGTGTTTTTTTTCTTTCTCTATTTTAACATTTATAATTTTTATTTTATCAAGGCATATATCAACAGATGTGTGGTTGCCAATTCATCAAATTACATCGTTATTAAATGAGTCAATCATTGCATGAATTGGGTTGTACGAAGAAAAAAATCATAATAAAGGAGTACTCATAGCATAACGTGGTTCTAACTTCCCTTCAGTTTGATGACAAATACTTCTTTATGACAATTTTGTTGGAAACTGGCACACCAGAGTGCTTAATTTGCATGTCATAACATGGTGCTTTACATATTGTTCTCGATAAGTTTGAAATGACCATCAAGCGACTAACGTTTTAGACATTTTTTCCAAGTGTATGTACGTTACAAATCGAAAAAACTTGAACGGTTAATGTCGGTTCAATAATATACAGACATCGTAACTTTCAATTTTATCTATTACGTAATCACGCTGAAATTAGTTAAATAACCTTTACAAGTTTTGTATGTTGTTAAAACAAACTTAGTAGGTAATCATTCAATCTCACATTATAATGTGCATCAATCAACACGTAATTCTTCTTTATTTCCCTAAAATGAAATTTTCTACCTATTCTCAAACACTTAAAATATTTTCTTTTTTCGGGGGGTGTATTGTATCTGGAATTAGTGGCAATTTTAAAAGTCCATGGAATCTGAAAGTCCAAGTGTATTCAAAACAGATTTTTAATAGTCCATAAAAGTCTAGGTGTATTCAATTAGGATTTTAAAAAATCCATATGAAGTCCACCAAAGTCTAGCGGTATTCGATTAGGATTTTAAAAAATGAATAGAAGTTTTAGGGTATTCAAAATTTCATTCATATTTACGGAATTAGAATGTCAAAGAAATTTGTGGACTTTGTAGGGTTTAGTATAAATAGCAGACTTCAACAATTTGCCAGCTGCTAGGGCAAAGATTTTGAGCGTGGGAAAAGTCTATCAAAGTTCATCCTTCTGAGCGTGCAAAGAGGTTGGTTCCCATCATCTTGTTTTCTTGATTCTTCTCTATATTTGCCTAATTTCTTGTGGTATCAGAATTCTGGGTTATGTTGGTTTTTGTTGTTGAACAAAATTTGGTCTCTTGTTTGTACTGTTACATTGATTGTCTCCTGTTCTTAGTGCTGCTGTTTCTTTTTCGATCTCCTCGATCCCAATAGTCATTTTCTTATTGTATACATCAATAATACACGGCACTGTGTGACCTACTTTTCTTATCTCTGTGATACTGACAATACGTTAATTTTGATTGAATGAATGTGTATGGTTGTACTTGATAGGGTGAGGCAATTTCTGCTGAGGGTCCTAGTTAATCTGATTGCTTGTTTTTCATGGTACCACATATATATAAACAGCCGATCAAAATGAATTTTAAAGAAAAAAGAAACAAAAACTTCCTGTGCTAAATTACTGGTGTTGAATATTACTCTTCCCTCCTTTATTCCTTTTGTAATGTTCAGTAGCGTTTATGATTCTATGCATTGCTGATTGGCTGATACTACTTTTATCAGTGTGGTCTTCTAATGTAAGTGGAGCAATTGGTAACTATAGCACCACTGCTGCACTTGAGGAACCGATTACTCCATCTGTTAAAGTAGAACACACTAAGCTTCTATTAATAGAGATTTTTGGTATTAATCACAATGTGTTGTTTGGACCTATAGAACACTTGTGCTCTTTATGTTTGTTTCAAGTGTGTTTATTGGTTTCTATATACTTGATTGATCTCAAATAAAGTAGTTTGGCTTTTGAATGTCTTTCCTGGGTGTCGCTGTAATCAAGTAGTTTGGCTTTTGAATGTTCTACTTTGAGTAGGTAAAGAAGAGAAACTTTTGAATCATAGATGGGAGATTCACAAGGAAGTGGTAAACGAAAGGATTATAAAACTTGGACCGCAGAAGAGAGCAATGTTTTGCTTCAACTCATGGTTGAAGGAGCTAAGCTTGGGTTCCGTGATATTAATGGTGTAATAAGCAAAACAACAGTAGAAGCAAAGTTACTTCCTAAGCTTAAGGAAAAACTCGGTTATGATGTAACTTTCAGCCATTACCAAAGCCGAGTGAAATGGTTTAAAAAACAATACACCAATTACTCTCAGCCTATGCGTCACAGTTCTGGGTTTGGGTGGGATCCGATCACAAAGAGATTCACTGCCGCTGATGAAGTATGGGCTGACTATTTGAAGGTGAGTTTATTTTATTAGATTACTAATTATTTTGAAGGTTTACCATATTGACATTTTTGTTTATTATCTTTCAGTCACATCCAACCCATGCACACTTTCGGACATAAGCATTTCCAGACTATGAGGATTTGAAAATTGCAGTTGGTAATGGAACTGCAACTGGGATGGGCTCAATCGGTCTAGGTGATGATACATATGCCACAACATATGAAGCAGGTGAGAACGGGTCTTGGGAAGTGGGTGGTATAGATGACTTGGTCTTTGATCAAGATAATTACACATTTGTGCCAAATGAAAATGAGTCATTGGACCAAGAAAACTTGCCATCTCTTTCCCAACAACGCACCCCAGCCAACAATGCACATGCTTCAGCACATAGCAGGGTTCAAGGGAAAAGAAGTAGAGCTGATTATGAAAAAAGTAGCAGCTCAAAAGGGGCAGCATCTCAAGCTGAAGTTCTACAAAACTTGTCAACTGGCTTTGGTAAAATTGTCACCACTTTTGATACCATTTGTGGCATAATGGAGAAGAGAGAATCAAGAGACACTGAATGTTGGATTGCTGTTCAAGAGACCCCAGGATTGACTGATGAAGCTAGCTTTTTTGCGCTTAGGTTTCTTAACACTAAAGCAAAGCAAGACATATTCTTGAAGATGAGTCCAGACCAACGACATAATTGGATCACTTGGGAACGAAATAATGCATGAGGCTAACAAGCACTATGCTATGGCTTGATTGTTTCTTTGATGTGTTTTTGTTTGAATAAGGATTTCTTTGAACAATTATGCTTTCTTTAATTTATTGCAACTTGAGGTTTTTCTGAATAATTATGAGTTCTGGTTTGCTTTTGAATGGATGATCTTATGAATAGTAACATTGTTCATTTTAATTGTTTAGGTGCTTTCTCTAAGCGCGATATCTGAAAAACTTTAGCAAGCATGTTTCAGTTTGTGTCATAAATATACTTACTAATTACATATGTTTTTCATGATTAGGTAAGTATTACTTAGGGGACTGCGGATTTCCAAATCGACGTCAATTTTTAGCTCCATTTCGAGGTACTCGATATCATCTCAAAGATTTTTGTGGCGGTGAAGGAAACCATCCGGTCAATGCAGTTGAGTTATTTAATCTTCGTCATGCTTCTCTGAGGAACGTAATTGAGAGAATATTTGATATATTTAAGTCGCGGTTCACAATTTTTAAATCAGCACCACCATTTCCTTATAAGACACAAGCAGAGCTAGTTTTGGCATGTGCAGGATTGCATAATTTTCTTCGTCAGGAATGTCGTTCAGATGAATTTCCTCCTGAACCAGAAGAAGATGATCATGTAGACAATGGAGAAGATAATTTTGAATGGGACGATTTTCAAACTCAAGAGCAGCAAAGGGATAACGCTAATCAATGGAGAATGAGTATTGCTAATCAAATGTGGGCAGAAGCTCAAGCAAACGCCAACAATGTAAACGATGCAGAAAGTAATCAACACGAAGGAGAAGGATGATCATATCATTGTTGTTAAGGACGTCAGCTTTTCATGTTAAAGTTTTCATCAATATTTTTTCATTCTCATGTTCGACCATGTACCTTTCAATTATTTTAATATATAACGTAAATTTCCCTTTGAAATCTGTATAAGTCGTTCATATAAAGTCTGTGGATTTTTATAAATCGTAAGAAAGTCTGTCGATGATTTTAGAAATGCTTAGAAGTCTGTGGACTATTTAGAAGTGTCTGTGGACTATTTAAAGAGTCTGTAGACTTTTCTAAAAGTCCATGGATTAAAAAAACTCCATAAAAATCCATAAAAATCCAGATACAATACATCCCCCTTCGTATCAAAAACTAAAATTAAACGTTTCAAAAAGAGAATATACCCCACCCTAGATAGGAACCTAAATTGTTCTTCAATTTTTTTTTTTTTTGAAGCGAGCCATCATAGAGAGAAGGTGTGAACGCTATAAAATATAGTCAACAAGCTAGGCAACAAAACGAAGGTACGCCCCAATTACACCCTTCACCGACACCTGCCCGTCTCCCACTCGCCACGTGTCCACAGACGAACACATCACTCCTACGTGGAATCCCCTCATTGGCCACATCTCATTCCATGAACCATCCTTACGTCACGACGATCACCGGAGTACCGGACTGTCCCGGAGAGAGACGCAATAATGAAAATTAAAAAAAAACACCAAGTGGGGTTTTAGAGTGAGATAATCTTGATTAGCATTGTGATTAACGGAGCGCGGATTAGGGATTAGGTCCCTTCCTTCATCACTTTGGGCTATATAAGCAGCTCTCTCAAGCTTTTGCAAGTCAGAGCGAAACACAAAGTGAGGTTGAGAGATAAACACTTCCAGACCAAAAAATTGAGAGAAAAAATATTCTATTGAGTGAGAGTCTTCAAGATCCGTCTTCTTTCTTAAATCTTCTGAATCTTTTTCTGATAATCCTTCTGTCTTTCACCATAAAAAGGTTGATGGTTTTTGGGTTTGTTACTTCAAGCTTAGAAAATATTGATTTCTTGGGAAGCCAGGTGTTTTCAGAACCTAGATCCAGTTTTTTATTTAATTTTTTTTCTTAACTCGAGGGTTGTTTTTGATCCCTCCTCCTCCTCCCCCCTACTGGATTCTTAAGAGGTTGATTATTTGAAATCTCTTGAATCCTTTTTTTTTTTGGTTAATTTGTAGATTTTTTTTTAATTCTTAGTTTCGGTACCTGTTGTTCTTGAAATTTTATCGAAGAACCAGGTTCGATTTAATTTGACTTTGAATTGAAGGCATGGCAGCTATGAATTTCTACAGTAGCATACCTCTTCAGTCATCCTCGGATCCTTTTACCGGTGAGCTCATGGAAGCACTTGAACCTTTTATGAAAAGTGCTTCTCCAACGCCACCTTCTTCTTCTCCTCCTCCTTCTTTTTCCGACTTCAACCCTATCATTTCTTCTTCTACTACTACTACTACTACTACATCTTCTTCTTCTTCTTCTTTCCCAATTTACCCTTCTACTTCTTACAACAACAACAACAGCTACCTATCTTTCTCTGCTTCTCCCCATGTTGATGTTCAGCCTCAGCCGAATATGTACCAGGACAATTGCTCAGCCTTCTCCATGGGTTTCGAGCAGAATCCTTGTCCCGGAATCGGGTTAAACCACTTGAACAACACACAGATCCTCCAGATCCAGAACCAGATCCAACTCCAGAACCAACAACAACCGCAGGCTGTTTCATGGCAGCAGCAGAGCTACCATCAGCCTCAGCAGATTTGTAATTCTTCTATTTCACACCCTCTGAGTTTCTTGAGCCCGAAGCCGGTCTTGATGAAGCAGTCAGTCTCCTCGCCGCCGAAGCCCACGAAGCTCTACAGGGGAGTGAGGCAGAGGCATTGGGGTAAATGGGTCGCCGAGATCCGTCTCCCCAAGAACCGAACGCGTCTCTGGCTGGGGACTTTTGACACGGCCGAGGAAGCGGCCTTGGCTTATGACAAGGCGGCTTACAAGCTCCGCGGCGACTTTGCTCGGCTCAATTTCCCTCACTTGAAACACAGTGGTTCCGTCGTCGGCGGCGAGTTTGGTGAGTACAAGCCTTTGCATTCCTCTGTTGACGCCAAGCTTCAGGCCATTTGCGAAGGCCTGGCCGAGTCACAGAAACAGGGGAAGAAGACAGGGAAGACAACCACCAAGAAGTCTACTGCTTCTACTTCAACGAAACCCATCGCGACACCGATTGTGGTGGCGGAGGAGGAGACTGTGGCGGTGGAGGTGAAGGTGGAGAGTTCTTCCTTGTCGCCGGTGATGACAGATAGTGATGGATCAGCCGGGTCGTCTCCTTTATCGGACTTGACCTTTGCAGACTACACAGAGTCCTCATCGCCTTGGGAGAACAACGGATCGGAGAGCTTCATGTTGCAGAAGTACCCTTCGGAGATTGACTGGGCAGAAATCTTCAGTCAGAATTCGAATTAATCTAGTAGAGTCCATCAAGTCTCTTTTAGTTTTGTTCAAAATCAGTCAGTCTCAGTAAATTAGGGTGGCTACTGCAATCAAGTTTTTGGCACTTGCAGGGCCTAATCTTTATTATTCTGGGTAGTAAGTAAGTGGTTTATGTTAAATATTTTGTGATGTAAATCATCTTCCATCTTCATCATGGTCAGCTGGTTTTTTTTCTTGCTGGACCATGAGTGAATGAATTAGTAGTTCTATTATATTATGTAATTCCTACTTGTTCATATATTGAATGAAATCTTAAGTAAAGCTATTGTTCTATTATTTTCAACTAGTCCCGGTACCAACTTTCTCATGTTTTTCATGTTTTGAGTTCAGATTGTGTTTGAGTGGTTAAGCTTCAAGCAGTACTCGATCTATACTAATTGAGAAAATATTAGACAAGAACCTGTGGTGCTGAGTCAATTGCCAATCTTTATAGACCCAATTGAGATTTTGATTCTGCGATATTTTAGCCAAGGACATTTTCAATGGAGGAGTTTAGGACTTCGTTTTGATACTATTTATTTAGAACTTCAATCATCTCCAATGGTTAAGATCCTGAAGTCCTAAACCTATTCTTTCATTTGCCTGGCCTACTGTCTGTCCCACTGTCTCTCTCCTTCCCATTTTAGATTCGGATCTAAATGAAGTTCTATTATAGATCTTTATTTAAGACTTGTAGCTAGATGGGTGTAGGGCTTCAAAATGAACAATTGGAGAACAAATATTGACATATTAAGCGATAATATAGGATTTAGCATCTCTCATTAGAGATGCCCTAAGAATGTTAGTAGGACTGTTGTGAAGTTATCAAGGAGCTAAACCAAAGTTAGGTGGCTCATAACTCTCATCACTGTCCAGGTTTTCACCAACCGAACTACAAAAGTAATGGCTTAGAAGACCAAAGACACCAAGTTATATTAGTGATTAGGGTTTTGTATATCTTGGACATTCTAGGAAAGCTGATTCAAGTGAGTAATGTACATAGATCATTATGGCGTGTTCTTGGTTTACTCCAGTATGTCCACTAGACACAATGATTTCATTGACTATGGCATCCCAAAGTAATCTGATATGAGATTTGCACACAGACTTAAATCACACTCCTTATCTTTTAAGTCACCTAAAAGTCTAAAAGAGGTTACGGTAGACATTGCTTCTTCAACCCGAATGCATTCCATTGCTGTCTATGAGTTGTAACTGATATGGAAAGAGGGAAAGTGATGAGAATGGAGTTAAGAGCGTTAAGCCAAAAGAGTGACTTTTGTACAATCCTTTTATCGAATTTCAAAAAAATAAATACTCGATTTGTTTTGTTAGAAATGAATGACGTTCGGTGTGTCGCACCTATTTTATCAATCTAAATAAAATTGAAAAATCGTCACAAAAATTTCGACAAGCATGTTTGATTCAAAAATTAGAAAGAATAAATAGGATCATTCACACGAAACAAATTTTGATAAAAGAAGTCAGTAATCATCCTTTTATGCAAATGATTCTTAGAAGTAAAAGTGAAATTGTTCCAAATTTGGTAGGTGGGAGAATGGTGGGGTGATGAATCTCCCAAAGTTCATGGCAACTCGGGACATAACACTGTTCTTGAGACCACCTAGTGTGAAAGCAAATTCTTGCTCTGTCTTTTTAGTAAAAGCACATGGAGACACGAAAGAAAATCACTTCCATTGAACTGATTGAAGCAGAGCATGTGCCCAGAGTTATTATTTCGGTCTCGCTAATATTCCGGCACAAGGGATTTTCGTGTCTTGGGGAGATGGTCAAAATGTGGAAATATACTACTAAACAAAACTGAGAGTACTGTAGCTGTGCAGCCATTGAATGTGAGTATAGTTTCAAGTTTCAACTCTTTAAGCTAAGGTTTGATTGGTTATTGGTTATGCGTGCCCGAAGCAGATGCAATATTGAAATGAAAAGCATGGTTATTAGTAGACTAATCCTTTTGGGTCAGACTGTATTGTCTCACAGAGTTGGAGGTCATTGATGGACACTATGTTTCTCCTTACATTCAGTGATTCAGAGCTTGAGAGCATATGCTACAAATTTTGTATGTTGAGATTGGAGGAGGATGAGAATGGTATCAAAGATGATTCATATAAGTGATTGACCCTTTTTCTTTTGATATTTTTTTTTATATACAAAACACGAACAACAAATGAGAAACATGTACCAGATTGATCGAAAACAGCAGCAGAGTCGTAGCGGCAGGCAACAGAGTTGTAGCGGTAGGCAGTAAGTATTAAATTGGAGATCCCACATCGAAATATGGTAAGATGAAATGCAAGTTAAATGAATGTGGACTATTTCTAATTGTACCTATGCATTTTGTAGATAAAATTCAACACCTTAAAGGTGGTTAAGTTGAGACAATATTGGTCCATGATGAACCCTACGTGCTACGTTTGTTTGTCGCTATTCAACTATGAGTGGTCCAAAGTGTGGCAATTATGGAGGTTGTTGTCCATAATGTTCAACTTGTAACAAAATTTGTTTCTTAAAGAACATGCTTAAACTGGATCTCCTCAAAGTGATCAACAAGTTTTCTCAAGTCTTCAATGAGACCGAGTCTCCAGGGATAAAAGTCTTTCCATTGATGTATTTGAAGATCAATAAGAAATTTCTTTTGATCACTATATTGCTAAAGTCAAGGCAACAAGCATGACGGAGAGATGACTTTAGTCAAGTATGGCAGCTATTGACCCTATTACAAATAACCAAACCTAGGCGAATTATTTTATTTCTAAACACACAATTTTGGTACCGGTACGTGCATGACCGCATCCATGATGTGCAAACCGAGTTAACCATGGAATTTGAGAAGGAAGACAAGACTAAGAAAAAGACGTAAACCCTAGCCAAAAACCTAGAGTCTTGTTTTGTTCCTCCTAACTTGACCCTAGTTTGATCCAATCTAACCTAGCTAGTGATCATGTCTTCGTTTTTTCCGCTATAGACAACTTTCACAACCAGATTTTTCGTTCGAAATGAAGCATTCTATGATTTCCATCCCTTTTTACTTTTTTATGGGATGCTTTTGCCAACAAATAATGTGATGGAACATAGTGTTCTGGTGTGATAGATGTGATACACAATTGGGAGAATTCTCTCTGTCTTTGATGCTCCATGATTAACAATCAGAGTGATTGTCCAAATCTTTGGTCTCATCTTTATCCTCATATTCTTCCTTCCCGTCACACACATTGAAAAGGCAAAAGAAGATCCAAAGTAAAAAGCCTGTGGGCTATTTGGAATCCATTTCATAGAAAATCAGGAATTTGAGCTTTATTCTTAAGAGATAAATTATAGTTGATTGCTCCTTAAAAACAATGTCTCAATGCTTAGTTTCTACTGTACATTCTTAAAAAAAAGAAGCAGAAAAGAGTGAAATGGTTGAGGACAACAGGCAAAGTGTGTTTTGGACGATGAGAGTGGAAATCTTTTGGCATCTTGCTGAGAAAGGTAACTGAAGCTTTAAACTTTTCAGCCTTTTCTTCTAGTGGCGTCCACACGGTTCATCACTGATTTGGTTTTTTGGTATGATTTGATAAGAAATGTTCCATCGAAAAATGAGTACAGAAGAAATGCTTGATTTTAGCTCACATTTTTTTTTTGTGATTCGAAAAAAAGTTGAGAGAAGAAATCTCTCAACCATCTCCAAACCATCAAAGTGGAAGATGGTGCAAGAGGCTAGGGAGGAAGACAACTGATGGTACCAAAATAAAGGCGACGGCTGACGGAAGAAGATTGACCTAAACAAGCAAAGCTATCAGCTACAAAATTAGGAATGTGGGATTCTTGAAAAGGACTGGAAGGGGATCCAATGTTCCATCACTAGAGATTTGATACGCCTAGGACTCTTTAGGAGTGTTTGTTTTACCATTTCTGGCATAGACCACAGTTCTGGAATCTGATTCAACTACCGAGATTGAGCATAGTGAGTCATGAGGTTTTCCATGAAGCCTAGAGGATGATCATCAAAATTTCGAAACACAAAGCCAGCAGTAGTTCTTGAATCGTGGAAAACCATGAGAGAAATGATTGTTCGCTTTTTCATTTTAATAGTTCAGATATCCGGTATTAAATGTAACCCCTTTCTTTAGTTTTCCAAACAGATATTCACATCATGACAGTGATTACAAAACTGTCCTCATTGTGGCATTTGAGTAAGAAAATTTCAACCTAATTCATTTGATCAAAGCCCAATCATGACAAAATTTCAGTTTGTGGTCAAATGAGATGCCCAGCCCCCTATCCATGAATCTATTCATTACATGCTTTCCTCTTTTCTATCTTGATTCTGTCCAGAAAGCCATTGACTGGCCAACCAACGAATACAGGAGTAACTTACAGCAACAGAAACAATCAGCTGAATTTGCCGATTTCCATCTTCTTCTTGATTGCCTTCTGACCATGGTAGATAAATGAATCTAATATTCCAGACACGGTAAACACACCTGAAAAAACAACATTGCTTGTGTGTCAAAGCAAGAAAAAATAGTAATAACAATGCAAAGACTTCATGAACAATTCAGCAATTCCAAGACCCGGATGCATGTAATGTTAAACAGGTAAAATAGACCCTCTAGAGATGAAAAGATCCAATTAACGCTATATAAGATGATCTATGACAATCAGAAAGGAAGATAATAAGGTTGACAATGATTACCTCCAACTATTGCACACACATTTGTTAGGAAGTGTAAGAATGAAATATGCTCCTCTGTGAAAGTTACCTGAAACATGGCAAATCGGTCGCATGAAACTAAACAGAAAAGACAGCTGATTCCAGAATACATCTCTCTATGTCTCTCTCACTATAGAATATTGGAACTGTTTCCCTAACTTGCTAGGGGACTGTATAAGCAGTGAAACACACCTTTATCGGGGAAAGGTCATAAAAGAAGAAAACCCCAGGAAGGAACTGAAGGTTACCGATTTCTGTACCCCTATAATGTTCAGTGACAGAGAACTGCGAAGTCCAGTAACAAAAGGCATAAAATTTATATCCATCATCACATTTAAAAAATTCACAAACTTTCAACAAATTCTTCTAATCCAATTTGAGTTCCAGTTCGAGTTCCCGCACCTGATTTGACTGGATAGTATGCCCACTGACATCAGTATACACAGTAGGAACAACCTGCACGACAAAAGATAATGTATGAGTATTTAGCATTTTTATTTATATTAAACTATTGTTCTGCACATTTTCTAAAATAGTTAATATTCATGGAAACATATGCAGTAACATATTAGTCCATGGGGCCAACAATCTGTAAACCACCATAATGTTAGAAGGTCAACTTCTAACACACCAGAACGTTAAGGAATTAAGGGGTTAAAGCTACAAGGATAATTTGATTCTGCTGTACTATCTTTAAGTCTTAACCATGTTCAATCATTATATTTTTAAAAACTCAAACCCAGACAGTACCGACTCTTTTATTAAAGTGAATTTCAAAAATAATGGTGCAAGTAAATAAACTGCAGGCATTATATTAAGAGGCAAAAGAGACAATAATATGTACATTACTTCCATTTGACAAGGCCACATTGGTAAAAGTTGAATAAAATATAATTTCGCTGGACGCTGACCTTGATAAAGTATTGATACATCCCACTTGGGTTGTCTTGTGTCCAGTGTACACTGCAGATTGGAAAAGCAACATACGATCATATATCAGTACACTGTGTAAATGGCATACAAAGACACCAAATACCTAAAGGAATTCAACTTTCTATACACAAATATGGAAAGAAACATACCCATCCAAAGGATTGACAACACCAGGGAAGTAGTCTCCAAAAGACAATCTATTGATCGTATGACTTATCTGTGTCAAGTAACTTTCATTAGACAGCTTCTTTAACAGAGCAGATTGGGTGTTAACACATATGATAACATGCCTAGTATTGTGATACTTCACTAAAAGGATATTATAAAAAATATATAAAAAACATCAGGGGGATTGTATCTTACATTGAAACTATCCTTCTGAAATGCCAGCAAATCATGTACGTGAACATTTGATTGCTGAAAGCTTTTACCAGGTGCAAAATGGAAGTTTCCAGCCACCTTATTGACTTCCAAGAATCCATATATATTACATCCTTCGCCTTCTTCATCTTTAATTCTTTGCAAAAAGCCTTCTCGTTTGCACTGTGATGCAACATATGACATTAGAAACGCTTTGCACGAACAATCATTATCGAATGCAGCTAGACTCTGGAGTGGAGAGGGGAGACAAAAATCATGCCTAGGGGTCTACAGGACATGTTACTACCTCTCACCTGCAGCATCCATTTAGTTTAAATGTAGCTTGATACATAAAGATTTGTCAAATTCTTTATTTACTTATATAGTGTTCCTCAACTATGTGATCAACTCCTGTCTGATCACTGACATTCAAAAGCTAAGCCATTATTCCACCACAGGCAGTACAGAGCTTTGAATACTAGGGGAAGCTAGCTCAAAGTATCAATGGCCAGAATTTTTAAGTAGTAAAATTTGGTCTAAATACTGACAATCTAAAGTCAAAATAAGGAAGGAACTAGATCCAACACAAAAACACATGTTCCAGGGATGTCATGAGAATATTTGCTACTTGAACCGGGCTAATATCTGCACTGGCGTATGTTTTTATAAACATAGATGAATGATAAAAACAAAAGACAAATTTTTTATAACTTCCTAAAGCATTACTCATTTGGATTCAAGCTTAAGCATACAGACCTGGTCAATCAAATCTGGATTTGAGATAGCCCAACCTTTCTTCCTGTAAGCTTCACGAACTTCTTCACAGTTATTACAACAATCCTCATCATTCTGCAATAATGAGAAAGGATGCAGGGAGTAAAACAAAAGAAACTCATAATTAAAGGTACCATTTAGAAATCAGGAAAGTTAGAAGCAGAATGATTGTCACTTATGATTTGTTTTTCCTGATTTCAGCTATATCCATGAGGCCAGTGAGATTCATGATCCTTTAACAAAACATAAAACAACCCCACTCATGATGCCAGTGAGATTCACGATCCCTAAGGTGCAAGCTAGGCAATCTAACCAACACGCCAGGGCTCACTCGGCATTATCACTTATCAATTGGACAAATTTTTGCTTTATTAGCAAAAAATCGCTCCAAGGGCCCAGCATGAGATTCAAAATGAAAAGATAACGTATAAATCTCTAAGTACAAAAAGCTATAGCATAAACGACATCCAAAGTTACATAATGAGTGGGAGAAAATGACAAACTATTTAACCACTTATGTATATTAACACTGCTGAATACAATTTCCCTTATTGAAGCGTAACATAATCCAGTTACAATAGGTGACGATAAGAGATATAAAAGATTTAAGCAGAAATAAGATATGATTTAAATTTCCAATCCAAGTCTCTTGAGGCATTATACTGGTACAATAAATTTGACATACCCTCAATTATTGAACATAGATTGAAATGGTTCAATAAACCTAACAGCTCCTACAGCCAATAAATTCTATAAAAACTACTTCAGCAAACAGCTGTCATCCTTTGCAGCCTAACTTTATATTTACCCACTTCAAACTCCTATTGGATCTTTTTTAGTTTCTTGCAAGGAAATTGGATTCAATTAGATATCAACATAGCTTCAGTTCAATGTGACCGTGGTTGTACGCAATATGAGGTTCTTTGGAAGCATATACAGGATGCACTGATGACATGTATCTAGTTTGCAATCCTCAATAATTTAAAACACTAACATTAACCATTATACATACTCCAAATTTTGCATAAGATCCAAACAAGCATGCATACCGCTTCTGCACCATAACAAGAACCACAGTATGTTTCATTGTGCTCCAGTCTGCCACCATGTCTCTGCAAGGGCTTGTCAATCTGTGTTGAAGAGGAAAATATAATGAGAATGAGCAACTGAAGAGCAAAAGACAGACAGATCCTTCACTCCTTCATGGTTCTTTAATGCAATCCATTCACAAGATATCAACTAGCAGAATTAGAGTTCAAAATATCTACAAGAATGTCCATGTCCAAGAAGATAAAAGGTGAATATTAACTTGGTCTACAAGATGTGAGTACAAGTCCAAAGTCCAAATTATCACTAACCTTGGGTGCACCAATTCCATCTGGCCTTGATTCTATAACATTCCCATGGGAGTCTATTCTTTTCTTAATTATGTCATGTTTCTGCGAGAAAAAAAAAACAAACATACATTATACAAATGGAACTTGAATCCGTGACTACTGAGAGACGAGAGTGTCACCAATTAAATTTCAAGACTTACTACATCAAGGTGCTGCTCTCCACTGATGTCCATTGCATCAAGACTGAGTATCGAGCAAGGAAGTGCCGAAAATGTTACATCGAACTGCACTTGCACAACTCAACAACATCAGCAAACCATAGCAGCGAAAACTTAACAACAAAAAATCTCATTCGATGTTTGACATATACAAAAAACAAAAAAAACAAGCAGCATTACATTGATCCGTAGGGTTTCTCCCCTCGAAGTATCCACCACAAGCTTCGATTCCGTCACTGCATTTAAATATAAACCTGCTCCCACGCCACACATATATAAAAATTTAGCCAAATTTCAGATCATTGCATTTCATATTACTCTACAATTCAAAAGCTAAAACCCTAAGAAGCTAACAGATCTTCGTTAAAAGCACAAATCCAGATCATACGACGGATAATTAGGTCAAAATGACGTACTGAGCTCGGAGAAGAAGAGCAAGAGCATAACGATGGAGGAGGCGAGAGTGATGACGCCGCCGGAGAGAGTACGGCTGTAGAAATCCTCGTTGATTTTGGGATACGCGTCCAAATTGCGAAGCTTGTTCATCATATTCTCCATATTTCTGTGTGCTCTATCTATCTATCTGTCTACCTCTCTCTGATTTGCCTATCTTCTTCTTCTCGATCTATGTGACCTAATAATCTCTGAAAACGATATTGAGGGGAAATTGAAGTCGGAAGTTTTGGAGACTGGTGAAACGAAACACCGCGTTGAAAATTGAAGACGGCGAATTGAGGGCTTTGTATTCCCCGTTTTTATTTGTGGTATTTTCTCTGAACAAACTTTCAAGGTCATCACCCCCGCTCGCCTTCGTCAGGTTATTTTTATTTATTTACTTACCGTCAAGAAACTCGATCTCTTTACTAGCATCCAACTGATCAACATATTCTTTTTTATATTTGAAACAAACAAAAAATCTCTAATAAGTCGGCCGCCAGGACCTCCGCCGTTATGTGCTTTGTGACGCCGAACCTCTACTAGAACCTCATCGTCGGTGATATGTCACTACACTTTTGATATATCTCTAATAAGCTCTACCTTTACGAAAGATATATAAACTCTCTCTACTCCTATAAACAACTTTAACAAGACTGATCAAACAAAAAAATGTTCACAAGTCTGTCGTTGGAAGATCACAAAAATTTCACCGAGACTTTAATAGATGAGATATCTTTTGAGAATTGGTCATTGTCCAATTTTGTTAAAAATTTTATGGTTTATAAATTTTGTCAAAAAAAATCCCGAAAAACAATATATTACGATATTTATAAAAACAGATTTGTACTTATATATATATATATATTTTTTTTTTAAGGTAAACGTAAATTTCTATTGAAATAAAATCAAGTACAATGGGACAATAAAAAATTGTCGAAAATAAAAGTACACATAGAACTCATTGGATCTTGATAGTGATACACTAAAACTAGAATTAGAATGTCTTCATTCGCTGGGTTAATCGATTATGGGCCAAGAATCACACAATGACGTGTCAATAGTCGTACTATATTTGATAGCCAGTCAAAATTCACGGAGAATCCTCGTACGCGGGGGGCGGGGGGCCGGGGGGGGGTATACATTATTTGAAATAAGCATAATCTAATTTTTGAGTCATACCAATATTAGTCGAACCAATAAAATCGATGAAGTTGCCTGGGTCCCATGCACAAAATCCAAAGAATCTAAGATGTTGGATCAGACCCCATATATTACTTAAGGCCATAAAAAAACACAGTTTCCACAGGGCACAAAATGAGATTATGGGTCGTGGGCCTCTCAGCAACCCAAGTTGGTGCTTAGAAACCTGTAGCCGCCCAAAACTCTTGAAACCCTATCTAGACTTCGTCGTCGCCTCTTCGCTGGACTACAGTTCGTCCTCCAGGGTCGACTACCACCGGCCGGGCCACAAATCCCACCCGCATCACCGTCTGAGGTTGGTTACACCTACTCCATCCTCGCTTCAAGTCAACGATCCCCAAGCCAGGCCCTGGTCTAAAACGATTAAGGCCCACGCCTAGAACCCCCCAAGGTCACATGGGCCCAAAATTCATACAGGTGGAGGATTTTTTTATTAAAAAAAACATAAAACAATGATGGAGACCACGTGCATGTATTGCATCACACAGTCCTCAAAATCATACACGTGTAGAACAACTCCCCAATTAATAAACAATTGGTTGACATTTTTTTTGCCGTATTGTTTTTGTAAGTTAACGGAAATTTTGGTTTTTTACATTTTGTTCTTTTTTTTTTCTCTTTTCAATTCTCCAGTTAGTTTATTTTACTTAGGTTTGAATTATATATTAGTATAATATTTTTCTTTAGAGAGTCATAAAAAATCAAAACTTATCTTTGATCATATATATCACAAATATATATAATAAGAGGGATAAAGTGATTTATCTATATTATCAAGATATTTTTATTATTTATTGAGAAAGATCTTGTTAAAAAAATTTGATTATGGAAGTTTAATCGCAAAATTTGTATCTGAAAGTATACAACTGACTTGTATTTAAGTGATATTAGGTTCGACACACTCTTAATTTAACAAATTTTTCTTTTTGAAAAGCATTTTGAATTGATTGGATTATATTTCATAATCTACTCGATGAATAATTTATTCTCAAGTTTTTTTTCTTCTATTTATCGCTATGTGCGTACGTAAAACGTTGGAGCCCCCAAATTTTTTTTGCCTAGGGCCCCCGAATTCTCAGGGCCGGCCCTCAAAAGCCTCATCAGGCTTGGTATTTCATTCGTTCCTCAATCCAAAGTCGCCACCATCACCACAAACTCCATCTGGGTCCCAACAAATGCCTGCCACAGCCACCAAACCGACCCCGCAACCACCACCGAACCGACCACCCCTCCATACGCCTTTGTCTCTTTTGGGATCCCAACCGCGACCGCTCCACCAACCATAAAGTTGCGCTCGACTGATTCAGGATTTTTCTCGCACCCCGAACCCATCCTTCCTTCCAAACTCACTTTTTAGTCTCCCCCTCTGTTGGTGTACCATCGACGCCTCTCCTACTTCACCTATGCACTCGCCCCTCGTTCCAAGAATTGTTGCTAGAGGAATCTAATACCGGGCGCAACCAAAACCCTATGCCAGGTGGTGCTAGGACCTAGGGTTTGGTGCAAGTCGCCTCCGTTTTTGGAGGAGCTAAAAAACGTGGTATTCTCCATCTCAAATTGTTTTCGTTTTGTACTTATATAGTAACATATGTAATAGCATAATCTGGTAGGAGACAACATAGTGACATTTATATCACTAAACATGTCACTACACATAACACTATACTACATTATACATGATTGAATAAAAGTAAAAAATTCTATTAATTCCCTAAAACAAACCTTAGTCCAATTCATCATCTAGCATGAGCGGAAGAAGTGGACTCTTCCATCTCTTTTATTCTCAGCTTGATAAGAAGAGGCCAAGAGGGGGAGTAAAAAGTTTTGGGAGCCAATTCAAGTATAACAAAACTAATTTGCATCAAGGAAAGTCACATTTCCAATACACACCACTATCTTTCACCACAAGTCTGAATAGAAGATAAGTTAGATAACAGATCGAACAACACAAGAGAAATATATCTGTTCCCTTGTCTACAT
This sequence comes from Geum urbanum, assembly GCA_946800695.1. Taxonomy (NCBI): domain Eukaryota; kingdom Viridiplantae; phylum Streptophyta; class Magnoliopsida; order Rosales; family Rosaceae; genus Geum; species Geum urbanum. The sequence goes on from OX327011.1 coordinate 2,509,179, forward strand.
TGTTTGTTGAAAACGGAGGTCTAATACATTGGAGAAGTAATGAAAATTATACAAAGAACAGTACTGAAAGGATACAGAACAAGATCATGATCGAAATTAAGTTTACAAAACCGAAATGAATGAACAAAACAAAGATCAAGAAAAAAGAACATCGATCAATGCACGATGTACATGCCTTTATCAATGCAAACTTCTGCTCTAATTGAAATTACACTTCCGAAATACAAAATATACATCTCGATTCTTTCATGCATGGACCTGCATCCTCCAGATAACAGAGTTAGAGAAATAAGAACAAATCAAATCCGAAGAGAAAGAAAACCAGAAATCAACGAAGGGACAAATTACACAGCGTGAAATTAGGTCATCAGCGCCAACTTCTATCACCTCTACATGATGGCTGCTACCAAACTCGTCGATCCTACGTAATAACATCACATTTTTACCTAATTTCTACTTCCGGTTTGTATGACATTCTTGGTTCAGAACTCGAGTTCCTTTCACCAATGTATCCACCGTAAAATCACACTCGACGTGAAATGTCATGCTTCTCTTCATGGCTCCCATCCTCACTCTCCCCGGAACGTCCATCGCCATCGAAAACTTGACGTGCACTTTCAGTTTTTGACTAGTCCTACTTTTCTCAATATCTTGAGGTAACTTGATCTTGGAGCCATGAAATGTAACATGATACTCTTTTGATTTCCCCCCACTGTCTTGTTCGAAAGACGGGTAATTAGTAGCGGTGGCGATTACTTGCGTCTTAAGTTTAAGGGTGGCGTCACAACCTTTCTTGTACAAGATGGCCGTTTTGGAATTCGGATTATGGGAGTCCAACGTTATGGAGTAGTCGGGGCGATGCGACGACGTTTTGTTGTTGAACACGAGGCTTTTGACAGCGAATTTCGGGACCTTGAACATGACGAGGGAGGCGTAAAGGCCGGCCACGAGCAACGTGATGAATAGTAGAAAGAAACCAAGGATGCCTAGACAGATGAAGCTGCAACATAAAGGTCTCGTCTTCTTGTTCGACGGATCGAGGTGGCGTTCGACGATGGAGGCATTTTCGGTGGGCGGTATGCGGTAGATTTGGTCCTTGGGGACCTGAACGACGTACGTTCCCGCCCGGAAGGTGGTGTATTGGGATGAAGAAGGATTGTGTGGGACTAGTTCCTGTGATGATGGTACTAGTGCGTTTGATGAGGAGGGTTGATCGAGGTGGTACGAGTCATCCTTGATGATGTTTCCGGGAGGAGGTGGGACCCGCTCCGCCATAGCAAGATGGGGAGCGGTGGTGAGGACAAGGAGGGGTGGTGTATGTGGGCAATGGGAGCTTAGATTGGACGTGGTGGCAAATTGCATGGGGGAGAGGAGATCGAGGAGAGGAGAGGAGAGGAGAGACTAGTTAGACATTGTGACAAATGGGAGGTTGTAATAATAAACTTGATTACGTTAGAGAAATAAGGAAAAAATTAACTTGATTAAATTAACAAAAGATCGGAATGTACTTTCGAAAAGTTAGCAGTCGGAGAGATGAAGGCATCAAACCCTTTTGGAGTTTACTATAATTAGAAGTAGTTTACGAGGTCAGTAACGATAATTACTTTTCCTAATGAGGTCAATGGATATTTAAGGGTTTACGCTGTCTGTTATACCAAAAATATAAAGACACCTGCTGAATATAAAATGTAAATGACTAAGACTCGGAACGTGGTAGCTAGAGTGAAAGACAAACATATAATAACAATACTTAATTTACTGGCTACTAGATCTATTCGTTATGTTTGTTAATGTTGTCTTAAACTGGTAACGTTGTTAACCTATAGAAGTTACTAGAACTATAGAAGTTAATGTTACTGGAACTAAACTTGTAACGTTGTTAACCTATAGAAGTTACTAGAACTATAGAAGTTAATGTTACTAGAACTATTACTTAGGTTCGAAGAGTACACTTTCGGTGTGCAGAGCACAAAAGATTTTTTTTTGTGACGACAAAGTCATGTGCAAGGCACATGTGAGAGAAAGCCGAGACAAAATAAGAATACGCATATTTATGTTCTATATATTGTAAAATTACTTAGGTTCCAACCTCGAAGTCATCAAAATGATCAGGTCCTATTATGCAATGGATTAATTTCTGGGCTTAAGACGCATTTGTCACACAAAAAAAAAAAATTGTAACGTGTTGCATGTATTTGAGTTCTAAAGGATTAGCTCTCAATATTGTCCAATAATTTATTATCAATTAAGGATGAATGTGTTCATATTCCTAACTCGCTCAAAATGCCTCCCTCAAATTCTAGTTTATTTGTGATTCACAAGCAAACGTTTGGCTTCGATTTGAGTCACAAACTGTGAACTTATTGTATTAGGGCAAAAATCTCAATCTAAAAGCGATTAATATATCGTCAAAACTATATCATTCATTTTATTTTTATCTTATGCCTTAGGAGGTTCATCAAAAGTTTTTGAGTGTTAATTTGATTTTCTGTTTTTTTTTTTCAGAATTAAAAATATTTGAGCCTAGAAGGTGAAAATCCAAAGAGGAGTTGAATAAAACCCAACAGAGCTTCACTAAAGGCCAAACAAACCATGTAATTCTGTAAAGCCCAAAACCAGAGTTAGAAACACATGGCATCTTCGTGCCAACTCCCTTCCATTCTTCCCTAAGCTTCCGACGCTCTGACAACGAAGATCGAAGATCTCTCTATCAAGGTTCGTTTCTCAATTCTCATTCTGTATTAGTCCTTCAGTTGTTGTTTCGTTTCAGCACACAGTCGACACAAGTATATCAAAACAAACTAGGGAAGAAAAATGGCTAAACGCACAAAAACGAAACCAGAGGAGGAGACTTTATTTCTGAGCGACGACTTAGTTGTCCTAATTCTTAACAAGGTAGACGGAATATATGATCGGAAATCGTTCTCGGGGGTATGTAAGCAATGATATAAGGCTGAAGGTTTAAGCCGAACATCACTGCACATTCCATCTCACAAACCCTACTTTTCTGTTCGGGCATTATCTGCTAGATTCCCAAATGTTGTTAGGTTCCAAATTTATGAGCTTAAGTCGGACACTGAGCTGAAAATGATAGTTGAAACATTTCCGCTAATCGAGGTCATTACGCTTTTTAATGTTAGTTCACATTTGGGTAGAGAAGGTTTAGGTGCTTTGGGGATTGGATGTCCTAAATTGTCCACGGTTTCGCTTATTGGGGGTAAGATGAGTGATGTCGGAGTTGCTTTGCTTATAAATTCAGCAAGGAACTTGACATCTTTGGCATTGAAGTATAGTGTGGTCGGGGACCTTGCCCTTGGAGGAATTGGATTGTCTTCGATTAGCAGTTTGACATTGAGAGGATGTGGAAAAATAAGGGACCGGGGTTTGGATTTTTTGGCTAAATGGTTGAGCTCTAGAATCGTCAAGAAATTGGTGGTTTCAATGTGCAATGGAATCACGAGTAATGAGGTTGAGCATTTGCGGAGAATGCCTTGCTTGGAGCACCTGGAGTTGTCTGGGGAAATCTCTGACGTTGGAGGTGTGGCAATTTCCAAAATTCAAACCCTAAAAACATTGATTTTGGCTCTTTATAGCGCGTTGAACATTACAGTTGTTGCTCTTGTAGAAAATTGTCACAACTTGGAGTTATTTGAATTACAGGGGTGTCCTAGAGTAAGTGGATCTGGCATTCGTGCATTCTCGAATCACAAAGGTTTGAAACAGCTTGTATTGCTCGGTGTACGGGTAAGAAATCTTCATCCATCTGATGTGAAAACTGTTGCACTTGGATGTCCGTCATTAGAGTCTGTTGTGGTCTCTTCATATCTGAAAATGGATCCAAATTGGAGCTCTCAATTGATGTACATCAAAACGGGGATAGTCGTCAAGTTTGGTGGACCTTAGAGGACTTCGGTGAAGTGTGTTTGTCAATGCTGTGGCCTTTCATGGACATGGTTATGTAGAAATTGTAAGTTTCTTACACTTGATATCTTTCTTTTATGAACAAAGCAGCCAATTTTACAATGTGCGTAACTTGCCAGCCTTAATTGCTATCGTGGGAATTATCCTCAGCACTTCAGTTTTCATTGGTGTTCCACACTCTTTTTAGTCTTTCATTTCATCATCTATCTAGCGCTGTTTCTTTTCCATAATCTATGATGTACTCATTTATTTGCTAATATAGCAAACATGGATAGATGATCTCAAAACTGCGTCTGATTATTTGCTATAGCTGATAATTTTTGCCTAAAAATAACAACGTTGGTTTGAACTATATGCATTAGATTGAGCCACGAAATGTGCAGTAAGTCGCTTCCTGCTGTAAAAAGATTTCCTGCCTGGCATAGAGTTATTTGTGTCTTGGATTGTCAGCCATATCGTAGCATTCTTTGAGGAAAGCCGCCAGTTCCGTTTTGATATCTTCCAACTCCTGCTTTCGACTACCAAACACCTCCCTCGACCAATTTTTCAGTCTCATTCGCGTAATAGCATTTCGCAAAACCGTCTGATTTTGTAGGTATCCCAGACCAACCCCATTCCATGCTTCTCTGATTGTATCCGTGCAAATTTCATCGTTAGCCCACGTGGCTTCAAAGTGGAAGAAATAATGTCTGCCCGGGAAACGTATGTCCTTGTTCTGGCGAGCTAATATCAATATAGGTACATGATTAGAACAAAGAGGATGAAGATTATTTACCTGAGTTGCTGGGAACTGTTGTTTCCAATCTAGGGTTGCTAGGGCTCGATCCAGACACTCCTGGGTTGTCAAGTCATGCCATGTGAAATGACTCATTGTGTATCCCAGATCTTCTAAGGCACATTCAGTCATACAATTATTCATTTCAGTTATCTGCCAATCCGGTTGTAAATCGCCACCGGATTTCTCCGTAGATCTCTAGATTTCATTAATGTCTCCCATGATGCACCATCGTGATGTCCCTGGTCTTTGCTTGAAGCTCCTTAACAAAGACCATGCCTGATGCCTTAGGTGAACATACGGGTTACCATACAAACCAATGAATCTCCATGGTTGATCCGTAGAAGTTGGAACCTTAATCTCGACATCAATAAACCATGGCGAATGATCCCTATAGTATAAATCAATGTCATCCGCCCAAAGAAGTATCAAACCACCAACATGAGTGACAGAACATTCGCTCATCAAACCTTGCCAAAATCCTAATTGAGATATGATGTAATCAAATAGTTGTTGGCTTCGGCATTCCGTCTCTTGTAGGAACACCATCCCTGTCTTCTTGACGAAAACTAGGGATTTGAGCACATCAATCTTGGTGTCTGAACCACAACCTCGCATATTCCATGCAAGGATGTTAACGTTGTCTATGGAAATGAATCAAGTGAGATCTTGATCAATCGAATTGAAGCAGGACAAAGAGGATAGTGCGGCAAGTAGCACACCGAAAATGGGGACGAAGAGAAGATTGCGGCGGGAAACAAAATGGAACAAGGACTAAACAAGAATAATCGTCGCGCCGAACATGCAGGAGCCGAGCCTAGATGACGTCGGAAAAATCTCCGACCTCAAAGAGGTGGTCGGAGCACAAGAGAAAGAGACGTGAGGTCGGCGGCACAAACCCTAACTCGAAAAGTTCATGGTTGTGTTGTTCCTTTTTTGGGTATACTAGGTTCTAAGTTAATGTATATGCTATTTGAATTTGAATTTGACTTTTAATGTTTTTCTCTTCTTTTTTTTATTTAATATTTGATTATAGTGTCTTAAGTCTTAACACACTTGTACATGTAAGATGTGAACATTTGTCATCAAGAATTTTGTAACTATAGACTATAGATAAGAACCAAAATAACTTTATTAAAATTTCTTAAGATATGTAAAATAATGTACAAAATTCCTGAGGGTTTACCATCATTTTCGTTTAGCCATCGAGACAAAATATTTCATAATTATTAGTACATTATCACAAATTTATATGTCCACAATATTTTATCAATATTTTCTTTTCAAATAAGATAGATAATTGATCATATAAGAATTTCAATAAGTTTCAATACAAATTTTCATGTATTTATCTTAATTTTTCGTCAATTCCATCATATTTTTTACTGGATCGATATTTCATCGATATTTTCATCGAAATATTCGTATTTTGGACCGTCAATATATCATTGATATATGATATTTTACTCCTTGGATTTGCTGGAGGGGATGGTTACTTCAAAGGTTCCTGATATTGCTTCTTTCTTGGGTGTCACGGTTGAGGACAAACATGAAAAATACATAGGTCTACCGACTTATATAGGTAGAAACCAAGTGGAGACATTCTCTTATATCAAGCAGAATATGAGCAAAAAACTTGAGGTTTAGCAAAGCAAGTTACTCAAAGGTATTGGGAGGGGTTTGCTTATTTGAGTAGTTGGACAGTCATTGCCTTCTTATTCAATGAATTATTTTCTTCTTCCACATGACCTTTATGATACTCTTAATTAGATGTGTGCTAGGTTTTGGTAGGGCAGCAAATAAAATGACCAGAAAATACACTGACTCTCATGGGACGAGTTATGTTCATCCAAAGAGGGAGGAGGGATGAGATTCCGTTCTTTGCAAGCTCATAATCTCGCACTCCTAGCCAAGCAAGGTTGGCGTCTAATGCGTTATCCCAACTCCTTGCTAGGTAAATTATACAAAGTGAGATATTACCCCTCAAGTGACTTCCTTTCAACTGAGATAGAGGATCAGTGTCTACTAGTTGGCATGGTATTACTACGACCAAATCAGTGTTGCGATGTGGCCTTCGTATGCAAGTGGGGGATGGTTCATCTATTCATATAGATTCAAATCCTTGGTTGCTTCGACCACACTCTTTTCGGCCTCTTCATTGTCATGTTGACCTTAACATGCAAGTTAGCTCCCTCATTACCCCTAGTAGATAGTGGAACTTAGCCCTCATCAACCACAAATTTGATGTAGATGATGCAACGTTGATCCATAACATTCCCCTTAGCACAAGGGTTGTCCCAGATAAATAGATATGACACTACGGACGTAATGGTATTTTTACCACCAAATCGACCTACAAGGTAGCTACCAAGATGTTACATTCCCAAGCAAGTGCAAGTTCTCTCAACCAAGATGAGAGTTGGAAGTCATTGTGGCGTGTTACAAGCCAGCCAAAGTCAAGCTCCATGTATGGAGAGTAGCTCAAGAAATTCTACCTACTGTGATTCAACTACAAGCTAGGCATGTCAACATTGATCACGGTTGTGTACTCTGTCATAACGCAGCGGAAACAGTTTCCTACATCACTTGGGATTGTTCCTTCATCTCGGATTTGCTCTCTTTCTTTCCTGACTTGTGCCGCTACCTCCCTCCTTATACAAGTCAATGTATTAAAGAATGATTTTTCATGTGTATCAAGTCATTGCCTATGGACCTTCTCTCACTCATTGGGTTCTACTTTGGAGCATTTGGAAAGAAAGAAACCAACGTATTTGGCATAATCAAACCAAATCAGTAGAGTAAGTCAGTTTTCAATTCAACATATACTTCTCCACCATGTGGCAAGTCTTTTCCAAGAACAAACATAGAAAATTAAGGGCCTCAATACCCTGGTCACCCCCACCTAGTGGATGACTCAAGTTGAATGTTGATGGAGCTTTCAATCAGCAACGTTTCCTTGCTGGACTTGGAGGAATGTTTCGTGACCATACATGAGCAATTCTAGGTGGCTTCTCTCAATTCAAGCCTCGAGTCTTCTCTCCTGCAATAGCTAAGGCTCTATCTCTACGAGAAGCATGCCTGATGGCCGTTGAACATGCTTACTCTCCCCTTATTATCGAGTCAGACAGTTTGGACTTGGTTCGAGCTATTTTGGAAGCTAAAGAAGATGTTTCTAGCATAGGTAGATTTTATCGTGGAGGACATCTCTCTCCTATTACAGCAACTACCTAGTTCCAAGTTAGTTCGTGTATACTGGGAAAGCAATACTTAGCACATAACTTAGCTTGACTAGGAATAGTGAGTAGTCAGAATGTTATTTGGCAAGGTAATATCCAGGATAGGATTCAAGGTCTTGTGATCAAAAATTATAATCTCTAATTCTTTCATCAATACAGTGATGCTCGTCGTATACGAAAAAAAAAAACTAAAACAACGACGTAGAGTTACGTACCCGGTTGGTTATTCATGTTTCATTATCCAATGAGTATCTTACGTAGGGAGTTAGGAAGAATATATTTCCTATATAACAATCCTCCTCCTCCCAAGTTACTATTCCTCGCCGGTTACTGTACATTTCCCTGTTCATGAGAGTTTTATTCTCCCCTTTTACCCGTGCAGCATGTGCGAAGCTCTCTCCTTTTCCTCTCCAAAGTTAAACCCTCGATCTCTCTCCTCTCTCTCTCACAAAATTCAGTTTGCTCTCCTCTCCTTTCGTTTCTCCCCGTTTGTTCGTCTATCGCTCCTCTCTCTCGCATGTAGACTTTGGCTCGCTCTCCTCCCTAGATTCACCATCTCTTTCGCTCCTCTCACCTTCCTCGCCAAGTGAGAGCGGTGAGTTCTCTATCTAATAAATCACCATGATTGATTTTTGAATCTAAGTTCTTACAATTTTGTTCATTGTTTGTATTCTGGGTTTCATCTCTACTCTCCAGGTTGATCAATTTGCTTTGCTCTCGCTCTGTGTTTTCGCTCATATCCTCTTCATCTCTCAGAGGTTCAAGAATCTAGACCAGCCCCTGGTAATTTCTGCGACTTTGTTCATGTTCTATTTTCCGTTTTACTCTTATCTAGGTTTATATCCTGTGTCTCCAAATTATCTAGATATATATATGCCTACAAGAATTTTGTTAAGTATGTTTGCTGAAAAGAATAGTCTTTATATAAAGACACCACTAGGACTGTGCACTGTTAGGATAGACTTTGACAAATCTTCCATTATGATTTGAATGTCTTTTGGGATCGGTGTTCTAAAAGTTTAGACGCTCATAATTTGGTGGAAACTAGGTTGCATACCTGATATAGGATAAGTACTCTTAAACCTCGAGTCTTTATCTCCATAAGCATCTTGATCAACCATTTAGTTGATAGTGCACACACCCAAATTACGTAATTCAACAGTCAAATTTGAGCAGCACCAATTTAGGTGTGTTTGACCAGCCCATATCCCCATTTTTCATTTTTTTTGTTTTGTTTTTTGCTTGATTATGTGAGTTCTTGCGTACGTATTTTCACTCATTCTCACTCTGTCCCCATTTTTCATTTTTCAATCTGGGTAATATTTGCATACGTATCTTCAACCTGTTAGCATAGCAGGTAACATAGATTTGATTGATGGTATTTTCATTTTTGGTTCTCTTTTGACTTCAGTATGTTCTCACGTTTATGATATTACCATATGATGGTATCTAAGCTAGATTGGTACTCACTCAAACTTTGACTAGCTACCATTTATAAAAGCTTCACATAAACACATAAACAACTCTCGCCCAAGTCCCCCAGTTTTCTTTACGTACTATTTCCTGCCATTAAATTTTAGGGGAAAAAGTAGCATCCTTTCTCAGTTGACCTCTTCAATTTCACTCTGCATTTGGTATATATGATGATGTTCTATTTGAATTGTGATATAAAGTTTGAAACTGTATTGTATTCCTTTTTGAGTTTTGATGTCAAGTTTGAAGCTTTATTATGCTTGGTGGTGTAGGAGGAGAAAGCAATTATGGGTTGACCCAGATTGGTTTGAAGTTGCCAAGATATGAGCAGGGAGAGGTCTTCAGATTGGCTGACCAATTTTCAGGTATTACTTGGAAAAAAGAATCAATTTGTTTATGTAGGGTTTAGGTAACTACCTGATTATATTATTTTGGTTTCTACTCTACCAAAATACATCAATTTTGAATTTCTTTTTTGTTGAGTATAGCCTTTGCTAGCGGGTGATGGGAATGGCTTGCTACTTTAGTAGGATCTGTATAACCTGGTTAGCTCCTACTCAAAAAAGTAGAGTAGGATTGATGTTTTTTCTTTCTTTTTTGTTGGGATCTCTTGCTTCTCTCAAAAGAACCAATTGAGGATAGATTGATATCTCTTTATCCTTTTTTTTGTGTGCTCCATAAATTGCAATTTCCCTGAATCTGATTACTATTCTTCTTCAACAAGTATCAAGGTATACATCTATTTTCCCTTTCATTGGTCAGTTCAGTTTTCTCCCTGCGACTAAATGTTCGTTTCTACACTGTACAGACCGTATGAGCGCTTATAACTCTAGCCATACCTGTGTCATACTCAATGCAATAACTCCACAGACTAAGGATTTTGAGACTGAGCAAGTACCTTTGCTGATTTGTCAGTTTTTTTGTTGTTGTTTTGAAGTTTCAGGTTTTTAGAAATCTTATAAAGTTCTGCTTTCTTTGATTTCTTAACATGTATTATTGTGTGAAATTGAATTGTGATGACATACATGTTACACTTAATTGGTTAAGAAGCAGGACATAGTAGGAAAATATTGTAGGGGTATTCAAAATCTCATACAGCAGGACAATTTTGTTTATTTTGTAGCTTTTATAAAGGTCAGTTTTTTTTAAAGAATTTGGTGCACTCTAATATGTGATAATCTGGATTCAGTAGGATTTTATTTATGTCTTCATTCTGTTTTGAATTTCAAAGTTGATGTTGCTTGCATGAATGTGATTAATGAACTTTCTTTGATTATGCTAATCTCTCTTTGTAGGTTCTCGAGACTAGGAGACAAGGTTAAGCTATATGGCACTCCATCCTACAGCCAGACAAGTGGAGAGGTTTCTCGAGAAAAGAAATCTGTCAGTGAGTTGAATACGCTTGACCCTCAAGAATATAGTGTAAGTTTCCCAACTGGATGAGAATGACTTTTGTTTTTGAGTGTACAAACTGTACAGTAGTTGTTATCTAACATATTAACCAAATGTTACCGGACAAAACTGTATGCTGCTTTGCTGGAATTGTGAGATTTACCGAAAACAGTGGGTGGTGGTATAGGAGCTACCCGGTCCAAAACTGCTACAAGCAGCTTCTAAAACAAGAAGCAGAGGGTAAATACTCATGTGCACTCCACGGTCTTCAAAGGCCCAACCCAAGGTCAGAAAATACATGAATGGAAAATAATGTAGCGAAATATAGTGTAGTCTTTTTATTCCAGTAATAACAATGAAAAAATAATATATGCAAGGAAATCAAACATGGATTTATACTTTTGATTATTTGCTATGTTAATTTTCAGTCAACATCTTGCTTATAGACCCAATTAGCGATGATGGAATTCCTACATATATACCTTCTCACATCATTGCTTTGGTAATCATCTTGCACATGTGGGTTGCTGAATTAGTTTTGTTTCACCAACTCATAATTGAAAGCTGATACACTTATTTTTCTTCATAACTGTTGCTCTTATTATGCTTATATGTTGTCGAGTTATGTTAATAATTGGTCTTACTTTATTTAAGGTCGGTGTGGGGTCATATAGCATTTAGCAGCATCCAACTAATGAACCCCTTCAGACCAAAAAAAAAACTGATTAACCCCACTAACTGGTTGGTTATGCTCCTAATAGCTGAGCTGAAACGAATACTTTGATCAGAAATCTGTTAGTCGTTGTAGCACAGAATCTACTCTAGACCCCTTAAAAGCACTATATATGCTCACCTAATACAGTGACAGTAACCAATTAGTCCCGGGGTGTGTTTGATTATTTTGGTTTCAACTCATCATTTCAATACCAATCCAATTGCTTACGTTATTTTTTCTTTTTTATACAGTTATAGAGTTGGTATGATCATCGAAGATAAGTATGACCAAGCGAGGTTTGTCCTCATGGGAAAGCAGGCTGATGAGTTGTTTGGAGCCACCTGCGAAGAACTGCTCAGTAGGAGGTCTTATCCAACTGAGCAGACTTTGGCACCTGAGATAACAGACAAACTTGGAGAGGCTTATCTCTTTGAGATCAAGGTCAACTTCAAAAGCGACTTAGTAGTTCGACACATTCTTGGAAATCCAGCCCCATCTGTGCATCCAAATGTCCTTACACCAGCCCACCCACCTCATGAAAAGAAGCGGCCGAGTGAAACCTATGCAAGGACATTGTTCATATGCTGTAAAAGTTTCAGTCTTAAAGTTGTTAGTTGATTCAACAGTGTAATGATTACTAACCCTGAATAGTTTTGTCTATAGGCAAACAGATGATGAAGAATCATCGTTAGCAGCTCCACCAACAAAGGAGGAGTTTCAGGAGGTTTACAAGAAGCGGGACCAGCAAAAGAAAAAGAAAGACTGATTCAGCTTCAATCAATTGCAAGTGATTCCAGTAACTTTTATTGTTTGAGTTGTCATTTTTGTGATCCAATGCCACTTCATAGAGTCTGCATTAGAGTTTTTGGTGGCACTAATATGTTTTTTGTGTGTGAACTCCAAATCAGACTCTTCATATCAGTTTTTCAATGTATCAGCTTTTAGTTATGTAACTTAAATTTTAGATGAGACTATGTATCAATTTATGTTCTTTGAAAGCTTTGATGTTTCTATCGGTTTGTACTATGGTTGATGTTATGTTACTCTTATGATTCGATATTTGTATGAGTTTAGATTTTGATTTTCAGTTCATACAGAATATATATTGTTTTAGTGATTACATAACCGCGCCTCGCGCGCGGGCTTTCAACCTAGTTATATACTGTTATTATACCAACAATCAAACATGACTGATCAGACTCATCTATCCTAATGTGTCAAGAGGCCGTGGATCAGCTTTGTTTAGCAGAAAATACTCATTTGAGGCCTGTAGTTGCAAAAGTTTCTGACATTTTTAGACTGCTCAAGATAAATCTACTTGACATGGAAGCTGCACTCCCTGAAGATGCTTTAAGACAGACCATCAAAGGCACGCTTGGAAAGGAGATGGGCGTGGCGTGGGTTTGTCAAGTCTGCATCCACAATATATGAGGTTAGTTTTACTCGTCGTTCCAACATAATACTTTCCAAATTACCAAAAGTGGCTATCTAGTCTGAGATTTAGAATAGTTGAATTGTTATTGATTCATATATTCCATGGTGGAGCATTCATGAATGTTTGATAGTGAGAAAAGGAAAGAACCAGAGGTTTGATTTGGGATATACCTAGAGTTTGTGTGGACATGAACCCTGATGGGGTTGCTGGCGGTGAAGCAGCATTGTGCAGATTCAGTAACATGGAAAACAGATCACTGAGCCAGATTCTGAGCATGTGCCAGATAAGATGATTAGGCCACAACTAGTTTTAAAGAACGAAAGTGGCTGCTGAACCATTTATCTGTACATAGAGGTGAAGCTGACTTGGATGCATGCTGATGATAAAAAAAGAAGCAACGTTTATATGCTATATGCATCGGAGAAGAGGACCAGGAGAAACTTGAATAATTATGCCAATTTTGGAATGATTTCTGTTTGTTGGAGAAGGACAAGGTATCTATTTAGATTCTTTAAAATGAGCTAGAGCCATATACTGATAGAGGAGGGCACTAATGGAAACAAGGGAAAATGGATTGAAATTGGCAGCTTGAGCTTGCAATCCATTACAACCCCAATTCAGCTTGAATAAACACCAATTCATATCCGTTACAACCCCCAATCAACCCCCCCCCCCAAAATCAGAGATATATTAAGAACATCTAGCTTTCATTAAGACACCACGGATTTACCGATTAGTTTCAAAAGAGCAAATCTCAATATAATTTATCAACTTCTGAAAACTTAACAGATGATAAAAATGAACAAACGGGTATCAATCATAGTCTCTGGCTCTCTGCACCATAATGATTATAAGAATACAAAGCAACAGCACTTTTTGCATTACAACAAAAACACCATTCTATGAATTTTCACAGCAGAACTCAATCACATCATAAAACTATGGTTATCAAATTAGGCTATGGATACCGAGCTGCATCAACATTCAACACAGACTAAACTAAAATCCACCATCGAACAGAGACACTCTACAACAACTAGACCACATATGAATTCATATAGGAGAAACAAATTGAAATAGTTCAAAGCCAGAAGCCACAACGCCCATTGTTTCCTCAACCCAATCGTTTGTTCGCCACGTGCAAAGAAATTCATCGATTTAATGACAAAATTTGAATCATGGTGACAGTGAGCATGTTAGTCTCCCTTATCAATTTCAGCTTAAATTACAGAAAAATAAGGTCTCCCGTACAAACAATCTCCTCTCCTATTAATCTTATATCAGATAATAGGATGGCACATTTGTGTCAAGTTTTATGGAAATACATGACTAGACAATTGCATATTTGCATATTTCTGCCTTCTTGTTGTGACCCTTGGACTAATCTGATGAATAGCAATACATATAAACAAATAAACAATATATATAGCATGAGTATATTTTTTTTTGACAAACAAATAAAAATTTGAGGCTAAAGACCCCATATATATAGCATGAGTTATTTGAAAACAATACGTACTAACAATAATAATCATCAACAGAAAGTTCTTAACAAATACAAACCAGATCCAACTCAGCCATGTCTAAACACAATAATAGATATAAAACCACACCTAAATTTTGAAAATTATAGCTTTGATACTACTCTGTTCTGTTGGATGCTCTAATTTCAACCAGTCTTATTATCGATCACAATAAATTTAAAATCAGTAGTTCACATTAACCACGAAAGAAGACCGGGGCAGTCAAATCATGTCAATCCAGTACAGCCAAAAGACTCTGGTCATAGTCTTGGTGGGCAAGATTGGCTTCCATGATATGTTGGGGGTTCATTTCGCCATCGTTTTCCAAGAACATGTTGAGGAAATTGGCATCATTATTGCCAGACATGTCAAGCCCGCTGATTGTGATGATCCCTCGTTCATCTGGAGTATGCTGCACCGGCTCCAAATGATGACCAATTCTCCAAAACACAATATGGGGAATGTCGTAGCCATGCTCCTTATACTTGCTCTTCATTTCCTCATAGTCTTGTGCCTGCCAATATAGAATATAGAGATCAATCAACACAAAACATGAGAATTATAAGAAGTCCTTTTCTTATTGAGTTTAGAAAATCTCTCTCAAAACTAAACTCTCTCTTATTCACTATATCCTTTGACACAACCCATCAAGGATATTTATAGCTTTGGTACAAACCAAAGACAACTAGAACTAGAACTAAACTTATCAATCCATCTTTAATCCTAACCGATCCTTTGGTATAGAACTACTTGGTCAATAAGCTAACTTTAAAGCTTAGAATCTAACATTCTCCCCTTTAAGCTTGAAGTTAAGGTTTTGAAAGGTCTTGAACTCCAATCAAACTCCTCATCTCTCCAAACTTGATTCTTGCCAATGCCTTTGTCAAAATGTCGGCTTTTTGTTCACTTCCGGGTACATGTTCGACGTCGACTTGTTCATTCTCTATGCACTCTCGGATGAAGTGGTAGCGCTTGTGAATATGCTTGCTCTTGCCGTGAAATACGGGATTCCTTGTTAGTGCTATTGTGGATTTGTTGTCAATCCATATGATGATCTTCTCGCATTTCCAACCCGTGATTTCACTTAGTAAGTCTTGGAGCCAAATAGCTTGTCTCGCAGCTTCAGTGGCTGCCATGAACTCGGCTTCACAGGATGATAGAGCGACCGTGCTCTGTTTTTGAGAACACCACGTGATCGGAGAAGAACCAAAGTAGAAGATGTGTCCAGTGGTGCTCTTCCCATCGTCTTGATCGATGTTATGACTACTATCACTATATCCGACTATCTTCTTAGCTCCTCCTCGTTCAAACTTCAGCCCAAGTGCAGCCGTCCCTTGAAGATATCGCAGAATATGCTTCATGACCACACCATGTGATTCACGTGGACTTTGCATGTATCTACTGGCTACTCCAACTGAAAATGCCAAATCCGGCCGAGTATGTAATAGATACCTTAGACATCCAACGTTTCTTCGAAAACTTGTGGCATCAATTTCTGGTTCATCTTGTGCCTTAGACGTCTTCAACCCAAACTCCATCGGGACATGAGTAGGATTACACGACTCTAATCCAGCTTCTCTTAAGATCCGTCGAGCATATCCTTCTTGTTTAATCTTGATTCCATCTTTGCCTTGATGAACTTCGATCCCGAGATAGTAAGTGAGCTTCCCAAGGTCTGACATTTCAAACTTTGATGACATTCCTTGCTTGAACTCGTTGATGATCTTGAGTGTATTTCCCGTGACGAACAAGTCGTCTACATACACGGCAACAATGAGAAGACTTCCTCTTTCTTCCTTGCGATACACGGAGCTCTCTTTAGAACACCTCTTGAACTTCAATGCTTTTAGGATCTGATCTAACTTCGTGTTCCATGCCCGTGGCGCTTGTCTCAAACCATACAAAGCTTTTGTAAGTTTGTACACTTTATTCTCTTCTCCTTTCTTCTCGAATCCCTCGGGTTGAGAAACATAGACTTATTCTTGTAACTCTCCATTCAAGAAAGCCGTTTTCACATCCAAGTGATGTATCTCCCATCCATGAGTTGCTGCTAATGCTACCAACAAGCGTATCGTTTCGATTCGGGCCACTGGAGCAAAAACTTCGTCGAAATCAATCCCGGATTGTTGTACGTATCCCTTGGCGACAAGTCGAGCTTTGTACTTGTTTATTGATCCATCCGCATTCTTCTTGATCTTGAACACCCACTTCAGCCTTATGACCTTCACTCCGCTTGGTTTGTTTATCAACTGCCACGTTTGATTTTTGTTTATTGAATCAATCTCCTCTTTACATGCTTGTGTCCATTCTAGGGAGTCTTTAGCTTCATGGAAAAATCGAGGCTCATCGTTGATGGAGAGCAGCAACTTTTCACTCTCTAAAGATGCTAGAAGAACGTAGTCTTTAAGGTAACGAGGTGGGTTGCTTTGACGGCTTGATTTTCTACGTGGTTGGTCGTCGTCTGCGATTGAGTGGTGTTGGGCTGGGGAGCTGTATGGGGTTCCATGCGAGCTTGTATTATCTCCATTATCTACAAAGTCTTCGTCATGATCATTTGGTTGAGGGCCGTTGCTTCCGTTTTCAGGATTGTCTTCATGTTGCTCTTTGTTTGTTACGAATGAACCTTGTCCTTCATCCACCACTTCTCCCCAAGTCATTCGGAACATCCCTGGATCACCATTTGTTTCTTGATTAGCTTCTTTCCAGCTCCATCCAACATTTTCATTGAAGATGACATCTCGGCTAACAACAATTCTTCGAGTTGTCGGGTTATAAAGTCTACAAGCTTTAGATCCGGGCTCAATTCCGAGATGCACAAGAGTTTGTGAGCGATCATTGAGCTTCTTAAGACTCCCGGACTCGATCTTGGCGTGAGCAAGGCAACCAAATACTCTGAGGTGTTCGATGTTCGGCTTCGTGTTTCTCAAGCTTTCGTATGGCGTTTGATTCTTCAAGGCTCTTGTGGGTACACGATTGATAACATATGTTGAGTGACGTACTGCTTCTCCCCACAAGAAATTTGGAATTTTCATTGCTTTGAGAATGCTCCTTGTCATCCCCATCATAGTCCGATTTCTCCTCTCGACAACACCGTTTTGTTGTGGTGTGTATGGTGCCGTTAAGTGCCTTTTCACTCCATTCTTTTCACAGAAATCTTGGAACTCTCTTGATGTGAACTCTCCTCCCCTATCCGTTCGAAGTGTCACAATCATCTTCCCAAGATCCTTCTCGATTAGAGCTTTGAACGCTTTGAATTTTTCAAACGCTTCTCCCTTCTCCTTTAGTAAAATCGTCCACATATATCTCGAGTAGTCATCAATAATCACAAAGATGTACTTGTTTTGAGAAAGTGAGGGTGGTGATATTGGACCACACAAGTCTGCATGTAGAAGCTCTAATTCACGTGAGGCTCGATACAAAGTAGATTTTGGGAACGCTTTTCTCGTTTGCTTGCCCACCAAGCAAGATTCACATACTTGTTTCTCCTCTTCAATCTCGGGTAAGCCATAGACCATCTCTTGCTTTGACATATCCTTGATTGTCTTGAAGTTTATGTGTCCAAGTCTCGCATGCCATCTCCATGTATCATCTTCGATCTTCGAATGCAAACAAATCGGCTTTCCAATTTTGAGGTTAATCTTGTAAAGCCGGTTAGGAGAACGTGTAACTTTCACCAAAAGTCTTCCATGTGGATCGTGAAGTGTCAAGTAATCGTGTCTCATTCTTACATCACACCCGAATTCCGTTGCTTGTCCTAGACTTAGGATGTTGCTCTTTAACTCGGGAATGAAGTAGATGTCGATTGCATGTTGTTGTTCTCCAGTTTTGCCTTGGAAAAGGATCGAACCTTTGCCTCCAATATCCACACACGAACCATCACCAAATTTTACCTTGCCTTTGATGTTCTCGTTTAGCTCCGAAAAGAAAGATCTCACGCCGGTCATGTGATTGCTTGCCCCATTGTCGAGATACCAGATTCCTTCTTCGCTTTTCTTTGTCTCATAGGCCTTTGGTACGATTTTTCCTTCGTTTAGAAACACCACTTCGTGTAGGTACAACGCCGTATCCGCTTCTTGTGTTTCAACTTTGTTTGCTTCTTGTGTCTTTTGAGGTTTCTCTGGGCAATTTGAGGCGAAGTGTCCAGCTTTCTCACACCGAAAACAAATCAGCTTTGATCTATCTTTCTTTTCCTTGTTTCGATTTTGATAAAGCTGGTTTGTTGTTTGGTCTTGTGAGTTGAATCTCCCTCGTCCTCTTCCGCGATAGCCTCTTCCTCGACCTCTTTCTTTTGAACTATCGTAGCTTCCATGTGATTCCATGTTTGAAAACAGCAACTTCCCTTGCGTTTCATCATGGCTTTTATCATCAAGTATGCGTTCTTCATAAGCTTTGAGTCGTCCTACTACATCTTCAAAGCCGGTCTCGTTTAGGTTTAGGACTTGCTCGAGTGATGCTATGATGTGGATGTACTTGTTTCTTGGTAAGCTATTTAACAATTTTTTCACCAGTTTTGGTTCTTCCATGACTTCCCCAAGTGCCGCCGACTTTGAAGCCAATTCCGATAGCTTGCCTGCAAAGGCATCGATTGTGTCTCCATCCTTCATCTTCAATCTTTCAAAATCAGATGTGAGGGTTTGAAGCCTAGCCTCCTTGACTCGATCAGCTCCAAGATGCCTTGTTCTGATCGCCTCCCACATTGCCTTTGATGTGTCTAGCCCACCAACTTGTAATGTGAGGCTCTCAGGTATGGATTGAAACAGCAAGCCGATTGCTATAACATTCTTGTCAGTGTCCTTTGAGTCACCTTCAATGGTATCCCATACCTTATGAATTTGCAACATAACCTTCATCCTCATGGCCCATACTGTGTAATTTGTTGTGCTTAGCATGGGGCATTGAATTGATGAAGGGACGAGCTCCTTCGTCTTCGCCGGAACGGAGACGTCTCCCATGACTCAGAAACGTCAAATGACGTCTTCACCTTGTGATCGATTCTCTTAGGATCAAAGAACCTCCAAGCTCTGATGCCAAATATAGAATATAGAGATCAATCAACACAAAACAAGAGAATTATAAGAAGTCCTTTTCTTATTGAGTTTAGAAAATCTCTCTCAAAACTAAACTCTCTCTTATTCACTATATCCTTTGACACAACCCATCAAGGATATTTATAGCTTTGGTACAAACCAAAGACAACTAGAACTAGAACTAAACTTATCAATCCATCTTTAATCCTAACCGATCCTTTGGTATAGAACTACTTGGTCAATAAGCTAACTTTAAAGCTTAGAATCTAACAGCCAATTGCTCTGCAATTCCTCTGCAATTCCTCCTCGTCATCGTCATCGTCTCTTCTTGAAATCCATGTCAAGTCTTTGTGAGTTTCGATAGTGAGAACATAAAGCCTCTTGATAATTTGATCTTGCTTCAAACTCCTATCCACAGCCTCTTGAAGAATCAAATCAAACACACTTTTAACATCGACATGTATCCACACCCTCTCTAAGGAATTGGCACTTTGACTTGAGAATTGAAATCATCTCCTTGAATCGAAACTAGCTGAGGCTTTGGTATCAAAGGGATAAGCTTTCCTTTCCATGCATCTTCTACACTCAGTTCAGACATGAGAATTGTCAAAGACATGGCCACTGCATGCCAAGAGTCGTTGCTATCAAGTCTTTTACTGGGATGAATTACAACCAAGCTATGGCTCAATGTTTCCTTGTGTTTTTTCTTCAAGTCCTCGACCATTATCTTCCACTGAAGCTCGACCACCTGACATAAATTTCCATCCTCCACAAATGATACAATCTGATATGGAAGCAGAGCATTGGCAACCATCTTGTCGACGGAGGATTCCTTCAAATATTTCTTCCACAGAAAGTATGGCTCATTTGTCCTGTCAAAGCTGACATCTCTATATCCCCAAGGATTCATCTCAAGCCGATTTGTAATATCCAGCACCTTGTTTAAGGGATCTAACACCTCCTTCCTCAGCCGCTTTACTGCCTCCTCAACACTAGCACTTGCCGGGAAAACTTTTTTCGCAACGCTTTCCACAAGGAAAGAGGCATGGATACAATATTCTGATGCGACAGTTACCTCCAATATCGCATCCTCATCATCATGATCACGATTCTTCAAGTTTTGAAAATCAAATTTCAAGCCTTCCTCAAAAAAATCTGAAACTCAGTCGTGCAAGAATAAAAAATCATCAGAGGATTAATTGTGAATTGCTGCCCGGAAGTGGTCTATGACATGAGGCTTATAGAAAGGGTACACATCATTCCCCAAGCCTAGAACTCTGTAGAGAACGGTTTTAAAAGTAGGATAGTGTTCGGTTGTACCATTCACCAGGTAAGGAAGGTTGATGGCGAGGGTTTTGGGGTGGAGCCAATACACCGCTTTCGTATACAATTTGATCCTCGTAACAAAATTGATTGTAAGAGCATGTGCACCCATGGAGGAAGAGAGGAAGTCCTATTTTGAGGAATTCCTCACCCATTTGAGGAATTCCTCTCCAATAGGAAGTTCTATTCCTATTTTTCGTGCAGCGGTGCTAGAAATAGGACTTCCAATTACTATTCATTATTATTTAAAATTTTAATTTTTTATTTTCGGGTAATATTTTCAACCATGCTTCAAGTAATAGGAAGTCTTATTTAGACGCGCGTTAATATGTTTTGAATCAATTTTGTATGCCGGTAGCATACGGTGGTCTCGCTGACCGGTCAGCGAGTCGGGATCCAAGGGCGACGCGCCCTGGTGAGGGCTCGGGGGCAACGCCCCTGGAGCTAAATGTAATCCGAGTCATGTTAGACTTAAGTTTTTTTTTTTTAGCATACATTCGTTATAACAACGTGTTTGTTATGATTCTTTATTTCGTCGCGATTCAAAAATGACATTTTTTTAACTTATGATTTTGGACTCATTTTCTTCACGAAAGTTATAGAGGACATTAATATGAACTCGTCCGTATTTTTCTTGAATTTTTCGGAAGTCTGAGCTATTTATCATGATTTTTTTAAGTTTCAGAGTAAATAATTTATTTAAAATATTACAAATGATTAATTTTTCTCAGCCGTCGGATTGCTTAGATATGTTTGAAATGGACGGCCCAGATCAACTTAGCCGTTGATCTGGCAGCAGTCCTGGGCGCGCCACGTGTCGGCCGGCGATTAGTCCGTCAATTTTTTTTACTTTTTTTTTTTACTTTTTCACTTTTTTTTCGGGTAAAAAAAAAACGTACGTCAGCCTGGCGTCACCCACGTGCGTGGGGCCCGCCAGGCGAACGACCTCGCACTCGTCCTCAACAGAGGAAGCCGAGGAGGACGACCTCCCGGTCAACGTCCGGTCGGCCTCCCCCTTCCCTCCCGCTGCACGTCGCCCAGCCCCCGGACGTCCTCAAATGGTGGCCCCTGTCCCCCGGACGTCCTCGTCGTCCCTCCCCGGTGCAGCTGCTCTAAGTACGGATGATCATGAGAGTGGTGAGGGGGTTGTGGGACCATGCAGGCGGCAGGAGTCGATCTAGATGATGAGCACAAGACTCCGACGCAGGCTTTTCATCGTTCGGATTATCTGGTATCACGTTAAAATACAGATCAAGGCACGGATTTTCATACCTCCTAATTCCGGAGGCGGTGGCAGAGGCAGGCCTCTTAGTTACGAAGGTGGCGGGTTTGACCGGAGGCGCCGGCATGCTTTGAAAAGCAAGGTCTCTGTATAGCACTGGTTTCCTCCTGATCAAGGTCTGCAACGCACACATGTTCAAGGTCTCTCTAGTACTCCAAACACTAGCTACTTCGAAGAGTCTGACGTCTGATAACTTTAGACACGAGAGAGCTTCTATATTCACAAACCCTCATGTTTAGTTTACGTAATGGTATCTTATCGTACTCTGCACGTTAATATGTTATCTTTGTTGCCAATGTTTTTTTTCTTTTTTAATAGGAAAGTAAGGAAATCAAAGTATTTGAGATCTCATAGTTGAATTTCATCGCTGTGTTCAATGTCCTTCTTATTACTCATCTTTATAATCATAGTCGATCCTTATGGAGTGGTAAACCTAGAAGTGATTGATAATAAGGAATAGGCGAACTTTACATGCATGCATTAGTTCGTACCAATATGTAACCAGGAGCCAGGGGATCGGAACACCTAGCTATCGTCTATACAGAGTATGTCAGCCGGCCTTTTTTTTGACAGGTAAATGAGAGGCACTCTATTAATCAAGAAAAAAAAATCTGTTATACAGTAGGACATTTATTGGATTTGAGAGAATTGAACAACCGTCACACTAATCTAAGAGACCTAAATTAGTACAAGAACAAATGTTTAGTACATTAAGCACCAAACAAAAGTAACCAAGTAACCAGGACATTGTCTCTCATAAGATGAATACCAACACAGGTAAACCAAGGTAATGTTCGTCTATATCACAGAGCTTCAAGCACGGGCTCCTTTTCGGTTCTAAAAATGGCCCGAACTATCCGAAATTTCAAAGAGGAAGTAGGGACAGGGGACCCCCTACCCTTAAACCCTTTACCAAGACAAAGGTACAAAGCCCAATTCAGGAGAAAATAAGGCCCAATGCCCATGTGATACACTCTGAACCTTAGAGCCAACCCGGTCCAACAAGCCTAGCACACTACCGACGCACGGCTTCCGAAAGTCCCGAACTCGGCTCGCACCAATCTCCGACCGAGTCATCACTTGCCGCTCCAGTCTGTTCGACTGTCCCTCCGACAGTGCGAAGCTCGACTCAACGGCTGGAGTCAGCAACTCGACTAGGAGCGGTACGGCCTGCCTCCAGAATGATGAGGCGCCCCAAAAACCGGAGTTGAGCCGCCCCACAAACTGGAGTTGAGCTGCCCCAAGAAGCGGAGCCGCGGCCATCAGAAGCTCATTTAAAACCTTTAAGTGTGTATATATCAATGTTTTGATTCAGTAATTCATCCAAAGCTGAGAAACAGCAGGTTCGTACGAATTCATGTTTCTTCTAATCCAAAGATGAGTTGATCCTGCTTGTAATGTCTTCTAGATATATTGTCTGCACGCCAACTTTAGTCGACACGAGAGGCCGCCGGCTTCTTCGATGTATTCAAACCCTAATTTTTATCATGGTATACAAAGTTATTTGGCTGCATCGACAATAAGGTTCAAAAAGTCCCAAAATTTATTTTGATTATGGTATTTAAGCAGTCATTTTGATTCGAGAATTGGTAACATGGCAGCTCTGGTATGCTTTGGGAAGGCTCAGGGCAGAGAGAGCAGCATGGATTATATAGCCAAGGAAAATGACGTAAATCTCACCACAATTTGCCCTGGTCTCATTACCGGCCCGGAATTCTGTTCTAGAAATCCAAAAGCAACAATTGCAAATCTCAAAGGTACTCTTAAACCTAGTTCATCATAACATTAGGGTCATTAGGGAAATGTTATGAAAGCAACACTAAACTTTCATATTATCTTGTCACGCAGGAGCACAAGAGATGTATAGAAGCGGAGTTCTAGCAACCGTGGATGTGATGAGACTAGCAGAAGTTCATGTGAGTGTTTACGAGGCGGCGATGAACGAATCAGCATTTGGAAGATACATTTGCTTTGATCAAGTGATCGAAACAGAGCAACAAGCAGAGAAGATAGCAGAGGAGGCCAATATGTCAAAGAACAAGATATGTGGGAATGACGAAGGTTCAACCAGCAGTGTTCATCATAGTCATCTTAGATTTGAATTGTCAAATTTGAAGCTGACAAGTCTCTTGTCAAGAACTACGAAGAGTTGCTATAGCCAAAGCCAGCAATTCTATTTGGAAGTTCCATTTAGATCTTGCTATGTTGAGTTTATTGTAATTGAAATTTTGGAAGCATTAGACATTAGCTTGGGCTTTTTATTGATTCAATTCACACATTGCCCAAGTTCTTGCTTAAAGTTCTGATTGCAACTACCACAATATTGCTCAACTCAGAAACCAATATGATTTAAGAAACACAGTACATACATTTGAGATTTTCCTATTTCAATTCAGAGGCATATACTGCATGTTACCATTGACAAATAAGATTTAAAGAAAGGAAACAATTTTAAAGAACTGAAAATACATTAAGCGTTCAAAGTAGAGAGCCTGAGTAAATCAATTGAACAAAGAAAAAGAAAGAAAGTATCTTTATAGAGCCAAATACAGCAAAGTTGAAAAACTGTCGCCTGAACCAAGTGGGTCTCAGAAGATTGATAAGAATCAACATAATTCAAAAGAAAACCGTCTATGAAAAGTTGAAAACTCCATGCTTTGAAATCAAATCTTTTGACCAGATCAGAAATTTGGAGACTATGAAAAGTTGAAAACAAGTGGTTGAGCTGCTAAATGTGCTCAACGAAGAGCCTTTCATACAATAGGTAGGTGTCAGAAATATTAAGCACTCATCATCTTTGTCAACTTTAACAAAAGGAAAAAAAATCAATGACACTCGGTCTCTTCTGAACCTATAACAGCAACTCCGATAGATGCCACAGTAAAAATATTAGATTTTTTTTTTAAAATCTTTTTGGTTATAATCGAGAATCTTTATATTTTACGTTTTTATCCTCTATTTTTATACAAAAAATAAGAATTATAGGTAATGTAAAAGTCATTATTGTTATTAAATTATTTCGTCTAAGTTGAAAAATTAATTAAAAGCTAAATAAATAAATAAATTATTTTTCATCAACCAATCACAATTAATCATACTTTTAAATATAACTAAATTCTAAGTAATATTGTTGGAGCAAAATTTTGAAAATACATAGCTAAAATAGGTTTCGGCTATGTAATTGAACAAAATGAGAAAATTTTAAGTTATGTTGTTAGAGTTGCTATAAGTTTGATACCTGAACTCTCGAAACGATCAATAAGATTCCCAAATTCTGAAAACAGGATACCTGATGCACTATTTTTGTCATCTCTTCGTCTCTTTGATGAAGTGACAATATTTTTTATTCAATTTCTGGTGAAAAGGTAATAATGTCCCCTCTCTATATTTCCTATTTTTTATCCTGAACTTCTTTATTTTTATTGTTGATTATATTTTAACCTGGGTCAGTGGAAAAATCGAAGAAGTTCTTTGTGAATTCCTCACCGGCAAAACATACCGTCGGGGTTGATGGCAAAACTGGAAGGAGAGCTGTTTGAGCCCAAAATAAACATCACATTTATTTTAATACTTTTGGGCCTTTGCGACAAAATGGGTTGGCCACATGCGGCCTGATTGGAGCTGCGAATAAGGAAAAGATATGTCTATGCGATTCCTAAGTGAGTTGGGGAAATTCAGAGACAAGATAATATCCCTTTCTTTCCTAGTCGATAATGTTACCTTGTCAAGCCAGGCAAATTGGAGTGTCAACCTCTATAAATAGAAGAACTGAAGAAGGTTTGAGGATCCACACATACATACAACTTGCACACAAGCAAATCTTACTCCGCTGCGAGTAAACAACGAGCTAAGGATCTAGGCCACCCAACAGACCGTGGGGATTCGAATGTTCACTTAAGCTACCCAACCAAAAACAACGAATTGAGGATCTAGGCCACCCAACAGAGCGTAAGAATTCGAAGATTCACTCGAGCTATACCATCGACGATGACAATCGGAGGAATCCAGACCACCCGACAAAGCAGGGGGATTCTAAAGATCTACGAAGTCACACTATCTTATGTTCTCAACACTTTGTCCTAAGGATCGCTCTACTTTATACTCGCCCGAGTGTGTAAAGTATCGACTCTTTGTGGCTCGACAGAGAGGCACACCCTATTTGTGTTCTCAACACTTTATCCTAAGGATCACTCTACTCTATACTCGCCCGAGTGTGTAAAAGTATCGACTCTTTGTGGCTCAGCAGAGAGGCACACCATATCCTGTGTTCTCAACACTCCGTCCTTAGGATTGCTCTGCTTTATACTTACCCGAGTGTGTAAAGTATCAATTCTTTGTGGCTTGGTAGAGAGACACGACGCTTACGTCTTGTATACCATCAAGATAAGTAGGACTCAACGAGCGAGGTTGGTGCTTTCCTCGCTCCAATCGCTTGATAAGAAGTAGAGACTACGCGGCACACAACACAACGACATTCTGCCTTCGGCAGTGGTACGCATCACACACAGCACACCTACATCAACGGACCAAAAGAGACAGTTTGCGACATCTCCAATCGCGACAACCTGACTAGAGAAAAATAGAAGCGAAACATTTTGGCACGCCTAGTGGGACCCAGGTTTTAGTGTCTTACAACCATTGATCCGTATCAGAAAACTTTCATAAGTTGCCTCAAACATCCAACACCTATGTTCCAGAAACACAATTCAGCCACGTGTAGGGGTTTAAGCAATGTGGAAGTAATACAGAAGTTTAGAGTAACAATGACTAAAGGTAGATCATCATCATCATCATCATCATCATCATCATCATCATCATCATCATCATCATCATCATCATCATCATCATCATCAGAACCTAAAACTACAGAAGAAATCAAGGCCATGAACTTCGAAGCCTATATGGAGTATTCGTTCGAACAAGAGCAACGGAGAAACACTAACATCAAATAAGTGTTGAACAATATGGAGGCCAACGACAAGGCGGTGTCTCGGGTTCAGAATAGGCTGGATAACCACTACGAGGCTCGGGAGGTCGACCGCACAGATAACAATAAAAAATTCGATAACCTCACAGCAGCCATCACAAATCTCACTGACACTATGGCAGCTAGCTTTGCATTGATCAACGAAAAGTTGGGAGAACGAGAACCTCTGTTTCATGATGAAGAAGAGGTCAGAGATGATGACGTTTCAACTCCACTTCCTCTTCCGCCAAACCCTGAGTGAGAATTGGAAGAAAGGATTAATCGAATCATTAATCAGAGGCTGCCAGGTGCGGGAAGAGCTCAAGTAACCTACAATGAACCATTCCCACCACCACCATTTGGTTGGAAGTGGCCAAAGGGTTACCAACCCATTTTGTTTACTCGTTTCAACAGTGAAGGAACAGAGCCAGCATCCACCCATATTGCTCGATTCAGGGTAGAATGTGGACTATGGGAAAGGCTCAGCGAGTTCAAACTGAGAGTCTTTGCGTCCTCATTATCAGGACCAGCACTATATTGGTATACAAACTTACCACAAGGCTTAGCCCGCGATTGGGTAATGATGGAAAGATTGTGAATTCGAAGTTCACATCATTAAATGCTCTCATTGATGCAGTAGCTCAGACGCATGCCGCATACGAGGAAGCTAACAATAGGCGCAATACGTCCATATGAACATATACTCCTAAAACACCATACCGAGAGCGTCCTAAGATGATTGTAATGGTACAGGGAGAAGGGGAGTCTGATGAATATGATTCAGACGATGCAACAAGGACTGGTTTGGAGTTAACAACCAAGAGTACGGTCAAGTCAAAGGAAAAAAATCCCCTTAAGGGGACAAGTACAAGTTTTGACTAGTGCTTTCACAAAGGCAGAGTTCGAGTCATATACCTATGATGAAAACGCAGCTCATGAAATCATAGAAGACTTGATTGATAAGAAGCTGACCAAATATGACTTTTGTGCGTACCCTACTATGGAGCAGTTGAAGGGAAAGAAATATTGCAAGTTTCACAACATGTGGAACCATACTACCAAGGAGTGCATTAAACTGAAGGATCAAATCCAGAAGTAGATTAATGAGGGAAGGCTTGCAATAGATGCATCACCATAGATTGCATTATTGGATCATCAACCTTTCACTGAAACTTTGGTAGGAGCAGTAGAACTAGTAAAGCCAAAGACCATAAGTACATTCCGCAACGATGGGATGGAGGAAATCTTGGATGCATTAATCAAAGCAGGCATCGTAAACACACCTGTCCTGGAAGCTTCATCTTCGCAGAAAAGGACTAAATTGTAAGTTCCATCATACTTGGACACACAACACAAACTAATGTAAGGCTTTGTGAGACCAGATCCAACATTGGATAGATGAAAGGGATATCCTAATTTCGGGTTGCGAGGAAGAAGAAGTTGCTGAATGAGCATTCACGATTGGTACTTTAGAAGTATCTTGGCGCGGATGAGCCAAGAGAAAACAAACATTGGATCTAAAAGCCACCAATGAAGTAATCTCTAGCAGTAGAAAAAAAAAGGACCCCAAAGGAAAACAGAAAGAGGTCTGTAGAGAAGCAACTCCAGTAGTACTTTGTACTCAGTGCAAGGCAGAGTGTGGCCTCAAGATGACCTATGAAGAGTTCATAGAATCAGTGCAAGCAGGGCCACCAGTTTAAGCTCCACCTGAAAATTATCAGCCAACAAGCCCAAAGGAATCACGTACAGTTGACAGGGAGTCTTATCTATTCAAACGAATACGAGTGACAGAGAAGAAATCTGAGGCAGTTGGTGATAGGTAGCAAATAGAGTCAGACAAACCTTACATTCCTCCGGTAAGCAGATCTGTGATTAAAGAAGACGTGTGGTATGTAAACTCAGGAGGAAAGACCGTGGAGATTACCCCCACCAGAACAAGGAAGCTACAACTTCAATTTGGAGCAGTGGAGAGGACTTTGGAAGCCTTAGACAAATGATTGATCAAACCAGAGTAGTTAGGGGAGTCACCGGAACAAATTCAGAGGAGAATGAATAGGCTCGTAGCTACCCTGATGATTACATTTGACAAAGGTTCCAACATGCCAAACATGCAAGCAAACAGACAAAGTGTGTTTTCCAGGATAGACATAGTATAACCTATCATAGAGGTACAACGAACACCAAAGAAGGCTCAAAAGAAGTCTGAACCAAAAGATGAGTCGGTGCGGAAATCAGTCTTCCAACACATAGAATCAAAAGCAGAATCAGTTGCTGAGCCAAGCAAGAAACCGATGTGATGGAGACTAAAGCCTTTGGTAATTGAAGAATAAAAGTCTAGCTCTTCTTCTAGCCTCAGTATCCAGGAAGTAACAGCTCGGGAGTCAGAACTTGCAGCAAAGGTAGACTTCTCAAGAGGACCTAAATAAAAGGTTTACCTAAGAAATCAACTGGACCCTCCTATCAAGAACCTTAACAAGAGCCACTGTTAGTTGAGACTGAAGTAGGTCACTGTGAGGATAAGTAGCTAGTCAAGTATGATGAAGATAGTGAGGACTTAGAGGAGGTCTGCACCGAAGACATGCACGTAGGCATGGTGTACATGTTACCAGCCTAATTTTCCAAGCCAGCCAAGGCAAAGAACGTGGCTATCATAAGCAAAACGGTTAAAGGATTAACTCTGAAAGAGCTAGAAGAACCAGAGGAACGGGGACCAATTGTGGATCCTGTTGTACAAAAATTCTACATGATGTTCTCCAAACCGACAATCACAATGGCATCGTACATGAGGTCATTGTAAATTACTGCGGGCATAAGGGGCATCCAACTTAGCAAGGTCATGGTAGACACCAGAGCAGCAGTGAATGTTTGGACTACACAAGGAATGCCATTATTGAGTATTCCAAGATCATTCATTCAAGCGACATCCATGATGATCAAAAAATTTGCAGGGACAGTCTCGTAGACATTAGAATTGTTGTTCATAGAAGTAAAAGTTGGCCCTGCGACATGGGTTCATACTTTCTTTATCATTGAGTGCAACTCACCCTTCAGTGTAATACTAGGCAGAGATTGGATCCACAGGAGCTACTGGGTACCTTCATTGCTTCAGCAATAGCTCCTCAATTGGGACATGGAGACATCAGAATCGCACAGTCAACGTAGACCCACGACCTTATTCAGTCTCTGCGAATGCATTGGATGCCGATTACGACAATGGAAGTCTCCGACCATTGGAAGTGTGCGGCATCGAAAAAAGGGGCCGACCTGTGGGAGTAACGGCCTCAGAATTAGCTCAATGAGGAATAGTGCAAGCAAGAGAAGACAAAGCACGACCTTACTTCCTCAAGCTAGCCTCCACAAGACATCAATGATACGACTATCCAATGACGAGGAAGCAGAGGCTTGTGCTTCTCTATATGCAAGATTGCAAACCTATTTGATAGAGTCACAAGCCTACGATTGTCTGCCAACCATCGCGATGGCAGAATGTATCAATGAAGATGTGCAACAGGAAGTGATTGAGGAGGATATCATCCAGCTCGCATCTACAGCCTTGGATGACACACCACCTAAAATAAGAGATCCAGTTGAAAAAATCGATCTAGGAACACTAGATAAGCCAATGGAAGTAAATATTAGTACATTTTTAGAGCCTGAAGAAAGAAAGAGGCTCGTTGACTTGTTGTCTGAATACAAGGATTGTTTCGTAGAGAAGTTTGAAGATATGCCAAAACTTTCACCAGAACTGGTCATCCAAAAACTTCCAATCGTAGATGGGAAAAAGCTAGTACAACAGCAAATGCGAAGGATGAATTCAAAAATAGCAACATTGGTCAAGGAAGAAATCGAGAAAATGTTGAAGTCTGGAGTCATCCAAGTGGCTAAATACACAGAATGGATATCCAAGATAGTCCCAGTACGAAAGAAGAACGGGAAGAATAGAGTCTGTGTGGACTACGGAGACTTGAACTAAGCTACTCTAAAGGATGCTTACCCTATACTAATAGCTGACTTACTCATTGATGCAGTGGCAAGATATGAGATGCTGTCATTCATGGATGACATGTCAGGATATCATTAAATCCCAATCGTTGGAGGACATGCACAAAATTACATTTAGATGCCCGGGGGTGTTGGGAGTATTTGAATACGTAAACATGCCGTTTGGATTGAAGAATGCAGGGGCAACGTATCAGCGAGCCATGCACTATATCTTCCACGACCTAGCAGGAGACATAATGGAAGTCTATATTGATGATATTGCGGTCAAATCAAAGAAGAGGACAAGCCATGTGAAGGATCTAAGACATGTATTCATAGGAATGAGAAAACATCAGCTTAAAAATGAATCCTACCAAGTGCATTTTTGGGGTGCAAGCAGGGGACTTCCTAGGTTTCTTAGTGCATCAGCGAGGGATAGAAGTACCATATGACAAGAAAAAGGTAGTTATAAAGGCTCCTCCTGCAAAGAAAAAACGAGAGCTTCAGCAGTTACTTGGGAAGATCAACTTCTTGAGAAGATTCATTGCAAACACTGTGGGAAAGACCAAACTTTTTGCACCTCTACTCAAATTGCAAGGAGAAAAAGAGTTTTTTTGGGAGTTGGTTCACCAAGAAGAATTTGACAAGATCAAACAGTACCTGGTTAATCCACAAATATTGGTGCCACCAAAAAAAAGGAGTGCCACTTAAGCTCTATATTTCAGCAAAAGAATCATCCACAGGAAGCTTATTGATACAAGACGATGAAGTGAAGGGGGAGAGAGAAATATTCTACTTAAGTAGGATTTTCACGGACTGCGAAAGTAGATACACACCGATAAAAAAATTATGCCTTGCTCTTTACTTCTCAGGTTGCAAGTTTAGGCATTATATGCTTTCCTTCACAACGTGCATCATAGCACAAACATATTTAGTCCGGTACATGTTAGCCCGACCTATAATTCGAGGACGGATTGGAAAGTGGATTCTCACACTGTCTGAATTTTCACTACAATATGTCCTGCAGAAAGCAGTAAAGGGCCAAACAGTGGCCGATTTCCTCGCACATCACCATATGGAGGAAATCTCAGAGAAAAAGGAGTTAGAATTGTCACACATATCACTGGTTCCTTGGAAACTCTACTTTGATGGTTCAAGCACGAGTGCTTTCGCAAGAGCAGAGATCGCATTGGTAAATCCTCAAGGCGAAACATTTGCCTATTTCTTCCGACTCGAGTACAACTGTTCCACAAATGTAGTTGAGTACGAAGCCCTAATCATTAAACTGGAGCTTCTATGAGACCTTGGTGCTACGGATATACAAGCTTGGGGAGACTTGTTGCTTGTGATTAGACAGTTCCAAGCCACGTTTAAAACATGACTAATCCTAGAGCCATATGTGAAAAGAGCTAGCGAGTTACTGAAGTTATTCATAGATGTGTCCTTGACTCACATCTCACTAGGAGAGAATTATGCAGCGAACAAGTTGGCTCAGCTTGCTACGGGGATAGAGCTTGTTGATGATGTGCATGAACGGCTAATGAAGGTAGAAGTTCGTACACTCCTGTCCTTCATGACTAAAAAGGAGGAGAATGCTGAATGGTATGTCGCAGCTCTGGGAACCATCGATGATGATTAGAGACAACCAATTATCACATATTTGAAAGATCCTAGCTCTACGGTAGACAAGATGATCAAGTACTTTGCTTCAAACTACATTCTCTGAGGAGATGCATTGTTTAGACGTGGAGTGGACTTTGTTTGTGTGTTCGGAAGCGAGGCCAAACGATTGCTGTGAGAAGTACATCTTGGAGTCTGCGGAGCTCACCAATCTGGCCAAAAAAATGAGATGGCTCTTGCGGAGACACGGATACTTTTGGCCTTCAATATTAAAAGATTGTATAAATTTTGCAAAGGGGTGCGAGGATTGTCAAGCTCATAGACCAGTCAATCATATTCCCCTATGCAGCCGAGTCAAGCACAGAAGAAGCCTTCGTGGTATTGGTGGTTGGACCCAGTATAACCTCATCTCCCTTCGTTATATCAAACCTCTCATAAGGAAGGTCTTGATCTCGATGAAGACGATGATCCATATGAGCGCGGAAGGCTTCTACATCCTTCTTAGAAATCTCTGGGCAGAACCTTTGATAAGGGATCATTAGCAAAAAGATGAGGGAAAAGAAAAGTAGGGATCTCGAGAGTAATTGAAATTCCAAAATCTTGGAGTGTGGAACTTCTGAAGAAAAGTAAAAGGGTTAAGGACGACCGAAGAGTATAAATGGTTGAAAATAGGAGGCGCGACTTTTGAAGAAAAGCACTTGAGTAGCCTCTGTGAGGCTATTTCAAGCCATTGTCCAGGAAGCAACAAGTCACATCCAAATGCTTCTAAAAAGACCTCTTCGATTGCCCATCGGTTAATCTCGAGGTCTGGGGGGCAATGTTTGGGTCCAAAATAAACATCACATTTATTTTAATACCTTTGGGCCTTCGCGACAAAACGGGCCGGCCACATGCGGCCCGATTGGAGTTGCGAATAAGAAAATGATATGTCTATGCGATCCCTAAGGGAGTTAGGGAAATCCAGAGGCAAGATAATATCCATTTCTTTTCTAGTAGATAATGTTACATTGTCAAGCTAGGAAAATTGGAGTGCCAACCTCTATAAATAGAAGATCCGAAGAAGGTTTGAGGATCCACACATATATACAATTTGGGCACAAGAAAATCTTACTCTGCAGCGAGTAAACAACCAGCGAACAACGAGCTCAGGATCTAGAGCACCCGACAGAGTGTGGGGATTCGAAGATTCACTCGAGCTGCACCACCGACGATGGTAATCGGAGGAGTCCAGACCACCTGACAGAGCGTGGGGATTCTAAAGATCTACGAAGTCACCCTATCCTGTGTTCTCAACACTTTGTCCCAATGATCGCTCTACTTTATTCTTGCCCGAGTGTGTTAAGTATCTACTATTTATGGCTTGGCAGAGAGGCACACCCTATCCTGTGTTCTTAACACTTTGTCTAAAGGATCGCTCTACTTTATAATCGCCCGAGTGTGTAAAAGTATCGACTCTTTGTGGCTCGACAAAGAGGCACACCTTATCCTGTGTTCTCAACACTTTGTCCTTAGGATTGCTCTGCTTTATACTCGTCCGAATGTGTAAAGTATCGATTTTTTGTGGCTCGACAAAGAGACACGAAGCTTACGTCTTGCATACCATGAAGACAAGTAGGACTCAACGAGCGAGGTTGGTGCTCTCCTCGCTCCAATCGCTTAACAAAAAGCAGAGACTACGCGGCACACAACACAACAATATTCTGCCCTCGATAGTGGCACGCCTTGCACACAGCACACCTACATCAATGGACCAAAAGAGATAGTTTGCGACATCTCCAATCACGACAACCTGACTGGAGAAAAATCAAAGCCAAATAAGAGCAAAGAAGAGCTCGGTTTGAAACTCGTGCTCGCCCCAGAGGGTGCCACGACAGTGTCTTCTTCGAGTCGGTGTCGGATTCCAGATCAGTAGTGACAGATCGCTGACGATATAGATGGGGAGGTGATGCTGCAGCACAGGAGACGGAGAGTGGGAGGAGGTGACGCGGCGCATCCTGAGATGCTGACCAACCTGAAAAAGATCGAGGCTTTTGGTGGTGTTGGACTGTTGGTGCGAGGCAAAGATATAATCCTACTGATCGATTTGTTTGATTGTTTTTGAACTGTTTTATTTATTTATTTCTTACATGTATAATAATAATGGGTTTGGTAATTGGAGCTGTGACCAGCGACTTTGGGGACAGCTATATCGCTAGAACATGATATGTATATGACGATTTGGACCTTATAGTTAATTGGTTGAGGTTTTCTTGAGTTGGGAGAAGAAGAAGATGATTGATGCTAGGGTTTTCGAGTCGAGGGACTCTTCTACTGAGTTGCTCAGCTGGTGCATTTTGTACCGTGAAGAATTGAGTGAGTTACGTGTGTGATCTGGGGTCTCTGATTTTTAATTTTGGAGTTGGACAATTCTGGGTTTTGAGGGAAGTTGTGAGTGATTAAGGCTTTTGACGAGCCACTAAATGTTCCACAATTTGAATTCCGCTTCTTGGTGGTCTTAATTACGTGCAAGCTTCAAAAATGCAATAGACGGTGGAGTTACTGTATAATGTCTAGTTGTTTATGTCAAAATTAATCGAATTTTAGTCGGATTATTATTTTAATTAATTATATAATTATTTAGTATATTATATAATACATAATATAAATAATACAAAAAATAATAAGAATATGTCATCAAAACACAGTGTTTTTAAGTTCTCTAATCTATCTTACTTTCTTTAATTCATCTCCAATCTGAAGCAAATCAAAAGATAAAATGCCAAAGTTTAGATTTTGCTCATTTTTTATTCAGGTGGCCACCTAGGCGTATTAAGTGGCCAATGCAGCTGTCTAAGCGTTGACTGCATAGGAATGAAGCCTAAAGCTAAATTTAAGCGTTTTTGCTGTTTTTAGAGTGCCTAGGCGGACTAAGCGGACACCTTTTCCAACAGTGATTACATCCAAGGAGTAAGATATCGGATATCGAGGATATATCGATTGTTCAAGATTTGGACATATCGACGAAAATATCGATCCATGAAAATTTTGATGGAAAAGACGGAAACTAATTAAAAATACATGAAAATTTGTAATGGAACTTTTGGAGGTTGTTATATGATCAATCATCTACCTTATGTCAAAAGAAAATATTGATCAAACATCAAGGCATATGAATTTGCTATATTACTATATGAATTAGTACGTGTTAAGTGCTGATAATTATTAAAATATAATTTAATACTTCTATATTTATTTTTTGATGACTAAAACGGCTACGCCATCACATCTTTTGTACTATATATTACACATCACAAAATCAAATATATAAATACTTCAAAACTGTGTAGAGGACCTATGAGGTTCGAAAAGTTTTTGAAAGTTTCAGAAATTTCAGAAAATATCAGGAATATCGATAAAAATCAAAAAATTTCGGGAGATTTAGGGATATAATGGATGATTTTTCAAGTAATTAAAAAACCAAAATATCTGTAAATTATCGTCGAAAATATTAATTTTATATTCTGTAATTCATTCTTGCCATTTTCTAGGTTTTTGAGAGAGACAGGTTGATGAAGATGATTTTTATTTGCATTTTTTTTGTATTATTTGCAATTCAAATTATAGATATAAGATGATTAAAATTATCCCTATTTTTGATTAAAAAAATATTCTACATCATCAACAAAATAGAGGGATAACGGAAATAGAGTTTTATGTACCATTATGATTATGTTTTGAGAGTGTATAGGTTCAGAAGAGTCCGGGGTATTATTGAATTTTTGTTTTTCCTTAAAAAAATCACACCCTTCAAATTCCGAAATAGTCCAGCTTACATTACGAGCCAAGGAATTATCATTTCCCAAAAACAAAACAAAAGAGCCCAAAATTTTGTATAAAAAAAACAAAGAGAACAATTTTCCACTAAAAAGAAAAAGAAAAAAAAGTAAATGGCAAGACTATCGACTGCAACCGTGCTCATCCGATGTCATTTGCAATCGGCCCACCGTGGCTTAGCTAGCTAGCCGGCACTAAGCAATCCGGGGGGATACTGTGGGACCCATCTCCTCAATCGGGTCAAAACGAGGGCCCCACCCGAGTTTCGCTCTCTGTCTCTCTCTACTAAAAGAAGCAAACTGCTGCCCAGTTTGTTCTCATTTCTCGTCTCGTAAATCAAGCAAAGCTTTCTCTTCTTCATCCCTTTTTTCTTTTCTTTTCAAAAATTAAAATAAAAAATGGATGGCTTCGATCGTCTACCGGACCCGGTGATCCTCCAGATCTTCGATCTCGTCTCCGACACCAAAACCCTAATCCGCTGCCTCGCCGTCTCCAAACGCTTCAACTCTCTCGTCCCCCACACCGACTCTCTCGTCCTCACCGTCGACCGCGTCATCTCCACGTCATCCTCCTCCTCTTCCTCTTCCTCCTCCTCCTCCGACAACTACCAAAGCGACGACGTCGTCTCCAACCTCCTCGCCTCCGCCTTCCGCTTCATCCTCAAGTCTCTCCAAACCCTCATCCTCCTCAAACCCGACCCGACCCGGTCCACTCTTCCTCCTCCCTCTCCTCAACGGATCCCGAACTCTCCGGCGCAGATCCTCCGCTGCTTCCGCCGCGTCCGCCGCCTCGCGATCGATCTCCCCTCTGGCGACCTCTGCCTCGACAAAGGCACGGTCCTGAAATGGCGAGCCGAGTTCGGGAAGACGCTGAAGACGTGCGTCATCCTAGGGTTCCGATCCGTCGGGGAGACTCCGCCGCCGTCGCCAGTGACGGCCGGAGCTGAGTCGGACTTCGCCGGAGGGCTGAAGGTGAGGGTTGTGTGGACAATCAGCGCTCTGATCGCGGCGTCGGCGAGACACTACTTGCTGAAAGAGGTGGTGGCGGAGCAGATTGGGCTGGAGTTTTTGGTTCTGAGAGATAGAGATGGAGAAGGGACGGTGGTGATGGAGAGTGAGGGTTTGAGAGAGTGTAGAGAAGAAGATGATGAGGCCAATGTTGATGATGAGAATGAAGAAGATGAGGAAGGAGGGGGGTTGGAAAGGTGTAGGACTAGAGTGCCTGGTGTGAGGATGAGAATGAGGCACGTGCCGAGGTTGGAGCTGAAAGGCGGGCTTTGGGTCGAGGGTGCGACGCTCGTGGTGGTCCGGCCTAGTGCAAATGGTGGCGGCGGAGGAAGAGGTGGGGATGTGGCGGTGGAGGACGGGGAATTGGCGATGAGGGCGTATGGGGATGGAATGTATGGGGAGATTGTGCAGAAGCTGCTCAAGGCCAAGAGTTATCTGCTGGAAATGAACTCATTCTGAGTGTTTTCGGCATTACTCCTTAGGGGGGATCGGTTTTGCTCGCCCGGCGGTGTTCATTTTCGGCTGTGTTTTGTGCTTAAAGGCAGTGGTGGTGGTAGCTGAGGGTTTAGATGTTTCTGTAATTTGTACATAATGCTTGTTGTATCTTGATCTGAATATTTATGAACATGGACCTGTTAATTGCTACTTCTTGGTAGCAATTCTATCGGAAATGGTCAATCACATTCAGACATTGAATTCTTACTTGCCAACAAGTGCATCAGAATGCAAACTCAAAAGTAGACCAGAAAGGAAAGTGACCAGAATCCAATTGTTGGTCACTTCAGCAACACCAGAGCCTTCCTGGATGGTCTTCCTGTGCCGACAGTATCACCAGCTCGAAGGTACAAACCATGAGCAACACTGACTTACTCAAGCAGCCAGTGGTGAGGGAAGGCGCAAGGGCATTGGTCATCTGCAGCTTCACCGACCACACAACACTTCCATGAGGGCCTGTGATTGGCACCAATCGCCCGATCGGGGATCAGGGACGACGTAGAAACTCATCTTCAAATGTAACTATAGATGCTTATGTATGTAACTCCCAAAGCTTCAGGTCGCATTCATATCATAGGTATCTAACTATAGATAAACTCGGCAAAACTGCTAGCATTCTGAATAAAGCTGATCATATCTAACCAAAACTGTGCACAGCCTACAATGAAAAGATGGTATGAACGATTTAGATAACAAATGTCACATCAATAATGAGTAGATATATCCATAAAGGAAACAACGGAGAACAAACTGTTGGCTGGAAGAATCAAACACCCAGCAGAAACTAGACCTTAGCTCAAGAGATTGATTACACAAAAAGAATCTTTGATTAGAAAAAAAAATGCAATCCCTCTTTCCAATTCATTATAAATGCAGAGTTTCAGAAAGCTGATCAAATTATAACACGATTGCACCAATAATAAAGTTATGACCCTCTCTGTGTTTGGCAATTAGAAACTTCATTAACAAAGGGGAAAAAGAAATGCACAAACAACATAAGAAACTTCACCAACAAAAGGACCTTGAGAAGCATCAGATACCAACATGTTTTCCAAGCAAGTACTTGATTTTACTTCCGATAACATTCACCACCTTCAGTTTCAATGTCTTAGTTCTTCCGTTCATGAAAAGCGCAGAGATACAAGATTCCAAACACACATGTATCTAGTTCTTAACCTTCCCCAGCCAGAGAGGCTATCTACCGTCAACAATACCAGATGGCCATTGTTGTCTTGGTTCAACCACCTTTAAGGAAAAAAAATGTTGATCTTACAAACCACAACGAACACTCTTGATACAAGAAAATGTTTCAAGATTCTGTGAAACAACTGGCAGACCTCTCCTTTCTAAATAGTAGCTAATTAGCAATCATTCAAGAACATATAGGTTTTTATTTTTATTTTTATCCCCCATAAATGTAACAGCAGCTTAAATAGTGTATACTAGTGTAATAGTGTATATAGTGATTACCACGAGCATTGCAATTTTAAGGAAATGCTGAGTGTAACCAATAAACCGTGGTAAATTACAAATAACGTCAATTAAGAAAAGTTTATACTAAATAAGGTTACAATATTTTTTTCTTTCTAAAATCAGATCACTTAATAATAACACGAGGACAAAAATACCCTCACCATTCTGAATATTTACATCCATGTCATGATATCATATCATTTTGAAAACACTACTATAGGTTGTTGAAAACATTACTCCGCTAAAACTTGAAGACACCACCACAAGTTGTTGAAAACACTATTACAAGTTGCAAACACTATTCTGCTGGATATTGAAGACACCACCATAGGTTGTTGAAAATACTACTACATGTTGTTGCAAACACTACTCTGTTGAAACTTGAAGACACTACAACACAGGTTGTTGAAAACACTACCACAAGTTGTTGAAAACACTATTACAAGTTTTTACAAACACTACTTTGCTGGAACTTAAAGACACCAATACAGCTTGTTGAAAACACTACTACAGATTTTTGAAAACACTACTAAAGAATCGAAGCCTCACATGCAATGAACAGTAACAAAATCTTCCCTAAATTTTCGACCTCCTTTGTCTTCATTCTTCCCCGAATCGCTTCGAGCATCGTCTTCTCCAACTCCACCGCTCCCTGCGACACCTCTGTTGCGCCTCTATTCGCCGTCGAGTTCGACACTAGCTGAAACCCCAAAGACAACGACCCCAAGGGGAACAACATTATAATCGACCTTAACAACCATACCAGCTACCACAACGGATAAGTGCCTGTAACAACATCCACACATGGAAACGACTCGGCGACGAGAGCCTCTCTCTCTCGAGTTAGTCTTGGATGTGCCCCTTCTCTCCACACCCCCAAAAGTTTTTAAATCCCAGCCGTCTGAAAACCAAACTGAGCTTACGATGAACATATGGCACAAGATCACTACCTTGCCCAAATCTCTTTGCCTCTCTCCGCCGGAAAACCTCGCCGGAACCATCGGGTTTTCCAAGCTTCTTGAGGCTCAAATCCAAATTGTCGTGATTGTATAGTATGCCAGGCTAGTTCGGATCTTGCTTAAATTTATGAACAGCTGTTCTAGTGAAGAGCCCCCCATCGGGTGTTTTAATTCTCCAACACAAATTGCCTACACGTTGATTAGATTCTAAATGGAATTCAAGCACTTGGCAATCGAAGGTTCAAAAGTAGGATTCAGGCCACTAGTAATGAACCATTTCCCACTAAAGTTTTCCATATTAAAGCTTTGGACAAGAACAGTAGGATCCGGGATAGGAAACTCTCCTATTAGAACTAATGATTTGGGTGTATCTTGATCTTCTCCCATTGGACAAAATATTGGATATAACAGCAGACTACCATATCTTCGTTAATTATTATTATTAAGCTCGAAGCCTGGAAGCTCAAGAGCAGCTACTGGGGAAACTGCTCATAGCAAACATGTTGACTAAAGCATATAAAGGGGATCTTTTGTTTGGATGTAGCGAAGTTCATGATAAATGTTGGGGGCCATTTAGAAAACTCCTTGTAGATGATTGAGAAAATAGTTTCAGCACTGATATAACTATTTCACAACCACTTGAAAATCGATCCTCTTTTCTTCTGGAACCTCTCTTCACTCGTAAACCCCAACCTCAAACATGTATTGCCAACAGTATTCAGATCTGAAAACACTTCATGATTAATTGGTATCTATTCTCATATTTTTTTTATAAGATACAATATCATGAAGAGGACCTCAAGCCTCGCCGGAGCCATCGGGTTTTCCGGCAGAGAGAGAGGACTGGGTTGTCGTGAATCCCGTGTCCTAAGCTTATTTGTAAGTTCGCTGATTTTTATTTCATTAACCAATCGAATGGTGACAAGTGACAATTTTTCAAAAAAAATGCGTGAATCCCGTGTCCTAAGCTTATTTGTAAGTTCGCTGATTTTTATTTCATTAACCAATCGAAT
The DNA here is from genome assembly GCA_946800695.1 of Geum urbanum. Classification (NCBI taxonomy): domain Eukaryota; kingdom Viridiplantae; phylum Streptophyta; class Magnoliopsida; order Rosales; family Rosaceae; genus Geum; species Geum urbanum. The sequence goes on from OX327011.1 coordinate 2,550,608, forward strand.
GGTGACAAGTGACAATTTTTCAAAAAAAATGGGTGTGGAGAGAGGGAGTGCATTTAAGACTATTCTCTCTCTCTCTCTCTCTCTCTCTCTCTCTCTCTCTCTCTCTCTCTCTCTCTCTCTCTCTCTCTCTCTCTCTCTCTCTCTCTCTCTCTCTCTCTCTCTCTCTCTCTCTCTCAAAAGCTCGATCACTCTCTCTACTATCCCAAATTTAAAAAGGTAAAATTGGAAAATCTAGAAGAAAAAAAATAAGTGATATTAAATGGGATTAAAAATGTAAATTTTTTTATAAATTTGTGGCTTAACCATGAAATTGGTAAATACACTAGTATGAAATTGGCTAGGGCTTTACCATTATGAAATTGTGCCTAAGCCCCAGTATGAATTGAAATTGTGCCCAGGTTAAGCCATTACTCATACTAGGGCTTTACCAATCGGTTTACTACGTACTTTGCTAAATACACTATTATCAGCATTTACCTTAAAATTGCAATGCTCGTGGTAATCACTATATACTAATACACTATTAAAGCTGCGCTTATCAATGTTGAAGAATACCAGTTGTCTTGAAGTTACCAAGAATAGATCACAAAAATAGCGAGTGTTGTTCAAAAAGATACTTGGCATAATCCACAAAGATATCAAGGGTGTAGTTGAGAAAGATACCAAGCGTTGTTCACAAATATACCAAGTGTATCGTTGAAAGGTACTAAATAATATTAGAAAGGAAACACATTTTATTAGCAGTTGGTAAACAATAATGTGTAGTTTCTAGGCAAAGAGGCAGAACGAACAACAGTTAACCAACTAAGGCTTGGGGCATTGGATTGGGCAGAAACAACATCACAAGTCGAAGATTCTAAAGCTACAGAACAGTTCCTAAAAATTTCCATGTGGGAAATCCCTTTTTTCTTGCAAATTGGAGGCTGTTTTTAGGACCAGCCAGTGGCGCAGTTGAGAGAAGCCCAATCGGTGGAGCAGTAGAGAGAAGCCTTATATGAGCTTGAAGCCTGTATGTCGCACTTCAATTGCAGCCAAGAATCGAATCTAGAAGAACTCATGTGAAGCCGGAGTCCGGTCACAAAGATGACCTGATGATGGAGAGGTTTCGGCCACAACCCAAGACTGACATCCTCTTAACTGATGATAAGATGTCTTGATAACATCGCGAAAAAATTCGAGTAGAAAGATACATCAGATTCATAAAGATGAAATCCAACTCTCTGAATGTGTATACTCTCTGATGGGGGTGATGTGTAAACACATGGATAGTATTAGTGTCATGGCCGCCAGTACATGATCGATATACCATTGGCCTTTATTCAATGATGTACTAGGCGTTTAGTGTTTCTATAATAGTATCTTTGTTGTGTAATGATGAGCATTTTTTTAGACAGAGATACGTACTTTTTGTTGTTGACGATAAGTATGGATGACATCTCTTTTATAAGCAAGTATCCTGCAAATTTAGGTGGTACATGTTGGTGAACTACAGTATTGTATAAACCAACAGATGGATACTGGTTTATGATTGTTAAGGTAACCACCAATGGATCTAAAACACTCCACGCAGCAAAAGGCTACTTTCGGATTTTATCTTTCTATCTCCTCTCTTTATGATCAAGATGCATAACAGGTCCTTTTTGCTCCAACAGACCAAAACCAAAACAAAATTAAAGCACACAAAAGTTTAGACTCGCACATGAATGATCAAATGTAATTGTATATCATTGAATGAAGCCAATGGAATATCATGTACTAGCCCTTTCTCAGTAACTTCCCAAGGCTGCAAAGAATTACATTTGGATGATCAGTTAGCAAAACGATAAATAAACCAACTAATTTAAGAACATTTGGGGAACGACTTCAGTGGATTGGTCAAGTAACACCAAGCTCTCTACGAACAAATCAATAAAGGAGTAGTACCTCTCAAAGAATTCAACACGTCGGGGATCACAACCAATATCCACTATATTCAACAAAGGTCCTGTCTTCAGAAGAAGAAAAATGTCGTCTACCAGAATATACCAATCGAAATGGCTTAGATGGAAAATTTTAATAATATGCAAATTTTAATACCAATCGAAATGGCTTATATTGAACATATTCATCCACGATTCAGCCACACAATAATCATTCATGATCCACAGGTGTAAACCAGGTTCTTGATTTTCTGTACTGGTGAAGTTAAACAAAGCAAGTAACTTCCTGAATACTGAAATACAATAATTTTCTGTGTTTCTGAAACTTTCTGTTAGCATAATGTTGCCAAATGAGCCTTTGACCAAATCATAGGAAGCAATGAAATTGTCTTTATCACTAGATTCAATCACCCAATGCAAAGCACCATTGATATGGCAGAAGCTTGTCTCTTAACTAGTTTAAAGTCATCAGGAATCTCATCCGCAGTGAGAGTCTTCCATGACTTCTAAAGGTATCTTTCTGAATCTTTACTAATAAGGCATACTAGACCATTACAAGTTCCGTTTACTTCACACTTCTTAATAGAACAAGGAAATTGGAGCTCGGCATACTCTCTAAATTCCACGTCATTGCAATGTAAAGCGAAATGATGCTTACCAGTCTGCTTTACTAGGAGAAGGTGGTGCTCAGCTTTGTCACTGATTGATTCGAGGTGGTCTTTAATGAAGCTGGACTCTTTGATCATACTCATCCATGACTTGCTCACTGTGGTGCAGCTGATAATGCATTTGATAGGCATAATAAGGAGGATCTTCCTCAAAACATCGTCAGGTATATGGTCAAACATTTCCGCGGGGACGAACAGACTTTTAAGACAAAATGGTTCGCTGTCTTCAGGGCTACTGCCGAACCTGGCAGAACCTAGCAGATCTCACGAGAAAATGAGTTAAATTTGAAAGGTCGGAGGCTTATGAGGAAAATTTCCAGAATCTGCGGACAAGGTTGACCACGGCCCCAGTGTTAACGTTACCAAACGATAGTGAGAACTTTACTGTTTACAATGATGTCTCCAAGTTAGGTTTGGGTTGTGTGTTGACGTAGCATGGAAATGTGGTCGCATATGGTTCGCGGTAGTTAAAACCTCATGAGGCGAACTACCACACTCATGATATGAAGTTGACATCGATAGTTTTCACGTTAAAAATATGGAGACATTATTTATATGGTGCCAGATGTCAGATTTTTATTGATCATAAGAGCCTTACGTACCTCCTCATACAACCAGAATTGAACTTGAGATATAGAAGGTGGATGAAGTTGATAAGTGATTATGAGTGCACATTCGTGTATCACCCTAGAAAGGCGAATGTTGTAGGTGACGCTCTTAGCTAGAAGTCTGGAGTTTTCTTGTCTCATATACAATTCGGCTCGGGTACCATTGCTTACGGATTTACGAGCCACTCGAGCAGTGTTGTATACGTATGAGAGCGAGGATAGAGTTTTATTTGCCGGTCTGCAAGTTCGACCCATTCTTATTGACAGAGTACGTGAGTTGCAGGATTCTGATCTTTCACTTTTGAAACTAAAGGAAGCAGTGCATGGTGGTGGATAACTTGATTTCACTTTAAGGAGAGATGGGCTGCAAGTATTCAAAGGTAGACTATGTGTTCCGAGCAACGAGGAGTTAAAACAGGAAATACTCGACGAGGCTCATTGTTCAGCTTATGCTATGCACCCTGGAAGCACAAAGATGTACCGAACACTCAGAGAATACTATTAGTGATCGAATATAAAGAGGGAGGTAGTGACTTATGTGAGTCAATGCCCTATTTTCCAACAAGTGAAAGCTAAGCGTACGAAACCTTTGGGAAAAATACAACTGCTGGATATTCCAGTTTGAAAATGGGAGCATGTCACTATGAATTTCGTATACAAACTGCCTTGTACATCCAAAGGTCATACAAGTGTTTGGGTAATTATGGATCCCTTTACAAAGTCTGCACATTTCATACCAGTCTCAGAGAAACTTTCGGTGAGCAAGCTAGCTATGTTGTATATATAAAAGATCGTGAAGCTACATGGTGTACTTGTATCCATTATCTCAGCTTGAGATTCTCACTTTACTTCATAATTCTAGGGAGCACTACAGGAGACTTTGGGAACCAAGTTACGTTTTAGTACGACCTTTCACCCCCAAACAGATGGTCAATCTGAAAGAACTATATAGACAAAGGAGGATATGTTGTGATCATGTGTGTTGCAATTCCCAAGGAAATGGAATAAGTACCTACATCTGATGGAGTTTGCTTATAATAACAGTTTTCACTCTAGCATTGAAATGTCACCATATGAAGCTTTGTACGGGAAATAGTGTCGGACTTCCTTGTGATGGAGCGAAGTTGAAAGGACCTAACCCCGATTTAGTTTCCTAAACCGGAATCAAACCCTTTCTGAAAACACGAACCAACAAAAACCATAAAAATTTCGGCAGAGTAACGCTACTAACGCGGAATTGCCATTAACCTGCACCCGGAAAATAACACTTCATCTTATGCCACAAAAATCAAACCGTGGGAACCAATCCCATCCAGATTTCTCAATATCACAACAGTAATGTAAAGTAATCAATAAAACTATACTTTACAGAAATCAGGGAAAAAATCAGATAAAAGTATAACATAAGAGTGCTCAGAGTGACTTCTAGTATATATATACAAATAGTAGGCCAAACAAAGAACCTACCATAAAAGAAACATCGCTCGAATACTAAGCCTCCGACCGCGACGTGCGACACCAGAATCCAAACTGCAAACTGGGCACGGAAATCAAAAAGCCCAGGGGAAAGGCAATAAAAACATTAGAGTGAGTGGACGAAAATAAACATATGCCTTTCACCAATTTCATATACAATAAACAATGTAAAGTATAGCGAGTTCGAAAAGTATATATATGGAGGTGCCAGGCGAATCTCTCAAGCTCGACGGTCAGGCGAATCTCTCAAGCCCGACGGTGATAGGCCAGGGGAATCTCTCAACCACAGCGGCATAACAGGGGAATCTCTCAACCTTGCCCAGAGGAATCTCTCAACTCTGGTCCAGAGGAATCTCTCAACTCTGGTCAGACTACCGGTGATCAGCTGAGTAGCCAAAACATCGATGCAAGTAATGCCATCACCATAAAATATAAAATAATGCATCCAAAAGTAATAAATAATCTCAATATCATATATAAATAAATACGAAAAATCACGAAAAATCACGAACTCGCAACGACAGTGAAAATAGAAAAGTCCACTCACAGATGAGCGTAACGCAATACGCGTTAATCCCGTGATCTGGCGGAAAATCCCTCGCCAAACGAACGATCACGATCACCTGGATAATCATAAAATCTACTGCTCAAAATCATAACTCAAAACCTCGAATCACATCTCGAGGAACAACCGTTCCCAGAAACATATAATTCAATATCGACGAAATCGTCAAAATCCGATAATCACACCATAAAACCTCGCTATAATTTTCGATGCTCAATTCGAAAAATAAACCTCACCACTGCGATCGGTGCGCGATTCCGAGCGAAACGACATACAACTCGTCGAAAAACACGTCGGACGAAAAGTCACCACCGCAGCCGCTGCTGCCGCCGGCCGCCGGAAAACCTCACCTGCCCAGAAAAATGCAACCTACATATAGATTTGAAGATCTCGATATTTCCAACAACTTTCCAGTTCAAAGTTAAGGCCAATTTTGACCGAAAAAGGTCCAAAACTCACCTCAAAGGTGCAAACCCTCGCCGAAATTTCAACTTCTCCGATATCCTTCCTCCGGCCACAGAAACCTCCCAAACCACTTCCAATAGCTTCCTCTCTTGATGGCTAACAAAACCCCTCAAAGAGCCACCACCAACTCGGCCTCCATGCCGTCACCCAAAGTCGTCAAAAATTCGCCGGAAAACGCCGAACTTTGCCGCTTCGATTCTCCCTCGTCCGGCCACCTCACGGGTCGATCCACCTCTCAAATTGAAGAGGGCCACGAGCCCAACAAATCTTATGAAGGAACCTCGGCCAACCGTGGCCGGAATCGGCCTCCACGGCGGCGCAAAGCTCACGGGCAAAACGAAGCAAAATGGGTCGACGCCTCTTGACCCGTGGTCAACGCGGGTCAAGGCCCAATTTGTAGAGTTGGAAACTTTCCAAAATTGGCATGTATTCTCCCGTATTTATACAGTACGCGTATCGAATCCCAAACGGATAATTACGACAATATCCGACGGCCAAAAATATTCACAACTTATTCCTCGTAACTCGGAATAATCCTCCGAAAGTTCCCACGAGCTTAAAGTTAAATTCTCTACAACTTTCGTGAAGGATCTCAAATCCAATTCTTGCCCAATAATTTAGTCATTAACGAGGCCGCCATATTAATCAATTACGTAAAGATCGCGACTAATCGCGAAACTCACAAATCAAGTCGATAACCATTCCAATTTCGGTTCGGGTCGATCGACGGTCCAAAACGGATCACAATCACGATTCGGATAACTCGAATACGAACGGATAAACTCGATGATATTCCAAAATTTCAAATATTCATATTATATTCCTCGGTCGTCGAAATAATAATTCGGAACCGCCCACGAACTCGAAATCACGCGTACAACAACTCTCGAGAATAGACTCAACTCAAATTCTCGGCCAATAATTAAGTCGTGATCAAAACCGGCAATTCAATCAATTTACGGAAAACTGCGATTACGCGCAAGCTTGTGGATTAAGCCGATTACACGTCTGATTCTGTTCCGGGTCATCACAGAAGTAGGAGAAATGAGCATCATAGGCCCCGAACATAGTTCAAGAGACCATAGAGAATGTGCAGATCATTCGAGACAGATTGAAGATCGCTCAGGATAGACAAAAGAGTTATACAAACGTTAGACTAAAAGATCTTGAATTTGAGGTGGGAGACTGGGTATTCCTAAAAGTGTCTCCATGGATAGAGGTGATGTGATTTGGGAAGCGGGGTAAACTCTAGCCACGTTACATTAGACCTTATGAGATTATAGAATGTGTAGGTGTTGTGGCTTATCATTTGAAGTTACCCTCAGAGTTAGCACGAGTTCATGATGTATTCCACATGCCCGTGTTATGGAAGTACACTCCTAATCCCTCTCATGTTATTATACCTCAGCAAATTCCGTTACGTGAGGACTTGGTCTATATAGAGGAACTAGTGGGGATTCTTGACCGTAAAGAGCAGGTTCTCCGGAATACGACTATTCCTTTAGTAAAGGTATTGTGGAGGAATCATGCAGTAGAAGAAGCCATTTATGAACCAGAGCAGCTCATGAGGGAGCAGTACCATCATCTTTTTTAGCATGTATGTAAATTTGGAAGATGAATTTTTTTTGGGGGGGGGGGGGGTGGATTGTTACGACTAGAACTAAAAATTACCCAGTTATCGAATCGTATTTAGGTTTATCACGGATTAGTCGCACTAATATTAACGATTTTTTCACCGGGAGAAAATTTGAATTGACTTTCTTCGCAATAATTGTAGAGTATTTTATTTTGAGACTGTAGAAATTTTCGGGGAATTTTTCGGTTAAACGAGTTATATCTTATGTTTATCAGAAATCGGCATGAGAAATTATTAAAAAAGAAATTAGTTTAGGTCAGTTTAACCTCAGATCTTGATTAGATCAATTCTACACCGTTGAAAATTTAAGGAACTTAAGGGTATAAATAGAAAATTTCAGAAAATCCTAATCGGAAAAACTCTCGGGCTCGACCCGTTTCTAGAAAATTTTGACCATCGCTGTTGTTAGGATTGACTCGATCGAACCGCTGTTTTTTGTCCAGCTTTTCCATTGAGAAAGTTAGGGCTTTGAAGCCCGAGGCTTCTTTGTTATGTTGATGTGGATATTTTTGGGTTTATGCAAGTTGTTAAGGTGACCCGATACGAGTTTTACTCGTGGGGTTGTCGTCGGTGGTGGTGACGCTCCAACGGGTTTTGGTTGTCAAAAGTTAAGGGTTTTTGGAGCTCTCCCTCCCTTGAGATTTGTGAGGATGGTCTCGAGCTCCTTCATGGCTCAACAACGAAGTTTCAATGATTTTGGAATTCCGGCCGATTTTGGGGCTGTGGCTTTCGAAGCCGATTTCGGCGACGTTAGGTAGAGTTGGAGCACGTAGGTATAGGGGTTTGGTTGGGCTCGAGGAGAGGAGAGTCTAGAGGGTTTGATCACCATTGTTGGTAGCGGTTGTCGAATTTAGGGTTCCGGGTTGTTTTTATAATTTCCGACCAAACGTCATCGAATTGGACTCCAGCTCAGTTACAAAAAGTTGTAGGCCTCGTTGAGAGATTTCCATCGAGGTGTCAAACGTCACCATCAGAGCACTTTTGCCGGAGGCGCGTGTGACCCACACACGTGTGGACCATGCGTCGCCGTCCACGGCAGAGCTCTGGTGATGCATCTTATAGAATTTTGTGACGGGGTTTTTGGGGTTGTTTTTAGAGCCGATTTCCATAGTTTTCATGTTATGATATTATGTGATCCTTATGGACAAGACATCGAGATCGTAACTTCGGTGAGGGGAATTCCGCTGGACCTCAGCAGTATACGAGCTGGTGAGTGGACTTTATTTTCACAGTCGATTGTAAGTCCATCTTTTTATGCATTACGTTTTATGATATGTTTTAGAGCATTTATTTGGAGGTTTGTTTTGTGATGGTTTATATAGTTGCATCGAGGTCTTAACTATTTGGCTGACCACCGGATAGCCGGTTGGACCGGGTTAGGACAAACACCCTGCTCGACCCAGATTATCTCTAGTTAGAAAAAACACCCTAGATGATCCCATCACCTGGACTTTTCATACATATAGTCGTTTCAGGTTAGGGAAAACACCATGAACGACCACCTCCATTGTATTTCAGTTAATGATATTTGAACTCGCATTATTTTACGGAAATCAGCGGAAATGCATGATACTTCAGTTTTATCGATTTATGTAGATTATGTTATTTTGTCCACTCGCGCTAACTTTTTATATTTTAATGAATTTCCCTGAAATCTTTGGTTTCGGTCGCCCAAGATGTAGAGTATATCTTGAGAGTGCTTAGTTTCATCGAAGGCTTTGAGTCCACCAGTCATGTCTTCATCAGTATGTTCCAGCTCACTATCAGTTTGTATCATATGTATGTAAAAGTCGCTCTGGTTACCAGTTGTAGTGTGTTGGTTTCAGTAGAGCTCATGTAAATAGTTAGTTACTCTAGTAATCAGTGAGTTTACTATTTTTGTCTTCAGAACCTGTACGTTGTAAATAAGTCTTTAAATTTCAGAGTTGAGTTTCTTGTTATGGTTATGACACTTGTTGAGAAATCTGGATGGACATCGGTGGTCCACGGTTTGCTTGTGGGATTTGGAGTCTGAAGTGTTATCTTCATGCAGGTTTTTGGTTGTCTCACTATCAAGAGAGGTTATGTCAAAGTTTTTGTAAAATTTCTTAGATTATGGTCAGTTGTTAGGACTTAATCTTAGTTTACTAGCGAAACTAAGGTTGGGTCATTTCAATTCGAATGAAGAAAAATCTTAGGGTTTTCTCCATTTGGCCTCCGCCACCGAAAAGAGTTTCGGCCGACTTTGACCATGAAATCACTCGGGTTTTGAAGCCTGCCACGACAGGAGGCGATTTCCACCGGTTTCAGGCCGCATCGTGGTCCAATGAGGCCAATCGGCCAACAATGTACATTTAGGTTAAAGGATTAAATCTGATAAAGAAATAATGATAGGTAAGACTATTTTCAAAAATTCAAATGTCCCAGAGAGTTTCTTCTAATTTTCCCAACTATATATGGTCTACACACACCAAATATAGTGCTTCCATTCGGTGTCCAGCAATACAGATCAAGTCACACTATCAATTATCTCCATTTGCCCCTGCATCTGAGATAAACCGCTCAAGGAATGCACCAATCCCAATCAAACCGCTTCTCTCCATGGGTTGTACCCACTTCACGACCGGTAATGCTTTTTTACCGCTCTATGGCCATCTCTTCTTTAAAGAAAAGCAATGAACATGAGTGCATAACTCGGGGCTGGTAATGTTTATGGAGCATCTTCAAGGCCGGCTCTGAGATGTCAAAAATATCATGGAGTTCTAGGCTAAATATAAAAACAGAGGTCCAAATACATATGTTGTGCATACTCAGGTCTCATTTTGGGGCCTCTTCTCAATGGGGGGCTCTAGGCACAGGCCTATATTTAAGGCCAGCCCTGAGCATCTTTATATCCTGTCTCTGTGTTCATTCTGTTCATTGAGACATGTAGGCTTAAGAGAAATCAGAAGTTTAATGAGGGTTGGTGACTTCAATTTCTAATACAAGGGTGATGAAGAATTTTTTATCCCTCTAAATACTTAGTTTTTAATTATTTTTTAAAAACTAAGTGAAAAACAATTCATAGATGAAAAAGGTATTTATCAAAATTTCTCGCAGCTTTGAGATACCATTTCTTTTACTTGCAGTGCAAAATTAGTATCTCGATCGTCTTCTCTTGGTTTCTTAAATCTCCTGCCATGAGGTCTTTATGCCTTTCAGATTCAGCCCATCCAAACTTTTTCCTCTTTTCAATTAAGTTTATGAACTATTCTATATCTTCTTCCCTTTCCCCCTCTAAATTTACCGAGAGCTTAATTTCATGTCTAATTTGTGAGACATGTGTGTTAGTGTGTGATCCCGTAACACACTATTATCGCACACTTAGTCACCAAGCAAACGGGTCAACACAGCTCAGACCAAACGCATGACAGCAATATAGGCTCCAACTCTAAATAAGAAAACTACTTCATCTGAACGTCCACGCATTCGGTACGTCAAACGGAAGATACCAGGACTAACTATGTACAAAACAGGATCCCACATTGAAGAACAACAAAAGACTCCACACTCAATCAGCGATATAAGCAACACATCTACAACAGATACAAGGTCCCCTATTACTCTACCAATACTACTGTTACACTTCATACACTAATTTGAGCGTCGGAGAGTCGAAGGTGGAACACCCCGTCAAGGCTCCTAATGTCTGTTTGGTGTATTATTCTTAACAGCAGATAAAGAAGACACGTGCGCGACAACTTGAATCACTTGAAATAGCCCCATCCGTACTTCTACTGGAATTCCTACGGAGTTTGGTAGAAACAATTGGCACCGTCTGTGGGAAGTGAGCAATCGTAAACCACTCGAAACCATAGCAGCAAAGATGACAACAGACCACATCACACCCGAAAGCCGGAAGATAAGAGACGCGTCCGTCGACGCGATCAGCAGCATCAACGACCTAACAGAGGATGAAGCAGCAGCCCATCTCGTGAAGGAACTCCAAACGGCCCGAACCGAAAGAGACCAGGAATGCCAAGCCCGACAGCATTTGGAGGATCGACTTGACGCGTTCATCTGGAGCCAAGAGACCCAACGAGAGGAATCAGTACCAACGGAGGAACCAGGGGCGGGCATACAAGTCATCAGAGTCGACCCACCATGGGGACTGCGAAATAACCGACTCCCAGGACGTCCACCACTGCCCGAAAGAATACGAGAGTACGAAGAACCAATCGTGACAGTTGATAACGCCATGCTCCGGCGAATGGCAGAAATGGAGGCCGAAATCACGTCACTAAAAAAAAGCACCCACACTAGGCCAAAAGGAATGTACACTCCCCGTGTGAGCCCCTTTTCGGATGACATCCTGGCATAGGGCAAGGACCCATATTCCAAAACCGTCAAGATCAGCAGGTTCAACGAGAAAGGAGATCCGCGAACACACATTGACGAATATCAATCCGCCACCGTAGGTACCTGGTATTCGGACGTAACCATCTATTTCCTATTCCAAGAGACACTGACGGAAGAAGCACGGAACTGATTCTACGAGTTGCCCACGGGATCCATTCGCTCGTTCGAAGAGCTCACGGAGCGTTTCCTCAAGATTTACCAGCTACAGGGCAAGTACAACACTACCAGCACGCTTCTAAAGATCCATCAGGGGACAATGAAAACCTATCCGGCTTCATCAATCGGTGGAGGGCCCTTGCGAACACGTGCAGGAACCTCGACAAGAACGTAGCAAAAACGACGCTACTGGAAAACCTGACGGGAACCCCGTTCGTAGAGAAGCTGGTTAAAAAGAACCACCTTGAGTACGATGAGATGATCGACCTAATCATCCAAAAGGCACTGGTGGAGACCCATGTATACGGAGCGCAAGGCCCAAGCACAATACTGACTTCGAAAACACACGGCTACACACAAGATCGCCCGCCATCCCCCAATACAGCCAAAGATCCACCGCCAAAGGCACAACCCACCACATCCCGCAAACGCGAAGATCATTATCGCGAGCACAAGAACAACAAACAGTATCAGTAAACGCATCGCGAGCGTTCACCACCGCGAAACCCGCCACCCAGAGATCTCCACCAGCGACGCACGGTCTTCTCCATCACCCAGGGCACAAACGAGGAGGTGCTCAAATAGAATAAACGACAAATCCACTCTCCCATGCCTAGGGCGCCCGGCATCGCTCATATGCAGAACAACAGGGGAACGTGGTGCATGTATCATGATTCGAACACCCTCAACACCAATGACTGCAAAATTCTAGCCAGAGAGATCGAATGACTACACACGGAGGGAACACTGATCTTTCGAGCAACAAACGTGAAATGCCCGGCTACGGACATACGAACGAGGGGCACTATCAACAACATCTCGGGAGGGAAGCGGAAGGCCGAATGCCCACATGAACGGGAAGAACCCCGACCTAGGGACGTATTTGCGGTACATCCCAGAAATTCGCCGAAGGCTGTCAAGAAGGATTGGCCCCCGATCACCTTCACCTACGAGGAAGAGGGCAACCGGAACAGCACGCTCTCGTTTGTCGTCAACGGAGTGGTAGACCGGTACTTAGTCAAGCGCATCCTCATTGACTACGGAGCTTCCGTCAACATCATTTTTCGAGAGGCATATAAAGGCCTCAAGCGTCCGAAATGTAAGATGACGCAGGACCATGAGAGCATCGCCAGCTTCTCAGGGGAGACCACTTACCCACTCGGTAGCGACTACATTCGATTCGACATTGGAGCACCAGGAACCCCCCCAGAGCGAGATCAGCACTAGGAACCCCCCAGAGCGAGATCAGAACAGAATTCGTTATCATAGACCTATGCATATCCTACAACATGATCCTTGGAAGACCATGTATCTCAAAGCTAAAATTGATCATCGCCGGCCACATGCTCCTAGCAAAGTTCCCGACAGACTACGGAATCGGCATGGTCAGGGGGTACAATTTCGTGGAAAAAATTGTTCGACCAGACAGAGACAACACGCGACTGGAGGTGCTCGTAGTGGCGGAGTGCCCTCCCAAAGAGCAGCAACCTGATGACCTGCGTGACAGACTAAACACTATCCGGCCCGCCGAGGAACAGGAAGGGCAACGTACGATACAACTGTCCCGTGAACACCTGGAGTGCACGATTCGCATCTGCGCATAGTTAGAACCCGATATAGCAGCTCGACTAATCAAGGTCCTAACGGACTGCCAGCAGGTATTTGCATGGTCCTACGCGGACATGCTCGGAATCACCCCAAGCATTATCTCCCACAGACTCAGCATCAACTCACTTGCAAAGCTGATAAAGCAGAAATGGCGGGCGTATGATCATGAACGATATACAGCTATGCACGCGGAGGTAGACAGACTGTAGAAAATCGGCTTCATCCGAAAAGTCGACTACCCGAAATGGATCTCCAACGCCGTCATGGTCAAGAAGCACAACGGATCTTGGCGCATGTGCATAGATTATAGTAATTTGAGCAAGGCATGTCAGAAAGACAGTTTCCCGTTACCCCGGATCGATCAGTTCGTGGACGCCACTGTCGGGCACGAACTACTGTCCATGATGGATGCATACTCGGGATATAACCTGATCCTCATGAACCCTGAAGACCAGGAGGCCACGTGCTTCACAACAGACAAGGGGCTCTACTGTTACATAGTCATGTCGTTCGGCCTCAAGAACGCAGGCTCTACATACCAAAGATTAATGAACATCATATTTGACGGGTTAACCGGCGAAATTGTAGAAGTCTACATCGATGACATACTAGTCCAAAGCACAAAGGCAACGGATCATCCCGAACACCTATGAACAGTACTCGAACTCCTGATCAGAAACGGCATGTGATTGAACCCCGCCAAATGCACGTTCGGCGTAACAACAAGCAAGTTTCTCGGATACATCAACAGCAAGGGGGGCAACAAAGGTCAAGGCAATACTAGACATGCAACCCCCTATGACTAAGATCGAACTCCCCGCTACTCTGACAAATGTGCACTGTTCTTCAAATCCCTCCGAACGACAAATAAGCGAAGCGTCGTTTGGACAAACGACTGTGAAGCCGCATTTGCATCAATCAAGCAGTACCTCACCTCAATCCCTCTCTTGTCCAGACCTGTAAAGGGAGAAACCCTATATCTGTACCTATCCGCTTCCCTAACGGTCGTCAGTTTGGCCCTGGTTCGAAGAGAAACAAATTCCGAATTGCCAGTTTTCTTTACCGGAAAGGGCATGACACCTCCCGAGACCCATTACCCTACGATCGAGAAGGTGACAATTGCGCTCATTACAGCAGCAAGGCGACTCAGGCCTTACTTCTAGGCCCACAACATCCACCTTCTTACCAATGTCCCATTACGACAGGTATTACAATCGCCCGACCACAGTGGCCGATTGGCGAAATGGGCCGTCTAACTAATGAAACAAGAGATGAGTAACTCCTTTGAAAGCCCTTCCACTCGACGTGATAACCTCGTGAACCTACTCCTATACTCATCCATAGTACCAGTTTGTGACATACGAGCCACCTCTGCTAGTAACCCTTACTGGCTCCGAGTGCCGAACTCTCTCATTAAGAGATCACTTAACCCTCTCAACATAAAAGGAAACTCCTGCTTAAATATAAACCATACATTTGCCGCTTCTCCACCTAGATGTAGAGTTAACACAACAACTTTCAGGTCTTCCGGTACCTGATAAAGCTCAAAATATTGCTCCGCCTTATGGAGCCAATCTACTGGGCACCTTCTTCAAATGTGGGGAACTCCAACCGCATCTGTCACATTCGACTGATACTAACATAAATTAGTCTATAGTAGTGACCGAGCTTAATAATGAATCAAATTCTCTTATGAAAACATTGATACAAGATCCGATTTAAGAGTGATTTTATTCATGCCCCCTAAATATTAGATACACATTCCATTATTAATACACTGGTGTTGAAGAAGAAAATAGATATTGTACGCAATCAATGTAGACTGAAACAATACTTTATTCATTGATAGATGACCTTAATATAAGCATTATAATTTGTCACAATCAATATCCTTATAAATAAGAGATTGAGAGAATATCTACTTCAATACTAATTAGGACAAGACACACATAGGGATACCGGGGATATTATTCCCTGAATTTCTTCCTCTTGTGTCACGATCCTAATGGATGATGCATAACATGTCGCCTCAATAAAAACCTTGCCAAACAAACAAAAACCTTATGGGTAAAAAAAAAATCTCAGTTTTAGGAAAAAAAGAGTACAACGCATCAACTACAAAAGCGACCACATGTGATGTAGACCCTCCCTGATGTACGTCTACGAAATAAACTCTCCATAATCAGTAACTCAATCTTGAAATTCAAATAATCATTACATACCAATGCGTCTCATATGCTTCACAAATGTAGATTTTGACAAAGACTTGGTGAACAAATTTGCAGCATTATCCGTCGAACCAATTTGGCTCACATAGATATTCAGTAATTGTTGTTGTTGCTAATTGAAGAAATAATTCGACTAAATATATTTTGTATGATCACCCTTGATGTATTCCAACTTCATTTGTTCAATGCAAGCAACATTCTGCTCAAATATGCAAGTTGATGGTGTCATAGTAGATGATACGTAATCCACTAGACCCTCGAATGTGGTGTATAACTGACCTAAGCTAGACACACTCCTTTACCGCTTCATGCAAAGCTATAATCTCAGAATGATTCGAGGAAGTAGAAACAAGGGTTTGCTTCGTAGATCTCCAAGAAATCCTAGTGTTCCCTATGGTGAATACATAACCTATTTGGGAACATCCTTTATATGGGTAAGAGAGATATCCAACATCAGCAAAACCAACTAAGACATCACATGGTGTCTCTAAGGAGGGGATCACACTGAATTGAGGTACAATGCTTGCAGCCGGAACAACATTCGACGGGTCGAAGGTTTCTCTTGACGGGTCGAGAGAAATAGTCGACGTGTCAAAAATCTCAGGACTCTGAAAGCTGCGTTTCAACCATTCCTTTTTCCAGAATTTCAAGTCTTTCTCTCTTGTTTCTTTGTAGGGAAAGAATATGTCCAAGTCAATGGATCTCTTCAAGTACCTGAAGTTATGTATTATTTCATTCCAATGACTTTGTGTAGACACTGACTGAGAAGGCAATGTCTAGATTTGTGCAGCAAGCTATATATAGTCAAGCTCTAACCGCACTAAGTTATAAAATCTCAACTTCAAAAGTTCTTCATCATAATCTTTTCAGATGAAATGGACCATTTTGGGTTCCAGATTGCGAACAACTACTTGTGTGCTAAAATGGTGTGTTTTATGCATTGCCTAATTTAGACATAAGCATACTGGTGAATAAGAATTAAATCAACTCTATGTTAACTGAGACAATATCGAGTCATACCAAGGTCTATCATCTCAAACAAATTGTTCATTTATTGAACACGCATGAACATAACTTATCATTCTTATATCCCTTTCCAATCAAGTAGTCACTTAGAGTAGTAAACGTCTCAATTTGAACACATGAGCACTCCATGGTTTAAAGTTGCTTGAATTGGGTATCACTATGCCAACCGACACTCTCATGTATATCTCTAAATCAAAATCCCCATAGAGATATATTGTAACAACTTTCATAAGCTGCATACTCAGTATTTTTGGACACTACCAAACTTTTTCTTCTTTAAAAGCTTTGTGCATCTTGTCTTGGATCCATACTTTGTTGTGTTCATAACTTAGAAATGGATTTATGATTACACAGATCAATTGCAGAATGTAGAAGAAATTGTTGTGTCTGATAGGTAATAAATTCTATTGTTGTGCCGAATTTGGAAACTGGAGAGATTTCAATCCAGACTTCAATTCCGGTTCAGATGCTCATTTCGATTTTTGCTATGGTTAGTTACATTAACCTCCAACTTCCCTCTCAATGGTTGTTATTCCCCATCTCATTTGGTTGATCTAAAGAAACTACTTGGTTTTGGTTACGGTTCTCGCGGTAGCCTCCCACTTCCCATTTGACGTAATGCAGGTTGGCCTTGTGTGTCAATCTATGTTTTCTACTTTTCGTTCGGTGAATGTTTATCACTGTTTCATGTTTTCAATTGTACTTTTTAATTGATTCTTCAATAGATTGCTGTTCGTTTACCCGCAAAAAAAGAGAGAAGGGTAATTAATTCTATTATAGACGTCTATACCATCATTTCAGTGGGGATATTCGTCTTTATATTAAGTGTTACTATAATACTATACTCTGCAGCTTGTCTTTCTGAAGATCTGCATCTTTCTTTCATTGCAGCTTGTTTAGTACGGATGAAGATGCACCCCTGAATGTATCTCCTTAGTATGGTGTCTCCTCTCTCAGGCGTCACACACTTGAGATTCGCCCTGGTCTTCCCTTGTCGGTATAGGCAACCGTTTCGGATGTTGAAGCTTGCAGCCTTGGCAATGATGTTGCGTGCCTTTGCCTTGTCTGTTGGAAGTTCGTTACTTGTTTTGTATGCGATGAGCTCGTCCATATAGCTGTTTGCGTGTGGCTCAATTGTGAACACTTCCTCCAGTGACTTGGGGATGCTCAAGCATTTGGGGACTTCGACTACCTTCTACCTATACTCTAAATGTACGGGTGTCATGCTAATCGGGCGAGCTTGTCAGCCTTCGCGTTCCCTCTCCCTGGGGATATGAGTGATGTTGAAGAACTTGAACATGTATAGCAAGGCCCTCACGTAACTAAGATACGCGACTATGGTTTCCCCCTTTGTCTGGAAGTCCCCTTTTATCTGGTTGACCACAAGTTACGAGTCACTAAAGATGTTGATGATGGGGGCCTCAGAGTCCTTGGACAGCTGCAATCCAGCAATGAGGGCCTCATACTCGGCTTTTTTATTCGTGGCCTTGAATTCAAACTTGAGGGCACATTCAACGTTCACTCCTCCTAATTTGGTCAGTGTAACTCCGGCTCCGCTTGTCTTCTTTGTACATGACCCGTCCACGTAAGGGTTCCAATTTGACTGGGGTGATGGGGCAGATGCATTGATGGGCACAGTGGGTATCGTGGTTGTGCACGGGGTGGTTAGCCGTGTCAGAGCTAGAATTTTTGTTTCTGTGTACTCGGCTATGAAGTTGGCCACTGCCTGTCCCTTCAGCGATGTTCAGGGTAGATAGTGTATGTCAAACTCTCTTAACTTGATTACCCATTTGGCAAAACACCCATTATGATCGGGCGATTGTAGGACCTTCCTGAGTGGTATGTTCGTGAGAACGTGGATGCTGTGGGGTTGAAAGTAAGGTCTAAATCGCCTGGCCACAGTGACTAGTACGAGTACCATTTTCTCGATCGTCAGGTTTTGGCGTCTACCATTATCCTACCTAAAAAGAAGATAGGTAACTCTGTGTTCTCCTCCTTGCGAACATGGGTGGAGCTCACGGCTGTTGGTGAAATAGCTAAGTATATATAGGGAGTTTTCTCCTTTTAAGGGTCTAAATAGGATAGGGATAGATGCTAGAAAATATTTGATGTTGCAGAAAGACGCCTCACATTCAGGCGTTCAAATGACATACATTTTGTTGGTTGTTAGGAGGGCTTTGAAGAATGATGCACACTTATCAGAATAACGGGAGATGAAGCAGTTCAATGATGCTAGCTTGCCCATGAGGCTCTGAAGGTCGACTTTCTTGGTGGGTGGTTTCATGTCGATTATTGCCTTTACCTTGGCGAACGAGGCCTCAATGCCTCTCTAGCTCACAATGTATCTGAGGAACTTGTTGGAGGTGACACCGAACGTGCATTTGGTCAGATGAAGCCTCATGCCGTTCTTGATCAGGAGGTCGAGCACGGTCTTCAGGTTCTCGGTGTGATCCACTGCCTTGATTTTTTTCGCGAGTATGTCATCGACATAAACCTTAACGATTTAGCCCGTCAAACAGTTGAATTTGATATTCATGAGGCGTTGATAGGTGGACCCTGCATACTTCAGTCTCAATGGCATCACGACATAACAGTATAGGCAATTGCCGCTCGTGAAACACGTTGCCTCTTGATCTTTAGGGTTTATAAAGATCTGATTATACCCCGAGTAAGCGTCCATCATGGACAACAAATCGTGCCCCGTTGTTGCATTAACCAGCTGATCGATCCTAGATATAGGAAAGTTGTCCTTCGGGCACACCTTGTTTGGATTGTTGTAGTCGATACACATCCGCCACTTCCTGTTGGTCTTCTCCACCATAACTACATTGGAGATCCAGTTCAGGTAATCAACCTTCTTGATGAACCCTATCTCCAACATTTGATCAACTCGAATGCATGGTGGCGTAGTGCTCTGCCTTGTACGCTCTTCGCTTCTACCTAACTCGTTTCGTACCCGAGTGGATACTGAGCCTATGGATATAATATCAGTGGACATCTCGGGCATGTCCGCATAGGACCATGCAAATAATTCTTGACGCTTCCTCAGTATCTGGATGAGTTGCTCAGAAAGTTCTATTGCTAGCTGGGCACCTATCTGCACAGTGCGCTCGGGATGCATGTTCAAGAGCTGTATCGTTTGGAGTTTATCTCGCTCGGCCACAGGATGTACTGCTACCAATCCGTCGTGTGGATCATCTGGTGTCCCATTTTTGGGTGATTCCCCTTCCACTGCCAGCACCTCCAATCAGGTGTTGTCCCCATTCGACCGAGTGACCTTACCCTCAAAATCGTATCCCAATACGTACCCCGTGCCCTGATCAGTTGAGAACTTCCCCATGAGCATGTGGCCTGCTATTATGAGCTTCAGCTTGTTGATCCCCAGTCTCCCGAGAATCATGTTGTAGGGGGAGTGGGGGTATCCATGATTATGAAATCTGTCCAAACCTTGCTATGCGGAGAGTCATACGCCTCGATCCCGAATCGCATATAATCACTGCCGATTGGGTAAGAGGTTTCACCCGAGAAGCTAGTTATGCTCTCATGATCCTGAGTCATCTTGAATATTGGCCTGCCCAACGTCTAGTACGTGTCCTAGAAGATGACATTCATTGAGGCTCCATTGTCAACCAGTATTCACTTGACGAGGTAACGATCCACGATGTCGTCGATCACGAACGCCAAAATGTTGTTATGCTAATTATCCTCCTCGTTGAACGAGAAAGTCATGGGAGCCCATTCCTTCTTCCTTGTCTTGGAAGGCTTCCCAGACCTGATCACGTACACATCCCTCGTCGGAGGCTCTAGCCCCTTCCATGGCATCTCCGACTTTTGCTTCCCCCTTGAGATGGTATTGATCACTCCTCTGGTCTCAATGATTATGACATTGCGAGCCTCATTCGACTTCGGGATGATAATATTGCCGTTCTTATGTAGTAACTGTATCTTCTTGGCGAGTATCTCGCAGTCATTGGTGTGGTGAGTTTTCGACTCGTCGTATATGTACCACCAATTTATTGTTGAGCATTGAGGGCGTGCCTGGAGCCCTTGGGAAAGGAGGTCGGATTTGGTCCTTGTTGTGTCGGGGTAGCTTGGCAGATAGGTCGTGCTATAAACTCGTGTCTTTATAAGCGCCTTCTGTACGATCAGGTCTATTACCTCGTCGTAGTCGAGATGTTCTTTCCGAACAAGCTTCTCGACAAATGGTGTTCCGACCATATTTTCTATCAAGGTTGTCTTAACTACCTTCTTGTCGAGCCTGGATAACCACCACATTATGCTCGGGCCCCTCACCCGTCTGATTTTGGGCACCTTGTCCCCGTATGTAGGCATAGAGCCTCTCTTCCACCTCAATTGGGCCTGCCTCTCCTTGTCTCCCTCCGCCCTTGCTTTCATCAGCTCCTGAAAGACCTGGTTTAGTGCCTCGTCTTCGGTCATGTCTTGGATGTTACTTGTGGCCATGCCCGAGAGGAATTGTTGGTTTTTCGCGCTCTTGGGTGTTGTAAGGGTAGAAGTTTCTCTTGCTTCGTGCGCCATCTTTGCTCTCGGGTTTCGGGGTGCGGGCCTTTTATTTGGTGGTATTTGTACGTGGTTAATGATTGCTCACTTCCCTCAGACGACGCTAACTATTTCTACCGAATTCCGCACAGGGTAATTAACAGAAACACGTAGAGGGTAAGCTGTTTGGTGGTGATAATCTATCTTTTCGGACTTACCTTCCGAACGCTGCTCCGCTTCCTTGCTATTAGAGTTAATACAAAACGAACAAACGTCAGAGGCCTAGACGGGGTTTGTCCGCCTTCAACGCTCTAAAGTTTAAGTCAGATAGTATATCGAATATAACAAAAATAGTAAGAGTTGAGTGTTCGGGATCCCCTTTACCTGTCATAAATGAGTTGATTATATGGGTGGTTGAACATGTGGTTTGCTGTCGTTCTTCGATGTGGGATATGTTTCTTCTGGACCGAATATTCAAAGGGATTGTTCGGACGCGTGGTTGCTCGGATGAGGATGATTCTTTGTAGAAATTTGGAGTTCTCGTTGTTGTCTTGCATTTGGTCAAAGGGGTGTTGACCCATTTAATGGCTAAGTGTATGTTAATAAGGTGGTGCAATGACTTATACTAACATTAGAAATTTAGGATTATTCTCTAGAATGGCTAGAGGGAAAGCTCTCTCGAGAGGACTGGTTTTTTTCGTTGAATCATAAAATAAAACAATAATAGGAAATTATACTTAAGGTCAGTCAGAGGCCTTAGATTACACATAAGGTAAATTAATAAGTTTTACACATATAAGGTCATTCTATTTTTTTAAGTTTCCAAAATTACCCTTATAAGAGAGAGTTGTTGTTTGTAGTGTGTATGTGACTGTGAGTAGATCCACCGGTAGCTTTTAGAGAAAGAGGGAGGGAGCTATGGTAGAGAGAGAGAGAGAGATCGAGCTCCATTAGATTTTATGTGATTGTGTGTGTGTGTGTGTGTGTGTGAGAGAGAGAGAGAAGACAGTCCCGGGAAAAAGCTCCTATGAGAAGAAGTTCCGGGGAATCGTCGGAAGATTCCGGCGAGATAAGATTGGGTAAGGCTTCGATTATGTTCATCTATATATAAACAAGCTCCAAGCCTTCAAGACATGCATATCTGCCTCTGCATCTGCGTTTCTTTCTTCTCATCTCGTTGGTGTTGTTGTTCTCTGAATTACTGTGTGTTGGTTTTCGCTTAGAAAAAAAAGGGTTCGGGGCCGTGATGTTGATTAACTACCAATTTTATGAAGGGAGGTACTCCCTCGTGATTACAAAACTACCAATGGATCCTTTTGAGCCTTTACTCTTGATTCTTTTATGTTGTTTTTACCTTCTGTTTTGTAAGCATTTTTTGTTTGATTTGCAGATTTGTTGCCATGGATTTGGATTTGTATGTGAAGTGCACCTACAACAACCATACAATCATGTTCGATCAAGTCCCAGTAGAGTAGTATTGTCCAACAACTAGAGTAGTACTTTCTGAAAACTACAGTAGTACTTCAACAAACGGTTGTAATTAGAATGCATCAAGTCCCAGTAGAGTACTACTGTCCAAAAACCAGAGTACTACATTCTGAAAACTACAGTAGTACTTTCAACAAACTGTTGTAATTAGAATGCATCAAGTCCCAGTAGAGTAGTACTATCCAAAAACTAGAGTAGTACATTCTGAAAACTACAGTAGTACTTTCAACAAACTGTTGCAGTGTTTTCTATGTGATAACATAGAAAACATACAATATGACTCTTCATTGTATAATACATACTACTTTAACGTAATTTTTCCTTATGCAATTGGTTTAACATACTAATTCGAGTTTGTTGTTCTTCGATTTTGCCATTTTGGGTTGGTCAATTGTGTGTTTTTGTATCTGACAGCGCTTTGTGTGTAATACCAACTACATTAGTACTATCCAACAACCGTAGTAGTACACTCAGCATACAACAAATTACTCACAGTCACATTACAAACTACTACAGAACACACTACAAACTACTCACAGACAAACTACAAACTACTCACAGTCACACTACAAACTACTAAAAGACAACACTACAACAGAAAGTACTACTTCACAAAAATTTAGTGTATTACTAACACTACATATTATTCACAGAACACATTGCAAACTACTCACAGTCACAGTACAAACTACTCACAGAACACACTACAACAAAAAATACTACTTCACAAATGTGCTAGTGTATTACTACTACTACTACTACTGTTGTATCCATTAAGTAATACCAATATCCAGGGGTACAATGCAAGTACTATTGTTCAGTAACATCAGACGCTAACAGAAAAGAATGTATTACATCAGACCTAACACAACATATAATCACTACTTGGACTTTGCTTTGCTTCTTCTTGTAACTCGGTAATCAAAAAGTGGCTCCTTTGTCGTAGTGTTCCTCTTTTTGTTCTTGTGTGAATCATCAAATGTCATTAATCCTTGTGCAAACAACCATATGAAACTGCCAAATGGTATTTTCTACATAATCCTCACTGTCTTTGGAGGCAATTTTTTGTGAAGGTCACTCATGACTTTGCAAAAGCCTCTTAATGTCGATCTTATTTGGACTTTTGATTTCTTAGGGTCTTCCATTTTGTGCCATTTCTGCAAAATAATGTAATAGACCATCAAATAAATTTTGTATATTACTTACAACAATTCTACATACTACTAGAAAATACACTACATACTACTCACAGAACACACTTCAAACTACTCACAGACACACTACAATCTACTACAGAACAAACTACAAACTACTCACAGATACACTATAAACTACTCACAGATAAACTACAAACTACTCACAAAACACACTACAAACTACTCACAGATAAGACTACATACTACTACAGAGCACACTACAAACTACCACATAACACACTACATACTACTCACAGAACACATTACAAACTACTCACAAACACACTACAAACTACTACAGAATATACTGCAAACTACTCACATACACACTATAAACTACTCACATACACACTACAAACTACTACAGAATACACTGCAAACTACTCACATGCACACTATAAACTACTCACAGACAAACTACAAACTACTCATAGAATACACTTCAAACTATCCACAAAACACATTACAAAATACTCACACACTACAAACTACTACAGAGGACACTACAAACTACTACAGAACACACTACAAACTACTACAGAGGGCACTACATACTACTACATAACACACTACATATTACTCACAAACAACACTACAAACTACTACAGATAACACTACAAATTACTACAGATAATACATACTACTACAGAGTACACTGCAGACTAACATAAACACTACCCCAAACTATTGTAGATACTGCTCCATAAAAAACTAAAGAATATCAATTTGTACATACTACTACAGACTAACATAAGTACTACCACAGACTATTATAGACACTACTACGTACGTAACGTACGAAACACAAGGAAACAATAATGTTGGACAACTCAAATTAAAGAATCATTTCCGATACACTGTCATAAACAACACATGATCCAGCTATAAGCCCACTGCTCCTAAATTAAAACTACTTACCATGTATAGAAGATTGCCAACAGTTCAACTACATCCATCAGTGACTGCAGCCTGCAAAATTAGCAAACCAAAAGAGTAAATCAGACGAAGAAAACTAACCTCGTCAAATATTTGAAAATGGAGAAAATGAAAATAGTCCAGTACCTCGTGAATGACAGCCGTTAGATTAGCCGTGACCTTGTTGTTGGCGATTGTGTTTTTGGCGGTCCGCTCGTCCAATCCGACCTTAAGGAAGAGCTCGAGATTGTTCTCCTTGTCGAAGCCGGAGCCGGAGCCGTCGTCTTTTCCTGGCATCTTTGAAACGACGACGGACTTGGTTTGAAGATTTCGACTGAGTGGAGGGGGAGAAGTGAAACTTCTAGCTAAGGTGAGGTGTGCTGCTGTAAAGGAAAACCTAGTGAAGAGTAGAGGGAGACGAAGAAGACAAGCCAGAGCGAGTCGGAGGAGCAGAGACTAATCAGTTGAGGCTGATTTTGGGGTTTGGGAATTTTTGGGGGAAATTTTGTTCTGGCAAAGAGAGAGAGCAGTTTAATAGGATGACACTGAATGTAAATAAATTGAACGAGATGGTTTTTTGTTAAACACAGGTGACCTTATTTGGGATAAAAAAATAGAGTGACCTTATGTAGAATATATCTTATCTATATGACCTTATGTGTAATTTACCCAAACAATAATCACAATACTAATTTATATATAATTTCCGCGTGCTTGAATACAAATTTCAGAAAGTAAACATGCAAAACGATACCGAACACCCAAGTTATTTAAATATTAGATCCTGCCTTTGGGCATATATACCAAGTTATACTAGTTAGTACCTCCAAGAAGACCCTTAAGTTTCTTAATCTCAGCAGTGTCAAGGAGTGTAGTCTCTGCTATCAATTCTGTAGGGAAGTTGCTTGCAAACAATGCAACCTCGACTGGATGAATACCGGGGTCGTCACTATTGAAGCTAGCTAATAAAATGGCGGGAGTATCACCAACATTCTTCTGAAAGTGATACAAACCTTGAGGAACGACCATAATGTCACCCTTTTTCAGAATCTTTTGATAGACTGTGTTATCCGTCGCAATGAACCCTGAGAGTAAAGTTCCTTCAACAATGAGTATGAGTTCTGAAGCTCCGCGGTGTATGTGCATTGGCCCGACTCCACCAGGCGCATAGTCTGCTCGGAGCATTGAAAGGCCCAGGCCATTAAGACCCGGAAACTGAGCAGCATATCCAGATATGGTTCCACTTTTGTTAATAGTTGAGGTGTTGGCAGAAACTCCAAGGCCAGAGTATACGAAATCATCTACTGTCACTTTTGCTGGGATTTTGCAAGAGTAGCCTGCAGGGCCTTTAGGAGCTGCGTAGTCTGCGACGCAGAAGTCTTGCACGGAAGCATAGCAAGAGGAGAGAATGAGAGAAAATATGAAGAAGGTAGGGACAACCATGATGATCGACTTGGGTATGTTTCTCATACGGAATGTGGGATCATATATATAGGGTAACAGAGAATTTTCGTAGACAATGTCTCACCTACTTCTTGGTGGTATAGACTTCATGTGATCTTTCATCCTTCTGATTTTGTCTTGCCAACTTCTTATCAGTATCTCTCACTGTACGTGTCACATTGTATCATGAATTTCAAACTCAATTTCAACATATAGATGGATCGATATGGAATGTTTACTTTGAGTTTGAAATTCTGGCATTATGCTTCTTAAAGCAAGCATAAAATTATAAGTATGTATATAACATCCCTTTTTCTTTCCTCCTCTAGGGTTTATAACCCAATAAATTCAATTACCAAAACACTTGCAAAACAACCATGGATTAGTTCATGATACCAGTCATCATCATGATGGATTAATCCTATTGTAGATTAAGCCATTGCGCCTTAATCCGAATTAAGTGAGCACGATTGTTTTACGTAGTACAACCTATTACAGCATGTTTAAATTAAAACCACAACTATTACATATATATGGCTTAATATCTCATGGAAAAAACAGAGAAATAGTCTGAAACAGAAAATATAATCAGCCCTCGGGCATTTTTCAGCTCATAAATGTAACCACTAAAGACCAAGTAGTTCGATCACTTCATCACAAAGCCACTCGAGAAAGCTAGAACAGAACCGTCAAAGAAATGCTACAGTTCATCATCACGTACGTAGTACGTACCCGAGAATCGCAAACAAATAGAATTGCTAGTTTTCTTTCTCTTTTCGATTTTTCTTCTTCAAGAAACTAAAACGATTTGGCTGGCGGACTCTGGTTTTGCTTGTGAAAACTTTGAAGAAAGAAGGAGACACATTTTTGCATGGTATGAAAGATTCTTCATATGCATGCTGCAGCATCCAACTGGAAAATTAAGTCAACTCTCGAGACTCGAGTTCCTGCAGTACCTCTGTTTTTCCTTTCCTAAATAATTCTTTCACTCTTTTTATGGTAAGTTGTATGAAGCTTATTCTATAACATTTTTTTTTTCCTTAAATGTGGTTGAACCAAGACAATTTCAGGGCCATCTGGTATTGTTGACGGTAGATAGTCTCTCTGATTTGTGTGTGACTTCACTCATTTGTGTATATCGAAATCTACTCGGCTTTTGTAAAATGAATAGAGTATCGATACTCACCAGAATATCCAATGTATTGAAATACCATATATGTTAGCTATGGAGGGCAGACCTTAGCTAAATAGTAATCAAGAACATATAGATTTTTTTCTTTCTCCCCCATGAATGTAAAAGCAGTTTTTTTTAAGGAAGACAGGTGCGGCAGCCCTCAAGCCTTTTAAATGAAATTGCTGAGTACATAAGGGGGACATAAAATCTGAACCTCATATTAAGTACATATGACACATTCTGGATAATCACAGAATATCCCATAATAACTATGTAGTCAAACATGCACCAATTAGCAGAGAAAATCATACAGGCTATTCTATCTGCTTTACAGATATGGCGACACACTAAAAAAATCTTATTGCTTCCCCTGCAAAACCATTCCATCCATACCCATTTTAGACCATCTTTCCAAGTACATTGCCGAATGACAGATGCATCATCGGCACTAGGTTTTATCCTACCACTAGGAGGATGAGATCATCTTAACATAACCCTCACCTGCACTAGGATAGACAAGACACAAAGAGTGCACACACGGACAAATCGCCATGATTGTCAGACTAGCCTCATTGTATATAGATAGAGCCTTATTAACGACATAAACATGAATAAACACCTAAATAAAAATATAACAATAGCTAAAACACTTGGGCCAAAGCTAAGAAACCTGACCCAACTACCATAAATGTCAAATTCTGGTCGGAAGTCCAGCCCGACATCAAAGACTCGACTGCCACCGACATTGAAATTCTTAGGAAATGCTAATACTAGTGTATTTGGCAAAGTAGTAAACCGATATCCCTGACTTTTTATATCTGTTTGATCCAAATACCCCCGAATATCAATTGTGGACAGCCGAAAAGGAAAATGAAAAAAAGAAAAGTAAAAGAGGATACTCTAAACATGAAGTTTGCTGGAATTGGTTTAACATGTATGTAGTTAGTTTGGTTATTTGTATAGGGTAGAATAGTAATTACTCGTGTATAAATTTGGGATTAGAAACTGTCTCAAAACTGCACAATAGCAGTTGGTAGTTCGTGAGTAGTTTTAAGAGAGAAAAAGGAGTAACTCAGGAGGATGGGGACAGAGGGTTGTTTCTGTTGGTTTTGGGTGAGAGGGCTCTTGTAAAGAAACCTCTTTTGATAGTGGATTTGAGTGGTTCCATCTACTCCCCAGATGTAGGCTGATTGCTGAACTGGGTAAACAATTGGTTTGTGTTTCTCTTTCTTATTTGTGTTTGAGTTTATATTGCTTTGTGATTGCTGGGTATTACTATCTACTGGGTGTTTGAATTCTATACTAGCTTTGATTTGTTGGGTTGTTATTTTGTATCAATTTGTTCAACAATTGGTATCAGAGCTTCGGCTTTGATCCGGTTGGGGTAAATGGAAGTCAATCAAGATGTCGAGGTCAATCCATTCGGTGGAAGTGGTGCTCGAGTTGCAAGAACAACAGTGCAGAATGCAAAGTTTGAAGTGGAGAAGTTCGACGGAACCAATAACTTCGGGATGTGGCAGTGTGAAGTTAGAGATGTCTTGGCTCAACAAGATTTGGATATAACTCTGGAAGATATGCCTGAAGACATGGATGAGGAAGAATGGAAGAGATTGAATCGGGTTGCTTGTTCGTCTATTCGGTTGTGTCTTGCTAAAGCTCAAAAGTACTCTGTGATGCGAGAGACGTCGGCGAAGGTGTTATGGCAGAAATTGGAGGACAAGTATATGACGAAGAACATAGAGAATCGTTTGCACTTGAAGAAGAAGTTGTACAGATTTCAGCTCAAAGGTACGAAAATGATTCAACACCTTGATGCATTCAAGAAGTTAATTGCTGATTTGTTGAATTTAGATGAAGAAATAAAAGATGAAGATAAAGCTCTTTTACTGCTGAATTCTTTACCTGATGCATATGATCATTTAGCAACTACGTTGCTATATGGCAAAGACACTATAAAATTTGATGAAGTGTCTAATGCATTGATGAATTATGAGGTTCGACATAAGGATAAACAAGATAGCTCTTCCACTTCAGAAGCTCTACATACAAGAGGCAGATCTCGTGATAAAAGAAGAAACAGGAATAAGAGCAAGGCTCCCTCTGGTTCAAGGAATTCTTCTAAGGAAAGAAAAAGCTTAGAAATAGATGAATGTGCTTTCTGTCACAATAGGGGTCATTGGAAGAGGGAGTGTCCAAAGCTTCAAAATAAAGCCTCAAGCTCCACTGCTAATGTAGCACATGATGAGAAGGAAGTTGATTATGTATTGTGTGTTTCACCTATAAATGACAATGAGAAGTGGATTTTGGACAGTGCTTGTATTGAGCATATGACTCCTAGAAGAGACTGATTTTCTACATTGGATACCAGTGTAGGTGGAGATGTATTGACCTGTGATGGTTATGGTTTGGAAAAGAAGGGAATTGGAACTGTCAATATAAAGTTTCATGATGGAGTGATCAGAACTTTGTCTAATGTATGGTATGTTCCTAATCTCTCCAAAAACTTAATTTCAGTGGGTACTTTGGAAGAGAATTGTTACCACGCTCATTTGGGAGATGGAATGATGAAAGTGACAAAAGGCTCTATGGTTGTAATGAAGGCACCTCGAGTAAGGAAGCTGTATTTCCTTGAAGGTAAAACAGTAGTAGATAAAATTACAGTTGCTTGTGTGGCTGATGTTGGTGATAATTCAAAATTATGGCACATGAGACTCGGACACGCTGGCGAAAAGGCTTTGCAAGGACTCGTGAACCAAGGCTTATTGAAAGGTGTGAAATCTGGAAAGTTGGATTTTTGTGAGTTTTGCATTTTGGGGAAGCAAACCAGGGTGAGCTTTGGTACTGCAATTCATCAAATAAGAGGAGTCCTTGATTATGTGCATACTGATGTTTGGGGGCCAACAAAGACTGCCTCTAAGAGTGGTAGACGCTGGTATGTCATATTTATTGATGATTATTCAAGAAGAGTCTGGATTTATACTTTTATGCATAAGGATGAAGTACTGAGTTATTTCACAACTTGGAAGAAGATGGTGGAGACAGAAACTGGAAAGAAGATTAAAGCTTTGAGATCCGATAATGGTGGGGAATATACATCCAAAGATTTTGAGCAATTCTGTAAAGCTGAAGGCATAAAGAGACATTTCACAGTGGCACGAACTCCACAGCAAAACGGAGTTGCAGAGAGGATGAACCGAACTTTACTTGAGAAAGTGAGATGTATGTTAGCTCAATCCAAGATGGGGAAAGAGTTTTGGGCAGAAGCTATCAACTATGCTTGTCATATCGTCAACCGACTACCTTCAGCTGCAATCAATGGAAAAACTCCTTATGAAACATGGACTGGTAAGCCTGCCTTTGATTATGAAAATCTGCGTATTTTTGGATGCCCTGTTTACTTTCATGTTACAGAAAGTAAGCTTGCCCCAAGAGCCAAGTGCTCAGTTTGTTGGTGTGAGTAGTGGTGTTAAAGGCTACCGATTGTGGTGTCCAGAATTGAAGAAGCTAGTTATTAGTAGGGATGTGACTTTCGATGAAACTAGCATGTTATCAATGAAGCATTGTGATGATGTAGTTCCAAGGGAAGAAAAATTTGCTGAAAAGGTGGAGCTTGAAGTCTCTACTGCTATTCTAGACTCTATTCAAGTTGGAGCTGAGGAGATTGATAATGATGAAGGAAATGATGGTACTGATAGAGAAGCTTTTACTGGAGGAACTGAAATTCAAGAGTCTATAGCCGTGAGTAGACCAAGGAGACAAATCCGAAAGCCAAATTGGCATAAGGATTTTGTTGCATTTGCTTTTCATACCATGAGTGTTGGTATACCATCTGATTTCAGGGAAGCTGTTTACAGTGCAGAAAAAAAGGGCTGAAGCATGGCTATGGATGAGGAAATGAAATCCTTGTTGAAGAATCACACATGGGATTTGGTAAAGCTACCGGAGGGGAAAAAAATTATCGGTTGCAAATGGATATACACAAAGAAGGAAGACTTTTCTGAACAAGGTGGTGTGAAATTTAAAGCAAGATTAGTTGCTAAGGGCTATGCACAAAAGGAAGGTATTGATTATAATGAGATCTTCTCTCCAGTGGTAAAGCATTGTTCAGTTCGTATTATGTTAGCTATGGTTGCTCAATTTGATCTTGAGTTAGTACAGTTAGATGTGAAAACAGCGTTCCTTCATGGTGATTTGAATGATGAGATTTATATGTCTCAACCCAATGGGTATCAGGTGAAAGGGAAAGAAGAATTTGTGTGCAGATTAAAGAAATCGTTATATGGGTTGAAGCAATCACCAAGACAATGGTATCTGAAATTTGATGAGTTTATGAGAAGCCAGATGTATAAACGAAGCAGTTATGATCACTGTATCTACTTTCAGAGGCTGCATGATGGTTCTTTCATATATTTGTTGTTGTATGTTGATGATATGCTTATTGCTTCGAAAAATATGCAGGAAATTGAAAAGTTGAAAGCTCAGATGAAGAAGCAGTTTGAAATGAAAGATCTTGGTGAAGCCAAGAAGATACTAGAAATGGAAATTACAAGAAATAGAGATCAAGGAGTTGTATGCTTGACACAGAAGCAATACCTTGATAAGTTGCTACAGAAATTTGGTATCAATGATGACACCAAGTCTGTAAGTATTCCCTTAGCTTCTCATTTTAAACTCAGTGCTCTTTCATGTCCTAAATCTAATGAAGATGTGAAGCAAATGGCTAATGTTCCATATTCAAGTCTAGTGGGTTCTTTGATGTATGCTATGGTTTGCTCAAGGCCGGATATTTCTCATTCCGTAGGACTTGTTAGTAGATATATGCACAATCCAAGTTTAGATCATTGCAAAGCGGCTAAGTGGATTTTGAAATATTTACATGGAACTAGAAATGTTGGATTACTTTTTCAGAGATATAAAGCTGGAAATTTTGCAGTGGGATATGTAGATTCTGATTTTGGTGGTGATTTAGATGATGGGAGATCAAGAACGGGCTATTTGTTTACTATGG
Source organism: Geum urbanum (assembly GCA_946800695.1). NCBI lineage: Eukaryota > Viridiplantae > Streptophyta > Magnoliopsida > Rosales > Rosaceae > Geum > Geum urbanum. The sequence goes on from OX327011.1 coordinate 2,583,061, forward strand.
CTCAAGCACCTATATGTTGGAGATCAGTTTTGCAAGAAACTCCAGCTTTGTCTACAACAGAAGCTGAGTATATGGCTGCTGCAGAGGCTGTAAAGGAAGCATTGTGGTTACATGGATTGGTAAATGAGTTGGGGATAGTTCAGAAAATGGTGGAGGTAAACTGTGATAGCCAAAGTGCACTCCATTTGGCTAAATATCAAGTGTATCATGCTAGAACAAAACATTCATGTTCGTTTTCACAGGATTCGTCATGAAGTGAAGAAGGGCAATATAGTTCTGAAGAAAATTGGTATCAGAGCCCAGGCTACGCTTGGGATTTGGTCTCGTACGATCGAGTTACGATTTGGTGGAGCTTGCCTTTGGTTGGATCGCAAGATTTGAAGCCTTTGCTTGTGGTCTGAGGTGGAGCTATTGCAATTCGGATCGTGAGACATTTGGGGATGACTCTAATCTCGCCAAGGTGGAGATTGTTGGGTTTGGCTTAGATTTGAGCCATTTGGAATCCCACGTCAAAAAGGAGAGGATATGTAGTTGGACCACACACACTAATGCCGAGGCCTTTTGTGATAAAACCCCATACCCGTTGCATCCCGGGTGGCTAAATGGGGGGAGTATCGGCATTATCGACACGTGTGTGTGGTATCCTGTTGCTCGCGTGAAGTCTGCTGCCCATGCGAGGTTCGCTGCTCGCCAGGTATCCTTGCTTGCGAGAAGTCGCTAGGTATCTTTGCTTGCGAGCAGTATCCCGCTGACATGCTAACCAAAGTTGTTACTTTAACCAAGTTTAATCACTGTTTGAACTTGGTTCATATTATCTGTGTTTGAGTTGAGAGTTGAGTAGATGGAAAAGTTCCAGTTGTTTTTTGGTTGACAGGAATTCATCTTGTTAAAGCAAGAGGTTTATGTTCTGCAATTGGTAATTATTGTGCTGCTGTTTGTGAGCTCTGTTGTTGGACTACACAGGTTTCACCAAGGTGGAGATTGCTGGAATTGGTTTAACCTGTATGTAGTTAGTTTGGTTATTTGTATAGGGTAGAATAGTAATTACTCGTGTATAAATTTGGGATTAGAAACTGTCTCAAAACTGCACAATAGCAGTTGGTAGTTCGTGAGTAGTTTTAAGAGAGAAAAAGGAGTAACTCAGGAGGATGGGGACAGAGGGTTGTTTCTGTTGGTTTTGGGTGAGAGAGCTCTTGTAAAGAAACCTCTTTTGATAGTGGATTTGAGTGGTTCCATCTACTCCCCAGATGTAGGCTGATTGCTGAACTGGGTAAACAATTGGTTTGTGTTTCTCTTTCTTATTTGTGTTTGAGTTTATATTGCTTTGTGATTGCTGGGTATTACTATCTACTGGGTGTTTAAATTCTGTGCTAGCTTTGATTTGTTGGGTTGTTATTTTGTATCAATTTGTCCAACAAAGTTCAACAATTGAAAGGTATTGATTGACATGCACCTTCACCAGATGAAGGTAATAGTAATATAAACAACAAAACCAAGGCACTTGAATCACAACTCACAAGCCTTGTAGATCAAATCATTGGGACATAACTAACTTAAAATTCCCATTTTAAGGTAACATCATGCAAGCATAAAGAAAGACCGTTCATTTTGTTAGGAAGCCACAGGATGTTGCACTTGCTGATGATCATCATCTTCTCAATGAGTAAAACTCTATTATTACCATAGTGTACAAATTTGAAAAGCAAACTGCAGATTGAAATTGTTGTACCATCCATCTTAAAACCCATAAAGATTAAGACACATTCACTAGTACTCAACTCATAAGTTCTCCTCATTGGAATTGCAGAAAACAGAAAGCATATGTATATATCACAATATCCATCAACATGATCGAAACACATTACCAATCTCTTAAAAGAAAGAAAAACGAGCGCAAGCAAATGCCCATCAAATGAAAATTCCAACACTTAACGTCCCACACATTCTTCTTCGAACAACACAAATTAACTAATTATAAGAATAACTAGAAAAAGAGCACACCCGATGGGTGAGCGATATTTAATTATCTTTTTTTTGGTGGGCAGTTATTTTTATAATAATTTTTACTTTTAGTAAAAATAAAATTACTTGCAGAAGTTATAGTAGTTTTTCTTTAGGATAACCTTGCATGGAAGTTATGGCAGATTTTTTTAGGAAATAATCCGCATGGAAACGTACAATTATTACTATACCTAAAATATAAGAGAAAAGATGGGAGAAAAAACAGTTTTTTGAGCATAAATAAATAAATAAAATTATGTTTTTCAATTTTTTTATTTTACTAATTACATTATTAATCTTAAAATATTTTATTACACCTATGAAAAAAGGGTAAAACAAAAAGAGAGAACAACCCCATGCGTTCTCTTAATAAAAATATAAATAAATAATGGTACGTATAGATAATCAATAGTCAGCATATTTGTCACCTCGCGCGAACGAAAAGAAGTCCCTCTTGACTGGCTTGATGGACTCAAACTCAAACTCTGCCAGCCCAATGTTCATGGCATCCCCTGCAACAGGCAATTCCAAGTCCCTCAACACAGACGGCTTTCTCCATCCGATTCCTGGGCACATCCTGAGCAATAACACAATAAGGCGACCTCGAATCAGCGCGGTACTCCTCACCGATTTCCACACCCCCTTCTTTCTTTAATTCCTCACACAATTCGGGCTGAAACTGAAGCAACGAAACCGAAGGCGTCGGAACCAGAAACAGGTTGACACTGCCATTGTTGTTATTGTTGTTGTCATTATTATTGGGAGGATCGAGGAAGAGTACTCCCAATCAACAAGAAAGACAATCCGAAAGAGAGTGATGTGAGGGGACAGGGATCGTCCAAGGCTATCGGATATGGGTACTTATCGGACCAAGAAGATACTCAGCCTTCTGAACCTGGTTTTCAAGGAACGGTTCGAGGTAAAGCTCGACTGCGTACCCTCATGACATTGTGTATTGTGTAATATGTGGAGGAGATGAAAGCAATCGAGTTTGACTTGACTCTTGATGGAAAACCTTAGGGCAACGGGTCTTATGGCTCTCATGTGAAAATCAACTTGAACCCAGATGATAGTTGGCATGGGTTCGTGAGGCCACAGGGATGTTCACAATGTTCTCAAGTTTGTGGGTGGGTTGCTTCCCCCAATTCAAACACCCATGACCAAAGAAAAAAAAAAGCTTGAACATATACATTTGTCGGGATTCGTCTCTCTGTAGTGCAATTTACAAAGAGTGCGGCTGATCTTCTTTGCTCAAATGATCTAATGGCTTCCAACGACACACACATTAAAATTAAAATTTCATCATCTAACTGGTTACGCTAACTCCAAGTTAACCTCTCTGTTAACATCCGTTAACACTCATCTGTCACTTGCGGCCTTCATTTTCCGCTGTGTTTTGTGCTTAATGCCAGTGGTGGTAGTTGGGGGGTCGGATGTTTCTGTAATTTGTACATATTGTTGTATCTGAATATTTATAAACATAGATTATACCTGTCAATTGCTTCTTTGTTACCAACATTCTTGTTCAAGTCTGTTCTATCTCTGGAATGGTTCATCACATTCGGACATCGAATTCTTACTTGCCAATAAGTGCATCAGAATGCATATAAATGGTTACAAATTTGAGAACTCAAGTTAGCCCAGAAAGGAAAGTGACCAGAATCCAATTGGTTCAATACAAACACAAATTTTGTTAGGTTCACAACATACAGTGCCAAATGAACCTAGGAGCATTAGTCTAACAGCCAAAACAGCACAAGGCTAGCACAAAAGGTAATGGCTTCAGTGATACCGAGCCTTACTGGATGGTCTTCATGTGCTGAACAATATCACCATATCAAAGGTACAAACCAAGAGCAACACTTACTCAAGAACACCAACCACACAACACTGCCATGAGAACCGGTGATCGCCACCAATTGGGGGTCACAGACGACGCAGAAACTCATCTTCAGATGAGCTGCTTCTCTTAGGGGTATTTATGCTCATAAATGTAATTCCCACAGCTTGAGGTGTCAATCATACGGCAGGACTTGCAATGCAGGATCAGCCAAGGCCCAAAGGATCTAATAGCACCATTGCTTACAATCCGAGAAACAGACACCAACACGATTCCCATTTGTAAGAATGAGCAGTTCTCCTTCCCTCGGTAGAAAAAGAGAGACAATGACAGACATGATATCCACCAGATTTTAGTAACAATCAAAGAGTGATAAGACTACCTCCTGTCTCCCCACCTTATAACAATGTTCTTACATTTTTAGCCAAGTTTTAGTCTCTGGTTACCTATAAGGTGAAATCACCGAGACCTAATTCACATGCACTGCATCAATCTAATTACGTCTGTGGTCCTAATGTCTTTTTCTAAAGCAAAATAGACATTAGGGCAATAAAAGCAAAGTGTTGGGTTTCGTCAATTGATACACAGTGAAGTAGAGCAATCAAGATAAGATCTAACTTTCACCACCTCAAATTATTGTAATTCTATTACTTTTGATACTGTGAAATTAACTGTTCAGTTTCAAATAGATAAACTCAAGACAGAACTACCAGTATTCTGAATATGGATGATCATATCCAACAAAAACTGTGCACAGCCTACAATAAAAAAATGATATGAGAGAATTAGGGAACAAATGTCCCATCAATCATGAGTAGTCAAGATATATCCATACAGGAAACGATTGAAGACAAACTGTTAGCTGCACGATTCAAACACACAGCAGAAACCACTTGACCTTAGCTCAAGATATGGATTACGCAAAGCCTCAAAGATCCTTTGATTAGAAAACAATGCAATCCCTCTTTATAATTCATTTAAAATGCAGAGTTTCAGACAACTGATCAAATGCTAGCACGGCAGCAATAATAAAGTGATGGCCCTCTCTGTGTTTGGCAATAAGAACTTCATTAACTGGGTGGGGGGAACATAAGAAACTTCCACTAACAAAAGGACCTTGAGAAGCATCAGATACTAACATGTTTACCAAGCAAATTACCTCCGATAACATTTTACCATCTTCAGTTTCAATTTCTAAGTTCTTCCATTCATGAAATGCGCAGAGACTCAAGATTCCAAACTCACATATATCTAGTTCTTAACCTTCCCCAGTTCATTTGCATAAGGAAGAACAAATTTTTCAGTGAACTTCTCCTCAGAAAACTTGCACACTGTAGTCAACTTAGGATTTTCCTTGAGTAGATTTTTGCTTTTCAAAATCTCCAAAACTTGTAGCCTCGGTTTCAGCCTCCGCTCAATACTATACATAAGCAACTCCGGATTATTAACCACAATCGGAATGTCAAACTTCCCACTACTCAGCAGCAGCTCTTTCACCTCCTTGAGTTTTCTCCCCGATACACCAAACACCTGCGGCGATCTTCTAAACAACACCATGATATCCTTGTCCGAAAACCCCAAACTCCGAAAATGCTTCAACTTCAACTCCCATGACTCCACCTTCATGGAACTCATGATCCCAATTGCTGATATGAACAGTCTAGAATTCCTATTAAACTCCATCTTATCAACCCTTTCAACAAATTCCAAAATTGCCTCCGGTTTATGCAAATACAGTCTAGGAAAACGAAACAGATACTTAATCACTTGACTGTAACTTATCCCTAAACTCTTGAACAACTCAATATTACCTCTCAAACTCTTGTCCAAATCAAATTGGAGAAACCTGCCAGACATCTTTAAAAGCTTACAAACATCGGCATTGGAATCAAGAATGCTCTTCAACACTAATAGAGCAGGACCGAGTTTGTTAACTGCACTCCTCCTTAGAATCCATGGGTCAGAGGATATGACCTCTGCGATTTCGGAATCCGAAAAGCCCAAATCTTGGAAAATCTTGATCTTGGGTTTGATTGAGCTGTCAAGATTTGCACATAGGATTCTGGGTATCTTCTTGATCACATCCTCGATGTGGGTTTTGGAGAAACCGCATTGCTTGAGATAGGAAAGCACTGAGTCAGAGTGTGCTGGGTTTTTGAGATAGGCAATGGTCGATGAGGCCTTTTTGGCGATTTCAGGGGAGAAGTGGTGTTGCTTAATCAAGTATTCAGCTGTAGGATTAAGTTTTTTTTGTGAGGTGTTGGAAGAGTAGAAGAAATGTTGGATTGAGTTGTGGAGACATGGTTTTTGAAGAAAGTAAGACGAGCTTTTTAGAGAGAGTGAGAGAAGCTTTATGGTGATCTGAGATGACATAGTTTTGGGGGGGATTTGGTGCAACTGTTTTGCTAGCGATGTTTGGTATAATATGTCAGAGCATCTCCAAGCTCCATGTCGGAGTTGTTTAATAATTCCTTGCCATGGTCGTGCTCATGTGCTCGTAGAAATGGGGCTGAAAACTTAAGAACCCTAAAACACAGTTCTTGTTTTGCGAACTTTGCTCAATGGCATTATTATTCTCGAATATGATTTGGGCTTGAGCCTAGGAGCTCTGGGGTTTTGGATGAGTCTGGCCCATGGAGCTTTGGACAATAGTGGGTTGGGCTCTTCAAGTCGATCCATGTGTGAGTATTTGGGATTTAAACGAGAAATAGGGATGGCAACACCACGGGTCGGGATTCTATACCGTATCTCGAATCCAAACCATCCCATTGAACCGGAAAATTTGGGTTCGTGTTTTCATCCGACTTGAACCCGTCGATTCTCTCATTTTCGAACCCACCTCGTTTGCCTGAACCCAGAATACATTAAATATATAAAATAAGCACATAAATGTTTACTATCTCATGTAAAATATATTAACAATGTATATGTAATATAAGTATATCCTTTAAAATATAGTTGGATTTGGGTTTGAATTGGGTTTGGTAGATGTATAGATGTACCTAATCAAAATCAGTCACCATATAATCGAGTTCAGTAGATACCTGCTACCCACCATTTGCCTTTGAAATCTGACCCGATCAAATATAATTCGGTCAGATACTCACGATTGTTCGAGTTGTGTAACCATCCCTACTAACGTGAAGTCGAAAATCTATACCTTCTCACAAATAAGACCAATGACATTTTTTTCTTATTTACTTTTTTTGCTTACAAAGAAACTAAACTAATGAGAAGCCCCGAGGAAGCCATTGCCTGAAATATCATACACATGACCATGAGACACAGATGCAGGAAGAGAGTGGTTCCAGGTTCTAGTAGTTTCTGATGAATGATCAAAACCGGCCAGCTAGCAAGTCTGCCACAAAATTGGCTTCACGGTAGATGTGCTTGAAGTTAATATCCTCAAAGGTTTTTTGCAAGAAGCAGGATGTCCTTGATAACTATTTGCAGCTGCCAGGGAGTGGTACATTTTCCAATGATACACTTGATGATGAGGAGGGAGTCTCCCTCAACAGACAGCTTCTTTAGACTAGCATCTTTAGCATGAGAAAGGCTCTGGTGAAGGGCAAAGGCTTCAACAAGATGAACATAAGTGTTGCTAAACCAGACGCCTCTGCAAAGATAACAACACATTTTGAATCTCTTATGACAAAACCTCCAGTAGCTTAAGACCTCCCCTTGTTAATGACAGAGTCATCAAAATTAATTTTTACTCTATCAGTAGTCGGGGGATGCCATTTGATGATTTGAGGCCTTTTCCTAGTCGAACTAGGAATCGTGATCTGAACATTATAGCTCTTCCAAGTGGTCGCAACTTTAGCACTGACTAAAAGATGAATAAAAGGATCATTCCTTAAAATAGAATTATTTCTGACATACCAGATATTCCAGCAGATGTTTAGGGTAAAGGCAAGAGCATCTTTATCACTATGAGACTTTCCCAATTAGCTTATACAAAACTTGGATCAGATCAATATTTGCGTTCATCAGAGGCATATTAGCCTGTCTCCAAACTAAATTAGTTTGGGGACATCTGCAAAAAATATGATCAATACTTTATTCACCATTGTTACATAAAGGACACATTACGTTGGATCATATGCATCTTTAATAATCGATCTCTAGTTTTTCATCTACCCCTAATAAGGAGCCCGCTGAAACCTTTCAATTTTGGAGGAATGTTTTCCAAACCTTACTCAGCAAGTTAACAAGTTTATTCATATGATCATTTTCATTTTGAAAAATTGAAGCAAACTTGATTGAGAACTTACCAGATAGAGCTGCCCCCAAATGAAAAGCATCATCTTGTGGGAAAATAGGTATAAGGATACCACAGATCACATTAACAGTGTCTTAATCACAGACCAATGACCTTTATCTCGACTAAAACAAACAATTCCTACTCATCAAGACTTCACGTGTCTTTAAACCACCCTACCGGCTGGATAGCATATATACATATCCATACCCATACCCATACCCATGCCATATTGTCACTATTGATTTATGCAGGGGCGAATCCAGGATTTTGAAACCCTGTGGGCTGTACTTTATACTGTGCAGCGCACAATTTTTTTTTTTTTGAGGTTTATAACCCGTAGGAGGCTCATCCTCACGCATTTCTTATTATAATTTAAACACATACATCCGGGGAGGGACATAAAAACAAACCCCAAGAATAAAAACGTCTACATTCATAAACTATTACACTGACTGAAAATCAATAATAACTAACTAAATTTTATCCTCCGATGACCACTAACTTCAAACTCAGCAGTAAAATAATCATTATCAATGTTATCGACATACTTCTTTTCAATCTTGAGAAGCATCAAATCATCAAGGAACTCATCTTCCATCTTATTTCGAAGTTCATTCTTTATGAACTTCATACATGAAAAGGCTCTCTCTGTTGTTGCAATAGAAACTGGAAGAGTCAACACAAGACACATTAACCTGTAAATCATAGGATAGAATGTCGACTTTCCTGTTTCAACTAATCGTCGACAAAAATCCAAAACAGTTGTTGTCTCGTTAAATCTTATATCCCTCTTGATATCTACTAGAAAATATCCACACTCCATACCCAGAGAAAGCAAATCAATATATGTAAAATCTTGAGGATAGAACTTAGAAGCAAGACAACAAACATTTTCATAATTGAATTCTTCAAAACTGTTATGAGGATCAAATGTAGAACAAAGAACAAGGAGCTTCAATGAAGTTTTTGTGAATCTATTATCCAACTCTATCAACTGCAAATTTATCATAGCATTAAGAATGTTGACTCTAAAATAATTCTCATTTGTGATAAAGTTCCTTTGTTGACATATCCTTGGTGTAGAACCTACCATGTAAGGACCAAACATCTCTGGCATAAAAACATCATGCTCTTCACATAATAGCTCTACCTTCTTTATCAAATCAACCCAACCATCATCTCTCATTGCTTGAAGCTTTGATTTTGTTATGGTAATAAAACTCAATGCATTTATGATATTTATTTCTTTTTGTTGCAGTGCATGATAAAGAAAGTCAGTAATCTTCATGACATCATGCATCAAAAGCAAGCAGAACACAAAATCAAAATTCTTTAGCTGTTTACCGACACTTTTTGCTCATCCTCTTATTTCGTTGCTTGCTCCATGTTTAACCAAATATGCAAGAGTTATTCTAGTTGCTTCAAATAAGGTAATCAAACTTGAAATGGAACGAAGATGTGAACTCCAACGAGTAGCTCCTGCTCGTTGCAATATGCGAGCCTAATTAGCCCCTGTACCTGTCTCTAACCGTCTTCAACATTGAATGTCTTTTTGCAGAAGAATCAACAAAAGCCACGATCAAATTAAGCATTGAAAAGAACTCCCAAATGTCATTCACTTCTGCGGCCACAGCATTTAAAGTCAACTGTAGACGATGAGCAAAATAATGCACATAGTATGCATAAGGACACTCTGCAAAAAACAATGCTTGGAGACCATGAAATTGACCTCTCATATTGCTAGCATCAGCATACCCTTGCCCATACATATTATCCACAAGAAGATCATGCTGCGCTAACACTTTGGTAATCTCATTCTTCAAAGTTAGAGAAGTAATTTTTGAAACACTTGTAACTTTAAAGAAACGTTCTCTAATTAACCCATCACGATCCATAAACCGAAGAATGATAGCCATTTGTTCTCTCTTAGACACATCAATGGACTCATCAACAAGAACACAAAATTTGGCATCTCATATTTCCTCACGAATCTTACTTCTCACTTTATTGCCAATAATATTAAGGATTTGTTTCTGAATAGTAGGAGAAATATACTTGGCATTCCTAGAAGCTTGTGAGACAACTTTACGAACTTCATCACTAATTCTTGTATATGAATGCAAAACTGCATTGAAGTTACCACTATTGGAAGAATTAGCAGATTCATCATGCCCTCTAAAGGCATTTCCTTGCTTTGCTAGCAACCTCATAGCTTTTATTGTGGCAAAAAGATGAAGACAATGATTTGCTCTATCTTGTGATGACTATGAGTTGATTACTCTTTCAATATGCTGAGATGGGTTTCTTAGCACTTCCCATTTATACATGTTAGCATAATGAATGTCTCCAAGATGACTGAGAAGTCTAGAATGCTTAGTATTGACATTCTTCCAACCTTGACACCCATCCTCTGTGAATGCCGGATGATGAGAGGGATATATATCAAAAAGGAAACAAGGAAAATAATATACCTTGTCAGACTTTTCGAAATACTTGAGCCAAGGCCAATCCTTGAACCATTTGAAGTTAAATCGTTGACCTTGACTTCCATCAAAAGAAACTAGATACTTATCCAAATAAGGTTGACATGGTCCTAAAGCCACATAAGCTCTTCGAACATTTTCACGATCATTCATAGGATACGAGCATACAAGACGTTGTTTTCTCGGATCATGTTCAAGAGAATCGACATTAAGAGTTTCTTCCACCTCAATTGCTTCACTTGGACATTCTTCGACTACATCAGCCGGCAAAGGATCAACTATGTTATTCACAAAATTTTCATTCATATTCCTACTCCCACCTCCATTCTCATTTCTTGATGGATTGCCATTTGTAAACCATGAAAATAGAGTTTTGTACCGCTTAGGTTTATCACGATCACTCGTTGAACTAAGTAAAAGACCAAGATGTTTATCGGCTAAAAAAGAAAATAGTATAATTTTTAGTCATTTGTATAAGTGTATAACAGTCTAAACCATCACTGAGTTGTGAAACCATTCCGATTGATGCACATAATAAACATAAAGATAATATGTGGCAAATTACAACTTTTGGGAGGTGGTTAGATGAGAATACTTTTACTAGCCGATCTAAAAGATGAGCGGCACTTTGTACTTTAGCATCTGAGTCTGCTGAAAGCTTGCACAAGGCATCAAATATTTGATTAAAGAATATGATAAAATCTCCTTATACAACCTGAACAACATTAGAAAAAGAATATCAAGTCCAGGTTATGGATGCCATATTAGACTAGTACATCAGGCAGCTAAACTTCTTACCTTCGCAATGTTGTATAGAGCTTCATAAGCATAATAACGAACTCTGCTATCTTGGTCTGAAAAAGAATTAAGCACATGAGGCAAAATTTGGGAGTAGGACTCTGGGAGGACGTGAAGTAGGCGAGAGATAGTGAAGGAGAGAGGAAACGAGATCAATTAGGGGATTTAGGGCTGGTCAGCACGCTGGAGAGTGAGAGAAAAAGTAGTAGTAGTAATTTTTTTTTGGGCTTGGTCACAAAACTTCGTGGGCTGTAGCCTACATAGCCCATGCTTTGGATTCTCCCCTGAGTTTATGGCTTAACTATTAAGTCACTGCCGATGACTTTTGGATCAAACCAAATTGAAGTAAACCCAATTGTAGTATGCTTTGGACTAAAGCATAATTACCAAGTGGATTATGATTTGTATACCTTGCAATTAGAGTCTTGGACGGTAAGGTTTTGGCATATATCTCCTATATATATGTTTGTTGTATGTCGACAGACGTAGAGAGATTATTAGCTTCATAAGTAGCTAATTCAAGGGAGGACAACCAATATAGTTTGCAACCCTGAGATTACTCTTAGAGTTTTATATCATCTCTTTTGTGCATTTATATTTTGTTATAGTTGTTTGATCTCTTTCGTCTTTCTCTCTCAGTGAGTGTATTTGGGTGTAATTGGGTTTTGAGTTTGTGTGTGGAACACCTTGTAATCTCATTTTGTTCTTAGTGGAAACTCCTCACCGTCTATATCCATGGATGTAACCTAATTTGGGTGAACCACGTAAAACTGTGTGTTATAAATTTTTCTATTTATCTTTCATATTCGTTGATACTTTGTATTGTTTAGAGGTTCCGCACAACAAGTGGTATCAGAGCTTAGGCTGCGTCTGGGTTTGTGATTTTGTCTACAATTATGAAGTTTGCTACATCGGCGAAATATGAGATCGATAAATTCACGGGGAGAAATGATTTCAACCTTTAGCGTGTAAAGATGTGAGTCCTTTGGCTAAAGCTTGAGAGATTAGATATGACCAAATCAATTATAAGTCGGTTGTATTTGAGCAACGACTATACACTCTTTGGATTTGTTGATCAGTTCTAGGAAGATGTGATAGTGAGACATCGCACTATTTTGATGACACCACCTACATCTTTTATAGAACATATTGGTTCTCTTGTGGAGAAAGCGGTCTGCGTGCTTTCTTATGTAATTAAGTCTACGGGTTTCAGTGCTGAATTTGGTAATTCCTGCTACTTGGTGAATTGGTTTCCATCGACTGCATTATGTGTGAAGACTCTTTTTGAGGTATGGTTTGATACTCGCTGGTTGTTTTGATACTTGTTCTTTTGTGGCTCGTGTGAGTGATGGTAAACATGAGATGAGAACAAATTTAGTTTCCTAAGATTTTTTTGTGGGGTGAATTTGTATGACATGTGGTGTGTCTAATTTATGTCACCCAAATATGTGATCAACGAAGTTTTGCACTCTAGGGAGTATGCCATGCTATGTGTAGAAGAGTTTAGTGCAGGTTCAGATTATAGTGTTTGTAAGCAGGTGGAGCTTATTCAAGATTTTGTTTTACCTAGTCAGGATGTACTTGATTTTGTTGATGATATTGAAGAGAAGCAACTTCGGTTCTACTTTGTTGCTTTGTTTGAAAAAATTCGGTCTCTTCTTTGGGGTCATCATTTTGTGATTAAGTCAGTTTCTGTTTGTAAGTTCAAGCGTTGCTTGGACTTGATTCCTACTTGTAATTAATAGTTTTGGTGAAGGAGACTTTTAGAGGAAATTCAACTTTGGAGATTTTTTGATAATAAGGTGGAGATTATTGGTTTATGGCTTAATTATTAAGTCACTGCCGATGACTTTTGGATCAAACCAAATTGAATTAAACCCAATTGTAGTATGCTTTGGACTAAAGCATAATTAACAAGTAGATTAGAATTTGTATACCTTGCAATTGGAGTCTTGGACGGTAAGATTTTGGCATATATCTCCTATATATATGTTTGCTGTATGTCGACAGAAGTAGAGAGATTATAGCTTCGTACGTAGCTCATTCAATGGAGGACAACCAATATAGTTTACAACTCTGAGATTACTCTTAGAGTTTTGTATCATCTTTTTTGTGCATCTATATTTTGTTATAGTTGTTTGATCTCTTTCATCTTTCTCTCTTAGTAAGTGTATTTGGGTGTAATTGAGTTTTGGGTTTGTGTGTGGAACACCTTGTAATCTCTTTTTGTTCTTAGTGGAATCTCTTCACCGTCTTCGTCCGTAAATGTAACCTAATTTGGGTGAACCACGTAAATCTGTATATTATAAATTTTTCTGTTTATCTTTCATATTCGTTGATATTTCGTATTGTTTGGAGCTTCCGCACTGACGGTCACAAACTTTTAAAAGTATAAACACTACATTACTAAAACAACAAGCATGTATGTAGTTTATCCGTGCCGATCGAGATGCTACTTTTTGGAGTAGACTTCCACAATAAAACTAATAATGCAACTGGTGGTTAGCGGGGTCATTTTTCTCGATCCCCTGAAGTGCATTACTCAAAATTCATCATGACATCCTCACTATACTTGATCCTCTATTTCTCTTTTGATGATGAATTTTCTGCATCCGATCCCTTTTTCAACCCTTTCTGTCTGTCTTTTGATTTCCACGTTTAGTTCTGTAAACTTATATAAAATTTTGGAGAGTTTTCTTCTTTGATTTGTGTTACTGGATAAATTATATAGTGTTCCAGAGTTTCAATACTTTCTAGTTTTGAAGTGTTGAATGATTTCTGCGGTTTTTAATTTTAAAAAAATGAAGTGATCTAACGCTCCAAAATTGAAGAGTATTAAAACTCTGAAATACTGTGGAACACCCCAGTGTTACAGCAATTTAGCAATGTACCCTGCTCGCTGAGAGGGCGGATCGTAACTTATTACATCCAATTTTTTTCTAAAAAAAAATATTATGTAATAATTGTTTTGACAAAGTTTCAGAAGAGAAGAGATTGTAAGGATTTTTTCTTATAATTCTACTTTACAACAAATCATGGAAAGAATCGAAATTTAGTGTTTGTTCGTTCCTCTTGCAATTATTATGTGTTTGGTGATAGGAAATAAATCTATGTTTTGGTAGTTTTGTCTATTTAAGCTAAGACTTTGTCATAATTAATGATTACAAAATTTTCAAGAAGTTCAAAAGAAAATCTAGAGGATTTATTTCCAAATATTCTTATTCATTTTAAGTTTTAAACCAAAGATTTGGAGTAGTGAAATAATGAAATTCAATCCTGTTTTTTGAATGTAAAGTGACGTTCAATGTTTGATGTACTATTCAATCCTTACATCGATATGATGTTGGAATATCCTTGCCGTTTCCATCACCTGCCTAAAGGCTAAAGGCATGGCTGGAAGTGAGGGATTGCAGATAAGCCACAAGCTCAGAAGGACTCAATAACCAAGTTAGCTAAACTGTTACTTGAACTGAACTGCTATAGTATCTCATTTCTTGGATTTCAGTTTAACCCAATTATGGAAACAATTAAGTATTGCCTCATCTTTAGAATAATGTTAGGCATTGCTTTATATGAATTGACGTGCTAGATAGAGTAGTCTGATAACTAAAGCAAGCAATTATATATCCCCATAATAATGTAGCAATTGGAAGAAAATCACTAAGCAATGACCTAAACTATATGCTAATATTTCTTGTCGGTTCCATTGAAGTGCAAGGTTTGGTAGTTGTTCACTTGCGTTTGTGGGCACTGGCAATAGCCAATAAGGCAAGGCTCATAACTGGCATTGGGGGCTCACAAGTCGAAAGCGTATGATTTTGAATCATTTGATCAATGAAACAAGGCTCGTGGGCGTCAACTTTCCCATGCAACTTTTCTTCACTTCTTTCCAATATGTTTAGGGTGAGAATTGGGCAAAAAGCAAAGGCTAGGAGAGAAGCTCTATCCCTCTGCTATGAGCTTGTGACCCCATCCATTTTCATAGAGAAGCAAAAAGGGGGTAGCTCCAGGAAATTAAACTGATCGATCAAACAAATGTGTAAAACTAGTTAAAAAGCCAATTTGCAGAGCAAGGGCGTCCAATCTATTCAGATTTATGGCGCGTATCGATTCTCCGTGCCTATCAAAATCTATCAGTTTTGAATACGGCCTCGAACAAATCGAGACATTTACCATTGCAGATCTGCTTCTGCAATGATTTTATTTGAAAAGACAGTGAAGGTTTTCATTGAAAGTTCATCAAAAAATAAAATACCAACTGTTTTTTTTCTCGCTATCAATCCATTATTTTGATGCATTGTAATCGGTGGTTGTTTACTTACTAGAATGGTTTTCCGCGCCGAGGCACGGTTTATCGTCGAAGTAGATTA
Organism: Geum urbanum; assembly: GCA_946800695.1. Taxonomy (NCBI): domain Eukaryota; kingdom Viridiplantae; phylum Streptophyta; class Magnoliopsida; order Rosales; family Rosaceae; genus Geum; species Geum urbanum. Next base: position 2,598,817 of record OX327011.1, read on the forward strand.
CATTACAAACATTACGTTACCACTATTGGACCATGCATCATAATACATGAGAAGTTCTAGACTATAATTTATAGAAAGATTATACATCTTCATTATTCCATGAATATGAGTGGTCCAATTCATGGAAAAAAAATGCTCTAAGAAGTGGAGTTTGATTAGTGTTATACAAAAGTAACTCCAACTTTTCTATAAACTGTTAAAACAAAATAGTAATAGTTTGGCTATTACTGTAGTTGCTCGCTCTCTGATACATGTTCCAATAGTAATGTTGGAAGATCCATATCTATTGTAGGGGTCTGCACATAAATGAAGCAGATGCTCACAAATTTGAACACACCAAAGCTACGAAAAATAGATATTTTATAGCGAAACCTTACCTTTACATACGCCAAAAAAGAAGCTCTTGAAGCATCAAAGGTACATTCTCCACAGTTTTTAACAACCTAATTCCATATAAATTGCTAGAAATTTAATACTGATTTAATTCGTTGAGATAACTAATAATACACCCTTTTATTAAATCTAATATAAGAAAAGCCTGCAGAATTTAGAACCAAAAGAACTCCAAAAAGCAATGCACATCATCACAAATGCCTAAGACGACTAAACGAACGCGACTCAATATCATATTTCCATCGATCTTAACTTTTGATAGCTGGATTTTTAACAATGATTAGGACACGAACAAAATTATGTTTACCCAAAATATATCCAGCACAAATTCTTGGTTCTAAATTGTAATGTGTTAAAGGATACTCACCTTACGCTTATAAAACTCAGGTTAACGGCTAGAATGACTTTATTCCGTGTAAAGAGACTTTGATAATACAAAAAAATAAGGGTTTTACTGACATTCACTGAGCACGAACATAAAACCCATGATCCCAAATTGACAAAATTACAAAATAGAACCAGAGAGAGAGAACAAAAACATGTTCGAAGAGTAGCAGCGACTACGACTCGATCAAACAACGTATCTTAGGGGTGTAGTCCGGCAACGACAGAGGAAACATTAGTGTTTGTAGATGCCGAAATTGAATCGAAGGTCGGAGTCTATAACGGCAAGCTATAGCAGAAACGATAACATAATCAACTAAATTCTTCAGTCATAATATTCAATAAGTACCAGATAAGTTGATGATTACATGATAATAATGGTCAAAGTAGAAATAAACACACACGCAACCCAAAACAACTTTGAATCAATCAAAAGAAATAATGGCTCGAAACTAATGCAACTATGCAACTAATATTTTTAGGACACTCATAGAAGTAGTGAAAGAGAAGCTAGATATATTGCTAAATGACAATGGTACTAATAGTAGTAGTATCTGTGGTTTCCATTTTTTTAAAAAAAAATACTCCCTTTAATAAGGAAATTAATTGGGTCCAAGCTCATTTGGACACCAAAGTCCAAATTGCTCTCATTTCTCCCACTTTTCGAATCGTAATTTCAAATTTGAGACTACTCATTCTATAGATTATTGGATGAAGATCAACTCTACAAAAAATGAATCAAAATGGAGATCATTTGGGTATCTGATCTTGTCAAATAAATGAACGATTATGGTGAATTTCAGCATTACAATAACAATTGTTAATTTTTTTTTGCAAAATTGGATACTCAAATAATCTTCATTTTGATTCATTTTTTGTAGAGTTGATCATCAACCAATAATCTATAGAATGAACAGTCTCAAATATGAAATCACGAATCGAAAATGAGATAAAAGAGTGGAATTTGGACCCAATCAAAGTCTCTTTAAAAAAGCATAGGCATCCCCAAATGGATAGTACAACCTTAATACAATATGGATAGAGATAGATAGTTTCATATATCACAGCTTCTCTCACGTCTAAAGGCCCAGATTTGGTCTATTGGGATTTTAGCTATGGTGGTAACACTTTTGTCCAGTAACCAAATAACATAATGGGGAAAGAACCCAAATTGTGAAACTTCACCTCTTTGTTTTTCCACCTGTAAACCTACTACCACCTAGCTAAGATCCATTTCTAATAATGCATAATGGCCAGAATGGACATTAGCCGGATCAGACCAATATAGATATGTATACTTTCTCCTCAACAAAACCATTAGAGTTCACATAAGAAAATTGATCCTTATAAACTCTTGAATGAATGACAAATGCATACACATGAATTGCTGAAAATTGGACCCACAGAAACAAACTTAAAAACAAATGTTTTGGGCGAAATCAGTAGGGATTGCGCGCCGAAGGGAGAGGGGGATATTGGATGTACGATCGCTCTCAAGCGTCTCGATATGAAACCTGGAACGCTTGCTCGTCCTGCAAAACAATAGTTTAGCTTAAGAGATCGAGACGGGTTTAGCCCACCTTCGACGCTCTAATGCTTAAGTCAGTAGGATAGATGATGTAAGCATTCAGGTAAAGTAATAGTAGAAGTGATTAGTTACCTTTTTCTTGGAGCGAGTATCATCTATTTATGGTTAGATGATCTTTGACAACTTGAAGTGATTTTTGATGTAGGACTAGCTCTCTTACCATTTTGGTGTTATGAATGACTTATTTCTATATGAAATGGCTAAGGGGTACACTGGTCAATGGTCGCTCCGTTCCGTACAGCTTACACGTGATGTGCATTGTTCTCCATCACGTGCGTCATACGGAATTGGTTGGGACGACCAAACTGCCTTTGCGCGTGCTAAGGTTTAGTCAAGGGGGTACGATGGTCATTAACCTGGTTGAGCAGTACAGCCTGCACGTGACGCGTGCTGTTGCGCTTCACGTGCGTTGTACGACACAGGTTTAGGATGACCGAATTGCCCCCGAGCTTGGTGCATAGCCTTTTGCACGTTTCTATGTTTTTTGAGCATTTTTGTGCTAAGTAAAGTATATTTTTCGGATTTAGCACGTCGCGTACTAACAAGTCCCCCAAGTCCCCGAGTCAAGGGTAAACCTTGGTTGGGGAGTTGACTAGAAACTGTTTTTAGAAAACATCTTTACTTAGCGTCATTCCGTTCCAACCCGACTTGCTTGGGGTAGGGTAGAGCTTACTGGAGTCCCCCAACTTCCTGACTAAGGTTAATCCTCAACGACGCCTGCGTTCAACACCTGCCTCTGGGTTACAGCTTTTTTCAGGGATGAACAGGGTATAGGGGTGACTTGTATTTGGAATGAGGGTAGCTCCTGACGTGTTCAATGAGATGGTGCGTTAAGTATATTATGATAAACATGTTACGTGGGTCAACGCTGTTCGTGTTGTCTAGAGGTGTCCTATCGAAATTATGCTGGGCCAGCGCTTGTTTCGGCTAGAGGGGAGTGAAGTCCCCGAGTAGCCAATGCATTGTAGGTCAATCATTCGAGTTAGGGACATCCAGGAGGATCAATCACTGGGGAGTCTATTATGTGGGACATCGTGCGTGGTAAGATGGACCCACACGTGTTCTGGCCGCTGAGGACCTCCCGACGTACAACGGTTAAGGTTTTTTCGGGTGCGAAATGAGTTTAAGTCTCCAGGTAGCCAATACCTCTAATGATGTGCGCGATCGGGGAGCGTCGCGTTCAGGGTGATCGGCCGCTGACGACGCCCATCGTAATTGATTTAGACTTACTATTTACTGCGTTTTAAGGAATTTTCCTGGACGCATACTTTTCTGTCTTTCTTCAACCTGATATATATATAGTTAAAGAATTCATTCGTTCGACCATGGTGGTGCGAAGCATCTCGTGTCATGGTGTATGACCGTTGTGGTTGTCGATGCACGCCTAATACGTGTAAGGAATAGCGGCAAGGTTCAGAGCACGTGTTTTAGCTGTCATAATGATGTGATAGTTAAGACGAGACGTTTGGGTTTTGAATTCAAAATGCTGTCTGCCACATGGCATGCATTGGTGGTGAGTTGGTCAAACAGATCGACGGTCGAGACGAAGCGATGCCTTCAGAATCCTCGCTATATAAGACCGTGTTTTACCCAAGTTGGGGTTCCTTTATTTTACTTGAAGAGTCGTTTACGAGAGAAGTTTGATCAGAAAAAGAAGTTCTTGCTGCATTCGTCAAAGAGTTGTGGGAAGAAGAGTTCGAAGGATTTTGAATCTATCCTCATTATCTTTCGGTAAGGATTTTGGACCCTTTCTTCTCTGTTGTGGATTTCCTTGTTCTTTAGTTTGATGTCGTTGCTTTTGTTGTTCTTCGTAATATGGGTTTATCCATTTTCTGGGTTCGTGTTCTTGTTGTAGTGGTTGAACAATTTAAAATTCCAGTATAAGTGGTTGTTGTTTAGCATATTCGAACTTTTTTTTATTTCCTGGGCGTGTTTCTGTGGTGCTCAACGCGGTCTCTGACGTATTTTTCTTTGTCAAGCCGTTCACGTTGGGACCATGAATCTCTCCTCTCCTGTGCATATATCCAGCGATGAAATGCATAAGATAGTTGATGGTAGAAGGAGGCGTCATAGGATTCATGTAGGTGTTACAAAGTTAAATCAAAGGCCAGGCCTTTCGCTGAATCGTTTAGCCTTAGTCAGACGCCTTCATCTCTGTCGTCTAGTATTATAGAGTCTAGGTGCGTCGTGCTTAGTCCTGACCCACTTAGTTTTATTCCTTCTGACGCTTGACCCCTCTTATTAACTGCAGCGTCAGAAATGGCTTCTACCAGCCGAGAAGGGGTTGAGGCATCGGATGACTCTCAACGCCAGCAGAACGGGACCAAAACGTCTACATCTTAGATCACGGAAGATAAGCTACGAAATCTGAAGGGAGGTTCTATTATGAGGTTTTTTTAGGATGGCATGACTATCTAAGAGCTCGTCGCGTCGTGCTCGGTGGCGGAGTGTGAGAGCTTTTATGATAAGTATGGCGTTCCCCGGGATAGCATCGTGATAAGGCCGTTGGGGCCAGGTGAGACGTTTACCAACCCCCCGGAAGGTTTTACATGCTCGTATGAGTGGCATCTAAATAATGGAATAAACCTGCCTCTTCATCCGTTTTTCCAGTTCGTACTTTCCCATTGGGGGATTTTTTTTGGGTCAATGCGGGTCTATCTTTGTGAGGATCCTGACCTGACTATACAACATGTTCAGACTCTCCAAGATGGGTTGCCCCACTATTGCAAAAATTGTTTATTTCTGTAAACCCATGTATGCGCGACGAGATTTTGATTTGTGAACTGTAATCATAGCACCGAAAGAAGGGAAACGGTGGTGGTTTCAGAAGGTACAGTTTTCTGCCGGACGATGGCGTAAGAAAGTGTTCCTCATATATGTTAAATGGGAGTTCGCTGATCGTGAGGGTGTTGATTTCTGCCCGAATGTCCCTACTGAGTTTGAACCGTTAGGTTGTTCTTTGAATATTCACTTGTTTTATGCATTTCTCTTAGGCGTCTTGTTTCGTTGCGTCATGCTATATTGACTTTTATTTTTCTCTGTCTTCAGTGGAGTATTGCTTTCCTCCGTGCGAGAAAGAGCGTTTGCATTTTGAGCAGGTTTTATACTATTGGGATCGTCTTGAGGCATGCCGCAATTATTGGGCATTGTTACATCCTGACATTGTAGCAAAAACAACCATATTTTGTCTCCCTAGTACGTGTATACTGGATGTGTTTGTCTTGTGTTGGCCCCTTGCTCTGCTGTTGTCTTGTGTCACTGTGTTGTGTGTGATCAATTGTTGGTATTGTCCTTGGGTAGGTAAGAGAGCGTTTAAAACTGAGGAAGCAATGACGAAAGCCAAGCTAGGTGGGATGTTGAACCAGGTTCTTCAGCAAAGAACCAAAATGGCGAAACTGGCTTGGGATGCAAGTGAGAAGTTGGTATGGACCTCTGTTATTCAGGAAAAAGTCCCCCACCCAGAGCATGATGAGTTGAACGCTCGTCGGGTGATGACTCATCATGTGGGCGCTCCCGAGGGTCCTGTTGAGCCTAAGCGTCGTCAGGTTGGCAAAGGAGTAAGCCAGGGAAAAAATAAGAAGGAAGGGAAAAGGAAAGCAAATGAGCCTCTGAAGGCTCATTCGTCGAAGAAGAAATCTGCTACGTTACCGAAATCAAAGTCGACGTCGTCAATGTCGCGTTCTGGGAGTGGTTCCAGATCAATTGTGGGTCTAAGTGACTCAGATACAGAGTCGGATACTGGTCGTACCCCCCCCCCCCCCAGACAGAACATGCTCTTAAGTGATCCTCCTGGTAATGCGTCGTCGAGGGGAGAGCGTGCAGTTACTCATACTCGACGCGATCGTGTACCAAATCCTACTTGCGTTCTCCTGCCCCCTATTATGGGGACACAGGCTGAGAAGACTATTGCTGCATTATCTATTTCTCTAGCTGCTAATTCTAATCCAAACGCATTTGACTCATCGGTGCCTGACTTTTCAAAGGATCTGGTGGAGCGTTTCCTCATTTTTGGTAAAAGGGCCATTATGCCAGAAGTGGCTAAGGCGCAGCATCTTCGTGCTGTCGAATTGGGTCGGGGGAGAGCACGGGCTAAACTGATTGAGGATGTTGTACAATTGGTGCATGATATGCATCAGCAGATCCTGATGGATGGGGGCGTTAATGGCCCAGACAGTCTCGATCAAGCTCACGAACAGGTTAATCGTCTCGAAGCGGAAATGAAGAAGTTGACCGAGTTTAAGATGAGGATACAGGAAGCATTGTTTAGGAGTGCTGCCTTTGAGGACGTGAACAAAAAGAAGATTACAGAGTTTGAGCGTCGCGTCGGAGAGCTTACCGCATCCAAGGCTACATTGGAGAAGATGGTAGCCGAGCTGCGGTCAAACTTGGATGCTACCGAAATCCGTCTGGATACGCAGGAGGAACGGCGTCTAGAGGATGTGAAGAAAATTAAGGATTTGCAAGGGAGGCTGAATAGTCTTCAACTTGAGCTGGACGCGCTTCGAAGACAACATGAAGGAGATCATGCTAAGTTGGAAGAAAAGTGTGCTCTGTTGAGATCGTCCATCCTGGATGAAGGTTCACACGCCAAGCTCGAGGAGAAGGTGGTGTAAACCTTTCTTGCGTCCGAGAGGTATACTCAGCTAGAGTTTCAGACAGTGCTTCAAATGATAAAGGTATCGGAGAAATCCAAATATTTTGATGCGAAACAGTATCGGGATGATCGGGCTGCGGGTACGCTTCATCTGCTTAATAAAGATGACGATGGTGAGGAAACGAAGGGGGAAGATGAGGAAGAAGAAATTGCTAGTGATGACGTCGTTGAGGACAATGTAGAAAATGATAAGGGAATGTAGTATGCATATCATTCTTCTCTTGACGCCTTTGGACCCGTTTGTGGGCTTTCATTTTGGATACTTGTGTTTTTAATATTTGTGTGTTTTTTTTGTGTGCTCGCCGTACTGCTACTTGGTTTGTGTTGTAAGTATTCCCGTTCTGTTGATTGTTATGCATTTTACTTTTATGTGTTGAGTGGATGTATGTAGTGACTGTGATTTATTATTCGAACGTAGAAGTCTAGCGTTAGAAGTAATAAAGAACATGTGTGTCGTAGACAAACACAATATAAGCACTGAATGTGATCGTGTTTCATTAGCATAAAGCGTTGTACATGCTCCGGATGGTCATGTGGTGATTTACAAAAAACATAATAAAATCAAAAACAAGAGAGCAAAAACCATATTCGTAGCGGTGCGGAACGTGCTAGTGATAGTATTTTCGTAGGTGCTCGATGTTTCAGGGGTGAGATAAGATGGTGTCGTCCTTCTCATTGAGGTAGAATGTGTCGGGTTTAGCGATGTCGACAATCTTGTATGGCCCTTCCCAAACTGGCCTTAAGCTTTTACTCTTTCTTGAACGGCTTTGAGCACCCAATCTCTGACTTGGAGTGGACGAGCACGTACGCGTTGGTTGTATAAATGAGCCACTTTCTCCTTGTTGGTCGCGTTGTGGTAATGGGATGTGTTCCATTTTTCTTCTAACATGTCATTGTCCAGGCGTAAGCCATCTCCATTCGTTTCATGATCAAAAGCCTCTACACTTGGGATTTGGTAAGTTAATTCCAGGGGGAGCAACGCCTCAGTGCTCAAGGTTAAGGAGTAAGGCATTTCACCTGTAGCCATTGTGGTTGTTGTCCGAATTGGCCATAAGATCTCAGGAAGAAACTTTGCCCATCATCCAAAGTTGGGACTACCTCGTCGCATTGCTTGAAGTTTTCGTTTTAAACCGTCCTTGATGATTTTGTTGGCAGCCTCAACTTGTCCATTGCATTTGGGGTGAGTAGGTGAGAAGAAGAGGACATTTGTGCCCTGTTTCTTACAGAATGCAATGAGTTCAGGATTGCTGAATTGGGTACCGTTATTCGTTATGATATTAATCAGAGCACCGTAGCGGCAGAAGAGTGTTCCCTAGAGGAATTTTTTGACCTTCTCCGCCGTGATTTTGACGAGTGGCTCAGCCTCGATGAATAGTGTGATAGTCAATGATGACTATCACGTAATAGTATTGGCCTTTGGTCTTTGGCAGTTCGCCAATGAGATCTAGGCCCCATTGTGCGAATGGTATTGGGGACAAAATGATGGAGAGTGGTGTAGCAGGCGAGTGCGTTCTATGAGCGTGGTACTGGCAAGCTTTGCATGTACTGGTGATCTCTAATGCATCCGTGTGAATTGTAGGACACTAGAAGCCATATCGCAATGCCTTGTAAGTAATGGAACGGGCTCCAGCATGGTGGCCGCATTGCCCACTGTGTATGTCTTACAGGAGGGAGCATCCTGCCTTTGTGGGGAGGCATCTTATGTTGGGCCAGATTCATCCTTGCTTATACAGGTGTCCACCGCGAACGCTAAAATTAACAGCTCTAGCGATGATCGTTCTAGCTTCCTTTGTACTTGCAGGCAGCGTCCCATTTGTTTTATAGGCTAAGATGGGGGATCTAGCCAGTCTAGTTCATCAGGCTCAACAGGAAATATCTCAAGAAAACTCATTTGGATGCTTGGCTTGTCCAGCGTTTCGACCTTGGGTGAGAACGAGCTCTGTATCGTTGAGGCCGTTGCAAGACACGCAAGAGCATCTGCGTTAGCGTTTTATTCCCTTGGCACTTGAGTGATATTGTAGAATTTGAACTTGGATAGGTAGTATTTTGCTATTGCCAGATATGCAGTCATGGAATCATCTTTGGCTTCAAAGTCCCCTTTCACTTAGCTCACCACAAGCTGAGAGTCATTGAAGATATTTAAGTCTGAAGCATTTGAGATACGTGCTAATTGAAGGCCATCTATAAGTGTTTTGTACTCAGCTTCATTGTTGGATGCTTTGAAGTTGAATTGTCGAGCGTACTCAGCATGAGCGACGTTCCGTCCTGTGAGTATAATACATGCACCACTTTCCGTTTTGGTGGTTGAACCATCAACGTATAAGTTTCATCTTGACTTTAGAGTGATGGTTGAGGCCAACGCAGTGACAAGACGAGCATGTTCTATCTCGGGTTCAACTTCAGTGTATTCGGCTATGAAGTCTGCTACAGCTTGGGCTTTAATGGTGGTTCTGGGTTTGTATTCAATGTTAAATTCACTATGCTTGATGGACCACTTACTGAGACGGCCACTGTGGTCAGGAGATTGAAGCACCTGTCTAAGAGGAATATTTGTGAGCACCTGAATTTTATGCGCATAGAAATAGGGCCTTAAGCGTCGAGCAGTTGTAAAGAAGGAAAATGTCCATTTGCCGAATGCTGGGTAGCGTTTCTCTGCTCATGTGAGTCCTTTGCCTGTGAAAAAGATAGGGAGCTCAGCATCAGTGTCGCGTCGCACCAGGGTGGAGCTAACGGATGTGAGAGAGATAGCCAAGTATAAGTAAAGCGTTTCACCATACACCTGCCTAAAAAGTATGGGAATATAAGCTAAGTATAGCTTGATTTGTTGGAACGCGTTCGCACAGGCAGGCATTCAGTCAATGGAGTGCTTGCTGTGGGTAAGGCGTATGACCTTGAAGAATGGTTCACATTTGTCAGAAAAACAAGTGATGAAACGGTTGAGGGCAGCGAGCTTACCTGTAAGGCTTTGCATTTCCTTCTTTTTTGTAGGAGTTTTCATATCCATAATGGCTTTGACCTTTTCAGGGTTGTCCTCGATACCCCTCTGGCTGACTATATACCCCAAGAATTTGCTGGCTGTAACGCCGAACATGCATTTTGTAGGAGTGAGGCGGACGTTATGCTCTATTAAAATTTGGAAGACTATTCGGAGGTTGGCAACATGGCCCCTAGACGTTTAACTCTTAACTAGGATATCGTCTATGTATACTTCCACAATGGAGCCATTGACGTCACGAAATATGTACGTCATGAAATGCTGGTACGTCGAGCCTGCATTCTTGAGCCCAAACTGCATGACCACATAGAGTAGAGTCATTTGTCTGTGGTGAACGTCGTAGCCTCTTGATCTTCCGGGTTCATGAATATCTGGTTGTAACCAGAGTACACGTCTAGCGTTGAGAGGAGTTTATAGTCTGCTGTTGCGTCCACAAGCTGGTCTATTCTAGTAGCGAGAAGCTGTCTTTAAGGCATGTCTTGTTCAAATTTGTGTAGTCAACGCACATTCACCAACTCCTGTTGCTTTTTGGAACCATGACCGCGTTTGAGATCCATTTGGGATAATGGATAGGTCATATAAAACCCATATTTAATAGGCGCTCTGTCTCAGCGTTTATCGCGGCATAACGCTCAGCGTTGTATGCGCGACACTTTTGTTTGACTCGCCTGCTGTGAGGAGCAATACTCAATTTGTAAGAAATTAAGTCGGTAGAAATACCTGGCATATTAGCATAAGACCATGCAAAGACGGCTTTGTATTTTTGAAGTAGATTGATCAAGTTCGTTCTGACATTTGGGTCTAGAGTAGCACCGATGCGAACCTTGCGTTCGAAGTGAGCTGGATCGATTTCAACTTTAATGATAAAGTCCTCTGTCATAATGGGTCTTATAGCGTTCACTCCCTCCCTTGGATTATAAGGCTCCTCCATTTTCATGTCTGGTATGGGTTTATTTGCTACTTTCATAATCTCTTGGTGTACAACGTGTTTGGTTTGGGGGTCAATTGGACGTTTCACAGAGTTATATCCACGTACAGAACCTGTGCCAAAATCTGTTGGAAATTGCATGTATAACATGTGACTAGCAATAATGGCTCGGAATTTCTTGAGGGCTGGGAGGCCAAGAATTATATTGTAAGAGTGTAAATCTACCACAATAAAATCTATAAATACTTCCCTTTGGGAAGAACCCGTGGCGCCCAAGCCTAGAGGCATGTAATCGTTGCAGAGGGGATAGATGACGTCGCCTGAGAAACTCATGAGGGATTCATTGTCCTGTGACAAATAATGGCTAGGCCGTTTCAACTGCTCATATGCACTGAGGAATATCACATTAGCGCCCGATCCTGAGTCCATCAGAACGCGACCTACTTTACAGTTGTCAACAAAGGCGTCGATGACAAATGGAACGTCCATGGAAGGAACTCCTAGCTCATCATCCTCTGAAAAGGTGATTGGTTCCCATGAATGGCGTTGAGTCTTAGATTCAGAACCCAATGCGATAGACAACATTTCTCGAGAGGGGGCATCCACCCTCCGATTTCCTCCATAGATCGTGGTAATTTCTTTCTGAGCCTTGATGAACGCGACTTGCTTACCACCCATAGCACGGTACTGGCTTAGCTCACCTTTATCGAATAACTGTTGTATGATTTTCTTCAGAACGCTGCAATCTTCTGTGTTATGGGTCTCTGACTCGTGATATTTGCACCAATTGCTAGTATTCTTCAACATGGCTTTTTGTGTCTTGGGCTTAGGCTAAGCTATTAGGTGTTTATTGTTGGCAAAAATCTCTGCATAGGTAGCGTTCATGACGGTGTAAACCGTTCAATCAGGGGAACGATGCTTTTGCGATTTGAGTGGCCGTTGGGGGTTCCGAGTGGGAGAACGCTGTCTTTCTGGAGTGCGATGCATGTTTTGAACAGGGGAATAATGACGTTTTGGAGTACACTGCTTGTATGGGCTTTGCTTCCGCTCCGGTGTATGGGAACGGTTTCGCTTCCCTTTATATCTATGTTGAGTATGAGGTATATAGCCGTCCCGTTGGCCCCAAACACGATTGTGAACCTCAGCTTTCTTTACCATCACATCGAGAGTGGCTTCGTATGTGAGTTGGTCCTTTCGGATCAGCTTTTCCTTAAAGAGTGAAGGTTGGAGACCTTTCACCAACGCTGTCTAAGCTGCCTGTTTGTCCAAATTTTGACAAAGCTGAGCAGTCCTTGAAACGGTTGATGTAAGACGACAGATTCTCAGAGCTTCCCTGCCGAACAGAGAAAAGAGACTTTGCGGTGTTGTGACGTGTTTGCAATCGATATCATTTGAGAAAAGTGTCCGTAAGTTCTTTGAATGATGATATGGATCTTGGGGCAAGCTCGAAAAACCAGTTGAGCCTTTTGCCATTGAGTGATTCAAGGAATAAGTAACATAGTGTCGCGTCGTCATGTCTATGGTCAGCCGTGAAAGAGAGAAAACGATCGAGATGAATGCCACGGTCTCCACGGCCAGAGTACCGTTCATCCTTCCATGTCTTAGCCCCTGGGTGGCGTCCCACACTAGTGATAGAAGGGGAGAAAGGAGTTGTATGTGGTGTGTAAGACACAGTGTGATGAGGGTTACGATTCTGTCTTAGCTCGCTTTCCAAATCAGCCAGTCGGGCGAGGATTTGAGCTATCGCACCTTGGGGATTAGGTACCTCGATCACGAGCAGAGGGCCATGCATTACTGGATTAATCAGTTGAGTATTCATGTGGATCATATTGTGTCGTTCTTCTCGACGGCTTAATTCGAGTTGTTGAGCCTGCATGGTGCTTACCATGTCACTGAGGCGCTCGTTGGTACGTTAGGTCACGTGGTGTTCTGCCCTAAGTTCGGCGATTTGTGCTAGGAGTTGGGCATGAATGATGTTAGTATCATTAGGAACATCGGATGCAACGGCCTAAGAAGATCCACCATCTTGCTAGATGCATTCGCGTTAGGGAGTCCTAACAAGACGTTGGGAATTAAGAGCGGCTCAAACGTTCGTAGACGATCCTCTGCGGGAGTGATCATGCCATCTTTTTCGTTAGAGGCCATAAAAAAGAAAAACGGGATAGGCTTTTTAGTATAGGGGGAAAATATCGCTTCCCACAAACGGCGCCAATTATTTTGGGTAAAATCAGTAGGGATTGCGCCCCGAATGGAGAGGGGGATATTGGATGTAGGATCGCTCCCAAGCATCTCGATCTGAAACCTGAAAAAGCTTGCTCGTTCTGTAAAACAATTGTTTAGCTTAAGAAATCGAGATGGGTTTATCCCGCCTTCGACGCTCTGGTGCTTAAGTCAGCAGGATAGATGACGTAAGCGTTCGGGTAAAGTAGTAGTAGAAGTGATTAGTTATCTTTTCCTTGGAGCGAGTATCATCTATTTATGGTTAGATGATCTTTGACAAGTTGAAGTTATTTTCAATGTGGGACTAGCTCTCTTACCATTTTGGTGTTATGAATGACTTATTTCTATATGAGAATGGCTAAGGGGTATGCTAGTCAATGGTCGCTATGTTCCGTACAGCCTACATGTGACGTGCATTGTTCTCCATCACATGTGTCGTACGGAACTGGGCTAGGACGACCGAACTGCCCTTGTGCGCGCTAAAGTTTAGTCAGGGGGTACGTTGGTCATTAACCTGTTTGAGCGGTACGGCCTGCACATGACGCGTGCTGATGCGCTTCACGTGCGTTGTACGACATAGGTTTAAGATGACCGAATTTCCCCCGAGCTTGGTGCATAGCCTTTTGCATGACGTTTCTAGGCTTTTTGAACATTTTTGTGCTAAGTAAAATATGTTTTTTGGGTTTAGTACGTCGTGTACTAACAACAAAACATATCTATATTCTTCTTCAGTATTTGACCATGACAACAAAATTCTACTGATCCAAATTCACTACTACCACTTCAATTCATTATACTCCAGCTCACAATCAAGGAACAATTTATGTCTCCACAAAAAGCATATCTATTGCTTGCCTTATGAATCCAAATAGACCCATCATACGGGAAAAGCATATCAGTAGGCTCTAACAACATTTGAAAGCTTAATACCCAAATAGATATACAATCTGAAAGAATTAACTAAGATCGATTTGAAAGAGTTAACTAGGACAAATGACAGTCTCTTCTCTCGGCCTCTAAATCATATACAAAACCTGTTTATTTTATCCCAAGAATACTGCGAGTAGCATGTCTATGACAGAACATGTCTATGATAAATCTTAAAACTCCCAGTTCATGTTTCTTTGTCATGAGTAGCATGTCTAACTCATGACAAAATTGGGTTGTCAGTCCCAGTACCTATCATATCAGACTTTTATAGGCATATGAACTCTATATGGTCATTTGTGTTCATAACCCAACTTCTATGGAGGTTTCTAACGTATTCTCCAACCCTCTTGTTCTTTTTCTCTAAGAGCCCCTAAAACACTTATGAGCAATTGTGGTTCTTCTCTCTTCAATCACAACTTCGTCTATTAGTTTCTCCATATCCCAGATAAATACTCTCTTTTTTTCTATTCACCAACTTGAGAAAAAGTTTGAATCTTTTTCAATCTGGGTATGCATAATTTGCCTAACAATTTCACTTAAGATGGAGATAAACCCAGACCCAAAATTCTTAACAATTCTAATCCCATACTCAAAATCCTTCACATTTTATACCCTTTACAAAAAAAAGAAGAGATAGATCAAAACGAAGCTTACCAATGAGAGGATGTGGAGAGGTGATCAGAGACCGGAGTAGAGCAAGAACAGAAACAAACTCGGCTAGACCAAAAGAGTGAGATTGGAGCAAATCAAAGCAGATAAGTAGGACTACACAAAAGGTTGGGATTGATCGTGTTGCAGCTTAAGGTTGATCGGGTAGTAGTGTGAGGCCGCGATGAGTGGTGAGGGGAGAGTGATGAGATGGTGTGGTTCTGATAAGGTTGGGTGAGAGAGCCGCACTAGTCGTATACTTTAAACAATTTTAAACAGTATCGCAAAAGTGTGAACAGAAAATCATGTATAAGTTACAGTAACTGTGAACAGTAAATTAGGAGTAAGTAAGAGTTAAACTCACAAATGTTATATAGGAAATTTGGAGAAAAGAAAAGAGAGAAAGATGGTGATTGAGCAAATGTTAATTAAAGGGAAGAAACACATTTGAGCAAAGGAAAGCTGTCAATCCATCCTCTCTTTCTTTTAAAGCCACAATACAAAATCCCAAACCAATCTCTCTCATATATCAAACTAGTACAGAAAACCAGAAAGAGATCGTAAGCAATTGCAATATCAACAAAAATGAAGGCAAGAGAAGCTAAAGGAGGTCTTTCTGCAGATTTACTGGTATGTTTTCCTTCAAGAACTAGTCTAACCCTTATGCACCCCAAAGCCATTTGCAGCCCTGGAAGGTCTTTAGAACCGAAAAAGCTACACAACAACCAACAGCTTATCAAGAGAGGTAGAACCAAAAGCTTTGGTCATTCCAGTAGTCCTATGTTATGGGCGAAAGCCAAGGCAATGGGCTCGGAGATGGTCTCCGAGCCCACGTCGCCAAAAGTCACATGTGCCGGACAGATCAAGATTCGGCACAACACTAGTGGCTCCATAAAAAACTGGCAATCAGTGATGGAGGAGATTGAGAGGATTCCCAAGAATAAAAAACAGAAGAAGCCGAAACCCAACTGGGCGGAGGCTCTGGGGTTTAAGAAAGATGTCATGCAATTCCTCACTTGCTTGCGTAGAGTCCGATTCGATTTTCGCTGTTTCGGGTCTTTCCCTCAGTCGGATATAATCACTTCTGACGATGATGAAGACGACGACGAAGAAGAAGATGATGAGGAAGAAAGGAACCATGCAGGTGTTGAAGGAAGTAAAGAAGACAATGATGAAAATTCTGGATCAGTTTTTTCGAAATGGTTTATGGTTTTACAGGAAAACCAGAGTGATGGGTTTTGCAAACAGGACAGAGTAATAGAGGAGGGATCGGATTCTGCAGCACCATCTGTTCCACCACCAAATGCTCTGTTACTGATGAGGTGCAGGTCTGCTCCGGCAAAGACTTGGTTAGAAGAGAGAGAAGAAGACGATCATCACAATGAAGATGAACATCAAGAAAATGTATCAGAAAAACCAGCGAGGAAAGGCAAAGTTACTCTGAAGAGTTTAATGGAGGAAGACGAGATCAAGAAGAAGATCAATGAGAATTTGATAGTGATGACATACGGGTCTGATTGTTATAACATGTCGACTGATATCGCCAAGGAGACATGGATTGTTGGTGGAATGAAAGATCCAATTTCGAGGAGTCGAAGTTGGAAGAGATGATCATGATGATCATCTTCTACTTTTTTTACCTTAGTTTTTCGTGATCTGCTTTTTGGGTTTTTCTAATCTGGGAACTGGGAAATTCGTCTCCTTTTTAACCTTTTAATTTGGTTTTCATTCTTGTTGTTAATAGATTTGTGGTAGATTTTGTACATGTACAGCACTAAAGCTTTTCTTGTTGTTTACCTGGAAACGATCTTAGAGCCATCTACATTGTCTGGGCGGTATTATATGTACATGTTGAATTAGATTGCACTATTATTGAGTGTGACATATGTTGTATGTTGTGGGTGTTCCGACCAAGGATAGTGCTCCAAGAGGAGGAAAGCTGCATTTGGTCTGAGTTGTATCACTAAAACTGAGCAGTTTCTGAGCACTACTGCAAAGAGAGATTCTAAATTCCCCTAAAGAAGCTGTTCCATTTCGTAGTTATGCCCAGAAAGCTGCTCCGATCCATTAAGCAAAAGTGAAACATATACTGTGCAGATAAAAATAAGGACAGGCTGGAATGAAGTTCCTCAACCAGCTGGTTTTTTTTTGTGCCTTTGCCCGGAACTCATTCTACAATTTTGTTCTTAAAAAGGTAGGTGGGACCACGTTCATTTAATTAATGAAACTGTTATATATAACCTGAGGAGCGGGACATCAAAATTGAATAATAAATCTAAATCAAGTATCTCAAAAATTTAGAATAACTCATCTACGCAAGGAATGTAAAATCAATATTTTCAGTGATATTTCGTCGATATTTCGTCGATATTTCAATTTTTTTTAATTATCTGAAAAATCCTTCATTATATCTTTAAATTTCCCGAAATTTCTTTATTTTTATCGATATTTCCTATATATCGGCGATATTTTCGATATTTCTCGAAATATCCCGAAATTTCTGAAACTTTCAAAAACTTTTCAAACCTCATAGGTCTTCTACGTAATTTTGAAGTATTTGTATATTGATTTTGTAATGTGTAATATATTTTACAAAAGATGTGATGATCTACCCGTTTTAACCATCAAAAAATAAAAATAGAAGTATTAAATTATGTTTTAATAATTATAAGCACTTAACACATACTAATCCATATAGTAATATAACAAATTCATATGTCTTGATGTTTGATCAATATTTTCTTTTCACATAAGGTAGATAATTGATCATATAACAACCCCCAAAAGTTTCAATACAAATTTTCATATATTTTTATTAGTTTTCATCTTTTCCGTCAGAATCTTCACTGGATCGATATTTCCGTCGATACATCTAAATTTTGGATTATCGATATATCTTCGATATCCGACATTTTACTCCTTACATCTACATACATTTCCAACAATTAGTAGAGAATGATACAGATTACAACTTTATTCGTTTGACAATAGTAACAACACAGTCAACGGAAAGATAACACAGTACCATGCATTATCACAAATTGACCAACTTTCTTAGTATTTAGAGTTTAGGTTAATTACCCAAAAGTCACTTACAACCCTCCATTTGACTAAAAAGTCACAATGTTTTTTAGAAAGTACTAAAAGGTCATTAAACTATAATTTTAATGACCTAAAAGTCATTTTTAAGCCTATAATTTGAAATAAAAGTTTTTTCTGTGCGGACCATTATATCCCTACTATTTTTTATCCATTTTTTTTGTTTAAAAAAAAACTTTTTTTCATTTTTTTTATGCTTCATGACTCAGCACAAACTCGAAAAACAAATAAGTATACCAACCATAATTCATAAATATACCAACTCAAGTTCGTAAAGATGCCATGACTTATTTTTTATTTTTTTCTTCATGACTAAACATAAACTCAATAAACAAGGATACTTTGTCACTTTCATGAGATGCATGATATGAGAGAGAGAGAGAGAGAGAGAGAGAGAGAGAGAGAGAGGGTATAACGTTTCGAGTTTAGGGTATATGATATATGATTTGGGGTTTAGGGTATAGATATTGGGTATATGGGTTTAGCCAAAGCTAGCAAAACAAGCATATCATCTCATGACAATAGAAAACAGAGATACCATTGTTCACAAATAAATATACTATTACATGAAAACGAATATATCATCGCTCACAAACAAATATAACATCACATGAAAACAAATATACCATCGTTCACAAACAAATATATGATCGCTCACAAACAAATATATCATCATATGAAAACAAATACATCATCGTTCACAAACAAATATACTATCATAATTACACAACTATACCAACACTCATAAACTAATTTATGCTTTCTAAAAATACCATCAATGCTTACAAACAATACTAGCCGAAGATCTTAAAAATATCATCCATCCTGTATAAAGATACTAAGTTAGACTATCAAAGAAATTATTACTTTTTCAAAGAAAAAAAAAGGTTATATGCTTTGATAAAAAAATAAAATAAAATAAAAGGTGCGAAAAGGAATTGCTTTGGGCACCCATCGTGGCCACCCTGACCTGCAAACCATCTATATCGGCGACCGACAAGGCTATCGGCGGAGCACGGGGTCGGGTTAGGTGGCGTCCATCGCAGATCGATCTCGGTCTTTGTCGTTAGCCTTGAGTGGCGACTCGGTCGTCGCGACTCGGTCGTCGCGGCTCAGTGTGGTCCTCCGTCGCGGGTCGTGTCGGCGTGGATCAGTGAGAATTCCGGCGATCTTGAAATGGATGCCGACGAGTGCTGGCGTTCTGGTGTGGTCCTCCGTCGGTCGTGTCGTGGATCTGAGATTTCCGGCGAGTGCTGGCGTTTTGTGCAAGTGGCACAAAATGTAATTTGAAAACTTTCATCCAATGGCAGAATGTAAATAACGTGAATGTGGAGGGCTTTTCCCGCGTGTTTCCAATTACTGTAACAGTTTGGTCAATTTTCAAAGTAAAGTGGCTTTTTAGTCACTTTTTTGAATATAAGTGACATATGGATCATCGACTCTTAAGTTTATGTTTTAACATATATCGTAGAATAACGTTTAGGTTATCAGCACTATATTTTATCTTTTCAGTAGAAAGAAGCATGCATAGTAATATGACTAATATCATTCGAATCCTCGATAATTTAGACAAACAGTTGCCTAAATCGACCCACTAACCCTATAACATATAATAAGGATTCAACTTAATACAGTTTGGGCCAAGTGTTGGGGCCTCGGGCTCAACTACCATAAGAGTTAAGAAGGATGTGAAACTCTTGTTGTGGTTTGGTCGCTCTTGCTTCACGTACACGATACACCAGTGTGCGACACCCTATGTGGATCATTCAAATTGGGTTTTTTTTTTCACTTTACATGTTGATTTATTAAAATTCAGATAATTCAATTGCGGAAATAGAGACGTAAATATACGAGAGAATTCGCGGGAGAATTGCGGTTGAATGACAAACTAGATCGACATGCATGCCATATCCAACTAACCACATATAGAAAATGAAGAAAGATTGGATCACCTAAAAGCTCTCCAAACCAAACCTCCTTCTTGCCAGTTCCCACCCTATAAATATGACTCCATTTCCAAACTGAAAAATGTCAGAGAGAGAAGATTTTGGTTTGGGCGTCTTCATCTTTGCATTTCTTTCCGTTGCGGCTGCTGCTGTTGTTGTTTCTGCTGCTCTCCCCTACTCTGTGTGGCTTAGCCTGACTTTTTTTTGTTAAGGCACCGAAGGCATAGCCACACTAACATTTCTAGTTACTAATTCACAATGGACTACGAACAGGAGCAGGGCCAGAGCGGCGGCAACATAAAAAAAACATAGGAATTATCGTGGCCATCTTGGTTGTTATAATCATGGTTGTAGTTATGATTGTCAAGTTTGCCAAGCTAACTAAAAAAAGGAAGTGCACCGATGATAAGAAAAACTCCACCAACACCAGCAACTCCCTCAAAAGATGCAACAAAGAAAGACGTCCTAGCTAAAACTCTGCCGGCTGCAGCGACAGTGGCGCTACCGAAGAAAGATGCTCCGCCTAAGGTCAAGCCACCCAAGAAACCATCCAAGTCAGAACCTGCTAAGAAGTATACACCAAAAACTACAAAGAAGATAACTTAAAGACTAATTACGAGGAACAAAGTGTACATGTCGATCAGGCAACGAGGTTTACTTAGTGTGCTGGCCGGGCTGTAGCCGACCGTAATTTTTTTTCCAATATTTACTACTTCTTTTTGGGTACTGTACACCTGCGAGTGTTATTTCTCTCTTTTTTGCAATTATTTTCGGGTGCATCAGAAAATCAAAATAAATAATAATATTTTGAGCTTTGCAAATCAATTTATTATAGCCCTCATTCTAGTTGATTGATCGATGATAACCTTCTAAATCTAATAAAAGTGGCCTAACGATTAAGCGTAGCTGCGTACTAAACTTGGTACATACGGGTTGATTAAGATTCCTTCTCTCTACGATCAAATCATGATGCTGTCCAAATGTGCTAAGAGCCTAAAATATATGCTGTAATGCGCGATTAAAGTATTTCACATTTGCCGAATAATTAATCCTTAAGTCAACCACAATTTTGTGATACCTCCACAACATCAAAAACATATACTTTGTAGGTTTATAATTGTTCTCACTACTTGTTAATTTCTTGATCGACCACCTTTGATAGATCATGTTTTCACTTTCTCTGAGAGGTTAAATCCTCGATCTATTAATTCAACGAGAGGGTTATGTACTATAACTATTTTTAATGTTTGCTTTGTAATGATAGCTTTTCTTTTACGTAAAACAAGAGGGTTTCTTAGCTTTTCTTTTACAGTTTTACGTACTAGCTCGAGCTTTGATATCCATGATCGCCTTTTGCTTATGTATTTTTTTGTTGTTGCTAAACTCCAACCTCCCTTGTGTGGCGTTTCTAATCCCTCAACATGCATGCATGACGCATGTACATTATATCCGCCTTGCACTTTGCAAAACCCCAACTGCCCCTCTACACCTAACTCCATTTTTATTTTGTAAATGGGTATCCTTCGTAAGAACTTATCCATTCAAGATCTTTATAATAAGAATTTGGTAAGTACTTTTTTATTAGATCTATTTTTTCTTTATATTTTAGCAAATGTACCGTTGGTTAGATACATAATGATAAGTAGATCACTAATACAAAATTTCATCAAAATTGAAAATCGTTAAATTATTCATAATCAAGATTTATCATTTATATATGAACATGAACAATGTATGTTTGACAGTTTTTGTTCGTCTATTGACTTGATCTTGTTCGAAACCTTAACGATTTTTAACTTGAATAAAAATTTGTAGAAATGATCTACTCATCAATATCTAAACATCTAACGGTTAACTTTGTAAAAATGTTATTGAAAAGTGACTCTTACAAAAATTAATTAAAATATACTGATGAAGTCTTCATTATAAGACTACTCAATAAAGAAGTTCTCTCCTTTGTAAATATCATTTGAAGTTTTAAACAACCAAACGAACTTTTGAAAAGAAGAAACTAAAAGAACAAAACAAATATAGAGCTTGCCCAACCAAAAAGGCCCAATACAAATGGGCTCAAGCCCTACACAAATCTTCTTTTTCGAAATAGCATTCAAAGATCAATAGCTCTTCTTTTCGAAATGTCCAACAAAAATCATCTTAATACTGTAAATAGCATTCACAATGATTCAAACTAATTAAGATCCTAAACATAACACTAGATCTAAAACATTAAAAAAATGAAAGCAAGTTGAATGTTCTCCTCTGTAATTTGGGTTGGGGCATTTACAAGTCACAACCTTTCTTCTTGCTTTATTTTCCCAATTTTTCTTCTTTTTCTTTCATTGTCATGTGGGCTTTTTCCTTAGAAGGATGTGACCATGTTCCTATCACCATGAATACGCACAATGGACACTTCGCTTATTGTACTTGTTGTCTCTATTTGATATAGAATCCATATCCACTGTATAATTTGACAGAACTTTCTAACAATTCGTGGTGTGTTGCTGGAATTTCTGTGACTCTTGATCCGTTCTTGTATATCATGTAGGCTGGGATGGTGCTCACCTCCTCCAGTTTTGCCAAGTATGGATGATCTTCTATCTCCACCTGAATTTCAAAACACATAGGCAGGCAAATGAGGCAGTGATAGATCGTTATTAAAGCATATTCTGATCGTCAATTGATTCGTGGTTAGTTCTACTCAATTACCATATAAATATGTATGTCGTGAATAAAGTCTTAATTAAATTGTCATATATGATATTTTTCATATTTCGATCAAGACATAAGGATAATTTAAGCACAACTGACCACGTATATAAAACTGATTTCGATTTGGATATAGAGATAGTTGAACACTACTTGCAATTTGTAATAGCTGTCTAGTCAGCGTTTAGTTAGATATCTTCTATAGGACTATGACATGGAACCACACGTTTGAGCAAAAATTCGACCATCAATTCCCTAATGACCACACCAAATTTTTCGTTCAAAATCTTACGAGTTTCAAACGTATACGTACCTTGAGGAAATTGACACAAGGGAATCTCTTGCAGACTTGTTCAAGGGATTGGGACACTTGCTTCTGTCCAGTTCTACTACAGAACAGCACCACTGACATCCCTGTTGAGTCCAAATCAAACTAGTTGGTCTTTGTCGAGTCCAAATCATGTAGCTAAGAGCTAAAGAGGAAGAACTTATGATCGATGGAGTTACCAGGAGAGGTCACATAGTGTCTGAAATGCTCATTCTTGGCAATGCAAACCAAATTTGATCCAACTTTCAGGTCCCCAATATCTTCACCATGTTGTTGTTGTCTTTTCAGCTGCATTTGAGCTTGGAACAAAGCCTTGCCAACTTCTTCATCTCCAGGAGTTTCTCTTATCAGCATCTCATAATCTTTAACAGAAGCTTCCCATCTTTCCAACTAAAACCACAAAAACACAAGCATACAATTAGTGACGTAACGATGACATGTGACAAGTTGAATGTGAAGTAAAAAAATGTAGGCATAAATTTTTTAGAAGAACATGAAATTCACCTTGGCATTGCAATCAGCTCGACGCAGCCTGGCCTTGCTATAAGAAGGCTGCACATCAAGGGCTGCAGTGCAATCATCAGCAGCCTTTTCATATTGTCCAAGCTTAGAACGACAAGCGGCTCGATTGCATAGCAAAACCGAGTTGTGAGGGTCCTGCTCTAGTCCTTGGCTATACGCTACGATAGCTTCAGAGAATTTTGACGCCTTGAAGAGAAGGTTGCCACTCAAACGGGCAGAAGCAACAGCTCTAGCTCTCTTCACCACCATTTCTATGTTCTTATTCAGCGGATCGAGCCGTGCTGCATGTTGAGCTGCAGCTATAGCATCCTCAAACCTGTAATCCCCATAACTCACTTATCATTTTGCACTCCCAAGTAAACTTTCAACATATTTCAAGCAGTCAGATAATGGATGAGTCATGAGTGATGTCTAAGATAAATTGATTCTGAACCAAACTATGTCTGGTCACCATAGAGTGTTTCATCCATCAACATTGCTCATGTGTCTTTTTTCTTTTAAGAATTTAAAATTTTGAACCCTACAAGCTATATATTAATGAAAACGTCTCAAATGAGTCAAATCCATCGCAATCTCCCAACGTTACGTTAAAGATGAGAATGAAACCATTTTTTCTTAGCACGAGCACAATGTGATAAACAATGAACAAATGAAGGACCAAGATGTTATACACACTTTGTACTAGTCATCAGTGACCAAATATATATGGTAGTTGCAGAGTCTATTTATATGTGACTCACTAACCTGCCAGCGGCCAAGTAAATTTGTGCACCAATCATTAATAAATAACCACTGTTTGCCATGCCAAAGAATTTAGTGCACAGATTAATGCTGATATTTGGTCTGTTCTGGTAGGTAGAATATGCCTCTTCATGTCTGTGAAGCTTCAGCAAGGCTTCAGATTGCAAAGCAAAGACCTATAATTTATGTCATTAGATTACTTCAGATAGACAAATATATTTCATTTTTTACCAAACTGGGAAAGGCAGATAGGCAGATAGAACCAAAGAAAAGCTAACCTGTGGAGCTGAATTGGCACCTGAAGACATTGCCAATTGGGTCTCACTTAACAAAACATTCCATTCTTGGAATTTCTGAGCTTCAAGACATCTGCCTAGGCATTTTTGAAGAGACTGACATTGATCGAAGTCTTCCCCACACGCATATGGACCTGAAAGTTTGTAATGATCCAATGCTTTCTCTGTTTCTCCAAGTCTACATAACAAGCACATAATCACACTTGCCTACTTAAGTTCAACAGTTACAACAAAAAGAGTGTGGAGCATAATGAACTCGTTGTTAATTACCTGAGATAAGTTGTTGCTAGCCGATAATGAGC
Source organism: Geum urbanum (assembly GCA_946800695.1). Lineage (NCBI taxonomy): Eukaryota > Viridiplantae > Streptophyta > Magnoliopsida > Rosales > Rosaceae > Geum > Geum urbanum. Next base: position 2,623,497 of record OX327011.1, read on the forward strand.
TTTCTTATAAGAAGGCTCAATCTGGATGGCTTCTTTGCATTCTAAAACTGCCTCGACTAGGCGACCCAAGCCAACCAAAGCAGCACTCTTGTTGCTGTAGTAAGTTGCCTTGTTTGAATCCAGAGCAATTGCTTGATCATATAACACCAAGGCCTCTCCGAATCTACTCTCCTTGTACGCTTCATTTCCCATAGCCTTCAACGCTTCAGGGTCTAATTTATTCACAGGATTCACAACAACTCTAGCATCATCATCACCCGTATTAGTACTCTTCTTCACAATGTTCCCCATCACAGCAGCTTTAATTTTTTTTGGCGTTGAGTTTGGAGTAGTACTATTGCTCGTTATGAGACACGTAATTCCAGGCCGCTGCTGCTGCAACCTTAAGTTCCCCAACTGTTGTTGCCCTGAATGAACGAGGCTAGTAGAACTGCCTTGGACCAGAGCTTTGCCTTCATTTACTTGATGGTGATCACTGATCTTCTTACTCCGCTCTGCCGAGCTAGTAGTGGATGCCCTTTGAATCTTCATTTGTTTGGAGCCATTGGAAGAAGTTGAGCTTCTTCCATTAGTATCTGAACTTCTTCTTCCTTGAACTACCTTCTGTTGAGATGAAACCCTTGGAGGATCCAAGCAAGGCTCTTTGGCGTGTTTATTCGCTTCAGGATTCGGACAAGGCTTACACGAACTGGTTGAGATAAGAAAGGAAACCTCTTTGGATTCTTTAGGCTTCTTGGTATCATCATTGTTTGTAATTGTAGGTAATGAATGAACCAGAGATTTTCTTGAGCACTGAAAAAGGCCAGACAGAAAACCACCACAACCTAAGTCACTATTCTTCACCTTATAACTGGCCATCTCTGCCATTACTATCTTAAATTTAGCACCTGGTGCTGCCTGAGCTAATGATTTTGAGAACAGAGGAGGGAGATATCAGAAATCATATAGCTATTATAAGTACGAAAGAATGCATATACTATAGTGCATGGTAGCAGAAAACTACAATAAATTGGAAGAATTTAAAGGCTTAGCACGGCATAACTATATGTGAAGGAAATGAAATAATAAAAATCGATGGCTTGACTACGAAGGTTTTTTTTGGTTTATGTGGCAGCATATTATCCAAAAGGGATGTGTGCATATTAGCATATATATATGAACTCAAAGGCTCCAAGAGTGGCTTCGAAGAAACCGATTTTTCTTTTTTTGGGGAGGATTTTAGAAAGATTGAAAGAGAGTGGTGTAGGGTCAAACTATAAACAAACTTAACTTGCAGAACAAAAAGGTTCATCTTTTGTTTTCTGGGTTTCCAACAGTCTTGTACTAATTACCAGTTGATATGAAATGCTAAACCCAAAGGAAGAAAGGAACACAAGGCAAAATTGCTCAGAATTTACAGAAACAGATGGTGTATGGAGGATTTGAATATCTTTATTGATGAAGAGACTTCTCAACCTCCTGGTTCTGTCAATTTTCATTATGTCAAGCCAATAATATATTGCTGATGTAAACTCAAGTTTTGTTTTCTTAGTCCATTTTATCACTGTTTCAAAGCTGGTAAGGTAAAATTAGTATCAAATGTTGTACTCGACCAAAACATATGTAACAAAATAGCATACACCATGCCAATTAACTGGTTTACATATAAGAAATGGGCTTTCTGGGTTGAAACCTCATAAGCCATTCATCACCAAACCAGCATGGAATGAAATGGAATATGAAATGTTCAATATTGGATGAATTAGATTCATATTATATAAATATTGGCACTATTGAATGTACATTACTGGTAGATGGTCTATATCAAACATAAGGTCTTTCTGTATTTTAAAACCATAATCCAAAAGAAAGAAGTGATTAGCCTAATAGATTAATAGTAACAACTTCCACCATTAGAGCCACGTACGTGTACCAACTTGTATTTGGTGGGTACGTATACAAATTGGTGCATGTCATAATGAAAAGAACAAGGCTGGTACAAGACTACAAGTTAGTTTCTGTCGGCATGTGCAATATATATATTTGGCAAATATATACATAAGTTGTAATCTCTGGTTGTTCTTAGATACATAAAAGAAACTGGATTTAGTTAGTTGAAACTTCTATTTACAAGAAATTAGACTAGGCCATACCCTCTCCATTGCATTTACTTATCTTGTATCATAACACACCAAATTTGTGTTCATTTCTATATGCACGATCTCTCTTTTTTTCTATTGAACACTTGTGTCGTCGTACATTATCATGACCATAATTTACATCATCAAATACACAAAAGTCAATATATTTATGTGTTTATTACTTGAATTGTATATCGATATTGATAACAGTAGAAGAAATTATGTTCAAAGGCTTGAGAAATTAACATATTATTCGAATTAGTAGAGGATTCACATATGCTTTAGAACCTAGTCATATATACAACATCACATGCATAATTTCTTTAAAAAGTCCACACTCTTTAATGTACTGTTTTTTATTATTATAAACGAATAGAGAATTAAGTGACATGAATCTCTCAGTAGTAGCGGTTATGTTCGAACGAAGCGCCAACCTTCCGAAAGAAAGAAAACAACACTCGTCCTCCAATCCAATTTATTAAAAACAAAGAAATTGACATGCTCTCTCTTCGTCGTGGAAAGAGTTAGTTGATTTTTACCCGTGACAAGAAAACATATGCCAATTAGTTGTAGGTCCATAGATTAATGCAAAACATGCACCTTTCAAAATTAGTTTGCAAGAATATTTGACAATGATTCTGGCTACATCATGCCTGGTGGACATCCGTCATAAATCCGTCGGTGCCGGCTTCTAAACCCCAACAACCACCACATCACAATTCTCATACAGTTGAACTCTAAGACGGCAGGTACCAAAATAATGCATGATATCAACCACATTAACACTTTGAGAGAGCTTCCAAGGTTTACAACACATTCTGATTTATATGACATGTTTGATGTGCTACTCTTAATCAGCTACAATATTAGTTAAGAGGTCAAATGTCCGAAGCTAATGTGTATGATGTATATGTACTCGTTGAACGTAACTATATATACCATATATATATGCCATGATATAATGCAGAAATGATATCGATAGTACGTATTATCTATTGCATGCTGATTAAGAAGTTGAGTGGTTAAGTAGTTTAGATCATAATAAACTGTTCGAGGGAGATGGCAGTTGTGGAGTCATATATAGTGTAGTATTAAGAACCGTCGGTCTCATAAGTCATAACACATAACATGATACGTCTCTCTAATCTCAATTAGAGGAAACTTAATTTTCTCTTTTGACGGTAACCCTAGCTAAGCATCCTAACAAAACAAACTAGAAACAGAACTTATTACATATTAGACGCTTAGCTTTGGTTGCCGACACAATACGCAATTCTGTCGTTCTGTTCAAGATAGAGGGAGAACAAGTTAAAGTGGGCAAAGGTATTAAAATCCCTGGAGATCGAATCACCCTAATTAGCTTTTGTGGATTTTCCGACCACACTAAAAGCTAACAATGTAGTCAAAGTCTACAACTTTGTTGTAGCTCAAGAGGACTTACCTGCATTCTTTTAATTTGTTTCTCATTTTTGCTAATGCACTAGCTCTCGTCTATGTTCAACAAAATCGTCTCATGTATTTGTCCGGCCAAGAATCCAAAAATTGGTGCATAGCTTTATATGGAATAGATCTCTCAATCTATCATGTTCATGCAAGCTAGCATGAAGAATATCTATGATTGGATTCAAAGCATACATCTATAGAATAAATCTGTCTGATTATAATTGCTGGATGAAGTTGAAAGCAATTACACGTGTTGTGATTGTTTGCTAATAAACTTGTGTATGTATGTATATGGCTTCTGTATCACACAAATAATATTCCACACGTGAATATTTGACTACCTACATAACTACACAAGTTAAGAGCCCTATATATGCACCTGTGACATGGTATAAATCACAAGCAACACAGATCTTCCTTAGCTTCAGTAATACTGTCCATGCATGCATATAATGCTACATTGCTACAAGCATGTGTGTTAATTATTGTACGTAAAATTAGATCGATGACTGCCTAATTGTTCTTAATAGTTTGATTTGGTCTTCAGTTTCACTAACTCAGAACGCATGTTGTATCTATTTTGATGAAGCAGATAGAGATCATTACTCTTGCAACTTCTTTACACCGGTGATTTAGCTAGGAATAGGAAATCGGATCTGGTAAAATTGTATATGATTTCATATGTAGTGTATGTGCATGAGGCACAAACAAAAGTTAAAATGATCAAGGATAACATTCATAAATTGAAAGGTCTAATAAAGCAAAGGTTGGTACGTATGGTAGGACAAGGGGGAGGGGAAAACACTTTTGTAGGAGGCAAGGCAATCCAACTTTTCCCAGCTGGCCCTTTTCAAACAAAACTGAAGCATAAGCTAGCATGCACATACGTCTATATCAAGTTCGAGTCAAGACACAGCATATATAAGTATACCTACAGTAGCACAAGGAAAACAAACTTAATTTCTACACAATATATACAAGTGATGAATAGAACATGTACCAAAACAGATTCAATAGCATCCCAACTCACATGGTGGTGCTAGCTTCTTTAGTTCCTGGGAATCCTGGCCAAACTAGTCTACTTCGAAAACTATTAGTATTTTGTCACAACATTTTGACCTAAAACGATCCACTTTTAAGCTGTATTTTATTTTGTCATATTTTAGTGTAAGATCTCTCATTAAACACACATGGGGTACATGATCCAGGCCGAAACTGACTATGTAGATCAACTGAGCACTCTAAATCAAAGAGGAGAGATTTCTTTCTTCCTTTGATGAGAGTTTAATTTGTTGCAAGAGCTTGGCGCTAATTTACCATGCTAATTACCCTCCATGCAAAGCACGTTTCCTCTACGTTGGAATCTCAAAAAGGAATGAAAGAGAGTTGAGAGATCAGATTGATGGGCAGGAAACAAAGAGAAAAAAGATGGAGAGACTTGGAACGCAAGGCTTAGAGGATCGTACTGGGGGAGAAAAAGCGTTACGTATAAGCTGTGTAAAGTGAGAGAAAAACTGCATGATCGAGATTCAGAGATTATATAGTTTGGATCATCGATCAGCTGCTCATATGCTTGTGACTCAAGGCAAGGTGCTGATCGAGTAGAGAGAAAGTGATGGAGGGTTTGGCTGCGGAAAGGGCGGCACATGCACTTTAAGTAATGACGACAACACGTAGTCACATGATCCAATGCCCATTGGGAGCTTGCAATAACAAGCTAGCTAAGGCTTCAGTTTCAAGAATATGTTAGTATAAGTAACCTCTGTGCATGTCGTACGTGGGTTTTGCTGGTTCGCATGGAATGGGAATGAGCATAGGGATCAAACCTCAACAAGACATTCTAGCAACTTCATATGTCCTTATGCACAGATAGCTGGCCATAGCTAGTTTTCCAATGCTCTTAACGATTTCGTAGTTTCGAATGTAGATAAGCCTCGGAACAACTACATTAATTGACAAACAAAACCAGTGGATCGATCGAATCGGATAATGTGCGTGGTTTTGCATCATGTGACATATTAATCATGCATTTGTAGATGCAAGACATTACATGTGTTTTGGCAATTCCAATTCAATAATATATGCATCATATGTTTTGTAAATTAAATCACACTTTTATCGTCATAAAATCACATGTATTTATTTGGCATATGTAGGTGGAGAGAATATCATTCTCCTATGCGTATAGAAACCTAGCTACCTGCATAATGCATGCAATTGTCCTATTGCCTGCAAAGCACAACTTTATTCAAGAAATAAACATGTTATGCACATCTCATGCGCTTATAAAAACAATGTATACTAGCTAGCTAGGGTAAGATAAATTGTTTTTGGAGGAATTACGTACACATGATTGAGTGCATATTACTCTTTAAATTCAGATGCACATATTGTATATGAATAATACGCTAATGAATGAAGACAACAAAAATAAAAGAGAGAACAACGGCCACATTGTAAGCAAAATAACTAATTGGAAATTTGGAATGTGTGCGCAAACCACATCTCAAGTTCTCAACAGTCTAATCACTACTAGTTTGTTTTCGGGCTCCAACTCCATTTTTCCAATCCAAAGCCCAGTTTTTCAGAGCCAACAACCAGGGGAATGATCCAAGATATCATACTATCAAAATGTCACAACCAAACCAATTAGACAATACCGGTTCTAAATCATCATACTATGGTCGGAATCGATCTTCCCAAACCTAGCTAACTACTAATTCTACTGACACACTTTAAAAATTCAACAGTGACAGTATTTTAATTTTCACTCATTCTAAATATTCATACATCAATTTTACAAAATATTATAAATATACTCTAATTTTTGACCCTAACCCAAAAATCATATATGCCGTTATTTATTTCATCTTATGCTGTTCCAATTTGCATAATTTTAATGACATCAGAATTAACAGTATAAAACAGAATAAGTAACGATAGATATAGTTTTTAGGTCGAGATCAAAAATTGAGGTACGGTTGTGATATTTCGTAAAGATGAGGTATGAAAATTAAAAAAAGCGAAAATTGAGATACTATTTGATGAAAATTTTCTTTTAATTAATTATCTTTATTAATTGCAGTAATCTTTTTCGTTCTCACCCTTTAAAACTCTTAAAGTGTAAAAGTAAATGTGGAATGTGAGATTACAACGTGATACAGATTACAAAGGTAATAGTACAAAAAGTAATGGATTTATAGTTGTGGTTGTATATGTTAATGATATGAACATAATAGATACTCGTGATCGTGATGAAATAAGAGAAACTACAAGCTATTTGAAATCCGAATTTGTAATTAAGGATCTTGGGAAAACATGGTTTTGTCTAGGTCTTGAACTAGAACATCGAGCTTGTGGAATACTAATCCACCAGACTACTGCATATGTTCAAAAGATGATAATGGGATTTAACATGGACAAAACACATCCTACAAGTATTTCCATGATCGGTCTGAGTTTGGATATAAAGAAATATCAATGTCGTCCTAAGTAGGATGACGAAGATATTGCCTATTTAAGTGCCATAGGTGCATTATTTTACTTAGCTCAATGCACTCGACAAGAACATATTCTAATACCTAAAGGGAACCATTTATTTGAGTTTTTTCTTTCCCTATAGAAAGAGATGTGGGACTGCAAATGAAACTACAATCCCTAAAGGAAATGTCGATGAAAAAAGTATCACTCCTACACCGAAACTTCAAATAATGTTTTGGTGGATTTTGCTGATGTTGGTTACCTATCTGACCCACACAAAGGTCATTCCCAAATTGATTACGTATTTACCATCGGGAACACGACGATATCTTGGAGATCAACAGAATAAACCCTTGTGGTTACCTCCTTGAACCACTATAAAATTATTACTCTAGATGAGACGATTCATGAGTGTATATGGTTAAGGTCCATCGATCATTACACATATTCGAGGGACTAATGGTTTGAATTCTACCACTGAAGAGTCTACTTACATTTATGAAGATAATGCAACTTGTAATGAACAATTAAAGCAAAGTTATATCAAGGGTGATACTAAAAAACACATATCGTCAAAGTTTTTCTACAATTAGCAACAATAAGATTTCCTCAAGATTCAAATAAATCAAATAAGCTCTGAGGAAAATGTACGTGGCATATTTGTTTACCAAATCATTGCCTAAGGCCATATTTGAGGAACATAGGAATGTGAAGACTTTCCAAGCTCCCTAATTGATGTAAAAATCAGGGGGCTGGATTAGAGATGTAAATTTTGGGAGGTGTTTACACACACATGTTGGCATCGATAAAAGGTGCGTTGTGCTCTTGTTCCCTTTGACCAAGATTTATTTTGTCCCACTGAATTTTGTTACTTAGCAAAAAATTTAACGAGACAACAATATATGCATCATTTTACCTTTGACATGGCACAATGAGGAGTGTTAAGAGGAATATGCTTTGTGTGCCTTAGTCAAAGGGTTACTTAGTCATGTAACTACTCAGAGATATATTAGGCTGACTTAGTCGTTCATCTACTCTGAGAAATATTAGGTTTAGATATTACCATTAGCGTTGTAATCTCACCTCTATATAAATGGAAGTTATCAATGAAAGAAGTACATCATTTCTATTTCACATTTACTTTTACACGCTACTAAATGTGAAATGGAGATGACGTACTTCTTTCATTGATAATTCTCCATTATATAGGGATGAGATTACAACGTAATACATATTTGATAAAGATAATATCTAAAAGATAACGAGGATAGTTGCACGACTAAATCAGCTTAAGATGTCTCAGACTAAATCAGCATTTGACTAAGCACACAAATCATATTCCTTTTAACATACAAAATACAAAGATTTTTAACTTTGTTCTTTTGGGCAAACAGGTTGTTAACTTTTATCGTGGCTCTTTTAGACATGTAATCATCTAATTATTCTGCTGACATAGAATTGACCATCTTGATGGATTATAGTGTTATTTGAAGGTCTGATTATTAATTACCTCCACTGAGCACAACAACTTCAGTGGGATGTGTCGGTGAGTTCCAACATTACCTTATGAAGTACAATATATATAGAGTTATATACACATAAAGAAGTATAAGCTTCTACAAATCTAACCTTTAATCTGGAGGTGATGGATCTTTAGTGGCGCAACATCTGGTAGAATAGAGCACACTATCAACCAAGGCATCAACAGCAGCAGCATTATACTTCAGCTCTTACAAGAGTCGCCACTGTGAGTTTTAAAATATATGTTGGAATGAGTATCAATGACGCCTAATTAACATCTAGATACTTCTGATGTAAAGAAGACATGCACAGAAACCCGTCATTTTTGCGATGTATCTATGTCAATTACTACCAGAATTCTTCTCATTGTCGACGACTTAAAGTCGTCGGCCTTTCCTCAAGAATCGTCGGTTATAAGCATAATCGACGACATGTCGTCGGTTATACGGTCGTCGGAAACAAGCCGTCGGTGGAAATATAGCCGACGAGATATTGATGACATCGTCGGTGATACGTTGCATTATCACCGACGATAAATCATCGCCGGCCATGAAAAAGATCATCACTGACGACGTAACTCGTCGGTAATGTGGCTCCGCCGAGGTCAACTTGTTGACCGCCCCGATTATGGCCGACGATTCTTTAAAGAGCGTCGTTGGCTATAATGTAACAACTCGTAGGAAATATGGAATTATTGCCAACAAGTTAGGTTCTTGTCGGCTATACTTGGTGACATTTTACAAAAAAACTATAGGTTCTGGATTGGGCCCAATTCCAAAACCTGTAGTGAACAACACAAACAGCACAAATACACATCCAACAGTACACACATATTTGTCAACCAGTACAAACACCAACAATACAAAAATAAAATACAATTACACTAAGAGTCGGCGAAATCCATGTTTACGAAATCATTTGAACTCCGGCGGCTACCCTGATCTTGCTGTGACGGCTGCGGCTGTGGAACACTGGGGAACACAGGCATCAGTGGAGGTGTGGGGACCGGGTGTTCGGTAGTCTGGCACTGGTATATCGTCTGTATCCATGTCATAATTTGTGCTTGCTGCTCGACCATAACTCGATGTTGCTCGACCATCGTCCGGTGCTCGGCCTCTCTAGCTGCCTACTGCTCAGCTAATTGCCGCATCTCCTCCACCACCCTCCTTTGCTCCTCTAACTCTCTCTGCGTCATCTGGAGCTCTGCTGATAGGTTAGAGTTCATAGAAGAAGTTCTTGACCCGCTAGAGTATTCCGAAGGGTCCTTCAATACCCCTTCGCCCACCGAGCCCATTACCCTGCAGTAGTGGATATTTCTCCCAGTCCCGCACGCTTTTACCATGATCTGAGCCGTTATAGGGCGATCAAGCGTATCAATCTGAGAGGCATACTGGGTCACTTCCTCTTCCGAGCAGTCAGGATGGTCCTTTCGAGCTATCTTCATGGTGACCTCTGTGATCGCATCCTCCACTCTCACCTAATTGACAAGGAAATATGAATAATGTATTATTAAACAAAAAAAATTAATAGAGAAAAATACTTTTATTAACACATATGTGAACTAATTAATGAGGCCAAAGACTTACCGCTTCTTCAGGGCACTGCGGATATAACTTTTGATCAACAAACACCAACGGGGTGACTTCTTGCTGTTTCTGCGCCCTACGCGACCAACCCAAATAGTTGAGTGAACCGCCATGATGAGACTGGGTGTTTTTCAATCTGTTCTCGTTGTTCGTCTTGGAAATCGCCTTGTTGGATAAACATATGTCAAAAAATTAGTAACTAACTATTTCAATGTGATACGATACATTAGGGTTGTAAAATATATTCAGGATGCATACCTTCACTTTGAGGTGCTCGAAGTGGGCTACCAGCCACAGCCACTCGTACTCCCTAAATCGGAGTTCGCTAGGGGTAGCACATCGGCCTAGATCCTTGTACTTTGTGTAATGTTTTGAAAGCTCGTTCTTCAACTCTTTATACCTATATTAACGCCGAAAAAAAATGTTAGAGATATTAAAACACTTGATAAACAAAAATCTAACTCGATATATACTCAAATAACTCGAATCACATCACCTGATATGTAGTTGACGCTCTGCCCACATCTCAATAAGGCATTCATCCACGTCAAACCACAGCTGCAAGATGGATATATAAATGGTAAAAATTATATATTTCTTCGGACTTAATTAATAAATGTAAAATTTACGTAATGAAAATACGATTTAACTCACCGTCAGTGCATTATGCACTTGCAACTTCACGTAGTGAGGCACAGCACCCCAATCTGGCCACACCATTGGGACCTTGTCCCACACGAAGGCCCCGGACATGTTGGCATACTTTCGTGTGATGTTTTCTGTCTCGATCACCTCATCACGCTCATTGGCCTTAATGATCGTTTTCTTTCCCCCGGTGGCCTGCTCAAGATTCTTCCCGCTTACGGGGCTTCTAGTCTTTCGTTTTCCATTGTCATTAACGAGATTGCCTAATAATACAATGTCAAAAAACCGAAATTATTAATTGACACTATTTATAGTCTTAAGTAATAATTAAGTAATCAATCTTGTTAAATAAAATTTACCTGCGTCGTCCGTCTGTTGGTTCACGTACCTCGCACTCCAAAGATACACGGGGTCGAACGACTTGAACACGTACGCTTCCTCCATGGTCAGGAACTCCGGCTGTCCTTCAATAAAAATAACCCTCCCCCTAGCATCGAATTGAGGGATGACAGGAATCTCGTCGGGCACGAAGAGACCGGACGACGGAGATAGACGAGGCCTAGACGATGAGACGCCTGAACCATCTGCTTCAGATGATTGTCGTTAAAGGGGAGTAGGCACGGGGCCAATAGGGGGCATTCAGATCGAGGGAGTTTCTTATGCGCCCGTTGATGGTCGCTCACCTGAGTGTCTGCTGCCTGAGGGTCGAGGCTGGACTGAGGGTTGTAGGATCCGGATCGTGCAGCTTCCTCTTGTTCTCGCGCACGTAGCAAAACTTGTGTGCGAGCATTCATTATAAGGCCGCTGCACGTGTTGCTGATTGCGGCAGAGGATGCTTGACTACTGCTCCCTCCACCATTTTCGCTCTGGGATCTCGGTCCGGATCTAGTCGCTCTCCGTTTGTTGGCCCCAAACCAATTTGCCGCAAAACTTCCTGCACATCCAACAATTAAACAAAACAGCAAAACTTCAACAACCACATCCGTGACAACAACAATAACAAAACAACATGTTGATAGCAAAAAATATGCTTATATATATATATATATACCTTTATACATCAAGTTTATGCAAAAATAAATTGCCAACTAATTAAACCAGCAGTATATACATGCCAAAAATAAATTCTACATGCCAAAAATATACTACAAAATATATTTTACATGCCAAAAATATACACCACAATATATTCTACAAGCCAAAATATATTCTAACCAATTCTTAATTAACCAACACAAAAATATATACACAAAAATATATTCTACATCTCACAACTCCATCAATGATATTTAATTAACCAAAAATATATTCTACAAAATATATTCTACACAAAAATATATTCTACAAATATATCCTTAATTATACCAACACAAAAGAATATACACAAAAATATATTCTACATACAAAAAAATATATTCTACATCTCACAACTCCGATATTTAATTAACCAAAAATATATTCTACAAAATATTTTCTACACAAAAAAATATACTACAAAAATGTTATTAATTATACCAACACCAACTTAAAATGCCTCAAATAATTAGGAGAATTTCATGTAAAATTGAAGATGATAAAATCGGATTGAGAGAGAGAGAGGGGACATGTCATTCTGCGTCAGTGAGAGAGAGGGAACCGGATTGGTAAGAGGCGGCAGCGGTACTCGATTTCTGGCGGCCGGAGGGAGGGGCGGGGTGAATTTCTGATTTGGGGTTTTTTCGAGGGAGAGGAGATTTGAGGTTTTTTTTTTTGGAAAGGCGAGAGGGGAGGGGGCTGGTCGGGGAGAGGCGAGAGGGCAGGGAGGGGTGATTTCGGGCGAGGTCGGCGGCGAGAGGCGGAGGGGAGGCGATTCTAGGGTTTCAAGTTTTGGAAGAATGAGGTCCTTGCCTCGTCGAGCTAGGGATATAAGGCCAGCATTATTGCCGACGAGTTTCTTACTAACTCGTCGGCAATACTATAACCGACGAGTTAGTAAGAAACTCGTCGATTAGTGTGTTTACTAGAAAAATTTGCGAAGAGGGCCTAAAAAATATATATTCAAGCTGATTATTTGCTGTTTAAAACACGGCTAGCTATTTGAAGACGTGAATTTCCCATATATATATATATACAGCATAACAAACATACATGCACGTTTATACTCAAATACGTACATCATTAACGTACTATGGATGATAATCAGAATCATCTTCATCACTTGAGTCTAGCTCAATTTCATAGTTAACCTCTGGCAATATGTGCCGCTCCTCGTCATCCGAATCATTGTCTACATCATTTGGATTAACATCAAGAAGTTCTGCTCTAGTAATTCAAACCACACTCTACAATCTCACATTATTAAGGCGAATCGTAAAGGATTTCGGAATGTCAAAAGCGTTCGGCTCTTGGTATGCAGTAACTTCTTCATCATCTGCGGTCTCACCAAGTGTGGCAGCACTGTGTATGTTTCTATGAGCAATATGGTTAACCACCTTCCACGGGACTTTGTTCATAAGATCATCAAGGTAAAACACTTATTTTACTGATGTGGCAAAAACGAAAGGGTCTTCTTTATACCAACTTGTATCGGTTCTTGTGTTCTCCAGGCTAGTATCAAACTATCTACACTTGAACAAGTGCACTTTCATGCGGTTCCCATAAATTAGTTCAACAACTGAATGAAGGACACCGTAATAGTCAATGCCATCCTACCCACTATGGACCATCACCCCACAATTCTGTGTTTTCAGTCGGTCGTCTCTATTTTCACATATAAATTTCACGCCATTGACCTGACACATCGAGTAAACTTTTGAAGCTATCGATTTCATTGCCAAGAGCCTCAATTCGTTTGACCACTCTGGGTAACCATCATTTGCTGCATGGTTCATCAGAAAAAGATAAGAAACCACACAAGAAATTATGAATATAGAAAAAGAAAACCACACACATGCTATATTAATTTCCTGAATATATATATATACACACACATATACCCTTACCTATTGACTAAAGTAGTTTGCAAACGTCCTGTTGTGGTACTCAAGATCACCGGCAATAGCAGAGCAGTGAAGATGATAGTTTTTCCAATATTGAACTTCTAGACAGTTAATCAGTACCGACCAATGGGCAATGGCTACCTCATTTTCATCCAACTTGTACGACTTTAGCAAGCTTCCCTGTACTACCACGTCATTGGAGATGATAGAAAGGTTGAACTCGGGTTCATCTATCGGCATATGTTGTTGGGGGTCCTTCAGCGCTCCCTAATACAGCTTGGTGTATGTTACACACTCGTGCGCAAGATATGCTTCAGCGATACACTCTTCAGGTGCAAATTTATTTTTCACATAGTCCTTGTAGTCTCCAAATTATCTACAAGTTAACAAGTTAACAAGTGCATGTTATGATACTTAAAAAAATAAGAATTTACATATAAAAAAAGAGGCAAACACAAATGTATGAATCATTTGTACCATTCCATGGGATACATCCAAGTGTAGTGTACCAGACCAGTAAGCAACAATTGTTCAGGAAGATGGATCATTAAGTGAGGCATGATGTCGAAGAAATTTGGGGGAAATATCCTCTCAAGCTTGCACATGATAAAAATGATGTCATCTTGCATCTCCCTGAGGTCTGATTTTTTTAACTTCTCTGGTGCATAACTTTTGAAAGAATCTTGACAACTCCACCAACAGCTCCACCACTTCTTTGGGCAGGTACCCTCGAATGAAAACAGGGAAAAGACGTTGAAGCAGATAATGACAATCATGACTCTTTAATCCATACATCTTATTGTCCCGGAAGTTAATACACTTGCTTATATTTCCTGCATAGCCATAAGGATACATGACATTACTCATCCACCCAAAAATTTCATGCTTCTGGTTCAGCTTGACAGTGTAAGGAACTTGGGGCATTTTTTTCTTACCATCTCTCAACCACAAATGTTTCCGCAGTCCCATAGCTTTTAGAGCAATGTGTGCCTTAGGGATGTCTTTTGTTTTCCCATCTCAATTCAGAACTGTGTCCACCACACTTTCGCACACATTCTTCTCTATGTGCATGAGATCTAGGTAGTGTCTTATAGGCAACCTAGGCCAGTACGGGAGTTCCCAGAATATGCTCGTGTGTGTGCAAAACTTATACCTTTCGGGCTTGTCTGGAATTGACGACACTATCTCAGGATGATTGCTCAACTGGCCAAAATCATATTCATTCAGCACTTCTAAAATTTTATCCCCTGTCCATCGCCTGGGTGGCACACCCGTTTCCACAGTCCCATCAAAAGCGTCTTGATTCTGCCTAAATGAGTGATCATCTGGAAGCCAACAACGATGACGCATCTGAACAATTTTCCTACAATGAGGACTGCAAAAATCAACAGTCATGCACTCTGAACAAGCCCTGTAACCTCTGGTAACGTTGTCCGACAACATACAGCGGGCAGGAAAATCATTGATGGTGCCAACAAGCATGACATGCATCTGAAACATCTCATTTTTGAACCTATCGTAAGTGGGGTGGCCACGCTCACTCATGTACTTAAGCTCCTCAATCAAAGGTCTCAAATACACATCAAGACACTTTCCTGGATAACCCGGGCAAGGAATTAACAGAGTGAGCATATTGTATTCCTTCTTCATGCACATCTATAGTGGAAGGTTATATGGTACCAAAATAACTGGCCATATACTATATTGAAGACTCATGTTACCAAAATGGTTGAATCCGTCAGATGAGAGCCCTAGCCAAACATTTCGGATCTCTGCTGCAAAATGATCAAACTCCCTGACCATGTGCTTCCAAGCCTCTCCGTCGGCAGGGTGTATAAGGGTGTTATCGTCAGGCAAATTCCTCTCAGCCCACCATCTCATAGCTTCGACCGTGAAAGCACACATGAACAACCGCTCTAGCCTGTCAATCAGCGAGAAATATCGAAGTATCTTCACAACTTTCTTGTTGCCTGCAGGAGTCAAATTATACCTTTCCGTAAAACATATCGGGTAGGCTTCAAGGTCTTCAAGATATTTCACCCATAAGATAATGCAATCATATCTGCATGCATGGATTTTGATGTAGGAAAACCCAAAATATTTCAGGATATGTCGCACCTTATGATGAGTGATAGGAAGGTGATGACCAGGTGGCAGTAGCGAAGCAGTCCACTTCAGCCAAGAATCAACAGCTTTGACAGTCATTTTGTTCTCTATTTTGAGCTGCATCACTCCCATGACACTTCCAAGAACAGTCTTATTACAACCGTTGTACAACGGAGTCTGTTTCAATGCAATCAGGTTGTTGTACTTATTTATACCGTTTGTGTTGACATGAGTCCCAGGTAATGGCTCGACTGGCTCAATATGAGGGAAACCCTCAACGATGGGAGGGACATTTGGTGCTTGATCAGTAAATGCAGCGCTCTCATGAGGAAACATATCATTGATCAACATCATTGTTGGATCATAGGATGGATTGGCCATTTCAGC
Source organism: Geum urbanum (assembly GCA_946800695.1). Classification (NCBI taxonomy): domain Eukaryota; kingdom Viridiplantae; phylum Streptophyta; class Magnoliopsida; order Rosales; family Rosaceae; genus Geum; species Geum urbanum. Next base: position 2,639,763 of record OX327011.1, read on the forward strand.
AAATTGTCCATGATCATGCGGACCCATTAATGATGTTTCACCGTGATAAATCCAACAAGTGTACTTATCCCAAAACCCGTATTTACTCAGGTGCATCTGGACTTTATCAATGAGAAAACGAAATCGATCACTGCGACACTTACATTCTTTACACGGGCAATAATGAAGTGTAGTGTCTCCACAATTAGCCTTCACAAAATCCACAAAACTCTTGATTCCATGGTGATATCTCACATCTCATCTTTCAAGGATCATCCAACTCTTGTCCATCCTGAAAATTCTAACAATATATATATATTTATGTATATACATTCACTACAAATTAATTAAAAAATCATCATTACATCTATATAAATATATATATATATATCGATCATTAAACTAGCTACATTAATTTAATTCTTCGTCTATATATCTCCCTAAACAAAAGTTGACCCATATAAAAATATATATATACCAACAATTCCCAATTACAAATTTACATGTATATATATACATATTAACAATTAATCACAAAATAAATTTATATACATATATATATATATATACACACACATGCATATTTTCATCGAATTCATCTCAAATCAACTCAACTCAAAATCAACAGTCAATCACTCAAAATCAACAATATATCAACTCTATCTACATATCAAACCATTAATCTCAACTCTAAATCAACACACATATATCTAAATCAACACACATCCACATGTGTACATATATATATATATATACGCATATATATATACGTACCTATATATCTTCACGAACGGGTTTTGGACGGCTTTTGACAATACCCAACGATTTCAGAGCGTTTTCCTTCTTTCTCACCGAATTTTTGTAAAATGAATGAGTTGCTGCAGAGTAGATCTGATATAAGCGTTATAGCCGACGGTTCATTAACTCGTTGGTTATAGACAGAATATCTCGTCAGTATTTCGGCCGAACCATCGTCGGTCATACTAGACATTATAGCCGGCGACGAGAAGGTAAATGCCGACGAGTCGTCGGCTATAATATTAAAACCGGCGATGAGGGAAAAAATGACCGACGAGTGAACTTTTCGTAGGTGATACTTCTTATAACCGACGATATAGGACTTCGTCGAACTTTATTTTATTCATCTCGTGGGCAATGAGAAATATTGTGATAGTGAACTGTCAAGGTACTTGAGTATATACCAACATTACGAAATAAATGATCGAATTGTTCCATTGACATTTTGATATATATATGATGCATGCCGCTAAAAAATACTCGTTTCAAGACAACATTGGGTTTCTCCTTCCAGGCATTCTAGACGTGCATCTCTTGTTATCACTGATTGGAGTGGATAATTAAAGACGTACCAACGTATAACTTACTCATTTACTTATCCAATTATAATTTGAACACGGCATATATAGAAGCACTCGTTCTCTCTTCAATCTTTGTTCAATCCTATACATCCCCTCTCGAGCTTTTATCTGAATCTATTTACCTCTAGCTACCTCCCCAGTGTTTTTGAGTTTTGTCTTTCCCAGTGGACTGCTGCTGCTACATGACCAGTTTCTCTTCGGAAAATAGTAATCCAAATATGCGTGGTTGTGAGAATTGAAGGAAATAACCTAGGGTATAGAATTCGAAGCACTCATCACATATCTAAGGGTTTTAGGGTAAAGACCTAGGGTAAATACCATGCACGCATTTGCTTAAATTTTTCGTAAGTACAAGATTGAAAAACTAGTGATGGCAATTCTACTTATTCTGGGGTTTAAGCGATCCTTTGCCTAAAGTGTTTACGTTGGAAATATTGTTTGTGTGGAATAAATGCATATATCATACACAAAGTTGCGTATGTTTCACAAATTTGATCTCCATCGAATATACATACACAATGAATGAACTAGTACTTCCCCTCAAATTCTTGTAACTCGAAATGAAATCAAAATTAATCATGTGAGAAACACATACCATCCAGAACGAAAAAAACTTCACCTTTTATGTTATGTTCATCGAGGCCAAATTTGGCTGAGCTTCTAGAAGTGTAGGGAAAGAGACTTGATTTTCCGATCCTCATCATTCGACCTTTCAAGTTTCAACTTCTGGTAGATTTCTACTTCTTCTCTTTGATTTCTGCTTCATGAGCCAAAAAGGCCGAAAGCGGCCGCAATAAACAAACATAGCTGACAGCTCTATGCCATTATGATTTGTGAGAGGTAGTAGGGCTGAGACTGTTGGGCCATTGTAGACGTTTAGCAATACTCGCTTTCAAACGAAAAGCCCAAAGTAACTAAAATAAATAGAACAAAATTTGCATCGTTCACTGAAAACGTACCAAAAATAAAAAAAACATTTAAAATGGACAAGAGGAAATAGTAGCCATTATTCAGTCACATATTATATACTTTGTGAACAATGAGGAAAATCAGAAACTGGACGACAAGACTACAAGTGAAACTGCAAGCTTTACTAAAATTTAAAGGATGGTAGACCGCATCTGATTTGCCCAATCAAAGGCAGAATTTTTCTGCAATCAAGCCCTCAACATAATTGTTAAAGCACAAAGATCCCAAGTCGATCAACTAGAGAGGCAAGTCTTGTCCCATTGATAAGTTGGGCATTAGAGCACCCGTATAAGGTAATTGTTGGACTATTTGAGGAGGAGCAGACATTATTTGAGGTGGAGCAGACAATATTCATTAAATAGGAGGTGCAGTTTCTGTTTTTCGCGTAGCGATGCCAAAAAATAGCACCTCATAATACTGTTCATAAATTAATTTTTTAATTAATTTTTTATTTCATTTGATTTTCAACCAATACATAGAAGTCACGTGTCGTTGTAGTGTGAATAATTGAATAAGATTTCGAGTAAGATTTGCGACCAATGACGAGTTGGCACGTGTCACACCAACAAAACGTTATCGTGTAAATAATTGTACAAAAATTTTGATAAGATTTTCGACCAATCACGAGACAACACGTGTCAGCACCATGTATCGTTATCGTCCAAATAATTGAATAAGATTCCCGTAGAGATTTCCAACCAATTGGAAGACGACACATATCATCATCTTCAAGCATCAGAAAAGCTAGACTTGGCTATAAATTTATAGATTATGGCTCGTTGTTCATTCACATCGTTCTCAACCATATATTCTAGATTTTGATAAGATGAATCCTTTCAGTTTTGACAATTTTTTCGGAGGAGGCGACAACAACGCTGGCGAAATGCCGAAATTGCTAATGTTTTCATCACTGAAGTGGTCAAGGTTGATGCAATGTTTGATGATGAACCACCTCGGCGTCGTCCAAATGAAGAAAGACTGAGGTAGTTAAGAGGACATAATCTGATGGAGGATTACTGCATCGAACTCCCCGTCTTTAACGAAGAAGCCTTTCGTCAAAGGTATCGAATGAGTACGAATTTATTCAACCGTATAATGACAGATCTCTACAACCACGATCAATTTTGGCACCAAATAGCATATGCCACTGGACTAGTTGGACTTCTTCCACAACAAAAGATAACTGGCGCTCTTCGTATATTGGCGTACGGCTCAGCCGCAAATCAATGTGCTGAAATAACAAGGATGAGTGAATCTACAACACTAAAATGCATGAAGAAGTGGTGTATACAAGTATACGAGCTTTACGGTGACCTCTATCTCTGTGCTCCAAATGCAATAGACATAACCCGACTTCTAAAGAGAGCAACGCATCGCGAATTTCTTGGTATGATCAGAAGCATTGACTGCATGCACTGTGAATAAAAGAACTGCCCCACAGCTTGGCAAGTGGCATTCTCAAGGTGGAAGAAGCGTCCCACTATTATTTTAGAGGCGGTGGCCTCATATGACACCTGGATATGACACAACTTCTTTGGGGTACCCGGATCACAAATGATATCAACGTGCTCCACCAATCGGACATATTCGATTCGCTCATTGCCAGAAATATTCTGAGTGCAACTTATAAAGTTAACGGTATGTTGTACCATAATACTTACTATATAGCTGACAGAATATATCCTAAGTACTCCTCGTTTTTCAAAACAATCTCCAATCCCCAGGAGCTACCACAAAGCTATTCGCAAAGAAACAAGAGGCATACCGCAAAGATGTAGAGATATGCTTTGGAATTTTGCAATCTCGATGGGGAATTATTTGGCATGCAGCTAGGTGTCATCACCAATCGATATTGAAGAGCATCATGTTGGCTTGCATTATAATGCATAACATGATTATTGAAAAAGAATTTGTAGAGGAGGAGTTCGAGGAGAACGAAGAAGAAGATCTACAGAACCCATCAAGTGCTTTCACAGTTTATGATGGACAAGTGGATGAACAAGGTAATCGCCTTCCTTTTGAACCAGTTGGAAGGGATGAACAAAATAAACAACGATTTCACGACCATGTTATAGATCTCCAATCTGCGTACATCCATGGAGAGTTACAGAAGGATTTAGTTAAACACAACTGGTATCTAGAAATCGACAAACGACTTTAAATGATGTGTGTGTGTAATTTTAATTAACCATGTTTGCTTTATGTTTGCTTTATTTATTTTTCTTTTTGGGTGTTTGAATTATGTATGTTTGATTTTAAGTCACTATGTTTTATTGTAATGTGCGTGAATTTTGATGGAATAAAAAAAGTGTGTTTTTATTACTTGAAAATTTAAAGTACACAATGTCAGTCAAAGCCTAGATTTATTGAAAATTTAATGTACATAATGTCATAATGGCAAACAAGTACCAAACTAATGAAAAAGTGGGCGATAACAATTTGAAAATGCTTCATCGCTACTATCTCCTTCATTTTCCTCTATTTGCTTAAGGATATTCGCTTTTCTCTTTGAAAAAAACATCTTCAATTTTGGGGTCATAGCCTCCGTATCCATTGCCATAATCCTTGATTCCTCCGATCGAGCCCTCAATTTGTAGTCCTTCTCCTTAAGGGCGAGTTTTTTTTGGTATAAAGCTAGCTCGCTGGCCTTTCTTTTTGCCCGGCGAGATGCAATCTTTGATTTTCCATCATGGTTTTCAAAACCTCATATCTTATCTCATTTGAAGGAGTCATGACCTTTTTCCCCTTTCTTTTAGCTTCCTTGGTCGCCTTCACTCCGATTGGTCTAACCGGACTCGAGTGCACTTCTTTTTCATTGCTTTGTGGTGTAGCAATGACTTCATCATTCTCCACCTCGACGGTGGATGGCATTGAGGTAAAGAGAGAAGTAGTTGCGGGGTTGGAATATAAAGGAGGTGGTATACTAGGTTCGACGTGTCGAAAATTTGGATGGTTCTTCATCACTTCCCAACAATCAAACTTCGTAAACTCTTTATTCTTTTGTACCACATACCATGATTGAGCTTTTCTTATCTAGGAAAAAAAAATTATATGTCAAAATAATATCTAGGAAATGGAGATGTCAACATTTATTTAAATAAATGTAATAAAAAAAGAAATGACAATATTATAAACACTTACCTCATCTTGCAAATTTGAGCCGGATTGTGCATTCCTTCGTGCATATGCAAGAGCAGCACACCAAGTTCTAAAACTCTGCTTAAACTTTGTAAAATGAGAAGAAACTGCGGTTTGGGTCCTATGCTCCAGCCTTAATTCACCATGCGCAATCTCTCAATGTTCCTTATAATCGGCACAGATTTTTTTCCACAATTTGTTGGACTTTTGCATATTGTCGGTAATAGGACAAACGTTAATATGACAATAAGAAATACAAAGTTTCAAATCTTCGAAATCAAGTCAAGTGGACATTTTTTGGCAACTAAAATACAAAGGGATGAGAGAGGCGGAGGAAGAAGATGATAAATTTGTTGTGCATAAATTGGTGTGAGATGTGAATGAAATTTATGTAGTATTTATAGAAAAATTGATGGGTGTTATTTGTAATTTTTTTGAAATTTTTGAGATTTTTTTGCAATTTTTTAGGGTTTAATTTGTAAAATATCCGTTATTTTTAAACTAGCCATTTCAGTTGAATTTCAGCCATCCGATCAGATTTTTGGATTTGAAATGGACGGTCCACAGCCACTTGACCGTTGGGCTATAAATCCACCCAGTCTTGCCATGTGGCGCTATACCATTGGTCCATTATTATTTTTATTTACTTTTAACAAGCACTAGACGTAAAAAAATAAATGGAATCAACCTGGTGTCACCCACGTGCGTGGGATCCACCAGGCATCTCTTGTTCCAGCACGAGCAGAGCTTGCTTGAGCAGTTGCTCGTTGAGCCCATCAACGAGCGGTTGCCGGTGTCCTCTATCACGCTGCACGTCCCGTTTCTCCTTGCTCGTGCTACCGACCGCCGACTCCACCATTTTTTGGCATGCTCGTGTTGAAAAGCAACATAGGTGCGGGTGCTCTAATAGGAAGGCCCATGTTATGTTATGGCTTACCTCACATATCTCCAGCCACACATTAACCATATAATATACCTTTTGTGTATTGTCAGTACCTTTTCGTACGTGAGGGTTCTATTAGTAAATAATGTAAACATGTGGCAAGTAAAACCTTACCTTTTGCCACTGCCTGATGGTTTGGGCCGGTGCATTTTCTCTTACGGGCATATCAATATGAACCCAAAATTTTAAAGCACTATAAAGATGGTACCTCCGTCCAATTTTCTATCATTTCTCCGTTAACATGATGATGTGGTATATTTTTTTTGAGAAAATGGCTAAAAATGTCACTCAAGTATGGCACGTTCTAAACTTGGCTCACTCATGTATGACAAATATCACTTTACTCACTATCGAATTACACTTTTACTCACATTGATCACACCGGATTCTACAAAATTTGGGATTTTGAATTCGAGTTATAATCAGCCTAGGAAACTTATTAGGCATTGCATCTCTCTTCTTTATGAGTCTTTTCATACCAAGGTTGAGCATCAATTCATTCCGAGGAGGGAGAATCGAAGATTTGAAACTTTGGATGTTCTTAACTTCAAAGGTTAATTCAACAACTTCCATGATGAATTAGACTTAGGTGTAGTTGAGAAAAGTGTTGTTGGGTTGATTTTGTACATTGAGCTCCAGTTTGTTGGAAATTGGAGTGGCGCCGCCAATTTCTCTGGTTCAGAGTGAACAAAGTTAGTAAAAGTGTAATTTGATAATGAGCAAAGTGATATTTTTCATACATGAATGAGCAAAGTTTAGAACGTGTCATACTTGAGTGATCATTTAAGCTATTTTCCCTATTATTTTTTTCCAAAGTTTTGAAGGTAAGTTGGTCATTTACATATATTTGAGGGAAAAAATGAGCATGTGGTACATATTATCTTCTTGCCTTGTCAATATGGTACCCAACCTTCTCAAAACTATCAATATAACACCCAAATCCGCATTTAGGCTTTTTACGTTTTTCTTTCTTCTCTCACCAAATCAAACCACACTCCACCACCGTCGTCGCTGATTCACAACCACAACCAGAGTCTCAGGTCACCCAAAATTGCTTAACGGTCTAAAAATCCTACACCCATCAAATCCACTTCAGATCACAACCTCCAAAGCTCAATCTCAATTCTGATTCTCTAACCCACGAACAAGCTATTAATGTAATTTCTTCACTGGCCCATGGAGGAATGGTGACCCTCAGCTTCTTCTACTGGGCATTTGGGTTCCCCAAATTTTGATACTTTATGCGTGTCTCTACATCTTCTGTGCTGCGTTGCTGTTCAACAATGGCAAATTGAAGAGGACCTATAAGGTGGTTCAGTTCATGCTGAGAACCTTCGCTGAGATTGTGAGGTTTAAAGAGGCTAGGAATATGATTTTCTAGATGTAGAATATATTGGACTTGTGCTCAGCACTTGAGTTGTGTTATTGGATTTGCTTGCAAATTGGGCTTGGTTGAGTATGCACGGAACGTGTTCGATGAAATGTCTATGAGAGGTGTGAATTTCAATTCTTTCTGTGTATGATTATTGGGTATTGTTGAAACAAAGGCATTATGGAAGGGGACAGGTGAGAATGGTTTATTGTGGATAATACTACTTTTGCTTTGGTTATAAGCATGTTTTACAAGAAGGGATTTGTGAGCCAAGCGTCGTGGTGTTTCAATAAGATATGTGAGATGGGTGTGAAGCCAAATGTGATTAACTATACGTCTTTGATTCATGGGTTATGCAAGAGGGGGAGTGTTAGCAAGCGTTTGAGATGTTGGAGGAGATGGTTAGGAATGGTTGGACGCCGAATATGTATACAAATACAGCATCGATAGATGATTTGTGTACCATATTGATAATTTTGAGAGGTTGAGTACCATTTTGATAGAGCAAGAAGATGATAGGTACCATACGTTAATTTTTTCCTTAAATATATGTAAAATGACCAATTTACCCTCAAAAAATTTTAAAAATATATGCCACGTCATCAAGTTGACGAAGAAATGACAGAAATTAGACGGAGGTACCATAGGACATGTACTCATTTTTTCCAAATATAAATAACATTGTAATCCAATCCGTATGGGCATGCCTATTCTAGGATTTGATTTGATAACTAGGGGAGGCCACTTAGCCAATAGTTTTAGCCTTTCAGGGTAAAAGTAATGTGTACACTGACAAAGACATCTCTTCGATCTATCAGGTTTCGAGATTTAATATAATCTAGCAACATTTTTAGGTGGACTTTGTATTGGAAAAAAGAATTTAATTTAAGTAGATTAGCATAAATATACTCACTTTTTCCTATTTTTAAAAAATAAATATGGAACATCAATTCTATTAATAATAATAAGGAAAAAAAATTCGGTGACACCTGAACTTACTTAATTACCCGATTTTATTATTTTCATACCTAATTTAAAATGTATCAATTGTATACCTGAACTTTTAAAACATTATCGGCATGATACCTGGAAGAAATTTTTCATTAAACTCTGTTTGCATTGCTGAAGTGACAAACGAAAATTTAAAAATCGAGGATAACATAAGAAATTGTCAATATAATTTTATTTTTATTATTAATTTTTTATTTTCAATATAATTTTATTCTTATTTTATTATTATTTAATATTTTTTATTTTTTATTTTCAATACAATTTTATTATTCTTTTTAAATTTTTAAATATGTTTTATAATTTTATTTTATTATTATTTTTAATTTCTTAATTTTCAATATAATTTTATTTTTATTATTAATTTTAAATATTTTTATTTTAAATATAATTTTTGAAAAGTTTTTTTTTATTAAAATTTGTTATTTTTTAATATTTTCAATATAACTTTTTATATATTTTTAAATGGTAAAAATTCTCTGACTACCACATGACTACCAATAGGGCAAGAGACTATAATAATATATCACACATGAATATATTTATACTCACTTTTTCTTAAACTTCAATCGGTAAAACAATTTTATACATGGTTAGGGTTCGAACACAAAATCTACAGCTCTACCTCTTTAACCACTAGATCACAAGGGAAATTTGTTGATTCAAGATAATTTAATCTATGGATTTAGGCAAAATATCACAAATGGTCACTGAAGTATTATGGTTTATAAGCTTTAATCACTAAAGATTCGCTAATATAGCTTTAGTCACTTAACTTTCACACCAACTTTCACATTGGTTACTGAAGTTTCGCAAATATAACTTTGGTCATTGAACTTTGACGCTAATTTTCACATTGGTCACTAAACTTTGATATCAACTTTCAAATTGGTTACTGAGCCTATTTTCAGATGTAAATCAAAGTTAACACCGTTAATAATCAAGGATATTTTGGGCATAAAATTTTTTTGGCTCAATTTTTATTATTGCCATTGTTTTCCCTTTTAAGTTTTAGTTTTAGATTTTTTTATTTGGTAAAAGACCGATATATCCCTCTTAAATGACCACTTGACTAGCACGTAATTGTTTTAATGAAAAGTTGAACATAGTGACCAATCTGAAAGTTATGTCAAACTTCAATAACCAATGTGAAAGTTATGGAAAGTTCAATGACTAATGTGAAAGTTATTGTGAAAGTTCAGTGACTAAAGCTGTAGTTGCGAAACTTTAGTGACTAAAACTTAGAAATCGTAATAATTCAGTGACTATTTGTGATTTTTTGCCTTGAATTTATATAGCAATATCCAAACCTGAATTTCTCAAACTGAACCCATATACATGCATACCCAAACCCACCCAAATTTGAACTAGTAATGGTGGCGGATCCACACACCGAATTCCACCAAATTAAACCGGGTCAGGTTGGCATTATCCTCTTCGTACTCCTCGCCGGATAGTTACCCTTCAATGATGGAAATCTCGTCACAATGCATAAAAAGATCCAGCAATGCACAACCTGACTGGGCCGAGATTGATTAAAGCTGGTGAAGGTCGACAATAGATGGAGTAGAGGGATCGGTTTGCCGGGCGGATTGCACCAGGAATTTGGTGTGTGGATCCACCGCCATTACTAGTTCGAATTTGGGTGGGTTTCAGTATGGAAAATTGGGGTTCGGATATTGCTATATAAATTCATAAATATATCTTGAAACAACAAACTTCCCTTGTCGTCTAAGGGTGAAAGAGGTAGAGCTATATACCGGAGGTTTTGTGTTCGAACCTTAACCATGCAAAAAGATTTACTAAATCAAGTTTAAGTAAAATTTGTATAAATATACTTAAGTGTGATATATTATTATAATCTCTTGGGAGCATCATCCTTTTTGATCACTAGTTGCAGATGAGGCTTTCCCAAAATAGAGCTTGTACTCTTGACAAACACAGTCTTTCCCGGGTTCTTGGATTCTTCACCATTACCAAAGTCCAAACCCATCTTGTTACCATCCACATTTCCTATCCCACACAGTTGGGATAGCTTTTCTAAACCAATCGAGAACTTGGTAAACTGAGCTTTGGTATCTCTTAGAGATTCTTCCAGTGTCAACTTTTCTGCAGTTAGAGCTTCCACCAAGCCAGTTTGATGATCAAGTTCCTTCTTGAGAAAGTTCACTTGATCCTTACGTCGAGACTTATCAGATTTCCATTTTGACTTTCGGGATACATATTTCTCTTGTATCCTAGATTGTGCCTCTTCACTTTTTGAAAGTTCATTGGTTAGAACTTCAATCTTAATGAGCATAGACTTAGAAGCAATACATAACTCATTGTACATGTCATGACCCCCATCATCTGAATCATTGTCCTCAAGTGACTCATCTAATGTGACCTTAGTAACACAAACAACATTTTGATCTTCTTTTTTTCCGAATTTAGTGTAGGATCAGAATCACTATCGCTCCAATTTGCTTTGAACACTCTTTTGGACTTATTTTTTCTGTTCGCACAGTCAACAACCCTACGTCCCATACCATTGCACTCAAAACACTTGCTGTCCTGCTTCAGGATAGAAGCAGACTTGGTATTCCGATCTTTAGTTGAATCTCTGTTTTTAGAAAACCTAGAGCTAGATCCTTTTAAAAAGTTCTGATTTGAGTTGAACGGCTTTTTTTTTTTTGAGTTCTTGAGAATTTTTTCAAATTGTTTAGTCATGAAAGCAATTTCATCAATACCATACTCAAGAATTTCAGGAACCTTTTCTTCTTCGGTTTTAACAGTAATTAAAGCAACACTTTTTTTCATTTTTGCTTCTATTTTTAAGTGTTTCATAGGTCTTCAAGTTTCCAACTAGCTCTTCTAGAGGATAAGTATCTAAATCATGAGCTTCATTTATAGCATTCATTTTAGAATCGAAGAAAGGAGGTAAGTCACTCAAAAATTTTCTAACAATCTTCGTAGACTCTATAGCCTCTCCTAAACTATGGCACTGATTAGTTATACTAAGTACACGACCATATAATTCATCAATTGACTCATTTTCACTCATGGATAAACATTCAAAATCAAAAATAAGACGTTGAAGTTTTTGTTGTTTAACACGAGAGTTACCTTCATGAGTACTGATAAGCATGTCCCACGCATCCTTGGCAGTAGGGCTATGGATGATCATTTGACGTTCTCCTTCAGACAAGGCGTTGAAGAGGCAGCTGAGAGCTTTAATGTTTGCTCTAGCCAGATCCTTGTCAAGCTTCATAAGTGAAGAAGCAACAATAAAATTAAATATTATTACTTTGGGAAAAAAATGTTACTTACGGCGTGTTGAGTGCCGAGATGTTTGGTCTGCCCGGGCCTATTGTAAGCAGAAATGCTGCCTGCTGATAGTCGCATATTTATGCGTCTATTCAGTATTTAATTTGTTTCTTATATTTAGTTTATTGTGTCCGACTTGCATATGTTAAGCATGCCGCCAGCGTTCATCCTGAGCCAGGATCGAACTCTCCATGAGATTCATAGTTGCATTACTTATAGCTTCCTTGTTCATAGACAAAGCGGATTCGGAATTGTCTTTCATTCCAAGGCATAACTTGTATCCATGCGCTTCATATTCGCCTGGCATCCCACCACTCTGAGCCTAAAAAGAAGAGAGTTCGGTCTACAAGAAGCTAGCAGAGCTTTAGCCATTGGACTACATCCATCCAATCTCTAAACAGTCACCTTTTTTTTGTTCGTTCTTCGGTGGTCCTTCCGGCCAATGAAGAGACTACTCCAGTCTTCCCAGTGGATCCTTCTTCTCCCTAAGAATTGAACGAACCAAGTTCACCTATAAAAAAGTGAGGAATAAAAACCAATAATAAACTTCCCACTTTAGTTATTAATTGAGTGAATTAATTGTGTTTATTTTTTTTTATGTATTTTGGAGATTAATGAAGAAAAAGAGATTAAATAATATATTTTGAGAGTTATTGTGGAAGAGGAAGACTTACGAGGTGAATGAATCCTAATTTTAGAAGAATACAAACTGCAGCACGTGCTTTGTTTTTAGTTTGGTTAATTAGCTTGGCGGAGGGAAGTACATAAACATAATTAGTCACGTGAGTTGTTTGGTGAGGAGCAGCTTGGAGTTGTTGTTTGAAGAGGGAGATATATAAAGTCCTTGGCGAGCACGTGATGAAAAAGTGCACATGGATTTTACTAGTTTAATTAAACTAGCTAAATGATATATATTTATATATATTCTGCTTGGCGAAGAGGAGCTTGGCGAGCTGCTTGGATTATGGGAAGTAATAAAGTGGAGTTTGACTTGGAATTTGAAACGTATATGAGCACGTGGGTTTGCTAGCTAGGGTTTCTAGCTAATTATATATATTTAGCTAGCAAGATAGAAAAATGGGGGTTGACTTAGGAGGTGATAGAAGACATTAAGAGAAGAAAATAAATAAGAAGAAAGAAGAAGTTGAACGTGGGGAAGAGAAGATCCATACTGCAAGTCTACGATTCAGACGGGGATCAAGAGTTTATTTCTTCTCATTCTTTTGTTCATCTTTCATGAATTCTTCGATGTTATTATTTAAGACAATGAGTAGCTAAATTTCTTTTGTTAGGGGCTGATTGAAGCCCTAGATATGCTTACGATTTTGAACCCCTTTTGATTCTATTAACTATTTGAATGAGTTTTGTTTCACCGTTTTCTCACCGTATGATTTCTATGTTCATGTTTCTTTGAGTGCACGCTTAGATACATGGCTTAGGATCTATAATCTTGATTATGTATATGACCACCTTATGATTGCTTATTCTCTAGAGACAAACATGAATTTGTGTGAAACAAGCCTTAGTGATGTAATGGTGACCACCTTATCAACCCTTGAAGCTCTGTTATTCTTCAAACATTCTTAGAACGTAATGACTTCAATTTTCTAGGCTTACATCACTATATGTATAAGTCGGTTAAGCAAGGATCAAGATTGAGCGGATTGTCCCTCCCTCTTTCATGTCAAGTAAGAGAGTGTAATACACAAGATGACTTAACCAAAGCTCTAGTGTGTGGAGTATTCATCCATGGTTAGTTTATTTATATAGGGGAGGTCATAAATATGTCTAGGGTGGAGAGAAGTTTCTAACATTCATATCTCATTGGTTATCTCCAACAATTTACTTTATGCAATTTTCTGATTTCTGCATTAGATGTAGCTTAGCCGATTTATTTCGGTAACCAAATAAACTCAGAAAACCCTTAAATTTTATGTGATAGTCCGTCACTGTGTCTAGTTTACCGTGTCCAATTTTCGTGTCATTTGGGTCTGTCTAGAGTAGGTTGATAGTGTCATTAGTGTACTGTAGTCGAGTCTGTCAGCATTTTAGTCTAGTGTTAGGATTTAGTTTCATCAATTCCTTGTGTTTGACAACCCCTATTTATCTTACTACATTGATATATTCAGGTTGTGAATAGGGTATCTTTGAGAGGTGTTTACCTGCCTTGTCACCTGCTATGAGCAGGTATTTCGAACCCTTTTGCAAGTGCTCATGCGCCAGGTTGAACATTTTGCAGGAGTCCGATCCATGGTGCAACAACTTCTTCTCCCGATTAGCTTTGTTCCTCTGTGATTACGCCTGTTACACAACAATTTAAATTATTACGCAGTTAATGATTATTGAACAGAATTTTTCCCAAAAAATGACACGAATGTGGAGGAATATAAATTACGAACCTTGTACGGTTCAGACTCAAAGTGGGCTTTCAACCACTCCCACTCATTTTCCCTTCCCTTTTTGAACTCCTTCGGAGACTTTCCGGGGTTTGCCTTGTACGTCTTGTGTAATGCAAACTTCCAATCCTTGAAGATGTGGCGAGCGGTTTTATTGATGTAGTCCACCATCTCCGAAATATGTTCATAATTAAAAAATTTCTAACAAAAAATAATTAAACAATTAGAAATAGTAAACACTAGACTTTGTAATCAATTATGAAAAAAAATTATAATATTAAATATTTTTTTACCGTGAGTCCGCGGAACACGCTCATTTTGTCCTCATCGAGGAGGTCTTCCCAAGTAGGGGCTATCATACGTACATGAGAACGTACGTAGTTTCTGATCTGCTGAGTTGTCAAACTAGTCAGCCTCCTTCCTTCAGGACATCGGATGAATGCGTTTAGAGGCACATCGATCCTCTCTCCTGCCGATGTCTTTGCTACGCTCTCGGATTTGCTTCCATTTCAAATTCTCCGAAAGTGTATAGGGGGTGGAAGTGAGGGGTCCCTCCTGTTTCGTCGTCTCGCACCAACGACAGCTGAATCTTCATCGGAAGATTGGGGCGCCTCTGACGTTGACCCTGAAGCGCCCTGATCAGCTGCAACGTCGTCAATAGGAGGAGCGTGCAGAATCTCCCATTCAGGGGTCGAACTCGTACCCGATTCAGTGGAGGCTTGATTCACCCAACCCATCTGTCGTAAGATAGATTGATGCCACGATTCTTTGTCTTTTGTCATGCGCCTCTTCGGCCTCTTAACAATCTTCAACAAAAACCATATATACACATTTTTCTAATTACCAAATTAATAATACATGCATATATATATATTCACATCAATACATATATAATCGATCATCACCGACATTATCTAATTAACACATAAATAATTAACACATATATTTCTATATATATATATACACACATTAACACATATAAATTAACATATTTATATATTCATTAACACGAAAATTCAATATACATATCCATATATATCAATTATTCAATTAAACACATATAAATTATCCAATTATACATTTTCAATTAAATATATCAATTATCCAATATTATACATATCTATATATATACGTACACAAATATATCTAAAAATATATAAATATATATATATACACAAATATACAAAATTTAATTATCTACAAATATATATACAAATATACACACAATATGTATATACACAGTATTATACACCATATTATACATAGTATGTATTATACACAATATATATATAATCGAGAGTATACCGGAGAGCGGGGTCGCCGGAGAGGGAGAGGAGGAGCCAAGGCTTTGATCGCCGGCTGGAGATCGGTTTCGTACATCGACGTGGATCGGTGAGGGGCCAGGGGCGACGGCGTGAGGGAGAGGTAGAGGGGGGGGGGAGATTTTTGCCGGCGCCGGGGAGAGAGAGAGAGAGAGAGAGAGAGAGAGAGAGAGAGAGAGAGAGAGAGAGAGAGAGAGAGAGAGAGAGAGAGAGAGAGAGAGAGAAACTGATCGGTTTAATTTATTATGGACAGATCCACTTACACGATGCAACCATACATTACGTCGTCTAAGTGGTTTTTGAAACTGCCCCAAAAAAAGGGTGGTTACTTATGACCCACCATTAATTTTGAGCTTAGACGATGGCACCCTATTTTTTCGTCGTCTTAGTGGTTACATAGACGATGTAACCCCTATGCTACCGTCGTCTAAGTGCCCATTTAGACAACGACATCCTATACTTCCGTCGTCTAAGTGGTTTTGAAGGCCACCCTAAAAAATGGGCGGTTACTTATTGTTAGTACGTGATATGCTAAACCCAAAAAACATACTTCATTCAACACAAAAAGCCTAGAAACGCCATGCAAAAGGCCATTTACTAGGTTCAGGGGCAGTCATTCTAGACCTGTGTCGTACAACACACGTGAGGCGCACCAACAAGCATCACGTGCAGGCCGTACCGACCTACCCGATCGAATGACCAGCCCACCCTCGTGACACATGTAAGGGCAGTTCGATCATGGCAACCTGGTTCCGTACGAAGCACGTGATGGAGAGCAACGCGCATCACGTATAGGCTGTACGGAACGAAGCTGGCATTGACAAGCGTACCACTTAGTCACTCATATAAAGATCAGTCTTTCCCTTACACCAGAATGGTAGGAAAACTAGTCCCACATAGAGAATCACCTCGAGTTGTCAAAATCAACTAACTATAAATGGGAGATATCAGCTCCATGGAAAGGGTAATACGATTCAACTTCTACTATTACTTTACCCTAACAGTTACGTCATTTACTGACTTAAGCATCGGAGCGTCGAAGGCGGGCCAATCCCGTCTCGATCTCTTAGGCTAAGACTGTTGCTTTGCAGATAACGCGAGTGTTCTAGGTATCACACCAGGATGCTTGGGAGTGATCCTATACCCAAAATCTACTTTTCAACGGGACGGATCCCTACGGATTTCGCCCAAAACACTTATCACCCTCCATTATTTTGGACCTAGACGACGGAACCATATGATTCCACCGTCTAGGTTAGTGTTTTTAAATTACTCGCCAAATTTATCGACGTCTAGGATATTGCCAAATTCGATTGGTCTCCAATTTGTCCATAATTAATAATAAATTATTTAATCGATTGTTGACGTATATATACGCACGCGTCTAAAATTTGCATTAATTAATTAATAATATACATTGGTTTTAATTATATATTCAACCATGCATATACATGCATGCATCAAAATTACAAATGCACCACACTCGGTCGATCAATCAATCACTTTCGTCATCATAGTCTTCATCAACATCTTCCTTTTTACTACTCTCAATTGACGGTTAGTCGTCGTCATCATAGTCTCCATCATTATCATCATATCTGAGGTCGTCTTCATCCTCCAGCTCCTCATCTTCAGATGCATTATCAACCGTAAGGTCCGTGATCTCCTTTTCAGTAAGATATGTTTCTCGATCAGGCATGGGGTAAGCATTCTTTAAGGCGAATGAGTTCCCTTGTGTTTGGGATGACAGAAGTATTAGATTATTGATATGCACTGATATTATCTCGTTGAGTGTGAATCAGTAATGACCCTTCGAGTGTTGTGGCACTCCATATTCCTCGGTGAGACATATGGTTTACTATTTTCCAACCTGCACACATTTTTGGATCATCCAAATAGAACACCTGCCTAACTAATGTGGCAAGAGCGAAAGGTTTATCCTCATACCAACTTGAGTTTGTATCGACTGATAAAAGGCCCAGATCTTTCTTCGTACGCTTGAACCATTTACACTTGAATAGAAAAACGTTGATACATCATATAGTAGTTGATCGACATTGACAAGAACTCCTTAATATACATCGTCGCCTTGTCCGACTGCGATCTCACTATTTTTTTTTCTTCTTCCTTCATCTCGGTCCACCGAATGAAACTTTACACCATTAACAAAACATCCAGGGTAAATATAGTGTTGAACCGGCGTATGGGCCAACATGTGCTTTTTCCATGACCACCACCCATTGTGGTTAGAGGATTTCTGTAGATCCTCCATCTGCAAAAAATGTGAACGTACAAGATGTAATTAAGAATATATATATATATATATATATATCTACCAAAAGTTTGTCATAGTTTCTCCTAAAACTAAAGGAAACCACAAATAAACATGCATCCAAAATTTGACCCAAAACATTACGAATCCCTAAATTAAACACCAAATCAAATAACAAATTACTTAACTAATTA
Organism: Geum urbanum; assembly: GCA_946800695.1. Taxonomy (NCBI): domain Eukaryota; kingdom Viridiplantae; phylum Streptophyta; class Magnoliopsida; order Rosales; family Rosaceae; genus Geum; species Geum urbanum. The sequence goes on from OX327011.1 coordinate 2,658,041, forward strand.
ATCCCTAGTCCGGTTCCAAATATATATATATATATCAACATCAAATTTAAAAAAGGAAGCACAAAGCCTATGGGCATGGTTTAATAATTTAAACATACATACCCATTGGAGGAAATAATCAGGAAACTTCTTCTTAAGCATTTTTTCAATTCAGTTAGGACTCTTGTCCGGTTTGGATGTCTGAATTTTAGTTCTGTAACTTTGCATGTAACCACTAACCTCGTCACAGTCTCGCAACACTACCCAACGTGCTTCAATAAGTTCCTCATGACTTAAATCTTTCGATTAATACTCCTCTAAATGGTCGTACAAGATCTGTGAGGACTGAAAGATTATAGGTAACAAGTGTATTGGAGGCGATCTGGACCGGATCATTGAAGTATTTGCAGTAGTAAGTAATGGACTCATGCATTAGGTATGTTTCCGCGATGGAGCCATCTGGAGTAGACCTATTTTTTACGAATCCTTTATATTGTTCGAGTTGTATACAAAATAGGCATTATATTATTAATTCGCAATGATATTTGTAAGAAAAGAGATATTTAACTGATGAAAAATATGTTTAAAAAAATCAGTAATACTCCATATTTTACCTTTTCTGAGAATATATCCAAGTGTACTGGACTGGACCAGAAAGCAGGACTTGTTCGGGAAGGTGGACATTGAGGTGAATTATGATGTCGAAGAAAGCAGGGGGAATTCTATCTAATTTGCAGAAGATATGGACAATTTCGTATATTTAGTTTGACCACATCCAACTTCTTCAACTCCCTGCTGCATATCCTCTTCCACCATCTGCATAATGCAACTATTGGTTCGATGATGTCTTTAAGAAAATAAGGTCGAATCACCACTGGAATCAGACATTGCAGCATAACGTGACAGTCATGAGCCTTTAAACCAATAAACTTGTATTCCCCTACTTTGACACAGTCATATATGTTGGATGCATAATTAGACAGATACCGAACACGCTGAAACCAATTGAATATTGTATCCCTCATTGTCGGCTTCACTGTGTAAGGTGAAATGGGCATCTTGTTGTAAACACCTCTTATATCCCTCTTTAACCACAAGGGACGGCCTATATTCATAGATTCTAGATCTTTTCGCACTTTGGGAGTATCCTTAGTCTTGAACTTAATATAGAGAATGGTTCCCACCACGCTGTTGCACACATTCTTCTCCATGTGCATGACATATAGGCTATTCCCCAGCTTCAATTTTGACCAGTAAGGCAAATCAAAGAAAATACTCACATGGTGTCAATATGCCACATATTGTGGAGCATGTGGATTGAGTTTTTTCACATCATCGTTATTGGTCAACACACCGAAATTGAAGCTATTTAACCTCTCAAAAATCTCTTCACCGGATCACTGTCAGGGTTTAGGACCATTCTCTATTATCCCATCAAAACAGTCTTTATCCTATCGCCACTGGTGATTATGAGGAAGCCATCTACGATGACCCAAGTAACATACCTTCCCCGTGTGCCAACTCGAGCTGACGTCGTCCAAGAAGACAAGGCAAGCATTGTATTCTCAGGTTGTGCAAGATGCCAACATTTTATACGCCGAAAAATCACTGATGGTCCACATTACCGTGGCTCTCATCAAGAACATATTGTTACTAAACTTGTCATACATTGGAACTCAAGTTTCCCACAATAGTTTCAGCTCGTCAATCAATGGTCTGAGGTCCACATCTAAACACTTTCTAGGAGACTTAGGCCCTGGAATTAGCAGAGTAAGGAAATTAAATTTTTTGTTCATACATATCCAGGGAGGCAGGTTGTACGGCATGAGGATAACTGGCCAAGCGTTGTACGTGCCATCGTTAAAAGGATTGAACCCGTCTGTAGAAAATTCTAGTCTGAAATTTCGAATCTCCGCTGCAAAGTCTGAAAATTCCCTGGAGAAATATTTAAAAGTCTCCCAATCTGCCACTTGTCTGAACACATCGTCATCTATTCTCTTTTTCGCGTACCATCTCATTGGCTCTGCTGTGTATAGAGACATGAACAAACGATGCAGTCTGGGAAACAACAAAAAATATCAAAGCACCTTTACAGGAATCTTCTTCTTCGAACTCCTCCTATTAGAGTACTTCCATCTGGAGTGGTTGCAAACAGGACAGTAGTCCAACTCTGCATACTCCTTATAAAACAACATGCAATCGTTTCTGCAGGCGTGGATTTGCTCGTACTTCAGACCGAGTTTGCTTAAGATATTTTTTACCTTGTAATGGGAACCTGGAAGCTTGTGATTGTTAGGAAGCAACTCACATATGTGTTTCTGGATTTCGTCAAAACCTACATCCGATATTTTGTGCTTCACTTTGTACTCCATTTCGGTCATTATGGCGTGCATAACAGTCTGTGGACATCCATTGTACACCGGGGTTCAGGCTTCAAGTAGTATGCTATTGTACCTATCAAATTCAATAGTTTCAATTTTCAGGAATACAGCAGGGACTGGTTCAACATTAGGAGTATCAGATCCTCTCCATTCGTGTTGCTGTCTACCATGTTGACTGAATTTCAGAAAAGTATCATGGACCAAATCCACAGTGAGATTCCAACAAGGGGCGCCACTACCGCTAGATGAGGCACCCTGGTAACTGTACCCTGAGCTGAAGTCTGGGCCTGAACTGAAGTCTACTACTTCACCGCGCTCACTCTATGTAGTGTAACTCCACATCATACGGTGCGCATACAAGTTATGAGCCATAACATGAGACTCCATAAACTGATGGTTAAGACATTTTCTGCACGGGCACCTTTAACACTTCTTTCCTTGATCATGTTGCATCGCAAACATTACAAACTCTCTGATTCCATCCATATACCACTCATCACTTCTATTCGCCAACTGTATCCAACTCTTGTCCATATTCAATTCCTGTGTAAGTAAACGAAACTTTAAAATCATCGAATAAACTATTGTTAGAAGTTAACAAAAAATTATCGTTCAATTCTATATACAATTCCTAATTATTTAACAACTAATTAATTTATTTACTCTAATTAACATTATTTAATTATGAGATTAATATATCGATCAACACACACACACACACATATATATATATGCATTTCAAGCACAATATTGTTCATCAATAAGTAGTTAGCTAGCACTCAATTAATTAAACAAAATAGCTAGCTAGCTAGGTTCACATTATGGAATAATATATACATATATGCAAACAAATTAAAATCGTCAGAATGATCGATTCACGGATCAGAATTATTAATTAGTACCGACCAAATTGAATATACATACGTACCTTAATTAATTCATCGATAATTATTAGCCGGCCGGTCGACGTCGTCGTTGATCGAAATGAAGTGATCGATGATCGAGCTACCTAGAGGTAGGCTAGTTAGGCTTATATATATTTAATTTTATTTGAGAGAGCTAGCTAGAGAAATTGATGAAGAGAGCTAGCTAGATGAAGAATTCGAAACTGAGGAGAGAATGATGAAGAGATGGATAAGAAGCTGGTTGATATATATAATTTGACTTTTTTACTTAGACGACGCAAGTATTAATTTTCTGTCGTCTAAGATATCACTTAGACGACGCAATTAAGTAGATCCGTAGTCTAAGTGATTTCTTATACGACGCCTAAAAATGGTGTCGGTCCGTCGTCTGAGAACCCACTTAGACGACGCAAGTCTATATGTTGTTGTCTAAGTGTTGTCTTAGACGACGCAAATATATTACGTTGTCTAACACAACACTTAGACGACCCCATATAGGCTTGCGTCGTCTAAGATCCCACTTAGACGACGCAAATATATTACTCATCGTCTAAGTGTTATCTTAGACGACATAATGTGTTTACATCGTTTAAGTCCTCTTAGACGACGAAAATGATAAGCTTCCGTCGTCTAAAAAGTTTATTTTGCTAGCGCACTATAAAGAAGACAGAAATTTAGGTTACAGTAGATGGATTATGGGCGAAGGAATCGCACATGAATCCTTCTCGATAACATGAGTTTGGTTCATTGTTGATATCCCGTGTAGTACTGTTTAGACTCTTGGAGAGATTGATCAAAGTGATTAGTTGGTGTGATGAGGATAGTTCAAAAAACATCATTGGGATATGATAACAAATGAAGAAGAGTATGAAGAGATAATTTGATAGAAAAAAAAAACTCTTCCAAACAAGCTCTGTCATTTCTGATTGCACAATTAATTGCTTTTTTCTTTTCAAAATACAAAGTCTCATGTCTACTTATGAATGAACAAAATGTGAAATGGATAGTACGAACCTGGACGGCCAAGAAATATTCCGAAAACATACTCAAGTAAACAAGAACCATTAGAACACTTACCCTAATATATTTTTACTTATTTTCTTTGTTACCTTATAGTTTCACAAACTTATTTCTTTGGATTATAAATGGTACATTTCCCCTCTATATGTATGATAAATGAAAATTGGACAAATGCTCACCTAAATATGTCAAGATTGACAATTTGATAACTATTGTTTGATATTTATCAAAATGGTCACTCAATTTGAGTTTTCGTCTATCAATTTGGTCACTCAGTCTATTTAGACATTATATATTTGAGAAAAAAATTGCCCAAATGATCACTAAACTTTGTCAAAATCGAAAATTTGATCACTAAAGTTTGAAAAATATCAAAAAAATCACTGAACTTTAACTTTGTCTATCAACTTGATCACTTTGTCCATCTTGAATGTCAATTTTTCTTATTTTATTATCATTTTTATACTTCTCCCACTTATGCTATATGCATTTCTCTCATAATCCTATCTATATAAACAAAATATTTAATAAATTAAAATGTTTAAAATAAACAAAGTGATCAAATTGATAGATAAAGTTAAAGTTCGGTGACATTTTTGATATTTTCTAAACTTCAGCGATCAAATTGTCGATTGTGACAAACTTGACTAATCATTATGGTTATTTTTCTTATATTTGAAATCTAATGGGTAAAAAAAATCTTTCAATCTTCAAATTGTTCATATTTACAATAATACTATTACTACACTTTTCCAAAAATTAAAGAATCTACCATTAGAGATATCTTTCTCTCTCTTGCTCCTCCACCAGAAATATAATTGTCCTCTCCATGTCACCGATCACCAACAACAACCCTATCCTTGTACCTCATTGGCTACTATGTTGCAGCCCGCCTCAAACGCCTATCAACTTCCGGTGAAGCTCTCTCTCTCCTGATCAACTATAAAATTCTTCTATCTTTCTCGACCAGAACCTTGAGATCGGCTTGGTCAGGATGTCGATCTGGTCGTTCTCGGTCCACTTTGGCGCCCTCGAATTCCCAAACCCACATGGTAGTGAAGCACCAAAATTTGTTCTCGGGCTTAAATTCCGATCGAGATTTAACCCTAGATCGTTGTCTCGTCGCAACCCCAAGCCTCACGCCTCCACCTAACTATATTTTCTTGGGTGCTCAAATTAGATTTGTGAGTGTCAAAGTAATTTAACATAAATAAAATAATAGATAGATAAAAGACATTAATATCCTTAAAAAGTAATGTATTCTTTACTTAACGAACGTTCGAGAACGAGTGATCATTTTGACAGTAAAATATCAAGTTGAATGACAACTTTTATATGCAAAACGATAGTTACCAATTTTATTATATGTAAAACTATAGATCTTGATATACAATTAGGTAGCATTTATCCAATTTTCCCGTATGATAATACTGTATATTTTCGACCTTTCATTATATCACTTCCTTTCACGCTCACAACCATCTCTTTCTCTCTTACTTCAAATTGAATTTGACCCGTTGCCAGCCACCGGCACCTCTTTCTTTCCTACTCCCATGGCGACCCCACCTTGCACTCTCCCCTAGACGATCCTTCCATCCTTCCATTTCTTTCTTTACCTCCCATTTGTCTGATCCCCAGAAAGAGCAGCTTAAATAAATAACCTTTCCTCCTCTTTCATTTCCCTTTTGCTTCTCTGAAACCCTAGCAGCTACCTCTTACAGCGCAGAAAAGGGAAACTGGGAAAAGAGCTAGCTAGCTGCAAGAAAAAGAGAACCTCGCAGCTCCCCCCTTCTCCTCTCTTTCAGTCATCATAATTAAGATCTACAATATTCTATCTTCTTTTTATAGAGAAAATCTTTGGGTATCTCCAAGTGAAAGACAAGCAAAAGATTTGCCTCCATTTTGCAGATCATGTGCTTCATCATGACATACACATCACTCTTCACGGGTTCTTAATATTTCGGTCAGTATCCGATCTCATCATATATAATCATTGGCTCTCTTCTGTTGCTCTCAAGTTTTCAATCTTTAGCTGTGTAGTCGTAAAGCCATGGATTCTGGTAACAGTGGAAGCATGTCTTCAAGCTGTGGTGATGATCAAGAACATGTCTTGAATTCTTTTCATCCGACTACGCAGTTTGGTGGTTCCTCCGACCACAACAACAACAGCGACCCGAATCTCATTTCTCAGTACCAGAGCAGCACACCTTTTGATCTCTCGTCCAATTATCTCCAGCCATTTTCTCAGAATCTAAGATCTGATCAAGTACCAAGCTTAACCACCGTTACTAGATCCGACCACCAGCAACAACAACAGCCTAACTGCACCAACAACAACCTACCTGGCTCATCTTCTTCAGCCGCTCTTCCTGTGAAGCCGACTAATTTGATTCGAAAGACGAAGAAGAGGACGAGGGTTTCGAGGAGGGCTCCGACGACGATTCTGAACACCGACACGTCGAACTTCCGAGCAATGGTGCAGGAGTTCACGGGGATCCCAGCACCGCCGTTCTCTGCAGGGTTAACATCGAGTTCGTCTTACTCTCGGAGGTTCGATAGCATCTTCGGCGGCTCGGCTGGACCTCACTACCCCATTCGCCCTTCGGCTCAAAAGGTTCAATCTTCATCTTCTTCGTTGTTGATGAGCAATAGTACCCCTAGTACTAATTTTGGTGCTAGTAGTACTAGTAATGATATGAACATGAACAACTTCACTTTCAATCATCAAGGCCTAATTCCTCATCATCAGAGTATGATGCTAAACATGCAAAGCCCAATTCTCAGTGCATTTCAGTCATCATCATCATCTCTTCCCCATCATCATGAGCAACAGCAGCAGCCAACTCCATTCCACTCTACCTCATCCTTCTTTGGGGCAAAGCCTAATTTTGAATTTACTACTCTGCCCCTGCGTTCCTCTGAGGAGCAATTAGGTATGCCAATGAGCCATGGACATGATGATGATGATATGAGGTGGAGAGATCAAGGCGGCTTTGGATCGGCGGCCGGTGGCGGCGACGGTAGAGGGGTAGTAGTTCTAGAGCATCATGGGGGGCACCATTTGATGAGGCCTAATTTGGATCACCATGGCATGGGCTGATTAATTAGTTCGTCGGGATCAAATGCTAGAGGTGAAGCTATTGTTAGTTCATGGACATGTCTTCTTCTAGAGCTCTAGCTAGTTCGGTTAATTAGTATATGGTGGTCATATGGTAGTGGTGATAATTATTGGAGATTGATCGAAACTAGGTCGGTATAGCTAGCTAGCTAGCTACTTATGTTTCTTAATCTTATCAATCAGTCTATCACCACGTCTCAATTTGTTGTATGTGTAAATATAGTATTAGCTAATTAAACATTGCGGCTATTTTCATTTTACGAATTTTCTGATTACATCTAAATTTCAAAAATTATTTGAAAATAATGGATAATCAATCGAGCAGAGAATATAAGCGGAGGCCATAGACGTAATTTACCATTATGTGTATATTGTAGAATGTAGAGATGACTACAATAGTATATATACCCATTCCTGCTTTAATTACTTTCTTGATTACCACTTTCGATTCAAGTAAGATGAGTGCTTAAGTATTAATTAGTTTATGCAGAGAGTGTAATGCAGAATCAGAATATAACTATATAAGCAACTTCCCAGATAAACAAAGGCTGTGCTTTTGCAATATATTCCACTTTTAGTATTTTCCATGTCACATAGTCAATCCTCCATACATGGCATGTTTTCCACATATGAATATCTTAAAATAATGAACATCGATAGAATAGTACTAAAACTTATAGCTGAGCATCTTTCCAATGAGAAAATAGAGCAAACTACAAAGAGAAAATGAAGTAGTTGCACTGAGACTTGAGAGGGACTGTGTAGACCTTATGGTCCGTAGACTTTACCGGCCAGAAAGCCATTAACGTTGTGCCCACGCACGGGCTTCATATCTTAACTGGAATTGATTGGTTATTAACTTATAATTTAAACCTTGGATTTTAAAAAACTTATAGCTAGTGAGCTATATAGTAAGGTTTGGATACTATTGTTCCCCTCTCTAGCTAGCTCATGTTACCTTAATACATTCTAGTGTTATAATTTATCACAAACTATTGAGGATTATGGTAGCTAGTTAATTTCATATCGTTCTTTTTGAAGAGGCGCTTTCAGTTTAAAGCATAGTTGAGCAATCGATCGATCATTATATGATGTTATAGTTGGTGGCAAGATTGGGCATTATATCCTTCCCCTGCCGCAATCATTAAGCAGAAAATAGATAAAGATACATTTCTCACAACTTTCGGCTTGGCTTCTTAGTTCTTACCAGTTATGTAATTAGCTGTTAGATAGTAGAGTAGCAAATATTAGCTCACTGCACGTACTGGTTGTAATTAAGGTCCTTAAAATCTAGAAAGACGAGTATGAACTTTGTAAAATTTGATAGTATATATATATTGCTGGAGTTTGAAAACTAAGGTTTCTATAATAATGTCAGTTCAGAAAAAAAAAATGACGAGCATATATATAGTTTTTTCTCCAATGAGAATTAAGAAAGTAATAAACGCAAAAACAAACGAGAAATGGAGGATTTTCAAAAACTAGGATTTCGAAAGCCTTTAAAGATATATAGGCTTTAATTAATGAAGAGTAAATTAACATTAATCATGTGAGAAAATAACATTGAGAATAATATATATGAGCATGATTTCCTCAAAATATATATATATGTATGTGACCATGAGGTTAGCTCGAGTGATGACAACTGACTTGACATTTTTAGAATTATGGCGACTCATGGCCCATGGCAGATAATAACATGGTATTTTAACAATTAGCAATGATGTGCTTCACGCCTTCACCTCACCATATCTGTCTCTGATATTTCTATATCAAAAAAAAAAAACTCTTCATATCTTTAATTTACACTTCTTGTTCTTCTCCTCATCCGCCAAATGAGTCCCTAGTCTCAAGTACGTGCCTTAAGAGCAAATGCACCCATTTGGGGAGGGGAGGGTCAATTTTCCACCCAGGTCAATACACTATTCATCTGAATTGGTCCTTGGTCCTTGGTTTGACAATGCAGCAATGAGATCAATTCGAAGACTAATTACTATTCATTCAATTTATATTTAATTTATTTTTTAGGTTTTGTTAAGTACTTAATGATTTAACATTATTGGTGAATAATTAACCAAATTGAATATTTAAAAAAAATCATATAATTAATTTCGAATGACGTGCATTTTCGATAAGAATATGGCAAACCAATGTACTTACGCCACGTGTCACCCTCAATATCGTTATCTTTCAGCCAAAAATATCTGACATTTCCAAATAGATTTTCAACCAATTGGTGAGGAACACGTGTCCATTGCAAGATTCGTTATCTTCAGAAATAATTGAGACGATTTTCGATAAGATTTTCAACCAATTGGTACACGCCACGTGTACTTTGGTATAACTTTTTAGCTTCCACAAAAGTCAATAAATAAGGCCGGTACTTCACTCTCTTCTCACACATTCCTCTCATTAATCTCTTCCCTCCATTTTCAGATAGAAAAATCCATTTCATTTGTCATATTTTCTATGGATGCTTTGAGAAATTATTTGAGGATCAGGGATGAAGAAGATGAAGAACACATTCAGCAAATTCAAGCCAACAATGCTCAAGCATCTGCAATTCTCGGAGCGTATCATTCAATGGAGACTCCCGAAGGTCGTGGTTCACGCCCCGGTCGTGCCCCTAATGTCGAAAGACACCGGGAATCAAGAGGTAATAACATGATGGAGGATTACTTTGTCGAACGTCCAGTGTACGACAATGTAATTTTCCGTCAGCGTTATAGAATGCAAAGAACTTTATTTAACCGTATTATGGGGGACCTTTGCAATTTTGATGTTTTTTGGGGGCAAAAACCGGACGCCACTGGGAAGTTGGGATTGTTCCCGGAACAAAAAATGACAGGTGCTCTTCGAATGCTTGCATATGGTGCTGGAGCTGATCAATGCGATGAATTCACTAGGATGGGGGCATCTACTGCCCTAAAATGTTTGAAGAAATTTTGTGCCCAGGTGGAGTATCTATACGGTGATTGGTATCTTCGTGCTCCCAATGCCGCTGACTTGCGCAGGCTTCTGCTGAAGGGGCAACAACGCGGTTTTCCGGGCATGATTGGGAGCATCGACTGCATGCACTGGAAGTGGAAGAATTGTCCAAAGGGGTGGTCTGGAGCATTCTCAAGCCGCAAAGGCTACCCAACGGTTATTCTTGAAGCTGTGGCCTCGTATGACACACATATATGGCATGCCTTCTTCGGTACCCCAGGAGCTCAAAATGACCTAAATGTTCTCGGTGCGTCCAACGTGTTCGCGAGAGTTATAAAAGGAAGTGCTCCTGAGGTATGCTTTAAGGTCAATGATAACACATACACAACTGGGTATTACCTTGCAGATGGAATCTACCCGAGGTGGCAGACGTTTGTGAAATCAATATCCAAACCCAGGAATGCAGATGAGGCACACTTTAGCAAAATGCAAGAGTCTTATCGAAAAGATGTTGAGCGGTGTTTTGGTATCCTCCAAGCTCGGTGGGCTATACTTCGTCACGGTGCTAACTTGTTCAAGTTGGAAGATCTGCGTACCATCATGGTAAGTTGTATCATTCTTCATAACATGATTGTGGAAGGTGAGTTTGTGGAAGAAGAGTTTGTGGAGCCTAATGAAGATGATAACATGCATCCATTATTGGCAAGCGTTTATGATAGGCCGGTGGATTTAAACGGAAATGTTATTCGTCATGAACCGGTTTTGAGGGATGGAGAAAGTCTTCCGGCTTTCTTAGATCGTGACTTCCAATTACATTCTGCATACCTCCACAAGGCCTTGCAAGATGACTTGGTCATCCATATTAACAAATGATTTGGATCATTTGTATTTGATTTGTAATTGTAATTTAAGTACTTTTCTTTGTGTGCTTTCAATAATGATGTATGTGTGCTTTGGCTTGTAATTTTAATTTGTGTGCTTTTGTTTGTGTGATCATGTTTCAATAATAAAGGTATGTGTGCTTTTGTTTCAATAATAAAGGTTTATGTTTCAATTTGTATAAAATACATTGTATACTTTTGTTACGTACTCAATATTTATTAATAACATTCAACTTTTATTTCATGAAATTTAAGATACATAAAAGACAATCCAAGCCTAGCAATACAAGAAAAATAAAATTTAAAACACTACAACATTCTATTGTGGGGATTGTGGTTCTTGAAAAAGAGGTCTATAACAATCCGCATTCGGATTGGTTTTTTTCATGATGTTGCTCTTCAACTTTTTGTACCACTCTCTTGAGTCCGGAGAAAAATCACTAGTCTTCATGGCCATGATCCTTGCATCCTCTTTCGCCTCTTCAAACTGATATATTTTCAAAGCTTCTGCTCGGCGTTCCTCGTCTCTTTTCTGCAGAAGCTCCATGGATTTTTTGCTGCTCTCATTAATGGCTAAAATTGCAAGGGCCACATCACTTCCCAATTCTTTATTCTTTCCTTTCCTCTTTGCTTCTTTTGCAGCCTTTTGTCCCATAGGCCTTCCAAGAGAGCTAGTAGGAGTATCCAAACCTACATCAGTATCCAAATCAATTGTTGTCTCGGTTTCATCAAGACTTACCGTCGGATAAACAAAAGGAGAGACGGGAGCCGTTGGTGGATCTTTAAAATAAGGGTGATCCTTCACCGCGTCCCAACATTCCTCATGAGCAAATTGCTTATTAGTTGTTCTAATGAATTCCAATTGAATTTGACGGGCCTAAAAAAAATTGAAAATGTTATAATGGGATATAAATGATTGTTAAAAAAATAAAAAATCACACTATAATGAGATATAAAAAATAATGGGATATAAATAATGAGATATAAAAAACAATGGGATATAAATAATTAAATCACACTATATTATATTACCTCATCCAATTGATTGGTGCCGCTTGGTCTATGATGACGAGCTTGAAGTTTTGCATTATGCCACTGTTTGAGAAGTTTTTTCAAAGGTTTGAAATGAGATTGGAGAGCGATCGGAGTTCGTACCGCGGTTGGACCGGACCAATTTTCCACATAATCTTCACGTACCTTTTGCCATAACCTTGGAAGGGTTTGAGCATTCCCGGTGATCGGGCATACGGTGACACGCGCCCAAGACTCGCACAATTGAACTTCCTCCGCGGTGTTCCAATTAGTACCCGATTCTCCCATTTTTTGAACTAAAATGAAGAAATAAGAACAAGGTAGGAGAAACAACAAGATGGATATGTGAAATCTCAGAAATTTTTGGTGTGAAAAATGAAGAAGAGTGCTTTGGTATTTATAGAATTTTTTGGAAATTTTTTGAATTTTTTAAGACAGGTTTAAAGCATATTCCCGTTTGGATTTTATCTGAGCCGTCAGATTAAATCCAACGGCCCAGATCTGCCAAGAAGAGTTTTTTTTTTCGTTGGTTTAAAAAAAAAAAAAAGGATCCGTTATGTTTGAATGCTGACCGTCCAGATCAGATCGGACGGTCAGCATCAAATGACCGTTGGGCAGCCGACAGTCTGCAGGCCGTGGGGCCCACAAGCAAAATTTAAAAAAAAAAGGGAGCCGCGTCTGACCAGCCGCGTGGCTGACGTCAGCGGGCCCCACCACCAATTCACCCAGCCCAAACCGAGGGTGAGGAATCAACCCAGCTACTGATCGATCACCTGGGCCCCGTCATAAACATCCCCTCCCCCCAGCCCAATTAATACCCGGTGGATCATTTCCTCTCCCCTACCCTCAACCCAACCCAGCTCCTTGGTCCTTTGGTGCATTTGCTCTAAGGGCTGAAACACTGTGTCTCGGAGGGACTTGATATATATTTGCTTAAACTATCATTTGATCTATGATTCTATCTTATATCTTTCATTTTAAAATGTTGATGTTGTTTGTTCTCTTTCAAAGTGCACTTTGTGTAGTTGTGATTCATGTTTTGGGCAAATAGGCAACCGATGACGGGTGAAAACCTTGATATGAATTGATATGGGTGAGCTTTTAGGATTCACAAGTAGAGTATTAATTAGAACAGTCGTGCATACGGTGTTACTTCCAGGCCGGCGAGCATAGTTAGGCCGTCGTTAATATGGAAATGTATGTAGTATAGTAGTAGAAAGGGCCATGCTATGTATAAAGAATAGTAGAACGTAGACTTTGGACCATGTATATCTTTTCTATTTGAGAACTTGGACCATGTATAGCAATCAGAGGGGGTACGGTATAGCTCTTTATACAGAATAACTAATTAAGTAGATCGATCATGCACAGTGACGGAGGCTAGTCGGGTCATGGTGGGCCTGGCGCCGCTTGAATTTTTGTGAAAAAAAAATTAGTATATTATTATTATATAATATAAATATTATAATTTATTTGAAGTATATCTAAACTTCAATGACGCGTATGAATGCATGATTAATTCAAATTTGACGACTTTGTAAAAATATTATTATATATTATTTTAATAATGAAGTCCAAATATTAGGTCAATTAGAATTTAATCTCTTACCAGGTTTAGGATTTTATGGTATTTTTCTTTATAAAAGCTCTACCGTTCCTGAGATTAAAATACAATCATTTTTATTAAGTTTATTAGATATGGAGAGATACTTCAAAAAAAAATCATCTTCTTCTACTTCAACATCAAATGAGCAATCACCTACGAAAATTCAAAAGAAGAATAGTAACAATATGAAAAAGTCTCGTGCTGAAGATATTATAGAAAAGTATCCATCGGATCCCGTTAAACGCCCGCCAATTTCAAGTTATCATCCTAACATTCAAGAAGAAGTTCGAAGATATTATTTACAACAAGGCCATTTTCGACCTAAACATCATACTTTTCCTTTCGCAGAATTTAGAGAAAAAAATGAAGAAACGAAGGTTTATTCGTGATTGGTTTATTGAATTTTCATATTGGTTAGAGTACAGTATTAAAGAGGATGTTGTATTTTATTTATGTTGTTATCTTTTTAAATCAGTTATTGGAGAACAAGGCGGTAGTGAAACTTTTGTTGGTGCTGGTCATGGATTCAGTAATTGGAAGAACAAGCAAACGCTAATATCACATTTTGGAGGATCAAATATTACTCATAATCAGGCTGCAAGTAATTGTGATGCTTTATCAAACCAAAAACAACATATTGAGACTGTTTTGGCAAAATATACAGATTAAGATCGAATTAACTACCCTAACCGAGACTATTTTTTAATTTTTTTATTTAAACCCTCCCTAACCGAGAATCCTGATTCCGTCCGTGATCATGCATATAATGCTTCACATTTTTTATGTATAAATTGAACGAATATGGTCTGGTCTCATATCAATCGATCAGTAGCCAGCTCGATCAGTGTAGAAACTCTGTTCATTAGCACGTACGACCATTTTTTCTTCTTTCCTTCAGTTGAAAATTATCTTAAAAATCACGGTCCAAATTTTTGACTAATATATAATGACAAGTCTATACTTGCCCTTGCGATTATTCTTCACATACATATCGAGTACAAGTCGGGTCAATGGAAGAATCCTATGTAATTTGTTTTGATGCCTGTAATGTGCATGCTCTATTTTTATAAGGATCGATGCCAATTTTTGGCTAATCTAGAAGATAGGTTTCAGCTTGTAAACTATGAATACTGTTCTGTGATGGATTGTGAACAGTTATCGTTAAATGTGCATTTAGTGATAGATAATTAATTAAAAAATAATTGATAAATAATTTAATATTATTTGTTAAATGTAAATCTAATAGTAATTAACTGATCATAATTTACCACGAACTACTGATCAACATAGCATAATTGTGTAAACTAAAGAGAAAATTGCACCAACAGTGTTTGAATTTTTCTGTGCCTACCAAGTTAGTACCTAGACTCTCAAAGTAATTAATGTAGTACATAAACTGCATTTTTGCTATATTCGTAATACTTTCGTTAATTTTCCGTCAGCAAAACATTAGTTTGTTGACATGGCTTAATAAAAATTTGACTAAATTACACTAATAGTGTTTAAACTTCTCTGTGCCCACCAAGTTATTACCTAGACTCTTAAAGTGATCAATGTAGTACCTAAACTGTATTTTTGCTATATTCGTAGTACCTTCATTAATTTTTCGTTAGTATAACGTTAATTTGTTGACGTTGTTTACTCAAAGAAAGGTGAACTTGTCATTTTCATTGATAATTTACTTAGATGACAATTTGAGTTAAAAACATTTTCTTCACAATCTCAACAACAACAGTAGCAATAACAATAGCAATCCGGCGCATCTCGTCGGAAAGCGGACGCTGACCGAGTTCTAATTCCATCGGTAACATCAGCAGAGTCCTTAATTCTTACAAACACAACTCAACCAACCAGCATAATTTGTATCTGCGCTTACTCAAGCCTAGAACCACCACCAATTTCGAACACCACCTCAAAATCTTACTTCTGTCTCCGATCAATTTTTTTATGGACATGCTTATTTTGGAGGGAATAGAGAAAATCTAAGGCATACTAGATGCGTTGGACTCTCAAATCCTAAAGAAGTTAGTAATATTCTTTGAGCGTTGTGTCGCCTCAAGTACCCAACCAACCCGAAAGCTTTATCGACTCCGAAGTCGAACTCCACGACGAGATTAAGAGGCTCAAAGCCATTGCCGGGGCTTCCGAGCTCTACCCCAACCTTATTGGCCTCAACGTCGTGTCAACCATTCTCAACCTCCTCGGTCACTTCCGAGATTGTCATCGCCACTGACGAGGAGGTTAACAAAACTTGGGGAAAGACGTTTTTAACTTAATTTTTCATCTAAGTTAATTATCAAATAAAATGACAAGTTTACCCTTTTTCGAGTAAGTCACGTTAGCAAACTAACGTTTTACTGACGAAAAATTAACGGAGGTACTACGAATATAGCAAAAATGTGGTTTAGGTACTACATTGATTATTTTGAGAGTCTAAGTACTAACTTGGTGAGCACAGAAAAGTTTAGATACTATTTGTGCAGTCAAATTTTTATTAAACCACGTCAGCAAACTAACATTTTGCTGACGGAAAATTAACAAAAGTATTACGAATATGAAAAAAAATGTTATTTAAGTACTACATTAACCACTTTTAAAGTTCAAATACTAATTTGATAAGCAAAAAAAAAAAATTCAGACAGGGCAATTTTCTCTAAACTAAACTACCGAATCAATAACAAAGTCACGTTGTATGGTTGTATAGTATCAGCAAATGAAGTTCAGATGCGTTCTTTTTCTAGAGAAGAAAAGTAATGATCGGAATAAAATATTGTCAAGATGGAGAAGAGTAGTCATTAAAATTATTCTTTTATTTTTCTTTTCAATAAATTACAAAACAGCTAAGGGAAATTTACCATCTAGTTGACGTCACAGCTCACTTCATCTGTTCATCATCCTCCAGAGGCAAAGGGAGTATCGAAAACGCAATTGAAGGCGCTACGCGCGCAGGTCGACTGTGACAGGCAAAGGATGGGCGCGAATCAAGGTAACGAAGTACACGTGTACGGTGACGTGGGGAAACAGTTCAAAAAGGACCCGCCCTAGTTAGTTTCTCGCTCTCATTGGAGTGATTGCACACTTGCAAGTTGTACGAAACACAATCATATATGATTCCATATTTCCATTCCCCTCTATGGAGCAGCTTCCCTCTCTCTCTCTCTCTCTGATGCTGACGCTTTTGCTCATTCTTTTCTAAACTCGCCGCGCTCTCCACATAAGTGAGTGATCGAGGTCTGTGAGGGGAGTGAGGACCCTCTCAGCTTCTGAGCACGGTCTGTGTAGCGCCGTATGTCTTAATCATGCAATATTGTATGTTACAGCACGTAAGTGGTAATGAAAGGGTGTCTGCAAAAACTACAGAGTATATAGCATGAGTATGTGATAGCTGTAAGTTTGAGAGGGTACTTGCAGAGTTGCACTTGACTGCAGGCACTATACGCTTGTACACTATAACGCAAGTTTTTTCTACGGAAAATGATTAAAAAAACTCACTATAGAAGGTCTTCTCCCTTAAAAATTAAAATTCTTAAAAAAAATTCATTATTTTGAATTAGCACTTCCAATTTTAGCCATTTCTCTTAAACAAAGTCTGGTAAATGTCTACATCTTAAGTAAGTAGTGTCTGCATATAATCAGAGTAATATGTTCTTCAAAAAGCGTGGTGGACCCATAATTTATCTGTTCTAACATCTGCAAATAAGAGATTTATCATCTATACTCAAAGGTATACAGTTATTTTTTACCATAGATTTTTTTTTTCACTTTCCAATAATACATGATTTAAAGTTTAAATTTAAACCTCTAAGAGATCTTATTAGTACAAAAGAGAGAATTAAACTTATTGACAGATCAAGAGCAATTCATCCTCGTCCTATAGATCAAGAAATTCTCGATTTCAAAATTGCTAGAGAACAATCTTTTCTTGAAAGTCTGTCAAGGGACAAGGAAAAAATAAAAAATCTTTTGCACCATCTGTATATTTGAGCATCGGTTAGATCTGCAGTTCAACTGGTATCAAAGCTTGTTATAGCTCAAAATCCCAAAGATGAGATCAGCATTCGGAATAATAATAGAGAAACCAGATTCTCTATTAGAACTTATAGATGTAAGGCAACAAGAATCTCTATCAGAACATTCTAGATATAGAGAATATCTAGAAATTCTTCTAGCAATCAATAACCAATTACATAGTTTAGAAGCAAAAGTGGATTACATCCAAAATCAGTCGGAAGAAAAACAAGAACTATTAACAAGAGTTAATAGCAAGGTCGAGAGACTAGATCTTCAACAGATGAAAATCCTTGATTGTGTTCAAAAAATAGCTAGAGAACACAAAAAATTAAACAATAGTCCACCTCGAACAGTCATTAGAAAGACTAATGACTTCAAATCTTTACAAGTTCCAAAAGGAAACCCCCTGCCAAAACCATTCTTTTTAGATTCTCCAACAAATCTGCCAACCTTCAGATTAAGAGAACCTAAACAAGAAGATACTTGAGACATGAAAATACTGAGCATCTTCAAGAAAAAATTAGTGCAGTTGTTGAACTCAGAAGAATTTGAGTTCAAATAAATTGAAAACAACGTCCGAAATGCTTTTATCCCGAAGTTCAAATTCAACCAGATCTACAAAAGAGGAAGTTTTGACATGATGGATAGCCATCAATTCAAAATTCTTGAATTTACCATCCCAACAACAACAGGAGAAACATATCTCCTTCTAGTAACACCTGAATAAGTTTCTAAAGCTAGAAAAGGAAACTTCAAATTCATGCACATTGGAGCAGTTCAAGTTGGCATACTAGCTAGAGAAGGTCTAAATTGTTTAGTTCTATGTGTCTTACAAGACAATAGGCTGATTGATTTCCAGAAAAGTCTATGGAGAACACTTCAAGCGTCGTTATGCAATCAAGTTGCATACTTCAATTGCTTCCCAAAATTTTCCACTAGCCTAGCGGATGTCGCTCATTGTTTGTGACTAAAAGTCAAAACAGATGGCACATCCATGAAGGAAGGCATGCAAGAGCTTGCAGTAGTTTATAGAATCTATTATAAACTAATGAGCACAACAGTAGAGCCAAAGACCAAGATATCAAACATCCCGGGTCTTACTATTGGTTTCCGTACAAATCCAAAAAATCATTCAGAAAAAATTCACAAGGTAACATGGGATGAGGTAACTTTTCCACTAGAATGGAAATTATTTGGTCCTATGGAGAAGCCAAAAAGCACAAGAGCAGCAGTATAAGAAAACAGGAGAACTAGAGATGTCAATCTCAAATTTGAAGAACACAGAAACAGTGACGTTTCCCTCGAAAGCCTCAAATGAGAAAGCTCTAGACCACTCAGGAGAAGCAACTCTACTAGAGAAATTGGTACTAGAAGTACTAGAACCTCAATAAGGGCTAATCCAGTAATGGAAGAAGACTTTGATGCTGAGTTAGAAATAAACATCAGCATGCTAAAAGCAAGAAGTTCAAAATCAGAACAACTCTTTAAACTTTATGAGGAAGCAGAAGAATGTGAGGATCCCTTGAGATTGGAACAATTGATCAAAGAAATAGAAAGTTTCACCTTTAAAAAAAAAGTTTTTCCTCTTCTGCATGAAGAAGGAGAAGATACAGAAGACGAGAACATGAACGAAGCAGAATCTTCATAACTATCACCTTTACAAACCACCATATTCAAGATTGGTGGGAAAATCAAACTTCCACAAGGAAAAAGCCCTAGTGGAAAGAAGGGAGAAATAAGCTCCCACATAGTCATTCCACAGGAAAATACTCCAAAGTTACCAATCACCCAACTAGGAGTATGGCTTGATCTAGACAAGTCTCTAGACAAGAAAAAGGTCATCAACTGAAAGGACCCGACCATAGATTAACTAGTAATCCAGAATGAAGCCTTAACAACTGACAATAATCTACGAGTTTCTGTAAAAAATTTGCCATGACTTCCCCTATAAAAGAGGCACCCAAAAACCTGCAAGGAAAACTGACACTCTGCAGGTAAACCCACAAACAATACCGTGGACCACCGATGTCCATCCAGATTTCTCATCATAAAACTAGAATCAAACTTGATACATTATTTAGAATTAGAAAATATACTTCCAGTAAATACGGATTCACATACAACCCAACTCGACTACTATACGAGTGACAACCTATTCACAAGAGTCTCACTAAGACAATACTACTGAACTAATATCCAAGGTGACTTCAATAACACCAGAGACATACTGACAGTGAGCTGAGACCTACAACTGAAGGAATTGACTGGTGAAATGGTGAACTCGACGCCTTCGACGACATTCAGCATCCCCATGATACACACTGCAACATGGGCAACTATAAACCGAAGGGTCCAGGGAAAGACAAATAAAACGTAAAAATATTAGCGTGAGTGAAAAAAATCTAATAATAATCTGTATCGCTAAACTGTAATTTCATGTCTTTCCGATATTTTCTGGAAATAATGCGAGTTCAAAATAAATAACTGATAAGCAATGGAGGGATAGTCGTTCTGAGCCTCTCACCCGGTACGACCATCAATAGAAAACACAAATAAAATAAATGTGACGGGATCGTTCCCGGGCCACCTAACCTGAGTCGATCTGAGTCAGACGAGGCCACCTAACCTCCCCTGACTAAACTATCCGGTGATCAGCCGAATAGCTAGAGCATCGATGTACCTAAGCAAACCATCACAGATAAAAATCCAAGAATAACGCTTAAATAAAATATACTGGAAAGCGTAATTTAAAAACTCTAAAATAAATTGTAGAGAATGCTAATAAAATAAGAATTCTCTACGACTGTGAAAATAAAGATGCCTACTCACAGATTCTGCCGGGTTATTCATAAAGCTGAAATCTGTCGATCGACACAATTATTCATCTGTTACGCTGGCCGCCGGAATTCCACCGGCTCAGAATTCTTCGACCTATACATCAATTTGAAGATCTCAACATTTCCAACAACTTTGTAGTTCAATGCTAAGTCCAATTTTAATCGAAAAACATCCAAAACTCAACGTGAAGTTCAAAAACCTCGCCGAAATTTCTATTCTCCGATCGGCCACCACCGGCCACGGCAAGACCCAAGACCACATGGGTTCAACTCATCATCACAAGGGCTACATAACGCCTATAGTTTTGTCCCCCAACACCGCCGTCTCCGCCACCTCCGTCACATGCGAAATTTGGCCGAAAATCCCATAATTTCATCGCCTCAGTTCCTTCTCTTCCGGCCACCAGCGTGCGCGATCCACCTATCAACTTGAAGAGGAGCCCAAGCCCAACATTTCTCATCAAGGATTCACGGCCAAAGGTGGCCGGAATCGAGCTCACCGGCGTTGAGAAGAGTCAAGGCCCAAACGGGTCGGTTTGACCCGTGGTCAACGCGGATCAAACCCAACATCCCTAAAATGGAAACTTTCCTTTATTGTGTCGTATTTATACCGTATACATACTGTACACATATCAGCCTCAAATCGACGGCTATAATTCAATCTAATCAAGATCGGACGGTCACGATTAAATCAACAATAAAAATAAGACTTTTATATATATTCACCAATAGACTTCAAAACTCGATAAAATATTGCTCGCTTATCTGAAAAATTCCCTGAAAATTCCCACGAGCTCGGAATTAAATACTCTACAATTCTCGTGAAGGAAGTCAACACAGATTCTCACCTGGTGAAATAGTCGTTAACAAACTCAATTACGCGGTTAATCTGCGATAATGCGTAACATAAATCGATAAATGCGTGATTACGATTCGGGTTGTCACAATCCACCCTCCTTACAAAAATTTCGTCATCAAAATTCACACACCTGCTAGGAGAACGAAACTACTGCTCACACAAACTGTTCTAATTGTTACGTGGCTACGTTTACTGCATGATTTATGTACAACATTGATACTAACCGAGCAATCTTGTTCCAGAGAATCTACTCTCGACATTTAAGAACATCCAACGGTTCCACAACCTGAATTGAACTGTCTACAACCGAAATTTTCTAAGGCACGCTAATATCAAAGGATTAGGAATATACGTCCATAACCACGATGCGTGAAATACGTCATATACATATGTCAGCCCCGATAATATTTCTCACACGCTAAACCATAATGCCCATATCCTTACTAATCTCATATGGTTTCATGAACCGCGACAGCAACTTGCCGCGCCAACAAATGTGCATAAGTTCTTTCCATGGCGATAGCTAGAAGGATACTCAATTACCACTGTATACTCTAACTGACATTAGCGCAATGTTTTCTGATAATCCACAACTTTAATCTACTAAGAACAAGCTGCATGTTATCTGTCAACTCTGGCACACTAACTGGATTGATAACACTTCCTTACTAACTTTATATCAGCATAGTCGAATACTACCTGACTTACCATAAAATGCTTTACAAAGGGGTATCTTGATATTCAAATGCAAACTGTAATTGTAGGCAAATTCCGCTCAAATGTAGACACTTCATAAGAAACTGTAATACACACAAAAATCTTAGCAAACCACAATGAACAGAGTAAGTTCTCACGAACGGATACACCGTCTGGGATAAAAACTATGTTCTACAACTGATATACAACACTGCCATTTATTTACTTCCGTATAAATAACTGAGCCAACTCATTTACGAAAGATTTTCCTCTGTGACTGAACTAAATTGAGAAATCTTTGTAAGACAATTCACAAATAGCCGAATGTCGGTATGTTCTTGACTATACGTAAATTATAGACAAACTATAATAATTTGCTTCCACCTCTCACACACTGCTACAAGTCTGAATTTTTTTGACATTCTACTACCCATAAGACTACTTTAAGGTTTGATGCATTATATACTTTAGAATACCCAACCGAAATCGAGCAATGAGCCTCATCAGAATTCTAGATAAATACATCAACTACAAGTTAACCATTCCCGCTAACCACAACAAGGTCAGCACTGAAACTGAAATTAACTTTTTCTTCGAACTGTCTTGTTAGACCGAGACCATTAAAATTGAATTCTTTTCTCAACAATGAGTTCAATAACGGCGTAATACGTGAAAAGTATAACACAAATCGGCGATAAAAACAAACTAACCACAGAAAGTTCCGAATAACTGTCACGTTAATAAGTTTATTCCAGATCGACACATCTTTAACCTTATCCGTGTCCGTACTGACATACCCTGGTGAAATCCTGTATCAATCAGCAGTTGCAACCAGCTCAAACCCAGAAAGCTTCTAATATTTATTACACTCACTAATCTGCTTTGGTTCAGCACCACTTTAATCTTATCTGGGTCAACTTCAACATGCATACTAATAATACATGGCCGAGAAATCTTGCACCACAAATCAGAACCTGTACTTACTAAATCTGATATACAGCTAGAGTTCTCATAAAGCCATCGATAATAAATCTGATATCTCACCTGCTGCTGTACATCCCTGGAAATAAACAAAAATGTCGTCAATGCAGTCGATAACGAATTCACCAGAATATGCTCGGTACACACGATTCATTATTCTCATATAGCAACAGATGCATTCAATAAAACAAACTGCATCACCCGAAATTAACATCGACTGAAACACGATCGAAAATCAATTTTAAGCAATACTGAAGCTCCTTTCAAATTATCTTACCAACCATCACAACAAACGGTGGATAATTGCTCTTCACAATAATTCATTTCAGCAACCGACAGACATCATACAATCATATGAAATCATCTGGTACAGCGTCTACGCAATGAGACATATACCTGGAAAAAGCTCATACATGTTAATAATTGCTCGTAATGGAGGAAGAGCTAATAATTCTTCAGAACAGACATCAGGATATTCCCTGACTACTGCAATCTCCACAAGATTAGGAGGGGAAACACAAGTATTTACATCGTTTGCTAATTATGAAGTTCACTATTAGACAATATTCCGCTGCTTCACATCGACAATTACTGTTAAAAATATACCACCCCTTCAAAAGTTATAAAATGCAATCGGCTCGACTAGTCTGTCCAATCTTCACAATCTCTGATCCTGCTAAACTGACTACCTGGTGACGGTGCGGCTCTAACCTCTGAAGTGGCTCCCTGAATCACCACAAGCGCTCTGCATCAAAACTCCACCTGAGGGGTCCCAGTATGGACACACCCTCCCAAAGTGATCCAACTGACCACAACAAAAATTTACTTAAATCTCAAAAGGATATTGTCCGCGAAAATACATATGGCACCTGTCACAAAAGAGAAATCTTTGCGTACAGAAGGGTAATTTAATAACTGCTAATTTCACTAATACTGGCTTCTGACCCTCACCATCAGAGTCAACTCTTCCCAACTCAAAAAATGAGTCAGACAATATACACTAGGAGTAGGAATGTGAGCTCCCATGACTGAAGAAATAATGGAAACTGAAATGCTCAAACTTCCCACACCAAGGACTCTGACGAAGTACACTACCATCAAATCATTGAATTTCACCACACACAGATTTGCATCTAACCTTGCATCTAACTACAATATTGACTACTATTTAAATAAATGCGTATTACATCTGATAGATACATATCAACATCGGACCGCAAACTCTGCTCAAAACCTTAAAATTTTCCTTTCACTATTCTGTTGAAATTTGGTGCCAACTCGGGCCAAACAAGTGAAACGATCTCGATACTCTAACCACTGAGCAAAAACTTCATCTTCACAATACCTTACCACTGGAAAACTGCATGGTCCAACGACAGACTAACAACTACTACAATTCTGTGCTAAAAAATCAACTGAGATCGCAACCGATCACACTCGACCAATTCCACTAGCCAAAATTTGCTAGCCACAAGGTTATGGGAGTATGTAAAAGAAATTGTTCTTACAAAAGTAACTTTACTAATTAATTCTCAAAATCCACTCACAATATTGGCATCATGCGTGCAATCAAATCACACATAACCAAACTAGAGTTTATGTATCATGCAGATAAGCTGAGTGTCGAGGCGTACCGTTTTACTGACTACCAAGTCCAAAATTGACAGCTCACTGAAAGAAGTCACAAACCAAATAAACTAGGAGACTCTAGACATCTGACAAAGCACAACACTTGGAATAATGAGCATCCGCCAGCTAGGTGGGCTATCCTTCCAGAAGTGTCGTACGTTCTCAAACGCATATACTGACCTGACCAGAAGAGTCTACAGAATCTGTAACCTAATGCTCTGATACCAATCTGAAAGGACCCGACCATAGATTAACATGTAATCCAGAATAAACCCTTAACAACTGACCCTAATCTACGAGTTTTTGTGAAAATTTTGACATAACTTCCCCTATAAAAGAGGCACCCAAAAACCTGCAAGGAAAACTGATAATCCGCTGGTAAACCCACAAACAATACCGTGGACCACCGATGTCCATCCAGAGTTCTCAACATAAAACTGGAATCAAACTTTATACATTATTTAGAATTAGAAAACATACTTTCAATAAATACGGATTCACATACAACCTAACTCGACTACTGTACGATTGACAACCTATTCACAAGAGTTTCACTAAGACAATACTACTGAACTAGTATCCAAGGTGACTTCAATAACACCAGAGACATACTGACAGTGAGCTAAGACCTACAACTGAAGGAATTGACTGGTGAAATGGTGAACTCGACGCCTTCGACGACATTTAGCATCCTCATGATACACACTGCAACCTGGGCAACGAAAAACCGAAGGGCCCAGAGAAAGACAAATAAAACGTTAAAACGTTAGCGTGAGTGAACAAAATATAATAATAATTTGTATAAATCGCTAAACTGTAATTTCAGGTCTTTCCGATATTTTCTGGAAATAATGCGAGTTCAAAATAAATAATTGATACGCAATGGAGAGATAGTCGTTCTGAGCCTCTCACCCGGTACGACCATCAATAGAAAATACAAATAAAATAAATGTGACGGGATCGTTCCCAGGCCACTTAACCTGAGTCAATCTGAGTTAGACGAGGCCACCTAACTTCACCTGACTAAACTATCCGGTGATTAGCCGAATAGCTAGAGCATCGATGCACCTAATCAAACCATCACAGATAAACCTCCAAGAATAACGCTTAAATAAAATATACTGGAAAGCGTAATTTAAAAGCTCTAAAATAAACTGTAGAGCATGCTGATAAAATAAGAACTCGCTACAACTGTGAAAATAAAGGTGCCCACTCACAGATTCTACCGGGTTAATCATAAAGCTGAAACCAGTCGATCAGCATAATTATTCATCTGTTACGCCCACTAACTCATGATCCTGAAACCACGATTAAAATTAATATCTGATCATTGGGGTTCACACTACATAGCTAAGATCGTAATCTGTTGAGTAATAACCTCGAGAATTCTCACAAACTCGAATAACGTATTTTCCTGTTAAATTACTGACTCAACCAAATTCTGAATTCAATTCCCTGTAATCCTTAACTTTTAAGAGTCGCAAACAAATCTCAAATATCAAAAGACTCAATTAAGCTGATAAACAAAGCGCTATTTAATATTATCGTGAATTAAACTGATAATTGTCCGATTAAATACTCGCCCAAATTTAACATACTCTAATCTAAATATAAACCTCACCATTACGTTTGGCACACGAAAACGAGCGAAGTGACATAAAACTTCAGTGAAAAATCTACCTCGTCGTAGATCCACCGCGCACGGCAGTGCGTGGGGCCGCCAACCGTCGGCCGCCGGAATCTCACCGGCCCAGAATTCTTTGACCTATACATTAATTTGAAGATCTCAACATTTTCAACAACTTTTTAGTTCAATGCTAAGCCCAATTTTAACCATAAAACATGTAAAACTCACCGTGAAGTTCAAAATTCTCGTCGAAATTTCCATTCTCCGATCGGCCACCACCGCCCACGGCAAGACCCAAGACCACATGGGTTCAACTCACCATTACAAGGGCTACAAAACCCTTATGGTTTTGTCCCCCAACACCGCCGTCTCCGCCACCAGCGAAATCCAGTTGAAAATCCCATAATTTCATCGCCTCGGTTCCTTCTCCTCCGGCCACCAGCGGGCGCGATCCACCAATTAACTTGAAGAGGAGCCCAAGCCCAACATTTATTATCAAGGATTCACGGGCAAAGGTGGCCGGAATCGAGCTCATCGGCGTTGAGAAGATCACGGCCCAAATGGGTCGGTTTGCCCGTGGTCAACGCGGGTCAAACCCAACATCCCCAAAATAGAAACTTTCCTTTATTATCTCATATTTATACCATATATATACCATACACATATCAGCCCCAAATCGACGGCTATAATTCAATTTGATCAATATCGGATGGTCACGATTAAATCAACAATAAAAATAACACTTATATATATATATATTCACCAATCGACTTCAAAACTTGATAAAACATTGCTCGCTTATCCGAAAAATTCCCTGAAAATTCACACGAGCTCGGAATTAAACACTCTACAATTCTCGTGAAGGAAGTCAACACAGATTCTTACCTGGTGAAATAGTCGTTAACAAACTCAATTACGCGGCTAATCTGCGATAATGCGTAACAAAAATCGATAAATGCGTGATTACAATTCTGGTTTTCACATGGATGTATGGGCAGCTAGTCTACTCATGGTGTCTTCCACAACTTACGGAAGATTTGAAGCAAAGGACTTACAAAAAGTCTATGAATCAACTCTCCTAGGAATGGCAAAGAAGTATTACTTTCCATTCAAAGAAACAATAAGAGGAAAACAATGGCTGAAAGACATAAAGACAGATAGGAATCCATATACTTTTGCCACTCCTCTATATGATCAATTCTACGGAGACATCTCATATGTTTGAGAAAAAACTAAAGAGATAGCAAAAACTAACATATATGCTTTCAAAATCTGAACGAATTCCAAGAATACTATTGCACGATAAGAGAGCTAGAAAACACTGACTTGGTACACCTCTTACATAGGAAGCTTCATGAACCATGGAAGACGGCTATAAGAGAAAACATAGAAGAAAGACCTCAAGAGAGGTTTTTGGTCGGAGGAGTTGCAGATGAACCAGACAGCTGATGCGCAAACAGTGTAAAGCTAACACCAGAGCAAAAGACGCCAAGAAGTAGCTCAGAGGAATAAGTGACTTCTGTTCCAAAATAATAGATGCACCAACCAACTGGGGATGCGAAGAAAATAGGCATAAGAATAAACACTTCCAAAAATGATTCAAGAGAACGGGAAGGAAGAATTGGAGATTCAAGAGAAGATCCAATTACAGAAGAGAAAAACAAAATCCCAGAAAGAGATTTTTCAAGAAGACAAGATTCTATCAGGAACCAGAAAAGAAGAAAACTTGCAGATGTTGGTTATGCAAGGCTGAACGACACTATGCTAACGAATGTCACAAGAAAGAGAAAAGAAGTTCCAAAGCTCTTCACAAAGAATATGAAGAAGCCATGGAGATGGAAAATCTGAAGGGCTACGAGGTAGTCTATTCATCAGAAGATGATGAAGAGATGTCCGTCTATTCAGTATGTTCAGAAGACGGATCGACAGAAGAATCAGAAACTGAGTTTGAAGAAGAGTATGAACCTATAAAGGTTTATCTTCTGGAGCTAAAGAATTGGGAAGAAAGCACAGAAGAAGAAAAGATTTCTTCATACGGAGTCAATCCGGGATCATTCATTTGCGATAACTGTCAATGCAAAGAAAAGAATGGACTCCTCATGTTTTGTGAAGCATCAAGGAAAACATATCACAAAGAATGCTTCATAGCTGAATCAAGGGGAAAGACTAATAAGGGTTCAATAAACCAGATTATAGAATAAGAATATGAAGACTACTTCTATGAGATAGAAGAGAAGCAAAAAATTCTAGAAAAAGATCTAGAAAGAACAAAGTTTGATATTACTAAAGAAAGAGTAGTATATGCAGAATTTTCAGTCCATGTGAAAGGACCCAACCCCGATTTAGCTCCCTAAACCGGAATCAAACCCTTTCGAAAACACGAACCAACAAAAACCATAGAAATTTCGGCAGAGTTTCGTTACTAACGTGGAATTACCATTACCTGCACACGGAAAATACACTTCATCCTATGCCACAAAAATCAAACCGTGGGCACCAATCCCATCCGGATTTCTCAATATATCAACAATAATGTAAAGTAGTAAATATATCTGTACTTTACTGAAATCTAGTGTAAAATCGTATAATATATACAACAGAATACTCAGAGCGACCTCTAATGTATAATCATATACGTAAACCACAGTAGGTAGAACAATAAACCTACTGGAAGAAACAAGGTAGCTCGAGCACTATGCCTCCGACCACGACGTGCGACACCAGAGTCCGAACTGCAAACTGGGCACGGAAACCGAAAAGTCCAGGGGAAAGACATGAAAACTGTTAGAGTGAGTGGACGAAAATAAATGTCTTTCACCACGTAATATATGTTATAAAAAACATATGCGAGTTGAAATATAAATAAATCAAATAGTATACGAGGAGACGCTGACTCCAACTCGTAAACAGAGCATGCATGAAAAATCTCACGGGGTCACTCATGGACACATCCATGCTAGTACAGTCAAAATCACGGAATCCCAGACTTCCACGTAATTCTAGCCAGAAAGGCCTCAGGTCAGAGGTCTGCCTCCCCCCGGTAAAGGCCTCAGGTCAGGAGTCACAGCCTCCCCCGGTACACATCCTCGGGGATCAGCCGGGATGCGAGTGTATCGATACAACAACATATATAACGACTGTACTCTGTGTAAACCAAATCATAAATAGTTCGATGCAAATGCAATAAACAACATATAAATGCATATACGTAATGTATAAAGATATAAGCATAATCGTCTAACACATGCTCGTATAAATCGTAATCTCGTATGAAATTTCATGCTCGTAAAACTATGATCATACTGCATGCTCAAGTTCGTAAAACGTATATAAAAGACTCGCAATCAATCCGTGAAAAGAAATTGTCCACTCACAGACTAGCGTAACGCAGTTCGCGTTAACCCGTGATCCGGCGGAAAGTCCATCGCCAAACAAACGATCACGAACCCCTGAATAATCACAAAGTTCATATCTCAAAGTCATAACTCGACAATTCAAAACAAATCACGAGAAACCACAGTTCTCGGAAACACGTAATTCAATGTCGACGAATCGTCGAAAATCTGATATTTACACCTCAATACCTCGCTGTACTTTCGGATGCTCAAATCGAGAAACGAACCTCCCCACTGCGATCGGGGCGCGATTTCGAGTGAAATGACATGCAACTTGTCGAAAACCCCAAAAAGTCAAAGTTGACCGTTGACCGCCGCCACCAAACTGAAATTTTCCCGGCGGAGCAACCACCATTCCATGCAAAATCACCCACTGAGCAACTTCCACAACTGCATCGAAGGCCAATTCTCACTCTAACCAAGTCAATTTCATGAAAAACCGAATGTTCACACAAATTTCAATTCCAAAATTCTCCATGTACAAGATGAATTGGAACACCAAACTTACATGGTAGTTTGTAGGTGATGAGAGCTTCAAAACCCAGTCCTTGTTGCAGCTCAATTCGGCCGGAAACGTGGAACCCGAATTCACCAAAATTTCTTCATTTTCTTGCCGGAATTTCTCCTACCACCGGCCACCTCGCCGTGAAAGGCGACCGGAAGTGAGACCGGGAGGCCGAGGCGCACCAGACGGTTCCTTTCTCAAGCCTTGGGGTGGCCGGAAGCACCACGCCGCCGTGGAGGCCGTGGCTGCCGTCGCCATCTCTCCTCCACCGAGTTGACTCGGTCAACTCGATCAACATCATAAATGTCTTTGGTTGACTTGCCCAATATGGAAACTTGTATTTATAGGCCTTCCCAAAATGGAAACCACATAATTCACTTTTCGACAAACTTCGAATATCCGTAACTTTCTCGTCGTAATTCCGATTCCGATAATTCTCGCGGCAACAAACTCGACTCGACATGTTCTTCAATTATCACCCGAAGTCAAACACATTGACCAATCGGATAAAAAGTCAACTGTTTAAACCAACACATATTTAAACCGACTAAATAATCAACAATCGGAAATATTCACAACTTAATCCTCGTAACTCGGAATAATACTCCGGAAGTTCCCACAAGCTCGAAATTAAATTTTCAGCAACTTCCGTGAAGAAGCCGAAATCAGATTCTCGTCCGGTAATTTAGTCGCTAACAAATCTACCATTTTAACCCAATTACGTCAAAACTTCAAATATTCATAACTTATTCCTCGGTCGTCCAAATAACGATCCGAAACCGCCCACGAACTCGAAATCACACGTACAAAGACTCTCGAGAAGAGACCCAGCTCCAATTCTCGGCCAATTATTTAGTCGTTATCAAATCTGGCGATTCAAACAACTGTCGGAACCCTGCGATAACACGCGAGCTCGTAGATTAAGCTGATTCCATTGCTGATTATGTTCTGGGTCCTCACACCATGATACGAAAAAAGAAGTAGTATCTGACTGTAAAGAAGATAAATATAAACCAGTCCATGATATGAAAGAAGAAGTAGTATTTGACTGTGAAGAAGAACAGTACAATCCTTTTACAGAAGAGGAAGCAAATTCTTCAAAACAGAATCTATGCAAGGTAGCAACTGTTTCTACAAGTAGATTCATTAACTACATGAAAATTGGATTAAAGTTTCCAGGATACAATAAGTATCATCTACACGCCTTTGTAGATAACGATTCTGGTTTTAGTCTAGGAAAAACGTTTGCTATACCAGAAGAGTTATGGATAACTAATCCTAAAAGAAGTGCAACTGGAAAAATTGTAGAAGGAAGAAGAATCTTCATGAATACATTTGCCAAGAAGGTTCAAGTCTCGATAAGAGGTGGAACCTTTGTCATTCAAAATATTTGGCAATCAGAAGACCAAGACTCTAATGTTCTAATTGGCAATGATTTCTTGCTACAACAAACTTTCATCTAGAAGTCAGAAGTGAACTTATTAGGCTTCAAGAAGAATCAGAAATTCTTCTGGACGGAGAGGCTTAAAGAAGCCAAAAATATTGTTGGTCCAGGATTTACAGACCAATATCAGAGATTGCAACAGAATAGTGGTGGATACATACCAAGATTCGAAACCATACTGCAATATAAGCAACAAGATGATTTACTTATTAAAGAATCATCATCATCATCATCATCAAAAGAAGATTCTGATGAAATGGAATTCTGTAAGTTTCATGGCAATAGAGAATTCAAGCATCCAGATGCTCCACCTCATTCCCCTACCATAATTCAACTCAAAGAACACACTATCTACCACATTCTAAAGAGAGATTGTGACAAGTGTAAATAAGATAAAATCTTCAAAAAGAAAGCGAGGAACTCTAAGAAACCTAGTATGAAGACTAGGTTCGAGAATGAAAATCTTACCACTGCGCCGCTTCACGATCAAGACAAGTATCACTATTATGTGTCTTATAAACCTTCGAACAACTAACATGAGCAACAAGAGTTGCCCAGTGATGAATCATCAGAAGGCAAAGGTGAGACAGTGGAAGCAGCATTTGTAAGAGAGCATAATCTCAAGCACTTCAAGGCCAAACTCGAAGAAAAAAAGGCACACCTTTGGAGAAATCAAAGAAATTATGAGACAAAATATCGATATCAATCCTCTAAAGTTTTGGGGGAAAAGACCCATTAGTCTGCGAGCTTAAATTACATGACATGAGTTCCATTTGTCACGTAAAAGCTATTCCTTAATACAAAGAAGATGAACAAGAGGAGTTCAGAAATGATATAGCTGATCTCCTAGAGAAATGATTGCTAAGACCATCAAAGAGTTCTCATCATGCTCCAGCTTTCTATTTCAGAAACTATGCAGAAGAAGTTCACGGGAAAGCAAAAAATGGTGATAAACTACAGAGACGTCAACAAGAAAACCGTAAAAGACGGTTACCAAATAACACAAGCAAAAGTGTTAATTAACAGGCTTAGAGGAGCCAAGGTGTTCTCAAAATTCGATGCTAATCAGGATTTTGGCAAGTCAAAATGTATCCTGACAACATTCCTCTTACAACCTTCGAAACTCCACAGGATACTACGAATGGCTATTAATGCCTTTCGGGCTGAAATAAGCTCCATCCATTTTTCAGAGAAAAATACACAACATATTCAAGCAAGTGGCAGATTTCTGTGTCGTCTACATAGACATTATTCTTGTATTCTCCAAGACCAAAGAAGAACACATGAATCACCTCTTTGAAGTAGCCAAGCTCATCGTCCAACATTAAATTATCCTAGGAGAAAAGAAATTCTTTCTCGTCAAAGTTGAAATTGACTTCTTAGGAATCAACATAAAAAATAGAGTCATCAAGCTTCAGCTGCATATCCTAGAAAAAGTCTGGAAATTCCCAGACAGAATTCCTGACACCAAAAGTCTACAGAAATTTTTAGGAGTTATAAATTATGGAAGAGATTTCCTTCCTAAGATTGCTGGATTAACAAAAATCTTGTCGCCCAAAACAAGCTCAAAAAGAGCTTGGAAGTTTACAGAAGATTGTTAGGCAAATCAAAGAGATATGCAAGAATTTGCCACTACTTCATCAACCCGAAGAAAACTAAGAGATCATCCTTCAAACTGATGCTAGTGATAACTTCTGGGCAGGTGTAGTTTTGACAAGAGAGCCAGACACTAACACTGAAAAGATTTTAAAATTCTGCAGTGGAAAGTTCAATGTTGCAGAACAGAATTATGCCACAGGGGAAAAAAAATTCTGGCCATCAAAAAGACAATTGAGAATTCTCACACCTTTTTAGGAAAACCTTTTATCGTGAAAACAGATTGCACCAGAGTGAAAAAATTCAAAAACTTTAAACTTGATAAAGCTGTTGATAGGGGAAGATTAACTAACTGACAATTATTTCTTAACCAATACGATTATGATGTAGAATTGATTGCAGGAAACAAGAACTATCTTTCAGATGCTTTAACAAGGAAAATGGCCATGTATAGAAGAAGTGGGAAAGACGATGAAGGTCGCAACCCAAGAAGCAGAAGGCCAGAAAATGAGTCCAACCAATAAGAAGAACCTGTTGAGAAGGTCCTCAAAAGTTTTTTGCTACGTCCAAAAAGACCAGCCTTAACTAATCAATTATAGGGGAAAAGATTGGCTAGCCTGTGTCAAACGACAGATGGTAAAGGCAAATCAAAATCGTTGATGGCTGCTACTTTTCCAAAAAGCAGATCATTTCTTACAAGGTTCGTGAACATCTTCAGCTACCAGTTGAACACTTTCTTAAAAGCAGTCTTCCAGACTGACCAAAGTCTAGCATCCCACCGGAGAGCACTATTAGATAATTTGATGTTTTCCTTCCATGAGAATGACAAAAGGCTCATGATAGAGACCATGAACGCCTTGACGATGGAACTAGGACAAAAGAAGAAACCACCAAGCGTGGTCAATGAGCCAGCAACACTATACATCAGAACTCCAGAAAGTGCTAAGGTACATATCCAGGCGCTAAAAGAATCAAAATGGTTCAAGTTCTACAGAAGCATTGGCCCACATATACTTGATGAAGATCCCCTCAAAACTCTCTTCGTAGTCCCAGGTCCCTTCCCGGAAAGGTATTTGGTAAATGTTCAAAGTGAACATCCGCAAGAGCACAAGTTGTGGTTAGTTGAGAATGGATTTGTTCATAATCTATGGACAAAAAAATGAAGATCTCAAAGGATTTCCAACAATTATCTACAATACGGTCAAGAATGTCAGGAAGAGCAACTGCATTCTTAGACTAAAGTTCAGATCTACACCCCCAGAATGGGTGCAAAAATGCAATGGAGAGGATGAACATATTCCTCTATACCATTACGTCAGAATTATCCAAGGACAGTATCTTGTGTCAGCATGCGACAGATACAATGGAAACTCAAATTCTAGTATTCCATGGATGAAGGCTATGACGTTGGAATATATCAAGAAAGTAATTGAAGAAGATCAAGAGATTGCGTTTCTTGCGTCAGGAGAAAAGATAATAGTCACTACATATGACCATTCAGAGACCGTTACAAGTGATCTATTTGTCACCCTGAAGAAGAAAAAAATAGATTCCTCCCTCGCTTGTACTCATTGGCTCAAAAAGATCGAGAAAGAAAGAAGCTACCAGATGTATACATATACAGATATGGAGGAAAATGGGACAAGAAGAAGAATAAGGTATAAGGACCCATACCTTGGAGATAACTCAGAAGAATACGATGACTTGTAAAGACACGTAAAAATTGTATTGTCCTCTTCCTCTCAGTGGGAGACATCTTTATGTTAAAGAATCTGCTTTCCAAAAGAAGGCAATGGAGGAAAGTAGATGCCATATCTGCATCAGTACACTATAGCTAGTGGAGTCACTATTTTTAGTTTGTGTTTCAGTTCTGTTTTGAAGTCCGCTCTCTATATAAATAGCATAAAGTCTTAAGTATGAGACATCGAAAATCAGAACGAGAGAAATCTATCTGAGAGTAGAAAGCCTGAGAATTTAGTTTGTGAGTGAAGAGTCAAAGCAACTGTTCAGCTTCCCTATCTTCGAGTATGTATGTTTATTACTATGAGTGACTAAACAGCTTATACTTGTTTACTAGAGAGTGAGGTTCTAGATCTATAGCATGTAACCATATTAGAATAAATAAACTATGGTTTTCCACTACAAAGCTTCAAGTTTTTATGCATATTCATAAATCTCAATTAAACTCCTCTGAGAGACGAACTACCGCACAGAAAGTGGAACAAATGAGTTGTTTCATACATGTTCATACTTGTTTTGATCCCCTAGGAGGTGGACTACCGCTCAGAAGGTGGAAAGAAATAAGTCATTTGTAGTACATTCATTATATGTTAGTAATGTCAAATACCTACATCAAAGAGTAGTAGTATCTAGTACTTTCATTACATGATAGTAGTGCATTACTGTTCATCAAACGAAAAACTTTTTTAAACCAAAGGCCAGTCAGTAGTAAGTCTGCTAGCAATAACCAGGCAGGAGCTAGTAAGTGAAACAGTAGCATGATGAAGGCTAGTTCTGATTAGAGGTTGAAGAAAAATAAGAAAGTTGAGCACAGTGGCATGTTTATAATTGTTTAAATTAGTTGGGGTATAAAAATGACTTTATTTGAAAAAGAATGAGTTTTTTGAGTAGGGAAAAAAATTCTTGAATTTTTTAGGAAAGAGAAATTAAATTTGGATTTTTAAATCATTTGCCTTTTTTTCTATGTAATCACAGTTTAAAACCATCGTACCTTTAGCTGCAGTTTTCTATCTGTGTAAAAAGAAAGAATGCTATGCACCATCCCCATATTTGACTATTTGTAAGTTGCAACTTGAAACTACTCTATCCCCAAAGAGCTCCAATGGAAATTCACTCAACCAACTTTTTTTTATATATATTGAATTCACCCGGTCCGATTGTATCAATCTACCTTTGTGTGATTCTTTGTTGAAGCATATAGTTTTACTATTATTTTTGTGTGTGTGTTTGGTTTAAATTATTTTTTTTGAGGTGAAAGATATAATATATTGGAGTTGATAAGTTACAAAGGAGAAAATCGGTTGTCAGCTTAATAGAAAGAAATCCCTATAACAACCTAGACTACATCGTGCTCATTACAAGGCTATTACTAGACATAACTAGAAGGGCTAGATGTAGAAAAATGACTAAAAAAATTCGAACCCCACATCTTATCTAGTTATGCACCCCAAATTAAGTTACAGTCCTAAAAGATACCGCCCATCGACCTGCACAACCTCTCGTGTGACCGGATCTTTTAGCGTGGGGCAACGCTTAATGCTTTCAATGCAGATGCTCGGCTCTCAAATGCGAAACCAAAAGTGTGTCAGTCTCCACTAGGTCAACATGATCCAATATATTCCATTAAAATCCCAAAATAGAGGAGAAGCCCAATTTATGGCCAGAGTGGAAAACTCCCCCATTGTGGAAAGGGCCCTCCAAGATTTGAGCCAAAGGACATGGTCGCTCAAATTCCAGGAGAAACCCTAACCACGTAGATGGTAAGCTATCCCGTAGCAGTCGCCGCCCACCCCACAATTCTGCCGCCATTGTACGTAGACCAGAAACTGAACCGAGGTCGATGTCGTCGCCTGGTTGTCAATGGAATCAACTCATCCACAAGAGCCCTCTTCCGTCGCCATCCTTTGCGCCTAATCACTCTCAGCCCAAGGCACCCAAAGAGATCGGACCCAATTTGACGCAGCCATGACCATTTCGTCGTTGGGTTGGTGGCGTCGGCGACTCGGTCAGTCACCTCGTCCCGCATTCTCGCTCGTGGTAGCCGCCACACGAGTCGCACTTTCATTCGCGTCCACCACCACTTCGGCCTTCACACATGTCTACCAAAGTCTCTCTTGACCAGGCCATCTTCTCCTCCCGTCGATAGCCTCAACCACCGCAACGCAACCACAAACAACCGCAACACAACTTCCGACATCTCAAAACTCCCGACCGCTCCTATATTAGAGCCGTCGCACTGGAGCTCGCGTGCACGATGCAAAATAAAAAAATGCATAGACTTGCGTTTAGTAGAGTTATTGTTTATAGATTATTTTTTCAAAAGAA